>CM070633.1:47369801-48619661 GCA_036346255.1 Ampelocalamus luodianensis
GCCCATAGCCCTACCATTGCAACTACCTCCAGCCCCAACCATATTAAAAAACAACCAAGAATCCAAGATTGCATTCTAGCAAGCAGGCCTGACCGGGCCACAAGGTTAGGCTGGTGCGAAGTGAAACTACATTGCAATAAACATGGTGTTATGTGAAAAGATTATTCTCTCAACAATCACTGTACTTAGGATCATTGGCTGCATTTGTGAAATTTTGATATGAAAGGTATGTTATTGCCGAGTGCTGACTACTATAGTTGAGAATAACACAAGGAGTCATCACTAAACCATTAACTCTCTGTACTTAGAACCTGGATTTGTTTTTGTTTTCTATTGCTTCCAAAGTATAGTGGAGATTAAGTTTGATTGGGTGCTGGTCGGTAACACTGATGTATGTGTTCTCGTTATAAATTATTTTTCTTAGCCACAATATTCTACCCATAGCTCTATTACTAATGCAAATTTCGCTCACCTATCTTAGCTAGCTGGTTACTTATGAAGTTGAACTTCAATTTATCCAGGAGATATGCGTCGTGCCAATGCTCTTGTTGCCCGTTTTCGCCAAGTCCTTTATGAAGGCCAATCTGTCTTACTATACAACTTACTAATGAAGGTATCTCTTAGTTTCCCTTAAATTCTTCCCCTAACTGTTAATACAGCTGTTTTCTTTTTCATCACTGTCACAGTTGTAATTTCATAAATATCTGAACTGAACATACTCCAGGGATACATAAAAAGCAACTTTCCTCTTGGAGCTTTGACTGTTAATGATGAGATATTGCGTCAAGGGTTGAAACCTGATAGATTGACCTACAACACCATCATTTCTGCCTGTGTAAAGTCAGCAGAGATTGATATGGCTATCCGATTTCTTGAAGATATGAAGGTGTCACACAAGTGTTGGAAAGGCCAGTTTTAGCCACAAAATTGTTTTGCATATAGACATAATTGCCTTGTATAATGAAAATGAGCTGCTCATATTACAATGCAGGAGGAAGCTAAAAGGGACAATAATCCCGAACTCCTCCCAGACTCTGTTACCTACACAACATTACTTATGGTATTCTGCCTGCTAGGTTATAGTACCTGTGGCATAGAAGTAGGTGTCTTGATGATAAATAATAATTATGACCTACAATCTACTTTTTTTTTTGTTGAAATTGTTAGAAATGATATTGAGATGGTTGCAACACTTTCATTTCTGTAATTTTTTTTAGAGAATGCTTTTTGAAAAAAAGGAGACATTGCTTTCAGAAAAAGTGTTGAGATACTTAATATTGAAAAATAGGTTTGACTTTAGGAAAGAAGCTTTTTGACCTTTGATCTATGATGTATAGGTTGCTTGACTGTTCTATATTCACCATCATTTTTTATTTAAGGTAAACTT
This sequence comes from Ampelocalamus luodianensis, assembly GCA_036346255.1. Lineage (NCBI taxonomy): Eukaryota > Viridiplantae > Streptophyta > Magnoliopsida > Poales > Poaceae > Ampelocalamus > Ampelocalamus luodianensis. The sequence goes on from CM070633.1 coordinate 47,371,189, forward strand.
TGCTCAGTAGCACTCCAAAGGCTCGCATTTAGCTGGATAACATCGAATTCGTACTTGACTGCATTATAAAACTCAGGAGGGCCAATTTGCTGCCAAATAACACTTCACATTTTGCGTCTCTAACAACTGTTAGTCCTGTAAAAGACTGGGTTGTCCTTTCACCAATCCTTTCATTCATTTTGGTATTGGTGCCAATAAGCTGGCTGTTTGGAGTAAAAAATTTGGCATCAATTTCCACCTAAATTTTCAAAAAACTAAGGTAAATTTGGTATTTTTACGGGGCTAACGACTATCAGAGACGGAAAATGTAATGTCAATGTTGTTTGTCAGCAAACCGGCTTGGGGAAGGTAATGGGCCGTCGACCCATAGCCCAAGGGGGTTGGCCAGCTATAATAGGGCGCGGGGCAAACCCTAGCCGTCGTTGTCAGGACACGTCTTTGTGCCTGGTCGAGCCCCAACTCATCGCTGCCTGCCGCGGCCGCCGCCTGACCTCCGTGTCCTGCTGCTGCCATTGCATTGCAAGGGAAGAAGGGCCAGGAGGAGTTGGCGAGGGGAAGGAAAGGGCAGGAAGAGAAGAGGAAGGAAATAGAAGAGAGGAAGAGGAGGAGGAAAGCTAGGGTTCGTGATCCGTTCGTTGATCGTTGACGTTTTTTCGTGGGGAGCGTTGCCTCAAGTATAGTGCAACATTTGCATCACTCGGTTTCTAGAGGCTAAAAGGCAAGTGCTTGGCAGAGCGGTGGCCAGCGGTTGGTCAACCCTTGACTTTACCATTGAATGAATATGACATTTATTTATGCTCTTTATTGCTTATTTAAATGCCATGGTGTTATGATTATATTGATTCAATGAGGATATGACATGAAATATTGATGACATGAAATGATGATGATTTAGTGAGATTTTGATACGATGATGCAATTATCATGGAGATGACATGGTAAAGTTAATAATGGATAATGAACATTTGCATCATTTGCTTGCATATGAGCCAGGGCGGTGAGTACTGTCATGTTTATAGCTAGCCTGACATGCTTCATGATAAAGTCCCACAGAGGTAGGGACCCCACCCTAAAGAAGGTGGAGGAAGAGTGTGTCATTGACGGGTGAACACTCCGTTATACCGGTATCAGCTGAAAGGGTTGCATCATTGGCATTGCATACATGAGTACATGAGAATAATGTTGATAAGATTTGAGAACACGAAAGATGAGAACGATATTGAATTGATAATATTTGAATATGCTTATGTTAATAATGATGATTTAAATGTTTAATAAGCTGTTGTTTGTCATTCTATCTTAAACTTGCTGAGTCGTGGACTATGATGCATGGACACGGACATGGGATTCACCATTTTCTAAAAAATGGCGACACAGGGACACACTGTGTATATATATAAATAATAATAATATATGCATATGTAAATCTGCTATTTCACAGTCTAGGAATATGACTTATTTTTGTTCTACTCCAAATTGATGCACAGTCTAGAAAAAAATGCCAGATATCTACATCCCCCAAAATTAGATTAGGGCCATTAGCCCAACATACTGACCTATTTGCTCAACCCCAAAGGATGTCAGAAAAAAGATCTAAAATAGAAGCAAGAAGGTGATTCCCAAGGTCATATCAGATCTAAAAATGCCAGAAAAAGAGGAAAATTTCAGATTTAAGGAGCATGAAGAGTGGAGAGGAAGGACTGAAGGAGCATGAGATGATTGACTCATAGCTATCGCTGCTATTTGTCGGCTGCCGCTGGAAGTGCGAGAGGAGCCCTTGTCCTCGTCGAGCAGAAGGAAGGAAGGGGGTGGCGTTGAGCAAAGCACAGGAGGGAAGGGATCGATTCTATGGATGCAGTCGCCGCCATTCGTCGGTTGTCGTCGGAAGTGCGAGAGGAAGGGGGCGGCGTCGAGCAACGCACATGAGGGAGGAGGGCGATTTGGTGGCTGATGCTGCTAGAGTTAAGGCTTAAGGCATGGGTCGGGCCTTCTAAGTTTGGGCTAAATGGGCTGGGCCAAATTGTCATACGTGTTGAATATGTGTTCCAATTTCAATTTCTTTTGTTTTGCGGGCCTAATTTCGGACGCGCCGCAAAATACGTATCCAAGCCGTATCGGAGCCGTGTCTGTGTCCGACATGGACTCGGATGTTTCCTGCTGTGTCCATGCATCAGAGGTCGTGGACTCACTCTTACTTTGTTGTTGCTTTTAGGTAATCGTTGATGGCGACATACATGGGACGAAGTAGCACATGAACCTTACATGCATTTATCACACATTTTATTTATCTATTAGTTGCTTTATATAATCTAGAGACATGGTTATTTCATCCGGAACTTATTCATTATTGGACTTGATTATTTTGGAACTACTAGTTGGAACTTGGGTTGATTTATTATTAGTTCCATTCAGTTTGATCTATTAATTACTTAGTTATTGGTTGGATTCTTGATTGCTTTACTCGTAGTGGATTATTAATTGCTATTATTGTATGTCTTGTCACCCATTGATGGGGTTTTATTCTATGCATGCTTGCTAGAATTTATTATTAAAGATTGTTTAAATTAGTAGGTAGAGTAGTTTAGGTGACATTCTAGGCTCAGTGTTGGGCTGAGGTGTAATATTTTTATTCAGTTTTGAAGATTGTGGTGGAGATGAAATCGTTGTTAAGAGTTGTATATTCTACATTCTCTCTCTCTCTCTTGTAGCCCATGAGGCCCTTGTAGCCTATGAGGCTCATGTAACAATGTCTATATATATCCCCTCCATTAATGAATAAGAGGTAGAGTTGTGAATAGCAAACCCTAGTCTCATTTTTCTAACATGGTATCAGAGCTATTCAACCCTATCCCTAGCCCCTAGTTCCACCGCCGCCGGCTTCTGCCAGCAGGGATTTTTCGCTCGGGCCGGCGGGCTTGAGCTGCTCTTGCGCAGCGCCGAAGAGATCGCTATGCACCTCCTTCCTCTCGAGCTACCGAGTCTTCTTCACCACGGATCCTCACCACCAGCCTCTGCTTCTTCAATCATGGATCCGGCCTCTGCTTCATCCAATCTGGCCCCTACTTCTTGCGTCGCCCGTGGATTCTGCGCCGCCTGGAGGTCCTCCTCCGCCCGGATCTTGCGCTCGCCTGTGGATTCTGCGTCGCCTGCTTCGACCTCTTCAGCGTCGGCGTTGCCTGGAGGTCCTCCTCCGCCCGTGGGTTCTCCTCCGCCCAGATCTTGCACCACCCGTGGTTTCTGCGCCGCCTATCCAATTAACAAAAATACTGATATAATTACGTCTTGGAAATGCCTAACCAAGCTTTTTATTCCAAACCATCGGATCAGGGATTAGAGCTTACGCCAAGATAGGGCTTCTGTTGTGATATGTGAATTATGGATTACTTGCTCTTAGTTGCGCATTACTATTGCATACCTTTGATAACCTACCAGATACCAGTACCAGCAATTGGATATGAATTGACTGATACCTGGTTTTCCAGATCCGTGGCTTAAATATTTTGGTCCATTGTAGCACTTTGATAAGTTATCTTTACTTTACTTGCCTTCATATAGCTGTAACAATTGAGAATTATTTATCATATAATTCTTAATTCCTGGTTGGTCGAGGGATGCCAATCTTATCTCAATGGTTTAGGTGAACATAATGTGGACAAGACAACCATCATCATCATATTGAGAGAAAATAAGTGCTATTTTATGGTTTGTTAGATCATAGATTGTGAGAAAGGGCGAAAAACTGCCATTGTTGAGAGAAAATAAGTGCTATTTTCTGGTTTATTAGATCATAGATTGTGAGAAAGGGCGAAAAACTGCCATTGAGATGTTTCTCTCTTGCTGCACATTTATTTGTCACCTATTACAGAAAATCTCCTTGTACATTGTACTTATAAATAAGATTTCCGAGTTAGAATTTAATCTTGCACGTGATAAAATATATTACTGCCTGTAACTGAAATTTGTTTTAATATGCTTTTGATTTTTTTGGTGGTAATTGTAGGGGCCCTTTGTATTTTTGGTGAGATAATAAAGCAGGCTGGCAACAACAAAGGCTTGAGGCCCAAACCTCATCTTTATCTTTCAATCATGAGAGCTTTTGCTACTATAGGTGATTTAGATACGGTCAAGAGATTGAACAAACGCATGTGGCCAGATTCAGTTGGATCCATTAGGCGTTCGTCAAAAGAAGAGGCAGATGAGCTATTAATGGAAGCTGCTATAAATAACAATCAGGTAGACATGAGATTTAGTACAAATTTCATTGTTTGCTACCTTGACAACGTGATTCTAATTTGTTATGCACTCAATACTTTGGACACCTGGCTGTTAATTTTACTAAATTTTGATTAGATTAGGTAAAAATAACAACACCTTTGGTATTGGGATGCTTACTAGGTAACAAGTAATGCCTTCTGTGTTGGTATGATGCATAGAAGTATTTCCTTTTAAAAGGGTATCTACCGTTGAAGGGAGAGTTCTCATCCAATGAACCAACTTTGGATGAACCAACTTACTTCAACGGGATGAACCAACTTACTTCAACGCCTTTCCATCCGAGTATATTATTATGTTGTATCAAACCTGTACATTATTCACCGTCTTTGGCTCCAAGAACACATGCATTGCTGTTTTCAGTGTTTCTGAGGTCCGTGAGGTTCATTATGCTACTATGAGTATTTTTTTTCCCATTTTTAATACCACAATAGATGGATACAATATGATTTATATTTTGTTTCTTAATTGTATGATTTTTTGAAGCTTAGTGTTATGTGCTGTCAAAATCATGGGGAACTAAGGGGCGTTTTAAAAAAATAGGCTTGCGTTACCAGATGCAACAGTAACATAGCAACACAATGTTCATGATTGCGCTGCTCTCTCTCTAGATTTCTTAACTCCTCGAATGTCTTACTTTGCTTTTCTCCATGCTAAAATAGTCTTATGATTTTCAAATGTTCATGTTCCCTATGAAGCATGGACATGGCAAGGAGGCAGCGATTCCGTGTCGGGCACTGTGTCAGACACGGGCACAGCTCCGACTTGGTCCACATACATATTTGGTCCGTGTCCGAATATTGCCGTGTGAAAAAAATGAATTTATATTTCCGACATGTATTGGGGACACTGCAGACACGGCCCAGCCCATTTAGCTCGGTTCGTGTCGTGTCGCGTACCCATGTCTGTGTCCGTTACATAGCATGTTCCTACTACTTGCCTGGCTGGCTGATTAATCTTTTTTACAGATAGATATGGCTAGAGGACTTCTAAGAAGAATAGTTAATGAGAAGGAATATTTCTCTTGGACAGGTAGAGTAGGGCTGGTATTTTTTTTGTTCTGCTTTGGATTTTCTCTCTTAAATATTTGTATTTCGCTTCATTCATAGAGTAGCTATTATGAATTTGTAATGTTCTGCCATAAACTTATATGCTCTTGGCATGTTTCTTATTGCTAGTTGAGTTGGAAAACATGCCTGGAAAAGTTGTCATAGATTCTGTTATCGAGGCCTCTCGCTATACAACAGTTTTTGTGTTCATTTTGTATACAATTTCAATCACTTTGACCATTGTGATTCGTTGCTGCAACTGAAGAGGTTATTTATCTCTGTTTTGATCGTAGTTTGAAAAATTAGATGGCCTAGTCTGCCATTATGTCCTTTCCAATTCTCAATTTCTAAATGCCTATCTATGTTGCAAAGTTTCTGTAGATCGAATTTGCATTTTCGTATAGTTTCATGCATTAAAGGTTCATAATATTACACATGCAAACTTCGTAACTTCTACTCAGATTAAAATATCAGCTTAATCTCTGATGTTTTTTTAGCTCACTTTTGTGTATTATTGTCATCATGCTTTTGAGCTCACTTTTGTGTATTATTGTAATCAGACAACAAATGTTGCCAACTTTCTGTTGATTTCACTAACTAAAGTTCAGGAATATTGAATCTTCTTTCCATTATGAGCGGTGACTTGAGTACTTGACCACTCCATCTGTCAGGAAATTCTTCCTTCGTAATGCTCCACATTTCTGTGGTGTGAAATTGCATGCTCTAGTTTATTAGATATTCACAATATTATGTAGGCAAAACTGAATCACCCCCTTGTAGTCAGCTTATAGCTAGTTTTAATGGAACTATCCTGTCAATTTCTGGGGATAAAAATCTGACTGGTTATTACACATCAAGTAGCAGATTAAGACCTGTGAACTATATTTGTCTGGTCACTTTTGTTTTCTTTCTTATGCAATGCCAGTCTGGTGTCTCAAGTACGTGACCAATGTGTTGGTGGCAAATCATGGTTTTTGTATGCAGAAATTTATGGAAGGTCTGATAAAAAATTAAATGAATGTGGTTGATCTATCTGAATGGGTGAAACTGGGAATTTAATTCAATGTTGGCACTAGGTGCCAGGAGCATATAGTAAATATTCCTTTTGTTTTGTCAGTTCTATAAACTTAATGTGTCAAAGTGAAAGCATGATAATTTTTAAGTTTGTTTCTATCTGTTTAAACCAGGTGGCAGTTAAAGTTCAAACCCTATCTGGATTCACTAACTCTCTTCTTAGACCCCATGTATTTCCACAGGCTGTGTTTGTCAAGTTCATATTTTATATCCCTTTCTTCACTTTACTCTGCTTGGCTATATCTGATGTTTTGTCTATTGATATCGTAGATTATCTTGAATGATCCTGTCGAGAAGTATATGATTCCGTTTCAAGAAACCCGATCATTACTTGCTGACTTAATCTTGGAGAAGGTTGTGATGTGATTCTTCAAAAACCGTGTGGTTCCTCTTGTGGATGACTGGGGAAGTTGTGTTGGAATTGTTCACGGCCACGATTGCACCAACTACCAAGGTACGCTGTCTTGTTCAGTCGGTATCAGCATTTGTAGCATCGACCCTCGAATGAGAGCTACTAGAATGGGTGTAGCATCGACCCTCGTACGAAACCTACTGGAACGGTTGGCACTGGTTGTGGCAGCAGGGACCATTATTTGATGAACCAGCCAGTTTAGGTTTTGTGCCAAGTCAGTCTGAATTCTTAACAAATTTTAGTGATTTTGGCCAAGGTTCATATTGCAAGCAAACACATATATATAAAAACAAAACCATAAAAACTCGTGGTCAAGTGTTATTTAACTGAAAATTGTCTGGTCCGTGGCCAATCACAGGCTGCTCTTAACCTTTGCACCTCATTTGTCCATCTAGCACTGCAACCGCTGTTGCCTGCAAGTGGCCAATAAGTCACTCGAGATATACTTTTCGCCATTGTCAAATTTTGTGCATGCTGTAACGAAATTTCAGAAGTACTCCCATTTCAATGCCATCATAATTGATATTCCAGTACTCTCCTGTGATTCTAAACACCTTTAATTTCCTTTTTCAGCTAGATGCGCCTCTTCTTTCAATGGCGAGACCACCACTTTGCGTGCCTACTTCAACCTCTGTTGAGCACGTCATAGATCTCCTCAGAGAGCAGTCCGAAATGGTGGTTGTAGTGAAAAGCGGGAACATGTACTAAGTCAGTTACACATCAAGCTCAAGACCGCTGGGAGTTTTCTCCCTCGCTATCCTGTGGAAGTTCAGCACCGATGCGTCGGACATCCACGAAGTGGGCATCTCCAGAGTATCACTCAAGCAGGACGCCTGCAATTGTGGCTGAGTACACAGCTAGTTTTGTGTTGTTTTCATCGCTGCGCTGAGCGAAAAGTTGTGTGACGAACGGTTTCGCGCTGTCCAGTTCAACCAAGGACAGCGAAAAGTTTTGCCACAACAAACCTGCTAGGCTGATCCTGACCCCCTCTGTATGATGTAATCTGATGCACACGGCAAAAGTGACTGTGGAACTGAAATCCTCACGTAATGTCTCTGGTTGAGGCGCCAAGATGGTCGCACCAAACCATGGAGAAGACCTTAGCTGCCACCTTCGTCCATCTTCTGATCCCCACGGGGACCGAAAAAACAAAATAGGTGGGCATTATGTTCAGTACTACCATTACTACTGCTTGTGATATGAGATCCTCGCGGACAGTCTCTTTATTTGCTCTGACCTTGCAATTGAAAGCCCGACCGGTGTCAACGGATGCCCAGAGCACTTCAGTCCGTTTGGGCGGTCTAACTTTATGTTTCCTGGAAAGTCACCTACGGAGAGGGGACTAGCTAGCTCTGATCGCCTTCTAGCTTCAGTGTTGAACCCCACCGTAAGTAGCAGGCAGAGTAAATGGATAAACGCTGCTGCTGCTGCATATGTGTCGGTGCAAGCGCGAGCGAACCGGCCGGATCAGCGGAGGCGCACATGCATGCCGAGCGCGGCTATGGTAAATAAGAGCTCGCATGCATGCGTTCCTCGTCCCCGCGCGTGGCCCTAGCCTGCACCGTCCGCAGCGAGGCAATACGCATGCCTTCCGCCGCGCATGCATGGCACGACGCAGAATGTGTAGCTGGCTAGTCGTATGCGCGTACGCTTCCATATGTTCGATTCATCGTTCGACGCGCGCGATTAATGGCCGTGTGGTTGCGTTGAGCCAGCCTGCAGCCGGCCGGTCGGGTAAGGTTGGATCGTGCGTCCCTGCAAGCCTGCTGCTGCATACGGCTTTGCTCTGGACCAGTTGATCGATCCATCGGGCTCAGCCTTACGCACGTGATGGACCTGATAATGGTCCATTAACTCGTGCCTCGTACGTGCTCCCCACATATATAGGACCACGTACCGAATTGGTATGTACTACCTTATATATATTGATTAGCCTGATCATACTCGATGGGGGCAAAAAAACCCTGAATCGATTACAGGTTCACAGCACAGTGTGTTGAGATCGGCGTACGTGTACGTCTTCATATATGATACGAATGGTATATATGTATATTGATTAGTCTGATCATACTGGGTGGGGGCAAAAAAGCCTGAATCGATCACAGATTCACAGCGTAGTGTCTTGCGCCGTCATGGTACACAACAAGATCATGACTGCATCAACAACAAGCCACAAGGTGTTGCGTGTCTTAACACTAATGTTCGTTTCGCAGGAGATGCTATTTGATCTGCGCAATGGCCACTTTCTGTTGGACAGCTCAACTACATATGAGAGTTCTGCCGATCAGGATGAAGTGGAATGAAGATATGTATCATCGATTCATTTATTTGAGAAACATGTGGTGACCTCTTACTTTTGTATAAATTTAGAATTCCCAAGTAATTGATCTATTGGGTTTAATCATTGTTTGGTTCAAACTATACACAAAATAAGTGAAATCAGTTAGGACACGTTCTACATGTACAACTCAAATTCTCTGCAGAGAGCATATCTAGATAGATAAATACTAGTTCTATAGAGGATATGTGCAAACTGGGTATATACAGTGGAAGAACAAATACAAACTGGATAAGTACATGCACAGGCTCTATGTAGTGAAAGAACAATGGCATGCCAGCTCTATTTGCAAATAGAGATACACAAACTAAGCAGTATCTGATAGGTTTCTACTTATAATATCAGTGACACGATGATATTTATGCTCTGATATATACTAGTAACCCAAAACTAGTTCTGCATAAATCTTTGTTTGTTTGTTTTGTGTTTGTTATATATATATATATATATATATATATATATATATATATATATATATATATATAGAGAGAGAGAGAGAGAGAGAGAGAGAGAGAGAGAGAGAGAGAGAGAGAGAGAGGAACAATTAATGTTAAGGCTAATATATCGGCACCCCCTATACAATATTTTGCATTAATTGGATCGATCTGTGATCTTGCTAGACCAAGAACTACCAGCATGGACGAGAAAATCTTGCTAAGATTATGTATAGTTTTGGTACGAGGTATATGTTCTGGTCCGCTCGATCCTCGATATCATAGCGTCAATTTCTGGGTGCGCACCTCTGATAATCGACATCACACCCATAAATCCTCATATCAAATTAACTACATAATGATACTTTCTTAACTATTTGCATTTAGTGATGTACTAAGGTATACCTTACCGGCGGCAGAAGATACTATCATCAGGTACTGCGCGACAACTACCGGTTCCTACCGACAGAAGAGTGATATCTCAAATTGAATTAATGGATGATCCCGCACAATCTGTTGGCAACGTTCACCTACATGTTATACTCGATTTAATTGCTTCACCGTTAATATATAGGGTTATAGAACTGAGCATATTACTACATCACCAAGTGTCAACTACGTTTTATCTTAAGCTAATTATATTGCGCGCAATGCTCCTTAACTAGACATTCCTAGAAACTTTAGCCATGCATGCAAGCAAATTAACCTGGGACACATTGAGTACTAGAGTACTGCTAGTACTAGTAGTGTCATTGAACTTTGATGGAAGCAATATGCCGGCCTTCTTCGTCATTTCTCTGCAGATGCAATGATATATATATATATATATATATATATATATATATATATATATATATATATATATATATATATATATATATATATATATATAAGCCCTTTTCCTACTCTTGGGAGTAGTTACTCTCTATTCCATATCTCACATATCTCACAATGTAGGGACTATCTTGCGCAACCGATGGTATGTATGTGTAGTATACGAGTATATAAGATCACATAGGTGGTATTTACATATCTTTTCAGATGTGGTATGTATAATTTTTTAGACATACTACTTTTTATGTGCGAATATGAAGGTATTTATAAAATATGCTAAAAACTATAGACACTCTTGTAAATTTTTCGTGTAATTCACATTGGAGTATCTTATAATTAGTATATGAATATACCCAAAGTGATAATGGAGTATGTCAAGTTCTTTTAGGTGGTATATCAGAGGTGAGAGTAACTACTTCCGGGAGTAGAAAGTATTTTTCATATATATATATATATATATATATATAGGAAAATGGTATGGTACTCCTGGGAGTACGTACTCCCATCTCTCATATACCACTTAAATCGTATGATGATACCTCTTTATCAATTTGAGTATACTCCAATAACGATTATAAGATACCCTAAAGTGAGTTTCATGAAAAATTTCATTAAATTCCACTTTTATAGCAAAATTTGTGTATATACTTCTTTTATGTATGAAAAAGGGTATATGGCAAAAATAAATAGTTCCAATGAAAAAATTTCGATCAAGTCACGTTGAGGTATCTTATAATTGGTATTCAAGTATACTGAAAGTGATAAAGAAGTATAATATATATATATTGAAAAACTTGCAGATGCAATGATTTTTGTTTCGATGCGACTGCAGCGTACGTACGGCCTGTTTTAATTGAGCACTCGCACCCACGAATTCTGATTCATGACAGATCGTGTATGGGATCGAACCTCTCATTATTGGGGGTTGCAAAGGTGAAGGATCAGTATCGATCGACAGTGCAAGGAGTTCAGAGCTGGAGTACTGTATAGGCTAGTTAAGATTTTTGTCATTTTGTTCATATAATTATTTTTCATCAGTCGCATCATATATGCCTTGTTATCTAATCTCGCACGCATACTACTTGTTTCTTGTTATTTGATGGACTGATGTTTTTTATTGTATGATTTGAGAATTGTTAATTAGATCAGTGGATCGCCCGCTGCCCATAATTATCTACCACATATGTTTCTAGCTGAAAAGTGAAACAGTACACTATCTATCAGATATAAATACCATCTTATGAATTTCCACTGAAAATGAATTTTCTTATATGATCGAAGTAACCTATATATATATATCATGCATGCTCATGAAATATTTTTGTATGTGGACAGATCCTTATATAGGAAGCAGATTGAATAATGTTGAATGTATGCTTTGGCTTCGAGGAAGATAGTGTAGATCGAGAACTACTGTTAGAATATATATAGAACTACAATTTATGTTATTACCAACATATAGCTTGACTGGTATGTCGATCAATATGATACATGCACTACAACTAAAAAATTCCGGGTGGGTAGCTACCCGGGCAGCCCATATTTCCACGTTCAGGAAGCTAAGCTCATTGATAACGCTGAGAATTTCAATCTTAAAGCTAGCAGCAGTGCTGCTTGCAGCTACGCCAGTACGGAGTCTGGTTGATTTGGCCTTCTTTTGATTTGTTTTAGCAAAACTAGCATCTATCGACCGAAATTGCAAAAATAGCATCGCGACAGGCACATGCAGCGCTCTGGAAGCGCTGCAAAACGTTTGCACCATGACAGGAGCCACCAAGCGCTGTAGAAGTGAGGTGGTGGCCCGGCAGCAAACGTGCCGTGGTAGGCTCACAACGGCACGTACTGCAACCGTTTGAGAGCGCGATAGGTACCTACAGTGGTCTTAGAGCGCGATAGGTACTTGCAGCAGTCTAGAAGTGTGACATCAACCTGCTGTGGTACTGGTGTGCTGCATGTGTCACGCGGCGTCTGCATAGATTACTGCAGTGCTATTTTTACAATTTCGGTCTACCGGAGGTTAGTTTTGCTAAAACAAATCAAGAAGCGGGCAAATAAGCCAAACACTCACCTGTACGTAGCTAACCACATAGGAGAAAAGGATTTTTATTTTGATAACAATGTTTATCTAGTAAACAGCTGCAATGCAGATGAATGTTATTATTAATTCGTTTTCTAAATTTAAAGGACTGCTGTCGGCCTATATATGATGTTTCTAGGTTGGTGTCCAGTTTGTCATTTTACCGAATGTGTTCAGATTGGCTCTTTGTACAGCTCGATCCAGTGTAATGTGTGACATTTCCCTTCCACTGGATATGAGGTGTAACAAATGACTAAGCTTAAGTTGGTGATAAGTTTTGAGTCGGTTTTGTAACCTATATATAAGAGTATATAACGCACCATTTACTTACTGAATTTGGAAATAATCTGGGCCCACCCGTGTGTAATCAATTAAGTTGCGCCAACGACATGTTAGGTGGATTATATTATGTGGCCCTCTCTTTGTCGAAGGATTAAAGATAGGAGTGGTAACCAACTCATCCCATTCTTGAGTTAAGTCTTGAGAATGAAAGAGGTGGGATGCAATTAATTAGTTTGACCCCCTCTATCAATTTATCCGTGCTAGCCTTCTTTGCCAACAACAGACTAATCTTCTATTATATTATTAAAATGATAGAAAAAGAAGTCACTACGATTTTGCCCTCAATGGCAAGAAATTCCCATACTAATCGGAGGAAAAAAGAAAAAGATATACATCACTTATTTTGGTGGGTCCAGATTATAACAGTGCAGACTAATATGATTTATTTTGAAACTACTACAGTTGTACAAGAAATACAACTCTATTTTCAATTATAAGCATTAGAGTTGTATAACAAATACAAGTCTGTCTTCAAATAAAAACATGTGTCTTGTAGTAGCTAGCCGCGCAGTTGCACGGAAAATTTGGCTAGTTAATTAATTAATTAATGAAATCAACTCCTGAATTAGATGAGAATTGAAATGAAATTCAAGTTCCTTATTCTTGAAGGTGGAATTCACTATCTCTAGGTTGTAGCTCGACTAGAACTAAAATCAAATTTTAGGGTTGTACCTTATCTAAAGAGGTAAACAAGAGATTCGGCATGTTTGGAATAAAGGAATAATTTTTTTAAGAGTATGCCTTTCCATGAGCTCACAATAAATATTTTTCTCTCCAAATTGCTATTAAGTTCTTGTGCCTCAAAGATAATCTCAATCTTGTGCGTCAGCCTCATTTCGATCGGCCTTCATTAAAATAAATTTGGAAGAGTAATTAGGTATTCCCATGATCTAGCTAGGGATTAAGATTTCATACATCTCACTAGCTGGCAAAAAAAAAAATGAAATAATGAAAATACTTTCATATACAGTAATTAGAAACAAAATAAGCCCAACATACCTATTGTGGAAATCCAATATTGAACCTTTTGTCAGGATAGTCCAGTTATTTGCACAATGACGTCTCGTTGGTAGGTTCTAAAACGTTTTTAACTACAACAAGTGTATTTTGAGCTCCACATATTAATATGGTGGATGGAAGGGGGCAGAGAGGGACATATCCAATGGATGCATCCCATCCTCTCGATGTAATCCATGCACCCCTAACCTTAATATCCTTTAAAAATTCCCCAAAAAATTATATGTTATATATATAGGGAGAGATGCTTGTTGATTTTCTAGAAAAGCTTCGAACCAAACTTGATCCCCGTTAGAAGCGACGAATAATTAATTCGTATTATGCTTTGTGCTAAACAGTAGAATCATTTCAAATTTCCTTCCAGAAAGTAAACTACAAGGCATTAAGGTTTAACAGATATATCTCATCAGATCAATTGGGTTTGCATTTCAATTAACGACGAGTTGGGGATCGTCTAGCTTTCCAGCTCTCCAAGTTCAGACTTCAGATTGGTCACTACTATACGAGCTTTCAGAAACCTTTTCCTTTATTTTACATAAAATTAAAATCGATTTTTCATTAACAGGACGTGCTACACACATAATTAACTTATTTCGGAAACGTACCTTACTTAATCAAGAAAAGTACTTTTCGTTGTGCTCTTTCTCTTTATCCACGACCTTTTCCTTATTTAGAGTTTTAGACTGATCCAGGAGAGAGATGGAGAGCTTCTTAAAAGACTGGCGACCTTGAGAGAGAGAGAGAGAGAGAGAGAGAGAGAGAGAGAGAGAGAGAGAGAGAGAGAGAGGAGACGAGGAGGGAGCTAGCCGGCCAGAGGAGAGGGCAGTGGAATGTAAATCTTTTGCATGTGTATGTCCTTTCATCAGTGATGCAGCAGCACTCTGGAAGATACAAGCAGAGAGGGTAGCGTCTAGAGAACGAGGAGATGTACAGTATGTAGTGCGCGCATTTGACCATATGATAGGACTGCCAGTAATTAATCAAATAAGAGCAATAGTGTGGCAACTGGCAAACAATAGGCTGATTCAGTATTATTACACTTCCTCCTAGGAGTATTTTCATATCCAGTCATCATTATGCATCTTCCATTCTTTCTCTATCTCTTAACTAAGGGATATTAGAATGAGAAAACTGGGAACATACGTGCAACCTAAATTGTTACTCCCCAAATGATTTATACAAGGAGCGCACGTATTTGAAGCTTCAAACTTTGTATGTTTTAACCAACAATTAGTTCAGGAAATTTTTTTATATGCTACTGCAAATGTTTTGAATCCCTGATCTGCCATTGCTAAATGACATCTCCCATTCATGCCACTGCAAACTCGAAAACATGTTCCTTTATGCCACTTCCGTCAACTCCATTAGATTTTCTCCGTCAACTTTTTCAAAAAATGCAATGTTGCCCTCATCTGCTTCATCCTCCACACTTCTCCTTACCGCCACCCTCCACATCCTGCGCGCACTGCCTGCTCTTCACCCTCATTGCTGCTGCCTTCGTCCTCCCGCCTTGCCGGCTGCCACCCCCCGCTTCCGACTTCCTATTCGCTAGCAACACCACCAAGTACCTCTCTGACCACTGCATGCCCTACAGATGCCGCTTCCTCCGACCCCTCTCATTCCTCCGGCAGTGCATCCACTCCTGCACCCTACCCCGCGCCGACGCCAAGGCCGGCACCGCCACTGGCCCCACCCTCCTGGGCCGCCTTACCTGCCTCCTCCTCCTCCACCGCTTCCTCGCTGCTGCCCGCCTCCTTTCCTCCTCCCCACTCACCCTTGCCTTGCTCCACACTGCCAGCCGCCGTGTCCGCCTCGATCCCAACACCGCCCTCCACCTCTTTCGCCTCCCCCCTCCCGCCCTCCTCCTCCACTGCTTCCCCGCCGCCGCCTGCCTCATCTCCTCCTCCCCACTCACCCCTGCCCTCTTCCACGCTGCCCTCCACCTCTTTCGCCTCACCCCCTCCCTCCTCATCCATGTGCAACTCCTTCACATCCCCGCTCGTACCCGCCGCTTCCTCGATGCCTGTGCCCTCCTCGCCTCCCTCCTTTCCGCCCGTCCATGCCACTGTGGACAAGCCACATCGGCGTCGCCCTCACCTTCTGGATGCGTCGGCGAAGAGAGTCTTGGCGGCGTTGGTGGCCTCGTGGAGTAGCCCAGCGGCGGCCGCTTCTCTCTGTGTGTGCGCGCGTGTGCTGTGTGCGACAAAGAAGAAGGAAAAAGAAAACAACAAGGGCACAATGGTCTTTTCATAATGACTTTTGACTGGTCAACGATGGTATAAAAAGGTATGGTTTCGAATTTGCAGTTGCATGGAAGGGAGATGTCACTTTGTAATGGCAGATCCAGTACTTAGAAACTTTACAATGGCATATAAAAAATTTGCCCATTAGTCTAACAGTGTATATACAGGTTTGGTTATACAAAAGTGGTACCATTAGATTCATATTTGAAAGAACTTTTATATGATCATGATTCTGCAATTTTTAACAATATATCATTCTGCAGTTTTTAACAATACATCGTAAGAGAAATAAAGGTCAAAGTTTAATTTTGAAGACCGTACCAAGGAAAACTGTGCCTTATAAAAATAAACGAGGGAGTAATTTCAAGCTAGGACATGAGATTTTTTTGGGGGCGAATTATCTAGCTGAAAGCCTGGAACACCCGGTCTAATATCTGTCTTATGCTAGCTCAAGTGGCGGTTGCACAAGTATTATTGAATACTGACAAAGCATGCTTGGTACAGGAGTAGAAGGAGTTATGTATTTGTTTGTCAGTTAAATGAGATAAATCTCACATGGAATATGGATAATTTTGAATCACTTGAGAAAGCCCCCCCAAAAACCACTTCAATTAAAGATATGCCAAAATAAATGAGTTAACTGAGAAGAAAGATGAAACAACAGAAGAACACACCAAATCTCCATGCTCTTTGGATAAATCGACAAATCAACTGTCTTTTCTTGCCAAGAAATTCCATCAGACAAACTCAACTAGAAGAGAGAGGCACAAACAAATTATTTGACATATATATGCGTCCAATTATTTAATATACCACCAATTAAACAGTTGACATGTACTCATCAAAGTAGACTGACATACCAAAACAGTGCATGCGGATGCGGATGATCAATTAAAGGCACAAGGAGGAACGAATAGATCATAGCCTGAGAGACAAGTCCAGCTCGTCGGCACGCTCGACGCCGTACTCCGACGAGCCCTTGTTGCGTGCCAGGCCAGGCACCGGGGCAGCAGCTTGCTGCGTCTCCATCCTCACCTTCTCGGCCGCATCATCGAGACCGGCGCCGTCCCCGGGCCTCCTGTCCTGAGCAGGCGCGCCCGCCCCGTGCGCGCGCATCGCGGCGGCGATCTCCCGCCGGCGCTTGGCCAGGCTGCGCTCGTACTTGTGCGCGTTCTGGTGGCCGCCGAGCGCCTGCGAGCTGTAGAACTTGCGGTCGCAGTACATGCAGAGGAAGAAGCCGAGGGGCTCCGGCTCGGCCGAGGAGTGGAGGAGGGTGAGCTCAAGGTTGAGCTCAGCCTGCTCCCTATTAAGCTCCATTAGAGTACAGTAGCCTGCGTGACAGCGTGTGCGACTGTGTGCGACTGTGTGTGTGTGAGTGAGAGAGAGAGGACAGAGAGAGAAAGAGAGCTTAATTCGCAACAGAAATTATTGTGCTAAGCAAGGACTAAATACAGCACCTAACGGGTTGCACTGTTCCGCAGGATCAGGTTACTGGAGGCCGTGGACGGACGGTGCGCACGTTCCGGTTCGCTAGATCTTTCCTAACAAATAGGCAGTATCTATCTATTTATCTATATCTATACTAATTAAAGACTCTCTTAAAAACCACTATTTTAATTTTAAAAGGGTAAAACACTAAAAATTACCATATTAACCAGAGAACAAGAGAAAAGCTAGAAGTTTCCATATTAATTGAAAAAAGAAATTAGAAGCTCTTCTAGAAGCCATCACCTTAATCCTAAAAGGATAATTTTTTTAAAAAATTACCACATTAATCAGAGAATAAGAGAAAAGCTCGAAATTCCACATTAATTAAAAAAATAAAATACCATAGTCATCCATGTTTTTCTATGGACATAATCTACAACTTAAATTAAGTGTCCATAAGGATTTTTTCTATGGACATAATCTACAACTTAAATTAAGTGTCCATAAGGATGTATGTGCTATGTCCCCACATGATTAATGTGTTTGAGTCGGACATAAAAAGACAAAGCTCCCATTGCTGATTCGGATTCTGCAGATGGGAGAAAAAGGTCTACCCAGGATACGTCAATTACATAATTTTTTTAGACAAAGTACATACATAATTAAGAAAAACAATATGCACTGCCCAGAGGTAGCTAGCTACTACTTAAACTTATGAAGTACATGTACATACCTATATTTATGTATATATTTAAGTTCAATTTGAATTGTTTTTTTTTTTTTTTTTTGTAATATGCTTGATTCGGGAACACAAGCAAGGCTGTTCAAAATCATCAAAAAAAAAAATGTAAGTCACCTAATTGAATTGCTTTGATCACTAAATTTGAGATCCATCTAATGTGTCATTGACATGTGGCCTCATACATCACATGTCACTACTACAAAACAGGTCATACTGGACGCCTCATCACAGACGGTTCCAAAGGAGCCGTCTGTGTTGAACTTATACAGACGGTTCCCTTTGGAACCGTCTGTGATAGTGCCTCATCACAGACGGTTCTTATTACAAATCGTCTGTGATACTTCACAGACGGTTCATAATAAGAACCGTCTGTGATAGTGCCTCATCACAAACGGCTCCTTCTACCAACCGTCTGTGAAGTATCACAGACGGTTGGTAGAAGGAGCCGTCTGTGATGAGGACACCTTATCACAGACGGTTAGTATAACGAACTGTCTATGATACTTTACAGACGGTTCGTGATACTAACCGTCAGTGATAAGTACCTCATCACAGATGGTTGGGATTAACAACCGTCCTGCGAAAGCATTGTTGGAATTAGATGAGGGGAAATGAGGTTTAGACCCCATGGCCCAAGATGACGCGCAAGAAAGAGATCAATACTCACTGGAGGCAAGAATGACACCGATAGACATGGCACGAAGCTTTGGTGCGCGCTCTAGGATGAAGAATGGCACAAAGGCGTTCCGGGCACTACACAAGAAATCAAAAGCTGCATTATCCAAAAATGGAAACGACACACAAAGGAGAAGTTAAGGGATGCGGTGGTGTAGCACTTACCGGAGACTAGAGCTTAGAAGAGCCTCTTCTTCCTCAGCCCCGAGAGGAAGAATGAGGGGGAAAGGAGGGTGCCCAGGTGTTTTAACTGAGGAGAGTGACGGAGATAGGCACGGCGTTGAGTGGAGATGCTCGGGGATAGGTCACAAAGGGCGGTGGAGTCACGAGGGTGACGGAGAGAGCTCAGAGCTCGCGCGGCGCGTGGCGCCCGCGTTTTGAGGCTCGCCTGCCCGAGGAAGGAGACGGGTCTGACCGGTGGGCCAGGCGCGTCAGCGACACAGAGGTAGTGGACGCGGCGAGAGGGTTGGGTGAGTCTGGACCGCACGATCTCGAATGGACGGCCCGATCTTGGGTGGACGTCCAGATTGTCCGATCAGGTGGCCCGCGTGGTCCATACCAGTTGGTGCGTTTAGTTGATTAAGCCGAGTCAACTCGCCCGTGTCGGACTCGAGTTGGAGTACGGTCTGAGCCCGAGGAACAATGCCGGTTTGACTGGTTTTGAAATCTATTGATTCTAGTTTGACTGAGGCTTTAAAAATAGAAATAAAATTCTAAAAATTTTGAAATAAATCAAGGGTGTTCCTGGGATGACCTAGTATTTATAAAAATTATGAAAGTCACTGTTCATAATATAATTTGAGTAAAATAAATTCAAACTTAGTCTAGGTCTTTTAATGGTGTTTGAATTTTCTTAGGGTTTAAAATAGTCCCAAAAAATTGGGAAAAATTATATTTATTCAAGATAATTATTATAGTATTTGAATAAAATATTTCCAGGTGATGATCAAATGTTTTTGTTCCTGTTTTTATTTGGAGTTTGAATTCGAAGTGTATGTTTGATCTTTGATTTAATTTTTTTTCCAATTGCAATAATTTATGCAAATGTTTTTTTTCCAAAATGTCAAGCATGCTGATAATATTCATACTAAATTCCATTAAATAATTTGGGGATGTTACAAACCTCCCCCCCTTACAAAAGATCTCTACCCCGAGATCGATAGGGTGGAAGTTGGATAGGAAGGTTCTAAAAGAAAACATAACATCCGTTGTCTTTATTTCCTTCAAAGATAGTGCCAAGATATCTTTGCAAGGTTACAAGGAATTTCAATTACATTTTCCTTCCCATTGCTTTGTTTAACCTTTCCTTTCTTGATTCGAAGACACTTCAAGTAGAAGGAAAAAGTTCTGGATACTCGGTTCGCATTTGGTGTCACAGCCCCAACAATTAAAATGGATTAATGTGTATTTCATTAGCATGCATTATTGATTTCAAAACATTTCCATATTATATTGTGCTTGGAAAATCTAATTTGAGGTGAACATACACATCAAAATTCACATTTCACTTCAAATCAGTAATACAAAGTTGTAATCATCATCTGGAACCAATTTATTTAAATACTAAATTAATTATCATGAATTAATATAATTTTTCCAAAATTTTTGGGAACAGTTTGAACCTAATTAAAATTCAAACAACGTTTGTAGACATACAATATGTTTGAATTTAAATATCACAAACTATATTATGAACAGTAGGGTTTTATAATTTTTATGGGAACTATATCATCCCAGGAACCCCCACAAATTATTTATAATTTTTGGAAATTTATTTCTATTTCTAAGCCTCGGTCAAAGTAGAGAGAAATAAATTAAATTGCAGTCAAACCCTAGCCCAAACCCTAGACACTGTTCATTGGACTCGAGTCCGACTCGGCGACTGGACTCAACCCAACCCCCTAAATGCACCGAGTCATGCAACCCTTGGATCGGAGATCAGCGGCCCAGATCTCATCACCCGGTCGACCTGTCCGAACCGCCCTTTGATCTTAGCCGTCCGTTTTAATCAAACGGCCGAGCCACACCGCATCTCCTCTCTCTCTTGTGCCGCTGACGCACCGGGCCCGCACGTCAGGGCCATCTTCTTCCTCTCGCTGACTCGCGCGCAGGCGTTGAGCGCCACGCGCTCATCGCATGCTGCCCCGCTCCAGTCACGCCGTGAGCCACCGCACCTCCCAACCTATCCCTGAGCGCCTCCTTCTCACGCCGTTGCTTGTCCGACCGTTGCCGCCCTTTAACTCGCCCTCTCCCTCTCTTGGTTCCTCACTTTCCCTCGGTGGCGAGGAAAGGAGGCGAGCTCTTCACCTCCTCTCGAGTAAGCTCGAAGCCGTGAAGTCCCCTAGCCTTCTCCTTGCATACCTTCTCCATTTTTACTCATCTGGGCTCTTGCTTTTGCTTGTAGTTGCCGGGCCACCCTCGTCGCTCTCGCCAGCTCCAGAGCGCGCACCCGAGGCCTCCTCCGTGCGATTATTGTTCCTGGTGAGCCCCTACCTTCTCTTTGCGCGTCATTTCTTGTTCTAGGCTTTAAGGAGTAAAACCCCTCACTCAATTTTGTCGGATTATTCACAGATCGTGGCATTTTGAAGTTTTCCCCCTTTTCGGCCTAGAACACCCCCTTCAGCCACTTTTGCCGATCCGGTGAGTTAGTTTTCGATTACCTTCTTTCACACCATCTAAACCACCCACTGAAGTGTTCCCTACCACCATTTTTCGGTTTGGTTGCGCAGGTTTTCCCTCCGCGTGAAGTCGTGCGCCGCCGCGGCCATTATCGCCGTCGAGCCCTCACCGAGTTCTTCCCGACCTTTCTCTCCCTCTGGTAAACTTCCACTTACTTCCTAGTAGCTCAAGCATGCGTTGTTTTACACAATTAGGCGCTGAGTCGCGACATGCAAGTTTGCCGTGTTAGCCTCGCCGCCCAACTCCGGCTAGCCGGCGACCTAGACCATCTCAGCCGTCGTCGCTGCCACCTGTAGATGCGCAAGCTTAAGTGGAATCCATTCATGTCATTAGATCCTGTCACCGCGGTCTGGAACGCCGGCGGGGCTCCGGCAACGCCAGTGCGCGTGTTGTCGGGAACATCCGACAAAGCCTCGTTTAGTTGCGTAATGGTGGTTTTAGAAGGCTAATGAGTCTCTGACTTGTGGGCCACACGGCTGGCTTAGTGATGGTGTAAGATTTTGAAATACGTTTTCTCTTTTGGCAAAACGTTTTCCTTGAAAACTTAGACGGAGTTTGCATGTTCTTATTTAGAAGACGTAATCATGTGGATACGCCTTCGGTCCTTTTTCGGCCGAGACCAGCCCACGTTGACTGGGTCAAAACTCTGGATCCCGGCCCCACTCGTCATCCCCTGTGACTTAGCTGTAGGCGAGTGAGAGAAGTATTGAGTTCTTTTAGAAAATCTGGAAAACGCACTGTTTCACTGGGCCCGCATGTCATTGACCGTGGCTGGCGTATGCCTCGGTAAGGAAAATAGTAAATGCTTTATGAAATTCGAAATCGGTTTATTTGCACACTGGAAATTGTATTAACTTCAAAAATCCATATCTAATTCAAATCAACTCCAAATTGAATGAAACCTCTTCTGGTAATTTTTATTGTTAATGAACTTTATGTTAAAATTAGTTTCAAACTTATCTCTGTAGCAGAGAGTATTAATTGGAGATTAATCCATTAAAACCATTATTTGTACAATAGAAAAATGACTGATAACTTCAAGAATGCACAAGTAATTATTGGAAGCTCCAAAAACAGTAAGACCACTTTTGATAATTTTCATTTTCAGTGAACTTAATTCTAAAAATGGTCTCCATGTTACCTCTGTCACAGAAACTATTTTGGGAGAATATACTCCTTAACTCCATTATTTTTATACTATAAAAGGCTGATAACTTTGAAAATCAATGATTAAATCATGAAAACTCCAATTGGAGCAAACTCAACTGTTTTGAACTTGTGATAATATTGCCCATTTATTCATGTAACCCTTGTATACACCACTGCTCTACAAAATTACACTTCATAATTAAATTGCTTAAATGGAGACATATCGAAGTCTGAAATTCAAACTACCATAACTTTCACATACTAAATCAAAATGAAATAATTCTTTCACCAAAAATCATCTGAAATCATGACTTAGCTACTGTAGAAAAATCATGCATTTTGAAGCATTTTTATTTTTGAGGTATTTCTCGATGTTTATTCGGTATTATATTTATCTAGATACCGATCCCATTGATATTGACTCCTACGCAACTGAGAGTGAACAACTTAGCTACCTGCAAGGCAAGCATCCTTTGAACTTTCTTTTTGCATCATATTTGATCCCAGTTTTGTTTGGATAGATGCAATGATAATTGCTTGCATGTTATTTGATAATGTCGCTATTTTTGTGATGAATAGTTAGACACCCCTATTATCTTGTCATTGTGGCTATCCATGAATTATTCCAGTACTGAAATGCTTAAGATAGGATTTGTGAAGTTATATTGTTCGAGTTTGCTTAGCCATGCAAGTCTAGAACCGGTAGTAGATTGTCGGGAATAACCCGACAATTATGGGATAAACACAACCCTCATTATATACTTTTGTTTAAGATCTTCGTACCTGTTTTACAAGTTAAATTTTGTCATTTTAAATGAGCTTTTGGTCTGGACAAGTGTTGGTTAGTGATGGTGCTTTATGCACGAGATTTGGGGATGTGGTTGGACTTGTCTGGACAATTAAGGACCGAACTTTGGTAACGTCATTGATTCAAGTACTTTCGTGCTACCATACGCAGATATATGGGTCTTTGTCACGGTTAAGTAGGGGAAGGTTCTATTGTGTTAAGTCTCATGGTGGTGTAGGGGCATTTGTGTTTGATCAATTGTCCTTAGGAATCGATGTCAATGTTCTATAGTGTGCAAGGAGCACCAATTACCTTTTCATTACATCGGTATTTCCAATATAACATGTGAGCCCCTTAGCAAGTGCTATATGCTACTTGTACTAAGACCGAAACATCTCACATGGGGACTTAGCGCAATAGGGTTTTCTTCTTTGAAACGATCAGTATCTCGATTCTCCCGCCAAAGATACCAAAGGAAGTGTGCCATTATCCAGGAGGCTTACGGGCTAGTCGAGTCGTGTGGGTAAAGTAGTACACCCCTGCAGGGTACAATCTATTCGAATAGTCGTGTCCACGGTTATGGACAACCGCTTGAGTTCGGGAGTTACTATGGTTAGACTTGGAATTAAAATTGTGGGTGAACTTGGTAATTAGCATGAATGGGATGTTTATGCTTATTGTTGTATCAAAGTGGGCAGCCACCTTGTTATTTGTATGTTTAATTTGTTACTTAGTTCATTACTTATTCACATGTTTTACTTCTACTTCAAATCTGATTTTTAAATGACACTTGAAAAACTAGTATGTGTAGGTTGTACATTGTTGCGTCACTTTCGCAAAACTAAGCCAATATGAGCCTTCCTTTGAATGACCTTATGCATAACTATTTTTATTTGTGTAAGACTTGCGAGTACTCTTTGGTACTCAGCCAGATGTTTGCTGGCTTTTACAGGTGAGGACGATATCGAGGTTAACGAGTTCGCCGGTGTCGATTTAGGTGACACCGACGAGTAGTATGCTATCTTCTAACTCCCAGTCGGTTGCCGATGGGTTGTGGGCATACCACTGTTGGTCCTTTTGGTTTATTTACTTGCTTCCGCTATAAACTTGTTAAATTTGGCCGGTCGGCCCTTATGTAATTGTACTCTTAGAACTGTGTTGTAACTTTTGTACTATTTATGTATGATGGTTGTATGGATGTGACTAACGTTGTAATGAGGGTATGATTATATTGGTCACTGATCTTGGGAGCCAATATAGGTCATACTCGCTGTTCTTGGATTCCCATTTAACTTGCTAAGTGTCGTGCTTGACTTCTTGGAGAACCGACAATCATGTAGTGCTCGCAGAGGAGTAGCGCGCATGATCGTCGGGGCTCTAGATTTGAGTTGAGCCTCTCACTGAGACTGATTTAAGTTGGAATCCATTTACCGGAGATCCCGAGTTATGTCCCTAAGACCTTGATTAGTCTCGGTCTTAAGGAGATAACCCCGGGGTCCCCACATTTGGTCTTCACGCTCCCAAGTTGCTTCATCTTCAGTATGGTTGCTCCACTGAACCTTGATGAACTTTATGTTACGGTTCCTTGTCTTGCGCTCCATTTCTTCAAGGATGCGAATCGGGTGCTCCCGATAAGAAAGATCGGGTTGCAAGTCGAGGTCTTCTAAATTGGTCGCTTCGGTAGGGACTCGAAGACATTTCTTCAGTTGAGATACATGAAATACATTGTGCACATCTGAAAGTGATGGAGGTAGCTCCAACTGATAAGCTACTGATCCTCGCTTCGCTAGAATTCGGAAAGGACCGATGTAGCGAGGTGCCAACTTGCCTTTGACTTGAAAGCGTTGCATTCCTTTCATTAGAGAGACTTTAAGGTAAACATGATCGTCCACCTCAAAGCTCAACTCACGACGACGACGGTCGGCATAAGACTTTTGGCGAGATTGAGCCGTCCGTAGTCTCTCCTGGATCATACGAACTTGCTCTTCGGCCTCATTTATCATGTCCGGTCCAAAGAATTGTCTCTCCCCAGACTCGGACCAGTTGAGAGGTGTCCTACACCTTCTCCCATAAAGCACTTCAAAAGGTGACATTTGGAGGCTTGCTTGATAACTATTGTTATAAGAGAATTCCGCGAACGGCAAGTATTTATCCCATTTCTTGCCATAGGACAGCACACAAGATCTCAACATATCCTCCAAAATTTGATTCACCCTCTCGGTTTGACCGTCGGTTTGGGGGTGGTAAGCGGTGCTAAAGGATAGTTGAGTTCCCCTTGCTTCATGGAGGCAATTCCAGAAATACGAGGTGAACTGAGTGCCTCGATCTGAAACAATTATCTTGGGCACACCATGGAGGCATACAATCCTGAAGATGTACAACTCCGCCAATTGATTTCCTGAATAAGTGGTCTTGACAGGGAGAAAATGAGCAACTTTTGACAAACGGTCGACAATTACTCATATGGAGTCATACCCCTGCTGAGTCTTTGGAAGTCCGGTGATGAAATCCATCCCAATTTCATCCCATTTCCACTCGGGAATAGGGAGGGGTTGAAGCATACCCGCTGGCCGTTGGTGCTCGGCCTTTACCCGTTGACATACATCGCACTCGGCAACAAAGCGTGCAATCTCCCGCTTCATCCGAGTCCACCACAATTTTTGCTTCAAATCATGATACATTTTTGTGCTTCCCGGATGAATGGAGAAAAGAGAGTCATGGGCTTCACGAAGGATTAATTCTTTAAGCTTCGCGTCATTTGGCACAACCAAACGCTTTCCGAACCACAAAACACCTTGGTGGTCCTCGACAAAACACTTGGCTTTGCCGGCCTTCATTTTCTGCTTAATTCTCTCCATACCCTTGTCATTCTTCTGGGCCATCATGATCTGGTCCTCAAGGGTAGGTTTCACTTCCAATGCGGCGAGAAAACCTTCACTAACCATCTCCAAGTTGAGCCGTTGAAATTCATGGCATAAAACTTCCGTTTCGGGCCGAACCGAAAGACAGTTACATTGCGATTTTCGGCTCAATGCATCGGCAACGACATTGGCTTTCCCCGGATGATAATGAACTCCCATATCATAGTCCTTGATCAATTCAAGCCATCTTCTTTGCCTTAGGTTCAGATCGGCTTGAGTGAAGATATACTTCAAACTCTTGTGATCAGTGTAGACTTCGCAGCGATTGCCGATAAGAAAATGTCGCCATATTTTCAAGGCATGAACCACTGCTGCAAGCTCAAGGTCATGAGTGGGATAATTCACCTCATGAGGCCTCAATTGCCTCGATGCATATGCCACAACTCGGCCCTCTTGCATAAGAACACAACCAAGGCCAAGGCGAGATGCATCGCAATAGATGTCGAAGTTTTTGTGGATATCCGGCAAAACTAGCACTGGAGCAGAAGTTAGACGATCCTTCAACATCTGAAAGCTTGCTTCACAATCCGCTGACCATTAATACTTCTTTTCTTTCTTTAACAATTGAGTCATTGGTCTTGCTATTTTTGAGAAATTCTCGATGAAGCGGCGATAATAGCCCGCAAGACCGAGGAAACTGCGGACTTCGGAGACGGACTTGGGTTGTCTCCAATTAAGTACATCTTGAACTTTGCTAGGATCCACAGCAACTCCTCCTTCGGATAGCACATGACCCAAAAAGGCGACTTCTTTAAGCCAAAACTCACATTTGCTGAATTTTGCATAGAGTCGGTGTTCTCGAAGCTTGCCCAACACAAGCCGGAGGTGTTCTTCATGCTCACTTTCAGATTTGGAGTATATGAGAATGTCATCAATAAAAGCGACCACAAATTTATCCAAATACTCCATAAACACTGAGTTCATGAGATTCATGAACAAGGACGGTGCATTCGTCAAACCGAAGGACATGACGGTGTACTCATACAAGCCATAACGAGTTGAGAAAGCCGTCTTGGGAATGTCTTCAGATCTGATCCTAACTTGATGATAGCCCAATCTCAAGTCAATTTTTGGAGAATATCCGAGCACCAGTCATTTGGTCGAACAAATCATCAATCCGTGGAAGTGGATACTTGTTCTTGATGGTGACCTCATTCAACGGACGATAGTCAACACACATCCGCAGGCTGTGGTCCTTCTTCTTTACAAATAAAGCGGGGCATCCCCAAGGTGAGGAGCTTGGCCTAATGAAACCCTTCTCTTGAAGTTCTGTGAGTTGCTTCTTCAATTCAACCAACTCATTTGGCGGCATTCGATAAGGCCGTTTTGATATAGGAGCAGTTCCGGGCTGCAGCTCGATCACGAATTCAATTTCTCGTGAAGGTGGCATGCCCGGTAGTTCCTTGGGAAATACATCTGGGTACTCACATACCACTGGAACTACACTAAAATCTGGCAATTCTTCACCGCTAAGGGCAAAGAGATGTGGATGCTCCAATTTCGACGCCATTTCGACTAGAAAACCAAGAGGACTTGTGAGAGTGATAACCTTGCGAGCACAATCAATTTCACCATGGTTTTTGGACAGCCAATTCATCCCAAGAATAATATCAAGGCCCGCTGAATTTATCACTATAAGGTTGGCCGAAAACTTCACCCCTTTGATCTCAATCTCAACTTCACGACATTCATGAATGCTTCTCATTTCTGAACCCGACGATTGAATCATCATAGGTGCAGGCATCAAGCTGAGTGAGATGTTGTGGAGGATGGCAAAACCTCTGGACATAAAAGAATGAGATGCTCCAGAGTCGAATAACACGATCGCAGGAGTTGAATTGACTAGAAATGTGCCCAACACGACGTCGGGTGCTTCCTGTGCCTCCTTGGCGGTGACATGGTTGACATGAGCACGACCAAGGTTCTGAAAGGTGACATCAGATCGCTGAACAAGGGAGTTTTCAAGGTCTTGGCGTTGATCAGAAATGACTTGGTGCTTCACCGGACAACGATCCGCAAAATGCCCTCGATTACCGCAATTGAAACATACTACTAACATACATTGCTTGTGTCGGTTCCTTTGCTTCTTTCTAGGTTGCCCTTGCTGAATATCTTTCTGAGGTGGATGAGAGACTTGCAAAGGAGCTCTCAGAGGTACTGGGACTTGGAAATCAGAAGGAGTGGGCTGCCAAGTACACGGTTCATGAAAACTGCAGCTTGCTGAAATTTGTGCAACCTTCTTGCGCTTTCGCGACTCAACAACCGCTTGCATTTTGTTTTCCACCACAATAGCCTTATCAACCAATTGCTGGAAGTCACTAAAGTCATGTATGGAGAGTGCCAGCTGCATCACTTCTGTTAGCCCATTCAAGAACTGGTCTTGCTTCCTTGCATCGGTGGAGACATCGTCTGGAGCATAACGAGCCAAACGATTAAACTCGCGGAGATACTCCAATATGGACTTGTTGTCTTGCTTGTCATGCGAGAAATTCACGCTCTCGATACTCATGATCTTTGGAGGGAACATGTGCCTCACGGAAAGCTATCTGGAACTCGTCCCATGATGGAACGGAACTGGCGGGCTGCATGGCGCAAAAATTGTCCCACCATGCAGAAGCGGCCCCTTCGAGTTGATTGGAGGCGTATAAGACCTTCTCATTATCAGCACACTGAGCAATGATCAACTTCCGTTCAATACTCCGAATCCAATCATCAGCATCGAGAGGATCCTCCGAACAAGAGAACACAGGAGGCTTCGCGCTCAGAAAATCAGCAAATCGGGAGCCATAAAGATCGGCTCCTCCCGCTGCCATTTGAGCACCTTGGACACTGGCGGTGTTATGAGCAATATGCTGCAAGATGCGAGTTTGATCTTGTTGACTCCTTTCCATCTGGGCCAACACGTCGACCACAGACGGCTGAGGGGGAGTCACTTCTTCTTGTCGACCCACGTGCGGAAATTGCGGGTCGGCGTGCTCCGAATTGCGCCGTTGAGGATTCGAGGGCTGATCATCGGTGATTTGAGAACCCACGGGCTGTGAGCCCTCCATTACTTCTGACGTCAAACGAGTTTTAGGTCCCGACATCCTGTTGCCATACAACTTGTTAGCAACCGGCAAAAGGAACAAGGGAAACACATAAGGTAAGCAATCGATAGCAGGGGGGTAACTGAGCCTAGTATGGATGCACGATAAAAGCCATTTATGCATCATGAAAAATGGGTGCTAAAGTCCATGTGGACAGCACAAGATACAAATGAAAACACAGTTAGTTTTCCGACATAGTTGCGATCCAACCCGCCCGTAGGCGATGCACAACTACTAGGAACGAAAGAGAGCAAATGGTCACCACAAAATCCAACATCTACAAGCTACGTGGTATCCTTAGGGGGTATAATATCTAAGGGTAACCCTAGTTTATTCCTAAAATCGCAGCAAGGCGTCGTTTCTTGTTCTTCCACCAATTCTCTTTACCGATGACTACTTAACGTGTCTATTGTTGGAAAAAGAGAGGCGAGTAATGGAGAAAAACCATTTTTCTTAAATCCAAAGAATAGTGAGGTAAGAAATTAGATGCTAGGATGGGTAAGGAACAAAGGAATTATATTACTAACATTTTTGCCAAACTTTTGATAGTTTGAAAATTTTCTTTTGCAAATCAAAATCCTAACAACGTCCATTTCTACGGCTTTAACCTACAGTCAGTATGGCTCTGATACCAACGCTGTGAGGACCCCCGAGACCGGATCCGTATCAAGCTAAGTGATTACGCCATAAACGCAACACTTAACGTGAGACGCACACGATTCCGAGTGACCCGGATATGTGTCACATGCTAGCTCCCAAGGATCAGTGACTAACATGCACATATCCTAGTACACAACATTCCAATCACATCCATACACAATGTACAAGAATAAAAGAATCAATTACAACATCATTTAAATAGAACCTTATAGTACAAGGTTGCATAAGAGGGCCGATCGGCCAAATCTAATTAACACAAATAAATTGCAGCGGAAGATAATTTAAAAATAAAAAGGGAATAACCGAGTTGGTATGCCCACAATCCCACAAGCAACCAACTGGAGTTAAAGTCGTTGCACCCGTCGTTCTCACCTGAACAAATAGACACTGTTAGAGTACAAAGTTGTACTCGTGAGACTATCAAAAGAAATAAAGATGCATGTAAGTATCAAAGGAAGGCTACTACACTAGTCAGTTTTCAGCATAAAGCAAGTTTTGCATATAGATAAAAGATTCTAGCTTGCCCTTTTGTAAAACATTTAGAAAACATTTATTAACAGTAAGTAATGATCATCAATGGTATACTCTCCAAATATAATCAATACACGAACATCTCATTCGTGGCACAAATCATTTCCCAACAAAATTAACGCACGAACTACGCGTTCATGAAATAATTTCAGATTTGAACAAACTAACATAAAGACATAACATTCCCAACCATAGCCCAAACTTAATTTTCCAAAAAGACTAACTGTGCCTGCTTTCCCACAAGTATTGTCCATAACCTAGGACGAGGCTATTCGAATAGATTTAGTTACTCTGCAGAGCTTTACAGCTTTACCCACACGATATGCATTCCTCTTAATGTCGGCCAATGCACTCTTCCATAGGAGTGTGACTGAGGTAGCATAACGAGGCCGTTACAATGTTATGTCTTAACTATCAAATCACCCGAGGCTCATAATCCCATGGCAGGCTATCGTACGCGCTAGAACCACGGTGAAACCTCGTTACGTAAGTAAGTCTCAATCAAACAAGAGACCCTTAAGGACGAGTAAAGCGACCCTTAATATGCCCCCGCGAGATTGACAAAAGAACAATTAAATACATAACAATAACAATTGTCAATCCCATTGTGTTTTGATAGCTAACACACAACAAATTATTAAGCCAAGCCTTCGCCATTATCCTGGCGTGTGGTTGCACGTAAGACTTGGTTCATCACACCACAGACCGGTCCTTAAACACTCAGACGGGGCTACACAATTCCATAACAACAACAACAAAGTTTCATGATCACCCTACACCCGTCCAAGTTAAGAACATAAAACCATACTCAACAAGTCCACAAACCCCAGATACGAAGATCTGGATACATCCCCCAAACCCAACATAATCCAATCCATAAAATCCTCGAATTTCATTAGGATTCAATTCAATTCACTGGCCGATGGACTAGCTCCATCAACCGCTCTCGGCTAAGACTACTAGCATGGCTAAGCATCGTTCTACAAACTAAGTCATCATCCGTCACCCACGTGAGGGAGGTGAACCATCTTAAGTCCCCAGTCATATGGCGTGAACACCCGAAGTCGACTAGAGCCACGTGTTCTCCCCCCTTTCGCGGCAAACCTGAAAAATCAAGGCATAGAAGATCTATATGTCTTAATACTGGGGTTGGTTAACCAAGACTTAGGAACCCAGTACTGAGACACACGTCTGCCACAAGCATATGAAATGTGACTATTTGCCTTGACTCTACTTAAAGTTCAAGTATGACAAGCAATCACGGAAGCATGAGAAGCAACATATCTAGGAGCATGATGATGAGCATGTGAGTTAAAACCTAGACCATATCTTTTCTTCTCTACATGACCATTTCCCACAAAGGCTCTTGGATGATGTGAGGAAATTCTAGCAAGGTTCTTCCTAGCATTTTTCAACCTACGCCAACAGAACTCAAGAAAATATCCATCCCTCTTGCAATAGGTGCAATGATACTTGGTACCACTGGGAGAAGGCACCCTTTGACTCAGAGGTCATTTGAGAAAAACCTACAGATTTGAAAATGATCTTTGCATGTTGGGGCAAATAAGCCATCTTCTAGGACTTGAATGACATTAGGCTTGGTTTTGACCTTAGCAAAGTTGTATCCTAAACTTTGCTTCCCATACAGTGTCTTGGACATGTCAAGAATCATGTTTAACTGTTTCTTACCCTTAGAAAGTTTTTTGAATGTGTCCATAAGGTAAGCATTATTAGTTGTGAGCTTAGAACATGATTCACAAGTTTTGTCCTTAATGGCTCTAGCATGTTTCTCCTTATGGATAGCAACTTGAAGCTTAAGGGCTTCACATGAAGTACAAGATGCGGAGTTGATTTTATCCTTTAACTTGTCATACTTGACTCTAAATGCTTATAGAATGCCATTCATTTCTCATTCACATTCTAAGAAAAAAGAACAAGCACTAGTGTCAACCTTCTCAGAAGCTACAAACTTGCTAGAATCTAAGCATTTTTCATCTAGATTGGATTTGAATTCAATCAACTCATTCATAGCATTTCCTAGTTGGTGCAAGGTAATGTAATGAGCATTTTGCGGTTTTCCTAGTTCAAAATGTAAAGCATCACAAGAGGCGTATTCATCATTCTCAAGGCCCTTAGCATTCACAAGTTCAAGAGTTAAACTATTGACTTGAGACTCTAAGTCCTTAGCCCTAGCCATGATCATCTTAAGCGCCTTATCCTGAATAAGCACTTGCTCATACAAGCCATCACATCCAAAAGTGGTAAGGACTTGGTCAGTGGCTTTCACAAGCTTGGCAGCATCAAACTTGGACTTGTTTCCTTGAGGCTTCTTCCAAGTAACCTTCTCCTCCTTGTAGTTGCCCTTCCCCTTCAGTTTGGGGCAGTTAGCCCGAATGTGGTAGAGCTCACCACACTCATACCATGTCACCAGACCACCTCTCATCTTGTTCCTCATATTGTGGTAGGCCCGTGTGAACTTTCTAGCTAAGAGGGCTAAGTCGGGTTCAGGAATAAACTCAAGCTCCTCTTCATTGATCGCAGAAAGGCAAGCAAGTGAAAAGCCCAAAGAATCAGAAGAGCCATCGTGAGACCTCTTGGTGGGATTGGCTACCAAGCCCATGTTCTCCTTCTTAGGATGATCCACTCTCTTGATCTCAAGTGTCTTGAGTTTGCTATAGAGCAACTCCAAGGTGAGACTAGATAAGTTGACGTTCTCCTCAATGGCGGTAGCCTTCATCTCTCACTCGTTGGTGTTGATTGCAGCCAAGAGATGAGTTTCATTCTCGAATTGAGAATACTCAATGTCATCTGCTCTCAATTGGTTTAGCACCTTGTTGAAGCGAGTGGATACATCAACGATGCTCTCTCCAGGACGCATCTTGAACCTGGTGTATTATCGCTTGAAGACCATTTGATGTACTTGCTTGATTTGGGATGAGCCCTTATGGTAGGTTTCAAGAGTGTGCCAAATTTCATACACAGTCTCAAGGTGACAAATCATGTCATACACCTGTTTACCAAGCCCGGCATATAGGATGTTCTTTGCCTTGTGGTTGTTAGCCAAGAGAGCTGCTGAAGCCAGCATAGCAACCTCGGGCAAAATGAGTGGAGCTCGAACCACTTCCCATATGTCTCGACCTTCGCTCTGAAGGTAGACATGGTTCTTCCAATTGGAATAGTCGAGCTCATCGAAGACATACGGCTTGGTGGAGTACTTGTTCATCACCAAGTTCATCGACTTGTTAAGATCAGGTATGAACTAATCAAGCTCTGATACTACTTGTTGGACTGGAACGATGACTAGAGAAGGGGGGGGGGGTGAATAGGAGCACTACCCTTTTTTGACCCCGCAAGAGTTCAACTTCTTCTTCACCTCAATAGCTATAGAAACTATGAAGATCAGAAACACAAGCACAACGGAAGTCTTGTAGTGAAACCAACGATACAAGACAAAAACACCTACACACGACACTAAGGCTGGTCTAATCGCCCCACTTGGCCGGTTTGATCGAATGGCCACTGGTCTAACTGCCGGGCTCTTGAGAGCAGCTCGCGAAGATCACCAAAAAACCTAACTTCTAAATCCGTGATCTAAATCCCTAGAAATTTCAACCATAGCTCATCAGGAAGGTCAGGAACCTATTCCAATTGACGACTAGGAAGATTGAAGCTAAGGTTCCTTGAATTTGTTGGATGAGATCAAGAAGGTAAAAGAACCGAGGAAATTCCAACTTTGATCCAAAAATTTGCTTGGGTGGATAATGGTCAAACTGACCCTAAATGGATTCCCACGTGGTAGCAAGCTAGATCATAGCAAAAAGATCCAAGGGAACCAAAGGCATGCACAAAATCCCAAAAGACATCAAAGAAATAAAAAAAAAACAAGAGAGAACTCATCTTAGAGGAAATCTTGCTCTGACTGATCCAAAAGATTGTTGATTTACAACCACTCCACCATAGAGGATAAAAGCTCAACACTTGAGTACTTAATCAATCTATCTTTCACAAATCGTAGTCTCTCCACTTTTCTCTCCTAGCCCTAAACCACAAAATTGGGTTTCCTAGACTAGAGGCTTCATGGATTGAGGGTGCAAATCCTGCACACCTCTTTTTTATGGTGGAGGCTTCGGTTAGAGAGAAAACCATATCAAGCACCCGTTAAGCCCACACACAAACAGGTCTACCTTCACGCATGCTTCTCAAAGCGAATGACGAATCGAGCTTCCCGAATCCATCTCTTTATGATCTTCATCTTCAATTGATATAAACCGCCTCTCCTTATGCTGTCTTGCACTGCGTTTTCTCTGAAGGTCACCAATCCGATAGTTTGGTGAAGATACCAAAATACTCCTTCTCGATCCTTCTCCGAAGACCGAGTCCAATCGTCGTGAAGTAATTCGATACTTCGCCACGTGTAGGTTGATCATTAGCTCTCTTCACGTCAGCAAGTTTCTCCTATTCGGCTCCCACCAGAATCACCATGGCACTTGTAATATCCCATTTATTTAAAGAGAATATAAGGAGATTGGGCGATTCCTTATTTGCCTCGATAAGAAACGAGACAGAATCTGTCATCATCTTGCAACGTGATTTTTGCGCTTGGAATGGTTTCGAATGAAAAACCTCATAACTACAAAGTTGTAGATATCATGGCATTGTCTAATTTAGAATCCTCATTTACCTAATTTGGAGTTTCGACGTGTGAGATCTAGGGCCCGCAAGGCAGGCTGCACAAAGAATCAGAGTCCGCAATTGAGTCAGCTTCCAAAGCACATTTGGCAATGAAGATGGCATTTTTCGAAACGCTCCTCAAATAGAGAGTTGAAGTACTATGAGTTAGCTAAACAGGAGAGAAAGTTATGACCTATGAAATATTCCCTACACATAAGGAAAGTGGAAAACCAACTCGAATTCAAAGTGTATTCCGAATCAAATTCAATATTGGTTGTTTCCAACCCTACCATGTTCAAGCCACGACCCTCTAGCCCCTTGGACTTTAAATAGGACCCTAGAGGTGCCCCCTATGCTCCCCAAACCCCAGCCTCCACCCCTCCTTGCTGCACTCCTCTCCTGCCCCTGCCCTAGGATGTTGCCTCTCCCTTGCCGCCTCCCCTGCCACCACCTCCTGTGCGCCGCCTCCACCACTACCACGCCATGCCACCCTGCTACCTGGGTGGCTACTGCCAAGGGGAAGAGGAAGGTCAGTAAGGAGGGAAGGAGCAAGGAGGAGGGAAAGAAGGAGAAGAAGAAAGGAAGGAAGGAAAAGAGGAGGAAATTCACAGGGTTTTCATGATCCTTCGTGTGCTTCATCGGTAACGCATGTTAATCCCTAGGATTTTCCATGGTTTAGTCGTTGTTAAGGTTGTAGATCATTTTGCTAAGGGTAAGATTGTTTTTCACCATGTTCTAGTTCATCGAGGTTAGGTGCAGAATGTTGCGGGGGTGATTCATGGTATTTAGGGTCAAATTCGGAGGTTGGTACTATTAGAGAAAAGTAAGATAATCTAGTTAGCTTTCTAGGAAAGTCTGGATCATTATATCAGAGTAGCGAGCGAAAAGTTACAGCCTCGAGAAGGTCGCTGTCCAGAATTTGGACGTAGCTAGCAGATGTTGTGTAGATGGGTCAGTTTCATCTAGTAGATGGTAAAATTAAAATGTGGTGATAACTTGAATAATTTAGAAAAATTTTATTAGTTTCAAGAACTGGTATCGTTCGTATATTTTTTAAGTTTTAGAATTAAAGATATAAAATTATGAAGCGGACTGTTCTAATAGATTCTGGGACGGTCTTCAGGGAATGAAACGGGGCATAAAATGGTAGAATCAGAGGTTTGTCATAACTAGAAAGTTGTAGGCTTTTTCGTGAGTATTTCAGAAAGTCTTGGTTGGTTGAATTTGGAGTTTGTATGAAGAAGTTCGAGCCGTTTTACTACAAGGACAACATGTAGTATGTCTGGGATTTTTGGGTTAATTAGGTCGGTTTGGCGTAGACGTGCGATGATGATGAGTGTAAAGTGTGAATGTTGCGATGTTGTGATTTTGAAATGTGTTTGGAATTGTTTGTCCAGGGAGTGTGGCCTCTTGTGCCCTACCGCCGCCTCGCTATCCAGCTCCAAGGGGATAAAGAGGCAAGTGCATGGTAGACAGTGATCGATGGTGGATCGCTGTATTCTTTATCACTCATTACCATTTTTTTTGATTTTGCTTTCATCTTATTTAATTGCAAACAATATGAGTGGTCACGATATTAATTGTATTGATGAATTCAAGAATGTTGGATGACGATATTATTGATGAACTTATGTTAAATTGAGCATTCATAAGCATCATTGTGTGAAAAGAATGTGATCATGGTAATCGCATATCTCCCTTGTTGGTATAGACTCCACGGGAGTGGAGGAGGTCCCTGGTCCTTTTGGAGGACGGGCTTAGGAGTGAACATTGTGGACATGTAGTGTAGACAACTTACATTTAATGAAAAGGGAAGATTGAGAATTGAATATGAAATGAACGATGGGTAAATAGCTAATGTTGATGATGATATTGTTTACAGTTGATTAATCATTGTTCATTATTTATTATTACGTTTGCTGAGTCGTGGACTCACTCTTAATCTATTGTTGTTTTTAGGTGACTGTTGACGATGTTGCACATTGAAAGGGCTAACGCACTTGGAACCACGTCATACACTCAAATACTTTAAACATTGGCCATGAGACACTTTATTAGCATGATGATTCATGATTAGGACTTGATAGTATTTCTTAGCCATAGGTGATAGGTTGTAGTTGATTTTTCATTTAATATACTTTTATTCGATTGGTTTGCGCAATCTTGGTTTATTATCTTGCTATTCTTCTCAGGAATTAATTATCTATGATTGCCTTATCGTTATGTTTGTGTTAATGTGACTCGTGGGCGGGTTTTATCATTGATATGCTTGCTATAATTTACTGTTGATTGATGTTAAAATTGATAGTTAGTGTAGTTTAGTGGAATTCCGAGCTCTATGTTGGGTCAAGGTGTTACAGTTGGTATCAGAGTGAGATTTAGGTATGTGGTGAATATTTTAACAACTTAGGTATACTTAATTTTCTAAAATTTGTTTTAGGACTAGTAAAATTAACTTAAAACTTAACATACTACGCACAATAGGATGGGGATGGGTCAAGCATTACATTTATGTTTCTGTTATGAGATGATTATGTTATGAGATGATTGTGTATGCTTATGATTTGATTATATATTTGTTATGGGTGATGATAGTCCATGTAGGGAGGTAGACATCGTGGTTGTGGCCATAGGCATGGCCAGGTTATACCATCGTTCATGGTATGGGGATAGTGAAGTGGTTACCCCTGGTAACTTAGTTACAAGTGTTGAGGAAGAGTTTCTTTAGAAAAGTTGTTCTTGTTGGTGATATGCTCTAGAGATGATTGTATCACATCTACTTATGAGTTATAGAATAAATATTATTATATTCCTTAAATGAATTATCAGTTATAAAGATTAACAAGTATGTGACTTATTAGTGAAGCTCTTTTCACTTATATAATGTCATTCTAAATGTATCTCTGGTTGGATGTCACTGGTCGGAACGCTAGTGACTTATCAATCAGCACATGTATTGATTTATGACTATGTTTCACCGGTCATGTATATAGGGATATCGAATCAATAATATGAACACATGTCAGAGAACATGGTGTTGGATTGACCCACCTTGAGACACTATTGAGATTGTTATGATTTATGTGTCATCAGTTGGTCTCAAGAAATGATGATGTATAATCCTTAGACCTGAGATCAGTATAGTTTCCTACATGTGTAATAGTACACTTAGGGGTTGCCAAACACTACTCTGTAACTGAGTAGTTATAAATATAGCTTTCGGGTATGCTATGAAACATGCGGAGGGATGTGACTGGTTGGATATGGGATTTGCCCCTCCTAACATAACATGAGAGATATCTCTGGCCCCTCGATGTGGTCGGATAAAGAAAGTGCATGACCATACTGCTAGTGATCGAAGAGTCGACCACATGAAGTTATCCGTCACTTGATCGAGAAAGTATTGAACAGTCCATAGATGACAAATTATCTCACCTGGAGTTCAACCAGATATCGTGAGGCAAAGGGAGAATACACAAGCAGGTCATTTAGTTCAACCAGATACAGACTGGTCGTATGGAGATATGAGTTGGTCGTAGACTGGTCGAACATAATCACTAAGTGGTCGTAAACTGGTCGTAAGGAGTTATGAATTGGTCATGACTAAATATGAACTAGTCGTATAGAGATATGAGCTGGTCTTAAGTGATAAGGACCTGGTCGTAGATCATGTTACATTAAGGTTCGTCCGATGTAATTTATGTGTATTCGAGAATCATTATATCCTACTAGGAACCGTTAATGACTAGTGGTCGAAAAAGAGTTTCCAAGTCACAACCGATTACGCATAAACCTACAGGGTCACACACTTAACGAGTTGGAACAAACGTGTTCGGATAGGATCCATCATGAGCCCTATATAAGGGGATGCATGAGGTTGTTAGGACAAGAGGTGAGAGCGACGTGAGTTGCTCTATCGAAACCCTATCCACCATCCTCCCGAGAGCCCTACCATGCAAGTTGGTGCTAGCACACCGACGTACGGTGTTCCATCCTGGACTTGTGGATACCATAGAGGCGCTGCTGCGATTGCTGTTGTGCTGGACGAGGACGATCCACGATCTTCAACAAGGAACACGATTGGTTGCTAGAGGAGACGATCAGCATCAGGGACGCTGGACGATCGACTACGACCACTACATCGAAGCACTCTATGTTGGATCAGGCTGCTCCGACTCTTCTTCCGCTGCACTGCGCGTCTAGTGGTAACGATCTATGATCTCTTGCTTGCTTGGCTTCCTGGTTTATGTGGTAGAATTTTTGAATTGCCAGCTCGTGTAGCCTACCCATATCCCTTCAATTCTCTTCCTTGAGTTTGAATTTGGTTATTCTTGTTATAGTTGCGGTTGATGAATTTTTCTTGGGTTAGTATTTACAATGCAACTGACGGGTTTCTTTAGTCTTTATTGGTTCCATAAAGCGATTATTTGTTCTCCTGACTGTTGATCCGTTGTTGTTTTTTGTAAACGCCGTTAATTTACAAGATTGATTTTTTCACGGGAATTCTGCCTTTCTTGTTGAAAAACATGACTCATTTGTTAGCTTGGTATTTTGGATAATGAAAGTTTTCTTTTGCAAGTTCTTTAACATGTGAAGGCTTTGACCCTATGTATTTATTTTTGGTGTTTTGAGTGTTGAAGTTGAATGCCTCATTTTTATGAAAGAAAGTGTTGAAACCCTATTTTTTATATTATCTTTTATGATTAAGTGAGAGGTTGTAATTGTAGAAAATTAATTGATATGGTATGGGTTATCAAGTTAGGTCTGTAGCATGTTTCATGATTAAGAGTGTGGCTATACTTAATTGAAATCAATAGAGTTATTAAGAAGTGTGGAACATTGATGAACTGGTTTGGTCAATAAGATTGTTTAATTTGCTAAACTGGTTGGAGAAATTGGATTTTTTGGTCTTGTTAGGATTACTCTGACCGTTAGGAATGGTTAAGTTAAGGAGGTGCTAGATTATTGCCTTAATAGATATTAATATTGAATTTGACTTCTATTTGGCTACTTGATGATCTTATATAAATGCTATATTTACCTGATTCTTACCATGCTAAAATGATTGAAACATGTATAAATGACTAGATAAATGTTGATGTATCACTTTGTAAAACCTTGTCTTATTGAGGATTATGTTATTAAATCTTTAATAGTATTTTTGCACTAGTTTCTAATCATAAGGTGGAATATTGAATATGTGTTTGTATAGTTTACGTACACTATTGAATATTGTCTTAGAGGATGAATTTGGGCTTTGCATTGTTATAGTAGCATCTTGGCTGCCCATGATTAGGTGAAAAAAATAAAACAAGTTGGGTTCCGAGAGTTGTGGTGATCTCTGATAGGATTCTTTTGGTTGTGGTAAATGTAACACCCCAGCCCAACATGAGTTTGGAATGCTACTAAGCTAACAATACAACAAGTTTAAAACCATGATACTTTACTAAATTCCGGCAGAACCTCCTCTGTTGCCGAGAGTCGTGTGGCGGGATTCTGCAATTCACACCAGGTATTGCATTTCGCTACATTCTTCATCGATGCGAGAGCCGAGATATCCGTTACCGAACACGATGAACACCACGCGATCCCTCTTCCCCTCCCTTCTCTCTTCTCCCCTTCCTTCTTCTTCTTCTTCTTCTTGGTCGGTAGCACCCAAAGGAGGCGGCGCAAGGAGGCGGGGCGGCTACTGTTCATGGGGGTAGTATAGCAGTGGCGGCTACTGTAGTACCAACTAGGGATGCACGCAACCAAATAGGCACCCAAATTCGCCTAGAAGAGGACTAGAACTTGGGTGGTGGGGGTGTACACCCACACATTCCCAACAACTGAGCTAGGCTCAGCTTCCTAAGTTTTAAATCCAATCACCACAGACCTACAGCCCACTCTGATACCAACAGTAACACCCCATTTGGATCTCTGTACTAAAAGATATGAATTTTTGATTATGACTGTCTGTCGAGGGGACAGACTGCTGTTTAGGATTTTGGAGTTGGGGTTACGCGAGAGAGTATAGTTTTCTTGTAAGTGCTTCTAGCTTTGTTTTGGTCCAATATTGTTATCTTAGAGTGCTTGTTAACTTAGCTTCAGGTGGGGGATTGGTTCCGGGGGCAGCGTCCTCTTCGCGTCCTTCGCTCTCGCACGGTTGAGGCAAGTACATTGATTGATAGATTAATTATGAATGCTTGACCACGTTTGCATGTATTTATTTCATGATAGCGATGCATGGTGATTGGCATGATTTGTGTATTAATAATGGTAAATGCTCAAAGTATGACTAAGTTCTACTCATGTATGATATTATTGCTTTTGGCATATTGATGATGAATAGAGTAACTGTGCATGTGCATATTGAGATCATGTTGAGGCTTGGTCATGTGGTGGCCAAGCATGGATATCTTTGAGGTCCCCGTCATGTATATGATGGGCTTGAGGTCCCCTTTACTTACGGAGTATTGGGCTCTTGGTCCCTACGCTTGCGAGCACAGGCATGGGTATGCAGCGACGGTTGCATACCTTGCATTACCGGTAAAATGCACAAAGAGATAAAGAGAAAGGATCCCTTGAGTATCGCATATGCATGTGGTATGGTTTGATGTAAAGTTCTGGAAGTGGATGCTGATGTTGTAATTTTGTATTATAATATCTTTTATATGTACTTGTTCAGTCTGTGGACTCACTCTTCTTCTTCTTGTTGTTTTAGGTACCCAACCCAAGGACGACATGCATGGGAGGGAGTTGCTTTATGTTCGCACACACACTGCCATGAATCTTTTATAGTTGATTAAATTTCAGATCACGCCTTAATAAATGAGCAAACTTCTTAAAGGATTTATTATGGTTATGTTTACGCATTGGATTATTTGTAATAATGATGAGTAGCATATTCTGGATATTTGTGATTGTGCTATAGTCGTTTAGCACATCTTGATTGCCTATAGTTTATACTGAATGTTAGTTTGTTTAATTTTGATAATTGTGCTTGTTGGTACCCCCGGTATAGTTAGCTAAACAGAGGAGGTTCTGTCGGAATTTAGTGAAGTGTCATGGTTTTAAACTTGTTGTATTGTTAGCTTAGTAGTATTCTAGGCTCATGTTGGGCTGGGGTGTTACAGTAAACATGTGAACCGGAGAATTTAAGGTGGTTAACCTTAGAGAATTGAGGTTGTAACACCCCAGCTCAACATTGAGCCTAGAATGCTACTAAAATAAAATTAAACAATACTACTAAGACCCTTTATCAAAATTTTCAACATAACCTCCTTTGTATAGTTAACTATACCGAGGTCTCAGCAATTAAATAACAATAACAATAATTCAATATCTAAATTCATTCAAGCATGCAGGATAGTCTATTCTGATGAAGCAATAAAACTCATAATCAAAATTCGCTAATCTCATTATTACAAATAAGCCAAAACATTCAACCAAAGCTGTGAGTGACCCTCAATCAGTTTGCTTATTTATATCATATAAACTAAATGTTATTCTTCCTTTAAGATGAAGGGTAGTGAGTGCATCCAAACAAAACTACTCCCTCCCATGC
Organism: Ampelocalamus luodianensis; assembly: GCA_036346255.1. Lineage (NCBI taxonomy): Eukaryota > Viridiplantae > Streptophyta > Magnoliopsida > Poales > Poaceae > Ampelocalamus > Ampelocalamus luodianensis. The sequence continues at coordinate 47,414,156 of CM070633.1, forward strand.
ATGCCGTCCTTACCTGTGATACCTAAAAACACAACAAAGCAAGAGTGAGCCCAAAGACTCAGCAAGCATCAATAAAGAAACACTAAGTTCACAATTATAGCATCCACATACCAAAAGAAACATTACACTATAGATAACTCTCATGCTTATGTAATGCGAACATGCAATGCATTTTTTAATCTTTATCTCTTTTCGCATTTTACCGGTAATGCGGGGTATACAACCGTCGATATATACCCTTGCCTATACCCTCTGGCACAGGGACCAAGAGCCTATACTCCATGAGTATAGGGACCTTTGCCCATCATCTTCATGATGGGGAGCTCTATTCGATGCCCACAATCCACGAATTGTGGGGACCATATGCCCATCATTTACATGACGAGGACCTCAAATGTATTTACTTGGTCACCACGTGACCAAGTCTCAAATATGCTTTCAATATGCGTATGTATTATGACTCTATCTTTCATTAACATATGAATAAACAATACATACCAAAATCTCAAACCTCAGATAACATGTAGGGCATTACCAACATACATAGGTGATCTTTAACCATAAACATGCATTCACCAAGTTTAATTCAAACTCATCACACTAACATCCATGCGTGACTAATATGATTAAGACACAAGCAATCACAATCCAACAATTGCAATTAAGCTACAATCAAGATACTTGCCTCAACCGTACAAAAACGGTAGACGCGAAGAGGACGCTGCCCCTGGGACCAAACCCCCACCTGAATAATTATGAACCAAGATAATGCAATCATATTGGACCCAAGACACAATTTAATAGCTCAAACGAAAATGTCAAACTCTCAAGCGCCTTCCCACTTCTAATGATCGATCTGTCCCCTCTATGGACAGTCAACTTCTAAAATTTATAACTTTCACTACATGGGTCCAAGTAAGGTGTTCTAATACTTTCTGGAAAGGTAATTAAATTCTCCAAATAAACCTAGTTGAGGGGCCCTTCTGATTCGGACATCTCAAACCCCTACCAAGCCAATTTAAAAGACAACAATTTTCACGTCGGGTTCTCTGGATAGTACACTAAAACCACCATAACTTTTGCTACGTGAGTCCAAATCTTACGTTCTTTAGCTTTCTAGAAAGGTATGGAAATTACCCACATGTTTCGTTATATCGAGATCCTCTGATTTCTTATTTAACTAATGGCTTAACCCAGTTTTCTACAAACTACCTGGATGTTGACAGATCAGCAGGACAGCGACACTAAAAAAAATCATAACTCGCTGACCGTTAATCGGATTTGGGCGTTCTTGGTGGCCACTGAAAGCTAAGGACATAACCCAACTATCTCTAAGAGATCAACACTTTTGATTCGGCCTCTAAGAACCCGAAACTACCCACGCAACAATCTAGACAGATTTGAATCTACTGCAGACAGACTTTGATCCAAACAGATCTAATCGATTTCTCCTCTACAACTAATCAAACAATGACAATCGATAATCGTTACCCTTGGAGCACCCAGGAAGACCATGGTTGATCCTCGAATACGATCCCCGCCTTCTTGATCAGCAACCTTGCGAAGATCCACTCCGTCCTTCACGAGAGGCCAGCAACGGGGAGATCGACACCAAGGGGTGGCTCCAATTGATGGAGGTGCAGCACCAGGGACTTGGGGAGGCATCAATGGAGGGGGAGATGGGCGGGTCCCTGGTGGTGGCACAAGATGGAGGGGGAGGAGTGGGGGTGGCGGCCAAGGGGTGGGGAGGGGAAATAGGGGGCGGCTAGGGTTTTGGGGAGAGGGTGGTGCCTCCCCCCATTAAGGCCGGCCAGCAGCCCACATGGGCCTAGGCCCAAGCCCAGGTTGCCGGATAAATGCGGAAACCCCCTCTATTCTCCTGATTAATCTTTTTTTCTAAAAGAAACCTTCTCCCGATTAATTATCCTCTCCCGATTATTTATTCTCTCCCGGTTAAATCCTTTCGAATACTTTTTGGGGGTATTACAGAGGTAGTGGAGATTTTAGGTGAATTCTATATTGAGATGCATTCGGGATTATTTATCAAAGTAATTAATTTGGTAGAGGAGTTGGCCAGAGTATGTTATTATAGATTGGTAGAGTCTCTCTACATAGGTGTGGATGTTGTGTTTAGTTTGAGCTTAGCCGTGAGGTTGCCAATATAAGAGAAATGAGTTAGTGTGTTATGCGGTGATTTTAGAATCCTAGGATTGAAAAGAAAGTATATTCTTAAAATGAAGATTGAACAAAAATGGTGGTTTCTCGAGTAGTGGAATACTCTATTGGATCTTGTTTGAGCTTTGTGTTTATGGCAGATGCTAATTGCAAATTGAGTTGCTTTCTGTTGCTGCGTATTCTTTTTCGGTTAATAAAAAAAGTGAAAATAGTTGTTTTGGGCATTGGAGTGATTTCGTTTTTGGCTTATATGGTACTCATTGGCAAACTGAATACTTGGAAAATGGAAAAGTTTTCATGATGAGTCTTCGATTTTTTTATTTGACTCTTTTGGAGGGGAGTTGGTAATGCGTGGCTGTGATGAGAATCCTTCGTTTTTCAACTGGGTTATTTTTGTGAGAGAGTTGGTTTAAGGCGAGTTGTTTATGCGTCCCTTGTTAAACAAGATGCTCCCTGCAAAGGTGAAGTGATTGATTGAGAGAGGGAACCAGAATTCCGTGTGATTTGTGCGGGTTGTGTGGTTTGGTATCAAAGGGAGGTTTAGCCCAAGGTATATTGGATCATTCCCGATAATTGTGGGGATTTGGAAGATGCCACATCGTTACGACCATTTCGAGTCCAGGCACGGGGTACACAACGTCTTGTATGCCCTGGTGTTGAGGGAGTACTTGAGAGATCTGGAGCATGAGTTTTCGTTAGAGCCGTTTGGCAATGAGTAAGACCATACCTTCTAGTTCCATCCGGTACGGGTACCATGAGAGATAAGAGAGAGTGTTGAGGCATAAAGCGTCAAAGTATGTGAAGTTGTTGTGGTCGCGTCAAACTGGGTGGGAAGAGACTTGGGATTGGAATCTCGCATGCGCGAGCAATACCCAGAGTGGTTCACGTCGGGTATGTGTTAATGATTGTCGATTTTAGTTTTGGTGTTTTTCAAGTAGAATGACGAGAGTAGAAATCATGGTCGAATTCTTTTATGGGGGTAGAATGTAATATCCTATTTCTTTAAAGAGAATATAAGGAGATTCTTATTTGCCTTGCCAAGAAACAGGACATAATCTGTCATCATCTTGTAATGTGATTTTCGTGACTGGAATGGCTTCGAATGGAAAACCTTGTAACTAAAAAAGTTGTATGTATCTTTGCATAGTCCAATTTATAGTCCGCATTGATCTAATTTAGAATTCCGACGTATTTGATGTGGGGCCTGCAAAGCAGGCTACACAGAGAATCAGAGTACGCAACTAAGTAAACTTCCAAAGCAAATTTGGCACTGAAGACAGTATTTTCATAAAAGCACCTCAAATAGAAAGTTGAAGTACTATGAGTTACCTAAACGGGGAAAAAAATAATCACTCCACTCCGTGTTTGGGAGAGAAAGTTATGATCTCCAAAATGTTCAATGCTAGAAGGAAAGTGAAAAACCAACTCGAATTCAAAGCATATTCCGAATCAAATTCAATGCCAGTAGTTTCCAACCACTACTACAGAAAACCTCATTACAAACGATTCGGAACTGTCATCATAGACAGTTTTTGAACTATTTGTATTTGTATGTCTGTGATAACAGGCGTATCACAGATGGTTCTATTTACAATCCATCTGGGATATTACATATATCACAGACGGTTCTATATACCAACCATATGAGATATCCGACATATCACAGACGGTTCTATATACCAACCGTCTGGGATATCCGACATATCCCAGACGATTGGCAAATAGAACCGTCTGGGATATCCAACATATCTCAGACAGTTCTATTTACCAACCGTTTGGGATATCCTACATATCAGAGACGATTAGTTAAAATAACCATCTGTGGTATTAAGCATATCACAGACAATTAGTTAATAGAATCGTCTGTGATATACGTAATATCCCAGACGGTTAGTTAATAGAACCGTCTGTAATATATGTCATATCACAAACGGTTAGTTAATAGAATCGTCTGTGATATACGTAATATCCTAGACGGTTAGTTAATATAACAGTCTGTGATATGCGTAATATCCCAGATGGTTAGTTAATAGAACCGTCTGTGATATACCTCATATCACAGACAGTCAGCAAATAGAACCGTCTGTGATAGTTCTTTATACCTAACTAATTTTTTTGCTTTTTGGATAGCCTCAGGAATTGTTAGCCATGCCCTCTGGAAACAAGCAGGCAGAAAATATACATCACAGATGAATCAATCGTTGATAACTCAAAGTGATCATTTACAATATGTATCTAGTATTGCCACTAGAGTTACAATTGAATTATAACAACTCAAAGTGAAGGTCGTTTAGCGGTGTCGACAGAGTGGTGAAAATCTCTGTCGGCGCTAATGATCTCCATCTTGATGAAGCCATAGAGCCTCCCTCGAACCTGATCTCTCTCATAACAAGTGCATCTAAATGTATGTTCAACCCCTGTCGCTAGCAAGAGTGAAGTAGTAAGCATATATTCAAAATTTATAATTAGGAAATAATTATTGTGAGATTGACCAACCTCTGGATCCTTCAACTTAGCACTCATGAGTTGCTGCATATGATGGCAAACGTAGAATGCACAATCTTCTTGTTTTTGCTGGCGGCACTGCAAAAATAGAATTACATATATAGGTATAGTTAGTTCGAGACGCATTAGTACGAAGTATGATATAGGATTATTGTGTTGTAGCGTGTACCGAAAATCGCATCCTGTGTTGCAGTGTGGCGCTCAATCCCCTGTATGCCCCTCCCTCGACAACATAGGCGATGAACGACCTACATGTTTCTAAAAGTTAACCTCGGCCATTTCAAATGAAGGAAGACTACAATAGAGTTATCTATGGAGGAAATGAGCATACCTGTCGAGTATTTCTTGCACAAGGGTGAAGTCATGGATTACCTTGAGTAGAGAATCAAGGTATATTACCTTGTTCCTCCTTGGTATAATGACTAAAAGGATCAAGTGGTTCCTACTCATGTATGTTACTATAGTCATTAAACCTAAGTTTGTGCTGCATATAAAGTACAAATGAAATTTGTATAGCAAGTAGTGAAGCACTTACTTCTAGTTGTAGGGCACCATTATGTTGTCCTTGTCATCCTGAGCAAGCAATGTTGTCGTTATGTATTACACGACGTAGGATGCGTCTGCCAAGATGGTTTGCTCAGAGACCATGTGTGGGTCGAGGAAACCCACCAGTTATTTCAATTGTCGGGCATTTTTCATCATGTATCTATACATAAGCAATGAGTCGTTATATTAATCGGTATTACGTGAATGTATAACTTGATTATACACACTTACAGTGTCCAGCATCGTAGAAGTGAGACATCGAGGGCTTTGAGGTTGAATAGGTCGAATAAGTCGTCGAAGCCCACGACGAAGGGGGCCAGCTCATGGAGGAAATGCTCCTTTGTGTATCTGACGGTGATTCCATCAACGCACCCTTTCTCTTTGGTCTTCTACATGTACCAGGCATGCAAACCCTGACAACTTAATCCAGCGTAGGCTAATACTGTGGTGGTCACCAACGGACTTCTGAAGGAGTATTTCTTAGGGTTGGGAGGCGGAGGCGCCTTTATGTTCTTCAATTTTGATTTGTCCTGAACGACTTGGCCGCTATGCATCTTCCTGTGAGACGACTCGGGAACTGATACGACGACACGCTTTTGTTGTTCCTTCGGCGTCTTCTCCACGGGAACCAATGAGGCGGGCTTTTGAAGTGAAGGTTGAGGTGGAGTCATCGAGGGTCCTGTTGGAGAGGCCTTTTGAATCAAAGGTTGATGCGACACTGTAGGGTCCAGGGCGATGTCCTTCTTGGGCCGTTGGATAAAACTGTACTAGGCATCTCCTAGTGTTCTAATGTCTTCGTTCAGGCAAATCTCCAGTGGGACGGCCCTAAAATTGTCATGTACCATGTCCACCTGGACTCTGGTGTAACCCTTCGCCACCTGGGCACCGTGCTACACTGTCCCTTCTTGGCGTGGATACGCCACCCCCGCCCAGCCTCAATAGACATGGGCCCAACCATCCTCACTTGGAGCGTGTAAGACGTCGGCTCCTACAAAATGATACGCAATTAGCTAAGGTATTCTATAGGTCTATCTTTGGAGCATTCCAGAGATGTACATTACCTTGATGTTGTCGATAGGTAATTGGACGTCATGTTCAAAATTTTGCATGGACGCAACACTACTCTTATGTTGAGGAGGACTGGCTCCCGAAATAATGGGGGCGACTTGCGACTGGTTGAGGAGTAGGAGTTGATTCACTTGGTCCTCCAATCTTGCTATCTTTCCTTAAAATTTTGTAGTAAGCACATTTTCCAACACTATGTCGTACTCGACCTTAGATCTCTTCCTACTCCTATATGTGCAGTAGTCATTTGCGAATCCATCCCTCCAAGTTATGTAAACCCCTTTGCCTCGCATGTGACCCGGGTGCTCCTTGTTTTCCAGGGCCGTAGATAGTATATCCTTCTCCCTGTTTGCTTGGAAGGAGCCTTCAGAACATGTGGAAGTCAATTCATGCTGCAAGAGGTCATCATGTTATTATAGATACTATGAAGTTATGGACTTATTAACAACTAGGTAGTTCGACATATTTACCACACGTTGGGCCACATCCAGATCTGTCGGGTTTGTGAAAGAGAATCCACCCGAAGACGTGGCTGATGCCCTCGCTCTTAATCAGGGTCGAGCACACTCGTCTGTGATATCAGCAAATGGCCCTGTTCTGTTCTCGTCCTCCGCTGCCTATTGCGCTGTTTTACCCGCGTACCCAGCAGCGCTGAGTCTATGAGGGTGAGTGTTTCTTGTCTGGAGAGTCTTGTGCGCCGCACTTTGCTCCAAAAAATTCGGCCGTTGTCTTCATTTGCACAAAGGCGTCCTATATATCTCATGACAAGAATTTATATTGCGTGAAGGGCGTTCGACCCGTGTTCACGTACTTCGTGACAAGCGTGCTCTTGAAGGTACTCCACGCCTTTCCCATCGCGAGCAATGCCTGCCATTGCACACGTGTCTGGTTTGCTTCTGGGAAAGTGAACGATTCTGAAATTTCTGTCCACAGCTCGCCTCTCCGATCTTTAGACAGAGTGTCCCAGCTTAGTGTGGTGATGGGGACCCGTTCCCTTTCAAGTATCCCGCAGATGGTCCAAAATCTCGCCGTTGCTTTCGGGGGACTCACAGGGATCCCAATGTCACTGACCTCTGTGACGGTCATTCGACCTGCAGGAATTTTCAATTTTCCTCTGCCATCTTGCGTACGTACCACTTTCCTTGGAGATCCAGACGCATTCGGCGACGTCGATGACGGCGGCGAAGACGGTGCGGACGCCATCTCGCTTACTTGCTATCTATACATATGAAGTTTCACCAAGTCATTTAAGATGAATAAAATGCTCAGTATATACCACATGTAAATTAAAGATTTCAGCCTAAATGACCAAATCATAATCAACCGAACTGTTGTAAGAAATGTGGTTTTAGCAAATAATCAAAATTAATTCTAGCATAATCATAAGACATTAAAGCATTAATCCATTTAAACCGAATGAAAAGCTAAACATATAGCTCAGAAATATGATGTTATTGAGTGCTCTCAAAAGATGAGATGTAAAAGAATTAATCTTTGTCATCTCAACCCTTTAGTCTAAACTCTTCATTAATTGAATATGACAACAAAAATTCAGATTTTGAGCTCTTAAGAATGCTTTACTAAGTTGTCAAATTATTTCTCCTAAACATCAATAATAATCAGCTGACAGTGAGATGATTTGATTACTAGTGCAAGAATACAGAATAGACAAAGCTTCAGCCAACAGACTGGATAACAACAAACAAGGCTGCAACCTCTCAAACTGAAACTTACAAGTCTAGGCAATGAATACAGAAATACTCACGAGACGATGGTACTCGAAACCACTAGGAAGATAAACAGACGTGGAGGAGGCACTGGAGTCGGCGGCGCGAGGGAGGACCGGAGGCGTTGAATCAAACAACTAAGATTCAGACTATGAGCTCTTAATCCACAAGCATTTAAATGACCAAATCATAATCAACCGAACTGTTGTAAGAAATGTGGTTTTAGCAAATAATCAAAATTAATTCCAGCATAATCATAAGACATTAAAGCATTAATCCACCAACATTTAAATGACCAAATCAACATATGTAAATGTAAATCTATTCTAAGTCTATCAACTTACAGAACGTCAAAGCAATAACAGCTCAACCAATCTATTCTATTCAGAAGATGCAAAGCAATCAAATCTCCTGATTATGGTATAGCTAAATCAAATAGAAATAAAATACAACGGTAAGAAACACATATAGAGCTCAAATCTGAATATGCTATCACACCAATTTCAGTTTATGACAATTATTATCACAGAGCAGTTTCAACAGATCCCTCAAAAGTCACTTTGCAATATATCTCCTAGTACTAACAAATCAATTTCAGAATTGAACTAGTACAACATATATATACTCAAAGTGATACACAATAAATGAATACAGAGATACTCATGAGACGATGGTACTCGAAACCACTGAGAGAATAAACAGACTAGGCACATCACAAGGATGCTGTCCCAAAAAACCTAGCGGAGTGGCTCCGGCGTGGAGGAGGAGGCCTAGTGGCGTGGCTCTGATGTGGAGGAGGCCGAGTCATCGGCGGCGCGAGGGAGGACTGGAGGAGGCGTTGGAGCTGACGGCGCGAGGACCGGAGGAGGCGTTGGAGTCGGTGGGGTGAGGGAGGACCGGAGGAGGCGCTGGAGTCGGCGGCACGAGGGAGGACTGGAGGAGGTGCTGGAGTCGGCGGCGCAAGGCGTGGACCGAAGGAGGCGCTGGAGTCAGCAGGGGCGCTCGGGTGGGGAGGTGAACGGGCGAGAGTAAGGGCGAGTGGCAAGTAAGGGCGCAAAACCTAGCAGTTCCTGCCTAATAAAGGCATATCACAGACGGTTCTATAATGGAACCGTCTGTGATATGGTCATACAAGAGCACATTCAGAGAAATCTATAATTTGGCATATTAGGACATGAGACAAATAGGTTGTACATGTGCATAATATTGCCATTCCACATTACAATGAAGTCCACATTGACAGCAAAATCAGAGATGACAAATCCATAATTTGGCATATTAGGACATGAGACAAATAGGTTGCACATGTGCATAATATTACCATTAATTCCACATTACAATGAAGTCCACATTGACAGCAAAATCAGAGATGACAAGTGCATATATAACACATTAACACATGACAATTCTACATTGACATGTCTCATGTTATGGAATAAATTACAATGGAATAAATTCTTATTTAAAATATAGCCCTTCATGATGATCGACGTGCATATAGCTAGCTTCCTCACTAGGTTCTTCCTCGAGCCTGATGCCGTTTCCGAAAGGAGGCAACTCGTCGAATTGATTGCACTCTTCCTCATCCACGACATTCTCAACTCCGACAATCCTTCTTTTTCCATGAAGAACTACGTGACGGTTCTTATTTGTCGGGTGTCGGGACCCCGGGTATGCAAACCCAGAACCCTTTGTGCATTCTAAACTAGTCCCAGATCAGTAGCTAGTTCGCACAGTTACAACATTGATGTAATCATAACCATACAACCAAATAATGATAAAGCGGACAAATTAATATTACTTAGTAGCAAAAAGACCTTATGATCAAGTCTTACAGAGTTGCCACACAGGGCTTAACAACAAAATATAACTTGTAGTGGAACCCAAAATATCTCGTGGTGGCCAGCCGACATGCCCACAGGCAATCGAGTGGAGGACGTGACGTAGTTCGCATAATTCTCGAAGTACTCCTCTTCGTAGAACTCCGAGCTTCCTGGGTCTTCTTCAGTGACTGATAAACCAGAGGGCATAAAGCCTACTTTGAATGTACTCAGCAAGCCGTAGGGAAGTGTATGCAATTATTATTCATGCTAGGCTTGACAAGGATAGCTTTATGTTTAATTTGCAGAAAGCAGCATTTACAGTAAATACGGTAAGTAGATTACAAAAGCACAATTTAAAAAAATTAATACATAAGTAAACAAGTTTCTTGGAAAACAATAAGTGAACTTCCCAACCAATCCACCCAAACCATCATTCCCACCATTTTTGATGAAAATCTACCCTTCGTGTGAAGTCACCAGGCATTGTCCATAACCGGGGACATGGATATTCGAATAATTTTACACTCTACAGAGGTTGTACAGCTTGACCCACAAGAGATAATCAACTTATACTGTCCGTTTAACACACTTCCGAGGTGTGCGACAAAGTGATTATCATAAGGCTTTTACAAAGCTCTGTTTTGACTTGGTTCTGCCCGCTAAGGTTTCGCCATTCCGGGCCCCCTCTTGCGCCGCTTATCAACCCTCAACAGAACCAAATCAGAATATTGCTAATTAGTTAGCCAGGTCCACCCCATAAATGAACTTGTGGTTGCACGGTATGGCCCAGATAAATGGCGCACAAAGTTAAGTCCTTAATTACTACTCAGGCGAGGCAACCACATCCCAAAGTCATCCCCTTTACTACATGATCACTCGCCCAAGTATAAATCATTTTGGTTCAACCCGGCCAAAGACCACCCTAGTCTTGACACAACATCTTTTAATAACAGTGGTTGCGCCACGTTTCGATAATTCATTAAGTCATATTCAATCATTCTTTGAGTATGTGATCATGCATCCCAACGTACAACTATAGCATGGCTACGCATGTACGATACCCATGTTGGTAGTTTATCAATGTCCAACTAAAATAAACCCTCCTAAGGTGTTCAAGGGTTCATGTCATTCAAGGGTACATGTTGATAGCAATTTTTCAAGGGGGCATACATCAATTAGGCAATTATCTACTCCCGAAACCATTTAATATAAAACTAGCAATGCATGTTTATATAAAATAATATAGTTTTATAAAATGAGTTCAATATGATCAAAGGTCTATGACTTGCCTTCATTGAAGGGTTGAGGTGCTTCGGTCGTCGGGTCCAAGAAATCTTCCGAAACGCCAGAATCTACACGTTCGAACGAAGCCAAATAAATAAAACAACTTCAAATAAATTCCAAATAAATACCAAATTAGTACTAACAGCAAGAGGAGGATTTTAGATGAATTTAGAAATTTGAATGACTCAAATCGGAGTTCGAACGAAGAAGTTACGACCTCTCGAAGTTTCAAATTACATGAAATCAGGAAAAAGGGGATATTCCTGATTTTCTGATTTATTTTTGTAAAGGAAAAAGGAAATGTTGCGCCAGCTGACATCAACCCTAGGGTTTTAATTTCCAGCCGAATTATTTTTCAACGGGAAAACCCAGAAATGCCACGTCGGTGCTGACGGCACAACCACCTCAGCGAAGGGCTAACGTGGCCCGTGAGCTGGCGCCACGTGGGGCTGCCATGTCAGCACTGAGGCAGCGGCGCTCGTGGCCCGATGGTCGCCGGCGTTAGGCTGGGCTCCGGTGGCCAGCGAGGGCACCTTCGCAAAGAGGAAGACGCGGCTAAGCTGGTGCTCACGGTCTCGAGGACGCGGCGGCACGGGATGGCCTGCGGTGAGGACGAAAAGCGGAGGCGGCGGCGGTGGCACTCCGTGAGGCTGTAGCGAAGGGGAGGTGCGCACGAGGTAGCCCTCGGCATTGTGATGCCGGAGGTAGGGTCGATGGCGCTGGAGGAGGCTCGGAGGCGGTGCAAATGGCGACGGCATTCTTTGGTGGCCGGCGGCGAAAAGCTTCAACCGCGGCCGGAGGAGAGTGAGAGAGAGAGGGAGAAGAGGGAAAAGAGAGAGGAGGGCGGCGGACCTGGTGCTCGCCTTAAATAGGCATGGGGAGGCTGGCGAGAGGGGGTTGAGCCATGGTGCTCTGCGGCGGTGGGGTCCGGAGAGGGACAGGGGTAGGCGCGGGGTGGCGACAGGATGCGGGAGGCGGCTCAGCGGGCGGCAAAACGTGCAGCGGAGCACGATGCACTCAATGCGCACCGCGAAGTGATGGGGATGGGACAGATGCGGCCGCGCAAAACGCGCGTACGCAGGGCCCACACGTTAGCGAGATCGAGAGAGAGGCACATGCGGAGCGGCAGCGAAATCGAACGGCTCACAACGAGTGGAGCGATCGGGCCTCCGAACGTGCGACACGATCGAGTCGTCCGATCTTGATCGGACGGTTCACAATGACCGGGGCGATCAGTCACGCGGGAGGTGGGCTGCATGCGCGAGCGGGCCGCACGCTGGGCCGTGTGGGAGAAAAAAGAGGAGTGGGCCGAGGGAATTCGGCCCAAAAGCCAAGGAGAAATAAAATGCATTTCGAATATAGAAATGCTAGAAAAGCAAAAAAGTTTTTGGAAAATAGCTAATGGAGTCTAAAAATTATAGGAAAATTCACATAAGTCCCTTGAATTATTTAGAACTTAATAAAAATACTTTTAACTATACTTTAACTTTTAATTCTGCAAACAAAATAAATTTTAATTTTGGGACAAAGGAAAAGCCATTTCTAAAATCCAGAAAAAGCAAGAAAAGACTTAAAATCCAAATAAAATCCAGAAAACTCAAATAAATCAACCTTTTTAATTAAAATTAAATGGTTTTTGATTTCTAAAATTCAAGTTAAGCTTTTGCAACTAAACAAATTCAAATGGTTATTTTTAAATTTTGAAAATTTTCAAAAACTCTTCAAATTTGGGATGTTACACTGGGTCCGTTACATAAAAAACTTGAAAAACTTGCTTAACGAGTACGAATGGTTCGTCCTTGTATCCGACACGTTTGAGGTCCACGGTAGTGACGCTGTACTTGTCGACCCTCATACCCTACGGAAGTTTAACCCAATGGCATCGAAACAGGGGGATCTTGAAAAGTACGTAATCGAGCTCCCAAATCTCCTCTATGAACCCATAGTAGGAGATCAACCCACATGGCCCACCGACGATATTGAACTACTCGTGAAACGCATCTATCCGGACACCGTTGTTCTGGACTGTGCTCTTCCTATCCTGAGCTGTCGTATAAAATATGTACCCATTTATGTTGTATCCTTGCCATGTCACGGTTGTAAATTTTGGCCCTTTTGCCAACCATAGCAGCGTATCATCACTTGATGACCTCCCAGTGTATCGCACCTTTAACCATTCATTGAACCAACGGTTGTGCTCTCTCGTGATCCAAACCTCCGACCGATCTGGATTCTGTTGGCGTATCATGTGTTTGTGCTCGTCGATATACGAGGACACTTGGGTCATGTGTTGCAGGACCGTGAAATGGGCTTGAGCGTACGTAACCAGATTGGGGGTGATTGATTTCCTTCCGATGGTCTCGATACCCTCCAGTCTCCCCTCATGACGAGATAGAGGCACACCTATCGGTTCCACCTGAGCCATGTAGTCGACGCAGAACTCAATGATCTCTTCGGTTGCATAACCTTCGATGATGCTGCCCTCCGGTCGAGATCGATTTCGTACGTAGGACTTGAGAATTCCCATGTACCTCTCAAATGGGTACATATGACGTAGGAACACAGGGCCGCATATCTTTATCTCTTTCACAAGCTGAACAATGAGATGGACCGTGATATCAAAAAATGACGGAGGGAATACATCTCAAGATGACATAGAGTCATCACCACCTTGGCCTGCAAAACATCTAGTCCTTCGGGATCGATGACCTTCTCAATAATTAAGTTAAAGAAATAACACAGCCTCAAGATTTCCACTCGGACTTTGTTCGGCAAGATACTCCTAATTGCAACAGGAAGCATTTGTGTCATCAGTACATAACAATCATGAGACTTCATACCAATTAATTTTAAATCTTCCATAGAAACAAGTTTCTTAATGCTGGCAGAATAACCGGACGAAACTTTCATACCATGCAAGCTCTGACACAGTTCATTTCTCTCGGCCTTGGGCAGAGTGTAGCAAGCTGGGGGAAGGTATGTTCGTCCTTTATCGGTATATTTCGGTGCTAACTCGGTCCTTATGTTCATATCAACCAAGTCACGCTGTGCGTTAACATCATCCTTTGATTTGCCACTAATGTTCAGTAAGAGACCAATCAAGCTATCACATACATTCTTTTCCGTGTGTATGACGTCGATGCAGTGACAAACTTCTAAGTGTTCCCAATAAGACAAGCCCTAAAAAATTGACCGCTTCTTCCAGATGTTGTTCTGACGGGTCCTTAACTTACGTTCCTTCCTAAGCACAGCATCGATATCCTTAACCATATCATAGACCTCTTTCCCTCTAAAAGCCCTTGGAGCTGAACTGTCCTCCTTATTTTCGTCGAATTGTTTCTTTATCTTGCGATATGGGTGAATCCTAGGGAGGAACGTACGGTGACGCATATACACAGTTTTACGCGAGTTGTTCAGGCATACACCCTTCATACCATCTAAGTAGTACGGACAGGCTTTCGCTCCTTTTGTACTGAACCCCGACAGGTTACCAAGGGCAGGAAAATCATTGATGGTGTAGAACAACATGACGCGTAAAGAGAAGTTCTCTCGTTTGTACGCATCCCATACTTGTACCCCTTCGTTCCACAGTGTCACAAGATCTTCCAGTAATGTTGCTAGGTACACATCAATATCGTTCCCAGGTTGGCCCTTGGATAAGTAGTGACATCAAAATGTACTTCCGCTTCATACACAACCAAGGAGGAAGGTTGTACGTACATAGATTCACGGGCCAGGTGCTATGTCGGCTGCTCATGTTACCGAAAGGATTCATTCCATCAGTACTCAACCCTAACCTTATGTTCCTCGGTTCCGCACCGAACTCTTTGAAGCTCCGATCGAAGTTTCTCTACTGGGCAGAATCAGCAGGGTGTCTTAGCTTTCCATTTTTCTTACGCTCCTCCGAGTGCCAACGCAGCAATCTTGCCTCCTTTGGGTTCGCGAATAAACGCTTCAAACGTGGGATCACAGGCAGATTGCACAACATCTTAGCAGGGGGTCCTTACTTCACCTTAGTAGTATTGTTACGCTTGTATCAGGATGCTTTGCACACAGGACATACATGCATGTCTGTATACTCTTTACGGTACAGGATACAATCGTTCGAACATGCATGTATTCTTTCTACTTCCATTCCCAATGGACAAAGAACCTTCTGGCTTGGTAGGTGGTGCTGGGCAACACGTTTCCCTCTGGAAGGATGTCCACTAGGAGACCTAACAACACCGTGAAACTCTTGTCGGACCAACCATTGCTTGCCTTCAATTTCAGCAGTTCAAGCACGGTTGACAACCTTGTGTATTTTAGCTTGCAGCCAGGAAACAAAGGTTTCCCCGAGCCCTCCATTAAGCGCTCAAATTTACAAAACTCTCTCTCACTGTAGTTCCCTTTTGCATCACGTAGCATCTGATCCAGATTGTCATCGTGCGACCTATCCTCATCAAAAGTACAGTCCAGATCCGGCATATCGCTGACTTCCTTGGCGATGTCGTCAATACTAACTTCCTGTATAATCTGCTCTTCACCGTGACTGGTCCAACATGTATACCCTTTTTTTGACACCCCTTCGAATCAAGTGCCCTGCGATCTGCGCTGAGTTGTTAAACATCTTCAGAATACCGTAATCAATGCATGGACAGTACATAAATTTATCCCCTTCTTCAACATATCCTGCTCGGCGGCTCTTTTAAAAGCAAACACACCATTAATGTACTATTGACTCACACGGTTCGCACCGTACATCCAGTTTCGGTCCATCTACACTACGCACGTATAACAAATTAATAGTATTGAATTAGATTGATAAACTGCAAATACGTTACTCCTCCTATTAAATATTAACTTAGAGCAAATATAAAGAGTTAGTATAGATCCTTACCCTCAGAGCTCACGACCAAAATTCCAAATATCTCGTGAGATTCTTGATGGTGACCTTCTCCTTCTCCTCCCTTCCTCCTCTCTTTAGCTTCCTCCTTTCTTTCACCTCTCTAAGGTGGCGCAATGGGGGTGGCGGCTCAAAACGAAATTGGGTCAGAGGGTGGAGGCGCTAGGGGGCAGGGGGTCTGTCGGGCCCGATATTTATAGTGCTAGAATATCACACACGGTTCCATAAAATAACCATCTGTGATATGGAACATATCATAGACAGTTCTATAATGGAACCATCTGTGATATGGAACATATCATAGACAGTTCTATAATGGAACCATCTGTGATATGCACCATATCACAGACGGTTATTTAAACAAACCGTCTGTGATAGCGACGTTCGGACCTGCTGTTTGGGCAGCCCTTTGGAACCATCAATTTTCTTTGTGCAAGAAATAATGCTAAAACAAGGTAATATAATTAACACAAATTTTCTGGTACAGAACAAGATTCAAACAATTTTTAGATTAAAATTCAGTTAAACTAGGAAATAACAAGATTTGAATCAACCAAAATGGAGTTAAAAAAAATTACTTAAGCCATTTTGAAGTTTAAAGCAATTTACAGCTCACCCAAAACTACCAGACTCACTACCGGTTGTCCCAGTAGTAAAATGAATCGAACTCCTTCATACGGACTCCAAATTCAACCAACCAAGAATTTCTGTAATCCTCGTGAAAAAGCCTACAACTTATTAGTTAGTACAAACCTCTGATTCTACCGTTTTATGCCCCGTTCTTTCCTCGAAGTCCATCCCATAATCTATCTCGACAGTCGGCTTCAAAATTTTATATCTTTAATTGTAAAACTTGAAAATATATGAACGATACCTATTCTAAAAACTAATCAAATTTTTCTAAATTATTCAAGTTATCACCACATTTTAATTTTGCCATCTACTAGATGAAACTGATTGATCTTCACAACATATGCAACCTATGTCCAAATTCTGGACAGCGACCTTCCCGAGGTCGTATGTTTTAGGTCCCTACTCTAATTTAATGATCCTAACCTTCCTGGAAGGCTAATGAGATTATCTATTGTTTCTCTAATTGGACCAATCTCCAAATCTGAGCATAAATACCCCAAATTGCCCCTACGATGTTCTACATATAACCTCGACGAACTAGTGCAGGCTGAAAAACAATCTTACCCTAAGCAAAATGATTTACAACCTTAACAACAACTAAACCATGGCAAATCCTAGGGATTAATAGGTGTTACCCTTGAAGAATACGAAGAATCACAAAAACCCCGCGAATTTCCTCCTCTTCTCCTTCCTTCCTTCCTTCCTTTCTTCTTCTCCTTCTTTCCCTCCTCCTTGCTCCTTCCCTCCTTGCCGACCTTCCTCTTCCCCATGGCAGCAGCCACCCAGGTAGCAGGGAAGTGCGGTGTGGTAGTGGTGGAGGTGGCGCACAGGAGGTGGCAGTAGTGGAGGCGGCAAGGGAGAGGGAGTGCCCTAGGGTAGGGGTAGGGGAGGAGAGCAGCAGGGAGAGGGTGGCGGCTAGAGTTTGGGGAGCATAGGGGCACCCCCTAGGGTTCTATTTAGAGGCCAAGGGGCTGGAGGGTCATGGCTTGGACGTGGTAGGGTTCACTACTACAAAACAGGTCATACTAGATGTCTCATCACAGACTGTGTTGTACCTATCACAAACGGTTCCAAAGGGAACCGTCAGTGATACGAGTTATCAAAAATGGTTCATATTAAGAACCGTATATGAAGTATCACAGACAGTTCATAAAAACAACCGTCTGTGATATTTAGAACTATCACAGATGGTTTTCAACAAACAACCATCTGTGATACATCCCAGACGGTTATTAATATGAACTGTCTGTGATAATTGCACTTCACAGACGGGTTTTATATGAACTGTCTGTGATGTTTCAGCTCCCGCGCCATGTGTCTCTTCATCTCCTGCGCCGATGGGCGATCGATGCGTCGTCTCTTCATCTTGCGTGCCGACGTTACGTACGATGCGTCTCTTCGACGTTTTATAAGAATGATATCATCGCGCGCCATGGTGAGCACGCATATCGTATTGATCTATGTATAATACACATATGGTGAGCATGCGGAGCATGGCGGTGAGGGCCAAGCTGGCGAGGAGGTCAGCGATTGCCCCTCTTCCTGACAATGTCGTCGTCCACATCGTCAGCCTCATGGCCGTGAGCTCTCCTCAGCCCATGGCTGACTTCTACAGCCTACGAGCCACGTATGATCGATGATTTTTAATTAATATTTTCTCTTATGGAGTAATTAATTCTTGTATTAAGATTCTGTCGTCTTGAATTTTACTTGTAAGGCCATGTACAAGGCATGCAAGCAGCGCGTCGTGGGGAGGAGCGTGGCGCTAGAGCGGGACGATCGGCCGTGCGCAAACGGCCCAACGATCCAAGCGTTAGATCAAAATCGGACGGTCCAAAAAGGAACAGACGTTCGGACGGTCCGAACGTTCAACGGGATCTGGATCGCAGATCTAGCAATGGACAGCTCAGAGCAAAGGTGCGTTCGGATGGTCCAAACGTTCCAAGTGATCTGGAGCGCAGATCTTAAAACGGTCGGTCCACAGAGGAAGGAGACGTTCGAGAGGTCCGAACGTCCCGAGAGATCTGAGACGTAGATCTCAAAATTGGACGGTCCAAGATCAATTACGCGCTGGCTCGCACACATTGGGGATTAAGGGCGCAGGGCCTGCATGTAAGTGACACTTAAGCCATTTTAGGACAGCCATTAAATGCTAAGCAATGATTAGCCATTTAAAGAGCGAATCAGTGTCCTAATAGCGTGCTACAGTGCTTGCACACGTATGATAACGAGTCCGAGCTCAAAGCTGGGCTCACCGCCGGCGACTCCGGTCACGGCGGCGCGAACTAACGGCAGGAATGGGTTTGCAATAGCCATGCGCAACTCACAGAGGTACTCTCGACGGCTGAGCCGGCCTAGAACGGCAGCGAGCCAGAGAAGGATGGCAGTGCAAAACACGGCCAACATGCAAAAGCGACAACAAGCTCCGCATTGTCCAGGAAAGCGGGTGCCCAAGCAACTAGGGACTACAAGGAAGCTACCTGAGCACAGGAGAGGTTCAAAGATGGCTGGAGGTGCTTTGGCGACGAAGACCAGTACCGGCGTTGAGGAAGACAATGAGAAGATGGTGTCCTAAGCAAAAAAAGAAAGGGCCCAAATAGTACATTTGATTAGGGTTTGAGATTAGGCTCAAACTTAGAGGAATTTTTAGATGGAGCTACACAACTCCAAAAATTTTGAAATTTTTACAGGAGGTGCCCAACTCCCGGATTGACCTTGTATAAAATTTCTAGAGGTTTTGATGCAAAGAATTTTTCTCTAGAAATCTTGAAATAAATATCACAGGCGGTTCTATGATGGAACCGTATGTGATATGCACAATATCATAGACAGTTCTTTATTGGAACCATTTGTGATAGCGACGTTCAGACCTTGTGTTTGGACGGCCCGATCAAGATCTAAAGGTCCATAATCGTTGCGAGTTCGGATGGTTCGAACGCTTCCGCTTGATCTGGATGGTTGATTTAAAATCGGACGGTTGGGCGCGTGACTACGTTCGGACTGCCGAACGCGCGGCCCGTGTGGATCGTGCGATATGTACCGGACAGTCCTGAATGGCTCTAGTTGATCTATGTTTAATTAGGGTTGATTGAGATTTAAAACTAAACTACCACATTGACCTAGGTCTTATAAATAGAAATAAATTTCCTAAAATATTGAAATAATTCATAGGTCTTCCTCGGAAGGTCTAGTGTTCATAAAAATTCTTAAACCTTAATTTTCATGATTTAATTTGTATAGTTTTTATTCAAACCTAGAATAGGTCATTATATTAAGTTTAAATTTTCTGTAGGTGAAATATAGTTCCAAAAATTTGGTAAAAATTATATTAATTCATGATAATTATTCTAGTATTTGAATAAATTAGTTCCAGATGATGATCATAAGTTTTTATTTTTGTTTTTTTGGGAGTTGCTTTAGGTTAAGGTTTAATCTTGTGATAAATCATTGATGGTGCAGCACAACATGGCGTGTAAAGAGAAGTTCTCTCATTTGGAAGTCTGTGATAAATACATAAATACAAATTAAAAATTCAGAATATTTGACACATTCTGATATAGATAAATGCAAATTCACATATACAAAAAACCGTTAATTTTACGGCAAGTAGTCCAACACTTCTACAAAGAATTTGGCATACTCATGCCTAATCCTACAATCATCATTGCAGAAGATGGCGTAGTCATCCCACCCTTCTTTGCTGCAGCCGGTGCTCGTGCATTGGTGGCCATCCTCTGACAGCGTCCACACCCGGCCCAACGGCCCAATCTTGTTCCATGCCGCCGCCTGGACCATGTGCGCGACGAGCCTCTGGCACCGTCTGCACTCCCGGTTGGTCCTCTTGGCCATCTCGCACCCACCGCTGGCCGGCTCGCCCTCAACCTGCTTGATGTACTACTTCCCAACGTCGCGCGTCTCGTCGGCCGTGTAGAGGAGGAGGTCGAGCATGTAGGCCGCGACCTTGTGGCCGGCAACGGTCGCCCATTCCAGGAACACGAGGTTGCGCTGCATGTCTTGGGGCGCAAAGACAAGCGCTAGGCCGACGATGAAGCAGGTCTCTGGGTTGCCGGCGCCGGCCAGGTGGTGGACGACGGTGAGGTAGCGCTCATTGTCCTACCACTTCATCACACCATACTTGAGTCCAATCACTTCACCTGGCATCCTCGATCGTTCTGGACCTCAGCTTTCCTAGCCTAGTTCTGATCATTCTCACCATTGACCGTTGTTGACTTCAAGCCACCTGCACAACAATAGACCAAGAAATCAACCAACTAGTGGCCGGTCCGATTACCCATGGGCTTAGCCAAATTTCCAGCCCCGGAAATCTGTGCCCTCTTTGGAATTTTCAAACTTTATCTAGTTTCGGCTCGAAGCTCCAAAAATTATGAGACAAAGCGTAAACACATCCTCTCACATACCGCCATATGTGATTTTTTTGCCAATTGCGAAAATTTCACTTTTCAAAATGGCCGGTCCGACCGCCACCCACGGCCAGTCAGACCGCCAACCCTCGCGCCAGTTTGACCACCACACATGGCCAGTCAGACCGCCACTTTGCCGGGTCTGGCCTCCTAAGGCCTGATAGCAGTATGAATTTCCCGAAAACGAGGGTTTCGCCAAACAACTCGACACAATTTCTAAATTTTCAGCACACTGAGATTAGAATCATATCCCCATAACATCCACACACACCATACAACCTCCACCCAGCAGCCACTGGCCTCCTCCAAGTATGTTCTCTCCACCTAGCATGGACTTAAAGGTCTTCCCCTCCATTCCCATCTACGCACATGCCACGATTTGGTCTCCAGATCCACCCAACTAATTTCTATGCATTTCTTGTTTCACCCCAGACTTGGATGAATTTGGTCTTGTTGTGAGCAATTTGTTCGGGATCTGAAGTTGAGCAATTGGGGCAGGGATCACGCGATGCAAGGCCAACAGGATCAATTCGCCATTGCTTGCAACCGAGTTGGCCAGCCAGATTCATTGCCAATGATGTTCGCATGAGTCTCGCCATTGTAGTCACTGCAAGCATTTTTTTTCTTCTGTTTTTTTGCTTGGGCTTCGAGTGGTCCTGATGATCTAGCTAGTTTGGATTCCTTAGCTTAATTCTCAGCGTAATAGGAGCAACGGAATTTCTACCTTTATTGCAAACATGTGTATGTGTGGATTTCAGCATTTGATTTAATATTATGTTAGTTTCATGTATTTTTGTTGTTAGGGATTTTGTGGGCTTGAACTGAAGAAACAAATTAAAATAGCAAAATAAAACAGTAAATATAGTAATACAACAATTTTCTTTTTTAAAAATAATAACTCTTTCTCTAGTAGTAAAGAATTATTGATGATTTACCACTATAAAGATGTGCATTTGATGATTTACCACTCTATGTCTCACTGACATGTAGATCCAAGGGCAACATATCAATGAAACATAAAGTGACAAATCAACAGATGCACATCTTTTACTATAGCAAATCATCAAATCTACCGGTAGTACTAAAAGCCCAGGGGGAATACACTTTACAGGTCGGATGGACATTGGATTGGCCACGAAAGCATCCAATCTTTCCCTACGTTTTGCCCGGAAAACTGCAGGGATCCCTTTCTTTCCCGACATAATTTTCCCATTGGGTCTTGCCCTACGAATGGAATTAGCGGCTGTTTTTTTTTCATTCCCCGGTATATTTGGAAGTGAGGAAAATGGGGATTTCTAGGAGTGACAACGATCATCGGCCGTCACCATCAGCCCGTACGTTCGTCGACGTGGCCTCCGGCGCGCGGCCGAGCGCTCGCCATCGATCCCGGCTCCGGTCAGTATTATTAGGTTGACCGTAGCCGTCGCGCCGAGCTTGTGGGGGCGCGTACGTCCTACGGCGCCGCTCGCCGAGGACGACTCGCTCCGCCCGCCCGTGAGTGGGCTGGACCACGCGCGCGCTGTGTCGCGATTGTTTGCCCTCTTTTGGAGCGGTTAAGGAAGCCTCATCGCGTCGTACAACTCCTCTTCTCCGGGACAGTACTACGCGTGTGTGGGCGTGCAGCAACAGTAAAGATGCCACTTAATTATGCAGATACTACTGTCTAGTTAGTGGTGATCTTTTGTGTTTTTGTGTGCTTGGCCGCTGTGTGTTGCTTTGGGCGAGGTTTGCTTGACCCGATACGCACGCACGTACATAGGTACGCATGTTCTTGCAGTTGGTGGTGAGGTTTCAAATTTTTACGGGTCCATAAAACTGATATGGACGATGACTGGAAAATTTGAAATTTTCAATAAAAATCGGCCGAAAATCAGTTAAAAATATCGTGCTTCTCCGTGCTTGTGTGTTGTCCTACAGCAAGGACTGGGAAAAGTGCTTACCATTTGCGGAGTTCTCCTACAACAATAGCTTCCAATCAAGCATAAAAATGTCACCCTTCGAGGCATTGTATGGGAGAGCTTGTAGGACACCTCTGAACTGGTCTGAAGCCGGGGAGAGGCCATTTTATGGCCCGACCTTGGTGGAGGATGCGGAAGAGCAAGTTCGCGTCATTCGCGAACGACTTCGGACGGCGCAATCCCGTCAGAAGTCCTATGCCGACCGTCGCCGTCGTGAGTTGAGCTTTGAGGTGGATGATCTTGTCTACCTTAAGGTTTCTCCAGTGAAAGGAACGCATCGTTTCCAAGTCAAAGGCAAATTGGCACCGCGCTACATCGGACCTTTCCGAATTCTAGCAAAGTTGGGACTGGTGGCTTATCATTTAGAATTGCCCCCATCACTTGTTGATGTACATGATGTTTTCCATGTTTCACAATTGAGAAAGTGTCTTCGTGTCCCAACCGAAGCAACGGAGCTAGAAAAACTTGACTTGCAGCCCGATCTTTCTTACCGGGAGCACCCGATTCGCATTCTTGAAGAAAAGGAGCGCAAGACGCGAAATCGTAATATCAAATTCATCAAGGTTCAGTGGAGCAATCATACTGAAGATGAAGCAACATGGGAGCGTGAAGATCAAGTGCGAGCTAACTATCCAGATCTTTTTCTTTCTACTTGAAGTGTCTCCGAATCAAGAAAGGAAAGTGTAAACAAAGCAATGGGAAGGAAATTGTAGCAACCATTCCTTGTAACTTTACTAAGATATCATAGTACTATCTTTGAAGGAAATCAAGACAACGGATGTTATGTTTTTCTTTTAGAACTTTCCTGTCCAACTTCCACCCTATCGATCTCGGGGTCGAGATCTTTTGTAAGGGGGGGGGGGAGGTTTGTCACATCCCCAAATTAATAAAATGGTTTATTATGCATCTTATTAGCATGCATCATGTTTTGAAACCTTTCATTTAAATATTGTACTTGGAAAATCTCAAAATACAAATGAAACATACACTTTAGATTGAGTTCCAAACTAAAAACTGAAATAAATGCTTCTAAAATATCTCTGGAAATAATTTATTAGAATACTATATTAATTATTACTAATTAATATAATTTTTCCCAAATGTTTGGGACTGGGTTGAACCCTAAGAAAATTCAAACACCATTAAAAGACCTAGCCTAAGTTTGAATTTTTATATTACAAAATATATCATGAACAGTAGGGTTCAATAATTTTTATGGACACTAGGCTACCCCAGGAACCCCCAGAAATTATTTCATGATTTTAGGAAAGTTATTTATATTTTTAAGCCTCTGGTCAAAGTGGAGAAACAATTCAAATATCAGTCAAAACCCTAAACCCTAACCGGTCGCTACTGTTCCTTGGGCTCAAGCCCAACTCGGTGAAGCGGCTCAGCCCAACCGCCTAACTGCACCGACGCGTGCAGGCCTTAGGATCTAGGATCAACGGTCCAGATCGTATACCTCTTCAGCCGTTCCGAACACCTTCTCTTTAATCCTAGCCGTCCACTCGAGATCCAACGGCGTGCGCTGATCCACTTAACTTGCTTTCGCGCCCACGCGCTGAGTCGCTGTCACGGTGGGCCCTGCATGTCAGACTCATCTCCTACCTCCCGCTGCGAGCTCAGAACACACGCGCCACGCGGCCTTGTCGCCCCGACACGCTCAATTGACGCCCCTCGACGCCGTCAATCCGCCGCTGTCGTTGGCCACTCCAGAGCGTTCTCCGCTTCACGCCGCCTCCAATGCCGTCATCGCCCGAGGATAATACCCCCTCGGTACCCTCCTTCTTCCTCACTTCTCCTCTGTTGACCGAGGAGAGAGAAGCTCGTTCTTGCTCCTCGCTTGGGTAAGCTTCTACCGGGTGTTTCCCCTCTTTTCTACCTTCATTGCATTATCCATTTTACCTAACACCAGCTACTGCGTGTGCTTGTAGCTCTTGTTTCAACTTCGTGCTCTCGGTTGTTCCAGAGCGCGCTCTCGAGGACACCAAGTGGTGTTCTTGGTCTCTGGTGAGTACTTTCCTCGTTTATGTGCGTCACCAGTTACCACTAATCCTCACACTTATTTCCTCAATCGATTTGGTCTTTGCACGACAGACCTTGTTGAATTGAAGTTTGAACAATCTCGGCCGTGGAGCGACCTTTCATCCCCCTCTTAGATCCGGTAAGCCATTGTCCAAATTGTTTGCTTCTATAGCTTCCTCAGATGATCTTTAAGTCATTTTGATCATTCTTTTCACTTGGTTTTGCTCAGGGGATCCTCTCCTCGTGAAACCGTGCTTTCACCATTTTCTTCTTCGGCGCAGATAGTGCTCCAGCAGCTCCGTGTTTCCCCGAGCACCTTCTTCGGCTCAGGTAGCTCCCACTTAGTCCCTAGGACCTCGGCACTCGCTTGTTTGTTGCTGCGGAGCTCTACTCTGCTTTGTGCGTTCTTTGCCGTAAGAAGGTCGCCGCTTAGCTCCGGCTAGCCGCCGGTGTCAGGCAGCCCAAACCTCGCCACCACTACCTGGAGGTGCGCATGGCTATTGCGGTCCCATAATAGCTTTCAGTTTGCCGCCGTGGACCACAGCTCCGCGCGAGCCGCCAGGCAAGCGCGGCCGGCGCTGCTGTTGTCGGGTTCGTCCGGCACGGTACTGTAGCACGACGTTTAGTTTAGGCCTAATGACGTAATTAGATGTTAAGTAGTGTATTAGCAATTAGAGGAGTCACTTACACGTGGGCCCTCATGCCATGTTTAGTTGGTTGTGTAAGTTATAGTTTGCACCTTCTGTTTAGTGAAAACGTATTTTTCCAGTAGAAAGATCGAAAGTATGTTTTCCTAACTAGAAGACGTTTTTCCTAAATACGTTTTTGGCTTGTACTCGGCCGGGCTGGGTCAAGATTGACCGAGTCAACATTGTTCTCTGGGTCCCGCTGGTCAGTGACCTCGACTAGTGCGTGGCTCGGTGGAAAAATGATAAATGCTTTAAGAAATTCGAAATCCATTTAAATGTAAGCTGAAAAACATGTATAGCTTTGAAAATGTATAACTAATTCATCTCGACTCCAAAATGAGTGAAACCACTTCTGATAATTTTCTTATTTAATGAACTTTATATTAAAATTGGTTCCAGCTTTGTCTCTGTAACAGAGACCATCATTTTGGAAAATGAGCTATTAACACTATTTTTGTTACAAAAGAAAAAGGCTGATAACTTCGAAAAGTCATAAGTAATTCTTGGAAATTCCAAAAACAGTGAAATCAGTTTTGATAATTTCTATTTCAAATGAACTTAATTATAAAAATGGTTTTAAACTTACCTCTGTCACAGAAACTATAGTTTGAGGAAAATGATCCTAAAGGACTTTATCTTTGCACTATTAATGCTGATAACTTTGAAAATCAATAACTAAATCAAGAAAACTCCAATTGGAGCAAACTCAATTATTTTGAACTTGTAATAATATTGCCCATTTAACCATGTAATCCTTGTACTCACCACTGCTCTACAAAATTTCACCTCATAATTAAATTGCATAAATGGAGGCATATTGAAATCTGAAATTCAAACCACCATAACTTTCACATACTAAATCAAAATGAAATAATTCTTTCACCAAAAATCATCTAAAATCCTGACTTAGCTACTGTAGAAAAATCATGCATTTTTTAGCATCTTGATTTTTAGAGTATTTCCCGATGTTTATTCGGTATTGTATTTATCTAGATACCGAGCCTTTTGATATTGACTCCTACGCCACCGAGAGTGAACAACTACTTTTCCAGCAAGGCAAGCATCCTTTGAACTTTCTTTTTGCATCATATTTGATCCCAATTTTGTTAGGGTAGATGCAATGATAATTGCTTGCATGTTAGTCTTATAATGTCGCTATTTTTGTGATGAGTAGTTAGACACATCCTATTATCTTGTTATTGTGGCTATCCATGAATTACCCCAGTACTGAAATGTTTATGATAGGCTGTGTGAAATACTGTTGTTCAAGTTTGCTTAGCCATGCAAGTCTAGAAAAGGTAGTTGATTGTCGGGAATAACCCGACAATTATGGGATAAACACAACTCTCATTATATACTTTTGTTTCAGATCTTCGTATCTGTTTTATAAGTTAAATTTTGTCATTTTAAATGAGTTTTTGGTCTGGACAAGTGTTGATTAGTGATGGTGCCTTCGTGCACGAGAATTGGGTATGTGGTTTGACTTGTCTGGACAATTAAGGACCAAACTTTGGTAACGTCGTTGATTCAAGTACTTTCGTGCTACCACACGCGGTATATGGGTGCCGTACGGTTAAGTAGGGGGAAAGTTCTATTGTGTTAAGTCCCATGGTGGTGTAGGGGCATTTGTGTTTGATCATTTGTCCTTAGGAGCCGAGGTAATGTTCTATAGTGTGCATGGTAGCACCAATTACCCTTTATGTTGCGTCGGTATTTCCAATATAACTTGTGAGCCCCTTAGCAAGTGCTATACGCTGCTTGTACTAAGACCGGAAACATCTCACATGGGGGACTTAGCTAAATAGGGTTTTCTTGCTGAAAATGACCGTATCTCGATTCTCCCCGGCCAGCATACCAAAGGAAGTGTGCCATTATCCGGAGGCTTACGGGCTAATCGAGTCGTGTGGGTAAACTAGTACACCCCTGCAGGGTATAAATCTATTTGAATAGCCGTGTCCACGGTTATGGACAACCGCTTGAGTTCAGGAGTTACTATTGTTAGACTTGGAAGTAAAATTGTGGGTGAACTCGGTAATTTCATGAATGGGATGTTCATGTTTGTTGTTGTATCAAAGTGGGCAGCCACTTTGCTATTTGTACGCTTTATTTGTTACTCAGTTCATTACTTATTCACATGCTTTACTTCTACTTCAAATCTGATTTTGAAATGGCACTTGAAAAACTAGTATGTGCAGGTTGTACATTGTTGCGTCTCTTTCGCAAAACTAAGCCAATATGAGCCCTTCCTTTGAATGACCTTATGCATAACTATTTTTATTTGTGTAAGACTTGCGAGTACTCCTTGGTACTCAGCCATATGTTTGCTGGCTTTTACAGGTGAGGAAGATATCGAGACCGATGAGCTTATCGGTGTCGATTTAGGCGACACTGATAAGTAGTGCTATCATTTAACTCCCAGTCGGTTGCCGATGGGTTGTGGGCATACCACTGCGGGTCTTTTGGTTTATTTACTTGTTTCCGCTGCTACTTAATACTCTTATTTGAATTTGGTCGGTCGGCCGTTTGTAACCGTTGTAGACTTAAACTATATTGTTGTCTTTTGGACTATTGATGTGTATTTGTTGTATGGATGTGATCGACATTGTAATGAGAGTATGAATATATTGGTCGCTGATCTTGGGAGCCAATATAGGTCATGCTCGCTGTTCATGGCTTCCTATTTAACTCACTAAGTGTCGTGCTGGACTGGTTAGAGAACCGACGATCATGTAGTGCTCGCAGGGGAGCGGCGCGCATGATCATCGGGGCTCTAAATTCTAGTTAAGCCTCTCATTTAGACTGATTTAAGTTGGAACCCATTTACTGGAGATCCAGGGTTATGTCCCTAAGACCTTGATTAGTCTCGGTCTTACGGAGATAACTCCGGGGTCCCCACAGCGTTGGTATCAGAGCCATACTGACTGTAGGTTAGAGATAGCACTGGCGTTAGAGTTAGTAAGCCTTCTTGAGTCAAAATATTTTTGAAATTATCAAATTAATTTCAGAAAGTTTAAGTTAGGAATATCTTTTATTCCTCATCCATCCTAGCATCCTTTCTTACCCTATTTCTGTTTTAAAGAAGTCTTACCTTGTTGTTCTTACTTTTAGATGAGTCGCCAATACCTGGTCAAAGAAACTCAAGCTGAGAACGTGGATGGATACCAGCGCTTCTCCGAGAAATGATGTGGAGGGCGAACTTTACTTATCAGCCGACCTACGCCATCTATCGCCGCGACAGGGGGCCAGGCATGGAGGAATACTTGGCTGTGATCAACATTATCGCCAGACGAGTCACGGGGAGTATCCCATATTGTTTCCAGGCATGTGGCACTTCTGAGGCCATGGCTCTACAGGAAGTGGCTCGTGTGGCCATGAGCCACCTCCGTTATGACCTGACGGAGTTGTCTCAGCCGCCTTACGACCATTTTCCTATGAGGGAGCGTGGCACGTGGCAAGTGGCAAGCCTGAAGGAACACTTACTCCTGAACAGGAGCAAGCGTTCGAGGCTGCTGATAACCTTTTTAAAGGTGCCGTGATTACCGTTCTTGGTGAGAAGTTAGTTGATACATACATGGTAATCAAAACTGGGAAAGAGATGTGGGATGCACTCGAGGCCAAGTTTGGGGTTTCGGATGCAGGCAGTGAATTGTATCTCATGGAGCAATACCATGACTATAGAATGGTTGACAGCCGTTCTGTAGTTGAGCAGGCTCATGATATACAATCCATGGCCAAAGAACTCGAGCACTTCAAATGTGTGTTACCGGACAAGTTTGTCGCGGGCGGCATTATTGCCAAGCTTCCTCCTTCTTGGAGGAATTTTTGCTACTTCCCTGAAACACAAGAGACAAGAGTTTTCTGTTGAAAATCTCATCGGGTCTCTTGATGTTGAAGAGAAGACGAGGGCAAAAGATACACACATCAGAGGTAATGAGGGACATTCTAGTGCCCATGCGGTACAGAAGAAGAATGGCCAAGCACAAAAGTTCAAATGCAAGAACAAGATCGCACAAACAACTAGCTTCAAGAAGAAGAAGAAGAACACAAAAGATAGCCTTTGCTTTGTGTGTGGCGAACCTGGTCATTGGGCCAAGGATTGCGATCCAACGCAAGGGTGGGAAGAATCGCAAGGCGAATTCTAAGTCTGCTAATGTTGTTGTTGGTACTACTGAGACGAGAACATCATGGTATGGTAATTTACCTACTGTTCTTTCCATATGTCAATCAACCGATTGGTGGATAGACACTGGTGCTAATATACATGTATGTGCTGATATTTCATTGTTCTCTTCTTACCAGGTCACTCGGGATTCAGCCGTTCTAATGGGGAACGGGTCACATGCCACTGTTCATGGTGTTGGCACGGTCGATCTGAAGTTTACTTCGGGGAAGATTGTGCAACTGAAGAACGTGCATCATGTGCCATCTATCAATAAGAATCTCGTGAGCGGATCTCTTCTGTGTAGAGATGGTTTTAGACTAGTATTTGAGTCCAATAAATTTGTAATGTCCAAGTGTGGACAATTTGTTGGTAAAGGCTATGTGTGCGGAGGCTTGTTCCACCTATCTCTTTCAGATTTATGTAATAATGTTGTGAACTATGTTTGTAGTGGTAATGAGACTACTATTTGACATTCACGACTTTGTCACATAAATTTTGGTTGCATGACACGGTTAGCCAGTTTAGAGTTAATCTCGAAAATCACCCTTGCCAAAGGTTCTAAATGTCAAGTTTGTGTGCAATCAAATCAGCCTCGTGAGCCTCATAAGGCTGCAGAGGTAAGAAACTTGGCACCATTAGAACTCATACATTCAGATCTGTGTGAGATGAATGGTGTGTTGACAAAAGGTGGTAATAGATATTTCATGACTTTGATTGATGACTCCACTAGGTTCTGTTATGTGTATCTTTTGAAAACTAAAGATGAAGCTCTTCACTACTTTAAAATCTATAAAGCAGAAGCTGAGAACCAACTTGAAAAGAAAATCAAAAGGGTTAGGTCAGATCGTGGCGGCGAGTACTTTTCTAATGAGTTCAATTTATTCTGTGAGGAACATGGTATAATCCATGAGAGGACGCCTCCCTATTCACCCCAGTCAAATGGGGTTGCTGAAAGAAAGAACCACACTCTAACTGATTTGGTTAATGCCATGTTAGAAACAGCGGGTCTTTCCAAAGCATGGTGGGGGGAGGCTATATTGACTTCATGTCATGTTCTAAACAGGGTTCCCACAAAGAATAAAGAGATAACCCCATATGAACAATGGGAGAAGAAAAGACTATCACTCTCATACTTACGCACTTGGGGTTGTTTGGCGAAAGTCAATGTGCCAATTTCCAAAAAGCGTAAGCTTGGACCAAAAACCGTGGATTGGGTCTTTCTAGGCTATGCTCACCATAGCGTGGATATAGATTTCTAGTGGTGAAATCTGGAGTACCTGACGTGCATGTCGGTACAATTATGGAGTCCAGAGATGCTTCATTCTTTGAGGATATTTTTCCGATGAAAGATATGCCTAGTTCATCGAGTCAGGAGCCTGATACAACTCCTGAACCTGCCATTCCAATAGAATATTTTGAGCAAACCCCTGAGCAAATTCCTGAGGAGGAAGACAATGAAACTCTGAGGAAGAGTAAAAGACAAAGGACTGCAAAGTCTTTTGGTCCTGATTTCATTGTGTACCTTGTGGATGATACTCCAAGTACCATTTCTGAAGCATATGCTTCTCCAGATGCGGAATACTGGAAGGAAGCAGTCCGGAGTGAAATGGATTCTATTTTCTTTAATGGAACTTGGGAAATCACTGAGCGTCCTTATGGTTGTAAACCTATAGGATGTAAGTGGGTGTTCAAAAAGAAACTTAGGCCTGATGATACTATCGAGAAGTACAAGGCACAGCTTGTGGCCAAGGGTTATACCCAAAAGGAAGTCGAAAATTTCTTTGATACTTATTCACCTGTGGCTAGATTGACCACTATTCGAGTACTACTATCTCTGGTTGCCTCACACGGTCTTCTCGTTCATTAGATGGACGTTAAGACGGCTTTCCTAAATGGAGAGTTGGACGAGGAAATTTACATGGAACAGCCAGATAGATTTGTAGTAGATGGTCAAGAAGGAAAGGTGTGCAAGTTATTGAAATCTTTGTATGGTCTTAAACAAGCACCTAAGCAGTGGCATGAAAAGTTTGACAGAACTTTAACATCTGCAGGCTTTATTGTGAATGAAGCTGACAGATGTGTGTATTATCGCCATGGTGGGGGCGAGGGAGTCATTCTATGTCTGTATGTTGATGACATACTGATCTTTGGGACCAACCTTAATGTGATTAAGGAGGTTAAGGATTTCTTATCTCAGAATTTTGAGATGAAAGATCTGGGAGTAGCTGATGTTATCTTGAACATTAAGCTGTTGAGAGGTGATGATGGTGGGATTACATTGTTGCAATCCCATTATGTGGAAAAGGTTCTGAGTCGTTTTGGTTATAGCGACTACAAATCCTCTCCAACACCTTATGATCCTAGCATGTTGCTTAGGAAGAATCAGAGAATAGCCAGAGACCAATTGAGATATTCTCAGATAATTGGTTCACTCATGTATTTAGCTAGCGGCCTGACATCTCGTTTGCTGTGAGCAAACTAAGCCGTTTTGTTTCTAATCCGGGAGATGATCATTGGCATGCTATTGAGAGGGTAATGCGCTATCTAAAGGGTACTATGAGTTATGGCATTCACTATACCGGGTACCCCATGGTACTGGAGGGTTATAGCGATTCAAATTGGATATCTGATGCTGATGAGATTAAGGCCACAAGTGGATATGTCTTCACACTTGGAGGTGGCGCTGTTTCATGGAAGTCTTGCAAGCAGACCATCTTAACGAGGTCAACAATGGAAGCAGAACTCACAGCATTAGATACTGCCACTGTTGAAGTCGAATGGTTTCGTGATCTCTTGATGGATTTGCCGGTGGTTGAAAAACCGGTACCGGCTATTCTGATGAATTGTGACAATCAGACTGTGATCGTCAAAGTGAACAGTTCTAAGGATAATATGAAGGCATCAAGACATATGAAGAGAAGACTGAAATTTGTCAGAAAAATGAGAAACTCCGGAGTAATAGCTTTGGATTATATCCAAACAGCTAAGAATCTGGCAGATCCCTTCACAAAGGGTTTATCACGGAATGTGATAGACAATGCATCGAGGGAGATGGGTTTAAGACCCACGTGAGTTATACCATAGTGGTAACCCATCCTATATGATCGGAAATCCCGTGAAGTAGGATTGGTGAAACAAGCTTTTGGTTAACTGGGAGGAGAGTACTTTTATAGACCCACTCCATTGGAGATGCAATTCTCTCCTAAATCTGTATGGCAGGTTGATTTTATCTTAATGTGTTTTGTGGCTTGTTTAAGCAAAGATGCTGTCCTACAGAGCAGTCTTGAAAGAACACACCTATATGAGCCCGACTGCTAGTCACAGTCTATGACATAGGGTAATCTCTAGGAAGCTCATGAATAGGCTAAGAGTATGACTCATATGCTCCAACCCGCGGGGATGCCTGACAGCCTGGTATCAGTTAAGGACTTAAGTAAAACTTATTCACACAAAACTGTCAAT
The DNA here is from genome assembly GCA_036346255.1 of Ampelocalamus luodianensis. Lineage (NCBI taxonomy): Eukaryota > Viridiplantae > Streptophyta > Magnoliopsida > Poales > Poaceae > Ampelocalamus > Ampelocalamus luodianensis. Next base: position 47,447,516 of record CM070633.1, read on the forward strand.
TCAATTCTTAGTCCATTGTGCAGTTGTGGATAAGTGTAGCTTCTGTTCTAGGTGGATGTTCAATCTTAACCGGTCTCCATCAAAACACTGGTATATCAAAACAATACTGTGGATTAAGGCATTTGACATGTGCCATTGGGATCTGGTGGGGGATTGTTGGAATTAATACGGGCTGGGCCCATTTTTAATCCTAATTAATTCCTGAAAAATCCCAAAGACCCATGTGCACGTGCTAAAACTGTTTAGTCCCATATGGAGAGTTGAATGGGAGTTACACCACTTTAAAAGGTGCAACGTGGTAGCCCCCTTGTGGAATTGGAGAGAGCCAATACACGCGCGCTCGCTCGCTCGCTCGCCTCGCCACGCCACGCCGCGCCGAGCCGCGCCGCGTCGCGCGTGCGTGTCTTGCAGCGCTGCAGCGTGTCGGTGCGTGCGCGTTTTTCTTTATCTATTCAAAAATCGAAACGCACTGACTCGCAGTTAATGGCATTAACAAACGGCTGGCAGTAACGGTTCAGTTACCAGTGAGTAATGGCGACCGTTTCTAGCCTCTTCATTTTTTTTCCATTAAGTAGAACATGCTCTGTTTCAAAAATCGCTGGGTAATGGCTGCGGTTACTAGTGACTAATGGTGACCATTTCTGGTCTTTTGGTAATGACTGCGGTTACTAGTGAGTAATGACGACCGTTTATGGTCTCTGGGTTTTTGCCATTATATAGAACAAAGCACTTGTTCTTCTCCACTTTCCAATACTCTCCACGAAAGACTACAGAACACCACTTGGTTTTGTTGCTGTCTCTGACGATCTCCATCCCGGCGAGACGCGTGTACGGTCGCACCGGGAGAGCAGGCCTCCGGAACCCTCGTCATCGAAGGCTTGCACGAGCGACGACGAATAAGGTTTTTGGGGAGCGTTCGCGCGATTGCTCGCTTCTTCCTCTTCATTCGATTCTCTGCTACATCTACATCAACTGCACGACTACTACCACTACGCCATGACGAATGACAATCTAGCCAAGACCCCTGCTGCTGCTACTGGATCTGGAACTCCTACTGCTGCTACTCCTTCTATTGGATCCGGGTATGTCTATCTTACACATATTTGTTGGTTAGTTTTCTTATATGTTGTTAACTTGAACACTGAGATAGGTATACTAGTTTATGTCCTTCTGGATCTTAGTATGGCTATAGTGTTCTTGTTCATTTACTTTGTGAAAATGACTAGAGTAATTCTCATGATTTATCTACCATATTTCTGAATTAAAGTAATTCAAAAAATACTAATACTTTCAACAGTATATATGTATGCACAAGACAAGCGTTTGATAGAGCGAGCTAGCTAGCAGCTGGTCACGGCCGGCCGGAGAGATCAAGAGAACCACTACCGAACCAGCTGCATATTTGCATGCAGCGTATCGATCTCTTCTGCATTACTAGCTAGCTACTGGCCGGCAGTAATTGTGCAGGAGGAATCAATCACCTTGAATTGCATAGATCGGCTGGCTGACGCACGGCCAGTAATTTTGTGCAACGTACGCGCGCGAGCCTTACCCGAGCCGGCCGGGACCAGACCCTGCTGCAGTGTGGTAGCTTTGTCTCAATGCATGCAGATGCCTTCCTAGCTGGTGTGCATGTCAGTCATTTCAATGCTCCCCCTAGATCCACCCCTTTGCTGCTGATTGGCCAAATTGATTTCACACAGGATGGACGGCTTGATTCTTGATCCCATGAATTGTTTTGCAATCAGTTAGCTAGCCTCTCATTTGCTTGAGGTGATGAAGAAGAGCTTTATGATCAGCAGTAGTCTTTAGGTTAAGTGGAGAGGAAAAAGGCCAGTAGGGTTGATATGCAGTGCTGTTGAGTATGGTGATTCATGTCTCGTAATCGACTAGGGAGGTGTGCTACAAGGATTCTTATATGAATCCTAATAGGACTATGATTCTGACTTCTCTTTGGAGGAGAATTAAAGAGCACTATATAAAGTCATGAGAGGTAGTCATGGAGAACCCAAACCATGAACAACTCATCCAAAGTAAGAAGCGTACGAGAAGTTTAGAGGCTAGGTTATTCTTTAACACTAGATTCTTGTATAGGACAAAGATTTGAGAGTTATAAAATGTTTCGAGAGGGTTGTAAGAGAGCAACAATCCATTGTACTATTTTGAAGTTGTGTTTAAGGAATTTCAGAGTCGTTATTTCGGTTCTCTTTATGAGATTCATCTACATCGTTCTTGATACCGTGCATGCTCGTTCTATATCTTGCAACTCTGATCCGATCTAAGAGTTGCTGCATATAAGAAGGGGTGTGAGTATAACAAGTGCCATTGTGAGAACAATGGAAACGTATGCAGTACTTGCATAAAACCCACTCCTTTACCTTCAGGTAAAAATAGTTTTGTGAGGAAAGTACGGATTGCTAGGGGCTTAATTTCTCCTATTGCATTTTGTGAGGCAAGCAGAAACATGAACAGGCCCGGCCGGCTTGTCCTTATAAAGCCAAGCTAAGTTTGGAGCCCATCAAATCAAAAAATATCTAGCCACCAGAAGCTCCTGACCCACCTGCTTCTAGTCCTGGGAGAATCATCTGGCGCAGTTGCCCTCCGCTTAGCTAGCTGCCCACAAAGTCATGCAACTTGCTGGATCGTATAGTATCGATCCCAGGCAGCTATTCTCCTGTTCCATTGTAGATCAGTACAGAACCCAAAAAAGCAGCACAGAACTACACAAAAGATCAAACCAAAAACAGTTCATAAAATGTCCTTTCAAAAAGGAAAAAAAAAAAGAGCATATGTGCGTACAGCGTACGTACGATGAAATGGAACAGGTAGAAAATAAAAGTTGGGAGTTAAGCCCTGCCGGGTGGTCTCCACGGTGCTATCTATACTCTCACTTAAATTAGCTGCCGGCCACAACCACCATGCATGTACGGATCGTCAGTCTTGGGCAGTGCACGGCACTACTACTACTCAATATTGCAACTCTCTCTCTCTCTCTCTCTCTCTCTCTCTCTCTCGCATTGCACGGTTGGACCCCGAGGTGATGAGCTCATGAGCATGCAGTAGTGCGCTAATCTGCAACTGTTAATTACACAGCACATTTTAGATCAAATACTATTGAAACTCTGAATACGTACTACCGGGCGCGGTTTTTTGTATTGTGATCTGAAACTAATGTCAGTATCTTTATCAAAAGGTTCATAATAAGTACAGTCCTCGTCCTGCTGTCCATTGTAGTCTATCGTATTCCTTTTCAGTAAGGTGCACATGTTCCTCGATAAAACAACCACTGCATGCATATGTGGCACATGCTTTGCGCGCCTTGAAGAGAAACTACTACTCTTTACTCCCTGTTATATACCAATTCCCACTGCACACAATGGTATGCCAAATGTATATATGGGATTTCTAAAGGGACGTAGGGTTTTATTATTTTCAGGAAAAAAAGAGTTGTTTGTAGCATTTTGTTTTTTTTAACGAGTTGTTTGTAGCATTTTCGTATATATTAGTGTTCTAGATTCCAATTTTGGAACCATAGCCATTATATATCCCTTACCTATATATAGTCTGGTGATATCTATTTCACCCTCAATCGTAGTTTTATATATGCGGCTTGAGTGAAGCAAATATACGTCTGGTGTACCATTTTCTTTATTAGATGCTTAATAATATACTTTATTTTATGATAACTGATATATGGTACAATAATATTAGTTGAGCTTAATTTACACGGCACTCCCTCCGTTGATATTTCTTAAGCGTATTTTGTTTTCCGGTTTGTTGAAAATTGTAAGGCGCACACGGGAAACAAAGTGAAAATTGTTACTTTTTTCTGCTTCTAACCCTATTAAATTTGTCTAAGTCCCAAGACAATAAAAGCGACAAAAGCTTCAATCAGTCTTGTGCAACTTCGCCAGCTAACGCAATTAGGCATTCCCAATAGCTTATTACTAGAGAAGATAAAATGTTTAGATGAGATTTTAGATACAACCACTCCAACTCCAATGGGCTCATAACAAATTAATTGTTGCATGAATCACTCTCTTAGTCTTGTGCCTTTTAGTAACAAGCTCCCAACCAATAAGGTTTTTGCTGTATCTTGTGTCTTGGTGTGAGTGCCTAGCTTGTTTACTTATGCCAGTAACAAGTTCTATCTCTTCTCTCTCCATCTCTCTTCCACGTCACCCAAATTCTGATGTAGCATGCATGGCTTAGTAACAAGGTGATTACACTATTGGGAGTGCCATTAGTGACTAATTCTTGTTGCATCAATGACAAAAATGAAACTGTCCACTCATATCGACTCAGCAGGGCGTGTCGTGTTTGCATGAGGAGAGAAGCTAGTAGTGCAGAGAGCAATGCATATAATTGCTGTGGGTAGATTGGTATTTTCCTGTAGCTCCTGGATACTTGTGCTGAGATAAAATGCGCCTAAGCAAAATCAACATAGGGAGTAATTACTAAAAGTAGATATGTTTGCTTTTGTAAATTTGACATGAGTAAAAGGGTGTATATATGCAAAATCCTCTCTGGGACAATATAGTCATTATATCCATTTACTATAGACACCTATCTTTTGCTCCCGGTTAACCATTTTATCCTAGGATGTGTTTGGTTGATGTGATAAAGTTGAATGAGATAGGATGTCTTGTACCATGTGGTTCCTGAGATGATTCAGCATCTAAGAAGAATATTTCATAAATTTGTATTCTACTATTTAGAATAGGATGGTTCTATTCAAGCAATCCAAACACACCCTCGGCCAACCACCAGTAGTCCAATTGGTAAGACACCTGGGTTTATTTTAGTTATTGATGGCCACAGTTCCAGTTCCGCCACCTAAATATTGGTATAGGTTATTTCCTTGGTTAATTTATGTATTTGGAGTTTGATATGGTGGTCACCCTCCTTGGTGATTAGGCCTTCCAGGTTCGCTCTCCGACCAACTTTAATTCGCCTACACTCCAAAAAAAAAAACTCTATTATCCTTTGTCATGGATATGCAGATATTTCTTGGGTTTCCAGCTTGGTCTATTTCATTTGTCCTCTCCTCCAATGCTACACAAACATAAGATGGCTAGCTATCTACTAGCTAGGTTATGAGCCAGGCCTGTTAAACTCGCACCCTTTTGTCCAGCTTGTTGTGTCGCTTTTCTGACAGAAAGGTAGCTCCTGGTCCCGATTGATACATCGCTTTCGAAATGTGTTGTCGAATCTAGACGGCGAGGTGGCTGTGACAAATAATTGCAAAGTTTATATTGCGGCTGTGGCTGCCACAGAGCACTAGCCAGCCGTACCTAGCTTATTCCCGCGAGGAAGCTCTCAACTTCAAATTAGGTACCATGCACGAGGTGGAGGAGATAAACTACAGTCACTTCGACAGTCAAAAAAAGTTTTAGCTACATTTTTCAGAGGCTTTACTGTAAGCGCTCTGATGCATGATTTGTTTTCCTGCATATGTATGATAATAACTTTTTTGGCTTTTACAAGCATGCATGTGATTTCGAATGGGGATCGCAATGGAGTATTGGAAATGCTATGCAAGGCCACAAACATATACATATACACACCATTGGTGTAGTGAGTCAACGTATTTGGCCGTTTTTTAGGATACATTCGCATTTATGTGCAGGCGGTAGGCCTAGAATATGCAAACTAACCCGGCCAAATCGATCGAACCAACACACAGCATACACAAGTAACTGGGTAATTAAGTGGCCTCTAAATCACTATGTAGTAATAGTAGGTAATTAATTACCATGTAAAACAGGTATGTATGGTCGGTAGTTAATTATAAATATGTATGTCATAAATTACACCAATAAACATGAACATGACCCAATTTTTAGTGAAAAGCTTATAAAATGCTAAAATATGCACTGGCCATCAGACTTATAGCTGCATAAATGGCCCCTGATAAGGGAAGTGAAGTGATGGTCTAGTGCCCTTATCCCTACCAGCTATATATCCACCCTTATTAAGGGTGTCAAAATTGCTGTCCCTAATAAGAGCGTTGTGAAACTGTAAGGCGAGACCTTGAGGAGAAGTATAGTCCAAACATTTCCAATATATTAATTACATTTAAGCATCTTGATAACCATAAAATCATACTTACATCAACAGTGATTGACCGTACACGCAAACTAACTGAGCAATGCCACCAAGGAAGATATTGTACCCTGATGGACCTACCACAGGTGTTGTCAAACGTCAGCTAGAATATTTTACAGGAAAAGAAGGTAAAATAAGGAAAAAATATTTTGAGGTGATTATATATCTTGTCATCAGCAGAAATTGACCAGTGCTAAATTTACAGTCCAAGTTTTATCGTCTTGTCAGCAAATGTACAACATACATACTTGTTGACTATGTGATGCATGATGGCTAATTAGGGATCTTTATATATTAAAAAAAAGAGTGAAAGAGGGGAATTGGGCCAGGGTGGCCCGATCGGTCCCATGCCATCCCCATATAAGGTGACACCACCACCGCCCTGCCATAGCCGCCGCCGTCGCCTCTGCCCTAGCCCACCCACGCCCACGCCACCACTGCTGCCTACCGCCGCCGGAGGTAGCTTTGCCATCGCCGAGCTACTTTCTTGCCGCACGCCGCTGGGAGGAGTGGGAGCCACTACACCGTCTGTCTCCGTTTCCTACTGCTAGCCGCCACCGCCGCCTCTAAGCCCATTCGCGCAGCTATCGACACTACTACAAAAATGCTAATACTGAACACCTCATCACATACGGTTTACAAAAAATGACAGTATTAATACAATTATAGACGATTTTGGTTTAGCAACCGTCTGTGTTACTGGCTACGCTAAAAACTGTATGTTAAAGGGTAATATTGTAGACGGTTCATGTTGAAAACCGTATGTAATATTATTAAATATCACAGATGGTTTTTTCCTAAAACCATCTGTGTGATACTTCCATCTGTCATCACACACGGCTTGTATTAAAAACCGTCTGTGAGAATTTCACTTATTAAAGACCCGACCCTCACAGATCTGTCTTAAATTCCAGATCTGTTCTCATAGCAAGCTGCTACTTTGAGGAGGTAGGGCTTTGAGGCGATTTGGTGAAAGGAGAACGCAGATTTGGGAAGAGTGATTGTAGGTTCATTTGTTCTTTACTATCTATTGTTAGTAATTTGTTCCTAATTGCATTATATTCTAGATCTAGCTTGGTAAAGGGAGAATTGAAGATGGTTTAGATCTAGCTTGATGTAGAGAGAAGATTATTTACATCTAGCAGGTTTAGGGTTTAGCCAAGTCATAGTCTATTTGTACTTAATTCAATTTAATTAATTCTTGCTACATATAGCTACTTTTGATCATATATATATATATATATATATATATATATATATATATATAGAGAGAGAGAGAGAGAGAGAGAGAGTACACTAATTAATTAATTCAATATTTAACACTAAATTGTTATATGCGTAGCGTAGTTGGACCGAAGCTGGATATACGCAGAGAACTGTGTGAGTGAACAGTACATTAATGGTGTGTCTACTTTTACAAGAGCTACCGATGAGGATATGTTGAATAAGGGGGGTGGAATATATGTACTATCCATGCTCAAGAAACCGTCTATGATGGTGTGTTTGAACGGTCTGTGATGACCTTTATTGTAGTAGTGTGAGCTACTACCTCCCCGTGTGCCATGGGAAAGGATGAGCCGCCGCCAAGCTGTTGTCGCGCCGTCGTCGACCATCGCTCTCTGTTTCCTGCCACAGCGTCGTTGCCACTGTAGGTCGCATCTGTTGCCATCTATTACTTCCCCTTCAACGCTTATGATCACTGTTGTCGTTGCCGCCGATGGGCAAGGAGGAGTGAGAGGGAAAGGTGTCAGGCAAAGGAGGAAGAAGAAGGCGAAGGGAAGGGAAGCAGGAAGAAGAGGAGGGTGTAACACCCTGGCTATTCGAAAGCCAAAATGCTACCTAAAGACCTAACATAATATTGTACAGCAGAATAACTTTGACAATAGTTCATCAACTAAGTAAACATTCCAACATCAGATGGGATATAAACATGAATGTAATAATGGATCCACTAAGGTAATTGTATCAACGTATGATCAATGAACATAGACAATTGTTTAAACAAATTCAACGAAAGGAAGTTGCCATCCAAGTCTAAGTTTATTTATTACAATCCAACAATTAACGACTGAAAGACATTAACAATTCTTTTATTGTATCTAATGTAAAGTGAAATATTTGAGTAGTGCGTGTCTACTCCCTCCCAAGAGAAAATTCATCAACGATCACCTAAAAACAAATAAACAAAAACAAGGGTGAGTCCACGACTCAGCAAGTACATTGAATAAGTTAACATACAAACAGTATGGACAAAACAACCTCTTCACAATGTCTGAACATGCCACGAACGAATGTTTAGGAATGCATGAAATGAATGAATGTAATCAAAGGATGGACTGCACACATGCTTATACCGGTATAGCTAGTGACACACCCGTCGGTGTTCACTTAAGCCCGCAACTTAACAAAAGTGCGGGGATCCAAGTCCCGTATGAAGAACGTTTCATACAGGTGTCTAAAACTGCCCACATTGGAATGGTGGGACTTCACTTGCCCATACTAGAATTGATGGGACTTTAGACTCCACTCCCATGGAGCTCCACTCCCATGGACGGAACATGAACATGGATGCATGAATAAGTTTATGAATAATGAGTAATATCACCTCCACACATATGAAAGAGCACACGCAAAGAACATAATCATCGAAATCTCTTGACTACTATAATCCCCACTCCCGTGGATATTCCACTCCCGTGGACGGAACATGAACATTGAAGCTTCTCACACATCAACAAAACACAATACTAATCAACGAGCATCGAGTGTTTACAAATCACACAAAAGTCAATGTACTTGCCTTTAGCGTTGGGACGCGTTAGGAGGTAACGACGATGCCCGCACACCGGGGTTCTCCTCTGCACACCGCACCCGTTCCAGCATCTCCCTGGCCATATTACCCCTTGCACCCCCTCCTTCTCCCTTACTTCTCCTCTGTTGACCGAGGAGAGAGAAGCTCGTCCTTGCTTTCTACGCAGGTAAGCTCCCACCGGGTGATGCCATTCTTTTCCTTGTTCAATACCTTATCCATTTTTGCTCATACCAGTTTCTATCTTGCTTTGTAGCTCCCGGACCATCCTCGTGCTCTAGATCACGTCCAGAGCGCGCACACGGGGACATCGTCTTGTCATCCTTGTTTCCGGTGAGATTTGTAACCATTCTTTCGTGTCATAACGTGTATTAGGGTATTTTAAAGCTTTCCCCTCAACCAATTTCTTGAATGCACGACAGGATCTCGGTGGATTGAAGATTTGACCATTTTCGTCGTAGCTCAAACTCTTCATCTCCCACTCGATCCGGTAAAGCTCTCATCAATTCCTCGCTTCTATAGTTTCCTCAGACGATCCGTAGGCCATCTTGATAATTCTTTTCACTCGGTTTTGCTCAGGGGATCCTCTCCTCGCGAAGCCGTATTGTCAACATCTTCTTCTTTGGCGCCGACGCACCCCCAGCAGCTCTGAGCTTCCCCGAGCACCCTCTTCGCTCATGTAGCCTTTCTCATAGTCCCTAGGATCTTGGCACACGCTTGAAGGTCGCTGCGGAGCTTCACTGTGTTGTTTTCGTTTTTGCCGTTTTGAGCGCCGCCGCTCAACGCCGGCTAGCCGCCGTTCTAGACCGGCTCGGGTGCCGTGAGTGCCCTTAACGGGTGCACAATACTATTGCGCACCTGGACATGGCCTTGGCCCGCATCGCCGCGCGACAGCGCGCAGAAGCCACGCCGATGAAGCGCGGGCAAAAGCCGTTGCCGACGCCGACAGCGCCAGTAGTAATGATTAGGGATAATTGGTAATCATTAGCAATTAATCTGTCTTAGCCGCCCTAGTGTTTCACTTACGCGGGTCCCACGCACGAAAATGGGGCTTTGAGTTTATAGCGCGATGGTGACTTGTGGGCCTAGCCCTTAAACCCCGTGCACCGTGTACCTGGGCGCGTGGACCAAGTCCACTGGACCGTCCCACTGACGGCGGGTCCCACACGTCAGAGCTAAATTTGAATCTGAGTTAAATTAGAAAGCACGCTGTTCACCGGGCCCGCTGGTCAGTGACCGCGGCTAGGCTAGCGCTCGGTGAGAAAAGGAGTAAATACTTTATAAAATCCGAAAACGAATTATCTGTGCACTGTAAAACATGTATAATTTTGAAAATACATAACTAATTCATCTCAACTCCAAAATGAGTGAAACCACTTCTGATAATTTTCAAATTTAACGAACTTTATATTAAAATTGGTTTCAACCATGTCTCTGTAACAGAGAGCATTATTTTAGAAAATGAGCTATAAACACTATTATTTTTACAAAAGGAAAAGGCTGATAGCTTTAACAATTCATAAGTAATTATTGGAAACTCCAAAAATAGTGAAATCAATTTTGATAATTTATATTTCAAAGGAACTTAATTATAAAAATGTCTCCAAACTTACCTCTGTCACAGAAACTGTAGTTTGAGGAAAATGATCCTAAAGGACATTATTTTTACAATATTAATGCTGATAGCTTTAAAAATCAATAACTAAATCATGAGAACTCCAATTGGAGCAAACTCAACTGTTTTGAACTTATAATAATATTTCCTATTTATCTATGAAATCCATGTACTCGCCACTGCTATACAAAATTTCACTTCATAATTAAATTTCATAAATGAAGGCATATTGAAATCTGAAAGTCAAACCATTATAACTTTCATATACCAAATCAAAATGAAATAATTCTTTCACAAAAAGTCATCTAAAATCATGGCCTAGCTACTGTAGAAAAATCATTCATTTTTGAGCATTTTGATTTTTGGAGCATTTCTCGATGTTTATTCGGTATTGTATTTATATAGATTCCGAGCCGATTGACATTGACTCTTACGCTACTGAGAGTGAACAACTACTTTATCAGCAAGGCAAGCATCCTTTGAACTTTCTTTTTGCATCATATTTGATCCCAATTTTGTTAGGGTAGATGCAATGATAATTGCTTGCATGGTAGTTCTATAATGTCGCTATTTTTTGTGATGAGTAGTTAGACACATCCTATTATCTTGTCATTGTGGCTATCCATGAATTACCCCAGTACTGAAATAATTATGATAGGATGTTTGAAATACTGTTGTTCGAGTTGCTTAGCCATGCAAGTCTAGAACCGGTAGCTCGATTGTCGGGAATAGCCCTCCAATTATGGGATAAACACAACTCTCTTTATATACTTTTGTTTCAGATCTTCGTATCTGTTTTATAAGATAAATTTTGTCATTTTAAATGAGCTTTTGGTCTGGACAAGTGTTGGTTAGTGATGGTGCTTTGTGCACGAGCTTTGGGTAAGTGGTTGGACTTGTCTAGACAATTAAGGACCGAACTTTGGGTTGTTGCAATTCAAGTAAAACTCGTGCTATCACGCGCGGTATATGGGTGCCGTATGGTTAAGTAGGGGGGGATTTTATTGTGTTGAGTCCCACGGTGGTGAAATTGTAAGGGCATGGGACCGTGAAATCCCGTGTTCCTTTTGGGCCGATAGGATGGGGGCGTTAACGTCTTGTGTTTCCTAGGAGCCATGGGTTGAGGGACTTAGCTCAATGGGATCTTCTTGCCAAAAATGACCATATCTTGATTTACCCGGCCGGCATACCATAGGAAGTATGCTATATTCGGAGGCATCTGGAGGCTTACGGGCAAATCAAGTCCTGTGGGTAAAGTAGTACACCCCTGCAGGGTATAAATCTATTCGAATAGCCGTGTCCACGGTTATGGACGACCGCTTGAAATATGTGGCTGCTTATTGTTAGACTTGAAATTAAAATTGTGGTTAAACTCGGTATCGTCATGAATGGGATATTCATACTTGTTGTCGTATCAAAGTGGACCGCCACTTTGTTTTGGTATGATTCATGTATTATTGAAATTATCACTTATACTCATGTTTTACTTCTACTTCAAATCTGAATTTGAAATGACACTTGAAAAACTAGTATGTGTAGGTTGTTCAGTATTGCGTCGTTTTCGCAAAACTAAGCCAATATGAGCCCTTCCTTTGAATGACCTTATGCATAACTATTTTTATTTGTGTAAGACTTGCGAGTACTCTTTGTACTCACCGGATGTTTCTTTGGCTTTTACAGGTGAGGAAGATAATGAGACCGACGAGCTCGTCGGTGTCGATTTAGGCGACACCGATGAGTAGTGTGCTATCTTTAGCTCCCAGTTGGTTGCCGATGGGTTGTGTGGCATACCATTGCTGGCCTTTTGGGTTTATTTCCTTATTTCCGCTGCTACTTAACACTTGCCTTTAAATTTGGCCGGTCGGCCACTTGTATTAGTTGTAAACTTGGAACTATGTTGTATGTCTTTTGAACTATTTATGTATGGTTGTATGGATGAAATCAACGTTGAATAAGAGTATGGTTATATTGGTCGCTGATCTTGGGAGCCAATATAAGTCATACTCGCTGTTCATGGATTCCTATTTAACTCACTAAGTGTAGCGCTTGACTTGTTGAAGAACCGACAATCATGTAGTGCTCGCAGAGGAGTGGCGCGCATGATCGTCGGGCCTCCAGTTTGGGTTAAGCCTCTCATTTAGATGGAGTTAAGTTGGAATCCATTCTTTGGAGATCTAGAGTTATGTCCCTAAGACCTCGATTAGCCTCGGTCTTACGGAGATAACTCCGGGGTCCCCACACAACCCGGCGCAGATCGAAGCGCACTTAATTCGAAGGGTTTTAAAAAAGGGTATACATGTTGGACCAGTCATAGTAAAGAGCAGATTATACATGAAGTTAATAATGACGACATCGTCGAAGAAGTCAACGATATGCTGGATGTGGACTGTGCTTTTGATGAGGATAGGTCGCACGATGATAATCTGGATCAGATGCTACATGATGCAGAAGAGAACTACAGTGAGAGAGTTTTGTAAATTCGAGGGCTTAATGGAGGACTCGGAGAAACCTTTGTTCCCTGGCTGCAAGCCGGAATACACAAGGTTGTCAACCATGCTTGAACTGCTGAAATTGAAGGCAAGTAATGGTTGGTCAAACAAGAGTTTCATGGCATTGTTAGGTCTCCTAGTGGACATCCTTTCGGAGGAAAAAGTGTTGCCCAACACCACCTACTAAGCAAAGAAGGTTCTTTGTCCATTGGGAATGGAAGTAGAAAGAATGCATGTATGTCCAAATGATTGTATCCTCTACTGTAAAGAGTATGCAAACATGCATATATGTCCCGTGTGCAAAGCATCTCGATACAAGCGTAAGAATACTGCTAAGGTGAAGCAAGGACCTCCTGCTAAGATATTGTGATATCTGCCTATAATCCCACGTTTAAAGTGTTTATTTGCGAACCAAAAGGAGGCAAGATTGCTGTGTTGGCACTCGGAGGAGCGTAAGAAAGATAGAAACCTAAGACACCCTGCTGATTCTGCCCAATGGAGAAATGTCGATCGAAGCTTCGAAGAGTTTGGTGTGGAACCGAGGAACATAAGGTTAGGGTTGAGTACAGATGAAATGAATCCTTTCGGTAACATAAGCAACCGACATAGCACCTGGCCCGTGAATCTATGTATGTACAACCTTCCTCCTTGGCTGTGTATGAAGCGAAAGTACATTTTGATGTCACTACTTATCCAAGGGCCGAAGCAACCTGGGAACGATATTGATGTGTACATAGCACTATTGCAGAAAGATCTTGTGACACTATGGAATGAAGGGGTACAAGTATGGGATGCGTAAAAATGAGAGAACTTCACTTTATGCGCCATGTTGTTCTGCACCATCAATGATTTTCTTGCCCTTGGTAACCTGTCGGGGTTCAGTACAAAAGGAGCCAAAGCCTGTCTGCACTGCTTAGATGATACGAAGAGTGCATGGTTGAACAACTCGCGTAAAACTGTGTATATGTGTCACCGTAGGTTCCTTTCAAGGATTCACTTTACGCGCAAAATAGAATGAACTATGGCATATCACAGACGGTTCTATTATGGAACCGTCTGTGATAAGTCATCACAGATGGTTCTACTTTGGAACCGTCTGTGATATGAACATATCACATACGGTTCTATTGTGCAACCATTAGTGATATGAACACAGACGGTTCCATAATAGAACCGTCTGTGATATTCCTTTATAATGAGGGAACCACTAGGGTTTATGCGCGCTCACTCATCACTCTTCCTTACTCTTGCCCATTCACCTCCCCAGCTCCTTAGCCCCTTACTCTCGCTCGTTTGCCTCCGACCTCAACACCGTCGCTCGAAGCCCCCTCCCCGACGTGCTTGTTCGCCTCCAACCTCGATGCCATCGCCCGAAGCCTCCTCCTCGACGCCTCCGACCTCGACACTACCGCCCCCGACCTCGACACCACCCGAAGCCTCCTCCTCGGCGCCTCTGACCTCGACACTACCGCCCCCGACCTTGACACCGCCCGAAGCCTCCTCCCCGATGCCTCCGAAGCCACCTCCCTGACCTCGACGGCGCTCAGCCTCCTCCTCCCCCTTCCTCCCCCACCATTCGAAGACACATCCCAAGGTACGTCTCTGCTACTCTGTAACATCCCAATTTTCTGAGCTTAAAAAAATCTTTTAAATAGTTAGTAGGGAAAAATTCACCATTTGGATTTATTTGAATTTAATTCAAAAGCTTAATATTGGACTTTATAATCAAAAACATTTAATGTGAATAATCCCAACATGAACAATAGCCAAAACTATTTTATTTGGGTTCTTTGTGCTCAGATATATTTTCTAGATTTTTCTAGAATTTTTCTGAGTTCATTTGCTATTTTCTATTGCTTATTTGAATTTCGGTATTTTCTAAATTAGAAAAACTAATTAAAATCTCAGAAATCTTCTTTGGGCCGAAATCAACCCTCAGGCCCATTGTCCCCCCGCCTTGACCCAACTCACATGCCCGGTTCGCACACATGAAGCCGCCTCCCATCGACAGTGGACCCGCTGTCGGCCCTCTCTCTCTCTCGCGCGCCGCTCGTTCTCGCCGTTGGATCAAGCATGGGCGGCTAGATGCGCGTGAGGTAACGACGGTCCGAATGTCCCTTTGATTGTGGACCGTTCGATTGAATCTGGGCGGCGGATCTTGAGTCCGCCGGATCGCGCCGCCGCACGCGCCGCACCTAACCCTAGCCAGCGACGTGTGGGCCCGCTTGCGCGTCGGCCGTCTTCATCGCGCCTTCTTCTCGCGTCGTCCGAAGCCGCCGCCATTGCCGTCTTCTAGAAGCTCAATCCGACAACGGACTTTCCTAACTAAAAACCTCCGGATTTCTTTGCCAAACTCTATCTCTAATCTTCCCGCGCCCGTATCTGCCCTCAATCGGGATCGAAACGAACTCTATCTCCGTTTTCGTTTTCAACCGAGAAATCCTCAATTTAGGGATTCCTTATCCCGGGCACCCCAGCCCCTATAAATAGCCCCCGAGCTTCGCACGGACCTCCAATAACCAGCCGCCACCCTCATCTCCTTCCGAGCCTATGCCGCCGCAATTGGAGTTCTAGGGTTTCCGCCGCCGTTCTGTTCTTCGCCTTTTTCGTCGCCGTCGGTGCCGCCGCGTCGTCGCCGAGTGCACCACCGAGATCAGTGACGCCAGGGCTACCTTAAGGACCCTTCGCCGTCGCCAAAACCTCGCCGGAACTCCAGTCCGACAAAAGCCGAAGCCCTCGCGCTCAACCTCGCCGCCATCTTCGAGTGTCTCCGCCGCTCGTGAGTGCACCATCGTGTTCGCAATAACACGGGCTTCAATCTGGTACCATCGGACCTCGCCGGAGCGCCGCCAGTCGCCGTTGCCGTACGGTCCAGAGCCGCCGCCGTTTTGTCGTCATCCACGTCGGCGCCAGCGTCAGCCCCGTGCACGCGTGGCAGCCAGGTGGCGCCCAGTCAGCGCCCACGTGTGCGCCACGCGCGCGATCTCGGACCGAGTCCGAGGCTCGGTGGACCTAGTCCACCGTGAGCCTAGCCTCTCGCATGTGGGTCCCACATGTCGAGATTTCTTTATTATTTCTTTTCCGAAATTCCTCCGTGACGTCGACTGCGCAATAATCTGATTTTCCTTTAGGAAAATAATTCGGGAAATTCATGAAATACTGGTTTTCAGCATTTTATGTATTTTCAATCTTCCAAAGGCCATAACTTTTGCATCCTAACTCCGATTGAGCCCATTCAAATTTCTAAATTTGTCTAAATTCGAGATCTACCTAATTATTATTTTTATTTAATTGTTGGAGTTTTTGCCTCTGTTATTTATTTGTTTTGGTTGTTTTGCTTCGTTTGTGCGTGACGTCGATACTTGGGCTTTTAGTCGAAGAAGGCTTCAACCAAGTTCAAGACCAGTACATAGACCTATTCCAAGGCAAGTCATACCTTTGATCATATTGAATCCTAGTTTCCCAAATTATATTGTGTGGAAGTATTGCATTTACTTTAATTATGTATTTAACTGCTTTTGGGCTAGTTATTGATCCAATCTGTTATGTTCACCTTGCCTACTTGTATACCTTAACCTTTTGTCGCCCTAGATTGGTTTATTATTTAGTTGGTATTAGCATATTGCCAACACGGTTGGTTAGACCGACTAGAATTGCTTAGCCATGCCACGAGTCATCATCGCATGTGAGTGCAATTATGAAATTTGACTAAGTGATTATGGGCGTGTGATAAAGCGTGTGTGTGTGTGTCTTTGTGTGCTATTACTCGTGATGGCATGTGTTGCACTAAACCAACTGGGTGGTAAAGGATTTAGACTGAGGCAAGTGGTGGATACTGTGTGAACCGGTGGCTTTGTGATTGGGATTTATCTGTGTGGTTTAGTTAGAAAAACTGGAAGTCTTGCCTTGGTCAATTAAGGACTTAACTTTGTGCGCCATTGAACTGAGCTTTACTGTACGACCGCATGTCTGGTGACAGGCCTAACTTAGTAGGTTACGGAGTTTCAACATTGGGGTTCAGGTGGATAGGTTAAGCTTTGTGATATGGGACTGTGTGAATAAGAACGTCAATGTTGAGACGAAGTTGCCGAACTGTTTTGTTACGATTAGTGCTAGCTACACTAGTTGTATCGTGTGGGTAAAGTGTACAAACCTCTGCAGAGTGTTAATTAATCTATTCGAATAGCCGCGTCCTCGGTCATGGACAACGCTCGGGGATTTCACATGAGGGGTAGTGTTCATAAAATGTGGGATTGGGAGCTGTGTGATCTCAATCATATGGCTGTGTGAATCAATCAGTTTAGCTGTGTGTCTTTGTGGAAACAACTGTTAAATTAATATTGCTTATTTGTTTTAAATTATGCTTTCAATCTATTATTTGTATTCAATTGCAAATGTTGCATTTCTGCAAAGTAACCACAGAAGCCATTCCTTTGGAATAAGCCTGCATCTATATATTGCATTCTGTGGTATGATTTGCGAGTACGGTTGTGTACTCACGCTTGTTGTAAAACTTGCGTCCAAACCTACAGAAGTGGAGGAGTCTTCGCCTGCTTTCGAGGAGGAGTTTGTGGAAGAAGGTTGATCGCTAGGTCATCGATCCCAGTCGGTTGCCTGTGGTGTGCTGATTGGAGTTTGCCAGAGTTTATTTCGTTCCGCTGCAGTATTTCTTTAGTGTTAGCCCTGCGTGGCTTAATAAGTTGTAACCCCAACCTTAAGGTCAAAACTCTAAGTTGTTACTCAAACTATTCGTTTATGTTATATTTCGCATGTGTGGATTGATATTCACCTATGTTACCGCTGTGTGCACTAGCGTGATCCTGGACTAGTGCAGAATACACAGAGGGTCCAGAATTGCATTTTTGGGTCCCGACATACTCCTACTACTTCTCCGGGTCCGGCAGATTGAGTTCGACAGGATTTTGGATTGGACCAAGGGAGGAAGAAGAACTAGCTCTGTGGGATATTGTAAAAGAGATATTGGTGGGTTTTGATCTGCTCAGTGATGAATTGGCAAAGAAAAATGAAATTGAATGTGAATTGGTATATAGATTAAGCCTTGAGTTGTGGATTGTCTTGCTGTTTTGTAAGTCTCTGGATTGACTTCTAAAAAGAAGAATATTGTTGTTTTCTGCTCCTGTGGTCCAGCATAGATAAAGTTGATTAAATTTGCTTGAATCTGTTTGGTTTGAATAGAAAGTTGTAAAATTGAGCTCAAGGCCTAATATATGATAGTCATATTCAATTGGTAATTACTTTTGTCAGAACGGCAGTGATGACCAAGTTTTTATCTTGTGCATCTAGCATTGTGAGAGCACTCCTTAACATCAAGACGCTAAGCTTTATGTTGAGTTCTTTAATATACATGTGGTATATGTTGAGGATATTACTCTTCTTAGATGACTTGGAGAATCTTCGTATGTTTATGTTGATTTAGTCATTTAGATGCATGTTGAATTATGCTTCAGTGTCATTTATTTATGCTGGGATTAATATTGTTTATTTGCTAAAACTACACAACTTACAACAAGATATGCTATGTTTTTAGGATTTTTGCTAGCAACTAGAGGTAGAATTACTAATAATTTTTGTGTTCTATTGTTATTTAGATTGATATTCTCTTGGTTTTGTACATTGTTGTCTTCAACATGACTTAGAGGATCAACAGTTCAGCATCGATATATCGATCGATGTATTGTTATATAGATTGATATTCTCTCATTATTTGATTCGTTTTGCACCACCACTTCATTCGGTTATTGAACATAGTTGGACTAATGAAGCTTTTGTGTTACATATTTGATATGTTCTTATAAATGTAGTGCTATTTCTGTTAGATTCTTATTCTGTTGGTATATGAGCTTAGATCCTTTTCTCTGGTATATGAGGTTGTGGTGTATGAGGGTCTATTAGATTCATATCCAGATTCTACTTCTGTTGGTACTTGTGTATATGAGGTTCTGTTAGATTCATATCCAGATTTGTGTATATGAGCTTGTCTGGGATCTATTAGCTCATTTGAGCTGTTAAAGAGGAACTGTGTGTATGTCAATTATTGGTATTATATGTTCCAAGAGAAATTATCTACAAAAATACCTGGTGGATATCAACCTGCAATCCATTTTATTTAAACTCTTAGTGTTTTGAATTATGAAATTTTAGTTCATTGCGTATGTAACTTATATAGATAGCAAGTAAGCGAGATGACAGAGGCACCGTCTTCGCCACCGTCATCGACGTCGCCAAATGCGTCTGGATCTCCGAGCAAAGTGGTACGTAAGTGAGATGAGAGAGGAATATCGAAATTGCCTGCGAGCCGAATGACTCTCACGAAGTTCAATGACGTTGGGGTCCCTCTGAATCCCAAGAAAGCAGCGGCGAGATTCTGGGCCATCTGTGAGATACTTGGAAGGGAATGGGTCCCCATCACCACACCAAACTAGAAGTCTCTAACAAAGGAATGGAGAGGCGAGCTATGGACAGAACTTTCAAGCTCGTTCACTATCCCAGAAGCAGACCAGGCACGTGTGGAATGGCAGGCGTTGCTCGCGATGGGACACACATGGAGGACCTTCAAGAGAACGTTTTTCACGAAGTACGTGAACATGGGTCAGACACCCTTCACAAAGTGTAACTTCTTGTCGCGGGATATATAGGACGCCTTTGTGCAGATGAAGATGACGACCGAATTTTAGGAGCAAAGTGCGGCGCACAAGGCTCTCCAGGCACAAAACACTCACCCCACAAACTCGGTACCACTGGGTACGCGGGTAAAACCACGCAATGG
The DNA here is from genome assembly GCA_036346255.1 of Ampelocalamus luodianensis. Classification (NCBI taxonomy): domain Eukaryota; kingdom Viridiplantae; phylum Streptophyta; class Magnoliopsida; order Poales; family Poaceae; genus Ampelocalamus; species Ampelocalamus luodianensis. The sequence continues at coordinate 47,467,324 of CM070633.1, forward strand.
ACAGCGGAGGACGAGAACGCAACCCCGCCATTTGCTGAGATCACAAACGAGCGCGCTTGAACCTAGTTAAGAGCGAGGGCATCTGCCACGCCTTCGGGCGGCATCTCTTTCACAAACAAGATAGATGAGGAAGTGTCCCAATGTTTGGTAAATATGTCGAACTACCTAGTTGTTAATAAGTCCATAGCTTCATACTATCTATAATAACATGATGACCTCTCGCAGCATGTATTGACTTCCGCATCTTCCCATGGCTCCTTCGAAGCAAATAGGGAGAAGGATATACTACCGGAGGCCTTGGGAAACAAAGAGCACCCGGGTCGCACGCGAGGCATTGGGGTTTACGTACCTTGGAGGGATGGATTCGCAGATGACTACTGCATGTATAGGAGTAGTGTGAGGACCCCCGAGATCGGATCCGTATCATGCTAAGTGAGTACGCCGTAAACGCAACACTTAACGTGAGACGAATACGATTCCGAGTGACCCGGATATGTGTCACATGCTAGCTCCCAAGGATCAGTGGCTAACACGCACATATCCTAGTACACAACATTGCAATCACATCCATACACAATGTACAAGAATAAAAGAATCAATTACAACATCATTTAAATAGCACCTTATAGTACAAGGTTGCAAAAGAGGGCCGATCGGCCAAATCTAATTAACACAAATAAATTGCAGCGAAAGATAAACTTAAGATAAAAAGGGAATAACCGAGTTGGTATGCCCACAATCCCACAAGCAACCAACTGGAGTTAAAGCCGTTGCACCCGTCGTTCTCACCTGAACCAAAAGACACTGTTAGAGTACAAAGTTGTACTCGCGAGACTTTCAAAATAAATAAGGATGCTTGTAAGTATCAAAGGAAGGCTACTACACTAGTCAGTTTTCAGCATAAAGCAAGTTTTGCATATAAATAAAAGATTCTACCCTGCCATTTGTAAAACATTTAGAAAACACTTGATAACAGTAAGTAATGATCAACAATGGTATGCTCTCCAAATAAAATCAACACACGAACATCTCCTTCGTGGCACAATTCATTCCTCAACAACATTAACGCGTGAACTACGCGTTCATGAAACCATTTCCGATTTGAACAAGCTAACATAAAGACATAACATTTCTAACCATAACCCAAACCTAATTTCCCAAAAACTAACTGTGCCTGCTTTCCCACAAGTGTTGTCCATAACCTAGGACGAGGCTATTCGAATAGATTTAGTTACTCTGCAGAGTTGTACAGCTTTACCCACACGATATGCATTCCTCTTAATGTCGGCCAATGCACTCTTCCATAGGAGTGTGACTGAGGTAGCATAACGAGGCCTTTACAATGTCATGTCCTAACTATCAAACCACCCGAGGAACAGCATCCCATAGCAGACTAAGCGCCTCGCACCACAGGTGAACCTTGTTGTGTAAGTAAGTCCCTATCCAACAAGAGACCCTTAAGGGCAATCAAGAGAACAACAAACATGCCCCCACAAGATTGACAAAAGAACAATTAAATACATAACAATAACAATTGTCAACCTCATTGTGTTTTGATAGCTAACACACAACAAATTATTAAGCCAAGCCTTCGCCATTATCCCGGCATGTGGTTGCACGTAAGACTTGGTTCATCACACCACAGACCGGTCCTTAAACACTCAGACGGGGCTACATAATTTCATCACAACAAACAACAATAGTAATTTATCATCAACCTACACCCGTCCAAGTTAAGACATAAAACACATGACCAACATGTCCACAAACCCCAGATGCGAAGATCTGGATACACCCCTCAAATCCCACATAATCCAATCCATAAAATCCTCAAATTTCAATAAGATTTAATTCAATTCACCGGCCGATGGACTAGCTCCATCAACCGCTCTCGGCTACGACTACTAGCATGGCTAAGCATCGTTCTACAAACTAGCAAACAACCCATATAACATATATCCTTAATCATGTAAGGTAAAAGGGTAATCAACATTCAAAGGAGGGCTAATGCAGCAATTAGGAGATTAACTACTTCTACCCATAAACATATATTTCAAAATAGCATGCAATTGCGAATAATAAACACACACAAAACTTTAAAAACCACTGGGAGCAATATGATCAAGAGGAGGGTGCTCGCACCTTTGCTGGTATCACATGATCATTCTCAGGTTACACTTAATTTGATCTCACAAATATATCGTTATCGTCGAAAACCTAATGAAAGGCGATATTGCAATAAATACCGAATAAAGCCACAAATACAAAGTACTCAAAAATGCATGAAATTTATACAGTAGGTAGGTCATGATTTTAGATTAATTTAGATGAAATAATTATTCCATTTGGACTTAGTATTTGAAAGTTATGGTGTTTTGAATTGTAAATTTCCAGAAAATGCAATCAGTTACTGTTCCCTTAATTTAATTCTTTGGTGAAAATTTCCAGAACATTTGTGGATGTAAGGAGTACATAGGTAAATAGGGAATAACATTATAAGGTCAAAACAACTGAGTTTACCTCATTTGGAGTTTTCATGAATTGGTTATGAATTTCTAAAGTTATCAGCCTTTTTCTTTTGCAAAATAATGGATTTAATGGATCATTTGCCAAAAGTATGTCCTCTGCTACAGAGACATGCTTGAAACTTATTTTAAAATAAATTTCATTTTAAATGAAAAATAACAAAATTGGTTTCACTATGTTTGGAGTTAAAATGAAATAGTTATGTATTTTTGAAGTTAAAAGCTTTTTCTTAATGTAAAAATAATAGAGTTATGGATCATAATTCCAAAACTATATTCTCTGCTATACAAACATTCTTGAAACATATTTTAAAATAAACTTCACTTAATATGAAAAATATCAAAACTGATTTCATTCAATTTGGAGTTTATTTGTATTAGATATGGATTGTTGAAGTTAATACAATTTTTCAGGGTATAAATAAATGGATTTTGGATTTTATAAAGCATATATTACGTTTTCTACCGGGGCTGAGCTAGCCCTAGAGGCTGACAAGCGGGACCCAGGGTCAAAGTTTGACCTGGTCAACAAGGGCTCGGTCCCGGCCTCAAATGGACTGAAGGCGTATTCTCATGAATACGTCTTCTAAACAAGAACACGTAAACTCTGTCTAAGTATTCAAGGAATACGTTTTGTCATAAGAGAAAATGTATTTCAACATTTTACACAATCACTAAATCGGCTATATGGCCCACATGTCAGAGACTCATTAGCCTTCTAAAACCACCGTTAGTTTAACTAACCGGGGTTTAACTTAATCTAAACCACTACAGTTTTTGTCGGACGTGCCCGGCAACGGAGCCGGGCGTTCTCGTGAGCTTGCACGGTGGCTCGCCGGCGCAGTGGCCTAAGGCCGCGGGAACCAAGACCACAACTGGAATCCTAATACCCCCACACAACTTTTGGCAGTTGGAGCAAGGCCGGAGATGGACCGTGGCGGCGGTGCGACGGTGAGAGGCGGCGGGGAGCTACGGGCACAAGAGAACACCGCGTTCCGATGGCGTATTGACCCAAGTAAAGCATGCTAGAGTTACTAGGAGACCTAGTGAAGCTCACCAGATGGATTGGTAGGCCGGTGAAGCTCGGGGAGAGACGGTCGCCGGTAATGGCGGCGGTGGCAGTAGGTCTATACGAGGGCACGACAACCTGAGAAAAGAGAGAGCAAAAGAACAATCGGGGTCACTTACGTAGACCTAGGAGATGCTAATACCAAAAGGGATTGATGATCAACTCACCATGACGACGATTGGACGATGAACAGCAGCATCATCCGACAAAAAGGGAGAACTCTAAATTCCAACGATCCTGCAAATGGATGGCCAAATCAATAGAGGGGAAATGCTTAGCAGGCTAAAGCATGCGAGGTGACGCCCATAAATGAAAGAGTGACTCACCATAGATGGGATTTGCACGGTGTTGTCACTCGGTGCGTGCTCTGGGCGCGCTCTGGAACGAAGAATGGCACAAAGGTGTTCCGGGCACTACACAAGAAATCAAGAGCTGCATCATCCAAAAATGGAAACGGCATGCAATGCTAAAGCTAGAGGACTCCATGGCTTCGAGCTTACCCGATACTGGAGCAAGAACGCCTCTTCTCCTCGCCACCGAGAGGAGAATGGTTGAAACGGAGGAGCACGGAGGGTAATATGCTTGGGGAGAAGACGGAGAAAGAGGCGGCGTTAGCGGCGATGCTCGGGAGGGGCCGCCGAGGCGGTGGAGGAACGCCGTGAACGGAGCGGGCGAGCGTGGGCGCGACATGGTGCCCGAGCTCTGAGGCTCGCCTGCCGAGGAAGGAGACGGTTCGGCAGCGGGCCGGGATGTCGGCGCACAGAGCGAGGAGTGCGAGATGGCCCAGCCGTCCGATGGAGAATGGGCGGCTCAGATTAAACGAGACGTCCGGACTGGTCAAATAGCGTCAAGATCTGGACCGTTGAATCCCAATCAGACGGTCAATCTTGGTTGGGTTTAGCACCGTGCGCTTAGGCGGTTGGGCTGAGTCAAGTGGTGCGGTCGGATTCGAGTCAAATGAACAGTGCTGAGTCTGAGTATTGAATACAGATTTGACCAATTAAGTAGAAGGTTTGACTGAGGCTTTAAATATAGAAATAAAATTCTATAAATTTTGAATTAATTCATGAGTGCTCCTGGGATGACCTAGTATTTATAAAAATTATTAAAGTCACTGTTCATAGTATAATTTGAGTAAAATAAATTCAAACTTAGTCTAGGTCTTTTAACGGTGTTTGAATTTTCTTAGGGTTTAAAATAGTCCCAGAAATTTGGGAAAAATTATATTTATTCATGATAATTATTCTAGTATTTGAATAAATTATTTTCAGATGATGATAAAAAGTTTTTGTTCCTATTTTTAGTTGGAGTTTAAAATTTGAGGTGTAGGTTTATTTTGGTTTGATAATTTCCAAGTGCAATAATTGATGCAAATGATTCCAAAATACCATGCATGCTGATAAGATGCATACTAATTCTCATTAATCAAAATGGAGATGTTACAAGTAGGAAGAGATCCAAGGCCGAGTACAACAATCGGTTGGAACAGGTGCTTACTGCAAAATTACAAGGACAGATAGCATGATTGCAGGATCAACTGAATCAAGTACTCCTCAACTAGTCGCAAGTCACCCCCATTATTTTAGGATCTAGTCCTCCTCAACATCAAAGTAGCGTCACGTCCACACAAAATTTTGAACATCACGGCATCCAATAACCTATGGACGACATCAAGGTAATGTACATCTCTGGAATGCTCCAAAGATAGACCTATAGGACGCCTTAGCTAATTGTGTATCGTTTTGTAGGAACCGACGCCCTGCAAGCTCCAGGTGAGGATGGTTGGGTCCATCTCTATTGAGGCTGGGTGGGGAATGGTGTGTCCATACCAGGAAGGGACAGTGCAGCACGGTGCCCAGGTGGTGTAAGGTTACGCCAGGGTCCTGGTGGACATGGTACATGACAATTTCATGGCCGTCCCGTTGGAGATTCACCCAAACGAAAACATCAGAACACTAGGGGATGTCTGGCACACTTTTATCTAATGGCCCAAGAAGGACATCGCCCTGGACCCTGCAGTGCCGTGATCTCGACACGACCATGCCTCTCCAATAGGACCCTCGATGACTCCACCTCAAACTTCGCTTCAGAAGACTGCCTCATTGGTTCCTATGGAGAAGACGCCGAAGGAACAAGAAAAACGTGTCGCCTTATCGGTTCCCGAGTCGTCTCACAGGAAGACGCGTAGCGGGCAAGTCAATAAGGCCAAATCAAAATCGCAGAACATTAAGGCGCCTCCCAAGCCCCCTTCGTCGTGGGCTTCGATGACTTATTCTAACTATTCATCCTCACTGCCCTCGACGCCTCACTTCTACGATGTTGGACACTATAAGTGTGTACAATCAAGTTCTACATTCACGTAATACCGATAAATGTCACAACTAATTACTTATGTATAGATACATGATGAAAAATGCCCGAGAAAGGCGAGAATCGATGGATTTCCTCGACCCACATGTGGTCTCTGAGCAAACCATCAACCAAGACGCATCCTACGTCGAGAAATACATAACGACGGGATTGCTTGCTCGGGACGACAAGGACTACATACTGGTGCCCTACAACCAGAAGTAAGTGCTTCACTACTTGCTATACAAATTTTATTTCTACTTTATATGCAGCATGAACTTAGGTTTAATGACTATAGAGACATACATGAGTTGGTACCACTAGATCCTTTTAGTCATTATATCAAAGATGAACAAGGTAATATACCTTGATTCCCAACTCGACAAAAAGCACGACTTCACCCTTGTGCAAGGAATACTCGACAGGTATGCTTATTTTCTCCATACATAACTCTATTGTAGTCTTCCTTCGTTTGAAATGGTTGAGGATAACTTTTCAGAATCATGTAGGGCGTTCATCGCCTATGTTGCCGATGGAGGGTCATACAAGGGATTGAGCGCCACACTACAACACAGGAAGTGATTTTCGGTACGAGCTACAACACAATAATTCTATATCACACTTCATAATAATGTCTCTTGAACTGACTATACTTATATATGTAATTCTATTTTTGCAGTGCCACCAGCAAAAACAAGATGATTGTGCATTCTACGTTTGCTGTCATATGCAACAAATCATAGGTCTAAGACGAAGGATCCAAAGGTTTGTCAGTCTCGCAATAATTATTTCATAATTATAAATTTAACTATATATGCTTACCACTTTACTCCTGCTAGCGACAGGGCATGATACTCGATTTAGATTCATTCACTATGACCGAGATCTCGGCGGTTCGAGGAGCGCTCTGCAGCTTCATCAAGACGCAGATCGTTAACGCTGACGGTGAGTTTCACTCCATCCACACCGCTGAATGACCTTCAAACAATTGATTCAATTGTAATTCACTTTGAGTAGTTGTAATTCAATTGTAACTCAAGCGACAATATATACTTGAACATATTCTTTTGTAATTGATTTTTAGTTGTAAATGATCACTTTGAGTTGTCAACGATTGATTCATTTATGATGTATCAGTTTTATGTCTGCTTGTTTTCAGAGGGCCTGGCTAGCAATTCCTGAGACTAGCCGAAAATCAAAGATAAAATAGTTGAGCATAAAGAACTATCACATACGGTTTTATTCTTTAACTGTCTGTGATATGTCTGATATCATAGACGGTTCTATTCACTAACCGTCTGTGATATGTCAGCTATCACAGACGGTTATATTCACTAACCGTCTGTGATATGTATGCAATCACAGACGGTTGGTAAATAGAACTGTCTGTGATATACTACTCAAAAACCATCTGTGATACGCCTGTTATCACAGACATACTAATTCAAACAATTCGAAAAACGTATGTGATGACGGTTCCGAACCGTCTGTGATGAGATTTTCTGTAGTAGTGAGAGAAGATGACGTTGTGAGGCTTGCTCACCGGCATCGAGAACGAAGCTCTCGTTCTCTGTGATTCAAGGATCTTGGAGCTCGGAGAAGGCACGAGATGAAATGAGGGGTGAGCTTGAGAATTTGTGACGCGCTCGAAAGCTTAAGTAGCTATGAGAATTGCACAAGATGAGTGGCGAGAAGATGCAGCTAGCCGCAGTGAAAATCTCGTGCTCCAGCTTCGACGTCTCCGCCAGCGCGGGGGTTGGGCGCCATTAAGGGGATGGTTAGCATGGGCAGAGCCAAGCAGAGGTGATGGAGGCAGGTGGGCATCAAAAACGCGGGTGGAGCAAGCGAGGCACGCTGGTGAGCGAAGGCGAAGGCGAGGTGGAAGACAAGATCTGACGAGTACATCGGCGAGAGGGAGCGAGCACACGCTGGCACGGGCTGGAGCTGGCGAAGGTTTTTGGGCCAGCTTAGATTCGGCCCAAAGGGCGAGCGGGAAATTTGAATGAAATTCGCAATTTCCTGAAAAGGTTGAGACTTTGCAAATTTTCTTAAACCTATGAAATAGGCTCCAAAATTTATGAAATTTTTTGTGAGGGCTTCTGACATTGTATAGTTTCTTTTGTAAATTTTTTAGGATTTTATCTACTATGTGATTTTCTCAAAAGTTCTTACAAGTTGCCGCTTATATGAAATTTCATTATTTGCTTTATACAAGAAGTTCAAAAATCATGCATAAAAAGTTTTCCATATAGGATATGCTCAAAATTATTCTCCCATTTATTTTTATTATATATTCCCCAAAATAAAAATTTTGGGATGTTACAAGAGTGCTCTAGAGAAAGACCTACTTCAGTAGGCGGTCCACAGGAGTGGAAGTTGGACCCTGTATGAAAGAGGATGGGGCAAGAGTGGTTCATCGACAGGTTAACACTCTGTTATACTGATATAAGCTATGAGATGTGCATATAGACATGTAGTATAGCCAAGTATTGCATTAATGAAACAATAAGGTGATGATGATGAGGAGATTATAAAATGGGAAATGCTATGTTATGTGATGTTTACTGTTTTATTATGTATTTGATGAGTCTTTGGAATCACCATTGCGTTGTTGTTATTTTTAGGGGACCATTGAAGGCGACATGCATTGGATGGAAGTAGCACCTACACATCATATGCAATCAATCCATGAATTTATCACTTAGTTACCTCAATTATATCTTAGAGAATTAGTTCATCTATTTGGAACTTCATTAGTGGACATCGGATACTCTATGGTAGTTGCGTAGATCATGAGTAGTATTAGTGCGTATGGTAACGATGAGTTATGAATGCGTTTATGGTAATGGTTTATTTAATAATAATGTTGCTAGTCAATGCTCCCAGGTGCATGGTTCCAAATGTTCTCGGGTGCGTGGTCCCAAGCGTTATTGGGCGTGTGGTCCTAAGTTATGTGTGAATGTTCATATAACTTGTTGTAGAGTTGTATTTAGGGATATGTTGTTGTAGTTGTAAATGACTATGGTTTAAATTTAGAGTGAAAAGTGTAGTGATAATGTTCTAGACTCTTATTTTATTCTCAAGTGTTCAACCCATCCCCCCCCCCCTCCCCGCACGCGTTAGTTTCATGGTGGGGTCACACCATGATAGCTACATCTCTAATGCATGTGAATGATTTGGATTGAAAGGAAGAAAGTTGTCAGTAACGAGAGACAGGGAAAGAGCTTGAAAAGGTGGTGCCAGCCAATGCATGTGTCTACTCGGATAAGGCCATATAAAAGACAGCTACCAATGTGAATCATAAAAAGTAGTAGTACAATTTAAGTAAACCACGAACTAGAAATAAAATATCATCTAATAGTTACCACAACTGTGAGCTCAATTTAGCATCCACACACATACATACATACATACATACATTCATACATACATATTATACTTCTTTATCATTTTCGGTATACTTAAATCCAATTATAAGATACTCCAATGCGACTTGATTGAAAAATTTTCATTAGAGACCTTTATTTTTTGCTATATACCCTTTTTAATATATATAAAAGAAGTATATACACAAATTTTTCTATAAAAGTGGATTTTAATGAAATTTTTCATGGAACTCACTTTGGAGAGTGGTATATGAGAAGTAAGAGTACATACTCCCAGGAGTACCATACCATTTTCCATATATATATATATATATATATATATATATATATATATATATATACACACACACACACACACACACACACACACACATACATACATACATACATACAGTAACCCACGCGTGACATAACCACATCCCAGACGCCCCCCCTACACGCGCCCCATGCAACCATTTACTACAGCACTACAAGAGAATTACTGCGGCCTCAGTGTGCACCTACTTCGTACGGGACCAATCCAACTAATAAACATGGGCTCCATGTTAGTACTAGAATGTTTCTTTTCTTGTTTTAGTCATAACTTTTGAGTGAAAACTCTGATTCACGAACAATATTTTTCGGTAGCTTAGTGACGACGAGAGTAACAAAATGATATAAGTATCGCCAATAAAATCTCTTTGTGCATTTACTAAAATAGATTTACTGCATCGCTAAAAGAGATTTACTACAACCTCCATACGTGTTTACTATATTTTACAAAGATTTACTGCAACCTCATTGTTTCTTAAATAAACATATATAACAGATTTACTGCCACATCCATGTGCTTTTACTGCAGCACTACAAAAGGTTTACTGCAACATTTTTTAAGTAATTTACAATCATCTTAGCCAACTAGTATAAATGCGTTGACAACCAACTAATAAACATGGACTCCTTGTTAATATTAGAATGTTTTTTTTTTCTTATTTTAGCCATATCTTTTGGTTGGCAGCTCTGATTCACGAACAATATTTTTTTCGTATCTTGTTGACAACGAGAGTATCAAAATGATATAAGTCTCATCGATAAAACCTTATTGTACATTTCCTAAAATTAATTTACTACATCGCTAAAAGAGATTTACTACAACCTCCATATGACTTTACTGCACCTTACAAAGATTTACTACGACCTTATTGTGCCTTTGATAATCCTGTACAACAGATTTGCTGCCACTTCCATGTGCTTTACTCCAACACAACAAGATGTCTACTACTGCCTTTTTTGAAGAAATTTACTATCATCTTGGCCAACAAGTACAAACACATAGCCAACCAACTAATAAACATGGGCTCCTTGTTAGTACTAGAATGTTTTTTTTTTGTTTTAGCCATAAATTTTGATTGGCAGCTCTGATCCACGAGAGTAACAAAATGATTTAAGTCTCGCCAATAAAACCTCTATGTGCGTTTACTAAAATAGATTTACTGCATCGCTCAAAGAGACTGCAACCGATATACGACTTTACTGCACCTTACAAAGATTTATTGCGACATCATTGTGCCTTTGATAAATATGTACAATAGATTTACTGCCACCTCCATGTGCTTTCACTTTAGCACTACAAACAGGGTTACTGCAACCTTTTTAAAGGAATTTATTACCATCTTAGTAACTAGTACAGATATGTAGCCAACCAACTAATAAACATGGGCTCCTTGTTAATACTAGAATGTTTTTTTCTTGTTTTAGCCATAACTTTTGATTGGCAGCTCCAATTCACGAACGATATTTGTGACGACGAGAGTAACAAAATGATATCTCACCAATAAAACATCTTTGTGTGTTTACTAAAATAAATTTACTACATCACTAAAAGAGATTTACTGCAACTTCCATATGACTTTACTGCGATTTTCTTTTTTTTATGAATTATTGTGATCTTCTTGTTCATTTACTACGCCTTTACAAGACATGTACTATCACACTTAGTATCACTGCACTCCTTATGCCTTTATTGCGTCTTCATCGAAGATTTACGGCCACACTAAACACCTTTGATCATGGTGTGATGTGGGTTTTCACCCACGTAAGGTGGTGGGGCGTAGAATAACTTATTCTACGCTCGGGTGCAGAATAGTGCATACATACATATAGACACATACACACACACTATTCTGTAGACAAACGTATAATAGATATTCTACACCCAGCCAGCCCACCGCGCTGGCCAGTCCAGGTGATACGCACGCGTGAGCAATCCTCCTCCAGGGAAGCCCAATAAGAATAGGTATGGGCCAGGAACCTCCCACGCCACACGCCACACATATCAGGGGTAAAACGTTGTGTGTATAATAGTAAACAAACACTATTTTTACTGTTAGATTACCACGTAGGGGTTTGACCCTTTTTATCGAGTAACTAATAGTAGATGTATGGCAGTAAAAAGTGTAAAGGGAGCAAAGTAATCGTGTTTCCCTTTTTACCACCGGATCACACATTTGGACAAGTTATCATTTTGACAGTAAAAGTTTGTGACAAGAACAATAATCGTCTGCTATCTGTAAGGTAAATGTGTTAGTTTGTTTTCACTAAGTAAGTCTAACGCAGTAAATGGTCATTCGCGGGATAGTAAAAGTGAATGTATTCAAAAGTAAATATGTCTAAATGTTTTTACCAAGTGTGTACAAAGCAGTAAATGTTAATTTACAGGACGGTAAGAGTGAATTTGTTTATAAGTAAATGTGTTCATAACTTTTTACTGAGAATTGTATATATCGAAGGCAGTAATCATAAACTTGTGATCCAGCAAATGTGTTCATCATAAACAGTAAATAGAAGTCAAAATAGATCTTCATTGTATTTGTCTATGGCCAAGTAGTGTGGCCAATCGCTTCTTATAAAAGATAAAAAAAGTTGACAGCTAAAAGGTGAAGATTCTAGTGGCCGAGGTAGAAAGCATCTAGGCCCCTAAAAATAATTTTGATAATTAAATGACAACAATGTGTTAAGAGACTAATTTGTGTGCTAAGGTATCTTAAAGGTTTAGTCCCGGAGTATGAATGACAACATGGAGATGGCAATGCAAAGATAACAAAGGATTGATGTGGCTCATGGTAAAGGTAATATATCACCTAAGGATCTATTCTATAGTTTTTACCAGTCTCGGTGTTTGGAGAAAAGACTAGATTTGTAGGCAAGATGTCGTACTATAAAAAGGGATCATGGCTAATAGCTTGAGGATTTATTTTGTGCCACTTTGATCAACCAAATGTCATGCATTGCATTTAGAATTGCATCTGGAAACAGTTCAGTAAAATCGGTATGACCGCATTTGATGAGTGGTAGTACCGCGACGCGGTAGGACCGGATTCTAGTTGGCGGTACGTATTTTTCAGAGAGCATATTTTTAGGTGTTTCTTCAATCCTGAAAAATGGTATGACCGCATCTTCTGAGCGGTACTACTGCAGTGCGGTAGGACCGATGTTTACATGGCTGTATGTATTTTCCAAAGAGCTTGTTTTAGAGATTCTTTTATCCTATGAAAATCGGTAGTTCCGTTTTAGCCAAGCGATGCTACCGCTCTGCGGTAGTACCGGACGTTGTGAGTGCGGTAGTACCGCACCTTTTCGTAATGGCTAGTTCAAAAGCATTAAATGAACAGCAGCCAACCGTTGAACAGTGGGTGCGGTAGTACCGGTTTTCTACAGCGGTACTACCGCATATGCTGAATTTATGTGGGATCAGCTTCAAATGGCTAGTTTTGTGGTTAGGGGCTATAAATACCCCCTCACCTACACCAAGCTCAACAGTTGGACTTCATTGAATACATTTGAGCCTCTAGTGCACTCGCTACTACCCTCTTGCTCATATTTTCTCATTTGGAGGTAGTTGAGAGCATTCAAGTGCATTGTATCATTGGTTGATCCATTTGGCACTTGTTTTTCTTCATGCAAAGCTGTTGTTTTTTACTCTTGGTGCTTGTCAACACCTAGACGGCTTGAAGAAGAGTTTGCACGGTGATCACTTCAAAGAAGATTGTGAAGTGACCCGGCATCGCTTGTGAGTGGTCTTGTGCTCACCATCTCCGGAGAGGAGAAAGAGCAACTCTAGTGATCGATGAACGTGCTCATGTGGAGCCGGCTTGATTTGTTCAAGTATCCTCAATGTGGATTAGTGAAGACCGCCAAGTCTTCGATACCACGGGAAAAATATCACTTGTCTTCGTTGCGGTTTTTCTCTCTTGTCTTTACTATTTTTGCATTTACATTTCTAGCAATTTAGTTTTGTAAAATTGCTTAGCTAGAATTGTATCTAGTATTGACATAGCCTTGAGATGTCTCAGTGAAAGCTTTGAATATATCTCTTGAATTATGCTAGAATTCTTTAATTAGTCTTTCTTGCTAAAATTGTCAATTGGAGCACAAGAATTTTATAAACCTCCTATTCACCCCCCTCTAGTTGGTCATCTTTGATCCTACACATGGTGGGATGTGGGTTTTGACCTACGTAAGGTGGTGGGGCATATAATAACTTATTCTACACACGGGTGGAGAATAGTGCATACATACATGCATACATACATACATACATCCATCCATACATACACCACACGTCACGCATATCGTAGGTAAAACGCTGCGTTCGTAACAGTAAACAAACACCATTTTTACTATCAGATCAAACAAACTAGAGAATTCGTATGTTATAGGTAAAGTTGTACACTTCTATAGAGTGTAAATCTATTTTAACCGCGTGCTCACAGTGATGAGCGTGGTAAGTGTAGTATTGCCGAGTATAGACTTGGTTTTTTTTATTTATAAAAAACAGCTCTTGTTGGAGAAATGTGGGAATGGTTTAGGAGAAATGTGGGAATGGTTTTGTTGTTGTTATTTGAGTTGAGTGTCAAGTCTATGGCTAGAAATAAGATATTGATCGCAGCCGAGGAGGGTTGCGATTTGTTATTTATTCAAGTCCTTACTTATTGTTCATTATCTATTTAATTGGTCTTTAAATTCTTGTTGCAAAGTACTATGTATTGATACAAATAAAACTTGCTTAATGCTGAAAATAACTTGTAGCATAGAGCCTCATCCCTTATTAGCCATGCATATATATATATATATATATATATATATATATATATATATATATATATATATATATATATATATATATATGAATATGGTATGGTACTACTGGAGTACGTACTTGTAACACCCCACTCCGCATGAGCCTAGAATGCTACAAGACTTACACTAACTAGAACAATCTATAAATTTTCGATGAGCTTCCTTTGTAATAACAACAAAATCGTGGTAACAACCGATAACCATGGCATTTATTATCAATACTATAATCCAAATCTTTCATGCAAATAAGATAACCATACGATTGTAAACAATTAACATCACCACATAACCAAGAGTAATCCAACCATCACCATCAAAAACATCCATATATAGTCACCACACGCTTATTTATTCTTAAGTGACGCTAATTAGCATTTGCATAAATAGTGTGAGGTAGTGCGTGCTCTCCAAAGTCTACCCTCCCATGCATGACGTTCTTGCTCGATGTACCTATAACAAGACAAAGCAAGGGTGAGCCAAACGACTCAAGAAGTATCAACAAGGTTGCATAATCATAAAGACATGACAAGATAAACAACTTTAATCAACTTCATTCATGGCATTTCAAATATTAGAAATTTAATGATAATGCTATGCACTCTTTGTTCTTTATCTCTTTACGCATTTTACCGGTAATGCGGGTATTCATCCGTCGATGAGTACCCTTGCTCGTGCCCTTTGGCACAGGGGACCAAGAGCCTATACATCACATGTATAGGACCTTTGCCCGTCATCACAATGACGGGGACCTCTGTATCCATTGCCCACATTCCATGAATGTGGGGACCTCAAGTCTGTCATTATATGACAGGGACCTCAACAATATACTCTTGATCACCACGTGACCAAGTCTCAATATGCTCAAACATGCATAAGTACTACCACATCATACTTTCAATAACATAAATCAATATGAATCAGAGTATGTAAACAATAGCATCATGAAGGAACCTCAGGTAAAACTTGCAAACATCAAAACAACTAGAATCATCTCCACAACACAATCACATGGCAATGATGAACAACACACCATTCAATTATGACATGCAACCAATTCTACACATAAACCCGAATACTTGCCTCAACCGCGCGAGAACGGCGGACGTGAAGTGGGTGCTGCCTTTGGGATCTCGCTGCCACCTGGACAAGAAAATAACCCCAAACTAAGACCAACATACTGGACCAAAATCATACATTTCATTACAATCGAAATCGCTAACTTCTTATCACGTCTAGTTTTTTTCTAATTTCTAGCGATCGGTCACTGCGGACAGCAGACTTCAAAATTCATAACTTTCTTATCAGGAGTCCAAATAGGATGATCTTGGACTTTCTGAAAAGATAATTGTTGCCTAAATAAACCTAGTTGGGGTGACCCTCTGATTCGGCCATCTTCTACCCCTACCAATCCCTTTAGTCAGAGCAGCTCAACAGCATTAAGATTCTGGACAGAAATAAAGAAAATAGCATAACTTTCTCTACGTTCATCCAAATTCAGTGATATTTAGTTTTCCTGAAAGCTAAGAGAATTAGCTTCATTTTTCGTTATGGTGAGACCCTCTGGAAACTCCTCTAACAGCAAGTTTAAATCAGGTTAAACCGACACTGTCAAAACTGATACCCACAGAAACATCATAGCACTAACAAAATCATAACTTTGGCTACCGAAGTCCGAATGACCTGATTCTTGTCGGCAATGAAAGATAACTACGATACCCACAACTTTCTAGGAGAAGCCCAGACCCAAATCTGCCTCTAACCCAGACAAAACCGACAAGCTTCGCTGCTGCAGAATACCGACGAACTGACATCCGAAAATAAGACAACTAGAAATTGACCTAAAGCGACGAACCACGGGTTACCCTTGCCGAAACGAGGAGAGCGCACAGCGGGGATGAAGATCTCCACAATTCCGCTGCGGATCCCTTCTCCTCCCTCTTCTTCTCTTCTCTTCTTCCTCTCCTTCTTCCCCTTCTCTTCTTTTCTCCTTTCCCTTCTTTCTTGGCCGGCGGCAAGGGGATCCTTCTCCTCCTTGGCCAGCAACAATGGGGGTGATGTGGGGATGGGGAGGCGCAAGAGAGGGTGGAGGGGAGGTGGAGAGGGGGGGCGGTGGGGGGGTGGGAGTGGCGGCCGAAAGGGGTGGGGAGAAGGGAGGGGGAATCGGCTAGGGTTGGTGGGAGGAGCCCCTTGGCGGCCACCCCAAATGGGCCTTGGCCCAGCCCAAGTTGCCGCTAAAATGCGATTTTCCCCTCTAAAACTGCAAGACCGACTCTCAACCAAAAGTCCCTCCCGCGTTCTGTTTGATCCTTCCCCGAATAATCGATCTCTCCCGAAACCAAAATTTAATCTTCCTCGATTCAAAACTTAACTCACTTTCGGGGTATTACAGTACTCCCACCTCTCATATACCACTTAAACTATATGATTATACCTCTTTATCAATTTGAGTATACTCCAATAATGATTATAAGATACCCCAAAGTGAGTTCCATGAAAAAAATTTATGAAAATCCACATTTTATACCAAAATCCGTGTATATACTTCTTTTATGTATGAAAAATGGTATATAGCAAAAATAAAAGGCTCCAATGAAAATTTTCTGATCAAGTCACATTGGAGTATCTTATAATTGGTATTCAAGTATACTGAAAGTGATAAAAAAAAAGTATAATATATTCGTTTAAGTGGTATATTAGAAGTGGGAGTACATACTCCCGGGAGTACGAAACGGGCATCCTATATATATATATATATATATATATATATATATATATATATATATATATATATATATATATATATATATATATATATATATATATATATAATACAAGACAAGTCTTGCTTAGTACATAATGTACTCAATCTTGTTTAAATTATTATTTAGAGTTAGAGGATGAGCTTATACCGGACGACACATTCTTTGCACCTAGTACCAAGGTTCGGAGACGGGTCTTTCTAGGACTTGTTTCTTTTCAGTTGCCTGAGGGTCTGGATGGGCATACCACTAGACTTTTGGACTTTAAACCTATTATGGTTCCACTGTTTAATTCACTACTTCTGATACTTGTCATTTTATTTGGGCAGTCGGCCGTGTATCCTACACTTGTGATGTAATCGTCTAATTTAAGTACCATATTTGTTTTATGTTGTATGTATATTATGTATCAATGTGTATGTCAATGTTGTAGATATGTGTACTTATCATTGATCATGAGACTAGTACGGTACACACACGAGGACTTCGGGTATTCCATGTCCTGAGGTCTGACAGCACACTTCACGGCCACCCTCATCGACAAGATCGTCGCGGTTGACACAAAGAAGGGCCTAAACGGGAGGGACAACTTTGGCAAGCTCAGCGTGAGTGGTCTTTCTACTTTACCCCGATTAGCAGTAAAACAATTAGTTCATTGCAATAAAGTTCATCAGATAGCACAGTAATCCCCCGATAATATGTTTGAAATAAAAAAAAATGGTTAGCTTAGGAGCAAGGAGGGGACCTGCTACTAGCACGCCACGATGGCACAGACGCACCTACCAGATTAACCCATACAACCCGCCGCAGGACGGTTCCTAAGCTAGCGTGCATTGCTTAGTGCCGCAGTGGGATCCATGGGCAAGGGGAAGTGACGCCTGGCAATGGAGGATCTGGAGAAGTTTGACGATGAGGCCGAGAGGGTGATGTGACAGACGGAGAAGGCCATGAGGTAGATACAGAGGGCACAACAGAAAATTGAGATGGCGTAGACAAAGGTCGTCAGCGTCTTCAAGGCGTTGCTCGGGACGGCAGAAGCGTCTGGATCGGCGTCTCACACAGGTGGGCAGAAAAGGCTAAACGTACCAAGAAGGCGCAGGCTTCGGAGTGCGTGACCTCAACCCCCATGCCGATAAACACAATGTTCCTGGACACTTTAGTGCAGCCGGCGTTGGAGGAGGTCACAATCCCGGTCGCAACTGTGTCGCCATCATCGGCTGCGGCGCAGGCATCCTCATGCCGGATGAGACTCTCGTCCCAGCAATAGCACCACCGCTGGCTCCGGTCGTTGTGACGACAGCCCCTACGCCCGCGGCTGCAGTCATCTCGGCAGAAGTGTCACCGGCTCCTAGTGTTGCGCCAGCACCCCCAATGTCGAGTGAGTCTACCATCTCGATTGTACCGGTGCTGGCGACAATCTACATCCGAATGTCGACACTGCTCCCTCTGACTCCAGAAGAGGTGGAGAACGACAGAGCTCAAGGTAGGTTACGGCATCACAGTAAAATAATGTATTATATGCAGTAAATATACGCATTAGATATAGTAAACAACAGCAACACAGTAAACTGATAAATCAAATACAGTAGAGCGAGAAAGGTGCCTGAAGTAATTGTGTTCTCTCAACACGGTAAAAATATAGTAACACACAGTAAACCTACATGCATAAGTTTTACTGTTGTCGTGCAGGCCAGAAGCGCGGCGGTGATGTTACGTCAAACATCGACAACATAATCGACTCGATTGAATCCGACGCGATCCCGGGGATACATCCCGTTGCATTCGCTACACGGGCACTAATCGAACCAGAGGCTGTAGCGAGTCACAGGTTACTGCCCGCCATACGGGAGCAAAGCGAGGTACTGAATGCAGTAAAACACTTCCTTACAATCAAGTAATGTTATTCGCCTTTTTCATAGTAATTCATCTTTGATTCATTTTAATTGCAGGTGACAGTAAATGAGGGCTCCAACGATGCTCCATTAGAGCCCCCAGCAGTAAAGGAGCACACGGAGGAATTGATGCAGTTAAACATGAGATAGAAACAAGTAATTTTACTAACTTTTTTACAGTAACTCAATCCCTTTTTTATCACGGGGGCCAGTAAAACAGGTGCAATGGACGCCCCAGAGGTGCCTCCTCTAGTAAAGGAGGTAAAGAAGGCTTCCACCGCCGTGAATTAAGACAAGGAGGCGCACGTGGCTAGCATCAACGTGTCAAAGGTACATACTGGGCCACTGGCAGTTTTTTTGCTATGACACATACAATAAATTTGTGAATGCATAGAAGTAAAACAATGTTCCTTCTTTTTTACTACAGGAGCAAGTAAAAGAGGGTACAACAAACGCCCCGGAGGTGCCTCTCCCAGTAAAGGAGTCAGAGAAGGCGCTTATCGATGTGACTAAAGACCCACCGGGTAGATCCGGTGCGGCGAAGGTACAGGTTACATAGCAGTAATTTATCACGCTATATAAAGTAAAGACAATATAATACATCAGTAAAACATACCTTTTTTATTGCAGGATGTCGCCGCCATACCAAAGCTCAAAATAAAACTCAGCCTTGCCAGGCCGGCTAAGAAGACAGGCACAACAGCAGCCAACAAGGTGGCGCCCGTGGAGAAGACAACTGTTGGGAAGAGCGTGGCTCCCTCAATCTAGAAGGGCACTGGCAACGCTGCTGCATTTGGGAAGCGGCTGACCAAAGCTCCCAGCAAGCTGGTGTCTCCATTCAAGTCATACATAAGTAGGCCGGAAGTGCCCGTCGCCACGACCATGAAGGTGAGGGAGTTGATATGCACAGACGAGAGCCTCAAAAGGTAAGAGATATCGCCACCTTTACTGATACAACAATTAATGATGTTTTTACTGCTCTATCAATATACATTTTTCTGTATGGCATCATTTTTATTGCCGCCCATTTTTACTATACATTCACGTATGTTTTACTGCTAATACGAACGTTATGTACTACAACATCTATCTGCTCCAATCCAGGGACGAAATCATAGCGGCCACTGGAAAACACATGGCAAAGTCGTTCAAGGACAAGCAGATGACCGAAGACATGTTCATCTCGAAGTTCATTGAGTGCTTGCACCAAGACGACGCCGACCTGAGGCCGGACAACGATGGGTACAGGACATTCCTCCACATCGAACTGTCAATAAGTTGTTTTCACGGAAATGTTTTTACAGTAAATGTTTATGTGCATACCAGTAAAGCATAACGTCGCCCTTGATAATATTAGAGGAATACATAAAAAAAAAGAGCAGTACAATGAAGAACATGTCGGAAGCATGCTGAAGGAGCATAGGAGGGGGGGGGGGGGTTGGACATCACGCACGTAAAAACTTGTAAGTAATTTTTATTCTCCTATCACACTCCCAATAAATATTGCATCATGATCTAGTAAATTCCATGGTTCACTCCCGTAAATATCATAGATCATATAGTCTTTCTTACTAGACATGTATTTTTTACCGTTTTGAATTTGCATATCTTCCTCCCCATTCTACACAACTCGCACTGCCCGTTTACTGCTTCAACAAGGTGAAGAAGCGTGTGGAAGTATTGGACTCTAATGACTACAAGAAAAGAAAAAAAGGCACAAAAGTGGAAGACCACCACAACCCAATGACAATGAGAGGCCAGATCATCCCTCATCTATGTGCAGCCCTGGGAAATTCTCCATCATCGTGAACTGGAGGGTGCACAACATGGTGACACCGAAGTAGGTCCTAAAGAACAACTGTGCATTCTTCGTAATGAAGTTCTTGGAGTTCTAGGATGGCGAAGGTCAGATGCTCGATCTGCACACGGATAGATCAGCCGATAAGAAGTAAACACCTCCGCAACTTGTAGTAACTAGATGAGTAGTGTTTGACAAGCTGAAGTAGTTCTTTTTGTTTGTTTACTTCTAAAGATCCAATAAACCTTTTTGTAATTGACAGTAAAGACACGTGTGTGTTGACAGTAAAAATTATGAATCCCAAAAGAAATTGTGTATTCGAGTTTCGGTGTATATCAGTAATATCCAGGTCAAACAGCAGTTAAAACATTACCGCACTGACAGTAATTCCAAAAAAAAAATCAAGCGGAGAGGACAACAGCAGCACGAATACATGGAAAGAAGTAATATTACATGTCATTTAAAACGATGACCGAATCTACGATATCATTTACTGGATCAGTAACATGTCGTGTTTTTTCGTCCCAAATATTGCTTTCCCGTCTTTAAATATTCCCAAACACTTCAATTAAAAGCTAGCCTCTAGTCAGTCCTCGTCGTTAATTGACTTATGAGCTATATATGGACGGACGACCCCACGTACTGAAAAGGAGAAATTTTGGAATACCCACCACTTTCACTCGAACCATCCATTTCGCAAACTAATGCATCGTTGATATTCGTTATAATGACCGATCCTACAAGGTAATATGTCACCCAAAACAATTAATTAACGGACATAAAAAAAAAAACAGTCACTACACGCATGACCGAACTGCATGCGTATCTCTCTCGGTCGTCAATGGGAGACGAAGGATGCAAAAGATACTACTAGTAGCATGTCCCCAGCTAGCTAGAGAATGCGCCGTTACATAATCGATCCCAAGTACGTCCTGATCTTTTTCCAAACTTGTTCTGTCCAATTGTTAGCGGAAATAATGCCCCCATGGTCCCTGGTGATACTTTGCTTTCGTTATGTGTTGTCGAATCAAACGAGGTTAATTCTCTATAATGGACACTAGCTAGCTGCACGGGGCTGCGAAAACAACAGAGAAGTTGTGGCTGCCAAATTAAGGCCAGGTTTGTCTATTCTTCTACGTACCTATATATGCTTCTCTACGTGGTGTGCTATTTGATGCAAATCATAAGGGTCTAATTAACCATGAGAGGAGAAGAAAGCACGGATGGAAAATACAAGAATGTGTACCAGCTATTGATGGGGCTTTTAGTCTTTAGACTCCGCTGTTTTTTTTTTTTTTTTTACTTTTTGCAACAACAAAAAACCGAAGAAACACCCGATGTATAAGGATTCAAAAGGGCCAAGTAGTATAAAAAATCTTAGAACAATAGACCCTATGGAAATATATAATTGCATATTAGACCTCTCTCATAGAGTATGAATTTACAAAATTGCTAAAAAAATTGTCGAATGTTTTTTTTTGGGAGGAGGGGGGGCAATCGAATTTCTGACCTTACAATTTTGCATGGAGATTCGTGCTTTGGCCGGCGGGTTCTTCCTCTCCGGCGGTGGCGGTGGCGAGCTAGGACAGCAGTTCGTCCGATTAAAATTATAGTTTACTAGGTTAGGGGTTTTGGTTCATCGGGACCTGGATTTAGAGGACGACGTCTCCCTCAGAGACATGGAGGGAGGGCGGAGTGGGGGAGATGCAGGCGTGAGGTGGCAGCAGCGGGGGAGGTGGCGGGCGGCAGAAGCAAGAGAGGAGGAGGAGGCGGGGCAGTGCAGGGGCTGGGGAAGCGGCGTAGGAGGTGTGTGTGGGATGTAGGGCGATGGGATCGGATAAGAAGGGTCGCGTAGGGAACATGGGCCGTTTGATCCAAATCCAACAGACCAAAAAAGACTACTTTTTCCAGTGTTGATTGTACATTAGACATACTAGTCATCAACCCGTGCACTTGCACAGTTAGCAATTTAAGAAATGCACTCTTCATTTTATTTCAAAAGTACATTAGATATTTTGTAGAAATATTTTTTAACATTACTATAGTCTATATTTTAGAATTTTTTATCCTGAATATAAAACTTCAAGCTATATGAATCAGAACCGAAAGAGAAGTTGAAAGCTATATTTTTTACATTTTCTCTCATAGAGCTATTGTAGGAGCTTTTAATAGAGCCGCCAGTTAATATAGATTTAGATAAAAATAGATTGTTTTTGTCTCCGTGTGAGCAACTATATATATTGACCGGAGAAGTTATGATAGAGAAGAAAAAAAGGGAAATATATTCAATAAAAAGGGAAAACATTTTCATGTATATCCATGTACGGAAGCAATTTGGCTCCATGTCTCGTATTCGGATACATGCATGCAACATTTATTTTATTTTGAATGTTTCTAAGTTAACTGCTTGGTACAATTTGATTGTGGAACAATAGTACATAAAACTATATAAGACTCGTATATATGTAGAACAGAGCCTTACGCCACAAGATGCATGGATAGGATTTTTTTATTCAATTAATGTGAGAATTTATAGCTATTTTTTTTCTCAGATTAATATGGCAATTTCTAGTTTTTTCTACCTAGGATTAAGATGGGAGTTCCTCAATGAGCCTCTAATTAGTATAGAGATATTGAATTTTTTTTAAATAATCTATATTTTATTATAAATTACAAATTTATTCTTGCCTTTTTTTTATTACAGGAATATACGTCAGTCGCCTAACGGTTGGGCGACAGGGTCCAGTCGCCCAACGGTTGGGCAACAGGACCCAGTCGCCCAACCGTTAAGCGCTCCATAATTGCGTCGCCCAACCGTTGGGCAATGAATCGATCGCCAACGGTTGGCGACAGTGCCTCGATCGCCGAACCGCTGGGCGATTGGAGGGTTTACATAGCTCGCGCATGTGTCCCCGTGACCCTGCGCTTGCTTCGCGGGAACAGAAGAGAGAAAGAGGGAAAGAGGGAGGAAGAAAGAAGAGAGAAAGAGGGAGAACGAGGGAGGGAGAAGAAGACTTCTTTTATGAGGTAAGTATTTTGATTTTGTAATGTATATTTTGTAGTAAGTAATTAGTTTATGTAGTTTGATTAGTAGTATCTGTAAGAGATTTTAGGTAGAGGAAAAATTAGGATTTTAGGTCGAGGAAAAAAATTAGAAAACGAAAATATAGTTAATTTGTATATAAGTAGTAGCGATCGATAGAAAAATAGTTGATGTAGTTAAAAATAGAAATATAAGGAACATCTGTAGGAAATTAGAGTTAGAGGGAAAAATTAGAAAATCGAAATGTTATTCAGTGGAGTGGGCCGTGGTGATGGAGGAGGGGATGATGGGGGTGCGGTTGACGGGGCCTAGTAGGGGGCTAGTAGGGGAGGGGATGCTAGCGGTACATCTGATCGTTATGTCATGAAAGATCTAGACCCGCCATTATGTGGTAATGGAGTTTTGGTGATTAATGATAAATCTAATTGGGAGACTAACACTTTTATTGATATACATATTGTGTAGTCTTATTTGGATATAAAGGTGAAAATCATGAAGGCATGCAAGTGATTAAGTTATTAATGACAAATGCACTTGTGAGACTAACACTCCTATTGTTATATCAAGTTTAGTCTCAGCTTGGATATAAAAGCAAAAATCCAAACAGTATGTATTCATTAATGACAATCTATTTGTGAGACTAACAATTCTATTGATTATCTATTGCTTAGTCTCGTTTGGATATAAAGATGAAAATACAAGAGGTATGCATTCTACTTCTTATTATTATATCTTGTTGCATTCTCTGATCCAAAATATAGGTTAAACTCCACCAAAAAGGTTAACTTGGATATGTGCATATGTTTTCATTACACATTTGTGTATGCACACATTTAGGGGGAGTTCATTCTATATTTTGTAGTTTCATTAGTATTGATCCATATTCTCTTTCCACATATATTAAGGATCTTTACTTTGAAACATATCTTTGAATATATTTAACTTGTGTAGTTAATATATTCATATGAGTATATACAACTTGTGTAGTTTGTATACACTCATATTTGGTATATATAACTTGCATAGTTCATATATACTCATGACCTTGTTGTTTCATTAGTATTGATCTTTGTGATCTACTTTGAAACATAACTCTTGAGTATATATATAACTTATGTAGTTTATATATACTCATACCAATTACATTCAATTATCAGAATTGTGTTGGTTATCATCAATTACCAAAGAGGGAAAGATTTTGGTATCTTGTCCCAACCATTATGAGTTAATGGTATGTTGTGGTAATTAATGATAATCACATTGTGGAACTAACGTTTCTCCTTGAGTTGGATGAATAGGTTATGTTCCAGGTGGTTGAAGACTTTGAATGACATCATGAGTTGATTGTCATCAAGTCGTGATTCTTGAAGAAGAAGAAGTCATCATGTGTTGATGATGTTCAAGAAAAGGATGATCATCATGGGTTGATGATATTGAAGTGAAGAGCTTGAAGTAAAGGATGCATCATGAGTTGATGCGTGTCAAGTTCAAGAAGATGAGATGGTCATTGGTTGATCATCGAGTCAAGTGAAGAGTGCATCATGAGTTGATGTATGTCAAGACTTGAAGCAAGGATATGCGTCATCAAGCTTCAAGTGGTTGCGCAAGGAAAATGTATGACTAGCTAGGGCTAAGGATGTGTTCCTAGTATTTTACCGATCTCGGTGTTTGGTTGAGAGATCGGATTGCTAGAATAGGTTGCCGTACTATTAAGAGGGGTCTTAATTAGTAACTTGAGTTAGTTATGTGTTGATAGCTCATTGTGTTTGCTCTAGCTCAACTTAACATGTTGCCTATATTTGCGAATGCGTTTTGCAAATGGTTGTGACTCATGGTTAATCCTTGTAGCATGTGACTTTAGTTTGCGAATGTGTTTTGCAAACGGTTTAAGTCCATGTACCTTATTCCTTGTGGCGTTGATTCTAATAGTTGGCAAATGTGTTTTGCAACTTGTTAAGAATCTCGCTTTTATCGTTGTTTGCATCGCTTGTCAATTGTGCAAATGTGTTTTGCAAATTGAGTTGAAGCGAAGTGCAATTTGTGGTGTGATTCTAAAAGTTGGCAAATGTGTTTTGCAACTTGTTGAGAATCTCATTTTGAACCCTTGCTTGCATCACATATCAATTGTCAAATGTGTTTTGCAATTGGATTTGTTTTGGATGCAAACTGCTGCTCTCTCAGGAAAAACGGTAGTACCGGCATGTACTACGCGGTATGACCGCAGTGCGGTATGACCGGTGGTTCCTTGGCGGAACTACCGCACCTGTTGAGCATGCGTTGCTCTGTGGTGGTGCGGTAGTACCGGAAAGTACCACGCGGTATGACCGTGGTGCGGTAGTACCAGCGTTGGTTGACGGTATGCTTTTTCCAGAACCATTGCATTTCGTGCGCTTTGGGTTCTTTGGAGGTGCGGTAGTACCGGCGTTATGTGCGCGGTACTACCGGCCTGCGGTCGTACCGGATTTTGTATGGCGGTACGTATTTTCCAGAGAGCGTGCTTTTCGGGTTGAGTTGAAAACCCTGCGAGCGGTTGTACCGCGCTCCTTGAGCGGTATGACCGGGAGATGTGGTAGTACCGCATGTTGGTTGGCGGTCGTACCGCACAGGTGCCCAACGGCTAGTTTTCTGACCGTTGGAGGAGGTGCGGTCGTACCGTAACTTAGTTGGCGGTAGTACCGCATGTGCTGATTTTTCACAGACTTTGCCTCAACGGCTAGTTTTGTGTGTGGGCTATATATACCCACCCTGGCCGTGTGAGGGTAAGGTTGCTGGTGCCATATACTTTCTATTGAGCTAAGAGCAAGCCTCTCATACTCTAGTGTGCATGTGTTGCACTTAGTGAGTGATTGAGAGCAAACCCTAAGTGCATGTGTTGCATTAGGTTGTGGATTGCTTATCCATAGAGCTTTGGCACTTGATTGGTTCAAGTGAAAGTTGAGTCTTGTTACTCTTGGTGTTTGCCGACACCTAGACGGCGTGGAGACGTTAGCGTCGGTGATCTTCTCAAGTGAAGCTTGTGAGAAGACCCGCGATTTGTGAGTGGCTTGGTGCTCGCCATCTCCGAGCGGAGTAAGAGCAACCCTAGTGGATCGAGGTGATAAGTTCAAGTTGGAGTCGGTTCAAGCGGTTGATCTCACTTAGAGGTGTTGGTTCGGTTGGAACCGGTCCAAGTTGTTTGGACTTACCTCTGAGGTGTTGCCTCGCGTTTTGGAGCCGATCCAAAAGGTTGAACTTACCTCAACGTGGATTAGGGGAGACCGGCAAGTCTTCGATCACCACGGGAAAAATATCGCCGTGTCAATTGTGATTTGCATTCTAGCTTTACTACATAGCAATTTATATTCCTAGAATTAAATTGCTTACTTGTGTGAACGCTATCTTATGTACTTAATTGTTTATATCATTAGTTGATAGCTTACAAGTCTTTGCTAAATTGCTCTATTTATTATTGACTTGTATTGTTGGTGCACCTAGTTGTTTAGGCGTTAATTGTGCTAAACCGAATTGATATTTAGCTTCCGCATTAGAAATCGGTTTTAGCGTATAAAAGTTTAATTTGACTATTCACCCCCCCTCTAGTCGGCCTCCTCGATCTTACATGTCATACTTAAATTTTGCACTTCATATGTCATGCATGTAATACTTTTGCGTATGTGATGCATATAATACTTTTGCGTACGTGATGCATGTAATACTTTTGCGCTCTAGTCTGTACTCGTTCATACAACACGTGTTTGTCCGATGCTTTTTCTGGACGATGTAACCCGACGACCCAGCTTTTTCTAAGGACATTACCAGACGAGGTAGCTTTTCAGGACGATGTAACCCGACGACCCAGCTTTTTCTGAGGACATGACCAGACGAGGTAGCTTTTCAGGACGATGTGACCCAACGAACCGGCTTTTTCTCAGGATATGACCAGAACATGACCAGACGAGGTAGCTTTTCAGGACGATGTAACCCGACGACCCAGCTTTTTCTGAGGACATGACCAGACGATGTAGCTTTTCAGGACGATGTAACCCGACGACTCAGCTTTATCTGAGGACATGACCAGACGAAGTAGCTTTTTAGGATGATGTGACCCAACGAGCGCCTTTTTGAGCCGGCTACCACTTCCGTCACGCACCTATAAATACTGGCGCAACTCATCCAACAACTCCACACCAAAGACCACCAAGTAGAAAACATGGACAAGGAGAAGGAATGAGAGAAAATTCGCAAACTTCAAGGACTGGTGTCTCCCATGAGACCGCCGCCGCGACCATGCCGCTAGTCGTGACCTTTCACACACCAAACTTTTCCGTAACTAGTGGATGTAAGGAAGCTGCCTCGTAGTACGCCCAATGATTCTGGGTCTAGCCGAGGCCCCCCACCAATGCCCGCGGAACGCCCTCCGGAAAGGCCACCGAGAGGGGTGGCGCCACCCCTATGCTGGTGCCGGGACGCCTGTAAGTGCGTGAAATCAACCGATGAGTGGACCATTGGCCAGCGCTATTGGTGCTGCCCAAACTACGCCACGGACTACAACGACAGGCAGTCGATAATGAAACCGTATCTCGGGGTACAATGCTCTTTTTCCTTGCGTAACGGCGTAACGAACTATCTTTACCCATTGCAGTCTCCGCCACCCCTATGCGACTTCCGCCAGTGGATCGACAACAAGATCCACCCCTACGACATGTGGTGGTTGCTGACACGGAAGAGTTGGGCCAGGGGGGACATCGAGACCCGTGAAAGGCGCCTCAAAGAGGTGAAAGCTAAGCAGGCAGAGCAATGTAGGCTGGACAGCGCATGAGGATCGAGGCGTGAGCATGCCAGGCGACGGGAGGCCGAGAGGGAGCGGAAGAGGGCCATCGCGGCGAGAGCTAAGGCGCAAGGCGAGGAGTACAACGCCGAGCTAGGCAGCAAGGGCAAATGGCCCCGTTCCACTCAGTAGTTCTACCCTATTGGTCCATCAGTAGTTCTACCCTACTCGTCCACATATCCCATGTATTTCTATTTCCCTAAAGGCATGCGTGTACCGTCCTCGGTTCGTTGTCCTGCGTGCCATGTAACCCCCCTGTTCGATGAAACGTTCTGTTCTTATTGTAATATCGATTGCCTTCAGACGCATTTAATCATTAAAACCGCAATCGTTCTCAAAAAATTCTTGCAATATTCACCTTACTACAGCAATACACGACATATTTTAAAAAATATTCAGATATACCCAGCCAGTTTTTCATTTTTCATGTTCCACTTAGCCAGTTTTTGATTTTCATAAAATTTAAACGGTATCAAATCTTTTGGACTCGCAATAACACTTTGTCATCGTAGTATGTTCTTGTACTACGGTTAAATTTTGGAGAATAAGTCGACAACGTTTGAGGTACGAACGATTCGTAAACGGAAAGATAAGTGATATTGCGACTGGTACATCCATTGACGCTCAACTAGCGATAGGTTCCATATTTTTGTATTTGTTTTTAGTGACTATGTATATTTTGTAATTGATTCTTACAAAAAATATTATTTTCAAAAAAAACATCAAGGAGAGCCCCTATCGCCCATCGGTTGGCGATCGCCACCGTCGCCTAATGGTTGGCGCGAGATACGCTGATCGCCAACCCATGAACCTGCCGCCCAACCTGGCGATCGCCCGCCGCCAATGTTAGGCGACTGACGTATATTCCTGTAATAAAAAAAAGGCAAGAATAAATTTGTAATTTATAATAAAATATAGATTATTTTAAAAAAAATCTAGAGATATTTCCACCTAGGATTAATGTGGAAACTCCTAGAGGAGCCTCAAATTAGTATAGAGATCTGGATTAATTAGCATGACAATACCTATTTTAAAAAATATTTTTGACTAAAAATTATATTGGGAAAAGGAGATAGAAACATGTGTGTAACAGATGGGTGCCAATGTATTATTTTCCTAGTGCAATATAGCATGGAGAGAGCCAAGTTAAGAAGTCACATCCAGATTCTTGAGTTGTAATTGGATCAGGCTTTGTGCATGCGTGTGATATTTTTTTTAGTTTCCATGTCGAACACTTTTTTTTAGTACATATAAATCTCTACCGTAGATGAACTCAATAAGGAAGATTGAACTACCCTGATTTTCTACTTTTTACGATTAATGTTCAATTTCCATGTCGAACACGTTTTTTAATACATATAAATCTCTACAGCTACGAACTCCGTAAGGAAGATTGAACTACTTTGATTTTCTGCTTTTTACCATTAATGTGGGAATTTCTAGACTTTTTTCTTTGTACGATTAATGTGAGAATTTCTAGATTTTTCTCTTTTCTCCAATTAATATGATAATTTCTAGCTTTTCATCTCCTATGATTAATGTGAGGGTTTTTAAGAAAACCTCCCATTAGTATAGATATAGATAGATAGATTCATAAATTTATGTCTCCTACGTGCAGCATGCTACTATACGACTCGACATGGTTACTATCGATAGTACGGGGTAAAGATTGCGCGATCGCATCCAAAGACACTTGATCCATAGAACTTGAGACGTGCACGCGTGATCGATTGCCGCACATGTGTCACATGCATGCACTCCTTCAAGTGGAAGAAGCTAGAGAACATGTCTCGATCATGTGCCATTATGTGCTGCAGTGACAGAAGCGCCATCTGTTGTTTTGGGCACGAATCCTTCAAACTATGAAGCGCTGCCGCTTGGCTTGGAGTCTAACAAGTGGTATATATTGTCGCTTTCTGGTGGATGAAGCTCAGCACCTCATTGGCAAGCTAGCCTTCAATTCTGTGCAATCCAAAATATCTTGTGATTCATAGCCGTGTCTGTAGTGTACAATTGTTGGTGGCAATCCGGCAACGTCGCTGACAACGGTTGAGAATAAACCTATTCAAGTCAACCGACTTAAATTTTTGGCTAGCTTATTAGTTACTCCTCCATGTATCAATGGGAGCTGCTAGCCCATTTTGTACCGGTGGAATGCATTTCCAATGGTATAGCAAATTAAGTTCCAATTGAGTTTTGTGTTTCGGCAAAGTCTCAGCACGTTTAGTACAATTTCAGTTTCGGCTATGCTTCGGCAGTCAG
The DNA here is from genome assembly GCA_036346255.1 of Ampelocalamus luodianensis. Taxonomy (NCBI): domain Eukaryota; kingdom Viridiplantae; phylum Streptophyta; class Magnoliopsida; order Poales; family Poaceae; genus Ampelocalamus; species Ampelocalamus luodianensis. The sequence goes on from CM070633.1 coordinate 47,498,332, forward strand.
CACGTTTCACACAATTTTGGACAGTGCGTTGTTGAGAGCTTCAAAATCCGAAACATCAAGTTTCAAAGGTGATTTTCAAGTTTCAGCAGAGTTTCATCCAGGCTTTAAAAAATAATTTTCAAGTTTCGGACCGTTTCAACAAAGGCTGAAATATTGGTGAGTTTCAAGAGAATTTCAGTGAAGTTTAAAAATAAAAAAAAAATCATAAAAGACCAAAGGGAAGCACGGCGATAGCAAGGATGCTCATTGAGCCACTGTCGGTGCCCCCACATACCTGTGGGTGCCTACTCCCTACTCCTACCTGTGGGTGCCTACTCCCTACTGCACCACCTTGCCCGCCCGGAAGCACCAGCGTCCGACACCACCTCACCTGCCTGCACCCTCCGGCACCGTGCTCGCGCTCGCTGGCCTCTTGTCGCCTCGCTTGTGGACGTGCACTGACCTGGGCCTTCCTGTACGCAGCACGAACGCTGGTCCACTACGTCGTTATCCACCGTTTGTGGGGACCCCAGAGTTATCTTCATAAGACCGAGACTAAGCATGGTCTTAGAGACATAACTCTAGGTCTCCGGTAAATAAATTCCAACTTAACTCAGTCTAAATGAGAGTCTTGACTGCACACTAGAGCCCCAACGATCATGCGCGCCGCTCCTTTACGAGCACTGCATGATTGTCGGTTCTCCAACAAGCCAAGCACGACATTTAGCGAGCTAAATGGGAACCCATGAACAGTGAGTATGACTTATATTGACTCCCAAGATCAGCGACCAATATAACCATACTCTCATTCAACGTCGGTTACATCCATACAACCTTCGAACACTGATAGTACAAAAGGCATACAACATAGTTCCAAGTTTACATCTAATACAAGTGGCCGACCGGCCAAATTAAACAAGTTCATAAAGTAGCAGCGGAAATAAATAAGTAAATAAACCAAAAGGCCAGCAGTGGTATGCCGCTGTAACAGTCCGAAGTTAGAGTTTGTATTTCAAATGTAAAATTATGAGGAGAAATAAAAACTTTTGATGCCTCATGAAATCATTTGGAAGTTTTCTAAATTTTCCCTAAACAATTTCCATTTTCTAGAATTTATTCTTGTGAATGGAAGTTGTTGTCAACAAAATTCTAAACTTTAAACTTGTGATCATCCTATAGGAATATTTTTCCTATCATCTTGACCATCCTAGTCACCTCTCTGAAAAATTTCACAATTTTTAGATTTTGTTTGTTATTTCTAATAGCCAAGTCAAACCAGTTTAGAAATCTGGTCAAACCTTAGACAGCAGCTTGTGATTTTTCTTGGGAACAATTATGTGCATCAAAATTTCTGGAAAATTTATGCAAGGTTTTTCTCTGTCCAAAGGAGCTACCATAAAAATTTTGGAATTTTTGGAGCTATGGAGCTACCTCTAAAAATTCCCCAAACCTTCTCTGCCTTTTTAATTCAAATCTGAAATCACTGTTTGTTGAGCTCGGACCCGACTCTGGCTCGAGTCCGACCGCGCCGCTTGGTTCAGCCGCACCGCCTAGCTGCACCGCGCGAGCCCGATGGCTATCAACCGTCCGATGCAGATCGCACGGCCCTCGTGCGCCCGAGTTAATCGACCAGTCCGATTGCACCAGTAGATCTCGGTCGTCCATTCTAGATCGAGCGATCGACATCTTCGTGATCGAGTCAGACCAACTCGTCGCGTCGCAACCAACTCCGTCTCGCGCCGCTTTGTCGCTGTCGCTGACGGGCGGGCCCCACTTGTCAGGTCGTCACCTACCTCGCGCCTGAGAGCCGAGTGCCATCGGCGGCATGCATGCGCGCCACCTCGTCTCGCCGTCCATTCTCGGTTTTCTCGCGCGTTTCACCTCGGCCGCATCGCCCGCTGCTAGCCCATACCCTGGTGCGGCATTAATCGCCCGTCATCTACCTCACTAACTCGCTGCCTTTTCTTCCATGCGTCTCGGTGCCGAGAGCTCCGCCTCTTGTTTCCTCCGCCCTCTTCCCTACTTAAGCTCACCCAAAGCTCCCTCTTCCTTCTTTAGACACCATTAAGCCATCCCCTATCACCCATTGCTCCCTCTGGGCTCAAATCGAAGAAGTGCTCGAGCTCTGGTGCACGGCCGTGGCGCCGCCGCCGTGTCATTACCGCAAACAGTAAAGATCATCCCTTCCTTTGCGCGTCATTTCGTGTTCCAGCTCTCAACTGTGCTTTCCCCTCAGCTAATTTGAAGTTTTATTCACAGGAGCCGTTGAATTTCAACTTCCTCTTCCTCCGAAAGTTCAAATCTTCGTCCTCATCGCGGTGAGTTGATTCCTAGAACTTTTGCCCGCACTAGCACCATCGTGCACTCACCCGAACTATTTCCACCTTCCACTCCTCTGTTTTGGCTTAGGTTGTTCCTCCCGGTGGCACCCTTGGCGCGCGCCGCATGATCCATCGCCCACCATCTCCGGCAAGCTCCTCTCCTCCGCGTCATCCCAGTAAGTTCGCAGGACCTCAGAGTAGCTTTAGCGCGCGTTAGTTCGTGTTTATTGTTGCTAGTTAGGTATTGCCGTTTTCACCGTAGCCTTTGCTCCGCCCCTCGCCGTCGCGCCGCCACATCGGGTCACCTCCGACCAGACCGCTGGTGTCTTCTAGTGCGCGATAGTGTTAGGGTTCCATTTTTGTCCTTAGCCGGCGTCGTCGACCTCTTCTTCGTCGGCGAGAAGCTCGGCGAAGTCGCGGTCGGAGTTCCTCCGTTGTCGGACGGGCTGGCGTATTTTTAGAATGCGCTTGACATGAACTCAAGACGTATTCTTTGAATACGTTTTCGACGTCACCTTCGGCGGGCGGGAATCTAATCTGTCCTGGTCAGCGCTCTCACCGGTCCCGCCTGTCAGTGGCTGGGGCTAGCTGGCTGTTGGTAGAAAAAGGATTTAATGCTTTTGTATTTCTGAAATACTTTTCTGGTTTGCTGATAATTCAATTAAACTTAGAAAATTCATAACTCATTCAATTTTTCTCCAAATCGCATGAAACCAGTGCTGTTAATTTTCATTTTAAATGTATTATTTACTAAAATTAGATTCAACCATGTCTCTGTTAGCAAAAATCTGTTGATTGATTAAATGGTGTATTATGTATTTTCCAAATTAGAAAATTCATATCTCTTTCAATAATTGTCCAAATCCAGTGAATCCAATTTTGTAGATTTTCATTTTTAGTGTACTAATTATCAGGATAGGTTTCAGATATGTTTCTGTTCATAAATTTTGTTAAATAATTAATTGATGCTTTTATGTGTTTTTAACTTAGAAAATTCCTAGAAAATTCATCACAACTCCAAATAAGTTGTTCTCTGTTTCTAAATTTTTTGTTTATCCATGCTCTAGCTGCTGTGTGAATTTTGTGCTCATTAGATGGTTTGAATGTTTGAGTTTTGTCGGTGTTATTTGTTCTTATTCGTTGCTTTTGCTCGATCGATAGATTGCGACGGTTCTGGTGTTATCGAGAGTGATCCTCTGCAACATGTTGAGCCTATTGAGCAGCAGCAGCCAGGCAAGCAGTTTGATCATGTTAAACCCCAGTATTTTAAAGTCTAATATTTTGTTTCAGCTTTATGTATGCATTGCTTAATTTGTGTTAACTGGATTAGTTAAATCCGTAGTTGCATATCCTGTAGGTGAAATATTGATCTCTACTACCTGAGCCTAGGTTATTTGCTGTGATTAGAGTTCGCTGGATAACTCTCGTCACTTAGTAGTTTACGAGTTTAGTTGCTTAGCCATGCTTAGCTTCCGGTAGATTTGGGCGATCATCGACTTAGTCGATGATCTGGATCACACAAAATTATTACTGTTCTTATATTTTAGCTTGTGCTATGTTATTTGCAAAACTAAAACTGAAAACAAAAATGATTTAGACTTGGGCACAACGGTATGATTGGTGTGATATGTTGGGTGTGACTGGAATGGTGTCCGAGTCAGTTAAGGACCGAGTTACTTGCGCCACCGTACTGAGCATTTTGCGTGCTAACCACACTAGAGTATATGAGACCTCTCTTGACCTAGTACTTTGGCGTGTATTGGCTCCGGGTCGCAGGAGGTCGCAGGAGGGATGGTGTTGGGAGCATGGTAGTTGTCCGAAAAGCTTTACCCCGCAAAGGTAGTTGTCTTTTCGGCTTTACCATGTAAGCGTATGGATTTCTATCCATACGAGCGGCTCGTAGTTAATACACAATATTGGAAAAAGTCTCGTAGGACTTAGTCAGTGCTGCATACCTTCGGAAGTGTGCTTTGGCTTAAAGGCGGTCTGAAGTATGGGTACATTGGTACACCCCTGCAGGGTTAAAACTATTCGAATAGCCTCGTCCTAGGTTATGGACACGCTCGGATACGCCCCGTAAGAACTAGACTACAACCTTTTAAATTAAAACTTGATGGGTGGTACGAATCTGGGATTCGTGCTATTGTTGGGGTGACTATTGGGATAGTCACTTCTAGGTTGTTTATCTTTACTCTTTTGTTATTATTACCTTTACTGTTATTTCAACATTAAAAATGAATTGCAAACTTGCCTTCAATCTGTATTACATTATTGCAAATAAAATTGGCTTTATGCAAATGAAACATATGACCTCCACCATATAAGCCTGCATGTAGCATATGAATAGGTCTGCTAGTCCACACGTCAGTCTTGCGAGTACAAAAACAATTTTTGTACTCAGATGCTTTGCTTAATGTTTTTGTTGCAGAGGAAGAAGGTGAGCCCCAAGGGCCTCACTTCTGTGAGTTGTGCTGCCGCTTCGTGTTTGACGACTAGGCTTGGCGGTCCGGTCAGATGCCTTGTGGGTGAAGGCACGCCGATTGGCTTTGTTTATAGCCATCTTATGGCACTTTTGCTTCCGCTGTCGTTCTTTTGTTATTTGTCTATCTTTTGGCCGGTCGGCCCTGGTCTGTAATAATCTACTGTTGTTACTTTCTGCTTAGTAGTGTAATGTTTGGACTCTATGTTTGGAATGGAGTTGATGCATAATTTTGTGGTGAGGTATGTATACTGCTTTCTGGGAAGTATACATATCTCGAGGCTCGGTTTATTTGATTTGTGATAGTAAGGCCAGGTGGTTGGTTAAGCATTACAAGCCAAATAAATTGGGGTCCTCACAGCCCCATAACCCATCGGCAACCGACTGGGATTAAAAGATAGCACGCTACTCATCGGTGTCGCCTAAATCGACACCGACGAGCTCGTTGGTCTCATTATCCTCCTCACCTGTAAAAGCCAGCAAACATCTGGCTGAGTACAAAGAGTACTCGCAAGTCTTACACAAATAAAAATATTTATGCATAAGGTCATTCAAAGGAATGACTCATATTGGCTTAATTTTGCGAAAGAGACGCAATACTGAACAACCTACACATACTAATTTTTCAAGTGCCATTTCAAAATCAGATTTGAAGTAGAAGTAAAGCATGTCAATAAGTAATGAATTCAATAACAAATGAATCATACCAACAACAAAGTGGCGGTCCACTTTGATACAACAACAAGCATGAACATCCCATTCATGTCGATACCAAGTTATAACCATAATTTTAATTCCAAGTCTAACAATAGTAACTCCGAACTCAAGCGGTTGTCCATAACAGCGGACACACTATTCGAATAGATTTATACCTGCAGGTGTACTACTTTACCCACACGACTTGATTAGCCCGTAAGCCTCCAGATGCCTCCGAATATAGCATACTTCCTATGGTATGCCGCCCGGGCAAATCAAGATACGATCGTTTTTAGCAAGAAGATCCCATTGAGCCAAGTCCCTCAACCCATGGCTCCTAGGAAATACAAGACGTTAACGCCTCCATCCTATATATCCTAGGAAACACAAGACGTTAACGCCCCCATCCTATCAGCCCAAAGGAATACGGGATTTCACGGTCCCATGCCCTTACAATTTCACCACCGTGGGACTCAACACAATAAAACCTTCCCCCTACTTAACCATACGGCACCCATATACCGCGTGTGATAGCACGAATGTACTTGAATCAACGACGTTACCAAAGTTCGGTCCTTAATTGTCCAGACAAGTCAACCACTTACCCAAGGCTCGTGCACGAAGCACCATCACTAACCAACACTTGTCCAGACCAAAAGCTCATTTAAAATGACAAAATTTTAACTCACAAAACAGATACGAAGATCTGAACCAAAAGTAAATAATGAGAGTTGTGTCTATCCCATAATTGTCGGGTTATTCCCGACAATCCAACTACCGGTTCTAGACTTGCATGGCTAAACAGACTCGAACAATATAAATTCATACATCCTATCTTAAGCATTTCAGTACAGGAATAATTCATGGATAGCCACAATGACAAGATAATAGGATGTGTCTAACTACCCACCACAAAAATAGCGACATTATAGAACTACAATGCAAGCAATTATCATTGCTTCTACCCTAACAAAATTGGGATCAAATATGATGCAAAAAGAAAGTTCGAAGGATACTTGCCTTGCTGGTAGGCTAATTGCTCTCCCTCAGTAGCGTAAGAGTCAATATCAATGAACTCGGAATCTATATAAATACAATACCGAATAAACATCGAGAAATACTCCAAAAATCAAAATGCTCAAAAATGCATGATTTTCATACAGTAGCTAAGTCATGATTTTAAATGATTTTTGGTGAAAGAATTATTTCATTTTGATTTAGTTTATGAAAGTTATAATGGCTTGAATTTCAGATTTCAATATGCCTTCATTTATGTAATTTAATTATGAAGTGAAATTTTGTAGAATAGTGGCGAGTACATGGATTACATAGAAAAATAGGCAATATTATTATAAGTTCAAAACAGTTGAGTTTGCTCCAATTGGAGTTCTCATGATTTAGTTACTGATTTTCAAAGTTACCAGCATTAATAGTGCAAAAGTAATATCCTTTAGGATCATTTTCCTCAAACTATAGTTTCTGTGATAGAGGTAAGTTGGGAACCATTTTTATAATTAATTTCCTTTGAAATATAAATTATCAAAATTGATTTCACTATTTTTGGAGTTTCCAATAATTACTTATGAATTGTTAAAGCTATCAGTCTTTTCCTTTTGTAAAAATAATAGTGTTTATAGCTCATTTTCTAAAATAATTCTCTCTGTCACAGATACATGTTTGAAACCAATTTTAATATATAGTTCATTAAATTTGAAAACTATCAGAAGTGGTTTCACTCAGTTTGGAGTTAAAATGAATTAGTTATGTATTTTCAAAGTTATACATATTTTTCCAGCTTACAAATAAATGGATTTCGAATTTCATAAAGTATTTATTCCTTTTTACCGGCGCCTGGCTAGCCGCAGTAGCTGACCGGTGGGGTCCCAAGAACAGTGCCATTTTTCATTTAACTCTGATTTTAAAATCCGAACAGACATGTGGGTCCCGGCCGTGAGAGGCTCGGTCCACGGGCCTTGATCTACCGACACACGCGCACGGTGCACAGGGTTTAAAGACTAGGGCCCACATGTCAGTCGCTGTGGCAATATCCGTAACCTCCCCGCTTTCCGTGCATGGGGCCCGCATGTAAGTGGAACATTACCGCAGCTAAGACATCAGTTATTACTAATGATTGAAGTTAATGTTTAATGACGTTGCTACAGTCGCGGTCGGCGTATGACAACGGGATTTCACTCCCGCGCGTTTCACCAGCGGCTTGCCGGCGATTCCGGCCACGGCGGCGCCAACCAAGGATATGTACAGGTGCAAAATAGCAATGCGCTCCTAAAGGATGTAGCCTCGACAGCTGAGCCGACCTGTACCGGCGGCTAGCCGGAGTTGAGCGGCGGCGCTCAATACGGCAAACCCGAAAACAACAAAAAGTCGCTCCGCAGCGCAAACAAGCGAGTGCCCGAGTGTCTAAAGACTACTTGGAGGCTACCTGAGCTAGCTGGACGCTCGGGGAAGCTAGAAGTCAGTTGGAGCACCAACAGCGCCGGAGAAGAAGGTGGTGCCAACACGGCTGCACGTGGAGAGGGAGTCCTGAGCAAAGATGAGACTAGTGAATGCTCGGCAAAGGTTCAGGAACCTAAGAGCATGCTATAGGAGCAAGGAATTGAACAATGGCTTACCAAACAAGGTGGGAGATGAAGGGTTTGAACCTTGGCCTAAAAGAGTCAAAACTTCAATTCACGGGAAACCTGTCGTGCAATAATGGAACGAGTTGAGGGGTTTTGATCAATGACCTAAAGCACATACGGTGACGCAGTGGATTGAGGATAATACCTTCTAGATTTGAAAGTGGCAAGGTGAGCTCCTCGCGTGCGCGGTCTGGACGTGAGCTAGAGCACGAAGGTGAACCAGAGGCTACAAGCAAGAACAAGAGCTCGCATAAGCCAAAATAGAAATGGCATGCAAAGAGGAGCTGAGGGCGCCAGAGGCGAGAAGCTTACCAGAGAAATGAGCTCAAGGAAGCTTCCCTCTCCTCAGTCAAACAGAGGAGGAGTGAGGAAGAAACGGGGTGTCGAGGGAGTATTAAGCTCGGGTGATGACGGGAATGGAGGCGGCGTGAAGTGGGGAACGCTCCGGAGTGGCGGATGGGGCGGTGGATTGACGGCGTAAGCATCGCCGTCATTGTGCCTGTCGGAGCAGTGCGAGCACGTGGCGCTAGCTTTCTACGCCCGCAACGGGAGGTAGGAGACGACTCAGACAGCGCGGTCCCACAGCGTCAGTCACACGGCGAGGTGGGGTTTAAGTGGTTTTCAATCGGCCGTTGGATTGCGAATGGACGGATCAGATTAGAAAGGCGTTCGGACTGGTCAACAGGATGCGAGATCTGGACCGTTGAATGAGGATCTAACAGCCTGCATGCATTGGTGCATTTAGGCGGTCGGGCTAAGTCAGTTCACCTGGGTCAGACTCGAGTCAAGGTGTGGTTCAGGCCCGAGGAATAGTACCAGGGTTTGACTGAGGTTTAAAAGGTTTTTCCTACTTTGACCAGAGGCTTAAAAATATAAATAAAATTCCTAAAATCATGAAATAATTTCTGGAGGTTCCTGGGATAGCCAAGTATCCATAAAAATTACTAAAACCTACTGTTCCTAACATATTTTGTAATATATAAATCCAAACTTAGACAAGGTCTTTTAAAGGTGTTTGAATTTTCTTAGGGTTCAAACCAGTCCTAAAAATTTGGGAAAAATTATATTAATTCGTGATAATTAAAATAGTATTTGAATAAATTATTTCCAGAGGATCTACAGTAGCATTTAATTCAGTTTTTAGTTTGGAGCTCAAATTGAAGTGTATGTTTCATTTGTATTTTGAGATTTTCCAAGTAAAATATTCAAATGAATGGTTTCAAAACATGATGCATGCTAATGAGATACATAATAAACCTCTTAGATGCATAATAAACCTCTTTATTAATTTGGGGATGTGACAAACCTCCCCCCCCTTACAAAAGATCTCGACCCCGAGATCGATAGGGTGGAAGTTGGATAGAACGGTTCTAAAAGAAAACAAAACATCTTTTGTGTTGATTTCCTTCAAAGATAGTGCCAAGACATCTTTGTAGGGTTACAAGGAATGGCTATAAAATTTTTCCTTCCCATTGCTTTGTTTAAACTTTCCTTTCTTGATTCGAAGACATTTTTAGTAGAAGGAAAAAGATCTGGATAATTGGCCCGCACTCGATCTTCACGCTCCCATGTTGCTTCATCTTCAGTATGGTTGCTCCACTGAACCTTGATGAACTTGATATTGCGATTTCGTGTCTTGCGCTCCTTCTCTTCAAGAATGCGAATCGGGTGCTCACGATAAGAAAGATCAGGTTGCAAGTCAAGTCTTTCTAGCTCAGTTGCTTCGGTCGGGACGCAAAGACATTTCTTCAGTTGGGAAACATGGAAGACAACATGCACATCCGCAAGTGATGGTGGTAAGTCTACTCGATAAGCCACCGATCCCAACTTTGCTAGAATTCGGAAAGGTCCGATGTAACAGGGTGCCAATTTGCCTTAGACTTGGAAACGATGTGTTCCTTTCATTAGAGAAACCTTAAGATAGACATGATCATCCACTTGAAAACTCAAGTCGCGACGACGGCGGTTGGCATAGGACTTCTGGCGAGATTGAGCCGCCCGAAGTTGTTCGCGAATGACACGAACTTGTTCTTCGGCATCCTCTACCAAGGTTGGACCATAAAATGGCCTCTCCCCGGCTTCAGACCAGTTCAAAGGTGTCCTACAAGCTCTTCCATACAAAGCCTTGAACGGTGACATTTGAATGCTTGATTGGAAGCTATTGTTGTAGGAGAACTCCGCAAACGGTAAACATTTCTCCCAATTCTTGCTATAGGACAGCACACATGCTCGGATAAGGTCTTCTAAAATTTGATTCACCCTTTCCGTTTGTCCATCTGTTTGAGGGTGGTATGCGGAGCTGAAAGATAGATTAGTTCCCATTGCTTGGTGCAAGCACTTCCAGAAGTGAGAGGTGAACTGGGGACCCCTATCAGAAATGATCACTTTTGGTACACCATGGAGACAAACAATCCTGGAGATGTACAACTCTGCTAGCTTGACCCCGGTGTAAGTGGCCTTGACAGGAATGAAATGGGCAACCTTCGTTAGACGATCAACAATCACCCATATAGAATCAGACCCAGTTTGAGTCATTGGGAGGCCGGTGATAAAATCCATGCCAACTTCTTCCAATTTCCACTTGGGAATGGGCAGGGGTTGTAGAGTATCTGCTGGCCTCAAATGCTCAACCTTGACTCTTTGGCATACATCACACTCGGCAACATATTGAGCGATCTGTCGCTTCATTTGGCTCCACCATAGCCGCTTCTTAAGATCTTGGTACATCTTGGTGCTACATGGGTGGATAGAGAATTTGGAGTCATGAGCTTCTTTGAGAATTAGTTCTCTCAAGACATGATCACAGGGCACCACCAACCGGTTCCCAAACCATAGGGTGCCTTGTGCATCTTCTTTAAAGCACTTGGCCTTGCCTTGCTTCATTTCTTCTCGGATTTGAGCTAATTCTTCATCAGTCTTCTGGGCTTCTCTAATCTGATCCTCAAGTGTAAAATTCACACTAAAGGCAGCGAGAAAACCTTCTTCAATTATCTCCAGGTGCAGACGTTGCATTGTAGCACACAAACCTGCCGAAATGGGAGTTACCGATAAACAGTTGCACTGAGACTTTCTGCTTAAGGCATCGGCTACCACATTCGTTTTCCTGGATGATAATGGAGTCCAAAATCATAATCCTTGATCAACTCAAGCCATCTTCTTTGCCTCAAATTCAGATCGGCTTGGGTGAAGATATATTTAAGACTCTTGTGATCGGTGTAGACTTCGCAACGATTACTGATGAGATAATGTCGCAAAATCTTGAGAGCATGAGCAACCGCTGCGAGTTCCAAATCATGAGTGGGATAATTCAACTCATGAGGTCTCAATTGCCTTGATGCATAAGCTACCACTCGGCCCTCTTGCATAAGCACACAACCGAGCCCATGGCGAGATGCATCACAGTAAATGTTAAAGCTCTTGTGAATGTCGGGCAGGATAAGTACTGGAGCTTTGGTCAGGTATTCCTTTAGGATCTGAAAACTCTCCTCACATTCAGGCGACCATTCGAACTTCTTTTCTTTCTTTAGAAGTTGAGTCATTGGCCTCGCAATTTTGGAGAAGTTCTGGATGAACCGGCGATAATAACCCGCAAGTCCGAGAAAACTGCGAATATCAGTGATATTTCTGGGTTGCCTCCAATCAAGGACATCTTGCACTTTGCTTGGATCAACAGCGATACCGCCCTTGGATAAGACATGTCCCAAGAAACTAACTTCATGAAGCGAACTCGCATTTCTCGAATTTGGCATAAAGCTGATGTTGACGAAGTTTTTCTAACACAAGCCTCAAGTGTTGCTCGTGTTCTTCATCGGACTTTGAGTAGATAAGGATATCATCGATGAATACAACAACAAACTTATCCAAATACTCCATGAAAACTGAATTCATAAGGTTCATGAAGTAAGCGGTGCATTCGTCGGACAAAAGACATGACAGTGTACTCGTATAGACCATACCGAGTAGAGAATGCTGTCTTTGGAATGTCATCAGTTCGAACCTTAATTTGATGATAGCCCAAGCGCAAATCAACCTTGGAGAATACTTGGGCTCCACTCAATTGATCGAATAAATCATCAATCCGAGGAAGCGGATATTTGTTTTTGATCGTGACTTCATTTAACGGACGGTAGTCAACACACATCCGCAAACTCTTGTCTTTCTTTTTGACAAAGATGGCCGGACATCCCCAAGGTGAGGAGCTCGGCCTAATAAATCTCTTGTCTTGAAGTTCTTGGAGTTGCTTCTTCAATTCTTCTAACTCATTAGGTGGCATCCGGTATGACCGTTTTGAGATCGGCGCGGTACCGGGTACAAGCTCGATGACGAACTTGACTTCTCGATCAGGAGGCATGCATGGGAGTTCTTCGGGGCATACATCTGGATATTCACACACCACAGGCACTTTCTCAAGTTCAAGAGAGGTACTAGCTTCCAAAGCATAGAGATGAGAACTGCCCACTGAAGGTGCAAAAACGACCTGACTGCCGTCTTCACTAGTGACAGAAATAGACCGTTGAGCACAATCGATCTTTCCCTGGTTTTTGGACAGCCAATCCATTCCCAAAATCACATCAATACCCACTGAATTTATCACAATTAAGTTTGCCAAGAAATTGATATTTTGAATTTCCACTTTTATGTCCCGGCAGACTTGATCGGTTTGGAAAACCGATCCCGGTGACTGGATTTGATAAGGTTGCTGAAGTTTATGTATTTCAAATTGATTAAGTGCAGCATATTCTTCTTTGATGAATGAATGAGACGCTCCTGAATCAAATAAAACTGATGATGGACAAGAATTAATAAGGAGTGTACCCAAACGACGTCTAGAGCGTCGCTCGCCTCCTCAGTGGTGACGTGGTTCACTCGGCCACGTGCAGGGACCTGAGGAGGGGTAGATGCTGCCCTCGGAGGTGGTGTAGGTCTTGCCACAGCTGGTGGTGTAGGAGCTCGATAGACCTGAGGCATTCCCCGCTGCTTGGCGAGGCAATGAGAGGCATAGTAGCCCAAGCGACCACAATGAAAGCAGGTAACATTTTGCTTATAAGCACCACTGTTTTGGGAGTTCCTACACCCATTGTACCGCTGCACCGTGGGTGGAGGAGGTCGTGGAGGTGCCACAAAGGTCTCGGTGGCACTGGGGCCTGAGAACGAGGTGTCTGAGGCGGCCCGGTGCGCTGCCGAGGAAAACTGCCGCTAGCTGAAAAGCGAGCGGCTTTCTTCCTCTTCTGGACTCCTCTGACCACACTCTTGTGCTCCACTACAATGGCCTTGTTCACCATGTCTTTGGAAGTTCACGAAGTCATGTCGGCTAAAGCCAGTGCATCTCCTCGATCAAGCCGCCAATGAACCGTGGCGGCGGCATCCGTGGAGACGTCATCAGGGCATAGCGGGCTAAGGAGTTGAACTCGAAGATACTCGATGTGATCTTCCTTCCTTGCTTCAAAGCAAGAAGCTGCTGCCGCTTGATCGACATGACCCCATCAGAATATAGGCCTCCACGAAGGTCGCTCAAATTGTTCCATGATGGAACCTCTCCTTCAGTGCATGGCGAATAGTTATCCCACCACGCACTAGCGGCGCCTTCGGTGATAGGCGGCAAAGAACTCTCTCAATGCCCGCACCGAGCAATGGCTAGTTTCTTCTCCACATCCTCACCAATCTTGACCTCCATAGGGTCTCCGGTACGCAAAGGTGGGAGGATCTGTTGAAACTCGGCGAGACCCCACGCCGCCTCGATGTCCCCTCCCCTGCTGCGCAGAGCGGGAGAAGTGTTGCGAGCTATAGCCGAGAATCCTTGTTTGATCCATCTGTTACGCTCGACCGAGCCAAAACCTCTGCCATAGTGGGTGGCGGAGGAGCACTTCCTCGGATGAAGCGCCTGCTGCTGGTGCTTGCTGAGAGGGCTCACCCCTCTTCTCGGGCATAGAGGTCGACCATCTTGGCGGATCGATTGCCCTGGGGTGGAGATCCCCCGTCATGCTGAGCTCTGGCACGAGTGGTAGGGCCTGACATCCTGAAGTGACAAGGAAAGTTAACAAGAGGCCAAGGTTGCTAGAAACAAGTGTAGATTAAAAATCTGGACAGCAAGCACATAGCTCTTAATTAAGCATGCATAATGATATAAAATGCACAAAAACATAACACCGAATGGGCGTACAAAGGTGCTAATGCCAGTACAAGATCCATAACTTCAAATCATAGTTTTTCCAATGCAATTACATCCAGAAAGGCCCGTGGGAAAAAAGCAACTGCCGGAATTAAAAGTTCTTGCAAGAAGGACAATAATAGTTCAAGTACCACTAGCCTATTATAGGGAATCAAAGATACATGCCCAACCTCTTTATTAATTTGGGGATGTGACACCGCTCCATTGAGCCGATTCGCCGAAGACGGATGTGCTACGATATCAAGATATAGAGAGTGAGAAACGGACATGTGACGCGTGATTTGGGGGGAGATGGTTCATATCAGTTCTGTGTGTGGAGCTGAAGGGGCAGGGTTTTGATTACCGGTCGATTTTTGGCAATTTCGGTTTTATCAGTACCCTCGGTAAAAGTCAAAACCGATCTCAAAAAATCAGATTGGTTGAACTTTATCTTCTTTTTTATTTTAACTTCAAAAAATTCATATTTTGATTTGAAAATTTTGTTGGAATTTACTAAAAAAAATTGATTTTCGGCCATTTCAGTTCTACTGATGATCCCGGGTAAAAATTAAAAATTGGTACTCAAAACCCTATGAAGGGGCGAGAGATGTGGTTGAGATCGCGTGTGGAAGGGAAATCGGATGGCTCTAGCCTATCCCATCGGATCCTTTCAAAATGTTAGCTAGTTTTATATCATTGTATGTCATTTTAGATATGTATATAAATTTTCATGTGTTTTTTAATAAATAGAAAAATATCATATTATTATATTATTTTTGGCAAATAGATACGGAAATTGCTATGTATAGAACGAACCCAACGGGATATATGTTTCAGGTTTCAGATAATTAAGTTTCACTAAGTTTCAGGTTATTGACTGGCATGATGGGTTTCTAAGATGACTTAGGTTGTATTTGTAATTGGAGGGGAGTAGTAAATTGATAGGACAAATAAACATATATTGGTGATAGCTCCACGAAGTAATTGAACTATACTTGTATGTCGATCATTCTTACTTTTTGTATTCTTCTAAAAAGAGTAGTATAATCTTATCTTGTATACAAGGAGAAAAATCTCAGCCAGCCGCCGGTTACTGAAAATCTTAGTGACCCCCGGTTAGAGATAGATCTGGGTTTGGGGGTGGCACCTATATTTGAGTTTTAAATTTGAAAATACACTAAAATTTATCTGCATTTTCATCTCTATTTCATGTATATTTCAATATCTAGTGCATATCCACTTTTTCTCGAACTTTTTCACTAAAATTCAAATTTAAAAATTGAAATTTTTGGCCAGTTACCGGACCCCTTTTTTCAAAGGCCGAGATTTTTTTCCCCATTTGTACTCGGCACCTCGAGTATTAAAATCCTCAAGTTAGATTCCGCATCAAATAATTCCCTATCACATATATCAATATTCCACATTGAGTTAAAATAGGTAACAAGCAAAATAAATATTGAAAGCCACATAAAAATCCAACATCTCCCACTTGGCTGAAAATATTTCAATTAATAAACTGAAGTCCCATGTCTTTAACATGCTTAGAAAATAATTCCTGACTAACTGGCTTAGTCAGTGGATCTGCAACCATATCAATGCTAGGCAAATAAACCAAACGAATAGATTTGAGTCTATTTATTACATCACGAATATAATGGTATCTTCCTTCAATGTGTTTACTTTTACTATGAAATTTGGGATCCTTTGAGACCTTGATCGCTGCCTGATTATCACAGAAAATAGTGACAGGTTGTGATGCACTTTCCACGACCTTAAGTGATGCAAGAAATTCCCTCAGCCATACACCTTCCTTCTTTGCTTGGATGCAGCAATATATTCAGCTTCCATAGAGGAAAGAGCAACTGAATCCTGTTTCCTGCTACACCAAGAAATAGCACCTCCTGCCAAAGTAAACAGATAACCAGAAGTTGATTTTCGGTCATCCGGATCCCCTTGCCAATCAGCATCAGTATAACCCTGCAGCTGAAGATTATGACCATTAAAACATAATGAATAATCCATAGTTCCTTTGACATAACGCAATACATATTTAATTTGTTTCCAGTGCTCCTCCCCAGGATTCTTTTGATATCTACTGAGAATTCCAATAGCATGGCTGAGGTCGGGTCGTGTAAATAACATAGCATACATAAGACATCCTAAAGCTGAAGAATAAGGAATACCATTCATTCTAGCTTTTTCCTCATGAGTTTTTGGACATAATTCCTCACTGAGTTTAGTTCCCTTTACAATAGGTACATTAACAGGTTTGCTGTTTTCCATAGAAAATCGTTTTAAAACACTTCGAAGGTATGCCTTCAGGACAACCAAGAATTCTTCTATTAGATCTCTATGTATTTCAACTCCCAAAACATAGGAAGCTTCTCCCATATCTTTCATATCAAATTTAGAAGACAACCAAGCTTTCACTTCCATCAATGTATTTTTATCATTAGAAGCAATGAGAATATCATCAACATATAAAGACGATGAAGACAAAACAATTACCCATAACTTTTGTATATATGCAATGATCACCTTCCGTCATTGAAAAACCATATGACGTGATAGCATTATCAAAAAGAATATACCATTGACGTGAAGCTTGTTTAAGACCATAAATTGATCTATTTAACTTGCAAACCTTATTTTCATTTCCTTTTTCTCCAAAACCTTCCGGCTGTATCATATATATTTCTTCCTCCAAAAGACCATTAAGAAAAGCAGTTTTAACATCCATTTGGTGGAGTTCAAGATCATAATAAGCCGTCAAAGCACTAATAATACGAATTGAAGTAAACTTTGCAACAGGAGAAAAAGTTTCCACAAAATCAATACCTTCCCTTTGTGTAAAGCCTTTAGCAACAAGCCTAGCCTTATATTTTTCCACTAAACCTGCTGTATTCAATTTCCTTTTAAAAATCCATTTACAACCTATGGGTTTACGGTTGTTTGGTAGATCAACAAGTTCCCAAACTTTATTCCTTTTCATCGAGTTTAATTCTTCCCGTATTGCTTCCACCCATAGTTTTGATTGAGAACAGTTTATTGCTTCTTTATAAGTCTTTGGCTCTTCCTCTAAATCTGAAATTTTAGAGTGAACTTCCCCCAAGAATAAGTAATAATCATCTAGATATTGGGGTGTACTTAAATTCCTCCCACTTCTCTAAGCATGTTAGTGTTGGGAGTTTGATTTGCAATTCCTTCGAGTGAACCTCCTTGATGTAAGAATCAATACAGAATGTATCCATTTGTGTTTCGTGGAGTTGCCAATAATTCTACCCTCGCGCTTATACGACGAGGTGTGTTTTGATCTAAAAATATTGCATCCCTACTTTCCACCGTTTATCCCTTTCACGATCATAAAACCTGTACCCTTTTGATTCCAAAGAATAACCAATAAAAATTCCTGGCATGCTTTTAGGTTGCAATTTTGTACGGTTTTGATTTGGCACTCTAATTTGTGCATTACAACCCCAAACAGCTAAGTGGCGAAGCGAAGGTTTTCTTCCAGTCCACAACTCATAAGGAGTGACTGTTACAGCTTTAGATGGCGAATGATTTAATAAATAAACAGCAGTATGCAAAGCTTCACCCCAAAAAGATAAAGGGAGATCAGAATAAGCCATCATAGATCTAACCATATCCATAAGTGTTCTATTCCTCCGCTCAGCCACACCATTTTGTTGTGGAGTGTAAGGTATGGTATAATGATGAATAATTCCATGCTCTTTACAAAAATCATTTAATATTCCTGAAGTGTATTCTCCTCCACGATCAGTTCTCAAAACTTTGATCTTTCTATTCAATTGATTTTCCACTTCAGTTTTAAATGTCTTGAATACATCAAAAACTTTCCGACTTATGTTTAATAAGATACACATAACCAAATCTTGAATAATCATCAATGAATGTGATAAAATAAATCTTCTGTCCTCTAGTGGGAGTAGACATCTCACCACAAATATCAGAATGAATAATGGCAAGAGGCTCATTTGATCTTTCCGCCTTTGGAAAAGGCGCATCAGATCATTTTACCCATTATACATGCCTCACAAATACCAAAATCTTGTTCCAGATTACGCATTATCTTCCGCGCATTCCGTTCACCTTCATACTCAGCAGCTAAAGAATCAGTCATTGACCCCAACATAAAAATACGAGCCCTTTTATTATCCCTAGTCCAATTTTCATATTCTTCTACATAACTTTCCTTTTCCTCAACGGTGGCATTTTTCCGGCTCTTAGGATCGTTTTTGTCTATTACATAATCAATGTTTTCAGCAGAAAGCAAAAACGTGATTTTTCTTTTCCAAACCGTGAAATTTGAGCCATCCAATTTGCAGGATCTAAGCAGTTCTGAAAATACGCTGTTAGTTGCCATTGCGAGAAAAAGAAATACCTTAATCTGAAGTTTCAGATAAGAGAAAAAGAGAAATCCCCGTCGTCTCTTCTTTTGCGCACGCAGATCACTTGAAGAGCAAAAAAAAATCTGATACAGCAAAGACAGTCTGCTATCCTGTCTTCTTTGAATTAAATAATGAATGAATCTTTGTGCTGATTTTCTTGAATTAAATAATCAATGAAGACCTTGAAGACCTCCTGTTCTCTCCTTCACGTGAGGTCAATAAACAACTAGCAAGGTGTGCAGCCAACAAAATCCTTTGCTTTTCCTTGGTTGGTGTGCAGCCAAGACTTCCTTTGCTTTTCCTTGTTGTTCAGCCAAGTGCAGCCACTACACGCGCCTTGCTACGTCCTCGATCGATGTGTGCGGCTTCAGGAACGATGCAGCAAGACAACACGTCGGCCGCACGGATCAACTTCTCCTGATGACAGCAACGTCGACTAGATGTAATCGACTTCGGACGCAGGATCTCCGTGACCCGTGCGTAAAGCCACATAAAAATATGCACTTGGCTTTTAGTTATCCTGATTCTATTAAAGTGGCCCTAAAACCAAATGCTACGATATTAAAAGAAATAACCTAAAGTAGAAGCTAAAAATCAAATTAACTAAAAAAAAATCACTTATCAAGTTTGATCATGTCAGTCGGTGCACATCGCTACTTATAAATCAGATAAAAAAATCTCGCATGTGCGTTCTATCCAACAAGAATTAAAGAATCCGTCATTACAGAAAGACAATTGCTGACAACGACATGGTACTGTTCGGGAGCATTCCAGGCCTCGAAGAGATATTCAACGGACGTTGCAACACGTGAATAATACCATTGTACTCTAAAAGGAAATAGTGCCATTAAAAGTAAATAAAACGGTATTTATCTTCAACCACGAGAGACTGAAGTTTCGAGATGGACATGTTACAAGCACAAGAAATTCTTGGGACTTTGTTCCAATTTTTCTCTGTTTTTTTTTTCCTTTTTCTGCACATGGCCCCAGTATGTGCCACATGAACACTAAAACCACCACCTGTTGCTACTGCCCCGTCACCTCAAATTACAGTTATTCAGTTGGTATCACTATTCCAATAACGACAGATGGAGGTAATAAGTCACGTGCGTTTATGCACGGCTACAGAGCAAGCAGTGGCAGCGACAAGATGAGCATAGCTATAATGGAAAGGCCAACTGGACCACACACCTACCCCTAAACCATCCACAGATTTGCTTTGCAAGAATTATTGATGAGGCTTAGCTATCTCTATGCTATAGTGCGCCTATGCCTCCTGCGGCAGCTTCATAGCCTATCTCTATGCTATAGTGCGCCTATGCCTCCTGCGGCAACTTCACAGCCTAGTAGTGTGTCCGTGTCCATCTCTAGCTAGTGGAGTACTACTACTTTGATCCTTGTAAATTGTGCAGTAACTTCTTCTTTACATATCATGTGGGAGCAATACACCTCATCCATGTATCTTCACCGGATCCGGGAGTGAAAAACGTTTTTTTGCGTGGAGGCGCTGTAGTAAAATACTGTATCAACAGGGAATACATGTTGTGCGACAAACACTGTGGCAGTTAATCTGAATTTTTAATTTTTGATCGGACGGTGGAGATCGCTCATATTGCTATGTTACTGTAGATCCTCTGTATTAATTGCTTCAATACAGATGATTCTTATCCATCTTAAATCCAAATCCTCTGTATTACTGCAGAGGTTCCCACCTTGTTTTCCATCTCTAGGCTTTGCATGAGAAGTAACTCCTGTCCCAGTAAAAAGTTAAAAGGAAAGAAAGAAAGAAGGAAATTAAGAAGAAGAAAGAAAGAAGGTAGGAAGGAGGAAGGGCAATTAACAAGATGGAATTTGGTTTCAGTCGATGCATAGTCGAATTAATCAACAGAAGCTCAATGAGAACAAACATAACAAGAACACAAGAAGGGATTAATTCATTGATCATGTTTCCAGTGACAAGAACCTCCGGTACGTGAGCAATCTCATAGCTTCAGGGACAGGTCGATCTCCTCGGTGAGGTCCCGGTGAGCCTCCGGCGACGCCCTATGGTGCGAGGAGCTCCCCGCCGAGCCCCGCGCGGCATTGGTCGGCTCCTTCCCTCTCGTCGCCTCCTCGTCGGCGCCCTGGCCCGCGTGCCGGCGCGCGGCTGCCGCGGCCGCCAGCTCGCGCGTGCGCTTCGCGACGCTGCGCTCGAATTTGTGGGCATTCTGGTGGCCGCCCAGCGCCTGGGAGGAGTAGAACTTCTTGTCGCAGTAGGCACAGGAGAAGTAGCCCGGCGGCTCGGGCGCCGAGGTCGGCTGTAGGGTGAGGTTGAGGTCGAGGTCACCGCTGTCGTCCTCGCCGTTGGGTTCCATGGCGGCCGGCCTGACAAAGTTAGCAGGTGCCTCAAAGGTGGTGCACGGTGTAGTTTGGCTAGTGTGGTGTATTTGTTTGGGAGAATTAACGTACGGTGCTGCACCAATCCCAAATTATTAAGTGCAACCCAGCCCAACCCTAGAGAGAGAGAGAGATGTATGTATAATGTGTTGTGTGCTGGTCGGAACACACGTACAGGATCGATCAGAGAGAGGGGTTTCAAAAAACAAAGTGATGAAAAGGACAAAAGATTTCATTAATTCATCGGTCGAATAGGATCGCTGGCCCGGCCGGCCGGCAGCTGGAGCTGGGTAAGGTTATACTGCTGCTAGCTAGCTATACATTACACAACTGTGCAGCGACTGCACTGACCTTGACCGTATGTCTAGCTAGGAGCATATACACGCAAGTTGGTTGAATAATCCTACCTAGTGTGTGACATGAACCATATCGAAAATACGTGTCAAGCATGGCCCAATTGTCAGTGACACTATTATTTGCGCTATGCGTATTTTTTTTCAAACAGGTTAACCCGACTCCATTATCAAAAATAACGAGAGGTATTGCGCTATGTGTATATAAATGCCTTGTGATAACCAAGACAAGGTTGTGTGATTCTTTGAGGGGCTTAGTGAGCGATTTTTATTTATTTACACCACGAGGTGCATATAGTATGCTTTCCCAATGCCACAGGTACAATAACTATAAATGTTCAGTCATGTTTGTGAAGAACAAGCACACACAAATTAAGCCCTAGGTGAAACTAAAATTGCTTCAGAAAAAATGTGCATTGAATATTCTTAATTTAATATCTACTCAATATTCTGTTCTGTGTAATAGGTGTGTAAATGCTTTGCTGTTGCCCTGTTGGGTTGTTCAGACTGTGAGCCTTTGGAACAGTTTGTGGGTTTAGTTTCTAGTGTTAGCTGGTAGCCCTAGCTTGGTTGGTCTCTTTGTATTCAGATTGGACTTTGTTTTTATTAGCTTTATATATATATATATATATATATATATATATATATATATATATATATATATATATATATATATATATATATATATATATATATATATTCTTAATTTTGGTACTATACTATGTAAATTTTTAATGTTCTAGTCTATGCTTCAGAGTTTTGACAATAATGTCAATATGACTAAAGGGGGTGGATTGAATTCGTATCCTCTACCTTTGCCAAGTAATTAATGGCGCAATGTTACAATAATACTGTGCCATCAGTCGACTATCACTGAATAAAATAAAAACTGACGTTTCAGATACGCTAGCTCAGGCACCGTACTGTAGCATGTTCTACCAGAAATATTGTAGCTAGCATGGTCGTCATGAGTTCTGTTGCATTGGCACCGAAGTGATCAGTCTAGTGGAAGTGGTACATACCAATTCCGAGGCAGGAGGCGTAAACATAAATATTAATCAACATTCCTTGCAAAGTTGTTTCATATTTGTTTTGACATGCATTTATTTATCAAATTCAGGAGAAGTAAATATCGACTTTATGAACAAACTCTCTATTAAATATTTTCCAAATTTCAGGGGTATTTGCTATCACAAGCTGTGATTTGACACACTACCAACCATGGACTTGCAACACTGCCAAAAAAATCACAGCTCACTTAAGACGTTTATTCTCAGGTCAAATGATAAATGTGGGGTCAATTAAACACATGTTAATAAGACAGGTGAACCGTACTGCCTAGTAGTCTATCCAAGGACAAACTAGGTTTCCTATGCTGTGTATCGAATCAATCAGAAGATGCATTCTGTGTGTACGTTTTCGGTGAGAAAGCTGCTATTGCACGCATTCCTGCTAAACAAAAGGACTACATGTTTACAGCAGTTCAGTACAGTTTGGAATCTATGTTCAGGATCTGTTCTACGTACAGAACACCCACAATGATATGACGAATTTTTGGCTAATTTAGCACGGTTGTGTTTCGTATTTGCAAATCTAATCATACGAAAATTGTATTTACTAAAATGACACCGTTGGCGCACGGTCACCGTGCGCCGTGCGCCAACGGCTGCTGTGCCGACACGTGGCGTTGGCGTACGGTCACTGTGCGCCAACGCCCCTCACACTGCCATGTGGCGCGTTGGCGCACGGTGGCAACGCGTCAACGCCCCCGTGCGCTGACATGTGTTGCTGAAGAATGAATTTTGAGCTGAAAAAATGAATTAAATTGAATTTGAGTGGACATGTGTCGGTGCACATGGCGTTGGCGCATTGCCGTCGTGCGCCAACACGCCACATGGCGGCGTGAGGGGCGTTGGCGCACGGTGATCGTGCGCCAATGCCACGTGTTGGCATGGCAACCATTGGCGCACGGTGACCGTGCGCCAACGGTGCTATTTTTGCAAATACAATTTTTATGTAGTTAAATTTGCAAATACCGGACGCAAACGTGCTAGATTAGGAAAAAAAAAACTCATGATATGACATCATATATGAAACTTAGCGGGTGTTTAGTTTGCCGCCAATCCTAAGAAGATGGGCCAACCAGTATAAATAATTATAGAACACAGTTTTAAAAATAATTTGAGAACACTGGCTTTAGATGGGTCAGAACACTTCTTTATCTTTATTAAGGGGAGGCTCCTGCAGAAGGACCCATGTTAATCATAGGAGGTAAAAAAAAATCTAGAAACCATATTAATTAGGGGAAAAGAAAAAATAGATAGAAATTCCAACATTAACCGAAAAAAGAAAACATCTTGCTCATCTAATTTTTTTCGTACATGTAGAATCTACGGCTATGATTAAGTGTAGATATAGCCATCTTGTGTCTTTTAATAAGGCCTATATGGTACAAGATAAAAGTTTGAATAGTAGTATTTAAACGGAATCAGACTTCTTTATTTGAATAGTAGCACTTAAAAAGAATCAAACTCGGTAAAGACAAGGCCAATTGCCAATGCATGACCGACTAGGCTGCTCTTGTTGGAGTTCAATCCGATTAAAAATGAAAATTTGCCTTTAATTAACGGTCTATATGTGCAGACAATAATTGGGCGCATGCACACAGCGATCTATGCACCATGCATCCGGGAGAAGTTAAATACTTTTGTGCATCCGGAGATTTTATTTGAGAGGATTGTACGTCCATATTAGTAGTAAATTATACTTTTCACTACATAATTGGACCTCCGTTGTGTAAATAATATCTTTCTTGCGCATAACACCGGCTAATTTTACAATGTGTTGCACTTTGTTCGTGTGGAGAGAAAAACAAATCTCATCCCATAATTGTGGCGCCTAGGGTTTCCCACACTAATATGAAGAAATTAATAATACTAAAACTTCTGTATCAATCAGAGTAAAGGGAAGAACAAAGCTTTAAAAAGTAGCGGTGTTCGTGTTCAAAATTAGAGATTGGCTAAATGGCAGGCTATAAACTGCACATTTCATGTATTTGGGAAAATGAAAAATAGAACTATCTACATAATACTATTATTTCTACATAATATATGGACCTGTGAAAATCAAATAAAATTAACAATCACGTTTCAAAAACTGCTAGCATGTGCAGGTGCATGGGTTGATATATAACCAATCTATACTAATTCAAGGCTCCTCTCCACAAGCCCCAACATTAACCTTAGGTGAAATTTTTTTGAAAATTCTCACATTATTCAGAGAGAGAAAAAATCCACATTAATCAGAAAGAAAAAAAAAAAGAAAACATCTTGACCATTAACTCGTGTATCAAGCATGCAATATACGGTTAGATTTCATCCGAAGAGGTTGCATCTGATTGACAGTTCACATATATGCAAAGTCCGACTCACCTGTTGACATGCACGAGTTACTCCTATTAACTCTCTTTTAACGATATATATGCACGCATAGTCTGATTCAGCTACAACCTTTAAAATTATTTTTTAAGACGCTACCAGATTTGATTGCGTACATTGAAAGTTCGATTCAGCTAGTAGCTTTAATTACATGCATGCAAATACGCATGACATAGTTTCATGTTCCATTGTAGTTTCTCTAAAAAAAAAAAAAAGGACAGAGAAAAAGGATAACTGCTAATTGGCATTAAATCTATTCCTCAACAGGAATTCCCTCCAGTCAAATTATGACATTATAAATTCTTGCAGTCAAAATTTTCAATTCTGGTCACTAGCTAATACATATGAAACTATTTATATTAATTATGTCGAATGAAAATGACATAATCTTCTGGTTAATATTATGCATGGTTCAATCGGGTCGGATTCGGATGGACATTACTCATCCCATATCCTAACCCGTATTTTTCCCGGATTTGGAGCCGGATATGAATATGAATTCGGACTATTTGGAGTTTTAGACACGATACCGTTTGGACAGATACATCACGGATTCGGGTTGGAAACGAATAATATAGGCAGATAGTACGCATACATATAAAGGAATAT
Source organism: Ampelocalamus luodianensis (assembly GCA_036346255.1). Lineage (NCBI taxonomy): Eukaryota > Viridiplantae > Streptophyta > Magnoliopsida > Poales > Poaceae > Ampelocalamus > Ampelocalamus luodianensis. The sequence continues at coordinate 47,523,778 of CM070633.1, forward strand.
ATATTGAACCGTGCCACCATCGCTTCAACTGTTCAACATGAGTACGTCCATATTTATCACACTATCACAAAACATAGTATCGGTCGTGAATACAAATTAAATCAAATATGTTGTACATAAATACATTGCTATAGAAACAACAAATTTTAATAGGGAAAGAAAAAAAAAACACTACTACAAAACTGGCTAAACAAGACGCCTCGTAACAGATGGTTCCTTTGGAACCGTCTGTATTGTACTTATCACAGATGGTTTATAACTAGAACCGTCTGTGATAACTCACAAACAGTTCTTAAGAAAAACCATCCATGGTCACAGATGGTTCTTCTTAAGAACTGTTTGTGAGTTATTACAAACGGTTCTAGTTATAAACCGTCTGTGATAGTTCAACATCATATAATAAGAATCGTATGTGTTACGCTAGCATTATAAATATCTGGTCCCAACAGACCCCTGCCCCTAGCGCCTCCACCCCCTTAAGAATAGTTTGAGCCACCACCCCTGCTGCCTCCTCCCTCCATTGCACCACCTTAGAGAGGAGAAGGAAAGGAGGAAGCTAAAGAAAGGAGGAAGGAAGGTGAAGGAGAGGAGGGAGGAGAAGGATCCGAAGGTGAGGAATCACGCAGGATATTTGGGATTTTTGTCGTGAGCTCCGAGGGTAACGATCTGTAACCCTTTATATTTACTCTAAGTTAAGCGCTAATCAATTTTAGTATGTTTGGTTAATAAGAAGAGTACTTGCAATTTATTAATCTAACTTAACACTAATTTGTTACGTGCGTAGCGTAGATGAACCGAAACTGGATGTATGGTGAGAGTCGTGTGAGTGAAGAGTACATTAATGGCGTATTTACTTTTAGAAGAGCCGTCGAGCAGGATATGTTGAAGAAGGGAATAAAATTTATATACTATCCATGCATTGATTGCGGTAATCTAAAGATGTTTAATAACCCAACGCAGATCGAAGCGCACTTGATTCGAATGTTTCAACCAAGAACCGTCTGTGATAGTAGCCTTATCACAGATAGTTTCAACCAAGAACCATCTGTGATAGTAGCTTATCACAGACGATTCAAGAACCATTTGTCATAACCGCCTGTTATCACAGACACACAAATTCAGATAGTTCAAAAACCGTCTATGATAATGGTTCTGAATCGTCTATGATGAGCCTCTCTGTAGTAATGGAAAGAGAAACTAAAAAAGCAAAAGGCAAAAAAGAATAAAAGGAGGCCCAGCTAGGCCTTGTAATATGACCAACCTTAGCTCGAGAGGACCATCCTCGTCCACTCGTCTTCCTCACTAGTCGCTAGACAGTGCAAACTCCAAAGATCAAGACAGATAGATGGGGATTTTGAGAGAGAGATGGAGTGGGGCTTCTCGTGGACGGCAACATGGATTGAGAGGTGGCTGCAGGGCGCTAGTGACGATGAGCAGAGGCCGCGGCTACCGAAGGCAGTAGTGTTTCCCTAGCTGCTAGGCAGAAGGTGGGCGAAGGGTGGCCGCCTAGCGCCTAGCCTGCCTAGGCACCACCTAGGTGGCAGAACAGACCCAGTAGTTGGGTGCGAGATAGGCAGAAAAGGAGGAGAAAAGGAGAAGAGAAATAAAAAAGAAAAGAAGAAAGTTGAACATACCTGGCCGGTTGGTCCAGTCCAGCCCATCACTTCTGATGTCCCTACATGTGATGTTGCCCTTTCTTCTCCTCCTCGCTCTGTCCTCCACTGTCATGCCTCTATCTCTCTTTCTCTCTCTCACACACACACACGCCCGTGCGCTGCCCTACCCTCACTCTCACTCTCCCCTCTCCCATCTTGCTTCCGCATCATCTCCTCCCCGACATCGCTCCCTCCCAAAAACACAACGTCGGCAAGGAGACAAAATACGGTGGGGGAAGCAAAATCAACAGCGTGGAAGTGGCAGCGACGTCGATTCATCCAACGACAAGATGAAATCGACAAGGGGCGACGTGGAAACAGTGCCAGCAACGTCAATTCGGCGGGGGGGAGGGGGGCGACGCCGAACCAGCCTACCTCAATGCTGCCTTGGACCGCCTCAAAGCTACCTAGCTTCACCTTAGACCGCCGAGGCGGCTTCGCCGCCCAGCCTGCCAATTAGGGGCAAATCACTGCGACAGGCTGGCGCAAATAGCCTAGGTGATGCCTAGGCGATCTAGGCAGCCTCCTAGGGGAACATTGGGCAGTAGCAGTAGGACGCGGGCGACAGGCGGAGGCTGCGCCTCCCGACGAGGAACCGCGGCGACAGGCAGAGGCGATGACCTACGGGAACGGGCGGAGGCGGCGGCTCCCATCGGTAGGTTGCTGGCGACGGGCAGAGGTGGTGACAGGGGCAGGCCGGTGGCAACAAGTGGAGGCACAGGTATGATTCTGGATATCCAGCCGGATAATATCTAGCTATCCGCTTACCGATGCTATTCAGTCAGATATTAGCTCTCCCAGTTTCACTGCCAAATCCTAGACTAAATATCCGGTACTGATACTGAATCCGGTCGAATACTGAATTACCTTCCCAAATTTGGTACCAGATCGATCGGGAATTACGTGTACCATTTGCACCCCTAGTCATGCGTATGCGTGTGTGAAATAACTTTAACTCTAATACATAGGGGCCAAATACTTAAGAGGGCACACTGACGAGAATGTTAGTGTGGTGTGCGTGGATGGCAGTGTGTGTGCGTGTGTGTTTTTCTTGTAATCGTAAAAAAAAAAAAAAAGATATGTATGCAGCGGCAATATTAGTACTGTGGTGTCCAAATATATGTAAATGGAAACTAGAAAATTGTAGTTTAAAATTTTAAAAGTGTAGAACTAATGTTGAAAACTAAAATTATGTGATCCAACTTTACATACATTTTGAATTAAATTTACGACAATATTGAAAACAAAATCACTATTTAAGGTGCAGATGCATGAGTTGATCACTGGTGGAACGGAAGTGAATCCTGTGAGTTACCTCACCAAATTCAAGGTTCTACAGTGCGCCACTAATTTTTTTTCCCACTAGCAAGATTTTTTTTTTACCATTTGGACCAAAAAGAGAGGCGTGAGATTGTTTTTTTTATGACTTGGAAGTGCACGCATGACGCCATGTGTGTGTATATATATATATATATATATATATTCAGACTTGCCTCCCCGGTTCCCGAGAACAAACAGAGCATAGACATAACAAGCTTGCGAACAAAGAACTAGCATCAATCCAACATATCTTTTAAAATGTTCGAAACTATTAATAACCATAGGATCGAGGATTTCTTTCCATAACTCCATGAAGCATTATTACAATTAGCCTGGCTTCGGCTTTGGCTTCGGCTTCTAACCAACAAAAACAGGAGCTAGGACGAAGCTCTGGTTTCTTAAAGTCAAGACATGGAGTTAGATATATAGGTGTCGTCCAGATAGATTTAGCCTCCATTTGAAAGTCTAATTAACTTTTTTAGCCTTATGTAAAATATAGTACCAGTTAACGTTATACCTTATGTGAAGTTACTATATGTGGAGTTTGTTTTGGTTGGAGTGGGCTTGTCTATTTCTAGCTAGTTTCTAGATAAACTAGATCGAGCTAGAAGGCACCAAAAGAGTGCTTCAGATTTTAAATTTGAACTTAGAGAAGCTCAAACTTGTAGCGACTAGCGAACCGCGCGTGGCGCGTTTGGCCAACTGCTCTGGCTTCGCCTAGAATACATCCAGCTAGGAGCCACCAGAGCCATGCCAAATGGGACGAGTCTATGGGGGTTCTTTTTGGAAAATAATATTCTAGGACCTGGCACACTGTCCAATGTCCACTAGCCAATCGGTGTCGGACCGGATTATCTGATCAGTAGCTGGTGCATATGGATACAGATCATATACACATACACCGGATTATCTGTACTACACATACACCGGATATTACACGGTACATAACTAGATCATATGGTCAGTTGTTTTACAATAGGAAGAAGTTCATTCTACCCCTCAAATATCGATATATGGACACCTAACCTCCTTAACTAAAAAATCGGCCCTTTGACACCTCGAAATTGCAAAACTGGACAATTAACTCCCTAAGGCTGTTTCATGTGGTGGTTTTGCAGATGTGGCGTCCAGATGGCCGGTTTCGCCAGGTTGGCCTCTACTGTATGCGCAATGCACGAGCCACAAGGCAACGCGCGCACACCGGGCCTAGTTCACATACCACAGGATGTAGGTGAGCAGCTACAGCCATTCCATTCCCTTTCGTCTTCCTCGGCTCATCCCCAATCTCCTCTACAGGCAGGCAACAACTGAGTGATAGGCGCCACCTCCCCATCCCATCCTGCCCAGGCGCCGCCTTGTGAGGACCCCCGAGACCGGATCCGTATCAAGCTAAGTGATTACGCCATAAACGCAACACTTAACGTGAGACGAATACGATTCCGAGTGACCCAGATATGTGTCACATGCTAGCTCCCAAGGATCAGTGACTAACATGCACATATCCTAGTACACAACATTGCAATCACATCCATACACAATGTACAAGAATAAAAGAATCAATTACAACATCATTTAAATAGAACCTTATAATACAAGGTTGCATAAGAGGGCCGATCGGCCAAATCTAATTAACACAAATAAATTACAGCGGAAGATAAACTTAAAGTAAAAAGGGAATAATCGAGTTGGTATGCCCACAATCCCACAAGCAACCAACTGGAGTTAAAGCCGTTGCACCCGTCGTTCTCACCTGAATAAATAGACACTGTTAGAGTACAAAGTTGTACTCGCGAGACTTTCAAAAGAAATAAGGATGCATGTAAGTATCAAAGGAAGGCTACTAAACTAGTCAAATTTTTGGCATAAAGCAAGTTTTTGCATAAAGATAAAAGATTTTAACTTGCCATTTGTAAAACATTTAGAAAACATTTTATGATAGTAAGTGATGATTCACAAAGGTATAATCTCCAAGTATAATCAACACACGAACATCCCATTCGTGGTACAATTCATTTCTCAACAAATTTAACGCGCGAACAACGCGTTCATGAAATCATTTCAGATATGAACAAACTAACATACTGACATAACATTCCCAACCATAACCCAAACTTAATTTTCCAAAAGACTAACTGTGCCTGCTTTCCCACAAGTGTTATCCATAACCTAGGACGAGGCTATTCGAATAGATATAGTTACTCTGCAGAGTTGTACAGCTTTACCCACACGATATGAATACCTTATACTGTCGCCATGCACTCTTTCGAAGGAGTGTGACTAAGATATCATAACGAGGTCGTTACAATGTCATGTCTTAACTATCAAGCCACCCGAGGAGCAGAACCCCGTGGCAGACTGTCGGTCGCCTAGAACCACAGGTGAACCCCGTTGTATAAGTAAGTCCCCAACAAACAAGAGACCCTTAAGGGCAAGTAAGGTCAAAAATTTAACATGCCCCCACGAGATTGACAAAAGAACAATTAAATATATAACAATAACAATTGTCAATCCCATTGTGTTTTGATAGCTAATACACAACAAATTATTAAGCCAAGCCTTCGCCATTATCCCGGCGTGTGGTTGCATGTAAGACTTGGTTCATCACACCACAGACCGGTCCTTCAACACTCAGACAGGGCTACACAATTCCATAACAACAACAATATTTCATGATCACCCTACACCCGTCCAAGTTAAGAACATAAAACACATGCCCAACATGCCCACAAACCCCAGAGGCGAAGATCTGGATACCACCCTCAAATCCAACATAATCCAATCCATAAAAATCCTCAAATTTCAATAGGATTCAATTCAATTCACTGGCCGATGGACTAGCTCCATCAACCGCTCTCGGCTAAGACTACTAGCATGGCTAAGCATCGTTCTACAAACTAGCAACAAACCCATATAACATATAACCTTAGTTGTTCAAGGTAAAAGGGTAATCAACATTCAAAGGAGGGCTAATGCAACAATTAGGAGATTAACTACTTCTACCCATAAATATACATTTCAAAATAGCATGCAATTGATAAAAACTCACACAAAACATTTAAGAATCACTAGGAGCAATATGATCAAGAGGATGGTGCTCGCACCTTTGCTGGTACCACTTGTTCAATCTCAGGTTATATTCATAATAATCTCACGAATATATCGTTATCGTCGAAAACCTAATAAAAGACGATAATGCAATAAATATCAAATAAAGTCAGAAATCCAACATGCTAAAAAATGTATGAAATTTATACAGTAGGTAGGTCATAATTTTAAATGAATTTAGGTGAAAGAATTATTTCATTTAGATTTAGTATGTGAGAGTTATGGTGGTTTTAAAACTTTAAATAAATTTTGAATTTTGACTTTTAAAACTTCAAAGATTCAAATAAAGCAATATAACTCTTTCAAATTTCAGAAAATCCAATAAAATAATTATTTTATTTATTTTATTTTGGTAACATCACTTTGGGATGTTACAAACTACCGCCCTTAAAAGGAATCTCGTCCCCGAGGTTCGGAGAGGCTTGAAAGAAAAAGATGGACAAGGGATAAATGAACATAGAGATAGAGAAAGTCTATCTTCAAGTTGGCTTTATGTCCAAGGTTGTTGAGTTGTCCGAAGTTTTGAAGTATCAATTGTCTTTCAAGTCCCTTATGCATCGAAAGGTTAGGTTGTCCAATGGATTGTTAGAAAAGAGCGAAAAGCAAAGGATGGGAAAGAAAGCCTATGAGGAGAGAAGTCTACCCATTAAAGCAAACGTTGTACACAAGATCAAAAGATCTACGTACGACGTACCAAAAGAACACATACGATACAAGTTAAGAAGCAATACAACGTTCTACTCGATCGAGACTCCTTAATTTGGTGAAACGACTCAATACACAGAATGAGTCTTGGCACACTTAAGCTATATAGCTTGGTTGATAAAACGATCTTCGGTATATCTTGCATGGCGATTGTAACAGCCCAAATTTTGAAGAAATTAAAATTTATGTATTTTGTGGATTTTCTGGAATTTTCAGAAGTTTTTCCTTAATCAATTAAAGCTAATCAAATTTATGTGCAAAATATATTACCACAAAATAGCTGGAAATATTTTATTTAAGTCCTAATTGCTCCAGAGAATTTCTGTGAATTTTCTCAGAATTTTTGGACTTAAATTGCTATATTCTAAAGCCAAATCGAATTATCAGTATTTAATTAAATCAGAAATCAAAAGAAATTACAAAAACAGTGTCTGGGCCGAAACCCACTCGGCCCAGACCATTTCCCGCGCGCGCACGGCCCGCTCCACCCTCGCCTCTCCTCTCTCTGACTGCCAGCAGGACCCGCCTGTCAGTCTCTCCCTCTCTCCCACTCTCGCGCCGCTTCGGTCGCTGTCAGCCGTTGGATCTAAATCCAACGGCCAGAACGCAATGAAGCATTCGGACGACTCCAACATCCCCAACCACCGGTGACCGTTAGATCTAAATCCAACGGCTACGCCCAAACCCAACTTACTGTTTCGCCCCATCTAATCTCAACCGTCCGATCAAAATCGGACGTACCCCCAATCGTCTTCCTCTTTCCCTTCTTCTTCCTCCACCTTCCTTTCTTGCCGCGAAGCCGCCATGGATACAAATCGGGAACCTTCCATACACGGCTAAATCCCGGGCGAATCACTGAAATCTCGTGCGCATTGAAGTCCCTGATCTGCTCCGCCCTCGACACGGCCGTGTCTTTCCATCCCCGTAGCCCCAAATCCCAGATTCATCGCCGCCGTGCCGCACGACCTTCGTGCGCCCCACGTTGAACCATCCACGCCCGCGCCCTATAAATAGGTGCGCCGGGAGCGCCTCCTTCACCGCACCTCAAAGCCACCATCCACAGCCCTCCTCCCTGCTTGGCGCCGGGTCGAGTTCTTCGCGCGACCGCAGCGCCGAGCTCCGTTTTTCGCCGCCACCGAAGCTCCTCCGCCTCATTGTCAACACCATCGTCATCGCCTTGTCGTCGCAAAGCCAATACCGTCATCCACCTCGCCAAAGGGCCTCGGGAACACCTTCGTCGCCGTCGACCTCAAACCGCCACCGCTCTCGGCTCCGCCGCCGCCATCTCGTCACGCCCGCCACCGCAAGGTAGTGCCTAACATCGACATCGCACCGACTTCTTTTGCGCCACGACCATTTGGCTCGCGCGGCGTCGAACGCCGCGAGCTCGAGCCAAGCACCGCCGCTCACGGAGCCGGCGTGGCTCGCCACGCGTCGCGACGGCCGGCGCCACCTCGCCGACAAGCCAATGTGGTGCCGCGTGTCGCCACATCAACCGGTCCACCCCGTCCCTCCGAACCAAAAGCCGTAGGCTTGGTTCACGTAGACCGTGTCTATGACACGTGGGGCCCGCATGTCAGGAATTATTTTTAATTCCTTTAATTTCCGAAAAATCCATCGCTGGCGTCAGCTTGCACAATAAATAGAATTTCCTTTAGAAAATTAATTCAGAGAATTCAATTAAATTCCAGATTTTGTATTAAACTTCTAAAATTCATAGCTTTTGCATTTGAACTCCAAATTGGGTGGTTCAAGTTGCAAAATTTGTCTAAAATCATAATCTAGCTAATTAAAGCAAAATATTTCAATTTGGAGTTAGTTTGAGCTGAGTTTTTGAATTTATTTGAATTTGGAGTTAATTTGTCGTAATTTCACGTATAGACCTCGACGACTCCGGAGAGTTAGATCCTTCCGACGATTTAGAATTTCAAGACTTCAACGAAGGCAAGTTACACTATTGATCATATTGTTCCCAGTATTTTAAATTATTTAATTCCTGTTTTAAATTACTATTACATGCATATGTTTATATAATTGTTTAAATGTCCTATTTATATATAGTTATTCCAATCTCCATTGTATGGCCAATTTGATTATTGAATATGAATACCATGACACCCTTAGGCAAAGTTCTATTAAAATTTGTCATAAGCTTAGCCATGCTTAGACCACATTTATTTGGGAAGGTTTAGCCAAATCCTTTACAATTTGATTTTAAGTTTGTTTCGGTGGTATTGTTTTACCACGGAAGGCTTTTAGTGAGTTTTCACTCTAAATAAAATAAAATGGGTTTGGACTTGGGCGTGATGGATGTATGGTGGGTGCAGGTTCATGCACGGGCCTAATCTGGTTAGGATTACGGCCCATGGGTTTATTTAAATGGAAAGTCACCCAAGTCAGTTAAGGACCGGTCTTTGAGCGTATTTTGCTACGCCTTACCGTACCACCACATGTCCGAATGGGACGATTTGGCTAAATAATCTGTGGTATCTTAGTGATATTTATGCTATGTTGTATGTGTGGGTGTTGGTTAGACATTAGTCCCACCGGGCGCAAGAGGGGGCTTCCGGAGGATGGTTAGTCCAATGGTAGCGAAACCTTAGCGGGCATAAATACATTAAGATACTGCTTTGTAACGGACTCATGATAATTGCTTAGTCACACGCCTTTGGAAGCGTGCTTTGGCGACATTAAAAGCATATTATCTCGTGTGGGTAAAGTCGCACAAACTCTGCAGAGTAGAAACTATTCGAATAGCGCGTCATGATCATGGACATGCTAGCAAAGCCACTCTAAGTTATACTTGTTTTTGGTTTATAAAATAATTTCCACAGATTGATTTTAGGATGGATAATCCTATGGTAAAATTAGGCGGTTAGCCAAGTGTTAGGAGGGTATCCTTCACTATTCATTTATCGGAGGTTATCCACTATTCATTGTCATCTTAATCACCGATTTCAATTATGTTATTAAAATTGGCCTTAGAAAACTATTAATGGTATTTAATCTGAAATCTTGTTTATGCAAAACAACCCCGCCATTATCCTTTGTTTACCCTATGCATGCATTAATCTTCAATATTGGGTGTAACTTGCAAGCACGGTAGTTGTGCTTACTCTTGCTGAATAATCTTTATTCAGGAGAAGACCTCTATCAGAACGGTGAGGACCTGGACGAATAGGCTACGTCCCCAGACGATTGCCTGTGGCAAGTCGTGTGGCCTACTACTACTTTTTCCGCTGTGTTATTTCTTTTCATTTGGCCTCAGGCACAGTTGTAATAAAACTCTGAGATAATATTAATAAAGAGCGTGATATGATTTTGCTATCACTTTTGATGACTGTGTACACTGGAAATCCTAGACTAGTGTATAAACACAGAGAATTCGGGATCCTTCGTTCCCGGGTTCGACAAAAGTGGTATCAGAGCCATATCGACTGTAGGTCGTGGCCCCACAAATGTCCTAAGGACTTGTTTTCAAAAACTAAAACTATTTTGAGTCTATCCAGAGTCATTTCTCAACCTTTCTCTTCAAAACGGTTACTGACTCATCTATTCCTCAAAATTGTAGATGGCCGAGGTACCGGACGCTATCTCACACGGAGTCATTGCCGGATACTGGGCTGAACTTCTCTCGGAAGTGATGCAGCACTTGGACTATAAGAAGAGGCCAACGTTCCAGGGCTATCGGTACAAGGTGGGGGAACGACACCTCTGGAGGGTGGAAGTACTGATTTACTCCGACCTGTCGCCGAACACGGTCTTCCACACCTTCCACGCCCTGATCAGACGCGACACCTTCGCGTATGGAATTCAAGATGCAGCAAGAGAAGCAGTTCGTCGACTCCGCCACAGCTACGACCGCTACCTCAACGGCACCGGGTTTCACTATTACCCGATGCATCATCGACCGAACTCGGCGGCGTCTTCCGCACCGCCAAGGAAGAAGATTCTCGGTGACGCACGGTGGACTTAACGAAGGCGCGGACTCGTCTACGGAATACCTTGGAGGACTGCGTGCCGCTCAAGGCGGCTTGGAGTGCGCGAAGCAAGGATCAAGGCATTGGAAGCAGAACTGGCTAGCTATAAGGCTGGCGAGGGTAGCTCCAATGAGATAGACTATACCCCCAGTACCCCATAGATGCTTCATTAGTCCTATAGTTAGTCGCGAATTATGAGCTATCAATTACCCTTGTGATAGCCATAATCCATTAATAAAATGATTGAATAAAAGAACTATTTTGAAAAGTTGGATCTTTATTGCGTGTTTATTGGTTCTTGGGTTGTTTTAGATTTATTCCCCTTAGAGTTTCTACCATCTTATCTAAATCCTTGGAGGATCCCGCAGATGGTGACCACCCGCAGAAACGGCAACGGCAGCAGCAGTGCCGAAGGACAAGGAAACGATCAGGCGGATCATCGAATAACCACATTCGCGCACCACCACCACCGCCGTGAAGGACCCGATTGGCGCGGATGATGGCCAATCGGACCATCGATTGACCTTCGCCCAATCTCGCAAAATGTGCGAGAATGCTCAAGCCGCCATCGAGGCGCGGCGATTCGCTCCACCTCCGCATAACCAAAGGTCGACTATGTGCGAGTTTATGAGGATCGCGCGCCGACATTCTCGGCGATCGAACCAATGGACGCCGACGGCGGCCGGGCTATTGGGAAGAAATTGGACATCGATCGGTGCTCGATCGCGAGAGGTTCGGTTTGCCTCTCACCGGTGGTGGTCCCACATCAGAATGGTGGGACAATTACTGCATCGCACACAATAATGCTCGATCCATCACATGGGCCGACTTCGTGCGAGCTTTCCGTCATGCACACATCCCGGCAGCGATGATGACGTTAAAGAAGAAGGAATTCCACGCGCTTCGCCAGGGCAACCATACGGTGAATGAGTACTTTCACGCTTTAACCAACTTGCCCGCTTCGCCCGCCTAACGTAGCAGAGATGAGGGCGAGCGAGGAAATGTTCTGGAAGGCTTAAACGATGATATTTCGTCAACTTATCTCTCGAATTTCACCGACTTTGCAGTTGGTGGATAAAGCTATCGGCGGGAGGCCAAACACGCAAATGGAGAACCGCAGCGGAGGATGGCGCTCAAGGTTCAACGCCGAGGTGCGCCCAAACCTCGCATCACCACACCGCGGCAACGTGGGAAGTTCCAATCTTCCACGTCTCGTACTCCAGCACCGCCACAGCGCTCCAACCCCTCCAACTTCCGTGGCACTTCATCAGGAGGGCAGTTTCAGCCGAAGCACTCTACCTCCTCGTCCGAGTAATGCGTGCTTCCACCGCAACGAGGCGGGCATTACGCCAATAAATGCCGAAGAAGCGACAGGTTTGGCACCAGCAAGGCCAACCTCGGGAGTTGCAACCACCGGCGGCACCAACCGACCCGCAGGCCAGTTCACCAAGGGACGGGTGAACCATGTCACCGCCGAGGAAGCTCAGGCAGCGCCAGACGTTGTTCTTGGTACGTTCCTCGTTAATTCAAAGGCACGACATCTGTCTTATTTGATTAGGAGCTTCACATTCTTTCGTGTCAAATAAGTTTGTGGGAAAATATGGGTTACCTGTATCCTCCTTAACCACCCCCATGATAATCCATTCTCCGGGCTCGGTAATGAGAACCAATTCTCTCTGCCCAAATCTTACCCTTGAGATATCCGGAGTATCCTTTCTAGCAGATCTGATAGTGTTACACTCCCAAGGCCTGGATGTAATACTTGGAATGGACTGGCTAGCCAAAAACCACGGTCAAATAGACTGTGCCAATAGATCCATCACCCTCACAAATGACCAAGGCCTATCTGTTGAATTCAAACCCAAGGTCCGCACCGGAGGAAGTTCCATGCTCACCAGCTTGAAGGAGGTGAAACTGGAAGACATACCCGTGGCTCGAGAATATCCCGACGTCTTTCCAGATGATCTACCCGGCATGCCACCGGATAGGGACATCATGTTCCTAATTGATCTAGTCCCCGGGACAGCTCCGATCTCGAAAAGGCCCTACAGAATGCCTGCCAACGAGTTAGCAGAACTGAAAAAGCAAATCGAAGAGGTGCGAGAAAAAGGGTACATTCGACCCAGTTCCTCACCATGGGGAGCCCCAGTACTTTTTGTTAAGAAGAAAGACAATAGTATGAGAATGTGCGTTGATTACAGATCACTCAACGAAGTAACAATCAAGAATAAATACCCGATGCCCAGAATTGATGATCTGTTCGATCAGCTGAAGGGAGCAAGTGTCTTCTCGAAGATTGATCTAAGATCCGGTTATCACTGGCGAAGATCGGACGGAAGATATTCCAAAGACCGCCTTCACCACGGATATGGGTCTGTATGAATTTACGATGAATGTCCTTGGACTAACCAACACCCCGCCTACTTCATGAATATGATGAACAAGGTGTTCATGGAATTCTGGATAAATTCGTGGTCGTCTTTATTGACGATATCCTCATCTATTCGAAGGACGAAGAAGAAGATGAAGAGCATCTCCGAATGATCCTAGACAAGCTCGGGAGCACCGACTTTATGCCAAATTCAGCAAGAGTGAATTACGCTAAGTCAAGTGCATTCCTTGGACACATCGTATCCGCAGGAGGAATTGCGATGAGACCCCGCCAAGGTTGAGGCGATAATGGGTGAAACAACCCGGATCGACCACCGAGGTGAGAAGTTTCCTTGGGTTGGCAAAGCTATTATCGCGGTTCATCGAAGGTTTTCGAGTGGCCAAACCCATGACTCAACCGAAGAAAGAGAAGAAGTTTGAGTGGTCAAGCGCTGTGAAGAAAGTTTCAAGAACTAAAAAGAGGCTAGTCTCAAAGACCGGTGTTAGTATTACTGGACATCCGCAAGGATTTTGAGATCTTTGTGACGCATCCGTCAAGGCCTCGGATGTGTGATCGATGCAGAAGGCAAAGTTGTAGCTTATGCATCCCGGCTGTTGAGGCCGCACGAAAGGAACTACCCAACTCATGATCTGGAGTTAGCAGCAATTATGCACGCTCTGAAAATCTGGCGGCATTATCTCATTGGTAACCTCTGTGAGATTTTCACGGATCATAAAAGCCTGAAGTACATATTCACACAGTCCGAGCTCAATCTCCGACAGAGGAGATGGTTGGAATTGATAAAGGATTACGATCTCGGAATCCATTATCATCCGGGCAAAGCCAATGTGGTAGCAGATGCCTTGAGCAGAAAAGCATATTGCAACACCATCATGGTGCAACAAAATCACCGAGTCGTATGAAGAGTCAAGCACGAACGGAGATTGTCAATCATGGTTGCGTAAACGCTTTAGAAGTTCAACCGACTCTTCAGGATCAGATCAGAACAAAACAGTCAGAAGATGAAGACATCCAAGAAATCAAGAAGAATATGAGAAGAGGCAAAGCTCCAGGCTTCTCCGAGGATGAACAAGGGACAGTGTGGTTCGGAGACCGCATCGTGTGCCCAACCAGCAGGAGATAAAGGAGGCGATTCAAAGAAGCTCATGAGTCACCATACTCCATTCATCCGGTAGCACCAAAATGTACGGGACTTAAAGAAAAGTATTGGTGGGTCGGCATGAAGCGTGAAATTGCGACCGTCGCTCGTTGTGACGTCATCAAAGGGTTAAGGCACAACACCAAAGACCCACTGGTGCATTGCACCATTACCAATTCCAGTGGAAGTGAGAAGAGGTTGGTATGGACTTCATCACCGGACTCCCCAGGACCCAATCGGGATATGACTCCATCTGGGTAGTAATTGACCGGTTAACTAAAGTAGCTCACTTTATTCCTGTCAAGACCACCTACCAGAGTAGCAAGCTAGCAGAGTTGTACATGGCCAGAATCGTCTGCTTGCATGGGGTACCCAAGAAGATTGTGTCTGATAGAGGTTCTCTGTTTACTTCTCGGTTCTGGAAAAGTCTGCATGAAGCCTTGGGAACCAGACTCAATTTCAGCACGGCGTATCACCCCCAGACCGATGGTCAAACAGAACGCACCAACCAAGTTCTTGAAGATATGCTTCGAGCTTGTGCATTAGACTTCGGAAAAGGTTGGGATAAGGATCTTCCATATGCCGAGTTCTCATACAATAATAGCTACCAAGCCAGTTTGCAGATGGCTCCATTTGAAGCTCTGTATGGTAGGAAATGCCGGACCCCGCTCCTTTGGGATCAGGTGGGAGAGCGTCAACTCCTCGGACCTGAGTTGATCAAAGAAGCCGAAAGTAAAGTAAAAACTATTCGGGAGCGTCTGAAAGTAGCCCAATCCCGACAAAAGAGTTATGCCGATAACCGTCGGAGGGAACTAAGCTTTGAGATAGGAGATGTTGTCTACCTCAGAGTTACCCCTCTTAGAGGTGTAAGGAGATTCCAAACAAAAGGTAAACTCGCACCCAGGTATATCGGGCCATACAAGATCTTGGCAAAACGTAGGGAGGTAGCTTATCAACTAGAATTGCCAGAAGCCCTGTCAGCAGTGCATAATGTCTTTCACGTATCGCAATTAAAGAAATGTCTGGTCAAAAATTTAACATGCCCCCACGAGATTGACAAAAGAACAATTAAATACATAACAATAACAATTGTCAATCCCATTGTGTTTTGATAGCTAACACACAACAAATTATTAAGCCAAGCCTTCGCCATTATCCCGGCGTGTGGTTGCATGTAAGACTTGGTTCATCACACCACAGACCGGTCCTTCAACACTCAGACAGGGCTACACAATTCCATAACAACAACAATATTTCATGATCACCCTACACCCGTCCAAGTTAAGAACATAAAACACATGCCCAACATGCCCACAAACCCCAGAGGCGAAGATCTGGATACCACCCTCAAATCCAACATAATCCAATCCATAAAATCCTCAAATTTCAATAGGATTCAATTCAATTCACTGGCCGATGGACTAGCTCCATCAACCGCTCTCGGCTAAGACTACTAGCATGGCTAAGCATCGTTCTACAAACTAGCAACAAACCCATATAACATATAACCTTAGTTGTTCAAGGTAAAAGGGTAATCAACATTCAAAGGAGGGCTAATGCAACAATTAGGAGATTAACTACTTCTACCCATAAATATACATTTCAAAATAGCATGCAATTGATAAAAACTCACACAAAACATTTAAGAATCACTAGGAGCAATATGATCAAGAGGATGGTGCTCGCACCTTTGCTGGTACCACTTGTTCAATCTCAGGTTATATTCATAATAATCTCACGAATATATCGTTATCGTCGAAAACCTAATGAAAGACGATAATGCAATAAATATCAAATAAAGTCAGAAATCCAACATGCTAAAAAATATATGAAATTTATACAGTAGGTAGGTCATAATTTTAAATGAATTTAGGTGAAAGAATTATTTCATTTAGATTTAGTATGTGAGAGTTATGGTGGTTTTAAAACTTTAAATAAATTTTGAATTTTGACTTTTAAAACTTCAAAGATTCAAATAAAGCAATATAACTCTTTCAAATTTCAGAAAATCCAATAAAATAATTATTTTATTTATTTTATTTTGGTAACATCACTTTGGGATGTTACAAACTACCGCCCTTAAAAGGAATCTCGTCCCCGAGGTTCGGAGAGGCTTGAAAGAAAAAGATGGACAAGGGATAAATGAACATAGAGATAGAGAAAGTCTATCTTCAAGTTGGCTTTATGTCCAAGGTTGTTGAGTTGTCCGAAGTTTTGAAGTATCAATTCGTCTTTCAAGTCCCTTATGCATCGAAAGGTTAGGTTGTCCAATGGATTGTTAGAAAAGAGCGAAAAGCAAAGGATGGGAAAGAAAGCCTATGAGGAGAGAAGTCTACCCATTAAAGCAAACGTTGTACACAAGATCAAAAGATCTACGTACGACGTACCAAAAGAACACATACGATACAAGTTAAGAAGCAATACAACGTTCTACTCGATCGAGACTCCTTAATTTGGTGAAACGACTCAATACACAGAATGAGTCTTGGCACACTTAAGCTATATAGCTTGGTTGATAAAACGATCTTCGGTATATCTTGCATGGCGATTGTAACAGCCCAAATTTTGAAGAAATTAAAATTTATGTATTTTGTGGATTTTCCGAATTTTGAAGTTTTCCTTAATCAATTAAAGCTAATCAAATTTATGTGCAAAATATATTACCACAAAATAGCTGGAAATATTTTATTTAAGTCCTAATTGCTCCAGAGAATTTCTGTGAATTTTCTCAGAATTTTTGGACTTAAATTGCTATATTCTAAAGCCAAATCGAATTATCGTATTTAATTAAATCGAAATCAAAAGAAATTACAAAAGCGAGTGTGCAGGCCGAAACCCACTCGGCCCAGACCATTTCCCGCGCGCGCACGGCCCGCTCCACCCTCGCCTCTCCTCTCTCTGACTGCCAGCAGGACCCACCTGTCAGTCTCTCCCTCTCTCCCACTCTCGCGCCGCTTCGGTCGCTGTCAGCCGTTGGATCTAAATCCAACGGCCAGAACGCAATGAAGCATTCGGACGACTCCAACATCCCCAACCACCGGTGACCGTTAGATCTAAATCCAACGGCTACGCCCAAACCCAACTTACCGTTTCACCCCATCTAATCTCAACCGTCCGATCAAAATCGGACGTACCCCCAATCGTCTTCCTCTTTCCCTTCTTCTTCCTCCACCTTCCTTTCTTGCCGCGAAGCCGCCATGGATACAAATCGGGAACCTTCCATACACGGCTAAATCGGGCGAATCACCAAATCTCGTGCGCATTGAAGTCCCCGACCGCTCCGCCCGACACGGCCGTGTCTTTCCATCCCCGTAGCCCCAAATCCCGATTCATCGCGCGCGTGCGCACGACCTTCGTCGCCCACGTTGAACCATCCACGCCGCGCCCTATAAATAGGTGCGCGGGGCGCCTCCTTCACCGCACCTCAAAGCCACCATCCACGACCCTCCTCGCTGCAGGCGCCGGGTCGAGTTCTTCGCGGCGGCGACCGCAGCGCTTCGTTTTCGCCGCCACCGAAGCTCCTCCGCCTCATTGTCAACACCATCGTCATCGCCTTGTCGTCGCAAAGCCAATACCGTCATCCACCTCGCCAAAGGGCCTCGGGAACACCTTCGTCGCCGTCGACCTCAAACCGCCGCCGCTCTCCAACTCGCCGCCGGCCATCTCGTCACGCCCCGCCACCGCAAGGTAGTGCCCTAGCATCAGCATCGCACCAGCTTCTTTTTGCGCACGACCATTTGGCTCGCGCGCGAGAACGAACGCCGCGAGCTCGAGCCCTAGCACTGCCGCTCACCGGAGCCGACGTGGCTCGGCCACGTCGCGGCCAGGTCAGCGCCACCTCGGCCAGCAAGCCTACGTGGCTGCCCGCGTGTCGGCCACATCAACCGGTCCACCCCGTCCCTCCGAACCAAAAGCCGTAGGCTTGGTTCACGTAGACCGTGTCTATGACACGTGGGGCCCGCATGTCAGGAATTATTTTTAATTCCTTTAATTTCCGAAAAATCCATCATTTGGCGTCGACTGCGCAATAAATAGAATTTCCTTTAGAAAATTAATTCAGAGAATTCAATTAAATTCCAGATTTTGTATTAAACTTCTAAAATTCATAGCTTTTGCATTTGAACTCCAAATTGGGTGGTTCAAGTTGCAAAATTTGTCTAAAATCATAATCTAGCTAACTAAAGCAAAATATTTCAATTTGGAGTTAGTTTGAGCTGAGTTTTTGAATTTATTTGAATTTGGAGTTAATTTGTCGTAATTTCACGTATAGACCTCGACGACTCCGGAGAGTTAGATCCTTCCGACGATTTAGAATTTCAAGACTTCAACGAAGGCAAGTTACACTATGGATCATATTGTTCCCAGTATTTTAAATTATTTAATTCCTGTTTTAAATTACTATTACATGCATATGTTTATATAATTGTTTAAATGTCCTGTTTATATATAGTTATTCCAATCTCCATTGTATGGCCAATTTGATTATTGAATATGAATACCATGACACCCTTAGGCAAAGTTCTATTAAAATTTGTCATATGCTTAGCCATGCTTAGACCACATTTATTTGGGAAGGTTTAGCCAAATCCTTTACAATTTGATTTTAAGTTTGTTTCGGTGGTATTGTTTTACCACGGAAGGCTTTTAGTGAGTTTTCACTCTAAATAAAATAAAATGGGTTTGGACTTGGGCGTGATGGATGTATGGTGGGTGCAGGTTCATGCAGGGCCTAATCTAGTTAGGATTACGGCCCATGGGTTTATTTAAATGGAAAGTCGCCCAGTCGATTAAGGACCGGTCTTTGAGCGTATTTTGCTACGCCTTACCGTACCACCACATGTGCGGAATGGGACGATTTGGCTAAATAATCTGTGGTATCTTAGTGATATTTATGCTATGTTGTATGTGTGAGTGTTGGTTAGACATTAGTCCCACCCGCGCAAGAGAGGGCTTCAGGAGGATGGTTAGTCAATGGTAGCGAAACCTTAGCGGGCATAAATACATTAAGATACTGCTTTGTAACGCCTCATGATAATTGCTTAGTCACACGCCTTGGGCGTGCTTTGGCGACATTAAAAGCATATTATCTCGTGTGGGTAAAGTGTACAAACTCTGCGAGTAGAAACTATTCGAATAGCGCGTCATGGTCATGGACATGCTAGCAAAGCCACTCTAAGTTAGACTTGTTTTTGGTTTATAAAATAATTTCCACAGTTGATTTTAGGATGGATAATCCTATGGTAAAAATTGGGCGGTTAGCCAAGTGTTAGGAGGGTATCCTTCACTATTCATTTATCGGAGGTTATCCACTATTCATTGTCATCTTAATCACTGATTTCAATTATGTTATTAAAATTGGCCTTAGAAAACTATTAATGGTATTTAATCTGGAAATGTTGTTTATGCAAAACAACCCTGCCATTATCCTTTGTTTACCCTATGCATGCATTAATCTTCAATATTGGGTGTAACTTGCAAGCACGGTAGTTGTGCTTATTCTTGCTGAATAATCTTTATTCAGGAGAAGACCTCTATCAGAACGGTGAGGACCTGGACGAATAGGCTACATCCCCAGACGATTGCCTGTGGCAAGTCGTGTGGCCTACTACTACTTTTTCCGCTGTGTTATTTCTTTTCATTTGGCCTCAGGCCCAGTTGTAATAAAACTCTGAGATAATATTAATAAAGAGCGTGATATGATTTTGCTATCACTTTTGATGACTGTGTACACTGGAAATCCTAGACTAGTGTATAAACACAGAGAATTCGGGATCCTTCGTTCCCGGGTTCGACAGCGATGCTCTATTGATGGTTCCGTGTCTTGTAGTCTTGAACGTAATGGGAAGAAACGTGTTGACCATCTATAGAAATTTTCAAGGAAGAGAGAATCATTTTAGCATTATAAAATGTGAAGAAAGAATTAGGAAAGAAAGAATTTCTATGAAGAAGTTATATATAGATGACCAAGATGAGGCGAGAACAAATTATTTTTCTTGTTATATAAAATAAGTTTTGAAGTATTCAACTAACGGCCATTCTAACTAGGTCACGACCTACAGTCGATATGGCTCTGATACCACTTTGTCCGGACCCGGGATTAACACTCCAGATCCTCTGTGCATAACTGAACTAGTCCCATGATCAGTG
Organism: Ampelocalamus luodianensis; assembly: GCA_036346255.1. Taxonomy (NCBI): domain Eukaryota; kingdom Viridiplantae; phylum Streptophyta; class Magnoliopsida; order Poales; family Poaceae; genus Ampelocalamus; species Ampelocalamus luodianensis. The sequence goes on from CM070633.1 coordinate 47,544,220, forward strand.
GCTGGCTCACACAGTAAACAAATGTGATAACACAACCATAATCGCAAAAAATTATTAATAAATAACAGAGTTGCTTACATGATAGGCTTACGAGCCAACAATAAATAAACACAGCGGAAGACGAAGAAGACATAGTGGAGTCCAGTTGATCTGCTACAGGTAATCGACTTGGGTAGCGGCCTAGTCGTCGAGATCCACACTAGTAGCGAAGTCCTTCTCCTCTGAAATTTTGTTTGCATAAAGCAAGTATGAGCACAACTACCGTGCTCGCAAGTTACACCCTTCAAATAACAGAATGGTATGCATATATGGATGTAACAAAGGATGACATATTGGTTGATTTGCATAAAGCAGCATTTTCTTTAAATACTTATACTAAGTTCCAAAGCAGATATTTATAACTACAAATCATTTTATAAATTCTCAGTTTTATAGTCAGATAACATTCACACATGAATGGTGAAGGATACCCTCCTATCACTTGGCTTCCTGCCCAATTCCCATTTGGATAAAACCAGTTTGAAGAAGTATTTTTCAAACAAAACTAAAGTCTAACTTTGAGCAGTTCGGCCAGCATATCCATAACCGTGGACACGGCTATTCGAATAGTTTTACACTCTGCAGAGGTTGTACAGCTTTACCCACAAGACACGACTTCTCTAGTTTATTCGGCATCCGTCGATACCACCGCTCACTACCGTAGGTAAGCGGTCTAGAGCACATGACAAGGCCTTTATAAAGCGCCATTCCACCGTAGTTACCTCTCTAGGGTTTCGCCACCCCCGTTGGAATGAAAACCTCCGGGTTCGGGCCCCCTCTTGAGCCAGGTGGGATAACATAGTCATGAAAGACAACCCACCGAAACAGTTGGATCGACCGCGATGGAACTTTGCAGATTAGTCAGCCAGGTCCTACTCCCCACACTAAGGACATGTGGTGGTACGGTATGGCTTAGCTTCATACACTCGAAGATCGGTCCTTAACTGACTTGGGCAACTTGCCAACAAAACCCATGGGCCTCAACCATACCCGATTGAGCCCGTGCATGAACATGCACCCACCAAACATCCATTATGCCCAAATTCAAACCAATTTTCATTTTATTTTCTAAGTAAAAGCATTTTATAACTCTTCTATGGTAAAAAAATACCATAGATCCAATTTAAATTAAATTTGAAAGATTTGGCTAAAAACTTCCCAAATACAAGATTTGATATAAGCATTGGCTAAGCATACGATTAATTTTAGTATTATTTCATCTAGTGGTGACAAGGTATTTATGTTCAATATTCAAATTGGCCATACAAGAAAAATTGGAATAACTAGGCAATTAAAACAGGGGATTAAAATAATTGTATAAACATAAGCATGCAGTAATAATTTAAAACAGAATATAAATAATTTGAGATAATGGGATCAATATGATCAACGCTATAACTTGCCTTGCTTGATGAGGTGATGCAGATCACCTAGTACTAACGTGATGTTGTTTTCCTTAACAGGTCACCTAGTACTCACAAGTACTTCCTCTAGGTAGTCGAAGTGTACAATCACGATGATCATACAGTCAAAATCAATCCTCCTATAAGCTTTTCAAACGGCGTCGAATTCTGACTCTCCGAGGTCGTTGAAATCTAATCGTGAAATAGGCCAAATTCAAATAACAATTCAAATGAACTCCAAATTAAATAATTTTGGTTTAGTTGGCTATATCTTGAATTTAGATAAATTTAGAAATTTGAATCACCCAAATCGGAGTTCGGATGCAAAAGATATGAGCTTTAGAAGTTTGAAATTACAAGAAATAATAGAATTAGGGTTTTTCTGAATTTACCGATTTATTTTCCTAAAGGAAAATCCGGTTTATTGCGCATGATGACGTCAGCGAGGAATTTTCGGGATTTAAGGGAATTAAAATAATTCCCTGACATGTAGGGCCCACTGTAATGTGGCTCGGCTCACCTGGACTGGGTCTAGGGGTGATTGGGTCTGAGGGCGGGGTGGACCGTGCCACGCGGATGCCACGTGGGCAAGGATGGCGACGTGGCACCGGGTGGCGCCGAGGTGGCTGCCACGCTAGCACAAGGCCGGCGGCGACGCATGCTGACCAATGGTCGCCGGCGTTTGGCAAGGCGGCAGCAGGAGTGGTTGGTACCAACAGCAAGAGGAGGCGACGGGGAGTTCGGGGCTTACCACGGTGGGGGCTAGGTGCGCAGAGATCACCGGCGGCGAGAGGTTTGGCGGTGGCGCGTGCGGGCTCGACGGGCGGCATGGTGATTCGGTGGGTGTCCGACGAAGTGGGTGGGCGCACGAAGGAGGTCGTGGGACGGCGACGAAGATGCCGTGGTCGGTGAGGCCGGGGAGTCGACGATGGTGGCGCAACCGCCAAAAGAAGAGCTCGCGGCCAACGATGAAAGAACTTAAATTCCGGCTAGCCGAGGGATAGAGAGGTTATGGGAGTGGTGGCGCTGAGGTGAGGAGGCCAAGGCGGTCCTGGTGCCCCCTTTTATAGGGCGCGGGCGAGGCTGGATCAACGTAGGGCACAAGTTGGTCGTGCGGTGATGTCGGCGGGGATTAGGGCATTCGAGGCCGGGGATGGAAGGGGTAACGGGCGACATGGAAGCGGCTTGATGCACGGGTTTAAACGCGCACGACCGTGTGGGGAAGGGAGGCGAAAATCGCGGTGTTGATGGAGCTCGCGGGCGCGGCAATGGCGGCGTGTGCGGCGAAGAAGAAGGGAACGAGGAAGAAGAAGGTGACGTGGGCGGGCGGACCTGGGCCGTTCGATTTAAATCGAACGGTCCCTATCAACAGGGACGTTCGGAGCTCTGGAGATGTCACCACGATTGGGCCGTTGGTCCTTGATCCAACGGTGGTCGTTAGATAAGACGTTCGGTCGCCCGAACGTTACACGGGATCTGACCGTTGATCTTTGATCCAATGGTGAAATCGGGTTTGGGGTTTTAACTGCGTGGAAGAACGGGATGACGTGGAAGAGTGATAGCCGTCCGATGTAAATCAGACGGTGGAAGAGAGAGGGAAGAGAATGCGCGGGAGGCTGGGCTGGACGGGCCGCGTGCGTGTGGGATTTTGGGTTGGGCTGAGGGGTTTCGGCCCAAACCCTGTTGAGAGGATTTTAATTAATTTAACCTTTTAAATAATTCTGATAATTCAAAAGGGCTTTAGAAAATAGCAAATTAAATCCAAAATTTATGAGAAAATTCACAGAAATTCCCTTATTTATTTTGGACTTAAATAAAATATTTCTGACTTATGATTGGCTTTTAATTTTGCAAATAAATTATTTTGGCTTTGAAATATTTAGGAAAAAGCTTTTAAAATTTCCAAAAAATTGTAGAATTTAATTAAAATTTTATTTTTTCAGATCAAACCAACTGATACTTCAAGAACTTCAAATAAATTTTAAATTTTTACTTTTAAAACTTCAAAGATTCAAATAAAGCAATATAACTCTTTCAAATTTCTGAAAATCGAATAAAACAATAATTTTATTTATTTTATTTTGGTAACAGCAGTTTGGGATGTTACATCACACATCTCCCTGCCATCTTCTATTCCCAACACAAACCTTAGCACTATTCATTCAATTTTTTTTTACTCCCAGCTGAACACCTCTACTACCAAGCTCTTTCAATGTCCATTGTTTAAGCCAGCTGAGAGGACACAACCCCACTTTCCATTTCCTTGTTCCTCCAGCTGAACCATTCTCCCCTCCTATCACTTTCTTCTCCCCATTCGGCACTGTCATTTTTCCCAAGCCAAAGCACAAGTGCAAACCCCATATTTCCTTGTCTCCACTGCCATCTCTTCCTTTACCCAAGAGAGAAACCTTTTGCCTCTCTTCTTGCCCAACCGAATCACTCATCACTACTGCCACTTTTCTTTATCTTATTTACCTCCACTACACATCCCATCCCCTGCAATCTCCTTTTCCCAAAAGAGCAAACACCGTACCATTTGCTTTTGCCCCAACTCCCCACTGCCCATTTCATCCCACTCCCAGCCGAAATCATCCCCTTCCACTGCCATTTCTCACTCCCAACTGAGCTACCACCTTCCCCTTTCTTTTTATTCCTTCTCACCACTGCCCATTTGCTTGTGTCCAGCACCAAACCTCTCCCCACTGCATGCTTTTTCTCACTGCCCAGCCGAACCATTGAACCAGCCACCCTCAATTATTTTCCTCCCCACACTGTTCCTTGTAAGCATGATCTGAAGCTAAACATGAACTTATGACTTTATCCCCAGCTCATACATGAACACCTAGACTAAAAATTTAGAGCGGAAGCATGATTGAGCATACCCGAAGATGAAGACGCCATGAGGGTGGTAGATGCGTCGAAGAAGAGCCAGGATGAGGTAGCAGTTGTAGTCGGCGGCCGTAGAGATGGCGTGGACGAGGCCGGCGGTGTTCGGTCTTCGCCCACAGCAGCGCACGTAATAGATCGGGTTGTTAGGATGTTTTCAGCCAAGAACCACACCGATTAGAGGCCTGCCTAGTCCCTATTTGTGTAGCGCTGCGTGAACGGGACCGAAACCAACTTGTTGGTTGTGCCCCCGATCAGGGCGCGAGTGGAGACGTGGTCTCCCTGGAATCTCGGGACTATTAGCTGAGATCAACCCAACATTCCTTCTCCCCAACAGCAGCACCTTCTTTTCTTTCTCTATCTTGAGCTCAACCATACATCTTCTCTCCTCCCAATCCAAGCAAGAAACCAAAAATTCCCCTATGCATGTCATACCATCACGTTCTCCATCTCATGAGCATCTCATTCATCCAATTATATTTTACATGCACAGTCTTTTGACTGATTTGAAGATAGGGAGAGGAGCAATGGTGGTGGAGGCGCTGCATGCGTGGGCAGCGAGTGGCCAGCGAGCAAGGTGGCCTGGCGAAGGTCGACGGAGGCGCGGTTCGGTGATGGACGGGTCCAGCTCAGCCAGAGCAAAGAGAAGGTGGAGGTGACGCGGCGGCTCTACGAGGCGCTACATGCATGCAGCGGCACTACATTGGCTATCGATCGGTGGAGCAGTGACACGAAGATGGTGGCACCAAGATGGCGGAGCCAATGAGTCCGAGCGGCGGTGCATGCAGCCAGAGCCATGCATGCACGCGGCCGGGCTCAACAGCGACCGAAGGCAAGGCCGGTGCAGCGGCAGCCCAGCGAGCAGGGAGCCAAGGCACTGCATGCATGTAAGGCGGCATCAAGGTGACCGGCCGACGGGAGGAAGAGACGAGAGAAGTGAAGGTAGGTTCAGCTTGGTTGCTCTTGCCCGATCTGCTTCAAGCTCATGGTCGGAGGTTCAAATGTGGTTGGATAGGCTCCAAACTCGGTGAGTTAGTTCTTCACATAGAGCACTTCATTGTGATCAGTTGGTTTGAGGATTGGTTTAATTGAGCACCGGAATTGAGAGTGGTTTAGTCCGTTCTGTTTGTAGTGTAATTAGAGGTGTGCAATCTTGATGCTTGATCCGTTCGGGGGGTCATATGGTGTCGGATTGGGCTGAAATTTGGACAACACGTTGAGGACTCATTAAACTGACCCGAGAAGATGTCCGATGATTTTTCGCACGCCTAGTGCCGCGGTAAAAATCTTTAGTGTCAAATCGCGTTTACGATTTTTACTTGTGCATGTTGCATATTAGTCATGAGCAAGGCATCTATTTATCCATGTTTAATTGTAAAAATGATTTGCTAGCTTAAGACCGGTATAATTCTCCGGTTATGTCTTATTTGTGCACAGGCGTGTTCTTGTGATGTATGTCGATAGATTACGAATAATTTTATCGTCATAGCAGATTATGTAGATTGTTGATTGGTAGAGGCTAGATTAAGTGTTATTGGATTATTTGATCGGATGATATTATTTTGGAGTCGCATGCAAAATTGTGGTGATCTTTGAGGATAAATTAATTGGAATTTTTTCACTCACGTTGGATTAGTAATTTTTGGAAGTTAGGATGCATAAGGATTTTATGATTTAGTACTTGTTGGATAGCTCTTGTGTGAATATTTATGGAGATATGGAGGTTGAATGGGGTGATTTATTTAATCATGAGTAAATTGATGGAATGTTTTAAGTAATAGCTTGGTGGGTCATATATGCTAGAATTGGGAGAAGAAAACAATAGATTATTTGAGTACGGATAAATGATTGGATTGCTATGTGATTAGTAGATAAGTCCTATTTACCGAGTTGATAGATTTGTACCCTCCATTGAGTAGATAAATGATTATTAGTTGATCGTAGAGGCACAAATGTGATTGGATTGGTAGATGTTGTACATGACTAAGTTTGGTGGTATGGTTATGAGTTGATCGATTGGTGAGCCATTAAAGGTCGGACGTGCCATTATATTGTAAAGCTCATTAGGTGTCGGTTAGTCAAATAAACCTCGATCGGTGGAAATTTTGGTGTATGCGAATGCGATTCACCAATGTGAGACTAGTAGAGTTTGACGGTTAGTATTAGCTTAAATAGTCTGGTAAAGAACTATTGCTAGATTTAGTCATGGTTATATGCTTATCACTTGGTGGATTTCGTACAACCACCGGATGGATTGTGTAGATGGAAGTTTATGAGTCCGGGAATTATTTTGTTGGATTGACTACCTTGATTATGCCTTAGTGGAGGTTACTATGGGATTTTGATCAACATATGAGAATATGATCGGAGAGTATTGTGCATGTGATTGGATTCAACACTGGAGAATCGGTTAAGTAAATGATAGTTAGAAGATTAGATTTGTCGATAGATGTTTTCCTTTAGGAATTAATTGGAAAAGAAAAGAAAATATGTAGGCCCACTTGTCATGACAGAGGCTAGATTAAGTTAAGTGTAAAAAGTATTGAATGCATTAGAAAAATTCAGAAAATAATTATTTTTACGCTAGAAATGGAATTAACTTCAAAAATTGATAGAAAATTCATTCGAACTCCAAATGGAGTGATTCATTTTTTTATTGAACATAACTCTTTATTATCTTTACAACCACAAAATTTTTGTCCCCACCACTGTTATGCAAATTTTCACGAAATAATTAATTTTGTATGAACAGTAATCGAGCTAGGGTTTTCAGCTTTTATTTAATTGTTGTTTTTCAAACTGTGATAACTTTCACATACTAAGTCCAAATGGGTTAATTCTTTCTCCTAAATTCATATAAAGTCCCAATCTATCTACTGTAAAATTTTCATGCATTTTCGAGCATTTTGAATTTTCCAGCTTTATTTGGTGTTTATTGCAACATCGTTCTTTCGATAGATTTTCAGCAATCCGAACGTATTCATGGGTGTATCCTGAGGTTGAATAAGTGATACAGCAAAGGTGCGAGCACCCTCCTCTTGATCATATTGCTCCCAGTGGTTTCTAAAAGTTTTGTGTGAGTTTTATTATCGCAATTGCATGCTATTTTGAAAAGTATGTTCATGGGTAGAAGTAGTTAAATTCCTAATTGTTGCATTGGCCCTCCTTTCAATGTTGATTACCCTTTTTACCTTGAATGATTAAGGATATATGTTATATGGGTTTATTTACTAATTTGTAGAGCGATGCTTAGCCCTGCTAGTAGTTGTAGCCGAGAGCGGTTGATGGAGCTAGTCCATCGGCCAGTGGATTGAATTGAATCTTAATGAAATTTGAGGATTTTATGGACTGGATTTTGTTGAACTTGAGGATTATATCCAGATCTTCGCATCTGGGGTTTGTGGACATGTTGGGCATGGGTTTTGTATGTTCTTAACTTGGACGGGTGTAGGGTGATGATGAATTATTGTTGTTGTTTGTTGTTATGGAACTGTGTAGCCCCGTCTAAGTGGTTAAGGACCGGTCTGTGGTGCGATGAACCAAGTCTTACGTGCAACCACACGCCGGGATAATGGCGAAGGCTTGGCTAACTAATTTGTTATGTGTTAGTTATCAAAACACAATCAGGTTGACAATTGTTATTGTTATTTTTAATTATTCTCTTGTCAATCTGGTGGGGGCAAGTTCGTCGTTCTCTTACTTGTTCTTAAGGGTCTCTTGTTTGAAGGGGACTTACTTACGCAACGAGGTTCACCTGTGGTTCTAGGCGACCGACAGTCTGCCATGGGATTCTGTTCCTCGGGTGGTTTGATAGTTAGGACATGACATTATAACAGCCTTGTTATGCTACCTCAGTCACACTCCTATGGAAGAGTGCATTGACCGACATTACGAGGAATGCATATCGTGTGGGTAAAGCTGTACGACTCTGCAGAGTAACTAAATCTATTCGAATAGCCTCGTCCTAGGTTATGGACATCACTTGTGGGAAAGCAGGCACAGTTAGCTTTTGGGAAATTAAGGTTGGGTTATGGTTGGAAATGTTATGGCATTATGTTAGTTTGTTCAGAACTGAAATGTTATCATGAACGCGTAGTTCGCGCGTTATTTTGTTGAGGAATGATTTGTGCCACGAATGGGATGTTCGTGTGTTGATTATATGTGGAGATTATACCATCGTTGATCATTACTTACTGTCATAAAATATTTTCTAAATATTTTACAAATGGCAAATTGAATCTATATTGTTTATCTCTATGCAAAACTTGCTTTATGCTGAAAATTGACTAGTTTAGTAGCCTTCCTTTGATACTTACATGCATCCTTATTTTTCTTGAAAAGTCTCGCGAGTACAACTTTGTACTTGAAAAGTGTCTATTTGATCAGGTAAGGACGATGGGTGCAACGGTTTTAACTCCAGTTGGTTGCTTGTGGGATTGTGGGCATGCCAACTCGATTTATTTGTATTAATTAGATTTGGCCGATCGGCCCTCTCTTGCAACCTTGTACTTTAAGGTTCTATTTCATTGATGTTGTAATTGATTCTATTATTCTTGTACATTGTGTATGGATGTGATTGCAATATTGTGTACTAAGATATGCGCTTGTTAGCCACTGATCCTTGGGAGCTAACATGAGACGCATATGCGGGCCCTCGGGATCGTTCTTGTCTCTCGTTAAGTGTTACGCTTCTGGCGTAACCACTTAGCTTGGAACAGATCCGATCCCAAGGAGGCCTCACATATGCAAATTTATATGAATTTAAAATAAAAAATTATTAAATTTGGATTTAAGACGAGAGAGAATGAGTTGTCTAAACTTTGAATTTAAGGAAAACCCCCAAAATAAATAGAGGAGAGATAGTTCCTCTCACTTACAGATGGGGTCCTCCCCTTTTTAATTCTTTTTTGAATTTTTCTACTGAATTATATTACATTGATTGACAACTTGGTCCCACTGATTTTTAGTTTCTCTTTGATTTACTTTACAATTGAGAAATAATTACGTTGGCTTACATGTGGGGCCTAGGTATTTTTAATTAGTCTCTCTTTATCTCCAAATTGAAAAAGTAACTACCGGAGGGTGATAGGTGGGGCCGCTAGTATTTCTAATTTCTTCTATAATTATATATTATTAATTAAAATACCAGAGCTGACACGTGGGGCTATGGTCCACGTGAACTTAGTCTAGGCAAACAGTAGTTGGGTCGTGGGCCCACAAGGGCTACAGTCAACAGACCGGGTGTACGCAATGTGATTTAAAGTAGGACCCACATGGCATAGGAACAGAGCTTAAATTAGCTCTAAATTAAGTTTCTAATTATCTCGAGCCTACCCGTCAGCCTTGTTCGAAATATGCCCTAGAGGCAATCATAGAGATTATTATATTACATTATGTTCATAACATTAGATAATGTGTTATCTTGTTCCTAGAAATATATCGTTAATACTTATCATCAAGTATGTGACTTGATTGTGAAACTCTGTATTTTTGCAATAATTATTCTTAAATGTTCCCTGGTCGGAAACATATGAGGACACATATGAATAGACTAGCATATGTATTGGTTGATGACCATTTCACAGGTCATAGATATGGAGATATCAAACCAATAGTATGGACACATGTTAGAGAACATGATGTTGGATAAGACCCACCTTGAGACACTATTGAGATTATTATGATTTTATGTGTCATTAGTTGGTCTCAAGCAATGATGATGTATAATCCTTAGACCTGAGATCAGCATGGTTTCCTACATGTGTAATGACACTCTTAAGGGTTGCCAAACGCTACTCCGTAACAGGGTAGTTATAAAGGTAGCTTTCGGGTATGTTATGAAACATAAGGAGGAATGTGACTGGTCGGATATGGGATTTGCCCCTCCTAACATTACAGGAGAGATATCTCTGGGCCCCTTGTTGTGGTCGAATAAAGAAAGTGCATGGCCATGCCACTAGTGGTCGAAGTGTCGACCGCATGAAGTTATTCGACACTTGATCGAGAAAGTTTTGAATAGTCCATGGATGACATTTTATCTCACCTGGAGTTCAACCAGATGTCGTGAGGCAAAGGGAGAATACACAAGCAGGTCGTTCAGTTCGCAAAGTCATAGACCGGTCAATGTCGTAGACTGGTCAAAGTCATAGACTGGCCGAAGTCGTAGACTGGTCGAAGTCGTATGGAGATGCGACCTAGTCGTAAACTACTCGAACATAATCACCAACTGGTCGTAAGGAGTTGCAAACTGGTCGTAGTTAGGTACTAACTGGTCGTAAGGAGTTACGAATTGGTTGTAACTAATTATGGACTGATCGTGATTAAGTACGAGTTGGTCGTAAGTGATAAGGACCTAGTCGTAGATCATATTGCGTTAAGGTTCGTCCGATTTTTTCTGTGTGTGTTCGGGAATCGTTATGTCCTGCTAGGTACCGCTAACGACTCGTGGTTGGGAAAGAGTTTTCGAGTCACAACCGATTACACACGAACATATAGGGTCACACACTTAAAGGGCTAGGATTTGATTTGAATGGTGATCCGAATTCTTATAGGCCGCAAGTTCCTAATGGGCCTCAAGTTCAGGATCCAATATGGATGCCTATATATAGAGGGGCGGTGGCATAGGGGGTGATTGATCAATCCTTTTGAAGGAATTCCTGAAACCCTAATAGCCACGCCATCCTCAACCACGCCGCCGGCGCTAGCACTCCTGCGCGTGGTGTCCCTGCCCCGTACTCGTGATGTTCATCGGAGTAGGAGGAGAAGGCGCGTGGTAAGTACGATTACGACTGCTTCTCTACATCGACTCTACTTCCACTACGAGTCGGCGCGTCTAGTGGTAATCTCATGATCTATTACTAGTGGAGGTTTCTTGGTTGCGCGATAGAATTTTTGTTTGTGCTATCGCAGCCTTTCGCGATCCTTTAGTGGCATCAGAGCCATCCCATCTAGTTTTAGATTCAGATTAGATGTATATTGTGATATGCGGGAGTTATACATGTGATCGTTTTCTGTTTCTGTTGGTCGTTCTATGTGATAGATCGTTTTTTGCGATGGTCGATATGATCGTCCATGTGCGGTGGTCGTAAGATGGGTTCATGACTGTTATTCTGTGATCATGTTTTCATGGTCGTATCATGACTTGCCTATACCGGTCGGGTTTCCGCCATCGGGGCAGACAGTGATCGTAAATCCATGGAGCACGCGAAGATCAATTTGGTTGATCGAATCGGAGTAGCGATCGAAAAGGGTTAATGTGATTAATCCAATGCGATTTACAAGGACGAAGTAGTAGATTGGATCTACATAGTCCAAAAAAATTCGCATACAGGGGCGGCCGCCCCTGTGACCCCGCTTCACTCATCGGCGAGTGAAACTGCCGAAAAGGCCCCCGGAATATAGATAGGGTTTCCGCCCTTCTAGTGCGGGTTGACACCCTTGTGGATTAGGACCTTAACTTGGTTTTTGGTATCGCTAATTCACGTCATACGTTAGATAGAATGTGATTCTATGCCTAACTTGTTTTTGCAGGATTTTATGAATAGTTGACCCATAATGTATGAGATTCATGTATGTGTGTAATGCTCATGACCTGTGTGTCATGCTTATTGCAGCCCAAGGTTGTCTATATTTGTATAACGGCCTGCATCTCGACTTGTGATGCTTCTTCACTCTTTGTATTTTATCACTAGTGCTATTAGCAGTAATGGTTTAGTGGGAGTACTTGGAGGTTTTGGCCACTTGGAGACATGGCGAACAAGAAGCACAGCGATGGAGATTACCATGTAGAAGGGTCATACTATATCATAATGCAATATGATTGTCTGTGAATGCCTTTCTTTTTGTTCATTTATTTCTATGCATGTTATTTAATTGCTTCGAATGCTCTTAACATGGTAGAAGTAAAGTTCCCTCACTTAATATTAAGTTAAATTGATGCCCTCCTAATTTGCTGCACTATCCAAAGTCTTGTATTTTAATAGTAGGTCTTACCAAAGCAGAGTGCCATTAACTCTCCTTGACTAGATGGGTTTGTGTCAGACACTTATACGCTTAGCATTGGTCTAATTTGACTAGGTCATCATAACGGTTATGGACGTTAGGGCATAGGGTTGGGTGCCGGAGCATAGAGATGCTGCCCAACAACAAGAGTCATATAGAGATATGATTTGCAAAGGGTTGCTTACCATATTCGTTAATCTTCTAGCAGTGATGCCAAAGCTCACTAGGAGATTAATTAATTATGGATCTTGAATCACTAGAATGTCATAAGAGGGATATGGTATTTAGTGGGAGTATCTTTATTAAATTATTTAATAGAAGTTACTTTTCTTGAACATATGTCAGTTTTGCATATTTTATGTTATAGATCATGGCACCAACTGCTGTACCTACAAGCTATGGGCCATTCATTCTGAACTTCCATATGAACAATTTAGACAATAATCTCACCGAACTGCATATGATGCTCAAGACTGCAGAAGACAGCATTAAGAAAAGCAACAGTCATGTGATGATAGTGCAAAAGAGTACGAGCTTCAAGAAGAAGGCTAAGACTAGGGTCAAAGGAAAGGGCAAGGCTAAAGCTTCGGATAGGGTCCAAACTAACAAGCCTAAGCCCAAGACTAAGTCTGGCCCAACTCAAGAGAATGATTGCTTTTACTGCAAAGAGCCAGGCCATTGGAAGAGGAACTGCAAGAAATACCTGGCTGATCTTAAAAAGAATGGTGAGACTAAACCTTCCACTTCAGGTATTAATGTTATAGATGTTTTTATTGATGATTATTCTGTTAACTCATGGGTATTTGATACCGAATCGGTTGCTCATATTTGCAATTCGATGCAGAGTCTAACAAGGATTAGGAGAGTTGCAAGAGGCAAGATGGATCTTCGCGTCGGGAATAAAGCAAGGGTTGCTGCATTAGCCGTCAGGACTTTGCCATTACTTTTGCTCGCAGTATTTATTATGGAATTGAATAATTGTTATTACGTTCCAGCCATGAGTAGAAACATTATCTCTGCCTCATGTTTCATGGTAGATGGTTATAAATTCAATATTGAGAACAATGGTTGTTCTATATTTTTGAATGAAGTGTTTTATGGCTATGCACCTGTTTCGAATGGGTTGTTTATTTTAAATCTTGATGTTGCACCCATCTATAATATTAATGTGAAGAGGCTTAGGCTTAATAATATGAATTCCACTTTTATTTGGCATTGTCGTTCGGGTCACATAAGTGAGAAACGTATGAAGAAGCTCCATGATGATGGAATTCTAAACTCATTTGATTTGGAATCATTTCAAACGTGCGAATCTTGCCTACTCGAAAAGATGACCAAGACACCTTTCACTAGTCGAGCTGAGAGGACGTCCGACTTGTTGGCACTCGTACATACTGATGCGTGTGGACCAATGAGCACGACAGCTAGAGGTGGTTTTCAGTACTTCATTACCTTCACCGATGACTATAGTAAATATGGATATGTCTATTTAATGTGGCACAAGTCGGAATCCTTTGAAAAGTTCAAGGAGTTTCAGAGTGAGGTACAGAATCAACTTGGCAAGATAATCAAATCTTTACGATCTAATCGTGGAGGTGAATTTTTGAGCCATGAATTTGGTGATCATTTTAAGCAATGTGGAATTATTCCACAGCTTACTCCACTGGGCACTCCACAATGGAATGGGGTGTCCGAGCGGTGTAATCGGACCTTGTTGGACATGGTTCGATCGATGATGAGATAATCTGATCTACTATTGTACTTTTGGGGTTACGCTCTTGAAACTGCCGCTTTCACTTTAAATAAGGAACCATCTAAATCAGTAGATAAGACACCATATGAGATGTTGACTAAAAAGAGTCATAGTTTGTCTTTTCTAAGGATTTGGGGATGTGATGTCTATGTTAAACGTTTGACGTTGAATAAACACACACCCAAATCAGATAAATGCTTCTTTATAGGATATCCTAGGGAAACCAAAGGATATTACTTCTACAACCGAGAAGAGGGCAAAGTTTTTGTTGCCCGAAATGGTGTCTTTTTAGAGAAAGAGTTTCTTTCAAAAGAAATCAGTGGAAGAAAGGTGCAACTCGAAGAAATTCGGGAAGAATCTGAAAGTGTTTTAACTCCTACTGAACCTCTATAGGATGAACAAAATATTGTTGAACCTGTAGATGAGGCATCAGCCCCACGTAGATCTAAAAGGCCACATCAATTGCCTATAAGGTATGGGCATGACGTATTATTATTGAATAATGATGAGCCTAAGACTTTTAAGGAAGCAATGATGGACCCAGACTCTGAGAAATAGCTTGGAGCCATGAAATCCGAGATAGACTCCATGCATGACAATCAGGTTTGGAACCTGGTCGATCCTGTTGACAGTGTTAAAACCATTGAGTGCAAATGGATCTATAAGAAAAAGATTCATATGGATGGAAATGTTCACATTCATAAAGCTCGACTAGTCGCAAAAGGGTTTTGACAAGTTCAAGGGGTTGACTACAATGAGACTTTCTCACCGGTAGCGATGCTTAAATCTATACGGATCATTCTAGCTATTGCTGCATATTTCGACTATGAGATATGGCAAATGGATGTCAAAACGGCTTTCCTTAATGGAAACCTAAGTGAGGATGTGTACATCACGCAACCTGAAGGTTTTGTCGATACAATGAATGCTAGTAAAGTGCGTAAACTTCAAAAGTCCATTTATGGGTTGAAGTAAGCATCTCGGAGTTGGAATATACATTTTGATGAGGAGATCAAAAGGTTTGGTTTCGTCAAGAACAAAGAAGAACCTTATGTTTACATGAAGGTTAGTGGGAGCACACTTGTTATTCTAATCTTATATGCGCATCACATGTTATTGATTGGGAATGACATTCCAATGCTGGAATCCGTAAAGATTTCATTGAAAAATAGTTTTTCTACGAAGGACCTAGGAGAGGTGGCATATATCTTAGGGATAAAAATCTATAGAGATAGATCGAGAAGGCTAATTGGATTAAGCCAAAGTACTTGTATTGACAAGGTGTTGATTTGGTTCAGCATGCAGGATGCCAATAAAGAGTTCTTGCCTATATCACATGGTATAAGTCTTAGCAAGAGTCAGTGCCCTTCGACAACTGATGAGCGAGTCCGTATGAATTTCATTGCTGAATTGGGTATGGTTCGAGTGCCTCGAGCCCAATGGATCTCTATTGTGACAATAATAGAGCCATTGCGCAGGCTAAGAAGCCTAGATCCCATCAGAAATCCAAGCATATACTCAGGCGTTACCACCTTATTCACGAATTGGTGGATAGAGGAGATGTTAAGATATGCAAAGTTCATACGAATTTAAATGCTGTTGATCTGTTGACAAAGCCTCTCACACAGCCAAAGCATGAGGCGCACACAAGAGCTATTGGTATTAGATACCTAAATGATTGACTCTAGTGCAAGTGGGAGACTGTTGGAAATATGCCCTAGAGGCAATCATAGAGATGATTATATTACATTATATTCATAACATTGGATAATGTGTTATCCTGTTCCTAGAATTATATCGTTAATACTTATCATCAAGTATGTGACTTGATTATGAAACTCTGTATTTCTGCGATAACTATTCTTAAATGTTCCCTAGTCGGAAACATATGAGGACACATATGAATAGACTAGCATATGTATTGGTTAATGACCATGTTTCGCAGGTCATAGATATGGAGATATCAAACCAATAATATGGACACATGTTAGAGAACATGGTAGTGGATAAGACACACCTTGAGATATTATTGAGATTGTTATGATTTTATGTGTCGTTAGTTAGTCTCAAGCAATGATGATGTATAATCCTTAGACCTGAGATCAGCATGGTTTCCTACATGTGTAATGGCACTCTTAGGGGTTATCAAACGCTACTCTCTAACTGGGTAGTTATAAAGGTAGTCTTCGGGTATGTTATGAAACATGCGGAGGAATATGATTGGTCGGATATGAGATTTGCCCCTCCTAACATAACAGGAGAGATATCTCTGGGCCCCTCGTTGTGGTCGAATAAAGAAAGTGCATGACCATGCCACTAGTGGTCGAAGTGTCGACCACATGAAGTTATTCGACACTTGATCGAGAAAGTTTTGAACAGTCCATGGATGATATTTTATCTCACCTGGAGTTCAACCAGATGTCGTGAGGCAAAGGGAGAATACACAAGCAGGTCGTTCAGTTCAGAAGTCGTAAATTGGTCGAAGTCGTAGATTGGTCGAAGTTGTATACTGGTCAAAGTCGTAGACTGGCCGAAGTCGTATACTGGTCGAAGTCGTATGGATAACAACCCTACTCCTGTGTGTATTGTATTGTATATGATGGTTACAATCAAGGTAAAGTCTAATACTTGTGCTCCTGATTGTCCTGCTCGATTGTCTATGTCAATCGGTCGTGCCCTATTCTTTCTGACTGAATCCCTTTTATAGTGTGCGAAAAGGTAGCCATTGCAGGTCAAGAGGCATGTCACAGCCCCAACTAATTAAATGGGATTAATATGTATTTCACTAACCTGCATTATCAAATTCAAATCATTTCATAATATATTGTACTTGGAAAATCTATTTTGAGGTAAACATACACATCAAAATTCAATTTTTAATTCAAATCAGTAATAAGAAGTTGTGATCATCATCTGAAATCTATTTATTTAAATACTACACTAATTATCATGAATTAATATAATTTTTCCAAAATTTTTGGGACTAGTTGAACCTCATTAAAATTCAAACAACATTTATAGACATACAACATGTTTGAATTTAAATATCACAAATTATATTATGAACAGTAGGGTTTCATAATTTTTATGGGAACCATATCTTCCCAGGAACCCCCACAAATTATTTCACGATTTTAGAGAATTTATTTCTAATTATAAACCCCGGTCAAAGTTGCTAGACAGATTTTAAACCCCAGTCAAACTTGAAAAACCTAAACCCCAGCTACTGTTCCTCCGACCGAGCCCGAAGTCGCGTGGTCGAGCCCAATCAACTAAACGCACCTCACGTGAGCCGTCCGATGGGAACTCGTGGTGAGATTGCGCCCCTCGCCCCGCGCCACTTAACCTCTTTAAACCCCAACCTTCCGATCGAGATCTAACGGCCGCTGTTGGACCACGTCCTCCCTCCTACGCGCGAACAGAGAGCCGCTGACCAGTGGGGCCGTGTTGTCAGACCCATCGTCTACCTCGGGTGGCGCCAGGCATCTAATGCCACGCGGCCGAGCGACTGCGACGCGCACCAGAGCGGCGCCAGGCACGCCGTCAATCCACCACTGCCGTTGGCCAGTCCCAGAGCTCGCTCACCTAACGCCGCCTCCACTCCGTCTCTTCCCCGCGCATAAGACCTTCTCGGCACCCCCTTTCTTCCTCACTCTTCCTCTCGGTGGCCGAGGAAGGGGAAGCTCTACCGTGCTCATCTCTACGGTAAGCTTCCTCCGGGTGATCCCACACTTCTCTAACTTCCGTGTCGTTTCCATTTTTGCTCATCCCAGCTCCTATCTTTGCTTGTAGCTTCTGGTTCATCTTCGTGCTCCAGCTCACGGCCAGAACGCGCCACCGCGGACACACCCGTGCGTTCTTCGTGTCCGGGAGGTATTATCCTCAATCCACCGCGTCACCTTGCATGCCTTACCTCACTAATCAAAACCCCTAACTTTATTTGGACATTGCACGACAGGTGTGCGTGTATTGGAAGATTTGATCTTTTCGGCCATAGCACGAACCCTTCATCTCCTACCTTGTTCCGGTAAGCTCCTCTTCGATTCCTTGCTCCTAGAGTATCCTCTGTGGATCTTTGAGCTATACCTAGCTCTAAGTTACCTCCTTTTGGCTTCAGGCATCCTCTCCACGTGAAGCCGTGTCGTCGCCTTCGTCTTCTCCGGCACCGACAAGCCTCCAGCTGCTTCAAGCTTCCTCGAGCCCTCTCCTAGCTTCAGGTAGCTCCTAGTTAGTCTCTAGGATCTCAGGCGCTTGCTTGTTTGTCGTTGCGGAGCTTCTTTATCTTTGCTTATACTTTCTTTGTAACATCGCGCCGCTCAACTCGGCCAGCCGTCGGTGACAGCCGCTTAGCCGTCGAGACCACTTCCATTGGGAGCGCAGCACTATTGTGCACCTAAGCATACTCTTGGTTCACGCCGTGGTGGCGGAATCGCCAAACAAGCCGTCGGTGTGAAGCGCGGGACGAAACCCTGTTGTCGTACGCCGACCGTAACTGTAGCATGTCATTAGCCGTTAAACTCCAATCATTAGCATTTAAGTGATGTCTTAAGCGGCGCTGATGAGTCTATTACATGCGGGCCCCCACCCACAGAAAACAACACGTTTAGTAAAATGTTGAAGCCACTGACGTGTGGACCCAAGTCTTTAAACACGTGCTCAGGAGCTAAATGCACTGGAGTTAATCTGGACCGTCTGATGCGAAAGGAACGGCCTGGATTTGTGAGACATTCGGACCGTCCTATTGCACCTCGAATGTGGACCGTTGGATCTTGATCCAACGGCTCGCAATCATCGCCCTAGGACGCACGCGTGCGCGCGCCTAGCAGTGGGCCGCTGACGAGCGGGCCCGCTGGTCAGCGACCGTGGCTAGCTGAGCCTCGGTGAGAAAAACGGTAAATGTGTTATAAAATATGAAAACCATTTACTGGCACACTGAGAAATAGTTATAACTTTAGAAATGCATAGCTAAATCATTTTAACTCCAAATCACATGAAACCACTTCTGGAAATTTACATTCTTAATGGACTTCCTATCAAAATTAGTTTCATACATGTCTCTGTAGCAGAGGGCTTTAATTGGAAATTTATTCATTAAAATCATTATCTCTACAATAGGAAAATGGACTGAAATCTTTAAAAATGCATAAGTAAATCTTGGAACCTCCAAAAACAGTGAGACCACTTTTGATAATTTTCATTTTCAGTGAACTTAATTCTAAAAATGGTCTCCACCTTACCTCTATCACAGAAACTATTTTGGGAGAATATACTCCTTAACTCCATTATTTTTATACTATAAGAGGCTGATAACTTTGAAAATCAATAACTAAATCATAAAAACTCCAAAAAGGACAAACTCAACTGTTTTTAACTTATAATAATATTGCCTATTTATCTATGTAATCCATGTACTCACCATTGTTCTACAAAATTTCACTTCATAATTAAATTACATAATGACGGCTTATTGAAATCTGAAATTCAAACCATTATAACTTTCACATGCTAAATCAAAATGAAATAATTCTTTCACCAAAAATCATTTAAAATCATGACCTAACTACTGTAGAAAAATCATGCATTTTTTAGCATGTTAGTTTTGAGTTGTTTTCTCGGTATTTATTTGATGTTATAATTATATAGATCCCGAGCATATTGATATCGACACTTACGCCATCGAGAGCGAGCAGCTCTTGTACCAGCAAGGCAAGCATCATTTGAACTTTCTTTTGCATCATATTTGATCCCAGTTTTGGTTAAGTTAGTGCAATGATAATTGCTTGCATGCTATTTTGATTATGTCAATATTTTTGTGATGTGTAGTTTAGATATGTCCTATGCTTGAGGTTAATCTTGAATTATGCCAACTCCTATATGCTTAAGATAGGATGTGTGAATTATGGGTTATAGAATTGCTTAGCCATGCAAATCTAGATACGGTAGTTCGATCGTCGGGAATAACCCGGCGGTTTTGGGATACACATAACTCTTACTTTATGTTTTTACTTCAGATCTTTGTAGCTGTTTTATGAGTTAAACTTTGTCATTTTTAAATGAGATTTGGTCCGGACAAGTGTTGGTTAGTGATGGTGCTTTGTGCACGAGCATTGGGTAAGTGGAAGGACTTGTCTGGACAATTGAGGACCGAACTTTGGGTACCTCTTGTTCAAGCAACACTCGTCTTTGCCACACGCGTGTATGGGTGCCGTATGGTTAAGTAGGGGAGGGTTTTATTGTGTTAAGTCCTTGGTGGTGTAAGGGCATAGCGACCGTGAAATCCTATGTTCTTTGAGGAGCCGATGTAATCCTTTATAGTGTGCAAGGAGCACCAATTCTTTTGTTTTGATTGCATCGGTATTTTCAATATAACTTGTGAGCCCCTAGCAAGTGCTATCGACGCTTGTACTAGGCAAGGAACCATCTCACAAGGGGACTTAGCTCAATAGGGCTTTCTTCTTTGAAAATGATCGTATCTTGATTTACAGCCGACATACCATAGGAAGTGTGCTATTTCAGAGGCCTCTGGAGGCTTACGGGCTAATCAAGTCGTGTGGGTAAAGTAGTACACCCCTGCAGGGTATTAATCTATTCGAATAGCCGTGTCCACGGTTATGGACGACCGCTTGAAATTTGTGGCTGCCTATTGTTAGATGTTCATGTGTTTAGTATATCAAAGTGGGCTGCCACTTTGGTCTTTGTATGATTCAATTTGTTGATTACTAAAATGCTTTACTACATGTTTTACTTCTACTTCAAATCTGATTTTTAAATGGGCACGTGAAAAACTAGTATGTGTAGGATGTTAATTGTTGCGTCTCTTTCGCAAAACTAAACCAATATGAGCCATCCTTTGAATGACCCTTATGCATAACTATTTTTATTTGTGTAAGACTTGCAGTACACTTGTACTCGACCGGATGCTTCTTGGCCTTTTCAGGTGAGGAAGGTTATGATTATGACGATCTCGCTAGTGTTGACTTGGGTGACACTAATGAGTAGTGTGCTGCCATTTAACCCCCAGTCGGTTGCCGATGGGTGATGGGCATACCACTGCTGGTCTTTGCTTTATCTATTTAATTCATTGCTACTTGATACTCTGTTTTAAATTTGGCGGTCGGCCGTTTGTAATAAAGCGTAGACCTTAACTATTATGCAAGTATGTCTTTCATTCCTTGTTGTTTGCGTTGTATGGATGTAATCAACGTTGGATGAGGGTATGAGTATATTGGTCATTGATCTTGGGAGCCAATATATGTCATACTCGTTGTTGATGAATTCCCATTTAACTCACCAAGGGTAGTGCTTCGAATCGAGGAGAATCGACAATCATGTAACGCTCGCAAGGGAGCAGCGCGCATGATCGTTGAGGCTCGATGTTCGGCTAAGCCTCTCACTTGGATAGAGTTAAATTGGAATTCATTTACCGGAGACCCGTAATTATGTCCCTAAGACCTTGTCTAATCTCGGTCTTATGGAGATAATTACCGGGGTCCCCACAAGGCGCCTCATTATTCCATATAATGGACGTAATAATGGTAGTAATCACTGGAGTAGTAACCTTCCTACGTCACCTGGCAGTTACTTGTCAGAGATAATGGCGCGTTACGTGTAGTTACTCCAGAGAATAACAGCGTATATTGACTGCTTAGATCCCGTAATCAATTGAGCCTACAGACAAGTGGACCCAATTAATTACAGGGTGATCATAATTGAGCTGGTCGTAGAAGGACTTACGACCAGGGGATAGTCGTAGAAAAGCTTACGATGGGGTACTAGTCATAGAAGAACTTACGACCAGAAGTGATCGTAGAAGAACTTACGATTACGAGGTAGTCGTAGAAGGATTTACGACTATAGGGGTGGTCGTATATGAACTTACAACCACCTGGCTGGCTTCTCCCTTAAGACTATAAGTGGTATACTTCATAGCCGTATGACGTCATATTTACCCATAATATTAATTACAGATAAATAGTAAAATGAGGATTATTAGATCCTCATCACTTACTAATCTCCATGAACCCACACGATAGTGAAACACTAATATGCTATTAGCCTCTAATTAGTACCAGTACTAATTACTACTTAACCCACGTGGGCCCTACCTGGTAGCTACTCAGCACCCCTTCCTTCGTTCCCGAACAGAGAGCGGGAAGGAAACAGAGGAGGCCCTTTCTCCCTAACCCGGTGATCCTTCTCGCTCTCCACTGTGGTTTTTCCCAATTCCTCCACTTGGCCCCCCTCCCCGCTGTCGGTGTCACCGCCAGTGAGGGGTAGGGGGACCGTCCCAGGTTGTCTTTCTCGTCCTTTTAACCTTAGGCTAGATGCCAATGTAAATTTAGGCTATATGCTAGCTCCCGTAGTGGGTTTTCGACTGCTACCAGCAAGGTACCAGCATCTACGTAGGATCTTCTTCCCAGCCTCCGTTGAGTCCCCCTTCCCACTAAATCCCCTGGCTTCTTTTATTGGAGTACAATTTACCCCCGTTTCAGACATAAATACTCAAGCTGCATCATAGATTCGGTCAACAAAGGACAACTAGCGATGGTGACTCATCCTCACCAGCACGAGAATGCTGACTATCAGGACAACCCAATCGCGCAACCACCACTGCCTCCAGCTGATGGACCTGACTGGCGTCAGATGATGGCCAACTAGTCCCACTTGATTGATCTGCTTGCCCAATCACTCAGCAGCACTCAGAACTTGCAGGCAGTAGTAGCCCATGCCCCACCTCCACCACATCAAAGGGCTAACAAATCAGAATTCATGAGGATGCACCCTCCAACATTTTCTAGTAGCACTGAACCAATGGATACTGACGATTGGCTCCGGGCAATTGGCAAGAAGTTGGACATAGCCCAATGCAATGATCGCGAGAGGGTTCTATTCGCCTCTCACCAGCTTATGGGGCCAGCATCAGAGTGGTGGGATAATTTCAACTTATCTCATGCCAATGCCCAGGCCATCACCTGATCACCTGGAACGAGTTTGTGCAAGCTTTCTGTCGTGCACATATTCCTTCCGACATGGTGGCCTTGAAGAAGAAATAGTTCCGCAACTTGCGCCAGGGCAATTGTTATGTTAACAAGTACCTACACAAGTTTAACCAGTTGGCTCGTTATACTCCTGAAGACGTGGGCACCGATGAGGCCAAGCAAGAACATTTTTTAGAAGGACTCAATAATGACCTCTCCATCCGCTTGATTGCCCAAGACTACACCGACTTCCAATAGTCAGTGAACAAGGCCATTCGCTGGGAGGGCAAGCACCTGGAGATGGAGAATTGCAAGAGAAGATGGCCGCCCAAAAATTCAACTCTAAGGGTTTTCCTAAGCCCCGCACCACGCCATCTGAGCCACCACAGTGCGGGAGATTCCAGTCTTCGTCGTCCAGGGCGCCTGTGCCAGTGCAATGTCCCAACAACTCTGGCTTCTACAACACTTCCTCCAGGGGCCAATTTCAGAAGAAAGCAACTTCCTCAGCTGCAGGAGTCACTTGCTTCCATTGAAACGACATGGGGCACTACGCCAATAAGTGCCCGAAAAAGCTGCTACCAACAACTCCAGCTAGGCCAAATCAGGGAGTTCCAACAGCTAGCAGTATCCCAATAGCTGTCTAAATGCGCCTATAATCTTCACGCACGTTCATCGAGAGAGTCTTGAACCATTGCATCCTTCAGTCAACTATCATCAGTTGCAAGATGCACCAATAGTCGTCTTCCCGCTAGCCACGTGGGTAACTGCTGTGTCTCTTGCCAGTTTGCTAGTCAAGGATAGTCCAAACCCACATAGCTGGTCAGACAGTATACATAGCTTGTCGTCTCATAACCTAAACTGGTCGTAGACTAGTTTGGCCATAAAGGAGAATTAGACTTCCTTTATATACTGGTCGCGGGTTCATAACCGTTATAAAGTGGGTCTATTATTAAGTGGGTCTCCTTTGGCAGAAACTCTAACTTTGAGCGAAAAAGGTTGACCTGGTCAAAAATCCTCATCAGATACTCCCTCCATCCATGAATATAGGTCGTCATAGGTTCCGTGTAGACAACCTTTTCAAAATTTGACCATCAAAATATATGTAAATGTATATAGATTAGCTACATAAAACTAATGTTATTATATCTATCTAACAAAATACTTTTGTAATACATAATTTCTATTGTTTTTATAGTACATTATGATTAAAAAAGGATTAAGTACATTGTTGGTCCATCAACTCTTGCTCTAGCTTAAAATTCATCCCTCAATTGTAATACCGGATAAAACACATACTCCAAGTATCAATACCATGCAAAAACCGTCATCTATTCCTTTTGAGGGTGGTTTCATGCCACGTGGAAAAAAGAAATATTGTCCCCTGCCACCAGGGCGTCCACGCTGGCAGTAGTGTAGTGGCAAGGCACCGAAGCGAAGCCAGAGAGCCCCTGAAGGCTCCACACGAAGGCTGTTGGTGATATACCCTAGAGGCAATCATAGAGATGATTGTATTACGTCTATGTTTATGAGTTGTTGAATAAATGTTATTCTGTTCCTTGAATGAATCGTTAGTTCTGAAGATCAACGAGTATGTGACTTGTTGGCGAAACTCTTTAACTTATATGTTGTCGTTCTAAAAATATCCCTGATCGAATGTCACTGGTCGGAACACCAGTGACTCTATGACCAGCACATTTATTGATTGATGATCATGTTTCACCGGTCATGAATATAGGGATATCGAATCAATAATGTGAACACATGTTAGAGAACATGTGGTTGGATTGACCCATCTTGAGACACTATTGAGATTGTTATGATTCTATGTGTCATTAGTTGGTCTCAATCAATGATGATGTATAATTCTTAGACCTAAGATCAGCAAGGTTCCCTACATGTGTAATAGCACTCTTAGGGATTACCAAACGCTACTCGTAACTAGGTTGTTATAAAGGTAGCTTTTAGGTATGCTATGAAACATACGGAGGGATGTGACTGGTCGGATATGGGATTTTCCCCTCCTAACATAACGGAAGAGATGTCTCTAGGCCCCTAGAAGTGGTCGGATAAAGAAAGTGCATGGCCATGCCACTAGTGGTCGAAGTGTTCGACCACATAAGGTTATCCAACAACTCGATCGAGAAAGTATTGAACAGCCCATGGATGATACAATATCTCACCTGGAGTTCAACCAGATATCATGAGGCAAAAGGAGAATACTAGAGTAGGAAGCTTAGTTCGATCAGTTACGAACTAGTCTTATAGAGATACGAGCTAGTCGTAGACTGGTCTAACGAAATCAAAGAGTGGTCGAAACCTAGTCGTAAGGAGTTACAAACTGGTCGTGACCGAGTGCGAACTGGTCGTATAGAGATAGGACCTAGTCATAAGTGATGAGGACCTAGTCGTAGATCATATTACATTAAGGTTCGTCCGATATAATTTGTGTGTATTCGGGAATCGTTATGTCCTGCTAGGTACCGCTACGACTCGTGGTCGGAAAGGGTTTCAAAGTCACAACCGATTACACATAAACCTAACGGGTCACACACTTAATGGGTTGGAACAAACCAGTACGAATACAATTCGTCAAACGTGTTTGAATAGGATCCGTCATGGGGCACTATATAAGGAGATGCTTGAGGCTATCGTGGACACGCGAAACACGTGAGTTGTTCCACTGAAACCCTAGCCGCCATCTTCCTGAGAGCTCTGCTGTGCGACTTGGTGCTAGCACACTGGTGTACGGTTGTTCCTTCCCTGGACGTGTGGATACCGTAGAGGTGCTACTGCGGTTGCTATTGCGCTGAGGACGATCTGCGATCTTCACTAGGAACGTTGGAGGTTGCTGGAGGAGATGATCGTCTACGAGGATGTTGGGCGATCGACTACGACCACTTCATCGACGCGCTCTTCGTTGGACCAGGCTGCTCTGACTCTTCTTGTGTTGCACTGCTCATCTAGTGGTAATGATCTGTGATCATCTAACTTGCTTGGCATCCTTGTTTACATGGTAGAAATTTTGAATTATTGCTAGCGTTGTCTACCTGTATCCCTTCAGTGGTATCAGAGCCATCCTACATAGTTTTTTATCTAGATCGGTCGCATATACTGGATATGTGGCAGTAGTAGATTGGATCTGTTACTCGTTTGGTTTGATAACCTAGATTGGTTGATATGGATGAAACGATCTAGGCACTGGTCGATAGGATCGATCAATGTTCGACAATAGTATATGGGTTTTTCGAGGAGGCACAAATTAAGAGCACCAGATGATTTACTCGACTTATTTTTCGACTGCCTTGCATGATACTCCTACCGGTCAGAATTCCGCCATTGGAGTATGTCGCAGTGTGTGGTCGTATCAAGGCAGTGATTAGATTGGTTCGGAACAGGGTTAATATGATTAATCTAATGATTTCCAAGGCTCATATATGTGAATAAGATTCATGTCTCGGGAAAAATTTTCGAGAGCGCTGCCCTCAACCAGCGAGGGGCGCTAACCGGCTAGCGGGACAGCCATGCTGAGTATTCGTACCATGCGTTATATATAGTATGTGTTCATGTCCCCTGATAGAATTGGATTCTATGCATAACTCGTTTTGCAGGGTTTGATGTGAATAGTATGGCCCATTGTGTATGTGATGCATGAATGGATTTTCATGGCCTACATGTCATGCTATGAGATAGCCATCAAGCTATATATTATTGTATAACGGTCTGTGTACCGACTTGTGATGCTTGAAATTATCCTATGTAATTCTTTAATAGCTTTTAGGAGTAAATGCTTAGTAGATGAATGCAGTCGGAGACTTCAAGCATAGTGGTCGGAGAACAGGAAGCATGCTGATGGAGATCGACATGTTAAGGGCCATACTATTTCACACTTTAATTTGATTATCTGTGAATGTTTGTGTTTATTTCTGTT
Source organism: Ampelocalamus luodianensis (assembly GCA_036346255.1). Lineage (NCBI taxonomy): Eukaryota > Viridiplantae > Streptophyta > Magnoliopsida > Poales > Poaceae > Ampelocalamus > Ampelocalamus luodianensis. The sequence continues at coordinate 47,571,208 of CM070633.1, forward strand.
ATGCTATTTGATCATGTTTTATCATTAGTTGTTTTGACATAATAGAGTAGTATCCCTCAGGAAAAATTAAGTAAAATTGATGTCTTTCCAATTGCTGCATCTATCATGATTTTGATCGTTAATTGGCAGGTCTACCAAAGTAGGGTGCCATTAACTATCTTAATAAGATGGGGTGGGTGTCGGATACCCACATGTATAGTGTTAGTTTGACTTGACAAGGCTATCAAAATAGTTTTGGGCCTTGAGGCATGGTGTTGGTAGCCAGGACATAAAGATGCCACCCAACAAACAAGAGTCATATGCGATATGATTGCCAAGAGGTTGCCTACCTTAAATCACTAGGTTTCTAGCAGTGATGCCAAAGCTCACTAGAACTTAATGATTTATGGATCTTGAACTCACTATATGTTGTTTGAGGGAAACATGGTTTGTAGTGGGGGTATCTTTTATTATCTATTTTTAGTTGAGTTCAACCACTGGTCGTATGGTGATATGACCAGGTCCAGACAAGTCGTATGGTGATACGAGCAGGTCATAGACTGGTAGAGGATCTTTCATAAACATAGTGCTGAATCTTTGCATATATTTTCTCTTGTAGATCATGGCACCTACTACTTCTTCTGCACCTACTTTTAATTTGTGATCTATTCTTGAAAAGGAAAAGTTGAATGGTTCAAATTTCATTGACTGGTTTCGTAATCTGAGAATTGTTCTCAAACAATAAAAGAAGGAATATGTTCTAGAGAGTCCCTATCCTGAGGAACAGAATGCTGATGTTACTCGAGCTAAAAAGAATGCTTATGAGAAGCATTGCAATGGCGCAGTCGATGTGCACTGTCTAATGCTTGCAACCATGAACTCTGAGCTTAAGAAGCAATATGAGACCACGGATGCTTACAATATATTTGTGAGTCTGAAGGATATGTTTCAGGATCAAGCAAGGGCATAGAGGTTCAATACCTCTAAGGCATTGTTTTCTTGCAGGCTGTCAGAAGGTAACCCGGTCAGTCCTCATGTGATCAAAATGATTAGTCTCATTGAGAGCTTGAAAAAGCTTGGTTTTCCCCTTAGCCAAGAGTTGGCTACTGATGTGATTCTCCAATCACTCCCTACGAGCTTCGAGCCTGTCATACTGAATTTTCATATGAATGGCATGGAGAAATCAATGACCGAGTTACATGGTATGCTTAAGGGCGCTGAGGAAAGCATCAACAAAAGTTCCAATCATGTGATGATGGTTCAAAAGACTACAACCTTCAAGAAGAAGGGTAAGTCGGGAAAAGGAAAAGGCAAAGGAAAGACTAAAAATGAGATCGAGAGTCTTAAGGCTAAGCTTAAGAAGCTTAAACTAGGTCCTAAGCCTGACACATAATGTTACCATTGTCATGAGACTGGGCATTGGAACAGAAGTAGTTGGCAGAAACGAAAAAGAACATAGGAAGTATGATTCTAGTTCAGGTATAAATGTTATACAAATTAATCTTGCCACTTCTCCGACCAGTTCTTGGGTATTTGATACCAGATCGGTTACTCATATTTGCAATTCGATGCAGGGACTGATAAGGAGTATAAGCTTGGCTAGAGAAGATGTTGATCTTCGTGTGGGCAATAGAGCCAGAGTTGTTGCATTAGCTATTGACACTTTACCATTAGCTTTACCTTCAGGATTAGTTATGAAACTAAATAATTGTAATTATGTTCCAGCCTTAAGCAAAAACATTATTTCTGCTTCATGTTTAGGAGCAGAAGGTTATGAATTTAGAATAAAGAACAATTGTTGTTCAATTTATTTTAAAGATATGCTTTATGGCCATGCTCCATTGATGAATGGATTGTATGTTTTGAATCTTAAGGATATGCCTATTTATAACGTTAATGCTAAGAGACTTCGACCCAATGAAATGAATCCCACTTTTATCTAGCATTGTCGACTAGGTCATATAAATGAGAAGCGCATGATGAAGCTCCATAAAGATGGTCTTCTAACCTCATTTGATTTTGAATCATTTGAAACATGTGAATCTTGTTTACTTGGCAAGATGACAAAGGCACCTTTCACGACCAGAGGTGAAAGGGCGAGTGACATGTTGGCCCTTGTACATTCGGATGTATGTGGACCAATGAGCACTTCAGCTAGAGGTGGCTTTTAGTACTTCATAACTTTTACTGATGATTTCAGTAGATATGGTCATGTCTACTTGATGAGTCATAAGTCGGAATCCTTTGAAATGTTCAAGGAATTTCAAAATAAGGTACAAAATCAACTTGGCAAGACAATCAAATGTCCGCGATCTGATCATGGAGGTGAATATTTGAGCCATGAGTTTGGTGATCATCTAAAAAAGTATGAAATTGTTCCACAACTCTCACTCCGCCGAGAATGCCTCAATGGAATGGGGTGTCTGATCGACGAAACTGAACATTGTTGGACATGGTTCGGTCAATGATGAGCCAATCTGATCTTCCATTGCAGTTCTGGGGATACGCTCTAGAAACAGCGGCTTTCACTTTAAATAGGATTCCATAAAAAACAGTAGAGAAGACACCATATGAGATATGTGTAACATCCCAATTTTGGACTTGTGTTTCAAATGTAAGAAAATGAGTCAAAATTAAAACTTTTTCTTACATCATGTATTTCTTGTATGAGCTAAACAGTTCTTGTACAAGAATTATGAGAATACAAAGTCTTGTCAAATCTTGTGATCATCTTTTGGAAATATTTTTGCTAAGTTCTAGGGATTGTATGTGACCCCTCTAGAAAATTTCACAATTTTTAGGAATTGTTTGAATATTTTTTAAGGCAGTCAAACCTGTTTGACTTTTAGTCAAACCTTAAACCAGAACCTTACAGAATTTTTGGAGACAAATGCATTGCATAAAAACCTCTAAAAATTTTACACAAGTTTAATGTCTAAGTTAGCAAGACCCTGTAAACATTTCAGAATTTTTGGAGTTCATTTGCTATCCCTAAAAATTCCTCAAATTCCCAGCTCAAATTTAAAACCCAAAACCTGGTTTCACTGTTCCTCGGGTTCGAGTCAGACTCGGGCTCGAGCGACTTGTTTTGGTCCAGTCAACTAACTGCACCAGACCTCCTTTTATAATGCGCTATCGATCTTAGCCGTTAGATTTAAATCAAACAGCCCGCATTGATTGGGCCGTTCGGAAGTCGCGAAGCGCCCACTCATTTTTGGCCGTTGGATCAAGATCTGAGCGCCCAGATCAAGTATGTCGTTCGGGTCACTCGGAGGACACATTAAATCATGATCGTTCGTTTTTTATCCAACGCTTGCGATCTCCCCTATTGTTTTGAACCTCAGAAACGTGGAGCGATCTGAGCCGTTCAATCTCAATCCGACGGCGCACAATGTCCTAGCCTTTTCTCTGGTCATCTTCCTCCTCGCGCCGTGCGTGAACAGAGAGAAAGGGAGAGAGGCATGGCACTATCAAATCATGTTCCCTTGTCAACGTCCCTTTTGCCAGCAATTCGTGGGCGCAGGCGATTTCGGCCATGCCTATGCCCTACTCCTGTACCCCATCACTTCTTTTTCGGGCTATGGTAGCCCTATGGACCTAACACCCGAAAATCTCGTTTTGTTGCCAAACCCTAATCCTCCGGCTTTATAAGCTCCCCAAAACCCTCCTGATGTTCTTTTACACCACCCCTAGCTCTTTCTTTGCTTAAGGAGCTCAAAGCACCAAGAACACCAAAACCACCATTGTTGACCCGTGGAGCTCAATTGTGGATCATGAAGCTCCAGTGGTTCTTCTTTAAATATTCTTGTACCCTTTTCAACTCCTTAATACCCTAATCATTTCCCCTTACTCAATTTTGGGTTTCATTTACGGGAATTGACCAATTTTGAGTTTGGATCATTTCGGCTGAAATCATCCCCTTTCTTCTCTAGCTCCGGTAAGTGGTTCTTCTTGCAATTAATTATTTATGGACCTTCTATGAGCTTTAATGAAGCTATTTTGACCACCAGTGGTGTTCATTTTGGTTCAGGCTTCAATTTCTACTTCGTCTTCTTCAACTCCGGTGAACTCCTCCTCTGTCAAAGCTCCTCCGGCCATCTTTGAAGCCCTTCTCGGTTAAGGTAGCTTCTAATTAGTCCCTAGATGCCTCGCACACGCTTCTTTGCACAATGCGGAGCTTTTTGTGTGTTTTCGCTTTCGGCCGTTTTGGTCACCGTCGCTTTTTTTCGGCTCACCGGCGTTCTAGGCCGCCGTTGCCGTCAAGGTCACCACCTTTGGGTCCGCAAGGCTATTGCAAACCCATTTTAGTATTTTGTGGGCGCCGCCGTGGCCAGAGCCGCCGGCGACGAGCCCCTCTCTCCGCTCGGTTTTTGCCGGACGGGAGAACCTCCTCAGTGCCATTGTCGTTAAGACACATTTAATGTCTTAATCATTGATAATCTTTGGGAGTAATTAATCTGTCTTGGGCTGGTCCTCTGTGTCTTTGACAGGTGGGCCCAGCCTCTAAAAACACCCCCAGCTGGCGCTATTTAACCTTGTTAAGACATCATTAATAATCAATCATTTGATAATTAATGAAAGCATTAAGTGGCTGTCGGAATGACTCTCTGAGTCACTGACAAGTGGGCCCGTAGGCCTTAAACCACAGTAACTAGGTCGTTAGGACAAATCCGAGGGCATTAATTGCTAATCATTGGTTAGCAATTAATGTGCCTTAATCTAACAAGATGTGTCACTACCAGGTGGACCCTCACCCGCTTGAACCTCTATGTGCGAAGGCATTAGGACACATTAATTGCTAATCATCACTAATCATTGGATTTGCAATTAATGGTTGTCTTAAAATAGCCCCATGTATCGCTGACAAGTGGGCTCGCACAGATGAGCCGCCAGCACGCTTAAAAACCCACACGTAAATATAACATGCATTGTGGGTCGTCGATCCCATGATCAACGGTCTAGATCTATCTAAAATTTTGATCTCCGGAGGTCTCAAACACTGTAGGCCGTCAAATCTAGATCAACGGCCTAGATCTTAGTGGCTGTTCGGAACCCCCTGGGTTTACCAATCGCTCTGGACCATCCATCTCGCGATGAACGGCTGAGATGCGTGTGCTGTTCGAGTCCCCCGAAGGGAACGGCGCTCTTAGCCGCTCATCTTTAGATCTACGGCTGTGGTCGTCCGAGCCATTCGCGTCGCCCGAATGTCCCAATCCATGTGGACCGTTGGATCTAAATCCAACGGTGCGCTTCTTTGAGATCGAGCGAGTGCGCTGTTCTTCGTGCGCATGGGCCGTTAGATTTCGCATCTAAGGTCCACGTTCGTCCACGTCGTTTATTTCTGTTAAGTTAGTTTATATCTCGGTAAGCCTTTATTTATCAACTGAAAATTGTATTAAACTTTAGAAATTCATAACTAATTCAATTTAAATCCTTTTTAGATGATTCCTGTGAGGTTAAATTCTAGATTAACTAAAATTTAATATAAAAATGCTCTCAGCCATGTTTCTATAATAGAAAGTTTTACAAACAATAATAACTTGATATTAGCCATTTTAGAATATTCCAGAAATAGGATTAAAATTTGTAAAATGCATATCTTTTTCTGTGTAACTCCAAATTGTGCAAACTCAATTTTGATAAATTCCTCTGTTAGCAAACTTTAATATGAAATAGGTTTTGACCATAGTTTTATTTCTGTAAAGTAACATGTGTTAGGTTTGCAACTTAGAAAAATCATAAGTAAATCATTATAACTCCAAATTTAGTAAACTCAACTTTGCTGACCTTAGGACGTCATTTTCTACCTGCTATAAAAATTTCAGACCTTAAATCATTATAGAAATTTGTGCCATGAATAGTATTAGTAATTAATTTAGTCGATTTATAGGCTGTGAGAGTTTATTTTAGCCATAACTTTTGCATGATAAGTTCAAATTGAGTAATTCTTGTTCCTAAATTTTTCTAAAATCATACCCTTGCTGTTGTGTTAATTTCTTGAGTTTTGGTTATATTTTGCTGTTTGATTTTATTTAGTGTTTTTTGTTCTTATTGGTTTTACCGCCTTTTCGCGATAGGTTCCGAAGATAATATTGATATTGATTCTGAGCCACAGCAGCCAGACCCTGCACTACAGCAAGGCAAGCGGATGTAGCATCATTTGATCATGTTGATCCTATTAATTTCAAATCCTAATATATTGTTTGCAAATTCTATGTATGCATTGCTATGTTGTTTTAACTATTATCGATAGTTAACCCAGTGGATGCATTATCAGTAGGTAAATATTTATCCTCTACTACTAAGCCTAAGAATATTTGCTGTGATTTTGGGTTCGTTGGATGAACCCTTATCACTTAGTAGTTTACGAGTTTATTGCTTAGTCATGCTTAGCTATCGGTAGAAATGGGTGGTTATCGACTTGTCGATAACCTTGATCACACAAATGCTTACTATGTTTCTATATTTCAGCTTTGTGCTATGTTTAATTGCAAAAACTAAAACTGAAAACAAAGTGATTTGGACTTGGGCACAATGGTATGATGGTGTGATTTTTTGGGTGTGACTGGAATGGTGCCCGAGTCAACAAGGACCGAACATCTTGTTACACTAAACCAAGCATTCTTGCGTGCTAACCACGCGAGAGGGATATGTGACCTCTCTTGACTAAGTACTTTGGGGGGTGTTAATTATGAGCTGGTTGGTGGGTATTTTCAAAATATGTTGTGATAGGAGGGGAGCATTAGCAGACCAGCTAGGCTGACTAATGTATCTTTCTCTGGTGGGTTGCGGCTCGTGATTAGCATCATCCATTGGAAAACGTCTTGTTAGATTTTGCCGTGCCTGCATACCAAAGGAAGTATGCTAACCGTGGCTGGTGGAAAGGCAATCTATCGTGTGGGTACAGTGGTACACCCCTGCAGGGTTAAAACTATTCGAATAGCCTCGTCCTAGGTTATGGACACGTTTGGCAAGGTCTTTCAAGAGTTAGACTACAACATTCTTTTAAATTAAAACTTGATGGGTGGTATGAATCAGGGATTCATGCTATGTTGTGGTGGCTATTGGGATAGCCACTTCTAGGTGGTTACTTGTTACCTATTGTTACTCGCTGTTATTTCAATGCTTAAAAACTGATTTGTAAAATTGCCTTCAATCTATTACATTATTGCAAATGAAAATTGCTTTATGCATCCAATTAACCATATAACCATTTCCTTTGATACAGCTTTCATGTAGCTATGTATAGTCTTGTTACTCGTAAGTCTTGCGAGTACATTATTGTACTCATCTGCATTGCTTATTGTGTGCAGAGGAAGAAGGTGAGCCCGAAGGGCCTCACTTTTGTGAGTTGTGCTGTGGCAGTGTGTGGGGCGACTAGCTTGGCGGCCCGGTCGGTTGCCCTGTGGATTGTGTGGCTAACCGGTCGTCTTTTGGTTAAGCCATCTTATGGCACCTTTTGCTTCCGCTATTTCTTGATATTTATATCATTTGGCCGGTCGGCTGTTCTGTAATAACTCTATAGTATGTATGTCTTTTGTTAGACTTGTTATAATCTGATGTATGGAATTGATGCATGCTTTTATTTGATGTATGTGTGCTGCAATTTCTGGGAAGCACATGTTCATCGAGACACGGTGTATTTTGTTTGTGATGCTAAAGCCAATGGAAGGCTAAGTATTACAAGCTAAATAAACCGGGGTCTCACAAAGTTGGTATCAGAGCCATACTGACCGTGGAAACCCCTAGCTTGGTCGTCCTTAGGATATTTTGAAAGCTTAGTTTCTAAATGTCAAATGATTTATGAAAGTCTTAAGTAAGCTCTCAGATTTTATTCCTTACCTATCATAGTTTGCTCATCTCACCTTATTCTTATTTGACTTTGGAAAATTGTTTTCCCTCTCATCTTCTTTCAAAAGATAGTTGCTTTATCGGTTAAATTGGTTTTGGGTAAACCATGAGAGTTATAACTTGGAGTGTTGGCTGCCTTTTTGGAGAAGATTAGGAGCTCCTGAAGCTGCAAATTTCGGCCAAGAGCTTGAAGAAGAAATCTGGACAGCAAGCTTCAGATTCTAGACAGCTAGCTATTGATAGTATATAGAATTAAAAATGAGAGGGTAATTCAACTAAAACTTGTGGGAATAAAAGGGTAAGATGTGATACTAGATAATTAAGTATCTACCCCTATTTTGTTAGTTTTTCCTTGCTTTTTAGGTACATTAGGCTTTAAGTCGTGTCCTGATTTTGGTATTTCCCGACACGACTAACCTGTATTGAGTTTTACCCGGCTGTCAGGAAGTTGGCTTTTAATCTTATGTTTTCCGTGCTGCTTCTTGGACCTCTTTGTAAGCTTGTGGAGTTGTTTTCTCGCTGTTTAGTTGGCACTTAGGTTAGGGAAATTTTCCATTCCCCTAGTCGCGTCCTTCAGCTTCTAGTTTTCGGGTTCGTGCTAACCCATCTCTTCGTAGCGACATGCGGACAAACCAAGAAGCGGACTAGGTCGACAAAGTGGTGGAATGGAGATCTCTCGACTCAGCTGCCCGGACAAGACTCACAAACACCTCCACCACCGCGGTGTGATGATTTTGGTCACATTGCCACGAGCAGCGATTACCTCCTTTTTGCTTTGGTCGGGGTGAAGAGGGTCATGTCGCGAAGGTTGCAATCTGGGAAGGTCAAGGTGCCGCCAAAGACTTGTGGTGAGGAAGGGCACTACACGATGCAGTGTACTCTGACTTGTCCAAATTGCGATGAAGACCACTTGCCCGGGAATTGTCCGACTGCCAAAGTCACTTGTTTCCTCTGCGAGGGAAGCGATCACTATCCCAAGGAGTGTAGTATGAACCAGGTAATCGCCAGGTCATTAGAACTACAACAACTGCTTCTTCGGTCATCTGTAAGCACTGCACCCGCCAATGCCTCCAGACCAGAGAAGTTTCTGGATGATTTGTCTGAGGAGCTACAGGACAAATTACCAGTCTATACTTTCCCTAACTTTCAAATTGTGGTCGAAAATCCCGTTGTCGCTGGGGGCAGAAAGAGAAAGCTTAAGGATCGTCGCAAGAGTCAGAAGGTTAGTGGGAGCAAGCTTGTGTTTCTGATCTTGTATGTGGATGACATACTACTGGTCAGAAATGATATTCCAATGCTTGAATCTGTTAAATCTTCATTAAGAAATAGTTTCTCAATGAAAGATTTAGGAGATGCAGCATATATTCTTGGTATAAGGATCTATAGAGATAGATCTAAGAGGCTAATTGGATTAAGCCAAGATATGTACATTGACAAGGTGTTGAAACGGTTCAACTTGCAAGATTCCAAGAAGGGTTTCTTACCCAAGTCACATGGTATTAATCTTAGTAAGGCTCAATGTCCTATGACCACTGATGAGCGAGACAAAATGAGTAGAATTCCATATGCCTCGGTTATCGGATCTATCTTGTATGCCATGCTGTGTACACGACCAGATGTGTCGTATGCTCTAAGTGTTACGAGCAGATATTAGTCAGATCCAGGTGAAGGTCATAAGAAGGACCAAGGATGCATTCCTTGTATATGGTGGGGAGGAAGAGCTGGTCGTAAATGGTTACACCGATGCTAGTTTCCAAACCAATAAGCATGATTCCAGATTGCAATCAAGGTTTGTGTTTTGTTTGAATGGAGGAGCAGTGAGCTGGAAGAGTTCCAAGCAGGGAGCGATTGCTGATTCTACAACAGAGGCCAAGTACATTGCGGCTTCAGAAGCTGCAAAAGAGGTCGTATGGATTAGAAAGTTCATAAATGAACTGGGTGTGATTTTGAGTGCTTCCAGTCCAGTGGATCTATATTGTGATAATAGTGGAGCATTGCACAAGCAAAGGAACCTAGATCGCATCAAAAGTCCAAGCACATACTTCGGCGATATCACATTATTCGTGAGATCGTTGAGAGAGGTGATGTGAAGATACGCAAAGTGCACACGGATTTGAATATTACTGATCCGTTGACAAAGCCTCTTCCACAACCTAAGCATGCCGCTCCGATTGAGAAGTCCCACAGAATGAACACGGATGAACTAGTGGGTTGAAGCAACTTGAAGACACAAGCGAAGGGTTTCATTCGCCTGATTAGTCTCAGTAGGGTTGCCCGTATCATCTTCGTAAAGAAGAAGGATAATACCCTACGGATGTGTGTTGATTATCGTCCATAATGAAGTGGCGATAAAGAACAAATATCCCTTGCCTCGGATCGACGATCTTTTTGATCAATTGGCGGGAGCACGGTCTTCTCCAAGATTGATCTAGAGTTGGTTATCACCAGGTTCGTATCAGACCGGAGGATATTCCAAAACGGCGTTCTCTACTCGTTACGGTGCATGCGAGTATACCGTCATGTCTTCGGCAACCAATGCTCGACCTTGTTCATGAACCTTATGAACTTCGGTCTTTATGGATTATTTGGATAAGTTCGTGGTGGTCTTCATCGATGATATCCTTATCTACTCTAAGATGATGAAGAACACGCAGAACATCTGAAGCTTGTTGTTAGCAAGCTTCGTGAGCACCAGCTATCTGTGAAGTTTAGCAAGTCACGAGTTCGGTTGAAGAAGTGGCATTCGCTTGTACGTTCTTTCGGCGAGGCGTAGCCGTTGACCCTAGCAAAGTCGGCGATGTACTTTCTGAGTCGGCCCGTTCGGTGATGAGGTGCGGAGTTTTACGGGTTTAGCGGGATATTATCGCGCTGCTTTATCGAACTTCTCCAAAATCGCGAAGCCAATGAAGCTTCTCAAGAAGGACAAGAAGTTCTTGTGATGCGATGCTTGTGAGGAAAGTTTTAGTACTCAAGAGCGTTTAACCGAGCGCTGTTCTCGTTCTTCACGATATCCATCGCGGTTCGATATCTCTTTGCGATGCTTCCTTCGGGTCTCGGTTGTGTCCTTATGCAAGAAGGCAAGGTAGTGGCCCTATGCATCAAGGCAGCTGAGAACCCATGAACTACTACCTACCCATGACTTGGAGCTTGCGGTGTGATTCATGCACTTAAGATCTGGCGACATTACCTTATCGGTGGCAGATTGCGAGGTCTATTCGATCACCGGGCCTCAAGTACTTGTTCGCAGCGGGATCCGAACCTCGAGGCGGAGGAGGAGGTGGTTGGAACGATCAAGGACTATGACATGGGTATTCACTACCATCAGGCAAGGCTAATGTCGTTCTTTGATGCGCTTAGTCGTAAAGCATATTGCAATGCATTGTTGCTCCGGCAACATACCCACCCTTTGAGGCATTTGGCGCCTCAACCTAGGTTTGGTCGGCGGGGTTCCCTTGCGGCCTTGGTTGTGCAACCAACCACGGTAGATCAAATCAAGGCCGCCCGTGACGAGATGTTGGAGTGGGCCATATTAAGGAGAATGTCGAGCGGAAGAACCACGGCATTCTCGGATGACTGACTTAGTATTGTGAGGTTCGGACGATGTAGTCCCTAGGGTCGGGGATTGCGGGATGCGATTCTCCACGAAGCCCATGACTCGCCTTTCTATTCACCCGGGGCCACCAAGATGTATCAAGATCTCGGCGAGGTTTTGGTGGACCGAATGAAGAAGAAGATTGGCGCGTTCGTTCTTGAGTCGCGACGTATCTTTGTCGGGTAAGGCCGAGCATCGGCGTCGCGGGGCTGCCCGACCTTTGCCGATACGAGAATGGAAGTGGGATTCGATCGGGATGGACTTCATGCGGTCTACCCTGTCTCCGGGAAGAATGATGCTATCGGGTGCATCGTTGATCGGTTGACCAAGGTAGCTCATTTTGCCGATCTGAACCACCCTTAGTGTGAAACTTCTAGCGGACCTCTACCTCTCCGTGTCGTGTGCTGCATAGGGTACCAAAGGCGATTGTCTCCGGCCAGTAGTGCGCTATTCACATACGATTTTGGAAAAGAATCGCAGCGGCTATGGGAACTCGGCTTTCTTCCGATCGGCGTATCATCCCCAAGCCGATGGTCGGACAGAGAGGTCAGCGGGTTTTGAAGAAGACATGCTTCGTGCTTGTGTTCTCGATTATGGGAAGCATTGGGAGAAAGTGCGAGAACCGTTGTATTGATGCGAGACCGGTGAAGACCGTTCTTTGGTGACTTCGATCAATGAAGTAGAAGTCGAGTCCGACTTATCGTGATCGTTCGCTGGCTCAATCGGCCAAGAGCTATGCGGATCGCGGGCGCGACCCTGAGCTTTGAGCTCGATGACTATGTTTACCTCAAGGTCTCTCCTTTGAGGGTCATCAGCGTTTCGGTGTCAAGGGCAAGTTAGCTCCTCGATATGTGGGTCCCCGCGTGCTCGAGAAGAATGAGGCATCGCCTCTGAGGTTGGATTTACTGCGGGTCTCGAGGGGTACATGATGTATTTCATGTATCCCGGCTCGAAGATGCCTCAGTGTTCGTGAGAAACTCCGTTGGAAGCCCTCGGCGTCCAGAAGATTTGACCTATCGCGAGCATCAGGTTCGCATCCTCGAGAGGCGTGGCGAAGAACTAGGAATCGTTCCATTAAGTTCTTGAAGGTTCGGTGGTGAACCATTACGAGGATGAGGCTACTTAGGAGCGAGAGGATCGTCTGCGTGGACTACCCTTCTTTCTTTTAAGTGAGCCAAAATCTGGGGCGAGATTTACATGAGAGAGGTTTTATATGACACCTAAAATGACCCTAATAAGGTGTGTGTGTCAAGCGTAACCTAACCACTGGGTTCATGTTTCAAATGTATCAAAATGTGTACATTTTGAAACTTTTCACATCTTCACCTCCTAGAATTATTGTTATAATTCTTGAAAAGAAAATCCATGAATTAAACATTCAAATTCATATTCCAACTCAAGTCCAAAAACATATTTGTCCAAAACCTTTCAAACTTTTATCTTAAATTCTTGGGGTGGTTTTGTGCACCTGAATTTTCCAGATTTTTAGAATTTATTTGAGCCATCTTTGGCTCAGGTCAAACCATTTTAAATTGGTCAAACCCTAGTTTATCACTTCTGAAATTTTTAATATAAATTTTGATGCACAAACTTCTGAAAATTTTAGGGAGTTCAATCATCTAACGAGTTAGCTTGAGTTAAAATTTCATCAAATTTGGAGTTCGTTTGATACTCCAATTAAATCCTCAAGAATCCGACCTAAAATCAAAAACCTAAACGAGTTCCTTTGTTCATCGGGTGCGGTGAGGCTCGGGTTGAGTCTTTGACTTCGACCCAACCAGCTAAGCTATCTTCGCGCGGCGGTTGGGCTCGTCGGCGTGGCTCATCGGGGCGTTGGATTTCCATCGGGCGGTTCCGTTCAACGGCAAAGAGTTGGCGCGTCGATTGCGGCCGTTGGATCGGTCGAAGGGCGCGCTGCGTCTCCTTCCTCTGCTCTCACTGCTCCTTCTCTACTCTCTCGCGCGCGCCGCGCATGATCGCGATGAGGCCTCCCAACGACCTGCTGCCACGCATTGAATGCTCGGCGTGCGGTGGCGCGAAGTCGTTCCACGACCTCACCGCACTCCGTCGCTCGAGAGAACAGGCGCTGCGCCATGGGAGAGAGAGAGAGAGAGAGCGTTGAAGTCCGTGCCCCCCCTGCTACTTAGCTCCTCGACCCCTCCTTTGGCTTTCTTCCTTCTCTCGGCTACTCCTCGTGCACTCACGAGCTTGGCGAGCCCCAGACTCCCGCGATCTCTTCGCCATTGCGCGCGGGGCTTCACGGTGAAGCTTCGCGTCATGCAGCCTGGCTCGGCATTTGGTTCCTTCTCCACCTCCTCCTCACAGCAGCATTACCCTAACCTGTTGGCCTTGATCTTCGCGGGAGGTCATCGATTCGGAGTTTTCCCTCGGTGGCCGCAGTGCCCCGCCGTCCTCAAGTCCGTGGGACCTCCTCGGCCGATCCTTGCTCAGAGGCATCACGGTGTCTCCCTCTACCTGGTGCCCCACTCATTGGAGCTCTGTGTCTCCCAGTTGCTGCATGGTCGGACCTCTGCCTGCTTGTTGCTCTTAAATGCGCGGTCATCTCGAGCCTCCTCGGCTTCATCGATTGCACCGCTGCGCAGGAGCCCCACGGTGAGCTTAAGCTCTTCTCCGTTTGGCCTTTCTTGCACCATGGCGCGTGATTCCTTCTTTGGTCGCCGCGCCGCGCGTTAACCTCCGCTGCCGGGCTACCATTTGAGCTCGGTTGGTCGCGTTGGGTTAGTTCGTGACCAGTAGTAACTTTAGCCGTCACTCGTTCGCGGCGTAGTTTAGTCGATCCGTCGTTTCGTTTTGGTAGTAGCACCTCTTAGCCTCGCGCCCGTCGCGCGCCTCTCGGTCCACCTCGCGATTTCGGCCCGCTAGATCTTGCCGGCCGTGGGGTTCCGTTTAAGCCTTGTCGTGCGTCGCCATGGCGATCCTGCGCCGACAAGCCGAACAGCTTCGCCGCAGGAGCTCCTCTGTTATCGGACGGAGCTCGGTCGAGCGGCGTGGCTCGATGGGGATCGTCCGATCCGAGATCGGTCCTCGGCCCTCCACGTCGCCGCCCTCCAGGTGCACACAAGAGCTATGAGTATTCGATACCTACATGATTAACTCTAGTGCAAATGGGAGATTGTTGGTGATATGCCCTAGAGGCAATCATAGAGATGATTGCATCACGTCTTTGTTTATGAGTTGTTGTATAAATGTTATTCTGTTCCTTGAATGAATTGTTAATTCTGAAGATCAACGAGTATGTGACTTGTTGGTGAAACTCTTTAACTTATATGATGTCGTTCTAAAAATATCCCTGGTCAAATGTCACTGGTCGGAACATCAGTGACTCTACGACCAGCACATGTATTGATTGATGACCATGTCTCACCGGTCATGGATATAGGGGTATCGAATCAATAATGTGAACACATGTTAGAGAACATGGGGTTGGATTGACCCACCTTGAGACACTATTGAGATTGTTATGATTCTATGTGTCATTAGTTGGTCTCAAGCAATGATAATGTATAATCCTTAGACCTGAGATCAGCATGGTTCCCTACATGTGTAATAGCACTCTTAGGGGTTTCCAAACGTTACTCGTAACTGGGTGGTTATAAAGGTAGCTTTCAGGTGTACTATAAAACATGCGGAGGGATATGACTGGTCGGATATGGAATTTTCCCCTCCTAACATAACGGGAGAGGTGTCTCTGGGCCCCTCGAAGTGGTCGGATAAAGAAAGTGCATGTCCATGCCACTAGTGGTCGAAGTGTTTGACCACATAAGGTTATCCGATAACTCGATCAAAAAAGTATTGAACAGTCCATGGATGACACAATATCTCACCTGGAGTTCAACCAGATATCGTGAGGCAAAGGGAGAATACTAGAGTAGGTCGCTTAGTTCGATCAGTTACGAACAAGTTGTATGCAGATACGAGCTAGTCGTAGACTGGTCGAACAAAATCACAGAGTGGTCGAAACCTGGTCGTAAGGAGTTATGAACTGGTCGTGACCGAGTGCGAACTGGTCGTATAGAGATAGGACCTGGTCATAAGTGATGAGGACCTAGTTGTAGATCATATTGTATTAAGGTTCGTCCGATATAATTTGTGTGTATTCGGGAATCGTTATGTCCTGCTAGGTACCGCTACGACTCGTGGTCGGAAAGGGTTTCCGAGTCACAACCAATTACACATAAACCTAATGGGTCACACACTTAACGGGTTAGAACAAACCAGTACAAATACGATTCGTCAAACGTGTTTGGATAGGATCCGTCACGAGGCACTATATAAGGAGATACTTGAGGCTGCAGTGGACACGCGACACACGTGAGTTGTTCCACCGAAACCCTAGCCACCATCTTCCTGAGAGCTCTGCTGTGCGACTTGGTGCTAGCACATCGGTGTACGGCTGTTCCTTCCCTAGACGTGTGGATACCGTAGAAGCGCTACTGCGGTTGCTGTTGCGCTGAGGACGTTGGAGGTTGCTGGAGGAGACGATCGTCAACGAGGACGTTGGCGATCGACTATGACCACTTCATCGACGCGCTCTTCGTTGGACCAGGCTGCTCCAACTCTTCTTCCGCTACACTGTGCGTCTGGTGTTTATGATCTGTGATCATCTCACTTGCTTGGCATCCTGGTTTACGTGGTAGAAATTTTGAATTATTGCTAGCGTAGCCTACCCGTATCCCTTCAAAGGCAGAGGCCTGGCAGGCCAAGACGCTCCTCACGGTGGCACCCATCTTCGCGTGCACCATCGTGTTCAACACCGTCGTGCGCCCCCACGGCCTCCTTCTTCTCATCGACGCCCTCAACAGCACCGAGCGCCTTGTCCTCCCGCTACCTTCAAGTGCCCAGGATCGACAGCACGGACGCGCTGAGCTCGACTCCAAATCCTCCCACCTCTCCTCCTCCAGCCCGTGCCCGACTCCAAATCCTCTCGCCTCCACACCTTCTCCCGACTCCTAACTCCAGAACCGCACCATGGAGACGAAGTTGCGGCAGAGGAAGTAGCGGCCGGCGATCTTGGCGAGGCGGGCGATCTGGGACGGGGAGAGGCCGAGGACGCGGAGCTCCGCGGAGATGGGCGCGAGGGATGCGAGCGCAGGGGATGCGCGGGTTGGAGGCGACGACGGCGGCGACCTCCTTGGGGGAGAGGCCGAGGACGGCGTCGGGGTTGGAGGGGGACTTGAGGTGGGCGAGGTTCTTGGAGTCCTTGAGGGCTTGCGGCTAGTTGAGATAGCAGTTGGCGATCAATGAGGTAGTCCTCGACAGTGAAGTGGCTTTCGGGGGCGGTAACGGCGGCGGCGGCATGGGGGAGATGGAGGCGTAGGCAGAGGCCGCAGCGGGTGGGGAGGTGGACGACAGCGAGGAAGAGGAGAGGCATGGAGGCGAGGAGCATGGCGAGGTGGGGGACGAGAAGTGACCAAGGCCACCCTGGCAGTTTTTTATCCGACTGGAAAGCCACGTAGGTCAAATACCAGTCAAAACCGCTCTAAAATAGATTAAGGGGTATCTTTTGTGCGGTATTGATAGTTCGAGGACGTGTTTTATCCGGTATTATAGTTCAAAGACGAAAATTAAGCTAGTAAAAGAATTGAGGGATAGTTCTATGTACTTAACTCGTTAAAAAAAAGTATAGTCAAAAAGTTCTGCATTAATTAGAGACTGGAAAGAAAAGGCAACTTATATTTGTGGTTTGATGGAGGACGTGAAAAACGACAACTTCGGGCTAATTATGTGACTGAAAAGAAAAGGCAACTTATATTTGTGGTTTGATGGAGGACGCGAAAAACGACAACTTCGGGCTAATTATGTGGCACAGCCACAGGTGATGATGGCCCGCAGTGTATCAAGAAAGTGTGCAATAAAACGATGCTAAAACAGGAAATATCACGGCTTCGTTTGGTAATACAAACAGATACCATACATAGTAAAAAAGCTGTGGCTGCCATGGTTTGTCCAGGCATCTTCACTTAAAGACAAAACTCTGACAGCATGTGCGCATTTTCGTCGCGACATTGCTGTTGTAATCTTTCGCTTTCTATTATTTAATTGTGCTTTTCTTCTGATACCACACGTGTCCTTTCCAAGCTAATGGTATGCAGTTGGGGTCATAAAGAAAAAAATAAAATAGTAGTTCGAGATGCGGGCGACAACATCAACTGCTTAGCTCAGGTAGGACACAAGGATTTGCAATATTATATTTTACGTGTGTGTTCCTCTTTCTTCTGTTAACACACATGTCCTTTCCAAGCTACAGCTATGCAATTGGGGCCACAAAGAAAAAATAAAGTAGTGTCGAGATGGGTGCAAAACCACATCAACCCCTTTCTGATTAGCTCAGGTAGGACACAGCACAAATGATATTATATTATATTATATTATATTATATTATATTATATTATACGTGTGTGTGTTAGCCACGGCGTAATTAGGACTCAAGTAGCCGTAGAATTTTTTAAGGAGAAATCAGATATATGAGATGGCAAAGTGCAGTACTTTAAAATACACTATAAAGAGTTTTTTTCTTTGAAATATGTCATTAAAAAGTGGTCATATTTTGAGTTATATAATTATATATTATTTACATAACTTTTATACGTTTTCAGACCTTATACTTGACTATATATTTTTGTATGGACGAAAATACCATCACCTAGTTTGGTTCCAAATCCATTCCCCACTTCGATTTTGCATGGCTCAATATTCTGAAGATAGCATAGTGTATTGTTAGTTATGACCACATATGTTAGGATTGGGTCCAGTCGGTAGTAATGGACATTGTATGTGGGGGTATTTTCGTCTATACAAAAATTCGTAGTCAAGTATAGGGTCTGAATAGTACAAAAGTTAGCTCAGGTGGGACACCAGGATTTGCAATATCCTATTTAACGTGTGTGTTCCTCTTTCTTCCGTTAACGCACATCTCCTTTCCAAGCTACAGCTATGCAATTGGGGCCACAAAGAAAAAATAAAATAGTATCGAGATGGGTGCAACCAAATCAACCCCTTTCTGATTGCTCAGGTAGGACACAGCACAAATGATATTATATTATGTTATATTATACGTGCGTGTGATAGCCACGGCGTAATTAGGACTCATGTAGCCGTAGAATTTTTTAAGGAGAAATCAGATACATGACATATATGATATGGCAAAGCGCTTGATTTTGAAATATATTATTGAATAGTTTTTCTTTAAAATATGTTATCGAAGAGTGATCATGTTTTAAGATATACATCACTTTTGTACGTTTTCAGACCCTATACTTGACTATGTATTTTTGTATGGACAAAAATACCCTCATCTAGTTCGGTTCCAAATCCATTCCACACTTCGATTTTGCATGGTTCAATATTCTAAAGATAGCATAGTGTACTGTTAGTTATGACCACATATGTTAGGACAGTGTATGCGGGGGTATTTTCGTCCATACAGAAATCCGTAATCAAGTACGGGGTTTGAATATTACAAAAGTGATGTAAAAGGTACATAATAGCATATCTCCAAACATGTTCACTCTTCGATGGCATATTTCGAAAAAAAAACTCTTCAGTGATATATTTTAAAATCGTGCACTTTAGCGTGGCATATATCTAGTTTTTCCTATTTTTTTTATTGCAGCTACATCCATGTGTTGGTTCACCAACTGATTGATCCTCAGCAGTGCTGGTCCCATGTGCCGAGATCGTGATATGAAGGTGAACAGTTATATTTTTGATCGGCAAACAGTGCACCGCCTTATGTATGAACCGGAACGCAGCTGAATATGTGGTTATATTTTGGAGACGTACGCATGCGTCTTTTTAGTCACATGTTGGATCTGCGACGAGCATCGATCACAATTAATCAGCGTAGTCATAAAGTAATTTTAAAAATGGGCAATTGTGATTATACTTAAGACATGTTTGTATCCTTTCCCTGCCGCGCAATTATCCATCTAACCTCGCCGGGTAAGCATTTATAGGTTAAGTATCGCGCTTGAAATTAAGTTTGCTTCGCTAGGCAAACAAGCTCAAGGGGCGAGCCAATATTATAGCTTTAATCTGCCTTTGAGGTGTTCGAACCTGTAATGTAAAGGCGATCGATCTCTCATGACGTTATGCGATATACGACATATATGACGATGGAGCAGCCAAGGTAGACAGCTTTATATCGCCAGGACAAACGCTAGATGTATGGAAATCAATGTACATGGCTCGAGGAGCAGCTAAAGTAGGCACCTTTATATCGCTTTGTTGTTTTACCCTTGCTGCTGGAGCTGTGCCAGCTGATATGTGTTGTATGATTCCATCAATCTGACAGGTCTGGATGTCGATCCAGTAAAACTTTTGTTTTTTTTTTACACAAAGAAGAATCTGACAGGTCTGGATGTCGATCCAGTAAAACTTTTGTTTTTTTTTACACAAAGAAAATGTTACTAGTAGGGTGTTCCTTCTCCCTTTCCTTCCCTTCCCTTTTCTTTCCTTGCCTTTCCTTTTTCTCTTCTTTTCTGTTCTGTCTTGCAGGCATGCAGCACATGCTTTGATTGCGTGTGGCACGGTTAAATACAACGGTTTTGCTAAACAATATTTTACTGTTTTTTTTTGTCAAAATAGTCGAATTTTCATCCGTCCAATATGCTTTGAGATTTGCATTTCTTCTTATTTGATGAATTGAGTCCGAATTTATTATGATTTTTTCTTTAAAACATAACAGGGTTCACCACATTGACGTATTTTGTTGGTATATAATTTTATTTTTTGTCTTCGTTTTTACTCAATTTCTCAAAGTATATGTTGGATTTTGAATTATGCGATGGAAATATGAGTTATTAAGAATTTTAAGAATAATTACAGTGACAAAAACAAAATGTATGCATAATGAAGCTGTAAAAGAACTAAAATTTGATTGTTTTGGACTGAGAAAACAGTTGAATCTTGTATAGACAGATCCTAAATACAATCTTGTATAGACAGATCCTAAATACAACTCAAGATGCAAATTGAAACAGGAACCGGCCGGCCGGCATGGCCAGGAAGCGGCGGCCGCACGCCGGAGAGGCACCGATCGACTACCGGGCGGCCGTGCTTGGCAGAAGCTGGCTGAAGTGAAATTAACAGGGAAAGAGCCTGTAGCAACTAGTGATGCATATGTATCACGTTTTTTTTTTTTTTTTGACTGGCTATTTCCCT
Organism: Ampelocalamus luodianensis; assembly: GCA_036346255.1. Taxonomy (NCBI): domain Eukaryota; kingdom Viridiplantae; phylum Streptophyta; class Magnoliopsida; order Poales; family Poaceae; genus Ampelocalamus; species Ampelocalamus luodianensis. The sequence goes on from CM070633.1 coordinate 47,591,813, forward strand.
TTTGGATATGGCAGAATCTGCCCCAAAAGAGGAATGAATACAGAGACGCAGACAACCACTTCCTGCAGGCTGCTCCTATCTAGTGGAAGTAGCTCTCATAAAACGCTAGGATTCGCAGTTTTTCCTAAAAGAACCTAGTTAATTCTTCTATATTATATATGTCAGCATAGATTCTTCTATATTATATTATATATGTCAACATAGTGAATTTTTTTTTGTCGGAACATTTTCCCTCTGACTACAGTAAAGAAGAAGCACCACGATGCGCCTTGTGTGAGCCAGCGTTTGAACGCGGGCGGGCGGGAGACTGAAAGCTCTCCTCTATCAACTGAGCCTCAATCCTCTTAACGTAGTGAACTTTTAGTATAATTGCGACTATGCTATTCCACTGATTCTCCTATAGAGTTGGTCACATATGTGTCGATATCACATATGTGTAGCTGGGTGCAGATCTAGTCCAAATCTATATCACCGAACAGTATAAGCATGTATATATATTATAATATGGGGTTCATTGTAATATGTAACTTAACCTTATCGTTGCAAAACCATATTGATCACGTCGAGGATAGCAATAAATGACTGAAGGGATAAGCAAATTCTTTAACTTTATATCACTTCAGTAATCCTAAGGTATGTGTTCTCGAAAAACAATCCTACGGTATGCTTTTTGCTTTTCTTGCTTTTCTTGAGGTGCACAAACCTGCAATATTGATCTTCTATGGGCTATGATGTAATGTTCGATCCGACATGAGGATAAGATTGTTGGATTTTTTTTAGGGGTATGTGGTAATTTCTCATTTCGAGAAAATGATAAATAGAAAAGAAAAGAAAAATGGAGGGAGCCACTTGTCATAGGGTTGAGGAGAGGGATAAGGTCATGTGACCTAATCTCCAACCGAGAGGATTGGGGCTTCGGGGCTTTTCGGTCTTCGGCTGATGGCGGCGACGCGGGCAACTTGGGAGCAGGCGGTTCCGCTGGATCGGGCGAGTTGTGTGCCATCCGTTGGTGGCAGTAGCTCCTTCTCCTCCTCTTAGTAGGCTGGCTCTTCTTTTTTTTTTTCTGGCTTCGACCCCGAAAGAAATATTGCAAAGAGTTTCCCCAATTTGCTCATCTTCTTCCTCAATATGGATTCAATTTTTGGGGCTTTTGAGAACTACTGATCTGCCTGGTTCAACCTGGCACCATCAGTGGTGAGGATTGGCTTCTCCTCTGTGCACATCCTGTCCCTCTATTGCATTATCTCCTCTGTTGAGTTTGTGGTGAGGGGATTTGATTTGTACCAATTGGAGGTGGAGACCGTTCGGCCTTTGATTGATCTCAGTGTGGGAAGAAGGCTTTCAGTTTTTGAGTTTGGTGCTCTTTGGTGCTTTTGGCCAGAGCATCTCGTTGATGATCTTGTGTGGTATATTCCTGTACCTCGACATCGTGATTTGGTGTGTCCCGAAATTGCGTATTGTCATTGTATCTCCGATGACCTCGCCCATTCTTCGCGGCACAACGGAGCGATTGGTTTTCTGAGACAACGCCGTTTCGGCGTGCTTGCTCGGTTTATGCTCGGTGGCTTTGAGTGCCATTGTATTCGTGAGTATTGCTGTTTTTACTTTTCGTATTACTTGGCATTGTGGGTTGTACTATAGAAATCTCAATTGTGATTAATTTGATTGATACTAGTACTGGGAGACAATGCTTAGTGATACGGTGGGCTTGTTTTAATGTTTTATGAGGATGATTGTCATATAAATGAAATTATTTTGATAGCTAAATCAGACTTGATTTTCATATAAATGAAATTGCTTTGATAGCTAAATCAGAATTGAGCCTATAGCTTTGCTTACTGCTGTCATTTCCTATTTGGCCGTCAGAGTTCTGTAACTTTCAGTGATTCAGTTGCATTACTGTATTCAGTATTGGGTTGATTATTGCTATGGGATCTTGCTGAACCTCTGTTGGTAGAAATTAGAACATGCTGAGTTGTGATTTCTGTTTCTGAACTGAGGTTACTTGATTCTGAACTGAGGTTACTTGATTCTCTGTTTGCCGAAAGGCTATAGTGTTGACACTATTGTTTCTGGTACTGTCATGTTAATTTGACCCTCTATTAGGCTGAAAGTAAACCTTGCTGTTTTGCTTTAAGTTTTGACATTTTAGTAAAGCAGTCTCTTAAGCTCAAAGTCTGATATATTGTTAGTAGTCAAATTCAGTTTGAGAAGGATATAGACAATAGTGGTGAGGAGGCCAAGATTTTATCTTGAGCAGCCCGACATCGGAGAGCAATAAACAAACATTTAAATCTGAGCATTATGCTGATTTTTATTGTCCACATATTCTATGCTTTGAGTATATTGTCGTGCTTAAATGACATGGAGGATTTACATGTTTATATGTTAATTTTATCATTTAAATGTTGCTGGAAATATGTTTTGTTTATGATTAATATTGCTGAAATTAATTCTGAATATTCGCTTAAACGCTAAAACAATCCTACGGTATGCTTTGCTTTGCTTTTCTTGAGGTGCGCAAACCTGCAATATTGATCTCCTATGGGCTTATGATGTAATGTTCGATCCGACACGAGGATAAGATTATAAGACATCTCGAGGATGTTACATCAATCTCAACCAATAATGTTAGGAAAAGGTAGGAGTAGATGAGTAAAGTAGAACCACCCATGTAATAATTTTACCTTTTACCGCTATTGTTAGAACACTGCATTCTGCATCAGGCTGATATGAACGGTATTATTGCATCTGAGTCTGACAATTAGTGATACGTTTTTTTTAATACAGTAGTAGAAAAATCCACGTTTTATTGAAATAATAAAATCTTAGCCTTATATCCCTCTTTTTTATTTAAAATTCTTTATATTTTACAGGTTTAGTGTCGGTTTGTGGTTGGTTTGCGGTTGTTGTGCTTTGTGTTTATTTTTAAAGCTGTTAAAGTTGCTATAGAAAAGGAGTTATGAATAGCGTTCTATTTAGCAAATAAGATTAAAGTTGGACAAATTATGTTATCCAATTGTTTGTTTCCCTCACATTTTCACTAATTTATTTTGCTATTCAGGTCCGTGCCGTTAAACTACAACCCGATATGCAAACTGAAACAGTAGCACCGCACGGGCCGGGCGTAGCCAAGAAGCGGCGGCGGCGGCGTCGTCTTGCGGGAGAGCCAGGCTGTTCGGCATTTGGTCGAAGCGTGCTGTGAAAAAGGAAAAACGCAGAGCCAGGCCCGTTGCCGGAATCGGCATGCAGGCCCAACATAAGTGATTTTTTTGCTCGGCCTACGACGGGGCCTCGGCTGGCTCTGGGCCGAAACGGCCCAACGACGGTGGCTTCAAATAAGCAGCAGTTCACAATTCCATTTTGTTTTGGAACATTCACGTCCCATTTTTCGCTCGTATTCCCATTGGTATGTTGTGCAGGGAATTCGCATCTCCATTTCCATATCTGGGTAATGTGCTACACGCAACACGCGTACGTATCCACAAACAAAGCGTTCTTTCGGCCAACGGGCCTCCGTGCTGACCAAAACGGTATGAAGCCGCAAACAGCACGGTAACATTCGAGTCTTCGACGACGCGACGAGTAGGAGGCTATGCGGCACGTAGTCCAAAACGCACCCACGACAAAATCCAACACCGGCACGCCCGCGTACGCTGCCCCTGCCCTACACGACGCGCCGGGCCAGACAACCAGCCAGCCCACCTTAAAACTCTCCCGCGCGGACGGCTCACCCGTCGCACGTTCCCCACGGCCGTTTGCTCGCCCACCCCGGGCACCCGTGGCCCTGAGCGCGCCCGAGATCCTCCAGCGGGCGGGCTGCGCGCGGCTTTTGCCCCAGGCCAAGGCAGCGCAGGACCATTCCGCGCTTTCCTCTCCACCGAAACATCTGGTCCGGCACGGTGGCTCGAGCTCCATCGCATCATCCAGGTGCCCGCACGGCTATGGAAAAATCATCATGGCGTTCTTCGGTAGGGGTGGAAACCAAAACGAGCCTGGCTCAAGCCGGCTCGGCTCGTTTTCGAAACGAGCCAAAAGAGTGGCTTGGCTCGGCTCGCGAGCCAAGCTCCAGAAACTAGCAGCGAAGAGGCAGAGCCCCGCCCTGGTACTCTTGGTCGTGTCGACAGCCTCCACCATCATCACATCCGGTAGCCATGAGGATCTACCACTACCAAGCTACAGGCTACCAGCAATCCAGATGAACACATCAGTAGAGAAGCACAAGCATCAAGCAATCAAGCATGCATAAACAAATGACCATAAAATGGGAGGTGGGGAATAAATCCGAGGGGAGGAGCAGGCCACCGGGCCAGAGCGGCGCACGGCAGCCAAGGCGCTACCGGCGGCCGGGGCGAGCCGGCCAAGACGCGCCGAGGAGGCAGAGGCTCAGGAGGCGCTGGCCGCCGGCGCGGCGCGCAGACCGGCGGCGGGCGGGGCAAGCCGAGGGTGCGAGGCGAGCGAGGAGAGACCAGAGGTGGCGCAGAGGCCGCGGCGCCACGGACCGAGCCATGGGCGGTGCACCACAGGGGCCGGAGGCGTGACGGCGCAGGGGCCCAGAGCGGTGGATGGAGGCCATGCCGAGCCGGGAGAGGCAGCGCCATGGGGAGACCCGAGAGAAGGAAGGAGGAGATGCGGTAGAGGCCAGAGGGAGGCAACGATTTGGGGGATTTGGGGGGGCACAGTCTGGACTCGGAACTCAGGAGTGCTACTATTAGTCGATGGCTCGATGCATGTGCCTATGCCTTGATATGTCTACCGTAGAGGTCCGGAGGCAAACAACCCAACGAGCCGACCGGACCGTGCCGCTCGCGAGTGGCTCGAGCTTGACTTGAAAAATGTGCGAGCCAGGAACTAGGCTTGGCTCGGCTCAAAAATTCACGAGCCCGAGCCGGACACGAAGCTCTGGTTTCTTAAAGTCAAGACATGGAGTTAGATATATAGGTGTCGTCCAGATAGATTTCGCCTCTTTGATAGTCTAATTAACTTTTTTAGCCTTATGTAAAATATAGTACCAGTTAGCGTTATACCATATGTGCAGTTTGTTTTGGTTGGAGTGGGCATGTCTATTTCTAACTAGTTTCTAGATAAACTAGATCGAGCTAGAAGGCACCAAAAGAGTGCTTCAGATTTAAAATTTGAACTCACAGAAGCTCAAACTTGAAGTGACTAGCGAACCGCGCGTGGCGCGTTTGGCCAACTGCTCTGACTTCGCCTAGAATACATGCATCCAGCTAGGAGCCACCGGAGCCAAGCAAAATGGGACGAGTTTATGGGGGATCTTTTTGGAAAATAATATTCTAGGATCTGGCACACTGTCCAGTGTCCACTAGCCAATTGGTGTCGGACCGTATTATCTAGATCAGTAGCTAGTGCATATGGATACATTATTGGATCATACATATACACCGGACATGCATGTTCTTGCTCGGAAATTACCCCTCGCTTCAACGAGGAACAACAGTGATCCTTAGCCATGTGGAGCTTGATCTCACGCAACGATGTGATCGCCCCCTCCACACTTCCTCAAGTGGATCAAACATCACTTGCCTCACCTTGCGGCATAAATGCTAAGGTTCGCCAAAGTAATCAACCAGGTCAACACCATGAAATAGACTTGTGGTTGCACTGTTAGTGATCCGGAGATCATCACAAGATTCAGTCCTTAATTGACTCGTGCGAAACTACCACATTACAAGTTCTCGTGCTATATCCACATTCGCTCAACTTACCATCCGCGCAAGTCTAAATTTCTTTTTGAGTTTTGTTTTGAAATCTTTTCTAAGTTCAACATACTAGCCCTTTCCAACCAATGGTTGCCGAAATCAGATTTTTGATGTATCTCTTGATGTTAGGGCAATCGATGCCCACATATCAATGTATCTCTTGATGTTAGGGCAATCGATGCCCACATATCAATGTATCTCAACAAGGCTAAGTATGGCACTTAGATACAAACTTAGTAACAAATTATGTATACCATTATTCCTAGGGCATTACGGTATAATGTCCAAGATCGAGGAATGAAATTTATTAGCTCAATTAACATTAATGCATTAACTACCAGCTAATGACAATATAAATGTAATCAAAGAAAAGCATGCATTTGATAACTTAAAGCAATATACACTACTACACAAAGGGTCATCATAGACGGTTCTAAACCGTCATCACAGACGGTTTCTGAACCGTCTTATTTTATGTGTCTATGATAACAGGCGGTTATCACAGACAGTTTGTGATCCGTCTGTGATAAGTCACAACACAGACGATTTTGTAGTACAAACCGTTTGTGAAGGTCTACTATCACAAACGGTTTATACCCAAAACTGTCTATGAAGGCCTACTATCACAGACGGCTTATACCCAAAACCGTCTGTGAATGCCCACTATCACAGCCATCTTATACCCCAAACCGTCTGTGATACGTCAGCCATCACAGATGGTTATATGTACCCACCGTCTGTGATTGGATACATATCATAGACGGTTAGTCAAAAGAACCGTTTGTGATATCCGATTTATCACATACGGTTGTTGGTTATAGCCATCTGTGATAGTAGAACTTTACAGACGGTTTATACTATACAACCGTCTGTGATAGTAGAACTTCATAAATGGTTTATACTATAAAACTGTCTATGATAGTATGCTTTCACAGACGGTTTATACCACAAAAATGTCCATAAAAGTAGGCTTTCACAGACGATTTATTCCACAAAACTGCCTATGATAGATCCTTTTATAGCTAAAAACATTTAATTTTTCGGCTAGCCTTAAGAAATGCTAGCCATGCCCTCTGAAAACAAGCAAGCAGAAAACAGATAAATCACAGATATACGATTTAATGTGATTCACAGCTCAAAATCATTTACAAACGAAAGTTCATGTATTTTCACTAGAATTACAATTGAATTACAACTCAAAGTAAATTACAATTGAATTAATTGTTTGAACATGTATTAAGCAATATCGTCGGAGGAGTAAAACTCTCCTTTCAGGTCAATGATCTTCATCTTGATGAAGAAACAGAGCTGTCCTCGAACGCCCGAGAGTTTATCCAAATTGTATGTACTTGGTTCGATTGTCATGCCCTGTCGCTAGGAGTAAAGTAGTAAGCATATATATTTAAATTGATAATTAGAAAATAATTATTGTGAGATAGACAAACCTCTGGATGATTCGTCTTAGAACTCATGATTTCCTGCATGTGACAGCAAACGTAGAATGCACATTAGTTGCCTTGTTGCTGGTGGCGCTGCAAAAATAGAATTACACATACATGTATAATCAGTTCGAGAGGCATTATTATGAACCGTGATATAGGATTATTGTGGTGTAGTAAGTACCAGAAATCGCGTCTAGTGTTGTAGTGTGGCGCTCGATTCCTTGTGTATCCCTTCCCTGGCAACATAGGCGCTGAACGACCTACGTGATTCCAAAAAGTTATCCTCTGCCATTTCAAACAAAGGAAAACTACAATAGAGTTATGTATGGAGGAAATGAGCATACCTGTCGAGTACTTTTTGCACCGTGGTGAAGTCGTGATTTTTGTCATTTAGAGAATCAAGGTATATTACCTTGTTCCACTTTAGTACAATGACTAAAAGGATCGAGTGCCACCTACTCATGTACGTCGCTATAGTCATTAAACCTAAGTTCGTGCTGCGTATAAAGTACAAATAAAATTTGTATAGCAAAGTGAAGCACTTACCCTGGTTGTAGGGCACCAGTATGTAGTCCTTATTGCGGTGAGCAAGCAATCCCTTCATTATGTACTTCTCGATGTAGGATGTGTCTTGGGTGATGCATTACGTAGAGATCAACTTTGGGTCGAGGAAACCCACCGGTTCTTGCTTTAGTTGGGCTTCTTGCACCATGTATCTATACATAACCAATGAGTTATGACATTTATCGGTGTTACGTGAATGTTGAACTTGAATGTACACACTTACAGTGTCCAGCATCGTAGAAGTGAGGTGTCAAGGGCATCGAGGTGGAATAGTTCGTATAAGTCTTCGAAGGTCACGACGAAGTAGACCGACTGGTGGAAGAAATGCATCTCTGTATATTTGACGGTGATTCCAGTAGGCTGGTCGGTCCCCACGTCTTTTGTCTTCCACATGTACTAGGCATGCAATCTCTAGCAACTAATTCCAAGGCGGCGTATATGTGTGTTGGGGAAAAATGCCTCTCCGAGGAAGAACAGGGTCTTGCAAGGCGCCTGAATTTTCTTCGATTTGGCCTTAGCGCCTAGGCTTCTACACGTCTTTCCGGAAGACGACTCACCATGATTTTCTTGTTTCTTCGGCGTCGTCTCCACGAGATCCGATACGAAGGCCTTCTGAAACGGGGGTTGAGGTGGAGTCATCGAGGGTTCTGTTGGAGAGGCACGGTCGTGTGGAGATCGTGACACTGTAGGCGTGTTAATCTTCTTCGATTTGGCATTAGTGGCTCACGTGATATGCGTCTTGGGGAGGGATGGTTCGGCACACTTTTCTTGTTTCTTCGGCGTCGTCTCCACGGGACCTGATACGGAGGCCATCTGATGTGGGGGTTGAGGTGGAGTCATCGAGGGTACTGTTGGAGAGGCATTGTCATGTAGAGATCGTGGCACTGTAGGGTCCAGGGTGATGTCCCTCTTGGGCCACTGGATAAAAGTGTGTATGGCATCCCCTAGTGTTATAATGTCTTTGTTTGGGGGCTTCTCCAACAGGACGGCCATGAAATGGTCATATACGATGTCCACCTAGACATTAGCGTAACCCTGTGCCAACTGGAAGCTGTGCAACACTGTCCCTTCCTAGCATGGAAACGCCATCCCTCGCCCAGCCTCACTTGGAGCCTACAGGGCGTAGGCTCCTACAAAATGATACACAATTAGCTAAGACATCCTACAGGTCTATGTTTGGAGCACTCTAGAGATGTACATTACCTTGATACCTTCGATAGGTAATTGGACATCGCTATGTTCAGAAATTGGCATGGATGTGCAGCTACTCCAACTAGATTGCCTCATTGTCACCCCTCATCCATTGCGGGATTTTATCCGCGTACCCAGTGGTGCCGAGTGTGTGGGGGTGAGTGTTTTGTGTCTGGATAACCTTGTGCGCTGCACTTTACTGCTGATATTCGACCGTCGTTTTCATCCGCACAAAGGAGTCCCATGATTTGGACGACACGAAATGATACTTCGTGAAGGGCGTCTGATCCTTGTTCACGTACTACATGACAAGCTTACTCTTGAAGGTCTTCCACGCTTTTCCCATCGCGAGGAACACCTGCCGTCGCACGGCTCCCTGGAATTCTGGTGACATCTCGAACGACGTTGTAATTTCGGTCCACAACTGCGCTTTCTGTACGTCCGTCAAAGACTTCCAGCTCTGTATGGTGATGGGGACCCGTTCCCTTCCAAGTACACCACAGGTGGTCCGGAATGCTGCCACTGCTTTCTAGGGAAGCAGAGGGACCCTAGCGGTACTGACCGTCGTGATGGTCATTCGGCCCTCAGGCCTCTTCGATATTCTTCTACCATCTCGCTTAGGTATCACTTTCCTTAGAGATCCAGATGCATTCAGTGACGTCGATGATGGCGAAGACAGTGCGGACGCCATCCTGCTTACTTGCTATCTATGGAAACTTTTCAACAAAAGACAAAAGAAAATTTTTTTGATTGAAAATTTTTGTCTAAAACTAGGAATGTAATGCAACTCAACGTAGTTAGCATAAGGTAAGTGACTCAATGGTATCACTGTAAGATTAACTCAATGGTATCATTGTAAGATTAACAAATCAACAAATCAGTACTTTAGTAATCAATGATATTACTGCAAGATTAACAAATCAGTGTTGCATCAATAAATGATATTACTGTATCAATCAGGATAAAATGCTAAAAAGATGGGAAATCAGATAATGCTCATATTTAGATTGTTGTTTATTGCTCTCAGATGTCGGGCTGCTCAAGATGTATTACTAGCCTCCTCGCCACTTGGGTCAAAATTTTGTCACAAATGGAATACGACAATTACTCTAACACTTTAGGCCTTGAGCTTTATAAAATATTGCTTTGTCTAATCTGACACTTTGAAACAAATCATAAGTTGAGAGTTCACTGTCAATATTTCAATTGAACCAACTACATAATATTTCTTGTTAATAACCGTCTGTGATGTGTGTATATCGCATACTGTTGTATTTTATAGGAATAATTGAGTATTTGCCACTGCAATTGGGTGAGTTTTAGTATTTGCCATTGTATGTAAGTATGACATATGGGTCCCGAGACCACATGTCATACTCACATCAGTGGCAAATACTAAAACTCGCATGCAAGTACAGTGGCAAATAAGTGAATGCCCCTTTTTATAACCGTCTGTGATACATATCACAGACGGTTTGTTAAACTAAACCGCCTGTGATAGTTTTCTATAGTTAAAAAATGTTCTGTTTTTTGGCTAGCATCACGAATAAATATGTATGACTTGTTTTTCACCATAGACATAAAAGACAGTAAAATAAACGCGTTATTCAATAAACATGTTCAACGTAGACAGTAACTTAACTTCAAACTGGATTTTTTTAATCATTTTTTGTATTTAAATATGGCCAAGTTAACAACGTGGCCAGTTGTTTCTTACAAAAGATTTAAAACAGCATGTGTTAAGTATCACTAAAACCGCTAATGTTATGACAAGTAGTTCAACACCTGTGCAAAGAACTTGGCGTACTCATGCATAATCCTACAGTCATCGCTGCAGAAGACGACGTAATCATCACACCCTTCTATCACACCGCAGCCGGTGCTCGTGCACCGGAGATCCTCCGACACCACTTGCACTCCCAGTTGGTCCTCTTGGCTATCTCGCACCCCGCGCCGGACAGCTCACCCTCGACCTGGCTAATGTATTGCTTCCCAACGTCGCACGCCTCATCGGCCATGTAGAAGAGGAGGCCGAGCACGTAGGTCGCAGCCTTGTGGCCGGTGAGGAACACAAGGTCGTGTGGCACATCATGGTCCGCGAAGATAAGCGTGAGGCTGACGATGAAGCAGACCTCCGGGTTGCCGTCAACGGCCAGGTGGTTGGCGATGACCAGGTAGCGCTCGTTGTCCAGCCACTTCATCGCCTCCTGCCACTCCAGCAACTCGCGCCTCCCCATGGCGTGCTCCTTCGACGCCTTGTACATGACCTTACAACTCCAATATACGTATACAATTCAAGACATCAGAACTACTCCATAAGAGAAAATTAAAATGCCAAAATAAGGGCGTTGTTGCTAGTCAGATTAGTGACATGTTTCTGTAGTCAAATTAAAAGGCTAACATCTATGCATGCATGGATTGGTTGCCACCACAAATAGTAGTACGTTTTTTGTAGGTACATATATACGTATGTGGCTCATAGACTATAGAGGTCAGCCATCGGATGAGGAGAGCTTGCGGTCACGAGGCTGACATCTATGTGGTTGACTTTGTAAGACTTGATCATAAGGTCATTTTGCTATTAAGTAATATTAATTTGTCTGTTCATCTTTATCTTGTTGTATAGATATGATTACATCTATGTTGCCAACTGTGTGAGCTAGCTACGGATCTGAGACTAGTTCAGAATACACAGAGGGTCTCGGAGTTGCATATCCGGCGGTGCAGGCAACTCTGGAGCTGGTGGTTCCGCTGGATCGGGCGAGTTGTGCGCCATCCGTTGGCGCTCGTTCTCCTCCTCTTGGTAGGCTGGTTCTTTTTTTTTTCTAGCTTCAACCCGAAAGAAATATTGCAAAGAGTTTCCCCAATTTGGTTCATCTTCTTCCTCAATATGGATTCAATTTTTGGGGCTTTTGAGAGCTACCGATCTGCCGTGGTTCAACCTGGCACCGTTAGTGGTGAGGATCGGCTTCTCCTCCGTGCGCATCCTGTTCCTTTATTACATTCTCTCCTTTGTTGAGTTTGCGGTGAGGGGATTTGATTTGTACCAATTGGAGGTGGAGACCGTTTGGCCTTTGATTGATCTCGGTGTGGGAAGAAGGCTTTCAGTTTTTGAGTTTGGCGCTCTTTGGTGATTTCGGCCAGAGCATCTTGTTGATGGTCGTGTGCGGTATATTCCTGTTTATATGTTAATTTGTTAATTTTATCATTTAAATATTACTGAAAATATGTTTTAATTATGATTAATATTGCTGAAATTAATTCTGAATTTTTGCTTAAACGCTAAAACAATCCTACAGTATGCTTTGCTTTGCTTTTCTCGAGGTGCGCAAACCTGCAATATTGATCTCCAATGGGCTATGATGTAATGTAGCGAAGAAGCGGCGGCGGCCGCGTCTTGCAGGAGAGGTCCGGCTGTTCGGCATTTGGTCCTGTGAAAAAGGAAAAACGCAGAGCCAGGCCCGTTGCTGGAATCGGCATGCAGGCCCAACATAAGTGATTTATTTTGCTCGGCCTACGACGGGTCCACGGCTGGCTCTGGGCCGAAACGGCCCAACACTGTGGCATCAAATAAGCAGCAGTTCACAATTCCATTTTGTTTTGGAACATTCACGTCCCATTTTTCGCTCGTATTCCCATTGGTATGTTGTGCAGGGAATTCGCATCTCTATTTCCATATCTGGGTAATGTGCTACACGCAACACGCGTACGTATCCACAAACAAAGCGTTCTTTCGGCCAACAAACCTCTGTGCTGACCAAAATGGTATGAAGCCGCAAACAGCACGGTAACATTCGAGTCTTCGACGACGCGACGAGTTGGAGGCTATGCGGCACGTAGTCCAAAACGCACCCACGACAAAATCCAACACCGGCACGCTCGCGTACGCTGCCCTACACGACGCACCGGGCCAGACAACCAGCCAGCCCACCTTAAAACTCTCCCGCGCGGACGGCTCCCACGGTCGACCGCGCCGCCCCTCTCCTGCGTCCAACGGCCCACGCTCACCCGCCGCACGTTCCCCACCGCCGGCCTGACGCGCTCCACGCGGCCGTTTGCTCGCACAGCTCAGGTTCCCGCCCAACAAGCCGCACAGGGCACACGACGATCCAGCCCACCTCAAAACTCTCCCGCGACCCGCGCGCGGCTCCCACGGCCGACCGCACTCCCATGCGTCCCACGAGGCCACGCTCACCCGTCGCACGTTCCCCACGGCCGTTTGCGCTCCCACCCCGGGCACCCGTGGCCGTGGCCCTGAGCGCGCCCGAGATCCTCCAGCGGGCGGGCCGCGCGCGGCTTCTGCCCCAGGCCCAAGGCAGCGCAGGACCATTCCGCGCTTTCCTCTCCACCCAAACATCTGGTCCGGCTCGGTAGCTCGAGCTCCATCACATGATCCAGGTGCCCGCACGGCTATGGAAAAATCATCGTGGCGTTCTTCAGCGTGAAACATAAGCATAACGTAGCGACATCTAAATCTGGTTCCTCTGACCAGACCAAGTACAACGTAGCAAAACGACCACCCAAAATAGTTCCGAACCAAACCGAGTGTCCAGAACACGCTGCAGTACCGACAGCAGCGGATGCCACGGTACACCCACCCGAAAAGGGCACGAGCGAGACGGGAGGAGGAGAGCGCACGTCGGCCAGCCGCAGCCGGCAGCGCAGCCCCGGCCACAGACATCGTCGTCACGTACGCGGCCGAATGACGCACCCTGGCGGACAGCGATCCGCCGAGCCGGCCGCGCCCGCACGCGCGCGGGGCACCGAATCCTCATCCCAATCTCCATCGGCACGTACCACGTCCGGTGCATCTTTGAACCGAGCAATATGAGCGGCCCAACGACAAAGCGATGAGGGGAGCTTCACCACGTGACCAGGCCGGAATTTTGTCCGTGTACTCGCGATATTCCGATACAATTATGGCATGAAAGCAACGGTCAGGTGCCGCCCGACGCCTGGGTTGCGGATTCTCTCCCGTACGCTTTGAACGGTCAGATCACATAATTGACATATATTAATTAGATTGCCTGATTTGAGGTCTCCCTTCCTGCCTCAGATCCTTGGTCGGATTAAATTACAGTGCGAAGTAAAAAAACAGTGGTCCTACCGTCCTAGCGGTAAGCCAGTAACTCCACAACGGTGTGTTTCAGTTGGGCAAAGTTTACCTAGAGCGAGAGCATCGAGCACCGGATTTGCTGCAGGTCAGGTGTACTGCTTCTGCCTCTACCTGCAGCGTTGACTGAATTTATGGCGACGATACGGAGGAGCATGTCATGTGTTGACATTGATCGATACGGTTGGGATGCAGAATTGAAGTTTTGCCTGAAACCCTCCATGCTGCGAGGCGTCAATCATGTACTGCCTTTTGATTTTTCAGTCTTGTGCAAGACGTTTGATGCGCCCTTGCCTGCAGAAACTTTGCATCTTCCAGGGCGTACGTACGCTGAACTCATCTGACAGGAGGAAGCTGATTTCTTGGCGTCTATGTCTGACTAAATGTCGACTAAGATTCGACCAGCCGAGCTAACCCCACCCGGCCGGCAGTAGAACCACCGGAACAGAATCCAGCTGGAAGCCAGTGCGAAACAAGCTGGCGTCGGTTCCCATGGAACTAATTCAGGAACATGACTAAGAGAAAACACATTGTTTTCAACAGCATGCACGTTTGTCAGCTGCCGCCGTGGCAAGTCCCGGGCTCTGCATGGAGCACAGTGGATCGGAAGATAGGACAATCCGGAACGAGCATCGAAGAAAGGAGGATCACGGCTGCCAATAACGGCTAGACGGGCCATCTCAAAGCCAGCCGAATCTTTTATTAGTAATAATTAATATTCCTGAAATTAAAAAAGTAGGAAAGGTGGACCAATAATTAGATAACGTCCAAAGATGGACGCTCGGAACAACGTCCACGTTCCGGTTCACATCGACTCATGTGGTTTGCCTTGACCAATTGTGACCAAGACCTAAATCGCAAGGCCAAACCAACAGCTCCTGTGTGACCTGCCGCCGCCACCCTCCGCTCCTCGTCCCTGCGCCGCTCGCTGCGTGGAAGCTGCTGCCATCCGTTTTCCCGTGGCCTCTGCTTCTCTGCGCAGCCACCACAGCCCTCGCCGGCTACTCGTCGCTCTCGACTTGAGGCCGTCGCGCCCTCTGGGTTCCTAGCCCCGATTGATCTCTGCATTAGCTCCTACGAAGATGGAAGTTAATTCACCTTCGCATGAGTAAAACACTAATTTGTTAGTAGCCTAATCAAAGTGGATCACGTGTGTACCGATCGCTGCTGAATTTTTAATTAGTTTATCATACGATGATGAAGATGGAAGTTAATTGACCTTTGCATTACTTTTGACTTGCGTCTTGTTTTTCTTAGTAAAACATAATGGTGAAGGCATGGATTAGTTATTTTTTTAAAAAAAAAGCTTGAATCTCTTACTTGAATTGAAGGCTCTCACAATTAATATTTTTCGTGTTCATAGGTGTCCTGGGGAAAAATGATAATTGTTCTTGCATATGTCGAAAGGGAAATCTAATATGAGTTACATGTGATGAGTACAATATTCCTCCCAAAAATCATTTTTCCAGGCTCCGAAACTACCACATCTAAATTCATTTAAACTGTTGACGTTTATGTCAGCTATCATTTGTATTCTGTGTATACCCGATTGGACCTCTACAATAATATATATAGTTTCTTTTTAAAACTCTTCAAGCTTTTCCGGTGCAGGTCGTACCTGAACCAAGCACACAGCCCATACCAAAGCACAGAAAGAAAAAACAAACATAGTTATACCACAGAATTTGAACGTGTCAATTTCACATATAAGATGACTTTTCCATGAAGCAGCTTTGTAATTTCTCCAATTGTGCACACCCATTGTAACTTGAGCATTCATTTCACAAACCAAAACACACCAGACATGCTCGATTAGCAAGAGAAACATTAGCATTGCGCATAACCTGGAAAATTATAAATCTCAGTTTTACACAGGTCTACACAATACATAGCCTAGTGCATTCAACATTTCAACTGCTTGTAGTGATTTTGCAAGCTTCAGTAGTAAACACATTACGGTGGAATATCGCCAATTTGTTGCACCTACGAATCTTCTTGCGGCAGAGCATACACTCACCACAATCGTATCATTCTCTCTTTTTTCGTTTATCTCCATCTGTTGTTTTTTTGCCGGAATCCCGAGAAACCTCTCGATCAAATCAACCATGGCCCATCAGCTTGCCCAAAATTTCGTTTACCATGGATAGGCAAACCCCACAAGCGCTCCACCAATGTTGATATCAAATATTTGTCAATATTGATTTTCTTCATATTTGTGTTCATGAATTTACTAGGATGCATCAAGTAACAACAAAATATAGCAATTAGTCAATATTTAACCGCTGAGTCTAACAGAACACATCCAAGAAATTGACAAAAACAAAGCAATAGCTCGCATTTCCCCAAATTTTGGATACTTTGTGTTGGCCATGAGCCATCATAACAAATCAATAAACCGGTCACTGGTAGCTACTTCATCAACCTGCAAATAATTTCCAATATCAGCAGGTTTGTTCTTCAATGCAAAGATAGTGTATGATGCAATGAGCAATTCAGTCGGTACTTAAGAAACTTTGATGACACAAATTTTCTACCACCAATAAAACTACCTGCTGTACACACGAAAAATCCCATGCTTCGTTACCATTTCTTTAATTTGTATGCAAAATGCATCCCTAATCTAATCTCAATATCATAACTTGAACTTGCGTACACAATAGTTTCCAAAAATTACTCTCAATTCTTCACGTTTGGATCAATAAACATCATCCCCTTAAAAGTACATTAGCCGAGATGTCCCTTAATCAGGGAAATACAACCACAGAACATTTTAATCACCAGGGGGGAAAATTGGTATCTAATACACTTACTGGAATTTCTCTTCAGCGGCGAGGGCAAATGACATACCGGCAAACCACACGTGCGGAGTCAGCAGAGAGCTGCAGCAGCCTCGAGTGAGTTGCGGCACTAGGAACACGGAGGGCGGCGACGGCCTCAAGTCGAGCGGCTCTAGCGACGATGAGTCGGCGAGCGATCGCCGGCGACGATTGGGCTTGTGATTTTAGGTTTTGGTCGCGACTTGGTCTAGGCAAACCACATCGGTTGTTTGATGCGAACCAGAACATGGGCGCTATGCCGAACGGCGTCCAGGTTTGGACGTGGTTCGCGGCCTCGCGGGTGCGTCCCTCCCCGGATGTTGTGCGCATTAGCGTCCTTCTTAGTTTTGCGATTCCTAATCCTCCTTTCATGCTTTTTAAATTTCGTCAATAATATTTATTATAAATAAAAAAAAAAATCCGGCAAAGCCAGGCATCCAAGGATTCAAGGAGGGCAGGAGGCCACGCACAGTACAGTCGTACTAACAGACGTGCTCCATCGGATCCGGCTTGGCACAAGAAAACCGCCGCCGCCGGCAAGCGACAAGCGCGAACATGTGCGCGCGATCACGTCGCCACATGAGACAGGCTCGTGCCGTCGTGCGATCGAAACCCGCGACGCCAACAAACCGCTTGGGAGAACGGCCAGGAACAAGGCGAGTGCAGGAAGGCAGGTTAAGAAAACTCTGTATGTACTACTGGGGGAGCAAATCCACATTCTTTAGTACCCTGCAGCAGTAGCGCTCGGCCAAATCTAACTTTCAGCTGCGGAAATACAATGTCGGGGATCACAGATTCCCTACGATGTCCTCCGATTTTGCAGGCAGTATCCAGAGAAACCACATGGCGATATGGAAATCAAGTCGGAAAAAAAAACAGAGAATGATACAAAAGGAACAGTCATAGATTCTGATCCGAGGACATCGGTCGTTGATTCATTGATCATAATTGATGATTTGACCCAAATCTATCGTTAGTCTTACTGACTCCTAGTTTGCCTATAACTACTTGTACTAGCACTAAATGAAGCAGCAACACACAAGTACACGACAGCAGAAATTACAGCCATGCGCGCACAAACACACACAACACAACAGAATACAGCCGTTTTCTAGTCCGTCTTATGTGCAGAAGGAAAGAGAGCAGAGGACGGCTATATAATGCACAACGCATGATCCAAAAGAAAGAGCAGAGGACTGATAATCTAATGTCTGGATCGGCATTTGGATCGGCGTCTGGAACGGTTGCCGGATAGCTAACCTTAGAAACGACGGGGGATAAAAAAAAACAGAAGAACGTGTACATATTCAAGCAAGAAAAGAAGCCATAAACTAATCTCTCGGAAACCCACACATGACAACACAACTGAGCAAGATCTCAGGGAGAAAAGTGCTGCCTTTAACACCGAGCAAAAGCGAGCTTACTACACAGCCACAAAAGCGGCACATCAAGGACATGACTTTCTCATGCACAACAGCAACACAGTAACAGCATCCTGCCGTTCTGATCCAGGTGCCCGAGCAAGAACGGGGGAAAACCAGTAACAAACGAAAAAAAAAAAACACAACAACTTTACCACCTCATATGATCCCACAAGTAATGTCTAAAACATTTTTTTCTTATTACCATAGGGAAAACTAACTGAAGAAAAAACATCTACTACAAAGATCAAAAAGGAGAAAAAGAAAGGAAAAGGAATAAACAAAAAGGTTTTTTTTAGAAAGTTCCTTTCTTGCATTGCATTCTCCAGTGAAAAGAGTCCAGCAAAGTGTAACTAAACAGGAGAAATTTGAAACCCTTCGCTTTCCCTCTCCCTCTCATCAGTCGCAAACACAGGCTCCAAGCAGTTTCTTGGCCTCCGCCATCGCCTCCTCGTCCTGTCCGTCCTTGCAGCTGTCCATGCCGGCCTGCTCCTTACCTTCCTTGGGGCTCTCCAGCGCCCTCTTCTCCTCCTCTTCTTCGTTGTCGCCGGCCTCCTTCCTCGCCGCCGCCGCGCCGTTCTCCCGCCGCCACATCTCAGCGCGCGCCTTCAGCACCTCCAGCAGCTCCTCCATCGCCTCTTTCTTCCCGTTCCGACGGTTCTTGATCAGCACCTCGCTCACGTCCGCCGGCGTGATCTCCGCCGAGTCGATCCACTCCTCCAGCCCCCTCATGACCGCGGCGCCGTCGTCTGAGTCGCCATGGAAACCGAGGTAGTTCTTGAGGAGGATCTTGAGCGCCGGGAACGAGCAGTAGCTCATGAAGATGTGCATGTCCATCCGGCCGGACCGGAGCAACGCCGGGTCGAGCTTCTCGATGTGGTTCGTGGTGAAGACGAAGATGCGCTCCGAGCCGCAGCACGACCACAGTCCGTCGGTGAAGTTGAGCAGGCCGGAGAGTGTGATCGACCGCCCCGCCATCGCTGCCGACGCGTCTTGATCGATCGTGCCGTCGATGCTCGGCCGCAGTTTCGGCGCCGGCGGCGCGGCGGCGCGGTTGGTGAGGTCGACGGAGCAGTCAATGTCCTCGATCACGATGATGGACTTGGACGTGGTCTTCATCAACAGCTTCCGGAGCTCGGCGTTGCTGCCGACCTCGGTCAGCTCGAGGTCGTAGACGTCGTACCCGAGGAAATTCGCCATGGCAGCGATCATGCTGGACTTGCCTGTCCCCGGCGGGCCGTACAGGAGGTACCCGCGCTTCCAGGCGCGCCCGGTGCGCTCGTAGAACGCGGTGCCGTCGGCGAAGTCGCGGAGGTCGGCCATAATGGCCGCCTTGCGCTCGGGGTCCATGGCGAGCGTGTCGAACGTGCTGGGATGCTTGAAGGGGACGGGGTCCCACGGCAGCCCGCGCGCGTCCATGGCCCCGCCGCGCGAGTTGGTGTACAGCAGCCGGTCCTGGCTCCGCCGTCGGATGTCCGCCGCCGCGGCGAGTATGTGGTCGAGGTACGCCGGGAGCAGCTTGTCCCTATCGCCGCGGCGGATCCGGAGAGTGAACCGGCGCTTCTCCTCGGGGAGCGGGCGCCACGAGAATCCCCCCGGCTGCCGCGGCGCCACCACGTGCTCCCACGTGACGACCGCGCCGCTGAAGGCGTCGAACACGCGGTCGCTCGCGGCGAGCCCGAAGGTGAAGGACGACGCGTTGTGCGGCCGCGACAGACTGAGCCGGGCCCCCGCCGCCGGCGCCGCCGTGCTGCTGAGGTAGAGCTGCACGGCGTCGTAGATCTCGTTGGTGCTCATCCCATCCGTCTCCGTCACGTCGAAGTAGCAGTAGGGCGAGAAGGCCCGGGTCACCCGCCCCAGCAGCCGCGCCACCGCCGCCCGCAGCTCCGCCGGGAACACCGCGTGCAGCACCCCCTGCAGGAACGCCACCGCGCCCATCAGCGACGCCAGCGCCGTCCAGTACTCCCTCATGGTCTCCCCCTCCCTGCCTCGCCGCCACCCGCTTCTTGGCTAGCTTCTTGTAACGCACGCCCGGTTCTGAACAAGAAACGCAAGGACGAATAGGAAACAAGGCTGGCCTGGGAGGCTTTCGCCTTTCTACGATGGGAGGCGATTCATTTATAGAAGAAGCTGGACAAGGAAAGATTTGAGGGATAAAGGAACGAACGAATGAATCAAGAGTAATGTGACCTGAGAGGGTAGGGCAGGCCTGCAAGGCAAGGTCGCTATCAATGGAGGGAGAGTGAAAGAGAGAGATGTACTGAACGGAATCGCATCCTCTGGTGAACAGTTGTCAGGACCCGGGTAAGCACCCTGGACCCTCTGTGCATTCTGAACTAGTCCCAGATCAGTAGTTAGCTCACACAGTTACAACATCGGTGTAATCCCAACCATACATCAAGATAACAATGAAGCGGACAAATTAATATTAAAGGTAGCAAAATGGACCTTAGGGTCAAGTCTTACAGAGTACGCCACGCAGGCTAAGCAACAAAATGCAACTTGCAGCGGAAACATAACATCTTGTGGTGGCCACGCGACATGCCCACAGGCAATCGAGTGGAGGACGCGACCTAGTTCGCAAAGTCTTCAGGATACTTCTCTTCATAATACTCTGAATTTCCTGGTTCTTCTGTGGGGATTTAACACACAGGGCGCAAGCCGTGAGTACTTTGAATGTACTCAGCAAATCATAGGAAAATGAATGCAATTATTATTCATGCGAGACTATACAAGGATAGCTGTATGGCTAATTTTGCAGAAAGCAATATTGACAATAAATACAATAAGTAGATTGAAAGCACGATTTAAAAGATTAATACATAAGTAGTTCAGTTCTTTGCAACCACTAGGGATCAACCCAACCTTTCCATCCAAACCATCAATTCCACCATTTTAAAGAAAACATCTACCTCTTGCGTGAAATCTCCGGGTATGTCCATAACCGGGGACACGACTATTCGAATAGTTTTTATACACTCTGCAGAGGTTGTACAGCTTTACCCACAAGACACGGCTTCTCTAGTTTGTTTGGCATCCGTCGATACCACCGCTCACTACCTTAGGTAAGCAGTCTAGAGCTCGTGACAAGGCCTTTACAAAGTTCTGTTTTGACTCGGTTGTGCTCGCTAAGGATTCGCTTCTAACGGATCTATCCCCCGCCAGATTCATGCCCCCTCTTGCGCCGTTCTCAACCAAAACAGAACCGGCTCAAACCATTGCTAATTAGTTGGCCAGGTCCACCCCATCCTGGACATGTGGTTGCACGGTAAGACCCAGATCAATGGTTCAAGGTTAAGTCCTTAGTTGGTTGCTCAGGCGAGACTAATCCACGTCCCAATGTGCGTTACGGCACCCACACTTACCACCATCCACTCGCCCGAGCATAAAACATTTTCGGTTCAAACCAGCCAAAGACCACCCTAGTCTTGGCACAATATCTTTTAACAAAGGTGGCCGCGCCACGATTCCATAATTCCTTTAGTCATGTTTAATCATACGAGCATGTGATCATGAGTCCCAACGCATAACCACTGACATGGCTAAGCATAATACGGTACCGTGTTGGTAATTTATCAAAGTCCAACTAATTTAAACCCTCCTAAGGTGTCCAAGGGTTCATGTCATTCAAGGGTACATGTTGTTTGCAATTTATCAAGGAGGTATACAGCAATTAGGCATTTATCTACTCCCGAAACAATTTAATATATAAAATAGCAATGCATGTATAAATAAAATGATATAGTTTTATAAAGATGGGTTCAATATGATCAAAGGTCTATGACTTGCCTTCGATGAAGAGTTGCGGTGCTTCGGTCGTCGGATCCGAGAAATCTTCCGAAAAGCCGGTTTCTACACGTGCGGAAAGAGTAAAATAAATAAAACAACTCCAAATAAATTCCAAATAATTACCAAACTAGTAATAACAGCAATAGGGGGATTTTATATGAATTTAGAAATTTGAATCACTCGAATCGGAGTTCGAACGAAGAAGTTATGGCCTTCCGAAGTTTGGAAAACACATAAAATGAAGGATTGGGGATTTTTCTGATTTTCTGGAATTATTTTTCTAAAGGAAAATCGAGTTATTGCGCCAGCTAACGTCAGCGAGGGGTTTTAATTTTTCCGGCCGAATTATTTTTCAACGGGAAATCAAAGGAAAAGCCACGTGGCGCTGACTGGGCAGCCACACGGGCAGAGGGGGTGACGGGGAGCCTCGGTGGCGCTGACGCGGGCGCCACGGGGGCTGCCACGTCAGACCCGAGTGGCGGCGCTCGGGGCCCGATGGCTCGCCGGCGATTGGCTGGACGGCGGCCGGCGGCGAGGGCACCAGCGTGAAGAGGAGCTCGCGGTGAGCTCGATGCTCACCTTCTTAACGACGTGACGTGAGGAGGCGACAGCGGCGAGAAGAAAGCGGCGGCGGGAGAGGCCGGCGGCGGCGGTGCTCGGTGGGTTCCAGAGAGCGGGGAGGTGCGCACGAGAGAGGCGACGGTCATGCGATGCCGGAGGTGAGGTCGGAGCCGGCGGAGGATGCTCGGAGGCGGCGCTAGAGGCGGCGGCGACCTTCGGTGGCCGGCGGCGAAGAACGGCAATTGAGGCCGGAGGAGAGCGGGAAAGGGCGGGAGAGAAGAGGGGAAAGAGAGAGGAGAGGGAGGCGATCCCGGTGCGCGCTTTATAGAGCTCGGGGGGGCCGAAGGAGGAGAGCGGCGAGGAGGTGGCTTCGGCCATCAATGGCGGCGGCGGAAAACGGGGGAAAAAGGGGACGGGATGGGACGAGGCGGGCGGCAATGAGTGCGGTGGCGCACGCCGCACTCGATGCGCCCATCAGAGGATGGCGACGGGGCAGGGAGGGACGGAGGCACCAGCGCAAATTGCGTGCACGCGCGCACGGCCGCGCGAGGAAGAAAAGGGGGGGTCCGGAGGAGGACGACGAGTGAGGGACGTCCGATTTCCATCGGGCGGTCGGGGTGGGAGGCGTGGCGGGCGAGCCGTCCGATTCGATCGGACGGTGTGGGAGAGAGAGCGCGAGCGCGGCGTGGAGTCTTAGCAGCCGTCCGATTCCGATCGGACGGTGCGCAGAGGGGAGGGGCGCGGCGCGCGCGGGCGGAGTGGGTCATGGAAGTGGGCCGAGAGCGGAATTTGGCCCACGAGCCGAAAAGGAATTTTCTAAAGATTTCCGATTATTGAAATCCCAAAAGGCAAAAAGACTTTTTAGAAAATAGCTACAACAGTCCAAAAATTATAGGGAAATTCACAGAAGATCCTTGAATTATATAGAACTTAATAAAAAATACTTTTAGCTATACTTTAGTTCTTAATTTTGTAAACAAAATAGATTTTGGCTTTACACAAAAAGGGAAAATCCAAATTAAATTCCAGAAAATGCAATAAAAGCTCAAAATCCAAATAAAACCCTGGAAACTCCAATAAACTAACTTTTTATTTTAATTGAAGTTGGATTATTTCAATTTAAAGGGTTTTTTATTTCTAAATTTCAAATTTAAGCTTTTCCAACTTAAACCAAATGGTTACTTTTAAAACTTTTTTGAAAATCTCAAAAACTTGCAAATTAGGGATGTTACAACAGTACCGTGACATTCGATAGATCTGAGGTGTCGGTTTCGGGAAGAACGGTCCAGATCTACAACGATGCTACAGTGTTTTCGCTAAAGTATTTTGCTACAATATTCAGGAACAGTGCGTGCCTCGATCTCAGCCTCTCGTTTTCAATCCGACGGTCCGTACGCAATGTCACGACACTGTTCATCCATGACATTACTCTATAATGTCAGAGGATGTGTTTCCGTACTGATCTAGTAGGAATTATTGGCAGGGAGAAAGGATTAAATGCAGCGGGAATATAGGCATGCAATCGATGATGGAGAGATGCATACATAACAAGAGCATCTGTAATAGTCCATATCATTTATTATCAGGGGATAAACATATCAGCATTTAGGTGATATAGATGAAAGATAGTGAGAAGAGAAGGTGAGCTTGTTTTTAGATAAAGAAATAAGCAAGTTGTTGATACCAAGACACAAGAAACAACAAAATAGCTATTAGAGACTTGCTTGTTATCTAAAAACTTATTTTATTGGTAGCAATTAAAGTCTTAGATACAAGCTCAAGAAATAATCCACTAGAAGGCTTATTTCTTTTTATTAGATTGAGTACCCTCTCTCTTCTTAATAACAAGCTAAGAAACAAACTATTGTAATGCTCTAAGTCATTTTGGAGTATACGGCCTCCTACATGTTACACTTGTCCAAAGACAAGTAGACAACCATCCTTCTAAACGTCTGATACTATTAGATATATTATTTCCATATGTATACTGTGCAGTTATGGTAGTTCGTATTATATCTGATCTTGGGAATCTCATGTAACCATATCCGATATCATATCCGATTGTAATCTCCATGCCGATTATGGTTCATAATCTGGCAAATATACAAGGGCAATGTCGGCAACCTATTCGGTGCGGCACAATCTTCCTCTTATACTTTTTATACTTGTTTACATGGTATCAGCTTTCTCTCGATCCTAGTCGTGCTCCTCTCTGCCAACCCCTGCTTCCGCCACCTCTGTCACCAACGCCGGCGCATCGGCCGCTCCACCCGCCATGGCGCCCGTCTCCTCTACAATCAATGTCGCAAGCATGAAGACCAACATCCCAATTGTCCTTAACCTCAAGGCATCAAACTACACCAAATGGCGGATGTTCTTCCCGCCATGCTCAGCAAATTTGCACTTCTCTAACACATTGACAACACTGCTCCACGCCCCGACGACGCTGCCTGGTCGCAACAAGACTTCATCGTCCTCACCTAACTCTATGGCTCTCTCTCCGACGACATTCTCAACATCATCATGGAGCCTGAGCAATTTGCTCATGCCCTATATGGACTAGTGCCGAAGACATCTTCCAGAACAACATGGAGAGTAGGGTGATCTACCTTGACACGGAATTTCACAATTTGGTTCAAGGCGACCTCTCCATCACCGCCTACTGCCAGAAGATCAAGACCTTGGCCGACGCACTCCGTGACGTCGGATAACCCGTGTCCGATCACACCCTCATGCACAACACCCTTCACGGCCTCATCCTACCTCTTGCGGTGATGTCTCCTGCCGAGGTGAACGTAGCAACAACTCATCTAGTGGCCGCTGCAACCACAAGAACAAAGGCAATAAGAACGGTCAGTCTGGGAACAAGCAATACAACATCGCTCCATCTCGCGGTCCACTAGCGCCGAACGGACAATAGATGTGCTTCAGCCTCTGGGTCGGCCAAGGCCAACAGTGGTCTGGTGGCCAAGCCCAACCTTGGGCTGGCGCTCCCCATCTAGCGCTGGTCTCCTCGGACCTCGTCCACCGTCCACTCCGGCACAGGCTTACAACATCACGGCGGCACCTCCGTAACCATCTATACCCACCATCGGCAACCATAGCTTCGACAACTCTGGTCCCATCTCCTTCCTCCATAACATATCTCTTCATGGGGGCAACGGCGGTTGGGTGATGGATTTTGGTGTGACCTCGCACATGGCCTCCGACGACGGTACACTCCACTCTTTCTCCTCTCTACCTTCCTCCTCTCGTGTCACGGTCAGTAATGGCGAGTCCATGCCTGTTCACTGCACGGGACACACATCCATACACACTCCTTTCGACAATTCTTTTCGACTCAATGATGTTCTTATCGTTCCATCTATTGTTCGTAACCTCATTTCAGTTCGCAAGTTCACGTGCGACAATTCATGTTCCATTGAGTTTGATTCTTTCAGCTTTTCTGTCAAGGTTCTTCGCACAAAGAGAGTGACTCTTCACTGCAATAGTGACGGAGACCTCTACATGCTTCTTCCCGCACCTCCACCGGCATCCTCCCAACATGCCCTCCTAACCGCTGCCCTAGAATCCCTATGGCATCAGCAATTAGGACATCCTGGCCGCAACGCCATGCTATCACTGCAACATTCATCTTTGATTCCTTGTAATAAAACAAATCGCTCTACGTGTCAACTTGGCAAGCACGTTCGATTCCCGTTTCCCAATTCTACCTCTCAGACTAGTGTGCCTATTCAGTTAATTCATTGTGATTTATGGACATCTCCTGCCCAACAACTTTGGTTTCAAATATTATCTCGTTATCGTTGATGATTTTTCTCACTTTTATTAGTCATTTCCCCTACGCCAAAAATCATGTGCTCATGATACCCTCATCTCTTTCATTAGCTATGTCCATACGCAATTTCAACTCCCCTTTGTTTCTATCCAAGCTGACAATGGCACTGACTAGGATTAAAATCTCTATGTATTAATTTAATACATAAATAAAAGACTACACGACTTCGTGGTCGTAACCCCTAAGGCCAACGACCCCGTGGTCATAAGGATTCCAGAGGTTACACCATGGATACCCTGGTCGGACGAGGTCCTGTACCTAATCCCCGACCAGGTAGCTGCTCGTAGCAACTATGAACTGGATTTGTTCCAAGGATTTTCTTTCCGTGTGACGAATGGATCGTGTGAAAGAGCAGTCTTATTCTCTCCCAAGAACTCTTTGTCATTTTCTCTATTTTATTTCATAAGATCAACGACAGCTGACGCCGTCCGTGTGAAGGAAGGCATCGAGTTCTTGAAATCTTTTCGCTCAAGTAATCCTTATTCACTTTCCCCTTGCTCCATCATCGCCCATGCGAACATGGTAGGTGTCACAGCCCCAACTAATTAAATCGGATTAATATGTATTTCCCTAACATGCACTATCAAATTCAAAACATTTCCATAATGTATTGTACTTGGAAAATCTAATTTGGGGTGCACCTATACATCAAAATCCAAATTTCAATTCGAATCAGCAATAAAAAGTTGTGATCATCATCTGAAATCAATTTATTTAAATACTACATTAATTATCAGGAATTAATATAATTTTTCCAAAATTTTTGGGAACAGTTTAAACATGATTAAAATTCAAACAACCTTCATAGACATACAACATGTTTGAATTTAAATATCACAAATTATACTATGAACAGTAGGGTTTCATAATTTTTATGGGAACTATATCTTCCCAGGAACCCCCAGAAATTATTTCATGATTTTAGGATTTTTATTTCTATTTTTAAGCACTGGTCAAAGTAGAAATCTGATTCTTTAATCTCAGTCAACTCTAAACTTGAACACTAACCTAGTACTGTTCCTCCGACTCGAGTCCGACTCGGCAACCGGACTCAACCCAACCACCTAAACGCACCGTCACATGCAACCGTTAGATCCTCATCCAACGGCCCAGGTCTCCCCGTCATTCGACCTGTCCGAACCCCTCTCTGATCTCCTCCGTCCGTTCGCAATCCAACTGTCGATCTAAAATCACTTAAACCCCACCTCGCCGTGTGACTCACGTTGCGGGACCGCGCTGTCAGAGTCGTCCCCTACCTCCCGTTGCGGGCGCAGAAAGCTAGCGCCACGCGCTCGCTGCCCGACAGCGAGCCTGATGTGGCGATGCTCACGCCGTCCGTCCACCGCCCCATTTGACCACTCCTGGAGCCTCCCCGTCTCACACCGCCTCCACTCCGTCTTCTTCCCGGGCATAACACCCCTTGGCACCCCCTCATTTCCCCTCACTTCTCCTCGGTTGACAGAGGAGAGGGAGGCCAGCTCGAGCTCATCCCTAGGGTAAGCTCCAACCGCATGGTTCCTCCTTTCTTCTTGTTCGATGCCGTTTCCATTTTGGCTTATGCGAACCTTTGATTTCTTTTGTAGCTCTCTGTCCATCATCGTGCTCCCTGGAGCTCTAGAGCGCATCGAAGGCCTCTCTGGTCAACCCTTGCCCTCGAAGGTATTATCCCAACCGAAGCGTCATATCGCATGCCTTGGGTCCACGATCATTTCCCTAACTTTATTTTGGCAATGCAGATGGATCTTGTTGATTTGAAGATTGAACCATTTTCGGTAGGAAACAACCTTTCCTTTCCACTTCATTTTGGTAAGCCTTTTCTTGATTCCTTGCTTCTATAGCTTCCACAGATGATCTGTGAGCCTTCTTGATCATTCTTTTACTTGGTTTTGCTCGGAGGATCTCCTCCACGTGGGCCGTGCCTTCACCATTTTCTTCTCCGTGCCGACTTTGCTCCACCCTCTCAGACCTTCTCGACCTCGCTTGGCGCTCGGGTAGACCCTCGGTAGCCCTTAGTACCTCGGGCACCCACTGGTTTTGCGCTGCGGAGCTCTCTTGTGTCTTGCACACGTTTGTCGTATTATCGCCGCGCTCAACTCCGGCTAGCCGCCAGTGCAAGCCGCAGCCGTCGAGACCACTTCCATTGGGAGCGCAGCACTATTGTGCATCTAAGCATACTCTTGGTTCACGCCGTAGTGGCGGAATCGCCGGCAAGCCGTCGGTAAAGCAGCGGGCGAAATCCGTTGTCGTCGCCGGCCGATTCTTGTAAGCACGTCATGCGTTAAGCGCAATCATTAGCATTTAATTGATGTCGGAGTGAGTGGTTAAGTCCAGCGGCGTGTGGACCTAAGGCTCTAAACACGTGCTTAGAAACTAAATGTCGAGTCAATCTAGACCGCCGATGCGAAAGAGCGGTTTGGATTTGTGAGACATTCGGACCATCCTAATGCACCTCGATTGTGGACCGTTGGATCTTGATCCAACGGCCGCATATCGCGCTAGAATACGCGTGCGCGCCGCAAATGAATTGGCGGCGGGCCGCTGGTCGATGACCGTGGCTAGTGAGCCTCGGTGAGAAAAGCAGTAAATGGATTATAAAATCCGAAAATCATTTATTTGTACCTTTGAAAAACATGTATTAACTTCAAATGTATAACTAAATCATTTTAACTCCAAATCACATGAAACCACTCGAAATTTTCACTTTTAGTAAAATTTATATTAAAATTAGTTTCATACATGTCTCTGTAGCAGAGGGCTTTAATTGGAAATTTATTCATTAAAATCATTATTTTTACAATAGGAAAATGGGTGAAATCTTTAAAAATGCATAAGTAATTATTGGAAACTCAAAAGCAGTGAGACCACTTTTGATAATTTTCATTTTCAGTGAACTTAATTCTAAAAATGGTCTCCACATTACCTCTGTCACAGAAACTATATTTGGGAGGATATAATCTTTAACTCTATTATTGTTATACTATAAAAGGCTGATAACTTTGAAAATACATAACTAAATCATAAAAGCTCCAAAAAGGACAAACTCAACTGTTTCTAACTTATAATAATATTGCCTAATTATCTATGTAATCCATGCACTCGCCACTATTCTACAAAATTTCACTTCATAATTAAATTACATAATGACGGCTTATTGAAATCTGAAATTCAAACCATTATAACTTTCGTATACTAAATCAAAATGAAATAATTATTTCACCAGAAATCATTTAAAATCATGATCTAACTACGGTAGAAAAATCATGCCTTTTTGAGCATTTTGGTTTTTGAGTTGTTTTCTCGGTATTTATTTGATGTTATACTTATATAGATCCCGAGCATATTGATATCGACACTTACGCTCACGAGCGAGCAGCTATCTGTACCAGCAAGGCAAGCATCATTTGAACTTTCTTTGCATCATATTTGATCCCGTTTTGGTTAAGATAGTGCAATGATAATTGCTTGCATGCTATTTTGATTATGTCAATATTTTTGTGATGTGTAGTTTAGATATGTCCTATGCTTGAGGTTAATCTTGAATTATGCCAACTCCTATATGCTTAAGATAGGATGTGTGAATTATGGGTTGTAGAATTGCTTAGCCATGCAAGTCTAGATCTGATAGTTCGATCGTCGGGAATAACTTGACGGTTTTGGGATACACACAACTCTTACTTTATGTTTTTACTTCAGATCTTTGTAGCTGTTTTATGAGTTAAACTTTGTCATTTTAAATGAGATTTGGTGCGGACAAGTGTTGGTTAGTGATGGTGCTTTGTGCACGAGCATTGGGTAAGTGGAAGGACTTGTCGGACAATTGAGGACCGAACTTTGGGTACCTCTTGTTCAAGCAACACTCGTCTTGCCACACGCGGGTTGGGGCCGTATGGTTAAGTAGGGGAGGGTTTTATTGTGTTAAGTCCTTGGTGGTGTAAGGGCATAGCGACCGTGAAATCCTATGTTCTTTGAGGAGCCGATGTAATCTTTTATAGTGTGCAAGGAGCACCAATTCTTTTGTTTTGATTGCATCGGTATTTCCAATATAACTTGTGAGCCCTAGCAAGTGCTATCGGGCGCTTGTACTAGGCAAGGAACCATCTCACAAGGGGACTTAGCTCAATAGGGCTTTCTTCTTGAAAATGAGTGTATCTTGATTTACGGTCGGCATACCATAGGAAGTGTGCTATTTGAGGCCTCTGGAGGCTTACGGGCTAATCAAGTCGTGTGGGTAAGTAGTACACCCTGCAGGTATTAATCTATTCGAATAGCCGTGTCCACGGTTATGGACGACCGCTTGAAATTTGTGGCTGCTTATTGTTAGACTTTTAATTAAAATTGTGGTTGAACTTGGTATTCGTCATGAACGGGATGTTCATGTGTTTAGTACATCAAAGTGGGATGCCACTTTGGTATTTGTATGATTCAATTGTTTATTACTGAAATGCTTTACTACATGTTTTACTTCTACTTCAAATCTTATTTTAAATGGGCACATGAAAAACTAGTATGTGTAGGATGTTAATTGTTGCGTCTTTTTCGCAAAACTAAACCAATATGAGCCATCCTTCGAATGACCCTTATGCATAACTATTTTTATTTGTGTAAGACTTGCAGTACACTTGTACTCGGCCGGATGTTCTTTGGCCTTTTCGGTGAGGAAGATTATGAGTATGGCGATCTCGCTAGTGTTGATTTGGGTGACACTAATGAGTAGTGTGCTATCATTTAACCCCGATCGGTTTCGATGGGTGATGGGCATACCACTACGGTCTTTTGCTTTATTTAATTGCTTCCTGCTACTTGATACTTTACTTTGAATTTGGCGGTCATTGGCGTATGTAATAATTGTAGACTTTAACTATTATGCGGTATGTCTTTTAAATCTCTTGTTGTATCGTTGTATGGATGTAATCAACGTTGCATGAGGGTATGAGTATATTGGTCGTTGATCTTGGGAGCCAATATATGTCATACTCGTTGTTGATGAATTCCCATTTAACTCACTAAGTGTAGTGCTCCGAATCGAAAGAGAATCGACAATCATGTAGCGCTCACAAGGGAGCAGCGCGCATGATCGTTGAGGCTCTAGTATTCGGTTAAGCCTCTCACTTGGATAGAGTTAAATTGGAATTCATTTACCGGAGACTCGTAATTATGTCCCTAAGACCTTGCCTAATCTTGGTCTTATGGAGATAATTACCGGGGTCCCCACAGTAGGGACTTGGGATGAGGAGAACTGGATCGAATTGGTGGACTACTCCGACATGGACATGGACATGGACGCATGCATTCGTACCATGGAGCATGACACAATGTCATCGTCATCCTCTTCCACGCTGGCTCTCCCCTCGCTAAAGCTAGCGAGATTGACCGGATGGAGGAAGACATGCCACTAATGGCGTCTTTAGAGGAACCAACCGTTTCGACCAGTTCGGAACGTCCAAAGGTCTCTGCAAGCTCGATCCTTTCGACCAGCAAAAATGGTGACAAGAGTCCATAACCACAACCCAAGGGTCCGCATACTCTCGATACGGTCATGGACGACCGCTATTCATCGACGACTCCTAGCTATTCTAGGGGCCAATCTACATCTTGTAACGGTGTCAATGGAGCTCCCACTGGTTGTAGGCCAAGTGGGAATGATAAGGCTCGGCATACGATCAGCAATCCGTCGGATCAGGCTGAGTCCACTACAAAACCCGCAGGAGGTGTTAATCTCTGACCACTCTCCATTGTGGAGACTCCTTGCAAAAGCAATGGAAGGCTCTCCATTAACTACGATGGAAGCTCGTTGAAAGA
Organism: Ampelocalamus luodianensis; assembly: GCA_036346255.1. Lineage (NCBI taxonomy): Eukaryota > Viridiplantae > Streptophyta > Magnoliopsida > Poales > Poaceae > Ampelocalamus > Ampelocalamus luodianensis. The sequence goes on from CM070633.1 coordinate 47,624,070, forward strand.
TCGTTGTTGGAGGCATGAAGTCAACGCGATCGAAAATACTGATCAAAATGTCTTGCACGATCCTCCACAGCCTATGCTACCATCACCTGCTGAGGAAAATAGTACGGACAGTCAAGCACCACTTACTAGAGGCAACTAAACTGATGGACGTCCATCAGTTAATTCGCCTACTTCTACCCTACTACGCATAAGGGGTCAAACAGGGCAAGATAAAGGGTCTTCATGTCATCAAACACCATCTACTAATAGAAATCCTCCAAGACCTTCGGTAACTGTTCAAAACCTGCAACAAGTTTGTGACATTATAAATAATCCAGATCCTGCCATAGCATAAACTCGGGATATGCTCAACTTGCAGGAAGGGTATCAGAGATTCTCCAGCAGACCATGCAGCGTACAGAAATGTACCGGGAGCACCGTACCACACAAAGTCAAATCTTGACTTCATACCAACGTTCCTTCCTTAGTAGGGGACAACATGGCCGACCTGGAGGCTCATCGATACAAAGACCTCCTCGAAGATTCCGACCAGGGAGTCTTGAGAGAAGATGGCTGTCGATGATCAAGACGTCGATCTTACGAAAAGAAAAGGAGAGAGTGATGTGGAAAATCTAGAGTAATAATGGGACTGCTCCTTTATTAGTATGAACTAGGGTTTACAGGGGATGCCTCCTGACTGGATGATGAACTACTTCTGTTTACACTGAGAACACTACTTGTTATGTTACAATGCCAAACTTAAAACACGAATCTAAGGTCTATGCTTTAGTCTGATGGCTATCTCACTTTGCTCCGTCCATGCTCTATCTTTAAATAGCCCTTGAAGAGGTGGCAGTTACTTCTAGAGAAGATGTCTGATGTGAAGCGTTGCGACTGGTCGGAGTCGGATGACGGTTGATGGAAAGTCAACCGTTCGGTGGTTGTATGTCTATGAGACATATAACCGCATGGTGGTTATTCATCAGTGCTTCTGGATAAGAAACATCGTATGGTATGGAATATGCACGTGTTCCATTCATCACACGGTAGAGAATATACCTGAAATCAGTTCCAAGTATCAGTTCATACCTTTTACGAGCAGTTCTCCTGGTCGGGAGCTTGGCATAGGCCTTCGTCCGACCCGGTACCCATTATGTAACCTCTGAAATCTCTACGACCAGTGAGGTCGTGCACCTCAGGGCTTACGACCATGAAGACGTATGGTCTGTTATGTATTGAAAATAATACATAGAGGTTTTAATCCTCGTCAGCTAGCCCCCGAACTTTAAATGAATAGGTCGTGTGAACACCTTTCTTCCGATGAAGTCGTATCAGTGACGCTCATTAAATGCAATGACATTTGAAGCGGTTTGTATTCACTTTAAAATTGAGAACTTGCTTTAGGAATCGAAGAGTTTTTGCGTCCGTTGGACAAAAAGATTTCTGTCCATTGGACTTTTTTGGGTAACTCCTTATTGCAGTTAGAAATTCTAAAGCTTATAAAAACCCCTTTGTAGACTTAGGGTTCTTTCACTTCCTGGATTCCCTCTTCATCTCCCGAGTAAAAACTGCCTCCGACCTCCTTTTCTTTCCTCATCCGAAAGAAATCTGACCATGTCGGACCAAATCACCAATTGGTCGGTTTTCGACTTGGGTGAGAAGAAGCTAGAGAGCTTGGAGAAGATCGGGATGCTTCCCAGCAAGGATCTGATTTCCTGGAGATCTGCGGCTGGAGAACATTCCCTGAGTAATGAAGATGGAGAAATCCCAATTTTTCTTGCATATGTCGAATGCGGATTTAGACTACCAATTCACTCCTTCCTTCCTAAAATTTTGGAGTATTATGGAGTTGAATTGGTGAATCTTGCTCCCAATGCTATCGCCAATATCAGCATCTTTATTTATCTCTGCGAAGCGTGGGGATTCCAGCAGATCTGGATCTATTCAGGTACTACTACAGGATGACAAAGTTTGGGAAGACGATTGGGACGCCTGGAGAGTGCACCTTGCGCCTCCATGACGGAAAAGCCGATGAGTACATTTTTATGTACTCAAAATCTTCGTGGTCGTCGTGGAAGAAGAGCTAGTTCTATATGACGATCACGAAGAAAGACAACCTTTATTATTCTGGTAAGAAGGCTGTCGAGAACCTGAATTGGCGCTCCTCTACAGAGAAAGTGGGAAAGATAAAGAGATGGGCCGAAGCTATCAAGCTTCTCAGTGTCAAGGGTCTAACATCCTGGCACGTAGTGAAGGATTTTTTCACGCGCCGGATTAGTCTTTTGAAGGCCCGAGCACACCGGATGCTCTGGTATATTGGTCGTGACGATACGACCAAAGATTCCAAAGAGAGTAAGCCATGAACGATTTCGACCGGTTTGCCTATATTAGTTGATTATTTTTGTATCCTTAAGTCTTTTATTTTACCTTTACAGCTTTATCTTCTGACGAGATTAGAAGCCGGATCAAAATGATCTGCGCTGGAGAACCTAGCGATAAGGCTAGTTTCCCCTGGATCTTAGCGGCTGTTTTCGCTAAAGAGAGGATTGAGAGACTTAAGGTAAGAATATCAACCATTTTTGTTGTTGTACATATTATTTCTGATCGGTATACCATAAATCATCTTTGATGAGTAGTCGGTCGGGTTGAGGATCAATGAGGCCACTGAAAGATGTGAGCCGATTGATGATCCGACCACCCCCTTCGACCATACAGGATGTCAACCTTCCAGAGGTAGGTGACCGAACATAAATAATATTTTGGACAAATGATGTTCATCGCCTGACTATCTTTGACGATGTATTTAGGCGGTTGTTCTTGTAGGGATACGGGTAGGCTACGCTAGCAACAATATAAAATTTCTACCACGTAAACCAGGAAGCCAAGCAAGATAGATGATCATAGATCATTACCACCAGACGCGCAGTGGAGCGGAAGAAGAGTCGGAGCAGCCTAGTCCGACGATGAACGCGCCGATGTAGTGGTCGTAGATGATCGTCCAACGTCCTCGTAGTCGATCGTCTCCTCCAGCAGCCTCCACAGTTCCTTGTGAAGATCGCGGATCGTTCTCAGCGCAGCGGCGGACGCGATGGCGCTCTCACGGTATCCACACGTCCGAGAAGGAACAACCGTGCGCGCGGTGTGCTAGCACCAAGTTGCACGGGAATGCTCTCTCAAGAAGATGGCGGCTAGGGTTTCGGTGGAAACAACTCACGTGTCTCTCTCGTCCATCCCGTACTAGCCTCAAGCATCTCCTTATATAGTGCCCCCGCGTCGGATTCTATCCGAACATGTTTCTGAATCGTATTAAATCTTGGTTTGTTCCATCCCATTAAGTGTGTGACCGTTAGGTTTATGTGTAATCGGTTGTGACTCAAAACCCTTTCCGACCACGAGTCGTAGCGGTCCCTAGCGAGGACATAGCGATTCGAATACACACAAATTATATCGGACGAACCTTAATGCAATATGATCTACGACTAGGTCCTCATCACCTACGACCGAGTCCTATCTTTATCGACCGATTCGCATTTGGTCACGACGATTCGTAACTCCTTACGACTAGGTTTCGACCACTCGTGATTTCGTTCGATCGGTCACGACTTGCTCGTATCACCATACAACTTATGCGGATCGATCGAACTAAGCGACTTACTCTAGTATTCTCCTTTTGCCTCACGATATCCGGTTTGAACTCGGGTGAGATAAAGTGTCATCCATGGACATTCAATATTTTCTCGATCAAGTTGTCGAATAACCTTATGTGGTTGAACACTTGACTACTAGTGGCATGGCCATGCACTTTCTTTATCCGATCACTTCAAGGGGCGAGACATCTCTCCGTTATGTTAGGAGGGGCAAATCCATATTCGACCGATCACATCCTCTCGCATGTTTCATAGCATACCCAAAGCTACCTTTATAACTACCCGGTTATGCGGCGTTTGGCAACCCCTAAGAGTGCTATTACATGTAGGGAACCATGCTGATCTCAGGTCTAAGGATTATACATCATCATTGCTTGAGACCAACTAATGACACATAGAATCATAACAATCTTTATAGTGTCTCAAGGTGGGTCAATCCAACCCCATGTTCTCTAACATGTGTTTACATTATTGATTCGATATCCCTATATCCATGACCGGTGAAACATGATCATCAATAAACACATGTACTGGTGTTCCGATCAGTGACATTCGACCAGGGATACTTTTAGAACGACATCATATAAGTCGAAGTGTTTCACCAACAAGTCACATACTCGTTGATCTTCAGAACTAATGATTCATTCAAGGAACAGAATAACATTTATTTAAGAACTTATAAACATAGACGTGATACAATCATCTCCATGATTGCCTCTAGGGCATATCACCAACAGTTCTACCTTCCAATAAGGTCGCTGAAGACCCATCAGTGCCAACTGAGGCTACTGTTTTGGAGGTCGACGAATCTACACCTACTGATCCTGCGATCAGGAATCCTATCCTTGACCAAATGGTCGTGGATATTGCTTCTGATTTTCAGTCAGTGAATGTGCAAGACCTAGTCAACCCTATCGGTTTAGAACCAGTGAATTTGGTTGAGAAGAAAAGGAAAGCTAGCGCAGCAGATTTTACTCCGATGCGTTACAAGGTCAAACTCAAAAAATTGACAAGGTATATTTAAATGATGAAATCATGTACATACATACCTTGGATATTTTGATATGTTGAAACCTCGATCTTCCTTACTTTCTTCTTTCATAGATCTTCTGGTGTTCCAGTCGTATCCGACCAGAACACCCCTCAGGAAAAGGTTCCTGGGGAAGAGGTGGTCGTGGAGGTTCCTGATCAGGACACTCCTCAGGCTAAAACTGCAGAGGATGAAGTGGTTAGAGAAGCCCCCGAGCAGGTTTTAGTTCCGACATCTGCTCAAGATCCTCTAGTAATCCTGACTCCTTCTCCGGAGGTAGTCATCTCCAGAGATCCTCAACAGGTTCCACCTCCTCCTGGAAATACCTCTCAGGTTAACAAGTTTCCTTTTTTCCCCCGATTTATTGAGGATAAGGAACTTGACGAGGCCTGGGGAAAGATATCGGACCGTCAAGCTAAGATAGGTCCAAATATGATTTTTGCCGAATATAATGACATGGCAATTCGGGTAAGTGTTCTACGACTATCTTTATAACTCTTTCCTTTGAAGTTTCTTTGAAAACTTACCAAAGAAAGGGATTTTATTTTTTGTAACATATGGCCTAGAATTATGCTGTGGTCGAAGGACTGACCCAGCGAATAAAAACTCTAGAGCAAAAGCACAACGATCTGAGAAGTAGGAACATTTCTCTTTTAGCTTGACCTCCTAAAATTTATCATCTTGTTTCTCTCTTATAACTTAATCCTCTCTTTCTATCATATTTGATAGATTTAGAGAAAATTAAAAAAGAGGTCGTGGCTAAGGAAGCCATAATAATAAAACTTAAGAAAGAAAATCAAAGTAAAGACCGGTCGATCGAGCATGCGATGACCAGGCAAAAGGAAGTTTTCAACTCTTGTGAGAAGAAAATCAAAGGTAATTGGTCGCAGACTTAACCAATATCCCATGACTCCAATTTTTAAAGTGTGTGTTAATTTTATCCACTCGTGCAGAAAAAACTGAAGCACTTGAACGAGCGGAAAAAACCCTCGAGTTTGAACGTGGCCAAGGGGCTGACCTCGATCGGAGTCTTGAAGACAAAGTCAAGGTTCTGAACAAGATGCTCTTCGACCTGGGGTCGGGAACGCAACTGCCCATTCTAAGATACCCTGCGGAGAGAATGAATTTTCTCGGCCATCAACTCGAAGATCTCAAAGAAGTGATAACACTCTTTCGAGAGAACCATGCTAAGACGATGAAGGAAGCTATTGTGAATGGAGCTAGTGTTGCCTTAGCAAAACTGAAGGCTTCCGACCCCTCTGTTAGTCTTAGAGCTGTTGAAGATGATTTCGACTGCTCCGAAGATGAAGCAACAAAATTTCTCGAGGAAGTAAGACCTCTCAGGGAGAAAGTTGCTGAGGAAATGGAAGTCGGATCTCCGTCACGTAGTGACCAGTCTGGTGGTTCTAACAAGTAGATGGATGTAAAATTCAATACTTTATAAATAAAACTTACCTTTTATCATCAATGAAGTCCTTGCTTTGTCTTATCAATGTTATTAAATACTCATATATCTCCTAGCCCCCGACCGCTTATATTAGTAGATGAATTTTACTAAAAAAAAAGCAGTAGACCAAGAAACTGAGTAATAACAATGACCATGGTAGAAGTGTTGATAATGTTTGTGATAGTGATCTAGTGAACACTAGGAAATCATGTGGTCGGAACCGAGCCATCTTGCATAGTTTTTGATCTAGATCGGTCGCATATCAGTATATGTGACGATAGTAGATTGGATCTATTCTGGTTTGGTCTAATAACCTAGATTGGTTCATATGTATGAAACGATCTAGGCAACCGGTCGATAGGATCGATCGTTGTTCGCGATAGAAGATGGGTTTTTCGAGAGGCACATATTAAGAGCACCATATGATTCGCTCGACTTGTTTTTCGACTATCTTGCGTGATACTCCTACGGTCGGAGTTCCGCCATCCGAGTACGTCGCGATGTGTTGTCGTATCAAAGCGAGGATCAGATTGGTTCGACGAGGTTAATATGATTAATCCGATGATTTCAAGGCTTCGGATATATGAATGAGATTCATGTCACGAAATTTTTCCGAGAGTCTTTGCCTCGACCGGCGAGGCGTTGCCCCTTCGAGCCCAAACCTCGCTAATCGGCTTAGCGGGACCGCCGTCTTTGGTTTTTCGCACCGTCGCGTTATAGATAGTATGTGTTCATGTCGCGATAGAATTGGATTCTTTGCATAACTTGTTTTTGCGTGGTTTGATGTGAATAGTATGGCCCATTGTGTATGTGATGCATGAATGGATTTTCATGGCTGCGTGTCTGCTTTGAGATAGCCATCATATTATTGTATAACGGCACTGCGTCGAGGCTTGTGATGCTTGAAATTATCCTATGTAATTCTTTACTAGTTTTTAGAAGTAAATGCTTAGTAGATGAATGCGATCGGAAACTTCAAGCATGGTGGTCGGAGAACAGGAGCATGATGATGGAGATCGACATGTTAAGGGCCATACTATTTCACGATTTAATTTGATTATCTGTGAATATTTATGTTTATTCTGTTATGCTATTTTATCATTAGATGTTTTTGACATGATAGAATAGTCTCCTCGAGAAAATTAAGTAAAATTGATGCCTTACCAATTGCTGCACCTATCACGATTTTGATCGTTAATTGGTAGGTCTACCAAAGTAGGGTGCGTCGCTTTGCTATGTTTATATTAAACCGAAGGTCCTCAACTCTTCAATGAAGGCAAGTCATAGACCTTTGATCATATTGAACCTATTTTACAAAACTATATTGTTTGTTATAAACATGCATTGCTATGTTTATATTAAATGGTTTTGGGAGTAAATAATTGCCTAATTGATGTATGCCTCCTTGATAAATTGCAAACGACATGTACCCATGGATGACATAAACCCTTGGACACCTTAGGAAGGTTTATTTTAGTTGGACATTGATAAGTTACTAACACGGGTATCGTAATATGCTTAGCCATGCTATAGTTGTACGGCGGGACTCATGATCACATGCTCGTATGGCTAAGCATGACTAAATGAATTATGGAATCGTGGCGCGGCCACTCTTATTAAAAGATGTTGTGACAAGGCTAGGATGGTCTTTGGCCGGGTTGAACCGAAAATGTTTTATGCTCGGGCGAGTGGGTGGTGGTAAGTATGGGTGTCATAACGCACATTGGGGCGTGGATTAGTCTCGCCTGAGCAGCCAACTAAGGACTTAACCTTGAACCATTGATCTGGGTCATATCGTGCAACCACATGTCCAGGATGGGGTGGAACCTGGCTGAATAATTAGCAATGTGTTGATTCGGTTCTGTTTTGGTTGTTGAATTAGCGCAAGAGGAGGCCAGGGTGGCGAATCCTTAGCGAGCAGAACTGGGCCAGGACACGAGCTTTGTAAAGGCCTTGTGATAATCACTTAGTCACACGCCTTCAGAAGCGTGAAATGCCTGACAGTATAAGATGATTATCTCTTGTGGGTAAAGTTGTACAACCTCTGCAGAGTGTATAAAAACTATTCGAATAGTCGTGTCCCTGGTTATGGACATGCCTGGAGATTTCACGCAAGGGGTAGATGTTTTCTTTAAAATGGTGGAATTGATGGTTTAAATGGAAAGGTTGGGTTGATCTCTAGTTGTTTCAAAGAACTGAATTACTTATGTATTAATCTTTTAAATTGTGTTTTCAATCTACTTATTGTATTTACTGTTAAATGTTGCTTTCTGCAAAGTAAACATAAGGCTATCTTTGTCAAGCCTAGCATGAATAATAATTGCATACATTTCTCTATGACTTGCTGAGTACATTCAAAGTACTCACGTCTTACGCCCTGTGTGACTAATCTCCACAGAAGAACCAGAGAACTCAGAGTATTATGAAGAGGAGTATCTTGAAGACTTTGTGAACTAGGTCGCGTCCTCCACTCGATTGCTTGTGGGCATGTCGAATGGCCTCCACGAGATATTTTATTTTCACTGCAAGTTATCTTTTGTTGTTAAGCCCTGCGTGGCAACTCTGTAAGACTTGACCATAAGGTCCTTTTGCTACTAAGTAGTATCAATTTGTCTGCTTCATCGTTATTTTGTTGTATGGTTGTGATTACACCGATGTTGTAACTGTGCGAGTTAGCTACTGATCTAGGACTAGTTCGGAATGCACAGAGGGTCCTAGGGTTGCATACCCGGGGTCCCGACGCCTAGTATCCTTGGTCCCCTCGTCACAACCAATATACCAGAGTAGAGGACTTGATCAAGGCCTCAAAGGACTTATCTGCCGCATGGAGAAGTCCCTCACCACATGCCAAGCAGTCAAGCTCTTGGTCTTGAGGTCGTGGATGGCTTCGACACATCTTCTAACCCTTCCCTCATTCGCAATGGTGGATCGCCAGTTGATATTCTCGCTCGCCACCTTGCTGGCGAAGTAAAGGTCATCCTCTTTGTGACCGTCATGTAAAACCAACTCTTTTTCCATGACCACCATGAAGATTTTGAGTACATCTAAATGTACTCATCGGCCTTCCCGTCGGGGAGACGTAGTGAGCACTCTCCTGCCCTAGCCGCCGACTTCCCCGACCTCGCTATCTTGTAAAAATACCTGAAGAGCCTCAGATTTGGCTTAATCCCCAGGTATGCTTGCAAAGATAGATGAAGATGTCGACGTTGGCGATTGAGTTGGGGGCTAGGTTCACCAACTTGAATCTGTAATACTCCAAGATTTTCGTAGGGAACGGATGGACTGGGAATCTGATCCCACACTTGATGTAAGCAAGAAACAGAGGGATCTCCCCTTCTTCACCGCTCGGGAAGTGCTCTTCGGCCGCTGATTTCCAGAAAATCAGAGTCCTATCCGGAAGCATCCCAACTTCCTCCAAAGCCTTCAGCTTCTGCCCACTCAGGTCGGAAACCAACCACTCGGTGATGTAGTCCAACATTGTTGGATTTCGAGCAGAAGGAGCTCGGGCAAAATTTTGGTGAAAAATGAGAGAAGGTCGAAGGAGTTTCTTCACAAGAAGGATTCAACGGTGTTCTGAAAGTGTAAAAACCCTAAAGCCACACACTAAGGGGATTTTATAGCTACGGAATCTCTAACCGCAAAAAGGAGTTACTCAAAAGTCCAACGGACACAAGAATTTTTTATGTCCAATGGACACAGGACCCTTCGGTTCCCTATACGGTTTCTCAACATTAAAGTGAATACATACCACATCGTTTATCATGTCATTAAATGAAGGTCCGCCCGATATGAATTTCATCAAATAAGAGTTCACACGATATATTCATTTAAAGTTCAGGGGCTAGCTAATGAGGATTAAAATCTCTATGTATTATTTTAATACATAAATAAAAAATTGCACGACTTTGTGGTCGTAACCCCTAAGGCTAATGACCCCGTGGTCATAAGGATTCTAGAGGTTACATTGTGGGTACCTTGGTCAGACGAGGTCATGTACCTAATCCCCGACCAGATAGCTACTCGTAGCAACTATGAACTGACACTTGGTTCTGTTCCAAGTATATTCTTTCCATGTGACGAATGGAGCATGTGCCTTATTCGTTCCAAACCACACGATGTTCCATTGCTTCAAGTCACTGATATTAACCACCATATAGTTATGCTTTCTGCTGACATTAACTGATCGACGGCTGATACTTCAGCAACTACCGCCTCTCTCCGACTAGTTGCGATGCTTCCAACAAGCGTCTCTTTAAGGAGTAACTGTCACCACTTCATCATCTATTTAAAGGAAGATCAAGGAAGGAGAAGGGACAATCTGAATAGCCACAACCCAATCCAAGAGATCAACAAACAATCATATTTCATCTTAAGCATCAGCATAGCAATCAAGTGTACTTAGGTATAGTCCACTATCTTGTCGAGGACACCCCTTGTAATAGCCAATTCATATAAATAAAGAGCAGTCCCATTCTCTCCCAAGAACTATGTGTCATTTTCCTCTATTTTATTTCATAAGATCGGTGACTCGATCGTCGATACGCACCGAATTTGTGAATTTGGTATCCATGGACCTTTTCAGCGACACGATATTCACCTGCGCCTGTCGTGTCCATACACCTCCCCTAAAATTGGGAAAGCTGAACGCACCATTCGGACACTCAATGACACCATGCACGCTCTCCTCTTTCAAGCAACATGTCGTCTTCCTTTTGGGCCGAAGCACTCGCCCTCTCCACATACCTTGTGAACCAATGTCCTTCCAAAGCCATACAGTCTGTCACCCGTGTGAGTGCTTACACCGTCGGCCACCTTCTCTCACCCACATTTGTGTATTCGACTGCTTTCCCAACTTGTCCTCCACAGCCTGTAATAAACTTGGTCCACCCCGTAACAAGCTCAGTCCACGATCAGTTGCCTGTGTCTTCCTTGGCTATCCCTCCTCCCACAAGGGCTACCGCTGTTATGAGACATCCACTCGACTCATCATTTCACGTCACATCATTTTTTATGAGGTATTCCCATTCTCCATTTGAAACTCTCCCTCTCTGCATAACTCTCATGATTTCCTCCTTGATTTTTCTCCACACAATCGCAATCCACTGTGATCCCCTCGACCAGTGGACTCTCTGATGGTCTTGTTGCGCCATCTCCTTGTAACCCTACCACAGCAATCGTCACTTGCATCACGCCTCTCGCAGCATAATTTCCCGCTGTCGGGTCTTACCCGGGTGCTACCGCATCATTTGCTACGGTCCCCTTTCCTACCGTGGTAGCTCCATCTGCCACCATTGCTCCTATGTCTCCCACAACCAGCCATTCCTCTCCTGCGACATCGGCTTCTCCTGCCGCGGCTAGCATTTCTCCTACTGCGGCAATAACTTTCCCGACCGCGGTAGCCCCCGTTGTACCACTCGGTCGGCCCACCACTGGTCCTCATCACGTGACCACTTGAGCCAAAGCCAACCTTGTTTTTCTAGTGGATTGCTTGAACCACTCGGCTATAGTATCTTCAATTTCTCCAATTTTGAAAATATACCGGGCTACCCTTTAGGATCCCAATTGGCGTCATGCCATGGCTGATGAGCATCATGCCCTCCTTGACAATCACACGTGGTCTCTTATTCCCTAGCCTCCTAGTGCCAATGTTGTCACTGGCAAGTGGATTTTCAAACACAAGTTCCACTCCGATGGATCTCTTGCATGGTACAAGGCTCGGTGGGTCGTTCGTGGCTACTCTCAGCAGCCCGGCATTAATTATGATGAGACCTTTAGTCCCATTGTAAAACTAGGCACTATCCGTATCGTCCTTGGCCTTTCAGTTGCCCACGGCTAGACCATACATCAGTTAGACATCAAGAATGCCTTTCTTCACGACACACTTGACGAAACTGTGTATTATCAACAACAATCTGGCTTCATTGATCCTACTCAGCCGCAGCATGTGTGTTGTCTCGTCAAGCCTCTCTATGGTCTTAAACAGGTTCCCCGTGTGTGGTACTAGCATTTTGCCACGTACATTTGCACGATTGGCTTTGTCGCATCCTCCTCGGACACCTCTTTGTTTGTGTTCAAAGATGGTCGTGGCATTGCCTACCTCCTATTATACGTTGACTACATCATCCTCACTACCTCGACCAATGCCCTTCTTGATCGTCTCATTCATTATCTTAACACTAAGTTTGCGATGACTAATCTCAGAGACTTGCATCATTTCCTTGGGATAGCTATCATCCGGTCACCTCGTAGTCTCTTTCTATCTCAATGTCAGTATGTTGTTGATCTCCTCTAGCGTGCTAGTATGGTCTAGTGCCACGCTACCGCCACTCCGGTGGACACCTAGGCTAAGTTGTCCGCTACTGATGGCTCGCCTATCATCGAACCCATGGAATACCGAAGCCTTGTTGGTATAGTACTGAAGCTGAGTATCGTGTTGTCGCTCATGTCGTAGTCGAGTGCTATTGGATACGACAACTTTTGACCGAGTTGCACCATCTGCTCCATTCGACCACCATTGTCTATTGTGATAACGCCAGTGTCGTGTATTGATGAGGATTGTCGACTAGTCAATTATCCGGCTATACATTTCTTTCTTTATAAACAAACTAGATTTCCTACTGGGCCTAAATTAGTTACTGGACCCAAGATCAACTAGATGGACAGAAGGTGGGCCCGAGAGTCCTTCCAGACCACCTTCAAACTTCTTTAGGATGCCTATTGGACCTCCTCGATGGACCACTCCAGGACCTCTCCCCGTAGAGGAGGTTCTAGAAAGCGGTTATCCACTGGTGGTTAATGATAATTACACGTGGAGAAAAGATATTAGCCATGCTATTCAGAGATATAACGGTCATCATGAAGGGATGCAATGATTGACTTGAAGAGACACGACTATTGACGTTAAGAGGCGCTACTGCAATCAACTACCGACGCTTGTAGAACTATAAAAGACCTGGCCTATGTGCCTTTGTAATCATTGTGATATAGATCACGATCAAGCCCCTAATCCACGTTGGTTCATAGTCATTCTTCTTGTAATCAAAGCATACCCTTTGAAATATATATCACCATTTTGAGTCCTTTGACGAATAGATGGCAATCTCCATTTCTTCTTTATATTCTTGCTTGTCTGTTCTATGATGAGAGTCCCAGACGTTGACAGTTGGCGCCGACCGTGGGGATCGCCGTTATCATCTTCGCCAACTTAGTTCTGGTAATGTGTCTCGTGCTCTACTCATGAATCACAACTTGCCTGTGTGGAGAGAAGAAAGCATCCTTGACATTTCTGACTACGATGACGACATGGCGGAAAGCTTCGTCCTTGTATCTAACAATGCCCATGGTTCCTCTGGGGTCGTTACTGAGGCACTGTTGCCAATGAGTCTGCACTGCTGGCTCCACACCAACCGTTCCTTTGTCCACAAGTACCGCTATGGATGGATACTATCCCGAGCCTGTTCCCCTTGGAGAAGGAGATTCAAAAGATTCCTGGAGCCCAATGCATCATGATGATCTCGCTGGCGACCTCCACGCTGAAGGCCTGGAGAGAGCATCTGGGGAAAATCTTCTCTTCAACCTACAGTACAACTCATCCTCTTCTTCAGAGGATGACGGTATGTTCACTCTGTCTACCTATTCTGGTGATCGTCAGGTCACCACCGTCGGTGACAATCAATCCAATCCCGACGATAATCCCGAAGCTTCAGGGCAACACCAAGAACAGGAAGAGCGGCAACGCCTCCAACATGAGGAGACCTGATAGGCCGAGATACATGCCACCACATAGGCGTACATCTCGCAGGTTTGCCAAACTTACACTGAGACACCCCTGGCTCCTTAGTGAGGTCGTCGCGACAGACGGTGCATACCCCACCGCCGTGGGCAACGATGGTAAGGAATCCAAATGCCTTATCGACCCCCATGCAGGAGGATTCCCCTGCGGAGCGTGTTCGCTACTTAGCGAGCGCCATTGCACACCCTCTAGAAGGATTAACTCTGGAGAAAGGAGTGCAAGTGATGTGTGCTATTGCACGAGAGCTGCAGGATGCCGCAGAGAATATCTCCACCCGATTGGATACTGTGCTTTCTCAGACGGACTCCCACTTAGAAGGGTCCTCATCTGGAAGACGAAGGCAAGGTCGGAGTGATGGTGTTCCTGGCCATCATGTCTAAGACCAAGGTGAGCATGACACTCATTTTTTGGGATGACATAGACGTCCCAGATCTCCTGTTGGCCATAATAATCGTCACAATGTACGACAACATATTGGACCTTATACAGGTTGCAAAGCTTTCTCTCCAGCGCTAAGGGATGTTACTTGGCTGGAGAAGTTCAAGCCAGGAGGTATGGAACTTTTGATAGGACGCAAAACCTGTTAGAATTACTCCAAGTCTACACTACCGCCATTCAGGCTGCTGGAGGCGATGAAAAGGTAATAGCTAATTATTTACTCATAGTTCTAAAAGGTTGCCCAAACCTGGTTGTTTAACCAGCCCGAGGGATCCATGTATAACTGGGAGATACTTTGTACTACATTGCAAAACAACTTCAAGAGTTGTTATGCAAAACCAGGGAAGGAGGACGATTTGCATCGGTTTCGCCAAACCCTTGACGAAAATTTACGGCAATTTATAAAACATTTCATAGAAGTCCATAATACTATCCTGAATGTTTATGATGATTCTATGATTCGAGATTTTAAATAGGTGGTGAGGTATGAAGGTTCACAAAAGATCTTAACATCAACCCGCCTAGGTCCATGTCAAAACTCTTCGACATAGCCGATCGGTACTCTGATGCTAATGAGGCAGTGGAGTGGAACCGAATGGTGGATAAAGGGACCACCCCTCCTTAGCCAGGCCTTAAGGAGGTCATAGAAAAGAAGTCAAATAGGTCTGAAGGCTCCACGAGCAGCAAAGGAAAACCCAAAAAGAAGGAGATGGGGAGGTCCAAGAAGTCCGCCAGGGAGGTCACGGCTGTTGACCAACGACCACCCTACAACAGAAACAAGGGTCCTTGGACCAAAAGGAGGCAGGGAGGTCGTTCAAATGACCGTGCTACCCCACAATCTGCAAATATGTCTAGAAGCAATGAGCGCTGGTGCCCATTGCATAAAGTCCCTAGACATGACCTCCGCAACTGCCGTACTTGGCAGAAGCAGATGGAGGAATACTACAATGGGAAAGGCCCAATGCATGTCCCACCAAAAGACAGTGGACCACCAGTGGTCCAAAATAGTGACAAGGACACAGAGATGTCGTTTCAAAGGACGGTTCACCATGTCAATGTCATTTACAGGGGTTCGGCCGCCTACACATCCAAGCGGCATGGAGGAAAGTCAACAACGTTGATATCCCACCTGGTCGTCCGGAATACCCCAAGTGGTTGGAGACCTCCCTGACCTTCAGTAAGGAGAACATCCCTAAAGGTATGTCTACTTCTCGTAAATTACCCTTAGTAGTTTTCCCTACTATAAGTAATTATAAAGTAGCGAGAATATTAACAGAATAGTGGTAGTTCATTAGACTTATTATTTATTAATACCTTAGATGAGATGTAGATTCCTCGTTCTAAAATTAAACCAATGACAAGTCCCTTTTATGGGATAGTGTCGGGTATGTCTATTACACCAATAGGGCAAGTAGTATTACCAGTAACCTTTGGTACAACTACTAATTTTTGAACTGAATTGATCACTTTCGAAGTGGTTGATTTTGAATCTGCCTATAATGCAATTTTGGGAAGACCATCTCTGACAAAGTTCATGGCAGCTACACATCACGCCTACCAGAAGATCAAAATCCCTGGGCCAAAGGGCATAATTATGGTACAAGGTGACCAGGCTATCACGCTTTCCTGTGATCGTAAGTCGCTAGAACTTGACGATTAGTTATCTCTGAAAGATCTTACTTTAGAGGGTGAAACAGGAAAGGCTGTGAAAGTCAAGGCTACTCCTCAACCCAACGAGTAGGTAAAGGTAATACCACTCAGCCCCAAAAACCAATCCAAGACAGTCCGGATTGGCGTGGGATTGAGTGAGAAATAGGAAGAAGAGCTCCTCACCTTCCTCTGGGCCAACTTGGATGTCTTTGTGTGGAAGCCATCTGATATGCCCAAAGTCCCAAGGGGGGTGATTGACTACAGGCTAGCCATTCATCCTGAGAAAAAACCAGTCAAGCAAATATTGAGATGCTTCGCCCTGGATCGTCAAGAGGCCATCAGAGCAGAGCTCGATAAGCTCCTTGAAGTTGGCTTTATTCGGGAAGTAGATCACCTCGAATGGCTTGCGAATCCGGTCCTGATCAAGAAATCTTACGGTAAGTGGCGCATATGCGTAGATTTTACCAGTTTAAATATTGCTTGCCCAAAGGATGATTTCCCTTTGCCTCGCATTGATCATTTAGTTGATTCTACTACGGGTTGTGAACTGATGAGTTTTCTTGACGCTTATTCCGGGTACCATCATATTAGCATGGTGAAAGAAGATGAAGAAAAGACTTCCTTCATCACATCCTTCGGCGTTTATTGCTACGTCAAGATGCCATTTGGGTTAAAGAATGCTTGAGCCACGTACCAGTGTTTGATGCAGAAAACCTTCAGCGGTCAGCTGGGGCGTAATTTAGAGGCCTATGTAGATGACCTCGTAGTAAAAAGTAGTGCTAAGTGTGACCATTTGAAGGATCTCACAGAGACCTTCGAAAATATAAACAAACATGGAATAAAGCTTAATCCTGAAAAGTGTACTTTTGGGGTTAATTCTGGCAAGTTGCTTTGTTTCCTTGTTTGTTCTTGTGGGATTGAGGTTATCCAGAGAAAATTCATGCCATTGAACAACTACGACCACCTTCCACTTTAAGGGAGGTCTAAGCCTTAACTGGTCGAATGGCAGCTCTTAGCCGTTTTATTTCTCGATCACGCGAACGTGGTTTGCCTTTTTTTAAGGTAATCCGCAAAAGTAACAAAAAGTTCCAATGGTCCGAAGAAGCTGACAAAGCCTTTGAAGGCTTAAAAGCTCATATCTCAAATCCACCAATATTGGTTTCTCCTTTAGAAGGTGAACCTCTACTAATTTACTTGGCAGCAACGCCAAATGTGGTCAGTGCAGTACTTATTGCAGAAAGAGAAGGGTCTCAATGACCTGTCTACTACGTAAGTGAGGTCTTACACAGACCAAAGGAAAGATACCTTGAGGTTCCAAAACTAATTTATGCTTTTTTTATGACTTCCAGAAAACTAAGATATTATTTTCAATCTCATAATATTACAGTACCATCGTCTTTTCCTCTTGAAAATGTACTTCATAACTAAGAAGTGACAGATCGTATAGCCAAGTGGGCAGTAGAACTTGGAGAATTCGATCTTCATTTTACTACCCAAACAGCCATAAAAAGCCAAGTCCTCACTGACTTTGTGGCTGAGTGGACAAATACTGAGGAAGAATCTCAAGTAAGTCCAAGGCTAGATGACCATTAGACGCTGTATTTTGATGGTTCTCGCGAGCTTAAAGGCTAGGGGGCTAGTATTTTGTTCATAACACCACAAGGTGATCAACTTTAGTATGTCATACAGATTCTGTTCCCTGCCACAAACAACGTGATAGAGTATGAAGGACTTCTAGCTGGGCTTCAAGCAACCAAATCCCTCAAAGGAATACAGATGTTTCGATGAGATAATAGCTCAGTACCTGGATAAAGTGAGGAAGTTGGAAAAACACTTTAGGGATTTTGAAGTCCAACATATACCGTGCAAGGGCAACTCCATGGCGGGCCAGTTATCGAAACTAGGTTCCTCACTAGTGCCTGTTCCAACAGGTGTTTTTCTCGAATACCTCACAAAGCCTTCAACATAAACAAATTCGACGACCTCAGAGGTCGGAGTCATCGAGCAAGATGAGTGCTGGATAAGACCATTGACCACTTATCTCGTGTCAGGGACATTGCCCGATGATCCTCAACAGAAGGATAGGTTGACTCGAAGAGCACGCATGTACAAGCTGGTCGAAGGATCATTGTATAGGAAGGGAGCATATGGTGTTCTTATGCATTGCATATCCTAAGACTCTGGGATAAAATTACTAAAAGAAATCCATAGAGGCTTGTGTGGTACACATGCATCCTTAGAACTTTGGTTGGTAAAGCTTTTCGGCAAGGATATTATTGGCCCACCGCTCTACAAGATGCCATGCACCTTGTTAAGACTGTGAGTAGTGTTAGTTCCATGCCAGGCAAGTGCACCAGCCATCTTATCAATTGCAGACCATTCCTTTGTCATGGCGTTTTTCGACTTGGAGTATTGATATAGTTGGACCACTACTGCAAGCACCCAATGGGTATAAATTCTTGTTTGTGGCTATTGATATATTCACTAAGTGGATAGAAGCTGAGCCAATTGTTCATATAACGGCTACAGCAGCAAAGAAATTCCTTGTGCGGAACATTGTTACAAGATTCGGAGTACCTAGTCGTCTTATCACAGACAATGGGAGCAAATTTGTTAGTGACGTGTTTCAAGATTATTGTGATGAGATTGGCACTAAGATTTTCTTTGCTTTCGTGGCACATCCACAAAGCAATAGAGCAGTAGAAAGGGCTAATGGTTAGATTATGCAAAGTATTAAAAAGTGAGTTTTTAATCGCCTCAAGGCATGCTCAAAGAATTGGATGAAAGAACTTTTTTTGTCCTTTGGGCATTGCGCACTACTACCAGTAGAGCAACTGGTGAAACACCATTCACACTAGTCTACGGTGTAGAAGCAGTGCTACCTAGTGAGATTTAGCTAGGTTCAACACGTATATACCTCCTAGATCAAGTAAATCAGGGAGAATTGTGCGAAGACGATGTCAATGTGCTAGAAGAAAGACGTGATTGAGCACTATTAAAATTGGCTACCTATCTGCAAGGGTTGAGATGCTACTAATATCGAAGGGTTCGTCCAAGAAAACTTCATGTGGGTAACCTGGTCCTGAGACGAATCCAAAACCAAGCCAACTTGAACAAGACGTCCTCTAGATGGGAAGGTCCATATACTGTAGTTTCATTCACTAAGCCAGGATCAGTTAGATTAGCCATGGAGGATGGACGTATTCTATCTAACACATGGAACATTGAACATCTTCGCAAGTTCTATGTATAAGTATTTTTTTTTCTTATATAAAATGCTATTCAATTGTCAGTACCATATTAATTTTTTCATATCAGTTTATATACATAGTCATCATCCTTTCCATTATTTTCTTAAGTGTTTCTGGTTTATCAATTTCGCTGCTGAGTCATAATGTCTTTACTTATCAAATGGTCATATGTATACATTTTGGAAATGGCAACTGCTTGGAATCTCTTCTATAAGCCAATTCTCATTGCATAAGAACCCAAAAGCTTGACTTCATCTTCCTAAATACACACTGATCCGGATCATTGATTTTGTAAATAGATATCCTGGTCCTAAAGCATTTGTTCTCCTGAAACACTTCTCCCATTGTCGGACAAAGTATTCCAGGCGGGGGGCTACACATAACAAAATATACGAATTCAACTTGCAAAAATAATTTAATTTGCAAAAGTAAGTCATTCAAATCCTTTCATTATTTCATACATTAAAAATGTATCATTACATTACTATCGTTGAATCTTGAGCTAGGAACACTTGAAGAAATGGCAGGAGCACTAGCTTCAATGTTTTCGATAATCTCCGCCACCACTGGTATAATCTTGGCTTGAGCTGCGATACCTGCTTCTTTTGTCTTGAATTTGGGTGCAGGGACAAACTTTTAGAGATCAACAGAGTCCCCATAAAGGAGATCAATCTTCAACAAAACTCGGTTCAAGGCTTGACCCATTGCTCTTATCAAAGAATGATATATAGTAATCTTCATAGCAGGTATGTGTTTTTGAATATGTGCAATTTGAGTATAAATATCATTCCTAAGATTGTCCAAGGTCATTTTGGTTGCGAGAGGGGTTACCGGAGCCTTCAGATGCTCGGTGATTTCTCGTAAAGAAGTTGAGATTCGAGAAAACTATTCCCCGTAACCATCGTGATCTCTTTACCGGCCTTCATCAAGGTCTCCACCTTCTTTTCAAGTTCTTGCTCGGCAGCACGACTCCGTGTTTCCACTTCCTTCAAATCTTGAATTTGAAGATCTTTGTTAGAAGAGGTCTTCTAAAGATCCTCTTTTGCCTTTTCTAGTTCTAAGAAAGAATAAAAAAAGAGAATAGAATTCACACATTGCGAATAATGACAAGGTTAAATGCTCTGTGAAAAGCAAAGAGAGGTTTTTTACCTTTCTTCTCCTTGATGAGCACCCTATTCTGTTCAAAAAGGTTGAGGTTTTCTTTGGATTGCTTGCCTAAGATCTCTTTTAATTTTTTGTTCTTCTGAGTCAAGAGGCGGATCTCTTTAGTCATCGCTGCTATGGCCACTGTGCTCCTCTCAAATCTTTTTTCTGCCTCAGACAATTTTAATCTAAGAGCATGAAGCACAGACTCAACATTTTCTTGTCTGGATTTTGCTTGTAAACACTCCCTATAGTGTAAACAAAGACATAAATTCATTGTTCAATTAGAATCTTACGATTAAATCATAACTTCATGTACTTACTTCTCTTTTTCCTCTGAGAAAGTTTTGATCACCCTAATCATGTCAACGTTGACTTTCCAACACTTTTTACGGATGTCATGAGATCTTGGAGGTCTTTCTTTCCAGCCTTGGGAGGAGAGCTTTCCAGAGGAATCTCATTTTCGGACTGATCAAATTGAACCAAACAAAAAACTCCTCTCGTTGGATCAGACCCGGTATCTTGCGATTCCTAAGATATTCTATGGGTTAGATCTATATTGGTATATTTAAAGTAAAATTACTAAGAAAAAAGTTTACCAAGATAGGACCATCTTCGTCTTGAGTTTTGATGGTCTCATGGACCACCTCCTCTAACCGTGTGGTCTCATGGTCCTCTCCTGCTGTAGTGAACCCAAGGACCACCTCTTCTATCTGATCCTCTTGGGAGGTCCTTTCAGTTTGGACCTCCATATCCTGTGGCTTCTCCTCATATGTCCCAGTAGTCATCATCAGAACATCCTTGACCACTTCCTCGGTGGTCCTAGGAGGTATTTTCATTTGCAGAATCTCTTCTGCCGGAGATTCCTCTGTTGCCGGTACAATTGGTGGCAAAGTTTGTTCTTGAGCTGTCAATTGTCCCCATTTCGGGTCTGATGGTAGAGAAAGGCTAAAAGCAAAGAGAGGATTGGTCATTTTAAAACCAAAATTATAGAGTTGTTATCGAAGAACTTACTCGATCTTGAAACTACTTTCACTGAAGAACGACATAAAACCCTCATTCACAGTAAAGGTAGGCTCCCTCGTTTGCTCTGACAAGGAAGGAACCAAGGCCATGGAGGTCCTTGACCTTGGAACCCTTTGCAAAGGGACCTCCTCTTTAGATTCTTCTTACGATCCTTCACCCTGGACCACCCTAACCAAGAAAATTGATATAGAAGACACTGACTGGGGGTTAGAGACATATGGAGAAACTGAAGTTTTAACTTTTGTTTTTAATACCTCGTGGGTAGAAGGTCTTGAAGGAGCTGGAATTGAAGCAAGAGGTCTTGGTGAAGCTAAAGCTGAAGCAGGTGCAAGTTTTGTTTTCTTTGGCACAACAGGAGGTCTAGAGGTAATCCTTGCACTCTTTGCCAAAGGAGGGGAAGAGCTCGCACCAACATCTGTGATGGGACGTTTTTTGGTGTCTTCTATCCAGAAACACACAAGTTAGACATAAGTATAATTATTTTATGTCTAGTTATTCATGCAAATACTTACCACTGCACTATCTTTCCTAAGTGACAAGGCAACTCTAATTAAGCTTGGGGGCTGCGCTTCTAAGTCGATCGGTTCCTTTTCTACAGTCTGATCCCTTAGTAGAATTGAGGCCCTAGACAGGACCTCCTCATCAGGGAAAGCTACAATATGATGAGTAAATTACTTTACTTCAACTACGAATTCAATTTAAGTAAAAAGAAGTGCAAGATTATTACCATCTTCTGGGATGTCATAGTTACAGGATAGTATTTCCCTTTTCTGGAAAGGAGAAATCTTGTTCTTGAGAAAGTCATGGATGATCTTTCAGCCAGTTAGACCTCCCTTCACTAGATCATTGATCATTAGAACCACTTTCTTCTCATCATCTGAGAGCTTGATCCTTGTCAGCAACTTCGACTTTTGAAGACTACTCTGGTGATGCATTATGACTGTAAGTAATCCTACTCTCTTTCAGAACTTCGAAATAAAACCATTCCTTGCTCCATATTTGACTAGCATATTTGTAAGCCAAAAAGGGAAACACCCTCTTGTTGGCATCTTGAAATTTAAAATAAAAAGAGCCCAAGGCACCAGCACCTTTTTTGTTGCGAATGATTTGGTAATAAAACCTAAACAGACGTAGACTATGGGGCTATTCCTAAAAATACCTCAAACATATAGGCAAAGACACTAAGTACCCGGATCAAGTTCGGTACCAAATGGATTAATTCGATTCCATAATGATTAAGAACTTCAATCAAGAAATTACTCTCGGGTAAACGGAGGCATGTCCGAAGATAGGGCACAAAGAGTACCATGAAACCACCAGGAGGGTTTGGTTCAATCTCCCTCCCCGGTGCGCGCCACTCGGTAAGAGCCTTCTCCGGCAGATGTCGTCTTGTTCCAGTCCTTCGAGCTCCTCCGCAGATAGCATCGATGATATCCATCCTACCATTGTCTTGGTTCAATGGCGGACCAAGGATCCTTCTCTTCGAAGGTTTGAGAAAGACGAAAGACTCTCAGTGAATGGGGAAAGTAAAAACGACTGAGGTAAATCGTGCCTAAGGAGAGGTAAAAAAATCCACACACACACACACACACGCTCATTTAAAACTCACTACTCTCAAGACGTAACAACCTCACCTCGACTAATGGTGACTTGACAACTCACATCCGGTCAAGGAAGTTGTTCCTCACATTAGAGATGTGTAAGAAAAAGAAGTTGAAAAGTTTTTTCTCTTTTCCCAAAGTTACCTTCATTCCATAACCATTGCGAGTAAAAAAGTACAAAATCGATCAATATAGAAATTACCTTGATATATGCCTCGAGAAGTTCTCCTTTGATCATCGGGATTTTCTTCTAACCAATCCTTTGGAGAGTTTAATCCATAGAGCAAACTGACTATCCGATCACCTTAAATAAAGGTCGTCAAAAAGTCAATTTGGTCCGTGGATATCGTTTGTTGTATACTCCAACCATAGGAGGAGAAATACCAAAGCAACATGAGTCCATACTCGTGAAAGGCTTTTAGGGTAGAAATTTATGAAGGAATGGTTCTTTTTCCCTTCAGGTGGTTATTCATAGACCAACAATGTGTGATGAGATAAGGATGGAAGTCTAACAAATAAGATTTTATTAGAGTCTATTTCTAATAAAACGCTGAAAACTAAAACATAATCGTCCCTTTGGGAATTGCTTTCATAAATATATCCGGTTAATGTTCTTGCTTCTTAAGGAAAATAGTTATTTGCAACTCAAGTAAAACTATCTTCTCGACCAAGTCTAGTTCTGGTCAAAAACTTTTCATTTTCACTTGAAGTTGAGGGGCTAGCCGACAAGGATTGTTGACTAGTCAATTATTCAGCTATACATTTATTTCTTTATAAACAAACTAGATTTCCTACTGGGCCCAAATTAGTTTACTGGACCCAAGATCAACCAGATGGACAGAAGGTAGGCCCGAGAGTCCTTTCGGGCCACCTTCAAACTTCTTCAAGACGTCCTATTGGACCTCCTCAATGGACCACTCCAGGACCTCTCCCCGCAGAGGAGGTCCTAGAAAGCGGTTATCCACGTGTGGTTAATGATAACTACACGTGGAGAAAAGATATTAGCCGAGCTATTCATAGATATAACGATCATCATGAAGGGACGCAACGATTGACTTGAAGAGACGTGACTATTGACGTGAAGAGGCGCTACTGCAATCAACTGCCGACGCTTGTAGAACTATAAAAGACCCGGTCTATGTGCATTTGTAATCATTGCAATATAGATCACGATCAAGCCCCTGATCCACGTTGGTTCAAAGTCATTCTTCTTGTAATCAGAGCATACCCTTTGAAATATATATCACCGTTTTGAGTCTTTTGGCGAATAGATAGCAATCTCCATTTCTTCTTTATATTCTTGTTTGTCTGTTCTGTGACGAGAGTCCCAGACGTTGACATGTATATGTCGTCCAATCCGGTTCAACATCTGTATGATAAAAGGTGTCTCTTGGTCATGTTCGTGTTGTGCATGTGCCATCTTCTCTTCAGTTTGTCGACATCATGACGAATGGCCTTTCCGATCTAGTTATTTCAAGATTTTCGCTCCAGACTTTCTGTTCAGTCACAAACGATTCGACTGCGGGGGGATGTTAGAGATATTATTTCCATATGTATACTATGCAGTTATGGTAGTTCAGATTATATTTGATTTTGTGAATCTCATGTAACCATATTAGTTGTAACCATATCTGGTATCATATCCGGTTGTAATCTCCATGACGATTATTGTTCATAATCTGGAAAATATATATGGGCAATGCGTAACCTATTCGGCGCGGCATAATCTTCCTCCTATACTTTCTATACTTGTTTGCAGATACCACAAATTATACCCCATTACTAAACGTCTGATACCGCAAATTAGACCCCATTAGAAACATAGGAATTTTCTCATCTTCCTACAAGAGTTAAGTTGTTTGCCTATTTTATATGAAATTCTCGCAGTCCAAACAGACATTCATCTCAGTTGCAGATTGAGAATTTGACCTCATGTGAGGAATATCATACAAATATTTTCTGCATAGCCCCTCCTATGAAAATAAGTATCTTCTAGAATGTGAGGAGCGAAACTATTTTAATTTTGACCAACAATATCCTTACAAATATTAAGACGGGCAAGTTGCAACTAGCTATAGGTCAAGAGGCATGTTTACATATTGTTTGTTAACAACAAATTATAGGAGCGTCAATACAGATAAGAGGAAGAATTTTGGACCTTTGACCATGCACTGGTTCTTAACTTGCGTTGATTTTGTACGCAAAAGATATAAAAAAAATATAAAACGTTGGACAATTGAGGCCAACAATATTCTTGACCTAATACGTCCAAATAGCAATGCCACAATGTGCATGTCACGCTCCAAGCAATGCCTTGTATTCGTAGTCGAGAAAAACACCCGACGACAAAAGATGATTAGGACAGAGATTACAACGTACGAGTCATTGGTGACGGCAGTGAACGACACTCCTTGCTGTTTACATCGTTTGTTTCTTTGACGTGTTCCAATCCATTAGTGTAGTACTCCCATCCTAGAACTAGTAATACTAGACAAAGGGAATTGAACGA
This sequence comes from Ampelocalamus luodianensis, assembly GCA_036346255.1. Taxonomy (NCBI): domain Eukaryota; kingdom Viridiplantae; phylum Streptophyta; class Magnoliopsida; order Poales; family Poaceae; genus Ampelocalamus; species Ampelocalamus luodianensis. Next base: position 47,649,583 of record CM070633.1, read on the forward strand.
TCGGCAAAAGTTCCTGCAGCAAATACAGGAGAACGGGACATCGATCGATGGCTCTGGTTAAGATTGGACGGCTTGGCATGTGCTGCAATAGGAGATGTTTCCTAATTTCCTTCGGGGTGAAGCTTGATCATTTAGTTGATTCTACTGTGCGTTGCGAACTGATGAGTTTTATTGACGCTTATTCCGGGTACCATCATATTAGCATGGCGAAAGAAGATGAAGAAAAGACTTCATTTATCACATCCTTCGGTGTTTATTGCTACGTCAAGATGCCAATTGGGTTAAAGAATGAATGATGGAGCCACATACCAGCGTTTGATGCAGAAAACCTTCAGCGGTCAACTGGGGCATAATTTAGAGGCCTATGTAGACGACCTCGTAGTAAAAAGTAGTGCTAAGTGTGACCATTTGAAGGATCTCACAGAGACCTTCGAAAATGTAAACAAACATGGAATAAAGCTTAATCCCGAAAAGTGTACTTTTGGGGTTAATTCTGGCAAGTTACTTAGTTTCCTTGTTTGTTCTCGTGGGATTGAGGTTATATAGAGAAAATTCGTACCATTGAACAACTACGACCACCTTCCACTGTAAGGGAGGTCAAAGCCTTAACTGGTCGAATGGCATCTCTTAGTCATTTTATTTCTCGATCAGGCAAACGTGGTTTGCCTTTTTTTAAAGGTAATTGTGACACCCCAACTCACAAAGAGCCTGGAATGCTACTGGAACTAAACTAACCTAGCACAAATTACAAATTTTCGGCAGAGTTTCCTTTGTTTAATCAGCTATATTGAGAGTTCAATAATAAAACATGGCCTTTAACAATATTTTTCATAATCAAGTCTACTCATTCATGCATGATAATCAAATGAACATACCAAGACTGGCAACCTCATTATTACAAATAATCAGATACTCAAACCAAAACCATATATGGTGATAACCAAACAGTTTATTTATTTCTAAATTGGTGCTAAGTGGCAAACTCCTTAAGAGTGTGAGGTAGTGAGTGCAACAACTTCTATTCCCTCTCATGCATGTCGTTCCTGCCTCTGGTACCTAAAACACATTAAAGCAAGGGTGAGCCTAAAGACTCAGCAAGTATCAACAAGGCCATAAACAAGAGCACAAACATAGCATCGATGATCCTCAATTAACATCACACTAAATATAGCCATTTAACTCATGATATGCAACCAATGCAATGCTCCTTTGAACTTTATCTCTTTTCGCATTTTACCGGTAATGCGGGGTATACAACCGTCGCTGTATACCCTTGCCTGTGCCCTCTGCACGAGGACCAATAACCTATACACCACATGTATAGGGACCTTTGCCCATCATCTTAATGATGGGGACCTCTTTGTTCATTAGCGCACATTCCACGAATGTGGGACCTCAAGCCTGTCATCTACATGACGGGGACTCAATCGTATGTGCTTGGTCACCACGTGACCAAGGCACCAGATGCTCTCAACATGCATATGCACCATGATAACATTTTCATATGCGGGAATACAACATATTCTCATTGCACGGAAGCAATAACAACATGCGGAAGAACCTTTAACCATAACTAGCAGTCATCAAAATAAACAGTAACTCATCTCATAAACAGGCATGCATGGCTATACGATCAAGATACACCACAATCATATCATGCAAGCATACATATATTATAGCCCGAATACTTGCCTCAACCGTGCGAGAACGGTGGACGCGACGAGGGTGCTGCCCCTGGGACCACGCTCCCACCTGAATTTTAAGATAACCCAATCTAAGACCAACATACTGAACCAAGAGTATAAGAACAACACAAATGAACTTGCTAAACCCCCCAAGTGTTTCCCAACTTCCAATTTCTAGCGATCGATTTGGCGCACACTGTAGACAGTCAACTTCTAAAATACATAACTTTCTGCTCAGGAATCCAAATAAGATGATCTTAGACTTTCTGAAAAGGTAATTAAATTACCTAAATAAACCTAGTTGCGGAGCCCTTTTGATTCTTCCATTTACTTCCCCTACCAAGCCAATCTACAGAACATCAGAATTCACGTCGGGTTCTCTGGACAGTTCACTAAAACCACCATAACTTTTGCTACGAAAGTCTGAATCTTGCGTTCTTTATCTCTCTGAAAAGGTATAGAAATTACCCACAATTTTCGTTATATTGAGATCCTCTGATTTCGTATTTAACTAATAGATTAATTCAGATTTCTACAGACTGTCCCAATACTGACAGATCGGCAGGACAGCGATACTAAAAAATTCATAACTTTCTAACTGTTAATCGGATTTGAGCGTTCTTGGCGGCCAATGAAAGCTAAGAACAAGAACTACATATCTCTAGGAGACCAAAACTCCTAATTCGGCCTCTAAACACATGAAATTTACCGCGCAAGCTACTAGACGAATCTGCAACTACAGCGGACAGATTGCAACCTAGCCAAAAACCACCTGATTCCTCTTCTACGACTAATTACCCAACATCAAACGATGAGTTACCCTTGATGCCGCTGAAGATAGCGAACTCCGGATGGCGATCCCGCTTCCTTCTCTTCTCCTTCTCTTCTCCCTTCCTTTGGCGGCAGCAATGGCGAAGCACCACAAAAAGGAGGACATCAATGGAGTGCAAGGGAGGAGGTGTTGGACCAAGCGTCAATGGAGAGGAGAGTGGCGGCTCTAGGGGAAGGAGGGGCAGGGAGGGGCTCTAGGGTTTCAGCCGTCCTCCCCTATCCCACTTGGCCGGCCTCCACATGGGCCTCTGGGCTAAAGGCCCGAGGCCCGAGTTCTCCTACTTTATTTCTGTGCAGCGAACACTGGAGGTCGTAACTTTCTCTCCCGAACTCGGAATGGAGTGATTTTTGTCTTCAAATTTAGATAACTCATAGAACTTAAACTTTCTATTTGTGGAGTGTTTCTTAAAATGCCGTCTTCATTACGAAATTTGCCTTGGAAGTTGACTCAATTACGGACCTTAATTCTCTGTACGGCCTGCCTTGCGGGCCCCATATCTCAAACCTTATAACTCCAAATTAGGTAAATGAGGACTCTAAATTGTACTATAGAAAATGATGTACAACTTTGTAGTTATGAGGTTTTCCATTCGAAGTCGTTTCAGTCGCGAAAATTACGTTGCAAGATGATTACAGATTCTGTCATGTTTCTTTGCGAGGCAAATAAGGAATCTCTCAATCTCCTTATATTCTCTGTACCTAAACGGGATATTACATTCTACCCCCCTTAAACAGAATTCGACCCCGAATTCTACTTGAAAGATCAACAACTGAACTTAATAATCATTAACACGTACTGACGTTAACAACTCTGGTTAAAGCTCGCGCATGCGAGTTTCCAAGTCCCAAGTCTCATCACACTCAGACCATAATGTATACCAACGTCTTACACCTCAATACTTGTCTCGACCTTTACAAGTTCTCTCGACACACAAGACACAAATGTAAGGTCTTACTCGTTACAACGGCTGTATCAAAACTCAAGCTTTGGATCATCGGTACTCACTCAAAGACCGAACTTGCAAGACGTTGAGTACTCGCACATGGGCTCGAGATAGTCCCGACGATACGCCAACCTTTAAAATCAAATCAATGTACCTTGGGTCAACCTTACCTTCGGTACTAAACCGGACATCCTACATACATCATACGGGACTCTTGTTCCAACTCTCAATCGAACTCCTCACGAAACAAAGATCACCTCCTTTAACGAGGACACACGACGAACTCGCTTTGAACAAATTCTACTATAAGCGAGTCAACTTAAAGGAAAGGATTCTCATCGTAACCACGCAAAACCAACTCCCGCCAAAAGGGTCAAACCAAATCGAAGATTTATCACGAAAACATTTCCACTTTCCATGTGGCAATTTGCAAATGAACGTCCACGAAAGCCAAAGGGAAAACACTTGAATGCCCAAATCAAAATTTTCATTTATTCCATCTCGAATGGAAAGAATCACACATGCCAACATAAATGCTGAGCTCAACTCGCGAAAGACATCCGTCAAAAAAACATAGCTCAAACAAGAATCAAGAAAACGTGTCTCTACTTGAGGAAGCATCAATTTCTCAGTTTCTCTTTTAGAAATAAAATTTTCTCTCAACCTTTGGAATTCTAATTCATCGCATAACACACTAACTCATCTCTCTTAACTTGGCATTCTCAACGCTATGCTCAAGTCGAAATACATCATCCACACCTCTGTATAGAGGCTCTATCGACTCCACCGAAACTTTCTCTCAACAACTCCTCTACCGACATAATTAATTTTACAGATGACTTCCAATGCATCTCAAAATAGATCTCACATGCAAACACATCACCTCAATCTTTTAAGAATAAACAACTCGAAATTCCCAGCACACACATTCATATACTCCATCAAAAGGGTTCTATCAATGATCATCCCATTGTTCGGAATCCACCCTTATTCTACTTCCTCTACACATAATCATTGGGCGACTCAAGGTCCTAGCAAAAAGAATGCGAAGCCCAAAACTAAACTCCAAGACTCCTACCATGAACTTCTCATATAGAAAATACGGGAAACCTCAAATTAAATCCCTAAAATTCTCACAATCCAAACATACTTGTGCATTGATATCAACACGAAACATTTCTCCGATCCAATTATCTTTATCAAGATTCTAACTCTTAGAGAGTTACTTACTAAGTCCAAGTCTTCCCTGGCAATAATCCAACGATCTCGACTATCTCATTAATCGCTTTAACGATCAGATTACTTTGCTAATACTACTCTCATTACAACACCATCATAATTTATCTGCACAACCGTGCAAGGTACCCAATCGTGACACTCTAATAAATCGAGTAAGATTCCCCATCCTTTCGAAAATTCTAATGTTCCACCCGAATTGAACAATGGATCTTGGATCACAAATCTTCATAGGTTCTAATGGTTGCAACAATACAATCAGTTTAGCCTCAAAGGCAAACATTCTGTATAAATAAAATTTTCTCCAAGAATTACACACGAAATTAGTTCATCCTTCAACGCTCCTCGATTAACTTACAATCCAAAGTCTCACAACCACATTGAATAAACACTTCGAAAACCAATGTGGAACGAATCGGTGGATCCTTCCTCAAAAGAAAAAGCAAATGAAGATATTTACTGCTTGAAGTAAACACAGGACCAAGGGAAATAGTCACTTAGGCAAAGAACTCGGAAAACATAGAGGAAGTCAACAGCTGAGGGCTCAAGTCCTGCTAAAAGCGAATACCAAACCACAAATGAGAAGAAGGTATTCCCCTTTGAAAATTGGTAAATTCTTATGAAACAAATGCATAAGGTTTAAGTACACTCAAATAAACTGCAAGTTACGAAACGCGACTTAAATGTCAAATACTTTTACTTCACTCCTTCCTTTAACTATGAAAGTTATTTTTTGTGATTACTACATCACTTTGCTAGCTTAAACATGATAGGCTCTTAAAACCCAAATCATAGGTACCACTTAATAACCAATAAAATCTTTCAACATGTCACTTTGCTCAAAGCAACTCAATCACCGCATAACTCAAGAGGTCCAAATGATCACCAACGCAATTTCGAAACACTTTTAATAAATCCAAATTACGAAAGACGATCAAATTAATTTATTTCTAAAAGAATCATCTCCACACACACAAGTCACAATCTCTTGCAGATAATCTTACTAACATCAAGAATAATATACTCTGAATACGAATATTTATCATCAACTATTCCATTAGAAAGCCCCCAAAGTCTCACCAAATTGTTTCATACTACCTTTTCATCCCATCTTCAAAATGAGAGTATACCCAAAATCATACAACCTCACTACATCGACCTCTTAAGTTTAGAAGGGGTCTACTACACAATTGAAAAGCTTCTACCCAAACCCTTTCATAAAAGACACATTATCATCCAATTATTTCGCAATCATGTGGGCATAAGCCACCTATTATATCATATCAGTTCAGCTTTTAGCGATGCTCATCATCAAACTTCAATACACAACAGTTATACTACAACCATTGTTGTTATCAACTGGCTTCATTATGAAATCTAGTTGCTACCTACTTTCCTTCCCAAATCACATGGATATTAACAAACACATATTCAACTGTTCCTCCTCACATTTAGATTTTGGCAAAAATACACTAAAACTTCAAAAATCGAAATCTTCTATCGATCAAGAGTCTCAACAACACTACAACCAAATTCATCGCGTCATTCTATATAGAAGAACTACATAGAACTCCTCCCATAAATTCTAGATCCACCGATATTCAATCTATTCAACCGGTTATACACAATTCTAATAACTAATCATACTAGGGAATATGTAAATCTAGCATTTACTCTAGTTTCCCTTTCCATACATTTAAATTAATCCATGGGAACCGAAGAACCCAACAAGTTTAGCAACCTAAATGATTTTAATGACCAGACAAATTCATCTATGTTCCATACTTATTAATATCTCTTTTGACTCCAAATAGGTATGGTCATACTCTCAGTCACTACTCATATATACAGTTCATCAAGAACTAGTAGACGACAACGTCAACTTAATCAATTTCACTTCCAGGGTTACTAATTAATATTAATTATGCACCACACCAATGGCTCAACATGATACCCATACCATATCAAGTTAGTTTATTACAATCTCTAATTTAACCATAACAAGGTATCACAAAAGGATTTTAACAATTCCACCAGAAAAGAGATGCATTAAACTTCAACACTCAGAATAATCCAAAAGAAATACATAGAGCCAAAGCTTTATCATGCTAACAAACTTGCCACAGAAACTCTCATTACCCAAACTATCAAACGAAAACATGAGTCATTCTTTTCCAATGAGAAAGAAGAAACAACCATGGAATTATCAATATTGCCAATTGAGGAAGATCACAAGTAGTAAAAAATAGCTCAACAGTCAGAAAACAATAATTGTTTCAGAGAACCATTAGAGACCATTGAAACACAACAATTAACATGAACCACGAACCCAAGAGAAATTCATCATCCAACAGAGAACAAAAATTTGCCAAGATTTGAGGTCAAGAAAGAAAACGACTTTCTAAAGCAGCTCACGCTCAACTCCTGCAACTATGGTATTCGGGGTAACTACTCTATTTGTCTACCACGAACGGTGGTATAACCTGACAAAGTCCAAGGCCACAACCACGGCCTCCACTTCTTAACAACTATTATCGACACACATAAATAATATAATCAAATATGATTATACATGATCATCTCAAGGCAATCATAGAATAGATTCATAGATATAGAATATCATAACATATCATATCATAGATTAACAACAAGAAAGATAGTACAGAGGTAATTCAACAATTGCTCAACAACTGAAACATAACAACAGATAATGCGGAAGCAATGTAATTCCCAACCCCACCTACTGTGCACAGTGTGTCAATTTAGTATTTTTCTATTAACCATGGACCTAAAGCCCGCTCTGATACCAACTGTAACACCCCAACTCACAAAGAGCCTGGAATGCTACTGGAACTAAACTAACCTAGCACAAATTACAAATTTTCGGCAGAGTTTCCTTTGTTTAATCAGCTATATTGAGAGTTCAATAATAAAACATGGCCTTTAACAATATTTCTCATAATCAAGTCTACTCATTCATGCATGATAATCAAATGAACATACCAACACTGGCAACCTCATTATTACAAATAATCAGATACTCAAACCAAAACCATATATGGTGATAACCAAATAGTTTATTTATTTCTAAATTGGTGCTAAGTGGCAAACTCCTTAAGAGTGTGAGGTAGTGAGTGCAACAACTTCTATTCCCTCCCATGCATGTCGTTCTCGCCTCGTACCTAAAACACATTAAAGCAAGGGTGAGCCTAAAGACTCAGCAAGTATCAACAAGGCCATAAACAAGAGCACAAACATAGCATCGATGATCCTCAATTAACATCACACTAAATATAGCCATTTAACTCATGATATGCAATCAATGCAATGCTCCTTTGAACTTTATCTCTTTTCGCATTTTACCGGTAATGCGGGGTATACAACCGTCGCTGTATACCCTTGCCTGTGCCCTCTGGCACAGGGACCAATAGCCTATACACCACATGTATAGGGACCTTTGACCATCATCTTAATGATGGGGACCTCTTTGTTCACTAGCCCACATTCCACGAATGTGGGGACCTCAAGCCTGTCATCTACATGACGGAGACCTCAACTGTATGTGCTTGGTCACCACGTGACCAAGGCACCTGTATGCTCTCAACATGCATATGCACCATGATAACATTTTCATATACAGAAATACAACATATTCTCATTGGCACGGAAGCAATAACAACATGCGGAAGAACCTTTAACCATAACTAGCAGTCATCAAAATAAACAATAACTCATCTCATAAACAGGCATGCATGGCTATACGATCAAGATACACCACAATCATATCATGCAAGCATACATATATTATAGCCCGAATACTTGCCTCAACCGTGCGAGAACGGTGGACGCGACGAGGGTGCTGCCCCTGGGACCACGCTCCCACCTGAATTTTAAGATAACCCAATCTAAGACCAACATACTGAACCAAGAGTATAAGAACAACACAAATGAACTTGCTAAACCCCCCAAGTGTTTCCCAACTTCCAATTTCTAGCGATCGATTTGGCGCACACTATAGACAGTCAACTTCTAAAATACATAACTTTCTGCTCAGGAATCCAAATAAGATGATCTTAGACTTTCTGAAAAGGTAATTAAATTACCTAAATAAACCTAGTTGCGGAGCCCTTTTTATTCTTCCATTTACTTCCCCTACCAAGCCAATCTACAGAACATCAGAATTCACGTCGGGTTCTCTGGACAGTTCACTAAAACCACCATAACTTTTGCTACGAAAGTCCGAATCTTGCGTTCTTTATCTCTCTGAAAAGGTATAGAAATTACCCACAATTTTCGTTATATTGAGATCCTCTGATTTCGTATTTAACTAATAGATTAATTCAGATTTCTACAGACTGTCCCAATACTGACAGATCGGCAGGACAACGATACTAAAAAATTCATAACTTTCTAACTGTTAATCGGATTTGAGCGTTCTTGGCGGCCAATGAAAGCTAAGAACAAGAACTACATATCTCTAGGAGACCAAAACTCCTAATTCGGCCTCTAAACACATGAAATTGACCGCGCAAGCTACTAGACGAATCTGCAACTACAGCGGACAGATTGCAACCTAGCCAAAAACCACCTGATTCCTCTTCTACGACTAATTACCCAACATCAAACGACGAGTTACCCTTGATGCCGCTGAAGATAGCGAACTCCGGATGGCGATCCCGCTTCCTTCTCTTCTCCCTTCTCTTCTCCCTTCCTTTGGCCGGCAGCAATGGCGGAAGCACCACAAAAAGGGGAGGACATCAATGGAGTGCAAGGGGAGGAGGTGTTGGACCAAGGCGTCAATGGAGAGGGAGAGTGGCGGCTCTAGGGGGGAAGGAGGGGCAAGGGGAGGGGCTCTAGGGTTTCAGCCGTCCTCCCCCCTATCCCACTTGGCCGGCCTCCACATGGGCCTCTGGGCTAAAGGCCGAGGCCCAGTTCTCCCTACTTTATTTCTGTGCAGCGAACACTTCGGAGGTCGTAACTTTCTCTCCCGAACTCGGAATGGAGTGATTTTTGTCTTCAAATTTAGATAACTCATAGAACTTAAACTTTCTATTTGTGGAGTGTTTCTTAAAATGCCGTCTTCATTACGAAATTTGCCTTGGAAGTTGACTCAATTACGGACCTTAATTCTCTGTACGGCCTGCCTTGCGGGCCCCATATCTCAAACCTTATAACTCCAAATTAGGTAAATGAGGACTCTAAATTGTACTATAGAAAATGATGTACAACTTTGTAGTTATGAGGTTTTCCATTCGAAGTCGTTTCAGTCGCGAAAATTACGTTGCAAGATGATTACAGATTCTGTCATGTTTCTTTGCGAGGCAAATAAGGAATCTCTCAATCTCCTTATATTCTCTGTACCTAAACGGGATATTACAGTAATCCGCAAAAGTAACAAAAAGTTCCAATGGTCCGAAGAAGCTGACAAAGCCTTTGAAGGCTTAAAAGCTTATATCTCAAATCCACCAATATTGCTTTCTCCTTTAGAAGGTGAACCTCTACTAATTTACTTGGCAGCAACGCCAAATGTGGTCAGTGCAGTACTTATTGCAGAAAGAGAAGGGTCTCAACGACCTGTCTACCACGTAAGTGAGGTCTTACACAGACCAAAGGAAAGATACCTTGAGTTTCCAAAACTAATTTATGCTTTTTTTATGACTTCCAGAAAACTGAGACATTATTTTCAATCTCATAAGATTACAGTACCATCATCATTTCCTCTTGAAAATGTACTTCATAACCAAGAAGTGACAGGTCGCATAGCCAAGTGGGCAGTAAAACTTGGAGAATTCGATCTTCATTTCACTGCCCAAACAGCCATAAAAAGCCAAGTCCTCGCTGACTTTGTGGCTGAGTGGACAAATACCGAGGAAGGATCTCAAGTAAGTCCAGGGCTAGATGACCATTGGACACGGTATTTTGATGGTTCCCGCGAGCTTAAAGGCTCAGGGGCTAGGATTTTGTTGATAACACCACAAGGTGACCAACTTCAGTATGTCATACATATTATGTTCCTTGCCACAAACAACGTGATAGAGTATGAAGGACTTCTAGCTGAGTTTCGAGCAGCCAAATCCCTCAGAGTCCGTCGACTTCCAGAGAAGGGAGATTCGCAATTAGTTGTCAACTAGGTAGCAAAGGAATACAAATGCTCCGATGAGATAATAGCTCAGTACCTGGATAAAGTGAGGAAGTTGGAAAAACACTTTAGGGATTTTTGAAGTCCAACATATATTATGCAAGGGCAACTCCATGGCGGACCTGTTATCGAAACTAGGTTCCCCACGAGTGCCTATTCCAACAGGTGTTTTTCTCGAATACCTCACAAAACCTTCAACATAAACAAATTCGACGACCTCAGAGGTCGGAGTCATCGAGCAAGATGCGGGGTGGATAAGACCATTGACCACTTATCTCGTGTCAAGGACATTGCCCGATGATCCTCAACAGAAGGATAGGTTGATTCGAAGAGCACGCATGTACAAGCTGGTCGAAGGATCGTTGTATAGGAAGGGAGCATATGGTGTTCTTATGTAATGCATATCCTAAGACTCTGGGATAAAATTTCTAAAAGAAATCCATAGGGCTTGTGTGGTACACATGCATCCTATAGAACTTTGGTTGGTAAAGCATTTTGGCAAGGATATTATTGGCCCACCGCTCTACAAGATGCCATGCACCTTGTTAAGACTATGAGTAGTGTTAGTTCTGTGCCAGGCAAGTGCACCAGCCATCTTATCAATTGCAGACCATTCCTTTGTCATGGTGTTTTTTGACTTGGAGTATTGATATAGTTGGACCACTACCGCAAGCACCCAATGGGTATAAATTCTTGTTTGTGGCTATATATATATATATATATATATATATATATATATATTTCACCAAATACAAGAGGGGAAACCCCCCTACTATATATATATTAAAAAGAGATAATTACAGAAGTAAAACAAACAGAATGAATTTACAAAAGAAAACAAAAAGGAGATTTAACCGAGTGCTATTGATATATTCACTAAGTAGATAGAAGGTGAGCCAATCGTTCATATAACGGCTACAGAAGCAAAGGAATTCCTTGTGCGGAACACTGTTACAAGATTCGGAGTACCTAGTCGTCTTATCACAGACAATGGGAGCCAATTTGTTAGTGACGTGTTTCAAGATTATTGTGATGAGATTGGCACTAAGATTTTCTTTGCTTCCGTGGCACATCCACAGAGCAATAGAGCAATAGAAAGGGCCAATGGTCAGATTATGCAAAGTATTAAAAAGAGAGTTTTTAATCGCATCAATGCATGCTCAAAGAATTGGATGGAAGAACTTTTTTCTGTCCTTTGGGCATTGCGCACTACTACCAGTGGAGCAATTGGTGAAACACCATTCGCACTAGTCTACTATGTAGAAGCAGTGCTACCTAGTGAGATTTAGCAGTGCTACCTGGTCCTAAAGCATAGGATCATAATGGCAATTAGAAGGGGGGTTGAATGATTGCAGCGAATTGACCCCCGAATTCAAACTCCTGCTTGAGTGCTAGATCTCCTGGATTCCTCTCAAGTGATTCTTTGAAGAGCTTCACAACAAAAGCTTCCTCAGGCGCACACCAAGAACAACAAAACAAGAAACAAAGTTGAACGAATTGAACTTAATTAATCAAACTTGATTTGTGTCTACAAAGCGCTCATCAAGCACCCCTCAAAGCCTCCAATCGAAAGACCTCTCAAATTTCGCTAAATCTACATAACAGAAAAGCCACGAGTTCTCAGCTCATCTGAAAACTCACGCAAGTCCCCCAAAAAAGCTCACGGGTTAGCTCCTAACCCGCCTCTATTTATATCCTAGGGTCCTCTCCGTGTTTCACACGACATGCACACGGATTCTATCTCTAAACACATCTAGATATAGACCTCCTTCCATATCTCTAAAACCTTCCATAACATCCACGCCGTATGCCTCCAGGAATCCATCATGTAGCCTCCGGCGTGCACACCTTTGATCTCCACGTGCTCCAGCGCGATCCAAACCACCTCATGACATCCACGACTTTCAAGACCTCAGATCTCCCCATCCTAGTCCGAGTCAACTTTGTCACCGACTGTGATTTTACTTCCACGCTCAACCTGCACATGCAAAGACCAAAGAAACCAAATCCATGGCACAAGTTCTTCAACTTGACCATCCATTAGCTCACACACACGCATAAACACTATCATGCATCATGCAACACACTAAAGTTTATGAATTTAACTTAACCTAAGCCAAAATCCCAAAACGACAAATTGACAGAGCACAATCGGAACTACCGCCACAATATCCCCGGTATTACCGCACCAGCGGTCGTACCGCTCGAAACACACCGGAACTACCGCTTACCAAAGAAATCCAAAATTCCAAAAAAAAAAACAAGCTCTCTGGAAAATCCATACCGCAACCGTGTGGTCATACCTTTGTGCGGTACTACCGTTTTTCACTTATCAAAGCTATTAGACACTCTCTAAAAAACCTATCGCGGTACTACCGCCGTTAAAACAACGGTATTACCTCAATCCAGTAGTACCGCAGATTAAAAGCCAGTACTACCGCTTTGAGAAAATCCAAGATTCAAACACCGTTTGGAATCAGTGACTTACGGTACTTCCGCACTTTACAAGCGGTCCTACCGCAGTCCGGTAGTTCCACAGATATAAAACCAGTACTACCGCTCTCAAGAAATTCAAAAGCCAAAACACAAGACTTCGGGAAATTTCATACCGTCAATAAACACATGGTTGTACCACGTGACGGTAGTACCGCAGCCACAACGCCGGTACTACCGCAAAACCTGACACAAACTGATTTTCGACAGAATTCAACAGAACACAAAAGCATGTCAGCATCTAAGATCACAAGCAAGTTCCAGAGATAATGTAATCATCATTTAAACACCAGAACTAAGTCTTCCTTATTGTCAATGTGTTCATCATCAAATATCATGAGCAAAAACCTCCTGGTCTTACAATCTCCCCCTTGATGAATACATTGACAATACTTCCAGAAACAAGAGATGAAAAATTTGAAAGCTGCCAAGCAAAATGAAGGTTTCAAGAACTACAGCTGAAAAACTTTCTTTAACACAAGAAAAGCTAATTTATGCAAAAATTTCTCCCCCTTTGGCAATGTGATCATCAAGAGCTTCAAAGAAGAAATGAAGGAGCATGAAGAGTAAAAGTTCAGAAGCTTTTGTGATGTTGCAAATCAATTTATTGAAATAACCAAGCCATTTGGTTGAGTAGAGCTAACAGAATCATATAGATGCATAGACCACAGAGCAATGTCTAGACAAGTACTTTCAAGTGAGAAAATAATTTAGATTCATGACAGGCATTTCACACAATGACTAAAAAGATTATAAAACCACAAATAGAAGTCATCAAAAAGTGAAAGCCAAACAGTGAGACAAACTTTAAATCTGGATGAGCTAATTAGTCTCATGTATCATCCTCTTGCTTCACATTCAATTTTTATTTGCATGTGGCATGCTTGTAGCATACTTCTTTTCAAAGGTGGCATGCTTGAAGCATACTTCTTTTGATTGAAGCACCTTTTTGTGCATTTTTTTATATTAACAGAAAATGCATAGCTGTGTATGGCATGCTTGAAGCACACTTCTTTTCATATAAGCACTTGTGTGCATATTTTTCTTTGTGAATATACACAGCAATGTATGGCATGCTTGAAGCACACATCTTTTCATATTCCTTTTCTAAACCATTTATTTTTATTACATACCAAATTGAGTGAGCAACACAAGATTGAAATGAGAGATATTTTTTCTTAAAATCTAAGACTTAAAATAGGACTCACAAACAAGTTTATCTTTTTCAGTAGGCATCACTAAGTGATACTAATAATCAATCTAGTCAAAAGATTTCAGTTAAGTCATGCTTTAGTTCTTTATGTAGCAAGATTATTAAAACTAGTGAAGATCAATGCTACATAGCACATGAATAAATATGATAGAGAGAGCTCTACTACTCTTTTTTATTTTAATGGCTTGGACTTAGTGAAAGAAAAAAATTAAAGCTTCTGAAATTTTGATCAAAACAACTCCCCCTCAAAATAAGCCCATAGGATGATCAACACCCAATTCACTCCGCAAACGAACAAAACGAGAAGTATCAAGCGGGTTAGTGAAAATATCAGCAAACTGAAAATCAGTTTCAACAAAGTGAAGAACAATATCACCATTTTCCACATGATCTCTGAGAAAGTGAAATCTGATATCAATATGTTTGGTTCTAGAATGTTGCACTGGATTCTTAGCAATGTTAATAACACTAGTATTATCACAATAAAGAGGAACACTGCCCAAGTCTAAACCAAAATCTCTGAGAGTAGAAGAGATCCAAAGGACTTGAGAACAACTAGCAACCGCAGCAACATACTCAGCTTCAGCAGTTGATTGAGCAACAGAAGATTGTTTTCTAGAGGACCAAGAAACTAATGATGTGCCTAAAAAGTGACAGGTGCCAGATGTGCTTTTTCTATCAATTCTACACCCTGCAAAATCACTATCTGAGTATGCACGCAAAGTAAGACAGGATGAAGATGAATAGAAAAGTACAAATTCTAAAGTTGATTGGAGATACCTGAGAATTCTTTTCATAGCTTGACAATGGGATGCACGAGGTGAAGCTTGAAATCGAACGCATAAACAGACAGCAAAATGTATGTCCAGCCTTAAAGCAGTCAAACACCAAAATCAAGACCCTCCACTTGAGAAAATCCTTGAGCAACAAGTCTAGCCTTATTTCTAATAACAATACCATCCTCACTTTGTTTATTTTTAAAAACTCATTTAGTTCCAACTACATTATGTCCATGAGTAGGTTCAACTAAGGTCCAGACTTTATTTCTCTCAAAGTTTTCTAATTCTTCATGCATGGCATTGATCCAAGACTCATCAGATAAAGCATGACTTACATCATTAGGCTCAAAAGAGGCAACAAAAGCAGAATGAGCATGTGAGTTAGGAGAGGTAAACTTAGAACGTCTTACCCTTCATGAATGTCACCAATCATCAGTTCTGGAGGATGATGCCGCTAAATCCTCAATGGTGCAGAAGGTTCTGAAATGACTTCGACATTATGAACACCTTCGGCTATCTGTTCATCACTTGGTGGTGGCGCAACAACAGTATCTCCAGTTGTAGTGGAAGTAGAGGGTGCATGATCATCAGCAGGTGATGGCATGGGAGATGAATTATTACCAAAATCAAGATCATCTTCCTCATTAATGAATATGCTTTCGGACTCCCCCTGAGCTTATGTTCCTGAAATGTCGGTTCTAGAACAAGAACTGACCTCATCAAAAGTAACCTCACAAGTCTCAATAATTTTGTTAGTTTCACAGTTAAGTACACGATAGCCACGTGAGTGAAGGGGATATCGAAGAAAAATGGCATCAATTGATCTAGATTCAAATTTGTCAAGATTACCAAGTTTAAGAATAAAGCATTTACATCCAAAAATTCTGAAGTGAGAAACACTAGGCTTTTTGCCAAATCTTAGCTCGTAAGAAGTCTTGTGCAATGAGGCTCTCAAAAACACTCTATTAGAGACATGACAAGCAGTTGAAATAGCCTCTTCCCAATATTTCCTAGGAGTGGCATGTTCATCAAGCATAGTTCTGGCCATCTCAACTAAGGTTCTATTTTTCCTCTCAACAACCCCATTTTATTGTGGAACACGAGGAGAAGAAAATTGATGTTCCAAACCTTTTTCAGAGCAAAAAGGCGCAAACAAGGATGTGGGGACCCCGGAGTTATCTCCTTAAGACCGATACTAAGCATGGTCTTAGGGACATAACCCTAGGTCTCAGGTAAATGGATTCCAACTTAACTCAGTCTAAATGAGAGGCTTGACCGAATACTAGAGCCCCGGCGATCATGCGTGCCGCTCCTCTGCGAGCACTACATGATTGTCGGTTCCCCAACCAGTTAAGCGCTACACTTAGCGAGTTAAATAGGAAGCCATGAACAGCGAGCATGAACTATATTGGCTCCCAAGATCAGCGACTAATATAATCATACCCTCATTACAACGTTGGTCACATCCATACAACCATCATTCATAAATGGTGCAAAAGTTACAACACAGTTCCAAGTATACAAATACATAAGTGGCCGATCGGCCAAATTTAACAAGTTTATAGCGGAAGCGAGTAAATAAACCAAAATGCCAGCAGTGGTATGCCCACAACCCATCGGCAACCGACTGGGAGTTAGAAGATAGCATACTACTCGTCGGTGTCACCTAAATCGACACCGACGAACTCATCAGTCTCGACATCGTCCTCACCTGTAAAAGCCAGCAAAAATCTGGCTGAGTACCAAAGAGTACTCGCAAGTCTTACACAAATAAAAATAGTTATGCATAAGGTCATTCAAAGGAAGGCTCATATTGGCTTAGTTTTGAGAAAGAGACGCAACAATGTACAACCTACACATACTAGTTTTCAAGTGCCATTTAAAAATCAGATTTGAAGTAGAAGTAAAACATGTGAATAAGTAATCAATTTCATAACAAATGAATCATACCAAAAACAAAGTGGCGGTCCACTTTGATACAACAACAAGCATGAACATCCCATTCCTGTCGATACCAAGTTATAACCACAATTTTAATTCCAAGTATAACAATAAGCAGCCACAAATTTCAAGCGGTCGTCCATAACCGTGGACACGGCTATTCGAATAGATTTATACCCTGCAGGGGTGTACTACTTTACCCACACGACTCGATTAGCCCGTAAGCCTCCGGATGCCTCCGAACAATGACACACTTCCTTTGGCATGCCGGCCGGGAAGAATCGAGATACGGTCGTTTTCAGCAAGAAGACCCTATTGAGCTAAGTCCCCCATGTGAGATGTTTCCGGTCTTAGTACAAGCAGCGTATAGCACTTGCTAAGGGGCTCACAAGTTATATTGGAAATACCGACGCAACATAAAGGGTAATTGGTGCTCCCATGCACACTATAGAACATTACATCGGCTCCTAAGGACAAATGATCAAACACAAATGCTCCTACACCACCATGGGACTTAACACAATAGAATCTTCCCCCTACTTAACCGTACGGCACCCATATACCGCATGTGATAGCACGAGTGTTGCTTGAACAAAGAGTACCCAAAGTTCGGTCCTTAATTGTCCAGACAAGCCAACCACATACCCAAATCTCGTGCACAAAGCACCATCACTAACCGACACTTGTCCAGACCAAAAGCTCATTTAAAATGACAAAATTTTAACTCATAAAACAGATACGAATATCTGAACCAAAAGTATATAAAGAGAGTTGTGTTTATCCCATAATTGTCGGGTTATTCCCGACAATCAAACTACTGGTTCTAGACTTGCATGGCTAAGCAAACCCGGACAATATAAATTCACACATCCTATCTTAAGCATTTCAGTACTGGAATAATTCAAGGATAGCCACAATGACAAGAATATAGGATGTGTCTAACTATTCATCACAAAAATAGCGACAATATCAAAATAGCATGCAAGCAATTATCATTGCATCTATCCTAACAAAACTGGGATCAAGTATGATGCAAAAAGAAAGTTCAAAGGATGCTTGACTTGCTGGAAAAGTAGTTGTTCACTCTCGGTAGCGTAGGAGTCGATATCAATAGGCTCGGTATCTAAATAATTACAATACCGAATAAACATCGAGAAATACCTCAAAAATCAAAATGCTCCAAAATGCATGAGTTTTCTACAGTAGCTAAGTCATGATTTTAGATGATTTTTGGTGAAAGAATTATTTTATTTTGATTTAGTATGTGAAAGTTATGGTGGTTTGAAGTTTAGATTTCAATATGCTTCTATTTAAGCAATTTAATTACGAAGTGAAATTTTGTAGAGTAGTGGTAAATACAAGGGTTACATGAATAAATGGGCAATATTATCACAAGTTCAAAACAGTTGAGTTTGCCCCATTTGGAGTTTTCATGATTTAGTTATTGATTTCTAAAGTTATCAGCATTATTAGTACAAAAATAATCCCTTTTTAGACCATTTTCCTCAACTATAGTTTCTGTGACAGAGGTAAGTTTGAAACCAATTTTATAATTAAGTTCATTTGAAATGGAAATTTTCAAAACTGATTTCACTGTTTTTGGAGTTTTCAAGAATTACTTATGAATTTTTGAAGTTATCAGCCTTTTTCTATTGCAAAGATAATAGTGTTAATAGCTCTTTTTCCAAAATAATGCTCTTTGCTACAGAGACATGCTTGAAACAAATTTTAATATAAAGTTCATTAAATATTAAAATTATCAGAAGTGGTTTCCCTCATTTTGGAGCTAAAATGATTTAGTTATGCATTTTAGAAGTTATACATATTTTTCAGTGTGCAAGTAAATGGTTTTCGGATTTTATAAATCATTTGCTACGTTTCTCACCGCGCGCTAGCCTAGCCACGGGGAATGATGAGTGGGACCAGGGTCGATATTTTTGACCCAGTCAGCATTGACTCGGTCTCGGCCGCAATAGGCTGAAAGCGTATTCCAAGAAATACGTTTCTCAAGCCTCTAAACGTAAGACTGCTTCAAGCATTCAAGGAATACGTTTTCCTTTTTGCGAAAACGTACTCAAAGAACCACGCAACCACTTAACTTATACTAGGACCCACAAGTCATAGACTCATTACTATATAACTACAACTATTAGCGATGATTAATTTGACAAAGCTCCCCGTTTTCGGCCGTAATCATCCGACAAGAGGAACGGCGCGACCGCGGCGCTGCCGTGCTCGCCGGCGGCAAGGGAAGGCCAGAGAGTGCAAGGTCTAAGCATAAACAGAAAGGTAATAGCGAAGGCTACCTCCTGGTGATGATTTGGTCGGTGAAGAGGCACGGTGGCGCGCCGGCGGCGGAGTCGAGCGGAGGAGAGGTGCATGGTGCCGAGAGATCTCGAAGTAGAACCCACCCCGCGACAACTGGTGCTAGATACAGCCTCCTGAGGTCCAACTGATGCTGAAGGAGAGGCACGAGGACCAAGGGTTTTCGCGTCGCCGCCCGGCGATCGAAACCGGCCGGCGAGGAGAAGGTTACCGCGGCGGAAACGTTCTGGAGATAAAGAGAACCAGGGCATCAAGGAGATGGTCCCAGAGGGTTGAGTCGATGGAAAACTCACCGTGCCATCGTCGGGGAAGAAAACAAGCTCGCACGGCCGAGGATTTGAAAATCAGGAATCACAGAGCTCCTGTGCATAAACCGACAATTAAGTTGAGGGGTTTTACTCTTTATAATCTAGTACACGAAATGACGCGCAAGAAAGGGGAAGTACCTCACCGGAGACGAAGATGACACAAAGGTTGCCTTCAGAGCGCGCTCTGGAGCCGGTGAAGACACGCCGGTGCCCTTGGATCTACAAGCAACGACAAGAGCTCAAATGAGCTAAAATGGATACGGCATGCAAAGAAGGAGAAAAAGGACTTGATTTCGAGGGCTTTACCGAAGAACAGAGCTCAGGGACGCTTCCCTCTCCTCGGCGGCCAGAGGAGAAGTGAGGGAAAAAGGAGGGGCTTCGAGGGGTATTATGCCCGGGCGATGACGGCAATGGACGCGGCGTGAAGTGAGGGAGCTCCAGGAGTGGCCAACGGCAGCGGTGGAGTGACGGCGTCGAGTTGCCGTTCTGGGCGCGTCGGAGAGACGCAGCCGCGTGGCAAAGGATGCCTGAGGCTGAAGCGAGAGGTGGGAGACGATACTGACACGCGGGGCCCACCGTGTCAGCGAGACTAAGCGGCACGCGCGAGAGCGAGTCAAGTGATTTAAGGCGCACCGTTGGATCTCGGCTGGACGGCCTCGATCGAAAAGGCGATCGGACGAACTGAAAGGGTTACGCGATCTGGGCCGTTGATTTTCCATCGGGTGGCTCTTGTGCGGTGCACTTAGTGGACTCGACCGAGTCAGCTCGCCTGAGTCGGGCTTGGACCCAAGGAACAGTGCACAGGTTTGAGTTCCAGGGTTTTGACTAGAATTTAATTTCTTTTTCCCTACTTTGACCAGGGCTCAAAAAATAGAAATAAAATTCCTAAAATCATGAAATAATTCCTAGGGGTTCTTGGGATAGCCTAATGTCCATAAAAATTATTGAACCCTACTTTTCAAGATATAAGTTGTATAATTTGAATTCAAACATAAAGGTAGTCTTTAAATTGTGTTTGAATTTTTATAGGGTTCAAACCAGTCCCAAAAATTTGGAAAAAATTATATTAATTCATGATAATTAATATAGTATTTGAATAAATTAATTACAGAGGATCTTCAGTAGCATTTCTTTCGGTTTTTAGTTTGGAGTTCAAATTAAAGTGTATGTTTCAATTGTATTTTGAGATTTTCCAAGTACAATATTGAATTAAAAAGGTTTCCAAACATGATGCATGCTAATGAGATGCATAATAAGCTCTTTATTAATTTGGGGATGTGACAAAGGAATTCTTAAATTCAGTACCATTGTCACTTCTTATAACTTTCACAGCACCATTCAACTCATTATTAAGTGTGAGAAATAAATCTTTGAAATGACCAAAAGCCTCATCTTTAGATACCATAAAATAAACCCATGAGTATCTAGAGAAATCATCAACAATCACAAGAATATACCATTTGCCTCCAACAGATTGAACTCTATAAGGACCTACAGTGTCCATGTGCAACAATTGTTGAGGGCCATCTGTAATGATTACTGAAATGAGAAAATGAGGAGCAGCAACCATCTTACCGTGTCGACAAGGAGAGCAAACCAAATATTTGTCACCCTTAAGTTTAGGCAACCCCCTAATGAGATCCATTCCACTAATCCGAACAAGATGATCAAAACCAATGTGTCCTAACCTACGATGCCAAAAGAATAGATCCCTGGATTCGGAAGCTACCAAACATCTAACATTAGGTGAAAAGGAATTATTGAAATCAGCTTTAAAAACCTTCCCTAACCGAGAGATATTAAAGACAAGATCTCCAGAAGCATCTAAAACTTTGCATGCATGTTTCTTAAAGCTTACCTCAAGATTTTCTTCTATCAATTGTGAAACCGAAAGCAAGTTGTACTTTAATTTACTTACCAAAGCAACATCTTTGAGAATAAATTTATCATTAACACGCACAGTACCTTTTGCCATCACAATTCCAGTAGAAGCATCCCCAAAGGTAATCAATTCATCACTAGATGCCTTAGTGGGGGAGGAGAACCATTTTGAATCACCAGTCATGTGCCTAGAACAACCTGAGTCAACCAGCCATATGTTCCCCTTCCTCAATGGTTGTACCTACATTAAGTAAGTATCGGTCTCATAGTACTGGGGTTAGTAAGACATGATTTAGAAACCCAATATTGTGATACACGACGAGTAGGAGCATCAAAAGCATTTCTGTTTTCTAAACACTGGCGGTCAGACCACTATCTAGATGTCGGTCTAACCGATTGTGTAGAACCTGCAACAGTCTGTTTAGTAGAGACAAATTGATGATAAGGGACTTGAAAATATTTTCTTAGCCTGTCTCTCTTTTCTTTCTTTGCTTTTCGAAAACAGAACTGTACTAGGTGCCCTTCTTTTCCACAGTAAGTACATTGATATTTGTCTTGATAAGAAATTGCAGTTTTTCTTTTATAGTACTTGTTTTGATAGTTGGATCCTTTGCAAAACCAGCAGATTTAAACAAAACTTGTTTAGGTTCAGATTCAATTTTAAACTTTCCAGGTTCAAGAAGCTTAAGAATTTTGGGATGATGATTCTTGGCATGTTCAACAACATTAAATCCTAGACCTTACCTTTTAGTACTCACTTTTGATCTGTCTAGAATCATGTTCAGATTTTTCTTGCCAAAAGAGAACCTCTCCAAAGTGTCCTTAAGATATTCATTTTCTTTAGTTAGTTTAGGACAGATTGTGCACTTAACAAATCCATTCAAGGTTTTCTTAGAAGCACTAGACTGAGCCAATTTTTCTTTTTCAGCAAATTCATTTAATTGTCTAGTCAAGGCTTCTATCTCAGTTGTGAGTTTGAGATAATTAGTGCAAGAAAGTGTGTCACGATAAAGCATTTGTTGTATAGATTCCTGAGATGTCATTAGTCTAGCTTCTAGCAGTTCACAATTAGAGCAAGTTTTAATTTGAGCATTCACAGTACTTGACTCTAAATAAATTGAACTAGACTTGAGTCTTCCAATTTCATCATGTCCAAGTTTCAGCTTATCATCACAAGAATCATGCGCCAGTTTTAGCTGTTCAAATTCAGAATGTATTGACCTAGCTATTTTCAGTTCAGAATGCAAAACTTGACAGGATTCACAAGATTCATCATCAGGAATAGAAACCTTAAGCCTATTAATTTCAAAATTCAAGCTATCAACAACAAGATCATGTTTCTTCACTTTCTTTTTGTATTTTTTAAGCTCATTTGTCAACTTAAGCACAGCACGTGATAAATCAGCATAAGAGGGTTTTACCTCATCAAGATCACTATAGAGATCATCATCATTAATCTCTTCACTGCTTGCCATAAAACACATCCCTGTGAAGTCCACCTCTTTTGCCTTCTTGTTATCATCCTTATTGTCGCTTTCAGAGTCAACATCACTTAATCCTATCTCCTCAATTGCTGAGAGCACCTTGTTGACCACCTTACGATAATTTTGCTTCTTGCTTGAATCAAACTTGAATTTTGAACGCCGAGCTGGTGCTTTGTCATCTTTGGTCTCTTTACTTCTCAGCTTGGGACAATTCACCTTTATGTGGTTTAGCTCACCACATTCAAAGCATCTAATTGGACCTCCTCTCCTCCTTGATCTAATATTGTTGATTGCTGTAGTCACCCTGTTAGAGAAGAGTACAAGCTGTTCTTCTGGAATCTCCTCCAATTGTTCATCTGAAATAGCTCCCAAAGCAAACAAGGAAAAACTAGAAGAACTAGATGAGCCGTCAGTTTGGTTAGTCACTAAACCCAAAGAATTTGGCTTATTTTTCCTCGCCAAAATATCAATCTCATGTGTTTTCATCTTGGAATAAAGATCATCCAAGGTGAGTGTTTCCATGTTAACATAATGATTGATAGTAGAAACTAACACTTCCCAGACAGTCATATCCAAAGCATTCAAAATTTGACGTGCATTGTCAAAATCAGAGTAGATCAAATCAACAAATTGCAAATCACCAATGATTTTATTGAAACGATCAAAAAGAGCATCTACAGACTCTCCTGGTTTCATCTCAAATTTAGAATACTCCTTTTTAAATTGATTCTGACTAACACCTTTAACAGATTTAGACCCTTCATGATAATCAGCAAGTGTAGTCCAAATTTTATTAACAGATTTAATATTAGCAATCCGAACGAACTCGTTTCTACTCAAACCTTGCAACAAAATATTTATAGCCTTAGCATTAGCTTCAACATCAGCAGTGTTATTTGCAGTTATAACAGCAGGCACATCGTATGGACTTTCAACCTTTTGCCAAATAACATTACCTTGTGCTTGTAGAAAAACTTCCATGCGTGTCTTCCAGTAGATATAGTCTGATCCATCGAAATATGGTGGCTTACCTAAAAACCGATCTCGATCTGATGCCATTGTAATCTTGCTCTGATACCACTTGTAGGATCGTAATGGCAATCAGAAGGGGGGGTTGAATGATTGCAGCGAATTAACCCCCGAATTCAAACTCCTGCTTGAGTGCTAGATCTCCTGGATTCCTCTCGAGTGATTCTTTGAAGAGCTTCACAGCAAAAGCTTCCTCAGGCGCACACCAAGAACAACAAAACAAGAAACAAAGTTGAACAAATTTGAACTTAATTAATCAAACTTGATTTGTGTCTACAAAGCGCTCATCAAGCACCCCTCAAAGCCTCCAATCGAAAGACCTCGCAAATTTCGCTAAATCTGCGTAACACAAAAGCTACGAGTTCTCAGCTCATCTGAAAACTCACGCAAGTCCCCCAAAAAGCTCACGGGTTAGCTCCTAACCCGCCTCTATTTATATCCTAGGGTCCTCTCCGTGTTTCACACGACATGCACACGGATTCTATCTCTAAACACGTCCAGATATAGATCTCCTTCCATATCTCTAAAACCTTCCATAACATCCACGCCGTATGCCTCCAGGAATCCATCATGTAGCCTCCAGCGTGCACACCTTTGATCTCCACGTGCTCCAGCGCGATCCAAACCACCTCATGACATCCACGACTTCCAAGACCTCAGATCTCCCCATCCTAGTTCGAGTCAACTTCGTCACTGACTGTGATTTTACTTCCACGCTCAACCTGCACATGCAAAGACCAAACAAACCAAATCCATGGCACAAGTTCTCCAACTTGACCATCCATTAGCTCACACACACGTTGTCGGTGTTTTAGAACCGATCTTACGTAAAGATTGTTTGATTCGGGGGGTCTCCACAATTGATCACACAGACAAAGAAGACACGGGGATTTTTATACAGGTTCGGGCCTTCTCCGGTGAGAATAACAACCCTACTCTTGTGTATCTTGTATTTGCTCTTTGGATTACAATCGAATAAGTATTTTCCTAACTGTTCTCCAAAGAAGGCTCTATTTCTTCTGTCCCAAAAGCCCTCCTCCCTCTATCTCTAACAGATACCTATTTATACTAAGCAATAGTGGACGTTGTCCTTCCAGGCTAATTAGTCGCTCATTATTATGTAATAATGAGAGTAATTACGGAGTAGTAACCTCCCATCTTGTCAATCGATTACGATCGAGAGATAGTGGGAATTATCTACGATTATGTCGAGATAATCTGCGTATTTTGACCGCTTAGATTCTCACCGTTTAATGGGCGTCAAGCGGGTGGGTCCGATGAAGTCGTGAGGAACCCGTAGTGAGCCCCGATCGTAGAAAACTTACGACCGGACATACCGTAACGATCATACCATAGTCGTAGAAGAGCTTACGACTAGATAGTAGTCGTAACGATTATACCATGGTCGTAGAAGAGCTACGACCGGGGTAGTCGTAGGGATTATACCGTGGTCGAGAAGAGCTTACGACCGGGGGTAGTCGTAGGGTAGCCTACGACTTCCTGACTAGTTCTTCCCTTTTGATATTTAAGGGGTATGTCTTATGACGTCATATTTCTTGATTATGGAGTAAATAAATGTGGATTATTTAGATCCTCGTCATCTAGCCCTGACTTCAAGTGAAAATAACTTACTTGAGTGAAGGGTCGTAGACGATCCTTTGACCACTAAGGGGTCGTTAGGAAAACGTTGAAGGAAAAACTCTTCAACCCTTGTTTCTCTCGACCAGGAATATGCTTGATCGAGGTAATTGGTTTAAGGTTGTCACGACTACGAGATGTCTTACGACTTCGAAGCCGTCGTAGCCTTAAAACCGGAAATAAGGTTTTCCCGGTTGGTCTTTCACTTGACCCGGGGGTCAAGATGGTAATTTCACTTGAGGTGTGAAAAGGTGTCTTGGGACTTTCCATAGGGCAGGTAAAAAAGCCTGTCCGTTGAAACGATTCCCGAAGCGGTGGCGACTGTTGGGATTCCGCGACGTTTCATCTCAACTGTGCGGTTATAAAACGGGCCGCAGGGGAAGAACTTAGGGTTCTTACCTTTTTACCCAACAGTCTATTGCTTTCTTGTTTCTTCCGCCACGGTGACTCGTACATTTTCTTGAAGCTTTCCCAACCTTAAATCTTTCGTTCTTGAGAGAAAAAATGGTCGATTGTCTCTCGAATGGGCCGAGTCGGAGATGGACGATGCAAAATGATCTTTGAGTCGCCACGAGAAGATCCCGAGGTCTTCTCGTGACTTGGATTGCGCGAATGGGCGCATTGGCCTTCGGAGAGGTAGGCCAAATTCCGTCTTCGAGCTTATCGTGAGTGTGGCCTTCGATTGCCTGCTCACCTTTCCTCACGCTCGTACTCGAGCACTTTGGGGTGGAATTAGTGAACCTTGGTCCTAATTCCATCACGATGTTAAGTGTATTCGTGTACTTGTGTGAGGCCTACCTAGGGATTCCGGCGGACCTCGAGCTGTTCCAATATTATTATGGAATGGCTCGTCAAGCCGGGATCGCTGGTAGCTGTGGTCTGAAGCTCCATGACAACAAGTCGAAGGAGTATATTCAGATGTTTACCCGGACGTCCTGGCCGGGTTGGAAGAAGAGGTGGTTCTACTGGGAGGTTACCCAGGAAGATAGCCTCTCGTTCGTTGGACAGGCCGCCGAGCGATCTTCTTCCTGGGACTCGACTCCCAGTAATCTCGACCGGATAGCCCCCTATATTCAAGCTATCAAAGACTTGAAGTCGGAGGGGCTCACCGGTTGGCACGTGGTGAAGGACTTCATCACGCACCGGATTAGTCCTTTGAAGACAAGGGTCCCTCCCATGTGGAGGTACTCAGGAAAGGACAACCCAACCAGGGACTACAAGGACGGTGAGTAGAAAGACTTACTCTTTTGGTTTTATCCTTGGTTAACCCTGATTTAGTCATTTAATCGTATTGTCCATATTCCCGCATCTTTCGCAGCGGAGGTTGGCGACGTGTCCGGCTCATCCGCGAAGCATCCGGTGAATATGGCGGCCCCTCAAATCCTCGCGGTTTTGACCACAGAGGAGAAAGAAAGGCGCCTAAAGGTAATCAAATAACTCTGCCTTTAGGTGTTTTATTGTCGTAGAATAGTATACGACTAGCTGATTTGTCGCAGAAAAACTTACGAGTGGGCACTGATCGTAGAAAAACTTACGACCGGATGTAATCGTAGAATAACTTACGATTAGACAATGTCGTAGAAAAACTTACGACTTAACGTAATCGTAGAATGACTTACGATTAGATAATGTCATAGAAATACTTATAATTTTTGAGCTGATCATACAGACCACTTTTCTCCTTTTTCAACGTAAAGTTGGCATGGAGAACCGCCGAGACGACGAGGAAGTCGAGTGGTGGTTGTAGAGGCGACTCTGTGACGGAGTCAAGTCCTCCATCTAAGAAGCGCCGACCGGTAAAAGTCGGCGACAAGGGGGTTCGAGTTACGCTCCTCCTGCTCCTTTTGCTAAGTTTGCCGCAGATCTAGCGCGCAAGAAAGAGAGCGAAGAAGAGGCTCTTGCCCTTAAGCGCAAGGTCCCCAAAGTTAAGGTACCTTTCTACTACGATGACAAGTCCTTCGCAGTTTCTGCTTCTCGCGGCTTTGTAAGACAGCTAGAAAAGGAGAACTGGAAGGAGTTCATGTCTTTTGTGAAGGAAACTACTGCTCCGGTGGAATCTAAAGCCAGGGGAAGCAGCATTCTCAGGGTGGTCGAGACTGATCTCGTCCACCCGGGAAGTCGGGAGGAGATGACTCCTGTTGCCCCGAGTGCACCTCAACCAATGGTGGTTGAGAAGAAGTCGAAGAAATCTTCCGTTGGGAAGGTTGCTCCCAAATTTCGGGTTAGGTCCAGCGCACAGAGGTATGTAAAATAAAACACATAAGTGTAATGACTACTTACTGTTTTATTTGTTGACTTATTGTTGCGCTTTGCGATTCTCAGCCCGGCGTCTTGATTTCTGTGGAACTCTCATAGAGGATCCGTTATCACCCTTCAACCGGCGGGTGCGACAACGACGATGGTGAAGATCTAGCTATCGCCCCCGCCTGCGAAGAAATTGCGATTGTTGAAGTCGTTCTGAAGGCCAATGATGTTGAAGTCGCCACGACATCCGAGGTGTCGAGAGAGGCGTGATGGAGGCCACACAAGCCTCGAGGAGGCACGAGACGCGGCGGCGGCGAGAGCGCTGACCGCCGTGCCGGCAAGGAGGTCGTTGAGGATGTTCCCTCCGGCCCTCCAGGTGGAGTTCACGTCACAGAGTCAGAGGAAGAGGAGTATTTCAACTTTTTCTCTGACTTCTTTGGCCCTGACTCCATCGTAGGATCTTCCGCCTACCGCTCCCGCGATCGAGTTCCCCACCCCAGTAGCATTGTCAATTGCGGAGATGTATTTGACAATGAATGACTTGAAGGGGTATGGTGGAAGCGAGTCGAGGAGATGGATGAGCTGAAGGATCCATCACGAATAGTCTCCATGTTTGCTTGGTCAAACATGAACGTAAGTATTTATCGATACTCACTTAGGGTTTTATCTCTTTATCTTATCGTTTCTCTCTTTTTCAGAGAGCCGTTGAGCAAGTCGCTACGATTTGCGAGTACAATCGGCAACTTGTCAAGCTTCGACAAGAAAAGGCAACACTCTGCGAACAAGCAGAGAGGTGGTGAGTGACACTCGTAACCAGTTGTCGTAGAAAAGCTTACAACTTATACTAGTCGTAGAAAAAACTTACGACTAGGGGGTGGTCGTAGAATAACTTACGACTACCCATTGGTCATAGAAATGCTTATGACCACTTGTTTTCATGTCTGCTCTTTTATCTTTACAGGTTTAAGAGCGACGAAAAGACCTTGGCTAATTCGCTCGACTTTGAAAAAGCCGAGTCAAAGAAGCTAAGGGACAAAGTCACTGACCTCCTGAAGAAGCTTCAGGAGGCTAACTCTACAGCTAAACAGTTGCAGGAAAAAATAAATAGTACGTATTACTACGACTGCTTCTGATCTTGGTTTCTGCATCCCTTTGCTTTTTGACCTTTTATTCTTTTGTAGAAAAGAAGTCGAAAATAAGACCATACATCCAATATGGGGCTCTCCTGGTGAGGTTAATTTGGGTTCTCAATTAGCCGTAAGTAGAACTTTTACCGCTATTTATTCATTCTATCTTCTCATAGAATCGTTTTCTTATTCAATCCTCGCTCTTATCGATCGATTGATGAAATAAAGCGACTCCATGAGGCTTCGACTTATTCCCAGGAGGAGACAAAATCAATGAAGATCAATCTTCAAGATAATATCTCACTTCTGAACAATGTACTCGATGGGCTTCGTGCCGGGAGGGTTGTTCCTCGTGACGACACGATGGCCGCTCATACGAGTGCCATTGGGGAACAAG
Organism: Ampelocalamus luodianensis; assembly: GCA_036346255.1. Lineage (NCBI taxonomy): Eukaryota > Viridiplantae > Streptophyta > Magnoliopsida > Poales > Poaceae > Ampelocalamus > Ampelocalamus luodianensis. The sequence continues at coordinate 47,679,277 of CM070633.1, forward strand.
TCGGTACTCTGAACGAGATGATATCTACTCTGAAGGCCAATCAGAATGATTCAATAAGGGAAGCGGTCAAAGGAGCTGTGAGTTTTATTTTAGCAAAACTCAAGGCCCGCGATCCTAACCTTAATCTTCATTCTGTTGAAGCCGACTTCGACTGCACCGAATCTGAAGCCGAGAAGCTGATCGAAGAGATGCAGTCGGTTGGCGAGAAGGTCGCGGAGGAGATGCAGATAGAATCTCCCTAGACAGAGTAGTCTTGTAATATATTCTTGTATAAACAAGTCTTTTTTGGTGGTGACGCCTAAATATATGATCCTTTTTCCTGCAAATTATCTTGTAGAGTAAATAGTAACTCGTAAGATAAAAGAAGAAATAGTTAGACCAGATATGAGCGATTCCTCCTTCCTTCCGTATCTTTCCTGCGAATCATCTCATAGAGTAGTTAGTAACTCGTAGGATGATATCTTTAGAAAAAATTAGACTAAGAAACGAAGTCATGTTTATAACTTTATCCTAGCCCCCGGCTACTTACTTAGTTTATTTTTAATAAACTAGGTAAGTAGTAAAGAAAGGGTTCTGAAAAAACAGAGAGGTTTGTTTGTCTTAGAGTTGTCAAATATCGACTTGCTTGCACTAGTCGAAAGAGTAGAAACAGATCGACGCTAGGAAGTTCCCTCTAGTGGGCAGGACCACGTGCAGAGAAAAAAGGCTTCGACTAGGTGATGTTACCATCTCCGACCAGATTAATTAACTCGATAACGACGACTAGAGCGAAACAAGCTTCTCGAGTACCTTAAGGATTCATTCGGCTACATTCATCTTTCCGGACTTAGTTGTTCGGCAAAGAAAAGTAGGAAAGCGAGCGACATTAGGAAGTTCCGTCTAGTGGGCGAACCGCGTGCGAGTGAGAGGCTTCGACTAAGTGTGTTTCTTCCTTTGACCATAAAACTAATCAAGTTATTTGAAAAGGTAGCGAATGCATCTCAAAGAAAAGGTTACTCTTCTCGGTTTATTTTTGAAATAAGCTAAGGTGATATGAATTAAACAACAACTTTCGACCATTTTTACGAGCTCAATAAGCTTTGTATCGATTGTTTAAGAACGGCGATATTAGGAAGCTCCTTCCAGGCGAACCACATGCAGAGAGGAGAGACTTGACTAAATGTATCGTCCTTTTGCTAACCATTATGCAGAAGGATGAGAAGAAAAAATGGTCGAAAGAATAAAAGCGAGATTCAAAATAGACAAAAAAGATAGGGAGAACATGTTGCTTTATTGCCGTTAAAGTTTGTTACACATAAAATTTGCGTAACTGGTCAATGTTCCAAGAATTTGAGAGAACACGGTCGTCTTCCATTGCAAGTCGTACCGATCCCGGACGCGTTACTTCGACCACAGTGTAAGGACTTTCCCACTTGGGGGAAAGTTTGTTCCGATTAGACTGGGATTGGATAAGTCTCAATACCAAATCACCTGCAGCGAGGCTGCGAGGTTGGACCTTACGATCATAGTACTTGCGTAGGGCTTGTTGGTAGACTGCGAAACGGAATAAAGCTTTGTTCCTCTGTTCTTCGAGCAGGTTGATGTCGTCTGCTCGAAGATGTTCTTGAGACGAGTCGTGAAACTTGTCGACTCTTTTCGACTGATCTTAATTTACGGAGGAAGCATGGCAAAGCACCAAAAACTAGAAAGAAAGGTGTTTCTCCGTAGCTCGGCTAGTCGTCGTCTGAATTGCCCATATCACGAAGGTAATTCCTGTACCCAAGCCCCGAGCACTTTACCGGTGATCGAAGACTCGGTCTTGATTCCCTTCATTATCGGCGTTCGCTCTCATTGCTCCGTTGCTTTGGGGTGTGCGACGGGCGTAACACAAACGAGTTCCCAACTCGTCGCAAAATTCTGAAATTTTGCGCTTGTAAAGTGTTTACCGTTATCCGTGATAATTCGACTTGGTACTCGAATCGGTGATCACGCATCTCATCATGAACCGTTTCTTCGCTTCGTTGTTATCGATCCACGAGTTTGGCTTCTATCCATTTTGTGAGCGTATCAATGGCCACAAGCAGAACTCGAAACCTCCCGAGCTCGGGTAACGGTCCTAGGATATCGAGACCCCAAGTTGCAAAAGGCCATGACAGAGGAATTGTTTGCAACGCTTTGGTGGTTGGTGTATTTGCGGCTATGAAACCGACCATCGTACACATCTTTTAACCATCTCCTTGGCATCGTAGAGGGTGTTGGCCAATAAAACCTTGTCGAAAAGCTTTACCAACCGGTGTTACGTAGGAAGCGTGAGTTCCACAGATCCTCCGTGTATGTCGTGAAGGAGTTTTAATCCTTCGCTGCGGAATACATCGCATGAGCACCCCTTGGTTCCTCTTTTATAAAGAACACCTTCGACCAAAGTATACATTTTGGCTTTTGGGATAATCGATCGATTATAGATCGTCATCGGGTAAGAAACCCTCTTGAAGATACTCATAAATGGGCGCCATCCATGTATCTTCGTACTCTAGAGATTTGTTTCTATAGAAGGTGTCTCGGTTAAATCGACTATGGGCGGTTTTCAAGTGTTCCACGAACACCCCTTTCGGTACTACGGATCGGAGAAAGCTAGGCGAGCGGTTGGTCATGAGAAATTATCCTTCGGGGATAAATTGTACCTCAAAGCCCAAAAGTGCTTTTCTAACTTTCGTATTCGATAGGTGCCGGGACATGGTCGAATTGGAGCACGGTAGTCCTTTCCGACTTGATTCACGACTAGGCGAGAGTCTCCTCTTACGAGCAATCGTCGAATCGAGTGCTTTTCGCAACTCGTATGCCGACTAGCAAACCGTGCTCCGCCACGTTATTAGTGGCACGAAAGTTTAATTGTATGGCATACTTTAAGGTTTCTCCGTAGGAGATTCCAGACCACCCCACCCAGAGCCACTTATCGTAAGTGACCCGTCAAAGTACATCATCCAGCGATCGTGGGAATCGTCTCGGGATCTGAGCGAGTTCGAGATTTGTCCATTCGGCGACAAAGTGCGCCAAGATCCGGGATTTAACGGCCGTTCGGGACACGAAATGGATGTCGAGCGCCCCAAGTTCGATCGACTATTTTGTCATGCGCCCCATTGTTTCCTATTCGGAGGATCGCTCCCAAGGAAACTCGGGCGGCGCAACTAGTTTGTTCGTGCGAAAATAATGCCGTGATTTCCTCGAAGACATGAGGAGGGCATAAAGAAGTTTTGAACTCGAGGGTAACGCTCCTTAGGTCAGTGCAAAACCTCACTCACGTAGTATCGGTCGTTGTATGTTCTCACGTTCTCGACCCGACCTGCGCTCTTGCACGTGGCGTGGCGGCTAGGTAAATTAAGAGCGTCTCTCCTAGCCGGAAACTAGAACAGAGCACTCGTAAGATACCTCTTGACTTCCTCGAAGGATAAGTTAGCCTCTTACGACCATTCGAAACCTTCATGTTTCCTTAGAAGTTTGAAGAAAGCGGTCCTTTTCTCCCGATCGTGCTATGAAACGACTTAACGCCGACATGCACCCCGTGAGTTTTGGACTTCTTTTTCGTGGTGGGGCGCATCGAGTGATGGCTTTGATCTTTTCGGATTTGCTTGATTCCCGTTCGAAACCAGAATCCAAGCAATTTTCTCAAGAGACCCGAACACACACTTCTCGGGATTTAGTTTCAATTGGTGTTTTACGAGGTTGTCAAAAGTCTCCTGCAAGTGCGTGATATGTTCAAGTCGTTTGGTGCTTTTACGACTAGGTCATCAACATAGGCTTCCAAATTTGGCCTAGTTGAGGAGCGAAAGTCGTTTGCATCAAGCGTTGAAAAAAGCTCCGGCATTTTTAGGCGAATGGCATTTTGACATAGCAAAATACTCCAAGCGGTGTAATAAATGCGATCTTTTCTTCATCTTCTCGGTGCATCCGATCGATGATAACGAGTATGCATCTAGAAAACTCAATATTTCACATCTGCGATAGAGTCAACCGGTGATCGATGCGAGGTAAAGGAAATCATCTTTTGGACAAGCTTTATTAAGATCGATAAAGTCTACGCACATCGCCATTTGCCGTTAGACTTTCTAACCATTCTGAGGTTGGACAACCACTGCGGGTGGTTGACTTCTCTTATAAAGCCTGCTTTAAGCAACTTGTCCAATTCGACCTAATAGCATCTCGTCGATCGGGGCAAATCTCCGTAACTTTTGTTTCTGGGTAGTTTGTCGGCCGTAAGGCTAGCACGTGCTCGATCACATTTCTTGGGACTCGGGCATGTCGGATGCTTGCCACGCAAAGACATCGGCGTTTGCACGGAGGAAGGTGATGAGGCGTCTTCCTATTTAGGGTCGGAAGAATCCCCAATGCGAGCAGTCTTGAGGGCTCCTCTGCGTCGGAGGAACCTCTTTGACACTGGTCGTTCGCTTAGAGTGCGACTTTAGGCTTCGACTTGCTAATCAAAGGCTGACTTTCATCTCGAGTTGGTAGTTGTCCAACCATCTCAAGGGAACGACGGTCGCAGGAATGCGTCATCTTCTTGTCACAATATATTGTGATCACTCCTTTGGGACCTGGCATCTTAAGACATTGGTACCCATAGTGAGTAGCTATCAAAAATTTTGCCAGAGTAGGTCGTCCGAGTATGGCGTTATATGCCGTATCGAAATCGACTACATCAAAGGACACTTTCTCGTCACGAAATTGCTTGGTGATCCAAGCGTTAAAGGAAGAGAAACTTGGCGATGGGTTTGGCGAAGACCGATGCGATTCCATGAAATGAATATCGCATCGGTCTTACCTTTGTCTGGTACTTGCATCTCGTCCGAGGTACTCGTAAGCGATATATTTAACGAGCTTCCACCATCAACTAAAACTCGATTGACTCGACAATTGTTGATGGTGGGTTCGACTACTATCGGAAATCGACCTGGTCTAGTCGAAGGTATCGGACAATCACCTTTCTCGAAAGCAAGGGTGATTTCCGACCACTTGATAATTTATTGACAAGAGGAGAGTCGATTGTGTTTACCTCACGTTCGATCGCTTTGTTTGTCTTCGTGATTCGTATGTCAAGACCCCATAGATGTGATCAATGGTGTCTTTGCGGGTCTGGGCGGCATCTCCTCATCGTCCGACTCCTTTTGTCCTTTGGTTTGGCCCTTTGTTCAAGAATAGGAAGTGGCCCTTTGCGAATAATAGTCCTCGAGTTTCGTAAGAAAACTCGGCGATTCTGAGTCATGCCCTTCTTTTTATGAAAAGGACACCACACAGGTTTGTTGTTTCTCCGATCTTGGTGTTTACCTTTACTTCGATCGGGATTTTGCTTGGGGTTGTGTGGCTCCTTATCGCTTACGGCTAGGACCTCCTTAGAACTGGCATCTGGAGATTTTTGACTTTTCGCTTTGTTCTTAGATTTCCTAGCCTTTTATCCTTTTCCTTACCACTTTTTACGCTGCGAGAGGATGCCATCTTTGAGATCGATGGTATTGTTCCATTCGACCGCTTCAGCCGCAGTCGCATATCTATCAGCCATCTCAAAGAGCTCAGCGACGGTGGTAGGTGGATGTAAGGCGATGTCCTCTATATTCTTCTGCTACGGACTCCCTGTTTGAAAGCCCTGATCACAGATGAGTCAGAAACTTCCGGAATAGAGTTTGAACTGGTAGGCGCTGATGAATTGTCGTAGCTTTTCATGGTTGTTCTGTCTTATCCGGTGCAGGTCATCCTCCTTTCCTGGGCGATTGTAAGTTCCCTGGAAATTAGCCAGCAGTAGATCACAGAGGTGTTGCCACGAGTAGATCGACTCAAATGGTTGGTTTAGAAGCCATGATCGCGCCGATCCTTCGAGCACAGTCGGAAGGTAATTCGCCATGACATGCTCTACTCCTCCTGCAGCTCGGATAGCTGTAGTGTAGATTTGGAGGAACTCGATGGGGTTTTGAGTTCCATCGAATTTCTCCATCTTCGTCGGTCGAAATCGAGGCAGCGAACGAGCTCGAAGGTCGGCGAGCGCCCGACATCCCGAGATAACCTCTTGTCTTCTTTTTGCGTAAACGAAGGGTTAATGTCGCGCGGCGATCGAACTCGTCGATACCGACCATGGGGACTAGGCCTATAATAGGCCTCACCTTACGGGAAATACTCCTTGTACCCGCTTGCGCGTCGCGTCGTCATTGAAGTGGTGAAAGATCACCCCTCCCGTTGGCTTGTGGCATTTTTCTCATGTCGAGAGAACGACATGAGGGAGAGTCGTGCCGCCTTCCATGCGACGAGTTTCCTGAACGGTTGGCAGAAGAAGTAGCCGCACTATTACGACTTCGTGGTTGTGGTCGACCTCGTCGCTCGAGTTTGGCCATCATGTCACGAAGTCTTTGCGCGATCTCCTCGGCAAAAAGATCATAACCTGGTGCTCGAGCGAGTTCTTGGGTCAGGTTCTCCAGCAAATCATTGATGTGCTGGAGTTCTTGAGCTTCCTTCGACTCGAAATAAGCGCGCTCAGGGAGGTTCTTCTGAGCCACTATTTTCTTCCGTTGAATCGCCTCAGAATGGTCTATTTCAGACCCTTGTACTTGTTTTAATGGAGCGCGAGAATGTTGAGGATGTCCCGCACGTTCATCAAAGTGTTCGTTTCATTCGCCAGCTGTGGTGTCCTTGCCATTACGACGAGGTGGTGTAGAGTATGCTCGGCGGGAAGCATGTCCAATCCTTCTTCTGGGAGAATGATCCTGATCAGAGGGAAGGACGAAGACCTCCCGTAGATGACTTCCACTTGCGCTCGAGATCTCCTCACTGGAGGAGTGGTCAAGCGACACCATCTGGCGACTTGGAGTAAACCCCTCCAGGTAGGGGAACTCCGGGTTATAACCGTCTCGGTCTGCAGGCGGCTCCTGCGTCGAGACGGTTGAATTTGGATGAACAGCATGTTCGATCCTCTTCCCTGCGGAAATGCTCGGAGAGAGAGGACCATCAGATGTCGATGGAGCTCCGGGATAACGGCTTCCAAAACTTGTCTTGCCAACTCGAACTGTCTTGGGGGGACTCGAACACTTAGAGGAAAAGCTCTCGTCGTGTTGCGAGTTTGCCCGAGACAGTACATTCTTCGGTCGAGTTGACCCTTGCCTCCAGAAATTGATCCTCGGTGGCGTCTCGTCGTGGGGATAAGGATCCCTCCTCGACTCTGGTGGCAATGCAGTCTCCGAGATCTGATAGAAGATCTCCAGAGGCGGCAATACCGTCAGAAGATTCGATACTTGGTTCGTATTCGAGACCAGCATCCATGTCGATGTCTGCGTAATCGGCCAAGTCGAACCAATTCTCCTCATTCCATTCTCCTGGCATGGTAGCATAAAAGAGAAAAGGAAGAACTGTTGACAAGGAATTACCAGAGGCTCCCCGCGGTCGGCGCCAACTGTCGGTGTTTTAGAACCGATCTTACGTAAAGATTGTTTGATTCGGGGGGTCTCCACAATTGATCACACAGACGAAGAAGACATGGGGATTTTTATACAGGTTCGGGCCTTCTCCGGTGAGAATAACAACCCTACTCCTGTGTATCTTGTATTTGCTCTTTGGATTACAATCGAATAAGTATTTTCCTAACTGTTCTCCAAAGAAGGATCTATTTCTTCTTTCCCAAAAGCCCTCCTCCCTCTATCTCTAACAGATACCTATTTATACTAAGCAATAATGGACGTTGTCCTTCCAGGCTAATTAGTCGCTCATTATTATGTAATAATGAGAGTAATTACCAGTAGTAACCTCCCATCTTGTCAATCGATTACGATCGAGAGATAGTGGGAATTATCTCTGATTATGTCGAGAGATAAGTGCGTATTTTGACCGCTTAGATTCTCTTTGTTTAATGGGCGTCAAGCGGGTGGGTCGATGAAGTCGTGAGGAACACGTAGCGAGCCACGATCAGAAAAACTTATGACCAGACATACTCGTAACGATCATACCATAGTCGTAGAAGAGCTTACGACTAGATAGTAGTCGTAACGATTATACCATGGTCGTAGAAGAGCTTACGACCAGGGGGTAGTCGTAGGGATTATACCGTGGTCGTAGAAGAGCTTACGACCAGGGGGTAGTCGTAGGGTAGCCTACGACTTCCTGACTAGTTCTTCCCTTTTGATATTTAAGGGGTATGTCTTATGATGTCATATTTCTTGATTATGGAGTAAATAAATGTGGATTATTTAGATCCTCGTCACACGCATAAACACTATCATGCATCACGCAACACACTAAAACTTATGAATTTAACTTAACCTAAGCCAAAATCCCAAAACGACAAATTGACAGAGCACAATCGGAACTACCGCCACAATATCCCCGGTACTACCGCACCAATGGTCGTACCGCTCGAAACACACCGGAACTACCGCTTACCAAAGAAATCCAAAATTCCCAAAAAAAAAAGAAGCTCTCTAGAAAATCCATACCGCAACCTTGTGGTCAAACCGTTGTGCGGTACTACCGTTTTTCACTTATCAAAGCTGTCAGACACTCTCTAAAAAACCTATCGCGGTACTACCGCTGTTAAAACAATGGTATTACCTCAATCTGGTAGTACCACAGATTAAAAGCCGGTACTACCGCTTTGAGAAAATCCAAGATTCAAACACCGTTTGGAATCAGTGACTTGCTTTACTTCCGCACTTTACAAGCGGTCCTACCGCAATCCGGTAGTTCCGTAGATATAAAGTCGGTACTACCGCTCTCAAGAAATTCAAAAGCCAAAACACAAGACTTCGGGAAATTTCATACCGTCAATAAACACGTGGTTGTACCACCTGGCGATAGTACCGCAGCCACAACTCCGGTACTACCGCAAAACCTGACACAAACTGATTTTTGACAGAATTCAACAGAACACAAAAGCATGTCAGCATCTAAGATCACAAGCAAGTTCCAGAGACAATGTAATCATCATATAAACACCAGAACTAAGTCTTCCTTATTGTCAATGTATTCATCATCAAATATCATGAGCAAAACCTCCTGGTCTTACAATTTGTTCTCCTGAAACACTTCTCCCATTGTTGGACAAAGTGTTCCAGGCGGGGGGCTACACATAACAAAATATACGGAATTCAACTTGCAAAAATAATTTAATTTGCAAAAGTAAGTCATTCAAATCCTTTCATTATTTCATACATTAAAAACGTATCATTACATTACTATCGTTGAATGCTTGAGCTAGGAACGCTTGAAGAAATGGCAGGAGCACTAGCTTCAATGTTTTCGATAATCTCCGCCACCACTGGTGTAATCTTGGCTTGAGCTACGATACCTGCTTCTTTTGTCTTGAATTTGGGTGCAGGGACAAACTTCTGGAGATCAACAGAGTCCCCATAAAGGAGATCAATCTTCAACAAAACTCGGTTCAAGGCTTTACCCATTGCTCTTATCAAAGAATGATATATAGTAGTCTTCATAGCAGGTATGTGTTTTTTAATATGTGCAATTTGAGTATAAATATCATTCCTAAGATTGTCCAAGGTCATTTTGGTTGCGAGAGGGGTTACCGGAGCCTTCAGATGCTCTGCGATTTCTCGTAAAGAAGTTGAGATTCGAGAAAACTATTCCCCATAACCATCGTGATCTCTTTACCGGCCTTCATCAAGGTCTCCACCTTCTTTTCAAGTTCTTGCTCGGCAGCACGACTCTGTGTTTCCACTTCCTTCAAATCTTGAATTTGAAGATCTTTGTTAGAAGAGGTCTTCTAAAGATCCTCTTTTGCCTTTTCTAGTTCTAAGAAAGAATAAAAAAAAAAAAGAGAATAGAATTCACACATTGCGAATGATGACAAGGTTAAATGCTCTGTGAAAAGCAAAGAGAGGTTTTTTACCTTTCTTCTCCTTGATGAGCACCCTGTTCTGTTCAAAAAGGTTGTGGTTTTCTTTGGATTGCTTGCCTAAGATCTCTTGTAATTTTTTGTTCTTCTGAGTCAAGAGGCGGATCTCTTTAATCATCGCTGTTATGGCCACTGCGCTCCTCTCAAATCTTTTTTCTGCCTCAGATAATTTTAATCTAAGAGCATGAAGCACAGACTCAGCGTTTTGTTGTCTGGCTTTTGCTTGTAAACACTCCCTATAGTGTAAACAAAGACATAAATTCATTGTTCAATTAGAATCTTACGATTAAATCATAACTTCATGTACTTACTTCTCTTTTTCCTCTGAGAAAGTTTTGATCACCCTAATCATGTCAACATTGACTTTCCAACACTTTTTGACGGATGTCATGAGATCTTGGAGGTCTTTCTTTCCAGCCCTGGGAGGAGAGCTTTCCAGAGGAATCTCATTTTCAGACTGATCAAATTGAACCAAACAAAAAACTCCACTAGTTGGATCAGACCCACTATCTTGCGACTCCTAAGATATTCTATGGGTCAGATCTATACTGGTATATTTAAAGTAAAATTACTAAGATAAAAAGTTTACCAAGATAGGATCACCTTTGTCTTGAGTTTCGATAGTCTCATGGACCACCTCCTCTAACCGTGTGGTCTCATGGTCCGCTCCTGCTGTAGTGAACCCAAGGACCACCTCTTCTATCTGATCCTCTTGGGAGGTCCTTTCAGTTTGGACCTCCATATCCTGTGGCTTCTCCTCATATGTCCCAGTAGTCATCATCAGAACATCCTTGACCACTTCCTCGGTGGTCCTAGGAGGTATTTTCATTTGCAAAATCTCTTCTGCCGGAGATTCCTCTGTTGCCGGTACAATTAGTGGCGAAGTTTGTTCTTGAGCTGTCAATTGTCCCCTTTTCGGGTCTGATGGCAGAGAAAGGCTAAAAGGAAAGAGAGGATTGGTCATTTTAAAACCAAAATTATAGAGTTGTTATCGAAGAACTTACTCGATCTTGAAACTGCTTTCACTAAAGAACGACATAAAACCCTCATTCACAGTAAAGGTAGGCTCCCTCATTTGCTCTGACAAGGAAGGAACCAAGGCCATGGAGGTCCTTGACCTTGGAACCCTTTGCAGAGGGACCTCCTCTTTAGATTCTTCTGACGATCCTTCACCCTGGACCACCCTAGCCAAGAAAATTGATATAGAAGACACTGGCTGGGGGTTAGAGACATATGGAGTAACTGAAGTTTTAACTTTTGTTTTTAATACCTCGTGGGTAGAAGGTTTTGAAGGAGCTGGAATTGAAGCAAGAGGTCTTGGTGAAGCTAAAGTTGAAGCAGGTGCAAGTTTTGTTTTCTTTGGCACAACAGGAGGTCTAGAGGTAATCCTTGCACTCTTTGCCAAAGGAGGGGAAGTGCTCGCACCAACATCTGAGATGGGATGTTTTTTGGTGTCTTCTATCCAGAAACACACAAGTTAGACATAAGTATAATTATTTTATGTCTAGTTATTCATGCAAATATTTACCACTGTACTATCTTTCCTAAGTGACGAGGCAGCTCTAATTAAGCTTGGGGGTTGCGCTTCTAAGTCGATCAGTTCCTTTTCTAGGGTCTGATCCCTTAGTAGAATTGAGGCCTTAGCCAGGACCTCCTCATCAAGGAAAGCTACAGTATGATGAGTAAATTACTTTACTTCAACTACGAAATACAATTTAAGTAAAAAGAAGTGCACGATTATTACCATCTTCTGGGATGTCATGGTTACAGGATAGTATTTCCCTTTTCTAGAAAGGAGAAATCTTGTTCTTGTGGAAGTCATGGATGATCTTTCAGCCAGTCAGACCTCCCTTCACTAGATCATTGATCATTAGAACCACTTTCTTCTCATCATCTGAGAGCTTGATCTCCTTGTCAGCAACTTGGCTTTTTGAAGACTACTCTGGTGGTGCGTTATGACTGTAAGTAATCCTACTCTCTTTCAGAACTTCAGAATAAAACCATTCCTTGCTCCATATTTGACTAGCATCTTTGGAAGCCAAAAAGGGAAACACCCTCTTGTTGGCATCTTGGAATTTAAAATAAAAAGAGCCCAAGGCACCAGCACCTTTTTTGTTGCGAATGATTTGGTAATAAAACCTAAACAGACGTAGACTAGGGGCTATTCCTAAAAATACCTCAAACATATAGGCAAAGACACTAAGTACCCGGATCAAGTTCGGTACCAAATGGATTAATTCGATTCCATAATGATTAAGAACTTCAATCAAGAAATTACTCTCGGGTAAACGGAGGCCTGTTCGGAGATAGGGCACAAAGAGTACCATGAAACCAGCAGGAGGGTTTGGTTCAATCTCCCTCCCCGGTGCGCGCCACTCGGTAAGAGCCTTCTCCGGCAGATGCCAGTCTTGTTCCAGTCCTTTGAGCTCCTCCGCAGACAGCATCGATGATTTCCATCCTGCCATTGTCTTGGTTCAATGGCGGACCGAGGGATCCTTCTCTTCGAAGGTTTGAGAAAGACAAAAGGCTCTCAGTGAATGGGGAAAGTAAAAACGACTGAGGTAAATCGTGCCTAAGGAGAGGTAAAAAAATCCATATATATATATATATATATATATATATATATATATATATATATATATATATATATATACACACCCTTAGCTCATTTAAAACTCACTACTCTCAAGACGTAACAACCTCACCTCGACTAATGGTGACTTGACAACTCACATCCGGTCAAGGAAGTTGTTCCTCGCGTTAGAGATGTGTAACAAAAAGAAGTTGAAAAGTTTTTTCTCTTTTCCCAAAGTTATCTTCATTCCATAACCATTGCGGGTAAAAAAAAAGTACAAAATCGATCAATATAGAAATTACCTTGATATACGCCTCAAGAAGTTCTCCTTTGATCATCGGGATTTTCTTCTAACCAATCCTTTGGAGACTTTAATCCATAGAGCAAACTGACTATCCGACCACCTTAAATAAAGGTCGTCAAAAAGTCAATTTGGTCCGTGGATATCGTTTGTTGTATACTCCAACCATAGGAGGAGAAATACCAAAGCAACATGAGTCCATACTCGTGAAAGGCTTTGAGGGTAGAAATTTCTGAAGGAATGGTTCTTTTTCCCTTCAGGTGGTTATTTATAGACCAACAATGTGTGATGAGATAAGGATAGAAGTCTAACAAATAAGATTTTATTAGAGTCTATTTCTAATAAAACGTTGAAAACTAAAACATAATCGTCCCTTTGGGAATTGCTTTCATAAATATATCCAGTTAATGTTCCTGCTTCTTAAGGAAAATAGTTACTTGCAACTCGAGTAAAACTATCTTCTCGACCAAGTCTAGTTCTGGTCAAAAACTTTTCAAGTAAGTTATTTTCACTTGAAGTTGAGGGGCTAGCCGACAAGGATTGTTGACTAGTCAATTATTCAGCTATACATTTATTTCTTTATAAGCAAACTAGATTTCCTACTAGGCCCAAATTAGTTTGCTGGACCCAAGATCAACCAGATGGACAGAAGGTAGGCACGAGAGTCCTTTCAGGCCACCTTCAAACTTCTTCAAGACGTCCTATTGGACCTCCTCAATGGACCTCTCCCCGCAGAGGAGGTCTTAGAAAGCGGTTATCCACGTGTGGTTAATGATAACTACACGTGGAGAAAAGATATTAGCCGTGCTATTCAGAGATATAACGATCATCATGAAGGGACGCAACGATTGACTTGAAGAGACGTGACTATTGACGTGAAGAGGCGCTACTGCAATCATCTGCCGACGCTTGTAGAACTATAAAAGACCCGGTCTATGTGCATTTGTAATCATTGCAATATAGATCACGATCAAGCCCCTGATCCACGTTGGTTCAAAGTCATTCTTCTTGTAATCAGAGCATACCCTTTGAAATATATATCACCGTTTTGAGTCTTTTGGCGAATAGATAGCAATCTCCATTTCTTCTTTATATTCTTGTTTGTGCGTTACGTGGCGAGAGTCCCGAGCGTTGACATGTATATGTCGTCCAATCCGGTTCAACATCTGTATGATAAAAGGTGTCTCTTGGTCATGTTCGTGTTGTGCATGTGCCATCTTCTCTTCAGTTTGCCGACATCATGACGAATGACCTTTCCGATCTAGTTATTTCAAGATTTTCGCTCTAGACTTTCTGTTCAGTCACGAACGATTCGACTGCGGGGGGATGTTAGAGATATTATTTCCATATGTATACTGTGCAGTTATGGTAGTTCATATTATATTTGATTTTGTGAATCTCATGTAACCATATTAGTTGTAACCATATCTGGTATCATATCCGGTTGTAATCTCCATGACGATTATTGTTCATAATCTGGAAAATATATATGGGCAATGCGTAACCTATTCGGCGCGGCATAATCTTCCTCCTATACTTTCTATACTTGTTTACAGATACCACAAATTATACCCCATTACTAAACGTCTGATACCGCAAATTAGACCCCATTAGAAACGTAGGAATTTTCTCATCTTCCTACAAGAGTTAAGTTGTTTGCCTATTTTATATGAAATTCTTGCAGTCCAAACAGACATTCATCTCAGTTGCAGATTGAGAATTTGACCTCATGTGAGGAATGTCATACAAATATTTTCTGCATAGCCCCTCCTATGAAAATAAGTATCTTTTAGAATGTGAGGAGCGAAACTATTTTAATTTTGACCAACAATATCCTTACAAATATTAAGACGGGCAAGTTGCAACTAGCTATAGGTAAAGAGGCATGTTTACATATTGTTTGTTAACAACAAATTATAGGAGCGTCAATACAGATAAGAGGAAGAATTTTGGACCTTTGACCATGCACTGGTTCTTAACTTGCGTTGATTTTGTACGCAAAAGATATAAAAAAAATATAAAACGTTGGACAATTGAGGCCAACAATATTCTTGACCTAATACGTCCAAATAGCAATGCCACAATGTGCATGTCACGCTCCAAGCAATGCCTTGTATTCGTAGTCGAGAAAAACACCCGACGACAAAAGATGATTAGGACAGAGATTACAACGTACGAGTCATTGGTGACGGCAGGGAACGACACTCCTTGCTGTTTACATCGTTTGTTTCTTTGACGTGTTCCAATCCATTAGTGTAGTACCCCCATCCTAGAACTAGTAATACTAGACAAAGGGAATTGAACGATCGGCAAAAGTTCCTGCAGCAAATACAGGAGAACGGGACATCGATCGACGGCTCTGGTCAAGATTGGACGGCTCGGCATGTGCTGCAATAGGAGATGTTTCCTAATTTCCTTCGGGGTGAAGCTCGATCAGATGCTTTGCCTCGGCAAGATAGTTCGCTGCAAGCTTCATAACATTCGACTCTAGTTCTAAAAAGAAGAAATCGATTCTAGATTTCATAGAGATTTTACCGTACGTGGAATGAGACTCGTCTCAAGCACTAGTCAACAAGCTGTACAAACACATGCAATGGGATGGTGCTGAGAATCAAGCCCTGATCGTGAGCAATCATCCACTAAACATGTTGTTAGCGAGGCTCGAAACCACTGTACAGAAGTCGCGACTTGTCGACGCCTGTGCGTAGGACGTTGACGGCACAGAACTGTCCACGTACACGATCGGAGATCAGATCAGAGCCGACATGTAAAGGCGTAAAGCCAACTTGGCTCTCACTCATCCACTAACCACTGGTACGACTGCATAGTACGCCGGCCGGCCGACAGAGCCCACAAAACCAAGCGTGCGTTGAGCAGGTACAACCAGTACCACACATGCCACAGCATGTGTGGGTGCAAGGCTGTGCATGGTCCCCGTATCGGTATGTACAATGTGGTTGCCACGTCCGCTGCGCTTCGCGTGCTCGTCGTCTGATTGGCAATGGACGGTCCGGATCGAGCACGGAGGAATAGAGGGACAGATTTCTTTTTCCTCTGATCGGTGGTTTGATCCGGTCCGTCCAATTCATGCGCATCACTAGTCACATAAAGACCTCCGGAGATGTCACACACGTATACAAAGTACCTCATTCTGAAAAGAGATTTGTGCTATAAAAAAAGGAAGATCTGTTTGGTCTAGCCGACATGAAGAGCCAGCAAATTATTGGGCCTAAAGCGCTTAGCCGAAAATTACTTGTTCATGCACTGGTAGCTTGTACCTTTAGCGGAGAAGGTTAGTTAAGTTAATTAATTACAACGGTGAGGTCAACCATTGGATTTCGTACTAAACAGTAAACACGAACTACTATACTCCTTACTTATCGTTGCAGTGCTCGAAGCAGTGATCGAATGCACACAGATACACTAGAGTAGTCTCAAGAAATTGAGGTGCCGTTAAGATGAACCATACACTCCTACGAACGATGCACCTCGCGAGTCGTCTCCACCCAAAGATAATGTAGTACTAGTACTTGCAGTAGCAGCGGTATGATTAATAGATTAATTAGATGCCAACAAAGCCGAGTACTACACTACTAGAAGAATATAGGGCGCCGTTTTGGGTTGCTTCCCAGCCGGCTTTGCTTTGTAGAAGTCGGAAGCCGTCTCAAACAATGCACTTTCAAAGTACCTTCTTAAAAAGTTGCATCCAGATTTGTATATAGAGAAGCCAAAAACCAGCTCAGGGCAGCCTCTCACAGCTTTTGAGCAGAAATAACCCACCATGCCACTCATGAATGACATACTAGTTCGTTTTTTACTCCTCTACCCCATGCCTTCTCCCACACTGATGCTCCCTCACCAACGCCGGCGACATGCGACGTGCCTCCGCGCTCACTCACCAACGCCGCCTCAACGGGATCCCCCGATGTCACCTCCATAAGCTGCCTCCATTCTGTCCGGCCAAGCGGCCCCGACGTCTTCGTTGCTAGATCCAACCTCCCCCCATCCTCCACGCCGGACCGTCTCCCTCCGATGCCTCCGTCCGAGGTTGCCACCTCTCGGACCGCGTCACCTTGACCCCCATCGACTGCGGCGGTGCGTCACCTCATCCACCCGATGCGTCGCCGCCGCCGCCGCTCGATGCCGCCCGCGCCACCTCTGGCCGCCGCCGCTCCATGCTGTCCTCCCCCGACCCTTCTCCCTTAGCTCTGACAGGCCGCGCTCCACCAGTGTAGATCTAGTTTTTTTTTTTCATTTTCCTTTTTTCTTTCTAATATAGATGAATTACTTTTGTAATCATGAAATTGATTACTTGTGTAATCATGTGATCTGATGATTATCGTTAAGAATTATTTGTGTGCAAATTTGATTATTGTTGAAATGAAATTTAATTTACAATTTATATGTTAATTTCTAACATTTGCAATGAAATTTTGGTAGATTTTGTAGGAATGGATATGCGAAAGTTCAATTCAAGGATCCCATATATGTAACATTTTGTATTTCATACTTGGAAATTGAAAGTGTAGTACATTTAATGCTTAAATTTATATTGCTATGTGAACATGCTAAAAAATAAATCTAATGCGCTCCTAATGTCCTTTCAAATGTCATCAAATAAGCCATCATTTGTCTCAGGATATTTAAGATATTTTTCAACTTATAACAGCCAGCCAGCCTACCTAAAAGCTAGACTGTCAAATACAAAACTTCTTCAACCCAGTCGTTTAGCCCTTCAGCCATACAGTCTAGCCCATAGCTATTTTCTAGAAAAGCTACAGCTAGGGAGTGAAAAAACTCGAAACCCGCGAGCCAGTTCGGCTCATTAAGGACTCGGCTCGACTCAACTCAAACTCAGGCTATAAACGAGCCAAGCCGAGCTGGCATTTCTGCTTGTTATCTTAACGAACCGAGTTTGAGCTAGCTTACGAGCAACTCGTTAAGCTTATTTAGCTCATTTATATTAGAACCTAACCCAACAAGCCTCCCGCTTCCACCTCCCGCTCGGGCCTTGGCCTCCTACCTCCCAAGCTCGGCCTCCGCTCGTCGTCCTCCCCCTCCATGTCTGGCCTCAGCCCATGGCCCTCCCCCTCCACGTCCGACATCTGGCCTATTGCCCTCTCCTTCCGTGTCCGGCCTTGGCCCAATGCCCTCTCATTCTGTGTCCAGTCTGACACCCTCCCATTGTCCTGAGCCAAACAAGCCTACTCGTGAGTTTATAACGAGTCGAGCCGCGAGCAGACAGTTTTGTTCGTTTGTTTAATGAGCCGAGTCGAGGCTCGTTATCACCTCTAGCTACAGCCATACCAAACATGACCTAGGAGTAGTAGTTTTGACCAAGTTTCAGAATGTAATGTGCGTCACCATCTGATCTGGAGTAATCAAAATAGAGAATTAGAACTTGTAGAGGGGTACAGGACAAGGGGGGCAAGTACACTAAAACTAAATTAATAACGAGGTTTACACTGTACGTACTGATGAACGTTGACGCTCTTGCATAGTACAAAGCATCTGCTACTTCGTTGCTGAAATGCCTGCTTTTCTGTTCGTTACTTATCTCACACTACCACCGGAACATCTGGTCGCACTGTACCGACACTCGAAAATCGAAACACTGAACGTTTTTTACTCTCGAGCTAGAGCCTCGACGCGATGACAGATCGAACGCAGAGATGCAGAGAGCATCCCATGATTCTCCTCAAGCTAGCTAGCGTGGGCAGCTACCACATAACAGCTACTCCGCTACTGTAGCAAGATGCCAGAGAAAGACCTCGGCAAGGCAAGCCGTCAAAGATCTCATGAGCAACCAGCCGGCCAGCCATCAACTCCATTAGATCTCCTGGCCCATGGTCCACAGATCGGGTCGGATACCATAAGCAAAAGAAGAATCCCGTGCTACAGTACTAGCTAGCAGGAGTGCCAGATTCAAGTGTCTCAACACCATGACCCCAGAGCTTTATGAACTAGTTTTAGTTGGCACGCACTAGCCAAAGATCGAGTCAAGGGGGGACACGTTGAACATGGACTCGTACGTACAGCTACAAAACAAAACAACCTCCAAGCCAACAACCAAGGCTGCAGACGCTGCTGCTGCTGCTGCTGCAGACGCTGCTGAGTTCTAAGATGATAGAATCGATCAGAGCAGTAGCTAGCTAGGGTAAAGCGTCGAGACATAGGATCCCTTTACGCATTGATGGGATCATGGGAGGCATGCAGTGCAGTGCATCGCAACGCAGGCCCGGCGCAGTAGAGGCCAGGCTAGGCTAGGCGAGGCGACTTTCCCGGCCGCGCGGGGCGACGTGGCGTACTCCTGCCGCGCGTTTCGTGCCGTGGGCAGCCAGCCTGCCCCCCTCCAGCTGCGCCGTGCACGTAGCCAAGTCAGTCGGCACGTTGAGCGGGTCGCTGCCTGCGCCGGTGAAGAAAAACGGTCAAGTTTGAGGTCGCGTCGGCCGGTCCAGTCCGCTCTGACTCCGGGTCTAGTCACGATGGCCTTGCCTGCTTTGATTGCGAACCCATGTCACACATCCTGCATCTGTTGATTCTGTGAAACTCCGGGTGCCATGGTCCAGCCCAGGCCCGGCCGCTAGCTCCTTCGGTGGTGATATGCGGCGGCTTCAGCTTGCTCATCATGCAAATCTTTAAAGCAGGCCGGCACACATGGATGATGGATGGTCCTTGGACTACTAGTACTCACCTTCAAGTTCAACCAAGAATCATCACTAACCCAACCTAGGCAGGACCGGCTAGGCTACCCGAGCTCGTGCTCGTTCAAAATTAAAGGCGCGGCATTTCCCACGATGCTTGGCGCTTCTGCACCCCTGGTTGGCTTGGCTTGGCTCGGCCCGGTCCGGTTCGCCTTCCCTTTGCTTGGTTTTGTTTGCATCTGCGCAGTGCAGAATCCTAAAAGGCTCATTAGTCGCTACTCAGTACTCACTACTTCTGCATCCATATCCCCTTAACGAATTGACCGACTGGTTGCTCTGCTCCGGGCTCGTTCCTGGGCACGGCTAATCGATCCCACTTCTAGGCCGCGAATAATTTCCTTGATGATTGCCCTGCCGCTGCGCTGCACGAAGCTGCAGGGACGAGAGGTTTTCGGCAGCGGGATTGTGCGGCCTGCGTCGCAATGATTCGCCTGCTCAGGCAGAGGAGGGGGAGCCGCAGAGGCTGCAGAGCAGAGCACTATGCTGAAAAGCAATGAAATTATGGAAGCCGCCGACTGCCGAGCGCCAAGGCTTTATAGTTTGCACTTTGCAGCTCGCGCAGATTCATCACTTCACCAAAAGCTGTGCAGTGCAGGTGCAGCCCGCAGTGTGGCTTGGTGAACTAGTAATCCGTGTATATTCCTTCTTTTCATGATGCCTGTGTTGGAGTTAAAATTGTTAATACTACTGTACGTGATTTGTTTTAGCGGTAGTAGTTGTCAGGAAACTGATTAGTTCTGACGGTGGCTTTTACATTTCTGCAGGTGCTTTTACGTTGCCCGTTTTCACTTTTCAGGCTACTATACACTATAGGCCCGCAGTTGGCCCAACTAGTGCAATCAACAATTGGACCGGTCTACGCAGTCTGAAATGGGCTGTCCAATTCACCAACGGGCCCAGCACGGGCTATTTGCGTATGAAATTCTACAACCAACATCAACGATGGGAACGGTCGAAGCCTCCACTTAGTAGTAATAAGAACTTTTTTATTATTTAATTTTTTTTAATTTTTTTTAAAGTTAACACCTCGTAAACTTTATTTTCAATTATGACCCCTTTTGTCACGCCACCACCCGTAGCGTGACAAAACAATACTGTCACGTCATAGGATAAGTCCTTAAAATCGTACTTTTTATCACGCCACCACCGATGATGTGACAAAACAACACCGTCACGCCAGCTTATTTCTGGTCAAATGCTTGTCACGTCACGGGTGGTGGCGTGACTAAAAAAGTCAGAATTAGAAATAAAGTTCGCGATAGGTTAATTTTTTTAAAAAAAAAATTCTAATAATAAACAGGGCAGATATCCTTGATTTGGAGATTCTCAATCTAATTGCTCAGCTCAGGCGCGTTGATGTACAGCTCCTAAACAGAGGACCAATAACAAATAGCAAGAAAAGAATGTGAATTGCGTACGCTACCGCGGCATATAATTAGCCAACGTCACCTCAAGAATTAAAAATAATCAAAGGGAAAATATAAACAACTCGATCGATCACGGCAGGTGGTACAGCTTGGACAGCTTGATCGCGGCGGTGACGTTGAAGTACCTGAACGCGGCCGCCCACCGGCGGTTATCCTTGAGCATGTGCACGGCGACGGTGTCCGGCCGGAAGTTGTCCATGTCCCAGTTGAGGTCGTACATCCGCGGCTTGAGGTTGTACCGGTTCTTGCCCCTGCCGCCGATATTGAACCACTTGCCGACGAGGAGGTCCTCGGGGCCGTGCGTGTCGTTGTGCTGCAGGATCTCCTCGTTGGTGGACACCCAGCTCGCGACGTCCCAGGAGACGACGTACCCCATGCCGTGCATGAACGGCATAGGGTCATCGCCGACCGCGAAGCCGTGGCCGAGGTACACGTCGTCGCGGGGCTTGTGCCGAAGCTCCTCGACCATGGCGGCCACGCGCAGGTACGTGTCGTCGTCGGTCTTCATGACATAGTCGTAGGGCGCGTCCGCGAACAGCCGCGGCACTGCGGAGAGGTACTCGTACGTCTTGCCGTCGTTCATGTTCTCGGTGCAGTTGAGCACGACGATGTCGCCGTGCCGCTTGATCTCCAGCGCCACGAGCACCTTGTCCACCGGGTCGGCCACGTCGCAGAACACGAACCGCACGTCCACCTGCGCGTCGGCGGGCACCGGCGGCTGCAGCGCGTACGCCAGGCGCACGATGTTCCGCCGCTCGTACCGCTTCGGCGTGGTCAGTACCCCCACGAGGAGGCGGAACTCCGTCTGCGTCGTTGTCGCGGCGATGACCTTCTCAGCTCCCGGCGCGACGGAGTAGTCGCCGCCATCGGCGCCGCGGCAGGGCATCACGCCGAGGCCGTCGGAGCGGACGTGGGAGGAGCCGAGGCTCGGGAGGACGATCACCACGGCGAGGAGGCCGAGGGGCACGAGGAGGAGGTACGGGGTGCAAAGCGAGGCGGTGGGGGAAGCGCTCGACGACGACGAAGTGGTCTTCATGGCGCGCGCCTTTCCGGTGAAATGAAACGAAGCGAGGAAATGTACGTGCCTTGGCCTCGTGGGAGCGCGCGCGTTAGCTTATAAGCAGACGCGAACAAGTATGCGTTCGCCGGCGTGGGACTATCCGCGTCAAAACGTGGGTTGGATCGTTCGCGGATGACGGGAGAAACGAGAATTTGGGGCAACCATTAATTCACGCGAAGTCGAGATTGTGCTCTTCAAGGGGTGACAACAAGGAATCGAACTGCGTAGTTTATTGGATCGTCTGTGCACTATGATAGGAGATGTTTCAACGTCCAAGAGCATGTTACGTGTCAGATGAAACACCGGCAAACTTTATTGTATCTCGGCCTGTTCTCGTTGTGTTCCTAATGACAGCTCAGGATCCTTCTATATAAAAGGAAGCAGCATTGGGCGCCGGCGAGGATGGCCACGTCGTCATTTCTTTGCGCCGTTCGATCATGTTTTCTCAGTTGCCTGCCGTCGGATAGCCACTTGCGTTGCGCTCGCACGATGGCGTCTCCATGTGTTCCCGCTGGCTTGTTGCTTTGTGTCCTCTCTTCCTTTAGTCCCCATCGTGCCCCTCCGGTTCTCCTTAGCGTTTCTTCCCTTTTGCTTTCGCCGCCTGTTAGTCTGCTTCGCCTCGGTGGTGGTCGTTCAGCCTTCGCCTTCTCCCCCTTCTTATCGTTTTCTTCTCCATTGTTGTATGTTTTTTCTTTTGTTATTTCTTTTGTTTCGGTCACTTCGCCCTCGCGCTCGCTTCCTCCCCATCTCCTCCCTGACCGCCACCGCCGCAGATGATCAGGAGGGTCAGCAACCAGGGCCGGCCACAGGCGCGCGGCAGCAGGCGGCCGCCTGGCTCCCAATCGAGCAGGCCCCACCCCAAGTATGCAAACACTAGGTAGAAAGAATGTTAGAAGGAATTTTTAAGGTAATTTTACATTTATGAATTGTTGCATATTAATATATATTGCTTTTGCATACGCAGTTAAGGATTTGCAAACATATATATGTATTTACAGTTAGTACTATCAACTACATGTATGTACAAAGGGCCCCGGATTTCAGCTTCGCCCCGGGCCTCCAAAAACTCAGGGCCGGCCCTGTCAGCAACCTCACCATCTTCATAACGCCATCGTCGCCGGCGAACACGCCGCGCTCCTCGCGGCTGTCTGCGTCCCCGCGGTCGGACTTCTCGACCCCCACCCCCACGTAGTGCGCCTCCTCCACGGCGGTGTCCCGACCAGTAGCCAAACGAGAGTAGAACAGAATTTTGAAGTGAAGAAATATATATAGTCTTCGAAATCTTAAGCATATGAATTACTATATGTAGTTGTGTGTGTTATGCTCTGTTTTACTCATATATTTCTTTGAGAAAAGAGTATATGGTCGCGCGTAAGAACCATTAACTTGATGGTCATGATTAGAACTCTTACAGCGTTTGATTTATATGTCATAGCCAGAGAGTAACAGAGTTCCCATAAAAGGATATCGGAAAGAATTTGTCGTTCTCCGACCAATTAGACAACAATAGTGGGCAACCAAAGTATGGGTACGACAATATCACTCATCGAACAAAGTAAAGAAAAATGCATCTTTATTGAAATTGAAAGAACTTACGTAATTGGTCAATATTCCAAGAGTTTGACAAAACCCACACGTCTGACATAGCTAGTCGTACCAAGCCAGCTCTGGTGACTTCGACCATAGTGTATAGACCTTCCTATTTGGGAGAAAGCTTATTGCGATTAGCTTGGCTTTGAATTTTTCTGAGAACCAGATCACCTATAGCGAGTTCTGGAGGAAGCATGACTTCAGCACCATAAACAAAAAAAAAATAGAGTTTCACCAGTCGCACGACTGGTCGCGGTTCGAACGACCTATAATACAGAAGGAAGTTCTTGAACCCAAGCTCCTGACCGTTGTGTTAACTGGTCAAACACTCGGCATTTCACCCCTTGAATTATGATACCATTGACTCTCTCGACTGCTCCATTGCTATGCGGATGAGTGATAGAAGCGATATGTATCTTGATACCGAGATCTTTGGAGAACTGGGTACCGTTATTTGTGATTATACAACTGGATACACAAAATCGTGTGATCACAATTTTTTTTGTGAGGAACCTCTTAACGGCCTCAGTTGTGGTTTAAACAACTAGCTCGGCTTCTATCCATTTGGTAAACGTGTCAATCATGACGAAAAAGAACTTGAAGCCCCGAGTGCTCTTGGGAAAGGTCCCAGAATATCTAGTCCCCAGGCTGTAAAAGACCAAGAAAGAGGTATGGTTTGCAAAGCTTGTGCTAGCTGATGTACTTGTCAGTTATGAAACTGACATTGTACGCACTTCGTCATGAGCTTATTTGCATCATGAAGGGCAGTTGGCCACTAGTATCCTTGCCTAAAGGCTTTACCGACCAATGTTCTGTAGGAATGATGTGCTCTACAAACTCCTCCATGAATATCGGTCAGCAACTTAATGCCATCCGTTTGAGATATGCATCTCATCAATACTCTGTGAGATCCTCGTTTATACAAGGTACTTTTGATCAGAGTATATGATTTGGCTTTTCGAGCTATACGATCAGCCTCTACATCATCTTCAGGAATAATACCATGCTAAAGATAACTGTAGATCGACGTCATCCAATTTATACTGTGGTCGAGCTGTACGACCTATGGAGCATCCATGTTCTTAGGATCGATTTGCACAACCTCTAGCAGAACACCTATGTCCTCGGAATGCTCGACCACCGAGTGTGAATCGAGTTGCTCAAGAAAAACTCTGGGTGGGACAAGTGACTTTGTTGAGGCCATCCGTGCCAACTAGTCTGTTAGAAAGTTTTCTTTTCTAGGAATATGTTGGATCTGGAAACCGAAGAAGTGCTTTTTGAGTTTCCGTACTATCGCCAAATAAGATGACAACTTGGTACTTGAGCATTGATACCCTTTCCCGACTTGATTTGCTACTAGTTGAGAATCGTCTTCCACTAGTAATCTGCGAATCCTGAGCGCTCTGGCTGCTCAGAGTCCTGCCAGTAAACCTTCGTATTCTACCACATTGTTTGTAGTAGAAAAATTTAACTGGATGGCGTACTTGATATGTTCGACAGTAGGGGATATCAAGACGACTCCAGCCCCCGAGCCTTTGAGCATCAAGAAACCGTCAAAGTACATTGTCTACTTGTCATGGTTTTTGTACTCGGGACCTTTGGTGGGTTCAAGGTTTGTCCATTCGGCAATGAATTCTGTTATTGCTTGGGACTTTATTGCTGTTCGTGAGATGAAATAGAGGTCGACCGCCTATTTTGCTATCCGTCCTGATGATTTCCTGTTTCCAAGGACTTGACCAAGGGGATATCCGGTTGGTACGACCACTTTGTGGGCCTAAAAGTAATGCCTTAGCTTCCTCGAAGCCATAAGGAGACCATAGAGCAACTTTTGTACCTGTGGGTATCTTTCCTTTGGTTCATGTAAGACTTCTCTTACGTAATATACCGATCGTTGGATGTTGTCACGTTCTACGACCAGTACACTACTGACTGTTTGTGGTGTTGCAGCCACATAAATCAGCAATGTTTCTCTCGATCTTGGAGAAACTAAGATTGGGGCACTCGTAATATACATCTTAAGCTCTTCAAATGCATCGTTTGCCTCTTTAGTCAATTCAAAATTTATGTGTTTCTGAAGAAGTTTGAAGAAAGGTAATCCTTTTTCTCCTAATCATGCTATGAAACGACTTAGCGCTGCCATACAGCTGGTTAGTTTTTGGACTTCATTCTTTGTGGTTGGAGGGCGCATCTGGTCAATGGCCGATATTTTCGCTGGGTTTGCTTCAATTCATCTAGCCGAAACTAGGAACCCAAGAAGTTTTCCAGAAGAAACTCTGAACACACACTTCTTTGGATTTAATTTAAGGTTATGCTTTCTTAAGTTATTGAAAGTCTCATGTAGGTCAGAAATGTGGTTGCCAGCGTTGATACTTTTCATGACCAAGTCATCAAACATAGGCTTCTAGATTTCGACCTATCTGTAGATTGAAGGTTTTTTGCATCAACCTTTGAAAAGTTGCACTAGCATTTTTGAGACCAAATGGCATCTTAACATAGTAGTAAGTGCCAAAGGAGTGATGAAGGAACTTTTCTCATCATCGTGTTTACTCATATTAATCTGGTGGTACCCTGAGTACACATCTAAAAAACTTAACAACTCACACCCGGAAGTAGAGTCTACAAGTTGATCAATGCGTGGAAGTAGAAAGTCATCATTCAGACAAACTTTATTAAGATCTGTGAAGTCAATACACAGTCGCCATTTCTCACTGCTTTTTCTAACGATTACAGGGTTGGTGAGCCACTCTGGGTAGTCGACTTTACGAATAAATCCAGCCTTGAGGAGCTTGTCGATCTCCGACTGGATTGCCTCCTTCCGATCAGGTGCGAAACGTCTTAGCTTCTGCTTGACCGGTTTCTTGTCAGGTTGAAGAGCTAGTCTGTGCTTGATCACGTCCCCGAGGACTCTAGGCATGTTGGACGCCTACCAGGCAAATACGTCCTGATTTGTTCGGAGGAAGGAGACGAGCGACTCTTCCTATTTAAGGTCGAGTCCTGCTTCAACCAATACCTTTTAGGCAGACGCATCAGCGTTTCTTGATCTAGACGGTGTGTTGGTGCTTTCCGGAGGAGCGCCTTTGCCAAGTGGTACCTCCTTGGTCTAGTCGGAAGGCTTTGGCGCTATCTTTGTCCTCAAGTGCTTGACCTGCATAGTAGGCGGATTAGTTTCCCTGGTCGAAAGCTCATCAACCAGTTCTAAGGATTTTCGATCACATGCGTAAGCCATTTCTTGATCTCCTCGAACCGTGATGACCAATTTTAGTCCTGACATTTTTAAACTCTGATAGTGTGTGGCCATCAAGAATTTTGCTAAAGCCGGACAACCGAGGATTCTATTGTATGCAGTTTTGAAATCCACTACATCAAATAGAACCTTTTCTGTACGAAAGTTGTCGGGTCTCCAGAATGTAATCGGTAGGGAAAGCTATCCTATCGGTTTGGCGGAAGAACTAGGAACTATGCCGTGAAAGGCATATTTCACAGGTTTCACCTTCGACCTGGGAATCTGCATCTCTTTTAATGCTCCCGTAAATAAAATTTTTAAAGAGCTACCTCCATCTATTAAGACTCTATTAACTTTATAATTGTTAATAGTAGGTTCAACTACGATAGGAAACCTACCTGTTCGGGTTGACAGGATGGGGTAGTCTTCTTTGCTAAAGGAGATTACCGTTTCTGACCACCTGGATGGCTTGACGGTGATCGGAGGCTCGGCAAGGTTGACCTCCCGTTCCACGGCCTTCAGGTGATGTCTTGATTCGTACGAGGAGGATCCGCCAAAGATCATGTCCACAGTGTGCTGAGGTTTCTGGTACTCCATTTCTTCGTCATCGTCTCTGTCCTTCTTGGAGCTTGGTTCCCCAAGTTCCGTTATGGAGAGGAAAGGCCCTTTACTTGAGTAGTAATCCTCCAGTCTCTTTTGCCAGGTTCGGCAAGTGCGTAGATGATGCCCTGCTGCCTGGTGAAGTGGACACAACTTCTTATTTTTCTTGTAGTCACTGATCGGAGCCTTAGCTTTATTCCAACCAGTGAAGTCTTTCTTGCCCTTGGTGAATTTTTCAGGAATCGCAAGGACTTCCTTGTTATCGGGCTTGCGATTCTTTTTAGCCTTGAGAGACTTCTTGTTCTTCTTCCCATTCTTCTCCAGACCTGGCTGGGGATTTTTATCTTTTCGATCAATGGCTTCATACCACTCGACCGCTTCACTAGCAGTTGCATATTTGTCTGCTGTAAGACCCGAGATTAACATCCCAGATCTTCTGTGCATAACTGAACTAGTCCCATGATCAGTGGCTAGCTCACACAGTAAACAAATGTGATAACACAACCATAAACGCTAAAATTTATTAAATAACAACAGAGTTGATTACAAGATAGCCTTACAGGGCAACATTAAATAAACACAGCGGAAGACGATGAAGAAGTAGTGGAGTCCAGCTGATCTGCCACAGGCAATCGACTGGGGTAGCGGCCTAGTCGTCATGATCCACACCTGAAGCGGAGTTCTTCTCCTTTGAAATTTGTTTGCATAAAGCAAGCATGAGCACAACTTCCGTGCTCGTAAGTTACACCCGTCAAATAACAGAATGACATGCATAAATGGGTGTAACAAAGGAAGGCTTATAGGGTTATTTGTGCAAAAACAGCATTTGACATTAAATACCATACTAAGTTCAAAAGCTCAAGTTTTATAGAATCTAAAATTTATTTTTGAATTGATAAGGATAGTGTAGGCTCCAACCTAACACCAACATAAACACGGGCACCAACCTGGGGCTTCAACCCACAACTTTGCTCATGGACACCCATCCATGTCAAACTGTTTTAGAAAAACATTTTGAAATCGAAGTCTAACTTTGAGTGGCTTTGCCAGCATGTCCATGACCGTGGACACGGCTATTCGAATAGTTTTACACTCTGCAGAGGTTGTACAACTTTACCCACAAGACATGAATTCTCTAGTTGTTTGGCATCCGTCGATACCACCGCTCACTACCTTACGTAGCGATCTAGAGCACGTGTCAAGGCCTTTCTGAGGCGCCATTCCACCATAGTCCTCCCTCGCTAAGGTTTTGCCCCCTTTGGACTACCCGTCCGCAGGGTTCAGGCCCCCTCTTGCGCCGGGTGGGACTAACAAAGGTCATGAAAGACTACCCACCGCACCAACAGGAATGACCATAATGGAACTTTGCAAATTAATCAGCCAGGTCCTGCCCATACAAGACATGTGGTAGTACGGTATGGCTTAGCAAGATGCGGCTCGAAGACCGGTCCTTAACTGACCTGGGCGACAACCAATAGAACCACGGGCCTCAACCTACCCGATTGAGCGGTGCATAAACCTGCACCCACCAGACAACCAATTCGCCCAAGTCCAAACCATCATTTTATTTTATTTTTCAAAGTCATTTATAAAACTCCCATGACACACCAATGCCAAGGGTACAATTTAAACAACATTTGACTTCTGGCTGAAATTCCCCAAATGAAACATATGTGATCTATAAGCATGGCTAAGCACAATATTTTCCAAATGATCCTAGTCCATACTATTGTATCAACTAGGTTTTTATCTAGGGTGACAATATGTTTGATTCGATATCCAAATTGGCCATACAAAGGTTTTTAGGCATAACTATAAATTTAAAACAGGAATTTAAATTACTCAATATAAATAAGCATGCAATAATAATTTGAAACAGAATTTAAATAATTTTAAATAATGAGTGCAAATATGATCAAGAATGTAACTTGCCTTGCTCAGACAGTTGCTCTCAAACGGCGTCGAAATCTGACTCTCCGAAGTCGTCGTAATCTATACGCGAAAATAAGCCAAATTCAAACTAAATTCAAATAAGATTCAAATTAACTCCAAATTGAATAATTTTGGTTTGGTTGGCTAGATCTTGAATTTATATAAATTTAGAAATTTGAATGGGCTCAAACGGAGTCCAGATGCAAACGATATGAGCTTTCGAAGTTTGAAATTACATGAAATGATAGTTTTAGGGTTTAAAGAAATTTGTGGTCAAATGAACTCAAAATTAAATAATTTTGTTTTAGTTAGCTAGATAATGATTTTGTACAAAATTTGCAATTTGAAACACCCAATTTGGAGTTAGGATACAAAAGATATGAATTTTCTAAGTTTAAATCTATTAAAAACCCTAAATCTGATTTTAATAGAATTTCTTGAATTATTTTTCTAAAGAAAAGCCTTTTATTGCGCAATGCTGACATCAGCAGCTGATTTTCGGAATTTAAAGAATTAAATTAAATCCATGACATGTGGGCCCCACATGTCTGTGACTTGGTGTATGGTGGACTGGGTTCATTGATTTTTGGACTGAGAGGGGGTGGACCTTGCCACGCGGTGACACGCAGGCATGCCACACAGGCGAGAGTGCTGAGGTTCACGGCGGCGCGAGTGATTCGGGAGTGCTCCGGCGAAGGTAGCGTGCGCACGGTGTCGGCGTTGTCGCGGCGATGCGAAAGGAGGGGTCGGCAGCGACGAGACTGCTTGGGCAGCGTCGGAGACGGAGAAGAAAGGGCGCTCGGCCGGCGATCTTCAAATGCAAATTCCGGCGAAACCGTGAGGGAAGAGGAGGGGTGGATGGTGGGAGAAGGTTGAGCGGAATGAGGGGCTCCTCGTGCTCCATTTTATAGGGCGTGAGGAGGCCGGAGAAGGGAGATCGTGTGCGGGGGCAGCGGCGACCGTTGCAGAGCTCGCGGGCGAAAACGGGCGAAACCGACGCGAGGAAAGGGGGTCATGGGCAGAGTGGGGGCGGCGAGACTCGCGGGCGAAAACGCGCACCTCCGCGTGAAGAAAGGAAGCGGAAATGGCGGCGTTGACTAGCTCCCGTGCGGCGAAAATGGCGGCCGCGTGCGGCGCCTGGAGGTAGGGGAAGACGGGGGAAGAAGATGGTGCGGGGCCGTCGGATCTTAATCTGGCGGTCGGGACGGACGTGCGACGTGGGGGCGTGCTGGCCGTCCGATGTAGATTGGGCGGTCAATAGAGGGTGGGACGGTTGAGGGGGAGAGAGGGTGGAGCGGGCCGCTCTGGTGGGCTGCGCGCGAGAGAGAGAGAGATGGGCCGAAGGGTTTCGGCCCAAAAGGGTTCTAGGATTTTCAAATTGATTTTTGAATTAAAATAATTCAGTTAAATCATTTTGGTTTTAGAAAGTAGCAAAATAAATCCAGAGATTATGGAAAAATTCACAAAAATTTCCTTATTTACTTTGGACTTAATAAAATTATTTCCAACTTTATGTTGGCTTTTAATTTTGCAAATAAATTTGTTTTGGCCTTAAAATACTTAGGAAAAAACTTTAAAATTCCAGAAAATTTCTAGAATTAAGTAAATTTTTATTTTTCAAATCAAACCAACTGAAATTTCACGAACTTCAAATAAATTTTAAATTTTTGACTTTTAAAACTTCAGAATTTCAAATAAGGCAATCAAACTCTTTCAAATTTCAGAAATTCAATAAAATAGTAATTTTATTTTATTTTAATTTTGGTAACATAACCTTAGGATGTTACATCTGCCATGTCAAAAACTTCGATGGTTGTTCGTGGAGGATTTATGGCAATATCCTCTGTAAATCGGTGATTCCTCAGTCCTGCTTTAAAAGCCTGGATGACAGAAGACTTTGCGATCTCCGGGATAGAGTTTCATTGGTTTTCTACTTCATTCGATGAAGATCATCCTCCTTCCCAGGACGGTCGTATGTCCATTGAAAGATGGCGATCAGAGTATCGTAGAGCTACTCCCAAGTGTAGATAGATCCGACTTGTAGGTTAAGCAACCATGACCGGGCAAACCCTTCAAGGATTGTGGGCAAGTAATTTTCTATTACGTTGTCATTACCACCAGCAGCTTTGATGGCGGTAAAATATATTTGAAGAAATTCTAATGGGTTCTGAGTCCCATTGAACTTCTCTATGTTGGCTAGTCAAAACCTGTCCGACCAACGAACAGCTTGGAGCCCTGCCAAAAATGCTCGACAGCCCATAATGGAATCGTGGCGCCTTCTCTGAAAAGGAGCCGGATTATAATCAATTGGAGATCAGTTCCTTGGATTCGTATACCTAGGATCCGGTGTCCCAATGCGGTCGTGGATGTTATGATGACGCCTTTGACCACCTACTTGATTCACGTGATGTCTGAGATCACCAGAATCAAGTGGTCGTTCCTCTTGACGAGGAGGAGGAGTGGCTTCTGTGAAGAGTCATCTTCCCTCGTGATTCCCTGGTCGGAACCTACGCGGGGATCTTGGTGTCGGTCGGTCCTCTGTTCGACCATGTTATCCCCGACTGAGAGAGGAGCGCTGGGACGAAGTCATCGTGTGACTTTGCGAGTTCCTTCACTCCTGGTACATTTCTGTATGTTGCATAGTTTGTCGGATGATTTTCGACACCTGACCTACAAGCTGAGCATAACCTGGAGTTCCTACTAAAGCAGGATCTGGATTATTCAAAATATTCTGGACTCGTTGCAGGTTTTGTATTGTTACCAAAGGTCTAGGAGGGTTCCCGCTAGTCCGATGACTTGAACTTTCCCCGACCTCCTGGTTGGTTCCGTTCGACCCGTTATGTGAGGTGGGGGCAGAACCAGGTGAATTAACTAATGGACGCCCATCAGTTCTGTTACCTCCGGCATTTGGTGCTTGAGGGCCTGTACCATTTCCACCAACAGGTGGGGTGAGGCAGATTGTGTAGGACCGTACACGGTATTTTGATACGTATCTCCGATCGCATCGACCTCGTGCCTCCAGCATCGATTTTTTGACGAGCTTCCATCATAGCTAATGGAGAGCCTTCCAGTGCTTCTGCAAGGAGATTCCATGATGGAGAATGGTTGGAGATTAGTACCTCCTGAGGTCTTTGTGGTGGACTCAATCTGATCCGACGGATTGCCGACCGTATGCTAAGTCTTATCATTCCCACTTGGCCTACGACCAGTGGGAGCTTCATCGATACCGTTACCAGATGTCGATTGGCCCCTCGAATAGCCAGAAGCCATTAGTGAATACATGTCAGCCATGATCGAATCGAGAGTATCTTGATCCTCGAGTTGCGCTGCTGAGCATTTGTCGCCTTTTTCGCTGGTCGGAAGGACCAGGTTTGCAGAAGTCCTTGGACGTTCCAAACTTGTCAGGATAGTTGGTTCCTTTGAAGACGCCACTGGTGGTGTGTCTTCCTCCATTTGATTGATTTCACCGATCTTTGCGACCAGTGAGCTGGCGGAGGAGGAGGATGATGACATTGTGTCATGTTCCATGGTGTGAATGCATGCGTTCATGTCGAGGTTGGAGTAGTCCACCAAGTTGAACCAGTTTTCTTCATCCCAACTCCCTGGCATAGCCGCGAAAGGAGTGGATGAGAAATGCTTGATCGAAGTAATCTTCAAGAACTCAATGCCTTGATCCCCATGGACGGTGCCAGCTGTCGACGATCAAGTCGCCGATCTTATGAAATAAATAGAGGAAAATGACAAAGAGTTCCTGGGAGAGAATGGGTCTGCTCTTTATTGTTATGAACTGGATCCTTTACAGGGGATGCCCTCGACTAGGCAGTGAACTAATCCTAATTACACTTAATGTACTAAGTGCTATGCTAATGCTTCAGATGAAATCCAATCGTCTCTTGATCTTCCGAATTGGATTCGATCCTCCTCCCTGTCGTTTGTGTTCTCCTTGAAGTAGTTGATGAAGTGGTGGCAGTTTACTCCTGAAAAAGACGCCTATTGGGAAGGGTCACGACTGTTCGGAGTGAGGTCGCGGTTGATGAAGTATCAACCATTCGATGGTTGAATGTCTGTGAGACACTCAACCGTATGGTGGTTGTTGTCAGTTTGTTAGGATCATGAGACATCGCGTGGTATGGAGAATACAATATGTGTTCCATTCATCACACGGTATATAATACACTTTGAGTTAGATCTAGATGCGAGTTCGTGACTTCTACGAGTAGTTATCTGGTCGGGGACTAAGTATAGGACCTTTCTGACCAAGGTACCCACAATGTAACATCTGGAATCATTACGACCATTGAGGTCGTTGGCCTTAGGGGTTACAACCATGAAGACATATGGTCTTTTTATTATGTATTAAAGTAATACATAGAGATTTTAACCCTAGTCAAAATCTCCAAGCTACTAGCTATGATCCATCTTTATAGTACGATATCTAACCTATAAATCTGGTCTTTCTACCAATCACCGAGACCGGTAAAAACTATAAAATGGTCCTTGGGCTACATAATATCTTTGTCTTGAACCATGTCAATCTTTTGTTGTCTTTGCATGCCATTCCCATGTCATCATCCAAAATCTGAGACTAGATCTTTAAAACATCTTAGCACATATGTTAATCTCATAACGCATTGTTGTCATTAATTACTAAAATCATTTTTATAGGCCTAGATGCTTTCACTTGGTCACTTGTACTTTAGATAACTTTTTAACTTTTTTGTTGTTTCAAAACCTATTTATTTTCTATTTTCCTGTCTCTCCTAAACTAAACCAAGGAGCACGAATTTTTCTTTCTATGGAATACTGAAATGCTTGCATTCAGTGATGTGATTGATTTGCCATCTCTTTATTTTTATTTTTATTTTTTGCATTGATCCGAAATGCTTCCATTTGTAAGTCTGCTGCACACTTTTCTCAGTTACCTGAAATAATTTTGTTTTATCTAATGGGCCTGATTTGCTTCAACAGGTCATGCAGTGTGGCCTACTGTTGTAGTGGATGAGTCAAAAGTTCCTGCTAACCGGGCGTTGAAGCTAGTTCGATTAGATCAATCGGTACTTGTTCAATTCTTTGGTACTCATGATTTTGCAAGGTTTGGTCCTGTAAAAATAATTTTAATATAATATTGACTCTTTTTTCTTTTGGAAATGTACCCTACAAGTTGTGTTTTTACCTCAGGATTAGGTTGAAGCATGTGGTGCCCTTTCTGAATGGTCTTCTTTCTTCCTTGCATCTAAAATGCAAACAAGCACGCTTCTACCGGAGCTTAGAACCTCTTCTATAGTACTAAACCATCATCGCAAATTTTCCAAGCACAAATGATAAGAGACGTGAAAATTTTCCTGTTATCTTGCATGATGCCCTATTGGTGTGACATTCTGAAAGCTTCTGATTGTATAGGTTTCTCCATACAAATCAGCTTCCAGAAAGTATATTGCAACTTCAAAAATCCATCGAAAATAATGGTTCTTATGGTAATTCCTGTGAGGATGGGGTAGGTCTTGAGATTATTGATTAGAAGATATAACAACACAAAACGAAGAGGATTATGCTGAAATGACTCAAATAGAACTAGGAAATCTTCATGTGAGCAAGTTAGGTATGTTCTAGCAAATAATAAGAATGTTATACCTTTCATTTCTGTTCGTAAGTACACCAACCGGTGAGGTTTGAAGATACAAAAATGGTCTAACATCACTTTCAATCTGATGTTCAAAACAATATTGATTAGCATCCCTTTTAAGTGTTGCTAGGATTATTAAACACTA
Source organism: Ampelocalamus luodianensis (assembly GCA_036346255.1). Classification (NCBI taxonomy): domain Eukaryota; kingdom Viridiplantae; phylum Streptophyta; class Magnoliopsida; order Poales; family Poaceae; genus Ampelocalamus; species Ampelocalamus luodianensis. Next base: position 47,714,313 of record CM070633.1, read on the forward strand.
TATATGATTATCAAGTAGTATCTTTTGATGGTATTGAGAAACAAAATTTATAGGTGTAGCTTCTGTGATTATCAAGTATGAACGCTTTGTGAGTTTTCTGTTCATTTAGTCACTTTTTAAAAGCGAAATAGCAAAATTAGTCTTTTCTCTAACGAAATAGCAAAAATGGCACTCCTGCCGCACTCAAAATACATGACAGGTCAGCTGCCGCGTAGTGGGGGTGTGGCAGGCCCGTGCCGTGCAATGGAAGGCCATCACGTGGTTTACCGCACGGTAGACCCCCTACCGTAGGCTTTAAACATGATACGAGTGCTATTTTTACTAATTCGTTCACAGGAGAGGAGATTACTTTTACTATTTTTATCGCGCAGCAATGCTATTTTAGCCATAACAACCTCGCTTTGTATGATGGAGGCAGGGGCGAGAAGATCGCCGGGAAGTTTGTCGGGTACTACTTGCTTAATATACATGCCTCAGTGACGTTCGTGATTTGCCTCGGCCGCATGATCGAAGCTGATATCTCACCAACTTACATGTACTGTGATACGCAGGGTTTATTGACAGTTCAAAGCTTCAAGCTAGTCAGATTATAGTCGCTTTTTCACATTGCTTTCGGCTGAGAACGCGAGCGTTGGCGCAATATAGTAGTGCTATTGTGGAAAATTTCAGCCTAAATTTCAAGCAGATATGCTACATGCATATCTCTTGAGGCATAGAAATATCTAGTACAATCTTTTTTACTATGGAAACCATTTTAATTTGAGCATCAAGTTAGCAAGAGAATCTCAAACAAATTGAGAAGACAGCCTATGGAGTACTGCACGACCTTTTAAAAATTCAAGTTTATACTAAAAAACGAGATAGGAGAGGCGGAAAAGAGAAATTGCTATTAATTTGCAATGTTTGCTTCTTTTTTTATATCTCTCTTTTAACGTATAATTTGTCATGTATTTGTCTTTTATGCTTCTTCCAACACAAACTGGATTTGAACTTCAATGTTTAGTGTTGATAGAACCAAAATTATTCCCAGTTTTTACCAAAATGATGCTTTCAGTGTATATGTCCCAATGGAATTTTTTTAATGATTTAATCTATTTTAAAAAAATATTTTAAAGATAGCATCTCCCTAACATTATTTTTAATTCTAACCCCTTTGGTCACGCCACAACGCGCGGCGTGGCAAAAACACTATGTCACACCACTAAAAGGACCCGAGATGAACACCCTAAATCCTCTATGCATTTCTGAACTAGTCCCATGATCAGTAGCTAGCTCACACAGTAAACAAATATGGTATCACAATCATAATCGTAAAACTTTATTAATAAACAACAGAGTTGATTACAAGAAAGGCTTACGAGCCGACAATACAGAACACAGCGAAAGTCAAAGAGCAAGTAGTAGAGCCCAGCTAATCTGCCGCAGGCAACCGACTAGGGTAACGGCCTAGTCGTTAAGGTCTTCAGCAGCTGCAAGGTCCTTCTTCTCTGAACAATATTTTATTAAGCAAGAGTGAGCACAAACAACTGTGCCCCGTAAGTTACACCCAGTATTAAAATTATAATGCATATAGGGATATAACAAAGGAATGCTTATAGAGTTGATTTTGCATAAAGCAATGTTTCTTTTCAAATACTTGTACTAAGTTTCAAAGCAGATATTCTATAACTAAAATTTATTTTCTAAAACTTAAGTTTTATAGTCAAATAACATTTATTAACAAGTGGTGAAGGATATCCTCCTATCATAAGGCTGCCCACTCAAATCCTATTTGGATAGAGATCCAAAACCATTTAATCAAGTCTTTTGAAAACAAAATTAAAATCTAACTTGGAGTGACTTTGCCAGCATGTCCATAACCGTAGACACGGTTATTCGAATAGTTTTACACTCTGTAGAGGTTTATATCTTTACCCACACGACACGACTTCTCTAGTTTGTTTGCATCCGTCGATACCACCGCTCACTACCTTAGGTGAGCAGTTTAGAGCATGTGACAAGGCCTTTACAAAGCGTCATTCCACCGCAGTCCCCCCTCACTAAGGTTTCGCCCCATTTGGATAGAAACTCGCGGGGTTTAGGCCCCTTCTTGCGCCAGGTGAGAATACATAAAAGTAGGTCGTAAACGACACCCACGTAACCGGATGGAACAACCACGGTGAAATATTGTAAATTAGTTAGCCAACTTCTGCCCACTCAGAACATGTGGTCGTACGATAAGGCGTAGCGAAGAAACGCTCGAAGACCGGTTCTTAACTGACTTGGACGACTTCCAAAAGAACTCTGGGCCTCGATCATAAAAATGAATCGATCCCGTGTATGAATATGCACCCATCCAAACATCCATTTCGCCCAAGTCCAAAGCAGTTTTTATTTTATTTCATGTTTTCAAAGAATTTTGTAAACTCCCATGACAACCCAATGTCATGGTTAAAATCTTTAGACAACAATTGATCTTTTGGCTATAAGTTTTCTCCAAATCAAGATTTTTGGGTCTAAGCTTTGTCTAAGCATACTGTTTTTCAACAAGTTCTAGTCATACTAGTGTATCGATTAGATTTTTATCGCGACAAGGTGTGAGGGATTCAGTGTCTAAGAATTATCAAGTATGAGATCAGTATTTTAACCATCCAACAATCCAAAAACCACGACCAGGTCCAGGTCCACGGCCAGATCCACGACTAGACCCCACGACTGGATTCCACAACCCGATTCTACGACCAGATCTAACGACTACAGATCCCACGACTGGATCCACAACTAGATTCTACGACCAGATTTCATGACTACAGATCCCACGACTGGATTCCACAACTGGATCCACAACCAGATTCTACGACCAGATCTCACGACTACAGATCCCAAGACTGGATTTCACGACTGGATCAACAACCAGATTCTACGAACAGATCTCAGAACTACAGATCCCACGACTGGATCCACAACCAGATTCTACGACCAAATCTCACGACTATAGATCCCACGACTGGATCCACAACCAGATTCTACGACCAGATCTCACGACTGGATCTACGACCAAGTCTCACGACTACCTATCATCCAATCTTTCCACAATTGATTTTCTAATAATCCAACAATGCTATAATTCTATAATCCAACAATGCTATATCCAACATCAATCTCTTTCCAGAACCCAACCCCAACAATCCAGAATTCAACAATAGCTTAATCCTATATATGATTCGACTTCCAACAATCCTTTAATCCCATAATCTAATCAATAAACAATTGTATAATTCTAAAATCAAAATCCAAGAATCATGCATTCCTACCATTCAATCTTTCATCAATCGTACACTTCTATAATCCAACAATAAGGTATTCTTATAATCAAACGTCCAACAGGAATGAATTCTTACAGTCCAATCCTTTCTATTCCTAACCCCTGACTACAACACAATCGGTACGATTCTCCATATTGTCGATCTTGATAATACATGGCTATACAATGGAATTGGGAATAACTATAAAGCTTAAAACAGGACATTAAATTACTCGAGTTGAAATAAGCATACAATAATAATTTAAAACAGAATTTAGATAATTTAAAATACTGGGATCCAAATATGATCAAAGGTGCAACTAGCCTTGCTTAATTAGCTGTTATTCTTAAACGGCGTCGAAAAGAGGGGACGCGTCGAAATTCGGTTCTCCGAAGTCGTCGAAAACTACACGTGAAAACGAGCCAAAATCAGATAAAATCCAAATAAAATCAAAGAGAAAATGTCAAGCTAGAACCAAAAGAAATGTACTGGGTTTAGTTGAAGATAGAAATTTGAATTACTCAAGTCAGAGTTTGAACGAAGGAGAACGAGCTCTCGGAAGTCTTGAAATCACAAGGTCGAAAGGAGGTTTCGACTATAGGTGATCGGAAGGAGGTTTGACTGGTGGGAAAGATAGAGAAGGATTCAACTGCTCGACGCGGTCAAAGGAAGAAAGAAGGTTTCAACTGCTCAACGCGGTCGAAAGAAGTAAGAATTCGACTACTCAACGTAGTCGAAAGAGGCAAGGATTCGACTACTCAATGTGATCGAAAGAAGGATAGCAAAAGGGATTACGACTACTCGGCGTGGTCGTAAGAGAGAAAGGATTTGACTATCTGGTCGAGAGAAGGTTTCGACCCACTGGTCGGAAGGATGTCGAAAAAAGTTTCGACTACCAGGTCTAAAGATGGATACGACTACTCAACAGTGGTCGAAGGAAAAGAGGGGTTCGACTACTCAACAATGGTCAAAAGGAGGACTGAAACTGAGAGGGTGGTCTCAACTGGGAGAGAGGTCCAAACGGAGAGAGAGATCTAAACTGAGAGGGATGTCTAAACTAAGAGAGAGGACAGAGCACGGGAAACTCACTAGGGCAAAGAGAGAGGCTGGGGGAGGTCGGCGGACGACGGCGGGGTAGCTCACAGTCAAAGGTGAAGGAGGACGGCGGCAGGGCTTGGCGGAGTGGTCGAAGACGGCGTGGGCGCTCTAGGAGAGGAGGAGCTTCTGTAGTACACGGGGCTCCGACGGGTCTCCAAAGAGAAGAAAACAAGCACCGTGTAGAACACGACCTTACGAAACCGATGGTGACGAACATGCCACCAGAGAGGCTTCCACAGTGGTGGAGAAGCTTTGACAGCGGTGCTAGAGGCGGTGGCGCAAGCTCCAACCGGCGGCGACGAAACTCAAAGCGCGGTGACCCGCGGGAGAGAGAGAGAGAGAAGGAGAAATGGGGAAAAAGGAAGGGGAAGGCGAGAGGTTCTGGGGCTTCTATTTATAGAGGAAGAGGGAGGACCGAGCGACAAGATGGAGCGGTGTGAAAAGGGGAGGAAAAAATGTGGCGTGGCAGAGACAACAGCAAGATGGAGCGGTGTGAAAAGGGAAAGAAAAATACGGCGGGGCGGAGACAACAGCTTTATGCACACATCGGAGGGATGGGATGGGGGCAGGTGCGACAGGACGGGGCAGAGGCATTACTGCGCATGCCGCTGCGAAAAAAGAGGGAGGCGATGGGGAGTTAAGGTTGAGCCAGGGCACGCGGGCTTGGGTGAGCTGGCAAGGGTGCTGCCGCATGGAGGCGAAGGAAGGGCTGCCAGCGGGCCTAGTCAAGGAGAAAGAGATAGGACTTTTATTTTTGCAAATAAATTATTTTTTATTTTTGGGAAAAAGGAAGAACCCCTTTTTAAAAAACCAGAAAATCCAAGAAAATACTTAGATTTTTCTTTTTATCTTTAAACCTAATAAAACCTTTTAGATTTTCAGAGAATCAAGAAAACTCTTTTACAGCTTAGAAAAAGTGATAAAATAATAATTTTATTGATTTTGAAATAGTAACAGAACTTTGGGATGTTACAGCCGCGTACCATGCATGTGGCCAAAACTGTCACGATAGCCCTCCAAGCTAGTGCGCGTCTGTTTTTAGGACTAAGTCCTGTCACACCAAGAGGGGCGGCGTGATAGGCTGATAGCACTCGTTTACCATGCCGAGGTCCGTGGTGTGACAACGTGTTTTTGTCACACCACATGTTGTGGTGTGGTCAAAGGGGTCAGAATTGGAAATGAAGTTAGAGAGAAGTTATCTTTAAAATATTTTTAAAAAATGGTTAAATCATAAAAAAAAAGTTCTCCCCAATGTGGTATCCATAGGATTTTTGCAACCATAAAGCTAACAAACAACAACATTGTTTCCCTTGTGAAGTTCCAACTTTCAAACAGGCCTGGAGCATCACATATACAAAAATTCCATAATAACGCGCATGCATTTGCAACAGGTACATACTGTTGGTGATATGCCCTAGAGGCACTCATAGAGATGATTGTATCACGTCTATGTTTATAAGTTATAGAATAAATGTTATTGTATTCCTTGAATGAATTATCAGTTATAAAGATTAACAAGTATGCGACTTGTTGGTGAATCTCTTTAACTTATATGATGTCATTCTAAATATATCCCTGGTCGGATGTCACTGGTAGGAACACTAGTGACTTATCGATCAACACATGTATTGATTGATGACCACGTTTCACTGGTCACGGATACAGGGATATCGAATCAATAATGTGAACACATATTAGAGAATATGGTGTTGGATTGACCCACCTTAAGATACTATTGAGGTTGTTATAATTTTATGTATCATCAATTGGTCTCAAGCAATGATGATGTATAATCCTTAAACCTGAGAACAGCATAGTTTACTTCATATGTAATAGTACATTCAGGGGTTGCTAAACGCTATTACGTAACTAGATAGTTATAAAGGTAGATTTCAGGTATGCTATGAAACATGCAGAGGAATGTGACTGGTCAGATATGGAATTTGCCCCTCCTAACATGTCAGGAGAGATATCTCTGGACCCCTCAATGTGGTCGGATAAAGAAAGTGCATGGCCATGCCACTAGTGATGGAAGAGTTGGCCATATGAAGTTATCCGTCACTTAATCGAGAAAGTATTGAACAGTCCATAGATGACAATTATCTCACCTGAAGTTCAACCAGATATCGTGAAGCAAAGGGGGAATACATAAACAGGTCATTTAGTTCGACCAGATACAGACTGGTCATATACTGGTCGAACATAATCACTAAGTAGTTGTAATCTGGTCATAAGGAGTTACGAACTTGTCATGACTAAATATGAATTGGTCGTATAGAGATTCAAGCTGGTCATAAGTGATAAAGACTTGGTCGTATATCATATTACATTAAAGTTTGTTCGATATAATTTATGTGTATTTGGGAATCATTATGTCCTGCTAGGAACTGCTAACGACTCATAGTTGAAAAGGTGTTTCCGAGTCACAACTGATTACGCATGAAGCTACAGAGTCACACACTTAATAGGTTGAAACAAACGAGTTCGGATAGGATCCATCATGGGCTCTTTATAAGGGGATGCATGAGGCTGTTGGGAGATACGACGTAGGTTGTTCCACCGAAACCCTAGCTGCCATCTTCTTGAGGGCCCTACCGTGTGAGTTGATGCTAGCACACCGGCGTACGATGTTCTATCCCTGGACGTGTGAATATCATAGAGGCACTACTACAATTGTTGTTGTGTTAAATGAGGACGATCCACGATCTTCACAAGGAACGAGATAGTTTGCTAGATGAGAGGATCGACATCGAGGACGCTGGACGATCGACTACGGCCACTATATCGACACACTCGACGTTGGATCAAACTGCTCTAACTCTTCTTCCGCTGCACTGCGTGTCTAGTGGTAATGATCTATGATCTCTTACTTGCATAACTGTCTGGTTTACATGGTAGAATTTTTGAATTGCCAGCTAGTGTAGCTTACCCGTATCCCTTCACATACTACATAAGTATGTTATCGGAGGAGGAAGCAAGCATGAAAAACCCATTTAGGAGGATACAACACCTTGGACTTAATGATCATTGCCTTATCATTAATCATCCTCCAGGCTGAGCTTCTCATCAAAGAATGAAGTGATTTTTGCAAAAATCCACCTACAAGCTAGGGAGTTCGTAAAAAAACCGATCCGCCTCTCGAATTTTGCCGATCACACACCCATAAGTTTTATGTGATTGCAAATTCCCACTCATGATCAGTTTACTAATGGACTATTTGACGTGGCGCTTGCGTGACATTCTGTTGATGACCGGAACACAAGATTCCCTATCGAGCTTATCCTTGAAAATAATATGAGAACACTATCAAAACGAAGATGCTTTATTGATGTGGACACACTGAGTATTTGAGAATACAATGGAGATGTTACATAATCGATGAACTTGAATCTGAACAATGAATTATTACACAGTGATTCGTTGTGAACCCCTCTTTTTTCTTTCACATTGTATGTGAGCTATACCCTTCATAGTTATTGAAGAGGTGACAGTTAATGCAGCTAAATGTGTCTCTAATCTTAACGCACATTCTTTAATAGAGTCTTGATTCGTCACGTCTTTTATCCAACTGTCGTAAATTGCCAGATGTACCAATAATTGCTTTCCCGTTAGTCATGTGGGAAACTAACATGTCTCCCGAACAGTTTGATGGTCGATGATTGCCCAAAACCGTTTAGCTGGTCGGACGATGTCCATAGCTGGTCGTCTCATGACTCAAACTGGTCATTGACCAGTTAGGTCGTAGTAAAGGGTATTAGACTTCCTTTAAGTATTTGTTCTAGGTTTATAATCATTAAAGAGATAGCCTATTACATGTGGCCCTACTTTGACAGAGACTCTGACTTTGACCGGAAAGGATTTCTTGGTCAAGAATCATCATCACATTCCAGTGTGAACCCGTTTATAACAACACCCCTAATGGGCCATCTCAACCACCCAAACCCGAAGCACCATTTCATGCTCGACTTGATAACTCGTGGGCGACACAACAATGGTTCGAGATGATGGTCATCACGTTTTTTGGGTTTGGGTAGGAGAGATGACGCATTAGGGTGTGCTGTTGCAAAGGGGTCTATGTTGCGGGTGCGTGACCGATGAAATTCGAGATACTGATGAATTTTTGACAAACTTCCCTATTTATGGGCGGGTCATTGCAAAAAAATCCCAATAATGAACAACACTGTCACGATGCAATCAAGGTCTGGATCGACCGTCCGGACCGCCCTGACCCCACCAAGAAAGAAGCATCCAAAAGCGATCCCCGAGACAATTCGGCTTGCCCGGCTGTTTGAGCGAGTCAACTTGTTAACCGTCGGCACATGACAAAATTGCGCGCCCACTATTCGAATTGTTCGTGACCACAATTTGTTCGTGTACCGCACAACTAATGCACGATCGATCGGACACTTAGTAAAGAATAGACACACAATTGGCACATGGCAAGTAATTAGCACGAATCAGGCAGCAGCAGCAACACCAAAAAAGGTATCGATTGATCGATCGATCACGGCAAGTGGTACAGCTTGGACGGCTTGATCCCGGCGGTGACGTTGAAGTAGCTGAACGCGGCGGCCCAGCGGTGGTTGTCCTTGAGCATGTGCACGGCGACGGTGTCCGGCCGGAAGTTGTCCATGTCCCAGCTGAGGTCGTACATCCGCGGCTTGAGGTCGTACCGGTTCCTGCCCCTGCCGGCGAGGTTGAGCCACTTGCCGACCATCAGGTCCTCGGGACCCTCGGTGTCGTTGCGCGCGAGGATCTCCTCCGCCATCGCCACCCAGCTCGCGACGTCCCAGGAGACGACGTACCCCATGCCGTGCATGAACGGCATGGGCTGCCCGCCCATGGCGTAGCCGTAGCCGAGGTACACGTCGTCGCGGGGCTTGGGCCGGAGCTCGTCCACCATGGCGGCCACGCGCAGGTACGTGTCGTCGTCGGTCTTCATCACGTAGTCGTAGGGCGCGTCCGCGAACAGCCGCGGCACGGACGAGAGGTACGCGTACGTCTTGCCGTCGTTCATGTTCTCGGCGCAGTCGAGCACGACGATGTCGCCGTGCCGCTTGATCTCCAGCGCCACCAGCGCCGCGTCCACCGGGTCGGTCACGTTGCAGAACACGAACCGCACGTCCACCCGCGCGCCTTCCGCCGGCGGCTGGAGCGCGTACGCGAGCCGCACGATGTCGCGCCGCTCGTACCGCTTCGGCATGGTCAGGACGCCGACGAGCAGGCTGAACTCAGGCGCCGGAGCCGCCTCCGAATCCGCCTCGGTCGGCGGCACGACGGTGTAGCGGTCGGCGCCGGCGGCGCGGCGGGTGCAGAGGACGCCGAGGCCATTGGAGCCGGCGCGGGAAGGGTCGAAAGATGGAAGCACGAAGACGACGAGAAGGAGCGCGAGAGGGGCGAGGAGGAGGTAGGAGGTGGACGCGGGCGCCTTCATGGTCTCATGGTTTGGGTTGGTGAAATTCGCAATGAGTTATACTAGTATACTAAGCTTAAGTTAGCTCGAGCAATTAAGGATTCTTTCAGAAATTCCAATACGCCACTTGATCTTGTAAAGAATCATCAAACAGTTGACAAGTGAATCGCTCTGGTATGCTGGGAAGGAAAGGATTGGGCAATTAAGATTTGGCACCTGTAGTAAGAAACTTCGAAAAAGTAACTGGATTACAACTCACAGTAAGTGCCACAGTGATAAGCTATATGTTTGCGTCGACATGTGCGCTACGAGATCAAATCTTCTTATAATGTGTGATGTTTCCAAATCAAACATTATAGTTCATGGATCCATACAGATTTCTCGATGACACGCTGAGCTTAGCAACAGTTGAGTTACTATGCATGACATTGATGCATTTTGTCATGGAGCGTTCATCAATAATCACTGCTAATATGCATCCCGAAAGATGAATCTCACCCTTGTAAAAACAATGTAGTACTATACTACCTTTTTTAAAAACCAAGTAGTATAGTACCATACCACATTCGGATCTAGTACATACTCTAGAAAGAAAAAAAAAAACTCAAGCGTGTTCCTTCTGCGTTCTTGTTTGGCTGTCGCTGGTGCAATAATACGATCGGAGGTCAAAGGGACCGAGCCAGAGCAACGTGTAGTATCCTTCACGACGGCAGCACAATGTATGTGAACCGACCATCACCGATGGCACATGCATCGCACGGCGCGAAGCATGAACGAAATATCAAGGAAACAACAAATTAGAGAGTATGTACAATAGTAAGCATGGGCGAAATATCAAGGAGACAACAAATTAGAGAGCATATCCAATAGTGTTACGTTAGATGTTTATAAGTCTTATCATATAAGACACAAGATGATGTGGATGAGTGAAAGAGAATATAGAAAATTAAGTCATCTCTCATGCAGTAATCGACTGTAACGCGAGAAATAAAACATATTGTATATAGATGAGCTGTCTATAAAAATATATAAAAAGATAACTCATTGTAGGAACTGTCTTTAACGTTATCTATAGATAGTATTAAAAAGTATTATAGATAATAGTTGTATATATCATTATACATAACATGCACTTGCTATCTGCTACACTCGGTAAAATGCTCACCTGGATTTAGCACACGGAAACACGACTCTTCTGAACAAAAAGCAGAGCTTTGCCGCAGCAGTAGTACCTCCCTGATTCGTAGCAGAGAAGGCTCAATTAATTTTGGGCCTTGACGTGGCGTGCTCGTCCACGCTTCCAGACCCTGAAAAGCACACATCAACAAACTGATTCCGATCGATCGTACATTCGTACCGAGTCGTCGTTGTTTGGCAAGCGCTAGCCCCAGAACTGCTTATTTGCACGCGTAGAGCATGCATGTTTTCCCGCATTCACCGGTGAGCAAGTCCAGGTGAATTTCTCTCCCCGTCCGCTGCTCATCAGCTCGATTTGTGCTTCTCGCCTAAGTAATCTGGAGGAACGAGTCCACAAGTAAAGCAGACATTAATTAGCAAGACACTCGCCAATAGCTAACTCAAACGAAGAATTTACACTGCTGTATACAAAAAAATTATAAGAGAGGACTCATTTTCAGACGAATTTCTACGCACTCCCCGCGTTTATGTAGACGGGAGTACGCGGCGTTATGTAAGACAGTAAGAGCTAACTGAACAAGGCTGCCGTTGAATTCAGAGATACTCCATATGACGTCTCCTTGACGAGTTTTTTTTTTAAAAAAAAAAACGAAGGCAGAAGCTCTGTCAATCAATTAAAAATGGAGTACAAAAAGAGAAGAGAAGAGAAGAGAAAGAAGGTGAGATCCCACAAAAAATAGACAACGCTAGGCTGCTGAGGGGGTAAGGACCACAGTAGGCCGCTGACGAGTTAAAGGGGGTTATTTACCGACCGATGGACACAGGTCACTTTATTGATTTCTGCCGTGCTTTACAGGCCTAGCTTCCGTGTAACTGTCTTGCTTTCCGAGATCACAAGGTCATCCGAAACAGCCAAGAAAAGTTCCAATACACGGGTCTTCGTCACACGAGGGGGGCCGTCTCCGTTTCTATTCAGATGCGGCCAACAAGTAGTCCAGCAGACACAGCCTTCCTGCAGGCAACTGAACTCGAGTACAGCTCGGCAATAACTGATGCGTAGGTCCTTACTTGCGACGGGTACCTGTCATGCTACGCGCGGTGGAGACGAGGAAAGGAAGCGAGTATCGTATGCACCGATGGATCAGCCCTCTGCAGCTTGTCTAGTTCAGGGCGGGCGTGCTGTTAGGGCGTCAAATCAGTAGGCTGCTGCTAGATGACCTGGCTCCTATTGCGACCCGTGTCAATCAGTAGAGTCGTATGACGTCCCCTGGGCGCGTACTTTTCTAACACGTGCTTTCCTTCTGCTCGTGTGTATATATATATATATATATATATATATATATATGATGTACTGGTTATCTATCATCTATCTAGGAGCAGTAAGTGCCAGCTTGAACTACTTACTGTTGTTGGCCTACCAAGAGCTATCCCATGAATTGAAATGGGCTGTTCTGAAGCATTAGTGTGCAGAAGGGGGCAATCTTCTTGCCACGCGAATGCTCTCGAATATGCGAGAATTTTCTCTGTTTTTTTTAACGAAAATGCTAGAGTTGTCTGTAGTTTGTGGGAATACTGAGAAAGGTCAAAGATTGATCGAGAGAGAAGACATGTACTACTGCTAGTATGTTCTTACTTGCGATGAAGCCGTTCTTCATCCTACTCTGCTGGCCTGCTTTCGTCTCCTGCAAAGTTGGGTTAGCAAAGCCGAAAACCCAGTGGCATTTGGGCCGTTCCGAAAGAAACGCACATGATAAGGTCCAGTACAGACCAACTGATGGGCTTCCTTTTCCCATGGACTGCACGTATCTAATCTGCAATTGACCAAATTGCTGACCGCGCCGCGGGCGCAGGTACGGCGTAGTCGTGTCGTGCGTAGCCAGTGTAGGGGGTGGATTTGTGTTTCGCGGTTTGCTGATGCCTGAGTAACGCTACGGCGGTGTTTCGGTGAAGAAGACTCGAGTTTTTCTGCCGTTAATTACGTCTAGGGTTGAAAAAATAGCTCGAGGCTCATCAGCCAGCTCGGTTTGACTCGGTTCGGACTCGTAATTGTTCAAGCCAAACTAAGCCTTATTCCTGGCTCGCAATTTTTTTAAGTCAAGCTCAAGCCGCTCGCGAGCGGTTCGTTTGGCTCGTTGCCGCCCTCTGTTATTTCTCCCGAGTTCTTGACTTCTAGTTCTTCTCCATTCTATTTCGTTGTCTCCCTCTATTAGTTCTTCTCCATTCTATTTCTTCTTCCATCCCTCCTCCACTCCCAATCTCTTTCCTTGTCGTATTCACAGACCACCGGCCGAACATGCTTCAGAAGTCCACTCGCTGCCTCCCCCTCCTTCACTCGCCACCTCCGCCTCCCCCAACTCCACCCGCCGCTCCCCCTCCCCCATCTCCACCCGCCGCCTCCCCCTCGCCCAGCTCCACCCACTTCTTCATGTCATACTCATACAGTTCAGTTTAATTGGTGTGATGAGTGTATATTTGAAGGTTTCTTCAGAAACCAGATGAGTATTATTGCTAGTAAAGGAAACAGTAGCGAGGAACTTGACATGAAGAATTAACTGGCAATAGCCTGTTAATGAACAACCAAAACTTGGCGACTTAAATGGATTCTTTGTCGGTGTTAAGCTCACTTTAGGCAACTCTGTTTCTGGACATGGGGGGTCACTGGCTTCAACGAGCTTTTCGAGCCGGCTCGAGCTTTTTTTCGAGCCGAGTCGAGCTGGCTCTCGAGCTCGTTTTCCAAACAAGCCGAGCCGGGCCTACTTTGGAAACGAGCCGAGCCGAGCCCTAATTACATCCTTCGTCACCTGGATGTCATCGCTCCCACATCAATCTTCCTTGTGTACCCCCTCGAGTACCCAATAGCGAACCCCTCACGATTTTGAGATGGACATGTGTTTGACGGAAGGAGATCCTTGCCGACTAATTGCACAAGTATATATCCTTCATCTTAGCTTCATTTTTGCTATTTTTTAGCCTACAAGTCTTCTTTTGGGTCAGCCGGCTGCCTGGCCATGCCAGACAGATACTGTTAGATTGATCTCAGCCGATTAGCCTAACGGCTAATCGGGCCTTGATCGCGCTCTGATCGGGAGCGCCCAGCCCAACCACTGGCTGACGGGCCCCCGTCGCGCTGCGCAATAAATAGAGGGTGGGGGCCGGCGGCTCGACTCACTAGGTTCGCCTGAGCCGCACCCCCCACCGACAAACCCTAGACCGATCTGCAGAGGGACGCGCAGTCAGCGGCGGGAAGCACCTTCGCCGTCACCTTCACCGGATCCGCCCCGCCGCCACCGTCTTCCTCTTCCCCGACCGCCGCTGTCGCCATGGCCAACTCCTCCTCTACCTCCGACGGTTAGTATCCTCTCTCCCTCTACCCTTCCCTTTCGGATCTAGACCCCAGGCAAGAAAAAGAGTTACCACAATGGTATCAGAGCGGGAAAAGGGGATCGGGACTCACTGGTTTGCGCCGCCCTGGGCCGTCGTGCGCGAGGGCGCCGTCGCTCGGGCCGCTGTGAGCACGGTCGCCGCCGCCGTCGCTGCCCCTCTCTCCGCTACGAGCCGCCGCGCGCCGCTGCTGCGCGCCGTCGGGCTCCGCCCTGTCGCCGCCGCCGCTCGCGGGCTCTCGCTCGATCCGCGATCACGCGCGCGCGCGCCGCTCGCCGCCGCCTCGCTCGCGCGTGAAAGGGGCCGCACGCCAACGCGAGGCGCCTCTCCGCCTCGCGTTGCCGCCGTTGCTCGCGCGGGTCACGCGAGCCGCTGGCCGCCGCCGCGCGCGGCTGAAGCGCAGCCGCGCGAGACGCCGCCGCTTCCGCCGCTGCGCCGCCGCCGCCGGCTGGCGTCGGCCGCCTCGCTCGGGGCCGCCACCCGCGCTCTTGGGCCGCGCCAGAGCCGCTTTTTCCGCTGCGTTCAGCGCCGGCGCTCCATTTCGGCTCCTCTCCAGCCCGAGAAAAGCGGAGCGGCGCGCACGGGAGATAAGGGCTAGGGTTAGGTTTGGGGGTGAAATCCCCGCAGCGCGCCTGCTCGGCCGTCCGATCTGATCGGACGGTCGTAGCTCTTGCTGGCCGAATGAGTTTTTTCTTTTTGGGCCGGGCCTCGCACGCGTGGGAGTGGGCCGCCGTGGGCCGCGGCTGCGCAAGATGGGCCAAATGGCCATCTTGCACAGTTTTTTTTTTCAAAAAGGAGTTTTAATGTTTTTCAGAAGCATTTGTGAGTGAATTTGATGAATTTTGATCCAAAATCTCTGTAATTGTTTTGCACCAACGTGTTAATTTTTTTAGAGATTAAATGTGTACAGTATAATGCTTCTGTATAATGAATTTTTTTAGAATAATTACAGTTTCCGCTGCAAAAGTTAATGTTGATTGATTTTTCATTATTAAATTCGAACCAACGGGAGAATTTAATTTTGGAAAAATAGATATAATTTCCAGAAATTTATGATATTGTTATTTTTCACCAACGTTGATAATAACAATATTATAATTTTTAATTGATGATTTTATGCATTATTTCTATTTCGCCAACGGTGATGTAGATTTAATGTATAGATAAAATTGTATGTCGATTTTGACCAACGTTGGAAATAAGGCATATAATTTTTCTTGTTATTATGTTTAAATGTTCTCACCGAATATGAATGTGTTTTCGGGAGGATACTCCTTGATGGGCTACATCGTGATATCCCGGTTCTCAAAGGAGATAACTACGGTGAATGGAAGAAAAGATTGACCGCCTTCATCTTGGCCGAGGTGGATGGGTAGTCACCACACCGTGTCCCCCACAGCTCGTGGCACCGGTGAGGATGAAAATGAGGCGATGCCGCTGGCGCACTGCATGAGGGACTATGCTCCCATAAAATGGCATATGATCTTGATCATAAAAGTGGGTCACCGCCAACAAGAAATGTTTGGTCGTGATAAAGAACACGATTGAGCCCGCAATTGTGGGCTCAATCGCAGAGTGTGACACCACACACGAGTACCTTGAGAAAATAAAGAGTCGGCCATCGCTCTTCAAAGACATATGCTACGGTGATTAAGCAACTTGCATGTAAAGGTACTCTGGTGGTGGCAGTGGCATAAGAGAACACATACTAAGGATGAGCAACTTGGCATCCAAGCTTAAACCAATGGATTTGGCTCTCAAGGATGAGTTCCTTATTTATTTGATTTTTACTTCCTTGCTGGAAAAGTTTGACACCTTTATTGTCAACTACAACATGCAGCCCGAGAAATGGGACTTAGAAAAGTGCATAGCTATGTGTGTACAAGAGGAGGAAAGATTTAAATCCTCACATGGTGATTCTATTAACTATGTGAAGGACAACAAGAAAAAGAACTTCAACAGTAACTTCTCTTCAAAGCACAAGGGAGAAGTCCCTGTCCATCAGCCTCAACAGAATAAATTTGCAGTAGACAAAGATCAGTGTCTTCACTGCAAGAAGATGGGACACTACAAGAAGAACTGTCCCGACTACTTAAAGATGATAATGGCAAAGAAAGGTGAGAACATTATTACCTTCATAAATGAGTCCCTGTATGTACGATATTCAAAATCTACTTGGTGGATTGATTCAGGTGCAACTGTTCATGTTGCCAATAATATGCAGGGATTCCGTTCGACGAGGAATACGCAAAGAAAAGGAAGATGCATTAAAGTCGCAAATGAAGTCCAAGCTGAAGTTGAAGCCGTTGGCGATCTTTCATTAAAGCTAGCTGATGGCTTCACTCTTTTACTTAGAGATGTTCTTTATGTTCCCTC
The DNA here is from genome assembly GCA_036346255.1 of Ampelocalamus luodianensis. NCBI lineage: Eukaryota > Viridiplantae > Streptophyta > Magnoliopsida > Poales > Poaceae > Ampelocalamus > Ampelocalamus luodianensis. The sequence goes on from CM070633.1 coordinate 47,731,002, forward strand.
TTTACAGAGGAATTTTATTAGTGTTTCATGTTTGGATAATGATGGTTATGATTGTCATTTTGGAAATGGCAAGTGTGAAATAATGTTTAATAAAGAATGTGTTGGTCTTGCCATCTTACAAAATGAGCTTTATTTGTTATCATTATGTGATGATGTGAATGTCGTATGCGATAATGGGAACGTCGCGTGCGAGAAAGTGAATGAATCCTTGTCTACGAATGTAAATAGGAAACGAAAGAGAACTCTAGATGCGTCGTCGAAATTATGGCACTGTCGTTTAGGCCATATTTCGAGGGGGAGAATAGAAAGACTAGTTAAGAATGATATTCTTCCTCCATTAGAGTTCTCGGACTTAGAACAATGCAGAGGCGCATTAAAGGAAAATATGTAAAAAATTAAGAAAGACGCCAAAAGAAGCACAGAATTCTACAAATTATTCACACGGACATTTGTGGTCATTTTCCGTGAAAAGTGTGGATGGATATGACTCGCTCATAACATTCACAGATGATTACTCACGTTATGGATATATTTATCCAATCAAAGAAAGAAATGAAGCCTTGGATAAATTCCGGATATTTAAGGTCAAGTTGAAAACCAACACGATTTAAAGATTAAGATAGTCCGATCGACCGTGGGGAGTACTACGGTCGACATACCCCATATGGACAAGTTCTGGACCTTTGCAAGGTTTTTATAGGAAAATGGTATAGTGGCCCAAAGATTCTACACCAGGCGAACCTCAAAGAAAATGGAGTAGGTGAAAGACGCAACTGCACTCGATGGATATGGTGCGAAGCATGATGAGCTATTCCACACCGCCATTGAGTCTATGGATGGAGGCGTTGAAAACCGCCATTCATATTCTCAACAGAGTGCCTAGTAAGTCGGTGCCCAAAACACCGCAGTTGTGGGACAGAAGAGTTCCTCACTAAACCACTTACGTGTGTGGGGAGTCCCTGCCGAGGCTAAAGTATTTAACCCAAACCTTGGGAAACTTGATCCCAAAGCGAGAAGTTGTCATTTCATTGGCTACTGAAAAGTCAAAAGGTTTTCGTTTCTCTTGTCCCGCAGGATATACAAAGTTTGTAGAAACGAGACACGTTGTCTTCTTAGAGGATGAAATGATGAGAGGAGGTATGGTAGCTCGTGAGATTGATCTTGAAGAGAAGCACGCGTATGCGCCCACTCCGATGATTCAAGATCCATTCTTCATACTACTCTTTGTCCTTCGCACCGACGGTGCAAGACATGTGGTGCCAAGACTGTTATTGTTCCTCCCGTGGCAACAATGAATGAGAATGAGGAACCTGTTCTTCAGATCCTATAGAACCCATTGCCCACGATGAGGGGAGCAACAATGACCTCAAGCAGAAAATGTACCAAATGAGGAGGCCCAGGAGGTCTCAAAGAGTAAGAAGATCACTATTTCGATGATTATCGATATATCATACAGAGGAATTTCAAATGGAGGATGATCCCATCTCATTTGAAGAAGCCATGAGAAGCGAAAATTCTTCAAAATGGCTTGAGGCCATGGAAGAGGAAATGAGGTCCATGAAGGCTAATAAAGTGCGGGACTTGAAATTATTCCTAAAGGAGCCAAAACAAGAGGCGATAAATGGGTCTACAAGACAAAGCTTGACTCCCAAGGGAATGTAGAAAGATACAAAGCGCGACTTGTGGCAAAAGGCTTTACGCAAAGAGAAGGGATTGATTACAATGAGACCTTTTCTCCGCCTCATGTAAAGATTCTTCGTAATCATAATGGCATTAGTCGCACATTATGATTTGGAGTTACATCGATGGATGTAAAGACGACATTTCTTAATGGGGATTTGGAGGAAAATGTTTACATGGCACAACCGAAAGGTTTTGTCGTGGAAGGAAATGAAAGAATGGGATGCGCCTAAAGAAATCGATTTATGGGTTAAAGCAAGCTTCAAGACAGTGGTACTTGAAGTTTGACAAGACAATAAGAAAATTTGGTTTTAAAGAAAATGTAGAGGACAACCGTGTTTATGCAAAGTTTAAAGATGGGAAGTTTATCTTCCTAATCTCAGATGTGGATGATATCCTACTAGCTAGTAGTGATGTTAGTCTCTCATCGAGACAAAGAAGTTTTTGTTCTCAAACTTTGATATGAAAGATCTTGGTGAAGCTTAGTTCGTTCTAGGATCGAAATTCACCGAGATAGAAACAAAGGAACATTAGGACTATCGCAAAGACATACATAGAGAAAATCTTAAAGAAATTTGGTATGCATAAATGTAGTCCTTCACCGCACCTATAGTCAAGGGCGGATGATATGGGGATTTTCAATGACCCAGAACCGAGATGAGATCGATCAAATGAAAGCGGTTCCATATGCTTGGTTGTCGGAAGCTTACAAGATGCTCAAGTATGCACACGCCCGACTTAGCATTTGTTTAGGTTACTTGGCGATTCGAGCAATCTCGAATAGAACATTGAAATTGATAAAGAAAGTCTTGCGTTATTTGCAAGGAACAAAAGGCCTCATGATGACATCTGAAGATCGATTCACTCCATATAGTGGGGTATCTGATTTCGATTTTGCGGGAGATGATAGCAAGTCTACATCCGGATATGTGTTCACTCTCGCTGGAGGAGCTATATCATGGAAAAGCTCAAAACAAACCGTCACTACATCGTCCACAATGTATGCCGAGTTTGTACCATGTTATGAGGCTACGGGCGGTGAAGCGGCTAAAGAAGTTCATACCGGTTTAAAAGTGGTTGACGACATCAATAGACCACTTAAGTTGTACTGCGATAATGAACCCGCAGTAACGTATGCCCACAATAATAAGTCAAGTGGTGCTGCCAAATACATTGACATAAAGTACTATGTTGTGAAAGACAAAGTTCGGGATCAAATTATAAGTCTTGAGCATATAAGTACCGCAAAGATGCTAGCGGATCCGCTTACTAAAGGCTTACCACCCAACGTGTTCAGAGAACATGTAGCCGGCATGGGTTTAAGGGAAAGCCTATGATTCCTGGACTAAAAGATGGCCTAAAAGATTAAAGTAACTATTTCAAAAACAGAGAGGTGTATTGTAACTGTTAAATCTATCGGCAATTGACCGTGACGATGAGACATGTTCTGTGCACTAATCTATGATGGAATGAGTAAAGTCAAAAGTAATTAAAGTTAAAGCATAGATTGAGATCAAGGGGGAGAATGTTAGATTGATCTCAGCCGATTAGCCCAACGGCTAATCGGGCCTTGATCGCGCTCTGATCGGGAGCGCCCAGCCCAACCACTGGTTGACGGGCCCCCGTCGCGCTGCGCAATAAATAGAGGGTGGGGGCCGGCGGCTCGACTCACGAGGTTCGCCTGAGCCGCACCCCCCCACCGACAAACCCTAGACCGATCTATAGAGGGACGCGCAGTCAGCGGCGGGAAGCACCTTCGCCGTCACCTTCACCGGATCCGCCCCGCCGCCACCGTCTTCCTCTTCCCCGACCGCCGCTGTCGCCATGGCCAACTCCTCCTCTACCTCCGACGGTTAGTATCCTCTCTCCCTCTACCCTTCCCTTTCGGATCTAGACCCCAGGCAAGAAAAAGAGTTACCACAGATACTACTTATTATTTGTTAATCAGAAGACCTTTCACGCCTCAGCTTGCTCGAGCCGAGGGGCAATGGTTAAGCAACATGCTCAGTCTCCAAAAGATCACCAAATTCTCTATGAAGAAATACGGCTGTCACCTCTCGTTGCTTCGCATCGAGCCATGCAACTTTACGTATCGCATAAGGAGCAGTAATAATAAAGAATCAACTTCACAAACCGTTGACTCGCCTCAACCAAAAGAATTTGGAGAAGTACACAGGATCAACCTCAATCCATCAATTGATGGGGTAGAACTTGGACGGCTTGAGCCCGGAGGTGAAGTTCAAGTACTTGAGCGTCGTCGCCCACCTCCAGTTGTCCTTGAGCCGGTGCACGGCGATGGTGTCCGGCACGAGCTCGTGCGCACACGGGTCCCGCCCCGGAAAGTCATACATGGTCGGCTTCACGTCCACCCGGTTCTTGGCCTTCCCGGCGCAGCTGAACCACGAGTAGAGCGTCCGGTCGTCCGTCCGGTTCCTGATCTCCTCCGCCGCTGTGATGATCCACTCCACGAGGTCCCACGAGGTCACGTACCCCATGCCCGACATGTTCTCGTTCCACCCGCGGATGTAGGCATGTTTGGTTTGTGATCTTATAAAGTTATACTAGATTTTTTGTAATACTAAAATCCAGTTAATGCTAAAAACCGGGCAAAAAAATTGTGTTTGAATCATAGCCATACCAATTCACAGGTAATGCCGAAATCAGTGTGTTTGGATTACAGCCATACCAAAAGGGGGATTCCAGGATTTGCCCTCATGAGATAGATGGATTTCAGATTTTGCCCCCTATGTGTCTATGACATTGCCCCCTATTCACTGGAGACACATAGGAGGGCAAAATCTGAAATCCATCTATTCACTGGGGCAAATATTGAATTATTCCATACCAAAATTAGCCAAAATCATAGGTATGACACGTGGGTCCCGTATGATTTTTTTTTGTCCCAAAATATATCAATATGGGTCTTGTTTTGTTGATAAAATGACAAGAAACACAACAAATCGGATACTCGGTTTGAAAAATATGTTCATTTGAAACTTGCTAATCAAATTTATCAAGCAATAAATGCACTATATCCAGCTAATCACAACGCGCCACCTGTCCTCAAACACTAGCCAAATTTTTAGGGCAACATCAAATATTGGTTTGGTTCATTTTGCTCTTGAACCAAATAGACCCGTAGTCGCACGGTACCATGCCGCATTAGGGGTGCCCCTAGTGCATAGGCACTCAAAAAAAACTACATTTTTTTACCTTGGTATCATTAGTATCATAGCATGGACTAATCCACATTAATGAGAGTCAAAACAAACAAATGATGATCATTTTAAAAGGGAAGTGTATCTTGACATCATTGATAACGTTCTCCGAGAGTTTAACAATCGGTTTGATAAGGTTAATATGGAGTTGCTTGTTTGCATGTCCGCTCTAAATCTGATGAATTCATTTGCTTCTTATGATAGGGACAAATTGCTTAGCCTTACCGACTTTTATCCTAACGATTTTTCAAACACGGATTTAATGAGACTTGCACGGATTTAATGAGACTTTCTTTCCAACTTGATAACTTCATTGATGATATGCAAACCCATGATAGATTTAAGAGCCTAAAGAATCTCGGTGAGTTTTCTACTAAACTTGTTGAAATAAAGAAGCATAACATTTATAAGTTGGTGTGCTTACTTCTCAAATTGGTATTGCTCCTACCGGTGGCAACGGCGAGTGTTGAAAAAATATTTTCGATGATGAATCTTGTGAAAAATAAGTTGAGAAATAGTATGGACGATCAAGTATTGAATGATTGTTTAGTTACCTTTATAGAGCGAGATATCTTCTCGAAAGTTAGTGATGATGATATAATCAAGTGTTTCCAAGGAATGAGACCTCGTCGTGTGGTATTGTGATTTCTATTAGCTATTTAGGACTCTTTTATTCATGTAAGATTTTATTTGAACTATTTGTATTGCACTATGAAATAATTTTGAACTTTTTTATGTAATTGTGTTGAACTTGTGAAATTACTTATGTATCGTATAAGAATTTTTTTGTCCTTGAAGTATGCACCACCATTGCTAAATTCCTGGCTCCGCCACTGATGCAGCCGTAGTACAGGTCCTCCCTCGGCGCCCGGTTCAGCGACTCCACCAGCTGCGGCAGCTGAAAGAACGTGTCATCGTCTGTCTTCATCATGAAGTCGTACGCCCGATCGCCGAACAGCATACGGACGCTGGAGAAGTAGGTGTGCATCTTGTCGTTGTCCATGTTCTCGGGGCAGTCCAGCTCTACCACGTCGTCGTACCGCATCGCCTCCAGTGCCACCAACGCGCGCTGCTCCTTGTAGGCCAGCTGGCAAAAGACGAACCGGACGTCGATGTGTGCGGTCAGGTTCAGCTGCTGGAGCAAGTACACCGCACGGAGCAGGTGCCGGTGCTCATAGCAGTTCGGGAGGGTCAGCACGCCGATCAGCAGCCGGAAGTTCGGGGCCACCTGCACGATGGCGCCATCGTGCTTCGTGGGGCCGAGGCCAGTGGTGGCACCGTGGCGGCAGGCGGCGCCGGCCAGCGACGACTGCAGGGCGAACTCGTTGGGGTAGACGATGACGAGCACAGTGGCGAGGAGGGCAAGCGGGAGCAGGAGGTTGAGACGGATGGTGTCGGGGTATGGAGCTTGCAGTTTGGATTCATGGCAAGATACTGTGTGGCAAGAAGGTTTCGGGCTTTCGGCACGTACGTTTCACAGTAGTGGTGGTTTTCTGGGATTCGCATTCACGCGGTTCGCACGGTGCGAAGCACTTGCTACACTATATGCAGCGAGAGGTGCATTCTAAGCGTTCTGCCTCATGCATGAGTCATCTAGTTTTTCGTGAAGTGTGGAGGTATGACCTTAGTATTTGCTTCGTGAGGACTCAAAGTCTTGGTTCGTCGTAATTGTTGCTTCCCTGGAATTACGGGCTCTCCATGGTTTTACAACATACAGAAGTAACTTTTTTTAGATAATAGAAGAGAAAACCTCTTTCGACCTCTGTATCCGAGGATACAAACATCCCAAAATTTATTACATAAACCGAAGAATTCTTTACCAGGTGAAACAGTAGCTCCATAAACCATAATGAAGCAGCAAAACAAACGCCGCAAAAATATAAACCAATGACAAAACAAAAACCATAAAAATAATAGACATCCTTCTGAATAGAAATAATGATATAAAAATGTTTCAAATATCTCAAAGCCTATTACATAGCTTCCACCCATTTTTGTTAAAGATCTCCCTTATAATGACCTTTAGTGCTTTGCTCTCAACTACCAAAGCCACCCTTCTTCCTTGGTATTGCAAAGCCGACCAAGAGTGAATCCAATAGATACATTTGAATATAACCTGCAGATGATGGTTAATAATTTTTTTTATATCGAAAACGACATAACCATATAGACCACCAAAACGTCGCTCCCCACCAAATAGTTGCTTTTGAATCCGAATTAAAACCTAATAACCAGTTTCCAAAGATATTGTAAATAGTATTAGGTGTGTTAAGATTAAAAGCAATTTGAACTATACGCCAAGCAAAACGGGCAAAGCGACAATTAAAAAAATAAATGTTGTATGGTCTATTTTTTTTATCACAAAAACAACAATTTGTATCACCTCTCCAATTCTGTTTTAATAAATTATCCTTAGTAAGAGTAACTCCTCTACAAATATACCACAAGAAAATTTTATCTCAAGGGGTACTTTAACTTTCCATAACTTTTGACATTGAAAACGACAATTGGTATCACCCAAAACATTATACATAGATTGAACGAAAAATTATCCATTCCTATGCAAATTCCAACGAAACACATCTTTATCCATGGTAAGATGAGCATTGGCTATTCTCACCATAAGATTATTGAAAGCAATCAAATTTGATCCAATAATCGCTCTTCTAAAACTCATTATTCAAGGCGTAGTTCCTAAAATATTTGCAGCCAAAGCTTGTTTCTTCCGAACTACCTCAAACAAAATTGGATAAAAGTTCAGAAAGAGGTCGATACCCAACCCAAATGTCCTTCCAAAATCTAATTTGTTTCCCATCCCCAAGATTAAAAGAACAGCCACTACTACAGAAAATCTCATCACAAATGGTTTGAAACCGTCATCATAGACGGTTTTCGAACCGTTTGAATTTTTATATCTGTGATAATAGGCGGTTATCAGATACAGTTATTGAGCCGTCTGTGATAAGGCACAACACAGACGGTTCTAGCATTGAATAAAATCATGCTTTATCTTCATCAATCCTTTCCAAAAATGGAAATCCTTAGGTTTACTCTCAACTTGAGAGACAGACTTATCATTCAAATTTTAATTTTTAAGCAATTGCTGCCAAACTCCTTTCTCATTCAAAAGTTTAAACTACCATTTAGCCAAAAAAAACACTTATTTTTTATCTCGAAGTTTTGAATTCCCAGCTCATGGATTGTTTTATGTAAAACAAATACTCCTTCCATAATATTTCTCCCCGGCATAAAAGCTGCTTGAGATGATCGAACAACCTTTTGGGCAATGCCCATCAGACGATTAGTACCTACTGACGAGGATTAAAACCTCTATATATTATCTTTAATATATAAAAGACCATACGTCTTCATGGTCGTAACCTTTGAGGTGCACGACCTCACTAGTCGTAGAGATTTCAGAGGTTACATAATGGGTACCACAGTGGACGAAGGCCCAAGCCAAGCTTCCACCAGAGAACCGCCGTAGAAGGTAAGGCGATTCCAAGTTATATTCTCATCAGATGATGAATGGAACACGTGCATATTCCATACGACGTATCTTATCCAAGACACACCGATGAACAACCTCCGTGCGGTTATATGTTTCATAGACATATAACCACCAAACGGTTGATCTCAGATCAACCGTCCCTTGACTCGACTGCACGCAACGCCGCATCGCGCCTCCTAAGTAATGCGCCACCTCTTCGAGGGCTATTTAAAGATGGAATCTAGGCGGATCAAGAGAGACAGACAAGAACAGAAGAAGGAAAACAAAAAGCACAAGCCATAGATTCGTGTAATAGTTACGAGTTAGCAAGAGGGCAAGCGAGTCCTTAAGCTATACCTTGTAAATTCCAGTTCATATTAATAAAAGAGCAACCCATTATTCTCGAGATTTCACGCCATTTTCTCCTTTCTATTTTCGTAAGATCGACGTCTTGATCGTCGACACCGCGCCGTCCGTGGGGAGCGCGGCGTGGAATCTTGGAAGGCGGTGTTGCTCATCGATTCTTTGTCCATTTCCCACTCGTAATCGCTCATGCGGTTATGTCGGAAGTTGGGACGAAGAGAATTGGTTCGACCGCGGACTACGCCAACCTTGACATGGACGCATGCATGCGCGCAATGGAGGAAAATGGAGCCTCTTCATCATCCTCCTCTTCCATCGGTCGCCTGCTGCGTAAACAAGCTAAATCGACGGATGGATGAGGATACACCATCGCGATCGCTGGTGTTTCAGAGGAGACGCCCCGAGGTTCGAGAAAGCTCAAGAAAGGTGAAGAAAACCCAACTCATCAACTCAAGCCAATGACTTTTCGCGATCATGGTTGGAATAATGAGGACCGCTTCTTTTATTAATATGAAAACGGTGATAAACCGGATGGGGAATTTACAAGGTATAGTGAGACCATTACAAGGACTCAAGCGATGATTATTCTCCATCGTGGAAACTCTTGGTGAAAACTCGAAGGCTCTCCGTGGTCGTGTTGAGGGTCAACTAACACAAGGACCAAATCGACGCTCCACACAATGCCTCGCCACCACATAATGTCATGAGGGAAGAAGATTGTTTCAGAATCTTCACCTTCACCTTGGCCAACAAGAGAAAACGCTTGGACACGATGATCTTGGCCATCAATCATCTTAACGGGTTTGCAAGCGGTCAAAGGCGATTTCTAAACGCACGCACGCCGGATCGGGATACCGAGAAAATCAGCGATCGGTCGTTGGTGAATCGGACCACCCGAGGTCGATTATAATCCAAATGACCTTTTCAAAGAAGGCGCTCAAACGCATAGAAAATCGCGATCACGGAAGTTGTCGAGCTTTTCTGCGCTCCGATCACGCAAGTTGTCGAGCTTTCTGGAGTGGCTGCGTGCGTTGGCCAAGCAGTTCGACACCCAACTGGATAAATTCAATGGGACCTAAAATCCTTTAGAATTTCTTGATTTATACCATCAGATCGAGATTACGGCGCGATGAAAATGTAATGGCTAATTATCTTCCCATGGTACTAGAAGGATCGGCCGATCATGGTTGCTAAATTTACCTATCGGATCGTGTATACTTGGGAGCGACTTTGCGATCTTCTAATTGCAAACTTTCAGAGTGCGCACGATCGCATCGAAAGGAGGATGATCTCCACAGATACGGCAAAAACCTAATGAAACTCTTCGACAATACATCAAGAGATTTAGCCAAGTTCGCAACTCGATTCCGGAGGTTGCGAGTCTTCGTTATCCGGGCTTTTAAAGCGGGATTAAGAAATCGAAGGTTTACGGAGGATCTAGCAATTCATCCCCACGAACAACCATCGAACTCTTTGACATGGTCGACAAATACGCAACGGCTAGCGAAGCGGTCGAGTGGAACGGCCGTTGATCGAAAGACAAGATCCCCACCGTCCGGATAAGTCGGAAAAGAAGCGTAAGAAAGCTCTCAAGAAGAAGAAACACGCGAGAACTAACAATAAGGAGGTTACATTTGTTCGAGAAATTTCTAAAGGAAGAAAAGATTACTCGGTCATAGCAAAGCAAAAGCTCCACCAATGAGTATAAGAAAAGAAAAAATGGTGTCCTCTCCATAAACAAGCAGACACGATTTACGCAACTGTCGCGCTTGGCAGAAGAAATTGAATGATTATTATGCAGGTAAATGTCCACTTCCTTCAATTCAAGAAATTGGGGAAACAAGCTCCAGAAAGGACAAGGATGGTGACGAGGAGATGGAGTATCAAGAACCTCAAACATACCGTCGATGTAATTTTCGGGGATCTTCTTCATACGAATCCGCACGCCACCAAGGCCATGGGCGAGAAGTCAACCTTGCTGAAACTCCGATCATCACCAAACCTTCAAGGTGGTTGGAGACAATAATCTCCTTTAGCAAAGAAGATTGCCCAATTCCTTCAACTCGACCAGGTAGGTTTCCAATTGTCGTTGAGCCTACTATTAATAAGCGCAAGGTTAATCGGGTTTTGATAGATGGGGTAGTTCTTTAAATATTCTCTTTGCAAGCGCATTGGAAGATATGAAGATTCCAAATTCTAAGGTAAAGCACGTGAAATATGCCTTCCATGGTATAGTTCCGGATCTACGCCAAGCCAATAGGCAATTATCCCTATTGGTTACGTTGGAAAACCCGACAATTTCCGAACGTAAAAGTTTCTTCGATGTAGTGAATTTTGAAACAAAGATATAATGCAATCCTTGGTCGTCCACCTTAGCAAAATTCCGGTAGCTACGCATTCACGGTTACGAGTTTGAAAATGCCGACCAAAGGGTGTCATCACGGTCCGAGGTGATCGTAAAATCGCCACGCATGTGATCGGAAATGTTTAGAAGCGGTCGGTGAGCTTCCACCGGAGGAACTAACACCGCTACCATGCGGTCAAACACTCAAGACCAAAGATAGCACCAAAGCCTTCCGACCGGATGAAAGAGGTACCACTCGACGAAAGCGCTGAGAGTGCCAAGATTCAGTGGGAAGGACTCAACCCCAAATAGGAAGAGTCGCCGTCTCCTTCCTCCGAGCAAACCAGATGTATTCTGCCGGTGCATCCGACATGCCCGAGTCCACAGGAGGTGATCGAGCATAGGCTAGCATTGCACCGATAAAAGACCAATCAGCGAAGCTAAGGCGTTTTGCACTGATCGGAAAATAGCAATCGATCGAGATTGACAAGCTACTCCAAGTGGATTCATCCGTGAGGTCGACCACCCCGACCGGCTTGCCAATCTGTAATGGTTAAAAGGCCAATGGAAAATGGCGTATGTGTATCGACTTTCTGATTTAAATAAGCTTGTCCAAAGGATGATTTTCCCTTCCTCGCATTGATCAACTTGTAGACTCTACCTCGGTGTGAGTTATTAAGTTTTTAGATGCATATTCGGGATACCACCAGTTAATATGAGTAAAGAAGATGAAGAAAACTTCCTTCATCACTCCATTTGGTACCTCTTGTTATGTAAAGATGCCATTTGGTCTTAAAAATGTTGGTGCGACGTTCCAAAGGTTGATGCTGAAAACCTTTAGTACACGATAGGTCGAATCTTAAAGCCTATGTTGATGACTTGGTCGTAAAAGTATCAACATTGGTGACCACATTCGCACCTACAAGAGACTTTCAATAATTTAAGGCGTCATAACCTTAAATTAAATCCGGAAAAGTGTGCGTCGAGTTTCATCCGAAAAGCGCCGGGTTTCTAGTTTACGCTAGAGGCATTGAAGCAAATCCGGTGAAAATAACCGCTATCGATCGATCGTTCCCGACCACTAAAAAGGAAGTCCGAAGCTAACCGGTGTATGGCGGCGTTAAGTCGTTTCATAGCACGGTTAGGTGAAAAAGGACTCCCATTCTTCAAGCTTCTCGGAAACATGGAAGTTTGAATGGACTAAAGAGGCAAACGGCGTTTTGAGGAGCTTAAGCGGTATCTTACGAATCCTCCGTCTTAGTCTCTCCAAGATTGGAAGAGACATTGCTAATTTACATTGCCGCAACGCCACGCGATTAGCGGTGTATTGGTCGTAGAACGAATCGTATCCAACGACCAATATATTACGTAGTTTAAGTCTTGCATGGACCAAAGAACGATATCCACGATACGTAAATTGCTCGTGGTCTCCTTATGACTTCAAGGAAAATTAGACATTATTTTCGTGCCCATAAAGTGGTCGTACCTACGGATATCCGCTTGGTCAAGTCCTAGGTAACAGGAGTCATCGGGGCGAATAGCGAAATGGGCGGTTGAGCTTGGGGCGTTTGACCTCCATTTTGTCTCTAGAACAGCGATTAAGTCTCGGGCAATAGCGAATTCATTGCCGAATGGACAAACCACGAACCTCCCAAGAACCCGAGTGCGAGTTCACGACCGGTGGACAATGTACTTTGATGGTTCCTTGATGCTTCAAGGCTCGGGGTGGGTCGTTTTGATTTCCTCTTGGCGAACAACTTCAATCGCCATTCGGTTAAACTTTCTGCTACAAATAATGCGTGTATCACGAAGGTTTCTTTGGCGGGACTTGAGCACTCGTTAGCTCGGGATTTGCAGATTGCTAGTGAAAGGTGATTCTCAACTAGTAGCGAATCAAGTAGGAAAGAGTATCAATGCTCTAGTACCAAGATGTCATCATATCGGCGGAAGTACGAAACTTGAAAAGCATTTCTTGGTTTCAGATCCAACACATTCCTAGAAAGGAGAACTTTCTGGCGCACGATTGGCGGATGGCTTCCACACGGACATCCGTCCCGCCGGAGTTTTCTCGAGAAACTCGATTCACCCTCGGTAGTTGAGCCTTCCGAGGACATAGATGTTAGCAAGAAGGTTGCACACCTTGATTACGCAAACATGGATGCTCCGCAGTCGATGATGGTTGGCGCCATCACGATCACGGTAGAGATTGGATGACATCGATCTACAATTATCTTGACATGATATAATTCGAGAAGATGATGTAGAGGTGATCGTATGCACGAAAAGCCAAATCATACACTCTCATTGAGCGTACCTTATATAAGCGAGGATCTCACAGAGTGTTGATGAGATGCATATCTCAATCGGATGGCATTAAATTGCTAACGAAATTCATGAAGGAGTTCGTGGAGCTCATCATTCCTCTGACGCGGTCGGTAAAGCCTTTAGGCAAGGATACTCGCCAACGCGCCTTCATGATGCAAAAGAGCTCGTGACGGCGCGCGTGCAATGTCGATTTCATAGCCGACAAGTACATCAGCCGTCTCAAGCTTTGCAAACAATCCCTCTTTCTTGGCCTTTTGCAACCTGGGGAATGGACATTCTAGGACCTTTCCCAAAGGCACCCGGGGGCTTTGAGTTCCTGTTCGTCATGATTGACACGTTCACTAAGTGGATCAAGCCAGAGGTTGTTAAAACTACAACTGAAGCCGCAAAGAGGTTCCTAACAAAAAGTGTGATTACACGGTTTGGTGTACCCAGTCGTATAATCACTGATAACGGTGCCCAGTTCTCAAGCAGCAATTTTCAGGAATTCTGTGAAAAACTAGGTGTCAAGATACATTTCGCTTCTGTTGCTCATCCATAGAGCAATGGAGTAGTTGAGCGAGCCAATGGTATCATAATGCAAGGGATCAAACGACGAGTGTTCGACCAGTTACTTCAACGGTCAGGAGCTTGGGTTCGAGAACTTCCCTCTGTATTATGGGCTGTTCGTACCACAACTAGTCGTGCGACCGGGGAAACACCATTCTTTTTAGTTTACGGGGCTGAGGCTATGCTTCCTCCAGAACTAAAAATTGGTTCCGCTCGAGCTGATTACTTTTCTGAAAGTGATCAGTCTGAACGACGACTTGACGACATCAATTTCCTTGAAGAAAGACGAAATCAAGCCTTGATACGATCAGCAATCTACCAACAAGCCATGCGTCGGTATCACGATCGTAAGGTACAACCTCGCTGACCTTAGTCGTAGGTGATCCAGTTCTCGAAAAATCCGAACCAAGCAAATCGCAATAAACTTTCACCTAAATGGGAAGGTCCATACATCGTGGTCGAAGTAACCCGACCAGATCGCATTGTTAGCTATGTCGGATGGGCGTGTTTTATCCAATTCTTGGAATATTGATCAATTGCGTAAGTTCTATGTTTAATTTCATGTATTTCATTTTTATTCATTTTTCTTCAATAAAGATGCTTTTCCTTAAAAATGATAAGTATGGTTGTTTATACTTATTATTTGTTGCATCTGTTCGTATGTCATTCCCGTTACTGGTTGGTCGGAGAAGACTCTCATTCTCTCCGATATTCTTTCTTTGGGATCTCCACTACTCATGGTTGTTGACTTCAATGTCACCAATCACATTGGTTTTAGCCGTGATCATTGCTTCAATGATACACACTCACGACCGGACATTCTTTTCTTAAAGAGTCATACGAGTATAAGGAGTACCAACTCGAACGATTTACTTGGTTTCGTTTCTTGAAATTGAAGATTGTTATTTTATTTCAACATTCATTTCTAATCAAGTTTGGCTCTTGGTGGGACACGTAAAGCCTCCCGATCGAAGTCTCTCCTCTCTGCACGTGGTCCCGCCCACCGGAAGGAGCTTCTAGTGACGGTCCTTTTCCTACGATCCTCGCGCGGTCGGATTTGAGAATGAGCACGTTTGCGAAATATTTTACAAATCTTGATTCTTAAGATTCGATACGACAGATCCGAATATTTCCTAAACAACGGTACTTATCTCTTCATTTCATTTCTTGCATATATTCTTAATGCATATCTTCTTATAAGCAAGATCTAGTCTTTGTTATGTCTTCTGACTACAAGTGGTATTCCATAGTACTTCGATAATGGGCAAAATCTAGACTAGCAGAAGTCGTCAGTTGGTTCCGACCACATGATTTTCTAGTATTTCCTAGATCATTGTCATACACATTATCAGCACTCTTACCATGGTCATCGTTATTACTCAATTACCTGGTCTACTGCTTTCTTTTAGTAAACGTTCATCTACTAACATAAGCAGTCGGGGGCTAGGAGATATATGAGTATTTAACAACATTAATAAGACAAAGCAGATCTTCTTTAATAAAAGGTAAGTTTTCATTTTACATAGTCTAAAGTTACATTCATTTACATGTTGAGACCACTGCATCGGTCGCTATGTGATGGAGATCCGACTTCCATTTCTTTCGCAACTTTCTCCGAGAGGTCTTACTTCTCGAGAAGTTTTGTTGCTTCACTTTCAGAGCGATCAAGTCCTCTTCCACGACTTTAAGGTTAACAGAGGATCGAAGCCTTTAGTTTTGCTAAAGCAACGCTAACTCCAGTTACAATAGCTTCCTTCATTATCTGGGTATGGTTTTCCCTCATAGTTTTGAGCAGACCTTTGAGATCTTCCAAAAGTTGACCAAAGTAGTCCATCTTTTCCGTTGGATCTCCTAAAGAAGGCAAGCTTGATCCTGATCCCATATCGAAGATCATCTTGTTAAGAGCCTTGATCTTCTCATCAAGGCCAAATACAAGAGCTTCCTTTTGGACACGCTCAAAATCGAGGGTCTTCTCCGCTCGTTCAAGTGCTACAGTTTTTTCTACACGAGTAGATAAACAAAATCAATGTACTCTTTACAATTGGAGTTATGGAATACTGGTTAGGTCTCCGACCAGTTACCTTTGGTTTTCTTCTCACAAGAGTCGAAAACCTCTTTTTGCCTGGTCATCGCATGCTCGATCGACCGGTCTTTACTATGATTTTCTTCCCTCAGCTTTATTATTAGGGCTTCCTTGGCCTTGATCTCTTCTTTAATTTTCTCTAAATCTATCAAATATGGTAGAAAGAGAAGGATAATCTATAAGGAGAATCAAGATAATAAACCGTAGGAGATCAAAAAGAGAAATGTACTTACTTCTCAGATCGGAGTGTTTTTGCTCCAAAGTTTTTATTATCTGGTCAGTCCTCAGATCACGAGATAGTTTTCACCAAATGCTACAAAAATAAAAATTCCTTTCTTTAGCAAGCTTTCAAAGCGCAAAAGAAAGAGTTGTAAGGATGGTCGTAGAATACTTACCGAATTGCCATATCATTATATTCGGAGAAGATTGTATCGGACCAATCTTGGCTTGATGGTCCGAGATCTTTCCCGAGCTTCATCAAGTTCCTTATCCTCGATAAATCGGGAGAAAAGGGAATTTATTAACTGAGAAGTATTTCTGGGGAGGTGGAACTGTTGAGGATCTCTGGGATGACTACCTCGGAGAAGGAGTAAGGATTACTAAAGGATCTGAGCAGATCTTTGAAACACGCTCGGGGCTTCTTTGCTACTTCATCCTCGGTAGTTTTTGCTTTAGGAGTATCCTGGTCAGAGCCTCCACGACCACCTCTACCTCGGAACTTTTTCCGAGAGGTGCTCTGTCGGACACGGACCGAACACCGTAAGATCTAAACGAGAGAGAGAGAGAAGGTAAGGAAGATCCAAGGTATGTATAAATCGACCTCTTTATTTTATATATATACCTTGTTGTTTTCTGAATTTACCCTTGTAGCGCATCGAAGTAAAGTTCGTTCTGTGGCCTTCCTCTTCTTGTCAACCGATTTCACCGATTCTAAAGCGGTAGGGTTGACTAGATCTTGCACATCCACCGATCGGAAATCGAGCGATATCCGCGACCATTTGGTCGAGGTCCACGATCGCTGGTCGGTAGATGTAGATTCGTCTACCTCCACAACGATGGCCTCGATGAGGCACCGGAGGGTTCTCGTGACCTTCTTTGGAAGGTACGACGACCGCCTAAATTCATCATCAAAGATAGTTAGGCGATAAACATAATTTATCCAAAATATTATTTGTGTTGGTTACCTACCTCTGGAAGGCTTACATCTGTGTGGTCGAAGGAGATCGTATCATCAATTGGCTCACATCTTTCGTGACCTTGTTGATTCTCAACCCAACCGACTACACATCAAAGAGGGTTTATGGTATACCGATCAAAAATAATATGTACGATAACAAGACAAAGATTGATGTTTTTACCTTAAGTCTCTCAATCCTCTCTTGTGAAAGCAGCGCTAAGATCCGAGGAAAACTAGCCTTGTCGCCAGAGCTCTCGTATGAATCATCTTGATCCGCTTCTAATCTCATCGAAGATAGAGTCAGAAGGTAAGATGAAAGATTTAAGGATCGTAAATAATCAAGCGAGATAGGAAAACTGGTCGGAATCGTTAATGGCTTACCATTTTGGAATCTCCGTCGTATCATCACGACCAATGTACGAGCATATTATGTGCTCGGGCCTTCAAAGGCTAACCCGTGCGTGGAAAAATCTTTCACCACATGCCAAGATGTTAGACCTTTGACGCTAAAGCTTGATTTCTTGATCCATTTTCCCTCGTTTCCTCTTTCTCCATAGAGGAGCGCCATCTCGGATTCTCGACCGCCTTCTTACGAATAATAAAGGCTGTCTTTCTTCGTGATCTTCATATAGAACCAACTCTTCTTCCACGACGACCACGAAGATTTTGAGTACATAAAAATGTACTCATTAGCTTTTCCATCATGGAGACGCAAGGAGCACTCTCCAGGCGTCCCAATCGCTTTTCCGGACTTTGTCATCCTATAGTAGTACCTGAATAGATCCAGATCTGCTGGAATCCCCAAGTACGCTTCGCAGAGATAGATAAAAATCGAGATTGGCGATGGCATTGGGAGCCAGATTTACCAATTCAACTCCATAATACTCCAAAACTTGAGGAAGGAAGGAGTGAATTGGTAGCCGAAATCCGCATTCGATATATGCGAGAAAAACATGAATTTCTCCATCTTCACTGCTCGGGGAATGTTCCCCAAACGCGGATATCCAAGAAATCACATCCTTGCTGGGGAGCATCCCGATCTTCTCCAGATTCTCCAACTTTTTCTCACTTAGGTCGGAAACCGACCAGTTGGTGATTTGGTCCGACATGGTTAGGTTCTTTTTGGGTGAGAAAAGCAAAGGAGGTCGGAGGTAGTTTTTACTCGGAAGATGAGAAAAGAAAGGAGGAAGTGAAAAAACCCTAAGTTTACAAAGGGGTTTTATAAGCTTCAGAAATCCTAAATCGTAATAAGGAGTTACCCAAAAAAGTCCAACGGACACAGAAACTCTTCAAATCCCAAGGCAAAGTTCTCAACTTTAAAGTGAATACAAACCGCTTCAAATGCCTTTGTATTTAATAAGCGTCATCCGATACGATTTCATCGGAAGAAAGGTGTTCACACGACCTATTCATTTAAAGTTCGGGGCTGGTGACGAGGATTAAAACCTCTATATATTATCTTTAATATATAAAAGACCATACGTCTTCATGGTCGTAACCTTTGAGGTGCACGACTCACTAGTCGTAGAGATTCGGAGGTTACATAATGGGTACCAGTGGACGAAGGCCCAAGCCAAGCTTCCACCAGAGAACCGCTGTAGAAGGTAAGGCGATTCCAAGGTATATTCTCACCGTATGATGAATGGAACACGTGCATATTCCATACGGCGTATCTTATCCAAGACACACCGGTGAACAACCTCCGTGCGGTTATATGTTTCATAGACATATAACCACCAAGCGGTTGATTCTCAGTATCAACCGTCCCTTGACTCAGACTGCACGCAACGCCGCATGAGCGCCTTCTCGGAAGTAATCGCCACCTCTTCGAGGGCTATTTAAAGATGGAACCTGGGCGGATCAAGAGAGACAGACAAGAACAGAAGAAGGAAGACAAAAAGCACAAGCCATAGATTCGTGTAATAGTTCTGAGTTAGCAAGAGGGCAAGCAGAGTCCTTAAGCTATACCTTGTAAATTCCAGTTCATATTAATAAAAGAGCAGTCCCATTATTCCCTGGGATTTCCCACGTCATTTTCTCCTTTCTATTTTCGTAAGATCGACGTCTTGATCGTCGACACCTACCTTAGTAAAAATTTTAAAACTCACAATTAATATGCAAATTGGCCTATATTGCTGAATTGGCATGCATCTTCTTTTTTTGGAAGTAAAGAAATGACACCAAAATTGAGCCTAGAAAGAGGTAAATAGCCTCTATGAAAATCTTGAAAGAGAGCCATCAAGTTGTTTTTAATAATGTTCTAAAAAACTTGATAAAATTCAGTTGGAAAGCCATCTGGACTCGGAACTTTATTATGCTCTATTTGAAAAATTGCATCTTTCACTTCCTTTTCATTAAACTCGGTAGTAAGATAATCATTTTCAAAGTTAGAAACTTGAGGTATATTATCTGTGATAGTCTCAACCATGGAAAAGTGATCGCTATCAGGAGGTCCAAAAAGACCTTTATAATAATTTGTAATGTATTGTTTTAAATGAACCTCACCCGAAATAACACACTCCTCCTGTTCCAACCAAAAAATTTGTTGTTTCCTATGTTTACAATTGGCTATCAAATGAAAATACCGAGTATTACTATCCCCTTCAAGCAAATGCTTCGACTTAGCCCGTTGATACCATTTGATTTCTTTCTCTCGCAGTAAATGGGCAAGACGCTCATTAAAACTGTGCTTAAGATTAATTTCAAAATTAGATAATCCTGCAGACTCAGCTTTCTTATCAAGATTATCAATGATATTCAAAAGACGTTTTTTCTCTAACTTATACGCACCATTAGTATTTTTATTCCACCATTTGAGAAATTGTCTAAGTATTCTAATTATTTTTGGCCATCGGTCAATTGCAGAATTATCAACATTATTTTGTTGCCACACCTGATCCACCAGATAAAAAACCCATCCCTCTTAAACCAGCCCAACTCAAATTTAAACAAATGTTAGTTCTCAGTATCAGAGGCAGCCCCAGTGTTAAGAACAATAGGTGTATGGTCAGAAAAAACACATTCCAAAGCATTTACAGTGGTCAAAGGGTATTTCTGTCCCAATCCGTACTCACAAGGATTCTATCAAGTTTTTCAAAACTAGGATTATCCAAATTATTTGCTTATGTAAATTGTCTATCCGATAGCCTAAGTTCTCTTAAGTCTAGGCTCTCAATAACAGCATTAAAAAAAGGATAATGGCGATCAAAATTATCATTATTTTTTTTATAGAAGTAACTTAGCTTAGTGTAGGTATACACTTTTATCAAGTTTTTTTCTTCGTCTTATGCTCGACAATGATACCGAGCAGTGGTTTCCCGAGCCTACAACGCGTGTTTCAAACGTATGGCAATTAATTTAGTGCGCAAGTTCGCCTAACAGTGGGTAGAGCACAAGAGCAAAAACTCAAGTGCTGAGCAGACCGACTCAGGTTAATCTGCACCCAATTCCTTGGGAAAGTAGCACATGGAAATGCTTCAGGTACCGGCCAATGTATCTCGGGAAATTGGACGGCAGCCAGCCGAAGCAAAAGCGCAGGCGCGGCTGAAACTAGATACTAACGTTGCCACGTGTGTGAAGATCACGCCAGTACACCACTCACGTCAAAACGATGATTGCGCATGTTAGACACATCTCCAAAGAAAGGAGAGCTCTTAGTGCAGTCCATGCAGCCCAAGTTGAATTGGACTCCAACTGATAGCGCATCACTTGGTGGTTCATAGCCGAGTTCGGTCCAAGCCTCCGGCTGGAAAGAGACCAAGCAGCTAGGGCTGAGCTGGGCTCGGTCAAACTCGTTCGAACAGTCGGCTCGGCTCGTTTTTAGCATAAGCCATGAGGGCGGCCTGGCTCGAGCCGCCCCGCGAGTCACATAGTCTTCGGTCGGCTCAGAGCCAGAAACATCAGATGATGAACTAAGAGCCAGAAGCCCAGAACTAGACTGAGAACAAATCACATAAAGTACTAAGAACAAAGCACCACAAAGTTTTCATCATTCAACACAAAAGGCACAACCAGATTGTTTCTAGAAAAACATTCTCCGTGACTTCCATCGAGGGAGAACAATCTCTATGAAATCCCGAGGAAGACTCTTTAGCCATAATTCAGGCGGAACATGTCATTCTGCACGTAGAAGTTCCCTGGTCCAACTGGCATCAAATGGAACATCTGCAGCAGGTTGCAATGTCAGCAAAGAAAGAATTGAGCATGTCAACAAACCCTAAGCCCCAAGAGGACAAATCGAGGTGCGCGCACGATTCGGTGGGGATTTACAACTCGTAGATCTTGGAGTGGTCGCGCATGAGGATGTTGTATCCGACGGAGAGGCATGTGTCGGCGAGCCGCCGCCGCCTCCGCAGCAGCAACGGCGGCCGCTACCGCCCCCTCCTTGTCCGTCGCCGCCTGCCCCATGCGGCGCGATCTCCTTCTCCATGCCACCGTCAAGGAGAGGAGGAGCCCCGCCATTGCCGCCGAGGAGATGGGGTGGATGGGAGGGGGGCCAGGGGGAGGACAAGGGCGCGGCGGCGCGGTAGACAGGGCTGGACCGCTGGAGCCTAGAGGTCCGTCGGGGACTCGAGGGCGATTGGGGATCGGGAGTTCGGGACGGGACGAATGGGGATCGAGAGAAATAGAGATTGAGGATCGAGAGGAAGAGAACGCGGTGTGGGCTGCCTCCTAGCTAGCAAGGCCTCCCTCGGACAAGTGGTGATTGGGCCTTTGTGGGCTCAAGCGGCTTGAGTTCGACTCTTTTTTTACGAGCTGGGTAGGGGTTTCAACTTGACTAAAAAATTCACAAGCGTGAATAGCTCGACTCAAGCTCTCATAAGCTTGAGCTATTTTTCCAGCCCTAAGTACAGCTAGAGCCGAACAAGGCTAAGGGCGTGTTTGGCATGGCTCTGCTCCACAGCAGAGCAGCTCCACTCCAAAACTCCAGGGAGCAGTCACTCCAGAACTCGAAACGTTTTTTTCTCTATAACCAGTGGCAAAGGTGGGTAATTACCTTGAAACTCCGTGTCTAGATTCATTTCGAGGATTCTGGAGTGGGAAAAGAGGTGCCCAGGGGAAGCCATCATTCCATGCCGCCCACACGGCGGAAACACAAATTTCCCATCTCCCACCAGAAAACGCCGGAATTCCCACCCAATTCCCCATTTCCCCGCGCGCTCCACCTCCCTAGACCCACCCGCACCGATCCGCGCTCACACCGCTCCACCAATAGCACCCAACCCTTCTGGATCCAACGGCCCAACCCACCCTCACACACCTCACGCGGATCCCTCCCCAATCCAACGCCTCCCGCGTTCCCTCCCAACCCTATATATGCCCCTCCACCCATTCCTTCCCAATCCATCAATTCGACGCCTCCCAAAAAAAATCCCCAATTCTTTCTCCTCCGACGAGCTAGAGAGAGAGAGAGGGCGGAGATGTCGGGGCGCGGCAAGGGCGGGAAGGGGCTGGGCAAGGGCGGGGCGAAGCGCCACCGGAAGGTGCTTCGGGACAACATCCAGGGGATCACGAAGCCGGCGATCCGGAGGCTGGCGCGGAGGGGCGGCGTGAAGCGCATCTCGGGTCTCATCTACGAGGAGACCCGCGGGGTGCTCAAGATCTTCCTCGAGAACGTCATCCGCGACGCCGTCACCTACACCGAGCACGCGCGCCGCAAGACCGTCACCGCCATGGACGTCGTCTACGCGCTCAAGCGCCAGGGCCGCACCCTCTACGGCTTCGGCGGCTAGGGCTTAGGCTTTTCTCGTACTAACTAGGATGGCTGTGGATTGTTAGGGATATGTCTGTGTGTCGTGGTGGTGGTCTGGTTTCCATTGTTGCGTTGTCGAATGTAATCCTATGAATCCTCCTGCAGTGAAGAGATGCTAGTATCTTGTTTGGGACTGACATGTTTGTGTGACCCTATCATCATCGATCTAATGTCAGTTTCTGCATTGCTATCTTGTTAATTTGTGGAGAAATTTCCTTTTGGTGCCGTGCTGTTTATTCGGTCATTTCCTTTTGGTGCCGTGCTGTTTATTCGGTCAATCCTCCTGCAGTGAAGAGATGCTAGTATCTTGTTTGCGATCGACATATCTGTGACACTATCATTTTCAGTCTAGTACCAATTTCTGCCTTGTTAATTTGTGGACAAATTCCCTTTCTGGTGTTGTGCTTTACATTCTGTTCCTTGCTAGTGATTGTTCAATGTTCAAGGCGATAGTGTGGCTTGAGATGAGATTATCTTAGTATATCAATGTTAAGCGGCGCTAATCCATCTAGTCGATAGCCGCCGTTCGGGCCACACACAAGGAAGCCGCCGGCTCGCCACCACTTCCACTTTCCCATGGGCCCGTGGCCCATGACTTTACACCCGCGAATCTGGCCAACGCCATCGTGTCTGCACCGATGATTTAGCTCGGTCGGCAGGCAGGGCCGCGCTGCCGCGACGTTACGCCGAGGGCAAGTTCTTGCAGCTTGTCATCGACGCTGTCCAGGAAGGCCCAAAATGCTTCAAGAATAAAATAAGGACCAATATGTACTAAACGAAAAGGGTTACCGTGCATGCAGTTGCTAGGTTGCTACTTATAAGTGTAACTTAAGCAATTAAAGTAGCACCGTTGGATCTAAAATTGACAGCTGAGATTCGCATGACAGCACAGCACGGTAGTTCAAGTACTGCACAATCCGAAGTGACCTCGGAAGAACACAATTTTGTAAAACCACACTAACTTTGACATCACAAAACTACACTTTTAATTATCAGTTTCGCAACATACTTCTGCATGACGTTTCACAAAACTGTACTTTTAGGCAATATAACCGGTTTTACATCCCAGGCACAATACAATCACGTTTCGTGCTATTTCTACGCGCCAAATCCCGCTTTGTGCCACTTCTACGCGCCCAACCTCCCGCCTCTCTCACTGCACACGATTCTTGACTTTGTTGACCGGTTCTAGGAGGAGCCCAACCCCTTTCGTCTATCCTACCATGACACATAGTCATGCTAACGAGTCAATTGTGCCTGTTATCCAGTGTCAATTACCTCCACGCCAGCAAATAGAAATGAGGACGACCTTGTTAGTTTGACAAGTGGATCTGACATGTTAGGCCCATTGCATACGACATATTGCTTAAAACTATGGTTTCGTGAAATGTTATGTAAAAGAAAGTGTGTTTGTACGAAGCTGATGCTTAAAAGTGTGGTTTATGATAATTTTGTCAAATGTATTGTGGTTTTGCAAAATTTACTTGTCTCCTAAGGGCACTCTCAACAAGCAAATTTGTTTGATACTCCCTTCGTTCTTTTTTAGATGACTATTTATGAATTCGTTTTTGTTCTCAAATAGATGACGTTTTGTGTTTTCTAGGTAGTTTTTTCTTCTTCCAAAGAGCCCGTGCTAAAAGCTGGTAGCCATGGATGCATTAATCAAATCCAACTCAATTAACGGCCTACCATATTGGCATGTTTTCAAGATGAGTTAATACACATTTCCCTCCACCCTAGTAATTTTTTTGAGAATTCCCACCCTCTACTCCCTCCATTCCACGGCCAGATTGGTATATATACTCATCTAGTCTGGTTCATAATTACTGAGTCTCACACATGCATGGTTGTCGGGACCCAAAAATGCAATTCTGGACCCTCTGTGTATACTACACTAGTCCAGGATCACGCTAGTGCACACAGTGGCAACATCGATGAAATATCATTTCCATATGCAAAGATGACTAATAAATAAACAAGTAACAATAAATATCAGAGTAAAGACTTTAAGGTCAAAGCTTACAATTAATGCATCAGAAGGCGAATAGCTCAATGAAGGCTGCGATGGGCAACAGAATAACCGATGAAGCCCATCCATATGCTCACGAGCAATCGGTCAAGTGCGCGACCTAGTTCTCCTCGATCCTTGAAGTAGACCTTGTTGACTAACGATTCCTCCATTTCTGTAGGTTTGGGCGCAAGTTTTACAACAAGCGTAAGTACACAACCGTACTCGCAAGTCATACCACAGAATGCAATGTATAGATGCAGGCTTATTCAAAAGGAAATGACTTCTGTGGTTATTTTGCAGAAATACAACATTTGCAATTGAATATGAATAATAGATTGAAAGCATAATTCAAAACAAATAAACAATAATAGTTTAACAGTTCTTTTCACAAAGACACATAGCCTAATCAAATTCTTTCACACAGCCATATGACTTAAATCACACAGCTGTCCCTTCCCAAAGGTTTTATGAAAATCTACCCCTCGTGTGAAATCCCCGAGCATGTCCATGATCATGACGCGCTATTCGAATAGATTGTTTAACACTCTGCAGAGGTTGTACACTTTACCCACAAGATGCAATCAACTGGATCAGAGCTGATCACAACAAAACCTTTCAGAAACTTCATCTCAAACACTGACATTCCCGATGTACTTTCCCGCTATACCATCTCACATAGAATTGGTATAACACACACCGCTGGACAGGGATGCGATGAATCGTCCCGCGATGCAACCACCAAGTAGTCACACCTCCACCCTGTCACACAGCCTAACCTATCCACCTGAACATCAATGCCGAGAATCCATAGCTTACTAAGTTAGGCCCGTCCCATACCAGACATGTGGTCGTACAGTAAGGCTCAGTTCAATAGCGCACAAAGTTAAGTCCTTAATTGACCAAGGCAAGACTTCCATTTTCTAACTAGATCACAAAGATTATCAATCCCAAGCACACAGCTTCCACCATATCACATAGCTTCCACCACTTGCCTCAGTCTAAATCCTTTACCACCCAGTTGGTTTTAGTGCAACACATGCCATCACGAAGTAATAACACATAACACACAGTTTTACACAAAGTTCCATAGTCACTTAGTCAAATTTAATATTTGCAACTTACATAAGATGTGAGACTCGTAGCATGGCTAAGCAATCTACTCGTACTAACCAACCCACGTTGGTAATACCATAGCACCAACTAAATATGAACCAATCTAGGGTGACAAAAGATTATGACATACAATAGACAAAGTGGATATAACAAATGGGATTAATAGCTAAACCCAAAAGCATTTAAATAATTACTTAAAGTAAATGCAATAATTTGAATCAAAGTAATTTTGAAAACTGGGTTCAATATGATCAAAGGTATAACTTGCCTTGCTATAGAAATGATGATCTTAATTTATCTTCAATCTTCTACTTGCTTGATCTTCAGCTCCTTCGGACGATTCCGGGACTTCGGTGTCTAACGAGAAAGAATGCGCAAAACAAACTAAATTCAAAAAGACAAATCAAATAGACTCCAAATTAAAATTGAATGGTACTAAAAGGTAGATATTGAATTTAGATGAATTTAGAAACTTGAATGGGTTCAATCGGAATTCGGATGAAGAAGATATGACTCTCGGAAGATTGGAATTCACATGAAATGATGAAAAAGCTCTACGGAATATTATCAGAATATTCTATTCCGAAAATATTAGAAAAAGAATGAGTGTATGATAGGCGGGACCGACTAGTATTTATGGATTTCTAGAATTAAAATAATTCCAGAAATAAGGTAGAGAGAGTGACATGTGGGACCAATAAGATAAAAGGATTTTCAAGAATTAAATTAATTCCCGAAAATAGAATTAGGGGTTAACATGTGGGCCACTGGTCTATGGATCAGGTCCACAGAGATATGCTAGTCCACGGTGGACCAAGCTCATGGCTAGGGTTGACCAAGAGTTGACTAACATGCGGGACCCGCATGTAAGTGAGATAAATAATCTAGGGCTTTAATTAGGTGGATGACATGTGGGGTCTACATGTAAGTGAGAGAGAGAATAAATAATGGCTTGTATGTGGGACCAAAGTATACGAGATAGACTTGTTCTGTTATTTAGATGGATTGTATGGCATGAAGGGCCCACACAATAGAGAAAGGAGACAGAGAAAGAAATCAACATGAAGCCAACGAAGAAAGAAGTCACGCTCTGCACATCAGCCATGAATAGTGCACAGAGACAACTAGTGATTCTTGCTCATGGAGGTGACGACGAACGGAGGCGAACCAACGGTGGCGAAGGGGCAAAACGGAAAGGAAACGACGAGCCGGAGATGATGACGCGGTCCGGACATCAAGATTTTGCTCCATGCGGCGGCGGCGCGGCGAAGAACGCCGACGGCGGCGGCCTCGCGGCGCGTAACACTTCCGGTGATGTTTTGCGAAAAGGAGGTGAGCACGGCGTAGAACGCGGTGACGCAAACTCAACGGTGGTGGAGTTGAAGGCGAGGATCAACGGTTGCGAGTAATTGGCGAGAAGGACGGCGAACAAGAGCGAGAGAACGTCGATTTCGGTGCGGTGGATGAAACTTGAATCTACAAGAGGGAAAAATAGGTATCGGCGAGAGGCACAAGATGGCGGTCGGATTTTGAAAAACTTACCGAGGAAGCGAGGAACGCGATGAACACGTTTGGCTTTAGGGCTTGACATGGCGGCGGTGCTCGGTGATCTTGAGCGAAGAGGAAGGAACCATGGCGTAGAACGCGGCGATGCGAAGCCAACACTGCAGACGGTTCGGCCGGGGGACGTCGGACGAAGGCGTAGTTCGTCGGAGAAGAACTTCGGTTGGAGCTCGGTTTTCTGGAGATTGCGACGAAAATAGATCGGTTTGGACGAAACCAATTCAGGGGATTGAAAGAGGAGATCAAGACGGACGCGTGAGCGCAAACCGTTCACTTTTATATGCACCATGAAGGAAGATATGAAAATTTAAAGTTTTTAGCCCAAAACGTACACGTTCTGGACTCTCGGAACGGTTGGCTGGAGGAACACGATGAACACTAAATCGCAATTTACTGTAGCACATGGGCAGGTGAGAGAAAATGCTGATTTTCGGAATTAAAATAAAAGTTCAAAAATCGAGGAGATCAAATAAATAGCAAACAAATCTGAAAAAATCTCAGAAAATACCCAAAAATTCCTTGAAAGACAAGGAAGCCAAATAACACAAGTTTTTATTTAATTAATATTTATATTAGTCAAATTAAATATTTTAAATTTAGAAAATTTCCAATTAAGCTTTATTAATTCAAATAAAATTGGTGAAATTTTTCAGGGACCTAAACTACTCAAAAGATTTTAAAAAGCCAAATTTTAGGATGTTACAATGGTTCTATATGCACATTAGCTACTGTTCAAGGCTTCCTCCTTACCGTGGTTCTCTCGATTGGCTATGGTTCAAGTCGAATGCCTTTACACACACGAGAATGGCACATGAAACATTGTCGATATTGATATATTGAAAGTAAAAACACATGAATATGAGGCAAAAGGATTACCGTGGATATCACAGAGATATACTCATGATCTTAGGATGATAATATAATTAACAATGCTGGTGAGGGTTTGTCGAAACACCTGTTTTCGGCAAAATTCAGATGCTATCAGGATTTAGGCGGTCGGACCAGCCAGGGAGGTGGTCAGACCAGCCTTGGTCGACGGTCAGACCGGCCATGGGCAGGCCAAAGGGCCGGCGGTCCGACCGGCCATGGGCGATGGTGTGACTGACCAAAAATTTCGTCTGAGTTTGGGGCCAGACCAAAAATAGAGTGTGTAGGTAAGAGAGATGGTTCTTCTACACTTGGTCTCATAATTTTTTAAGCTTCGAGCCAAAAGTTCTATTCATTTTAAATTTTCAGAGAGGGTGCTGCTTTTCCAAGGGAACTTTTGGCTAAGTCCAGGCGGTCAGACCGGCCCTAGGTGGCGGTCTGACCGATTTTGCCCTATTCGCTGGCCAACGAGGTGGCGATGGTCATGGGTAAGGTCAATTTTATGGGTTTCAGTGCATGTGTTGCATAATGCATGCTTTGACTGACGTTGGTTAAGTTGCGAAGAACTTGTGCCCATAATTGATTCTTGGTTTATTATTGTGAAGGAGGCTTTGAGGTCAACGACGGTTAATGGAGATGATGTCGGGACTAGGCTTGGAGTGCTGAGGTCCAGAATGATCGAGGATGTCAGGTGAAATCATTGGACTCAAGCATGGAGCAAAATAGACAAGGATGATCGAACGACAGAAAGTTCGGTGCGACGGGTTGCATCAAGCGGTGCGGAGTTGATGCAAGTGCCATGGTGGTTTTGGTGGGATCTGGATGGGAGAGACTTGCCGGCATGAAGAGAACCGTTGATCAACTTACACGTGGCGAAGCATGAGATTGCTTTATGAAGATTGGACTCGGTCTTTGGAGATGGATCGAGAAGGGGTAATTTGGTAACTTCACTAAAATACCGTCTTGGTGACCTTTGGCTAAACTACGGTGCAAGATGACACAAAGAGAGACGGTTTTAGTCATGTGAAGATAAAGACCACGAACAGACGGATTTGGGAAGTTCGGTTCGTCATCCGCTTTGAGAAATGTACGTGAGTGTAGACCTATTTGTGTGTAGGCTTAATGAGTGCCTGTTAGAGTCTTCTCTCTAAACCTAGCATCCACTATAAAAAAAGTCCAAATGTGGAGTTTCTAAGTCATTTCAAGAGAAAAACCCTAATTTATGATTTGGGGTATTTGGAGTAGTTGAGGCTAGGGTTTATGAGAGCTGGATTAATTAAGTGCTCAAGTGTTGAACTTTTGTTCTCCATTCTGGAGTGGCTGTAAACCAATATCCTTCTCAAATCAATCCAACCAAAGTTTCATAAAGATGAGTCTCTTCTTGTTTTTGCTCTCTTTTCGATGACTTTTGGGATTTTGATGTTCCTTTGGTTTTCTTGGGGTTTCTTGCTGTGATCTTGCTTGCTGGGATATGCGGGGATGCATCTATGATCATTTTGATCTTCATCTACCCATGAGCGAGTTTTTTTAATCAAAGTTTGAATCTCCTCGGTTCTTGTACCTAATTGCTGTCATCTAAGAAATTGATGGAACCTTGGCCTCAATCTTCATAATCATCGATTTGAATAGATTCCTAACCTTCTTGATGAACTATGATTGAAATTTGAGGGGATTTGGATCATCGGATCAAAAGTTGAGTCGATTTGTGATCTTGAACTCGTAATGATTTTACTGTTCATTCATATGAGAGGACAGACCACCAGGAGGAGAGGTCAGACCGATAGACCAAAGGTCAGGCCGCCCATCTCTAGAGGTCTGACTGCCCATGTGATCTCTCTTTGAGTTTTTTGTGATTTTGGTCGTTGCGTCTCAAAGTTTTGACCGGGTTCAACGTAAGACTTTCACTGTGCTTGTAACTTTGATCTTCATAGCTTCCATGGCTATTGGAGTGAGAATGGAGTTGAATCTAATCGATGTGAAAAAAATAGTGCTGCTATTCACCCCCTCCTCTAATCGTCGTTTCGGTCCAACAATTACAATCATCAAATTTCAGAAAACACTTTGAGTACATGCATGTCTAACAAAAGTAATAGTCTAAGCAATACAAGCTGGTATTGTTGGAACCGGCGACAACCCTTTACGCGAAAGAACAATCACAGCAAACACACAAGAGACACGAGAACTTATTTACAAGGTTCGGCAAAGCCTACATTCCCGAGAGCCAAATCACGCTTCCACTTTTCGGACACAGTCCATTCCTTTTACCTTGTTATATTATATATGAACCATACACAACAGGTATCCAAGCGAAGCAATTCAGCTCTCATGAAACTAAACAGGAAAAACAGAGATATACTACGTAAAAAATGCTAAGGCTCCTCGTCGATGTCTCGGAGAACCTCCTGTAGCAACTGAGAATCACACTCTATTAGTAATGGGAGATGACCATGTCTTTCTAGCATCCCTTTCTTGATGTGAGGAATTTTGTATCCGTTGCCTCCGCCTAATTTCATTGCCTCTATCATCACAAGATGCAATGACAGGAAAATTCTATTTGATTTGCATACTAAATATAGTTCAAAAGCCTCTTGAACAACGGAACAAGCTCAACGACTGTTGGATACTGACAAAAAACCTCCAAATCCAACACATTGAAATCAGGTGAATTTGGAGGTTGACAAATTAACTGAATGTTGAAGCCATCCTGTGCAGCAGCTTCACAAAATATTGGGTCACTAGGGTCAATGTGAGGCCGAGCATTGTCTTGTTGGATGAATATTGGCTTTGATTCTTTGAAGCATCTTCTCTAGGCCACTTAGCTCGAATAGCAGGAAGAACTTTCTCGATCACAAAAAGTTCGGGTGACTTCTTTAGTAACACATGGGATTGGCTTCATCTCTAGTGTCCCTGTAGCACGATTTAGGTCCCGTTTGGGATGATTTTGGTTTCGGCTTTTCACCCACTTTTCATAAAAGCTACAGTCATGCCAAACAAACCCTTACCCTTGTTCCTTTAGCAGCTTCATAAGTGACCAGAGGAAGACACCCAATTTTCCCATCAAAAGTACAAAGCACTTCTGCCCTTCATCATCGAACCTTGGACGCGTAACAGCACATATGAACATTTACTTCGGTATGAAGTTTTTTCTTTTACACACACGCAGAGACTCTTCTTCATCTGGGAGACCATAAAAATTGTGAGTCTTCTTTGTGAGGTAGAACCATTTCTCATCTATATAGACAACATCGAATAAACCCTTAAACACCGGATTATTGGGTATGCTTATTGGATCAAGCATAGAAATGCACCACTTCTTTCTCTGTTTCTTGCTTTGCTCCGTTACGAATGGCTTTATGCTGTTAGAATGTCGCTTTATAAAACCCTCTTTCTTCAGCTACCACAGTTTGATTTTCCCAACATTAAAATGAGAAGCTAAATCATCCATTGTGCTTCTACTAGACATAGGAAGGTCTCGTAGTGCAGATAGGTCAACTCAGCTACGGACCCAGTACTAAAATTTAAGGGGCCTTCTGCTGTTCTGTAGCCTGTGAGCACTGAGCAGCGGCCGGCTAGGTGAGCAGTGACAGTGAGCCCAATTTCTCCCAATTTCATGATTTCTTTAGTGCTAGTAGGAATGTAGAGTCATGACTCATGAGTGGATCAGTGGATGACCTTGTTGTTCCAGTAGAAAACACACAATCCTTAAGCATTGAGATAATGAGAATTGTTAAAATTTCAGAAATGAGGAGGTTTTTGGTTGACTCGAGAAGCTTACCACAACCGCAACCACAAGATCCACAACCAAGTGATGAAGATGAACCAAATATGGCTAATGATGAGGTGGATGTGTTTAATCCGGATGAAATTATGTGTGATCCCGCTGTTAGGAAACAAATAGATGACTACCATCCGAATGTTCAAGACTAAGTGAGAAGAGCATATATTTTGAAGGGTCCAACCCAACCAATTGTGAATTTTCCTCGCAAACAATTTGGATGTTTGTGGAGAGCATTTTCAAAAGATTGGTATAAGAAGTATGATTGGATAGAATATAGCGAGTCCCAGGACGCGACATATTGTTTCTATTGCTTTCTTTTTAAGAATCCGGGAAATAATCAACGCTTTGGTTCTAAAGTCTTCACAAAAACCGGGTTTAGTGATTGGATGTATGCCTACAAAGCATTGCCCGACCATATTGGTGGTGTAAGAAGTGACCACAATAAGGCAATATTGCATTGTGATGATTTTCATAACCAAAGACAAAGTGTATCAAGTAAGCTCTCTTGTGCAACTAAGGAATCCGAAGAACAATATAAAATCCGTTTGACTTCTTCTCTAGAGTGTACAAGATTTCTCATTAGTCAAGGCATGGCTTTTCGTGGCCATGATGAATCTTCTACCTCATTGAACAAGGGTAACTTTTGTGAAATGATAGATTGGTACAAAGATAGGAATGAAAAAGTGAGGCATGCTTTTGACCGTGGCCCAAAAAATTGCAAGATGCTTGCTCCCGAAATTCAAAAGGATCTTTCAAAATGTTGCACACAAGAAGTTACCAATGTGATTATGAGAGAGATTGGTGATAGACAATTCTCCGTACTTATCGATGAGTCGCGCGACATATCCGTGAAAGAGCAACTGGCGGTAATGTTGAGGTTAGTAGTGGTTCATTATTCTATTTACCTATTATTCCATTGTTATTCCATACTTCAATTTAACCTTGTTGCAATTATTTTGTTATAGGTATGTGAACAATGAAAGGAAGATTGTGGAACGATATTTTGCTCTACACCATGTCTATGAGACTACATTGGAGGCACTAAAGGTAGCTCTTGTTGATATTCTAGATCGTTACAAGTTATCCATTCATAGGCTACGGGGGCAAGGATACGATAGGGCTTCAAATATGAGAGGTGAATTTAATGGCTTGCAAAGAAAAATTCTAGATGAAAATCCTTATGCTTTCTATGTCCATTGCTTTGCCCACCGTTTGCAATTGGTTATTGTCTCCGTTGCTAGTTGTTGCTCATCCATTCATGATTTCTTTGAGTATGTCATCTTGATTGTGACTACAACAAGTGTATCTTGCAAGAGGAGGGATGCATTGACGGAAGAACATCATCAAAATATTTTGGATATGCTTGAGAAGGGTGAGATATTTAGTGGAAGAGGTTTGAATCAACAAACAAGTCTCGTTAGACCCGGTGATACTAGATGGGGTTCACATCATACAACTTCGCTTCGTTTGGATCAAATGTGGATGTCAGTGTTATATGTGCTTAGTGCGGTAGATGTGGATGGGCGTGGACCGTCTCAAGCGGTGGGTTTGATAGAAAAAATGAAGAGTTTCAAATTTGCTTTCATTTTGAAGCTTATGTTAAAATTGTTTGCCATCACAAATGAGCTCTCACAAGTCTTGTAAAGGAAGGATATAAATATTATTCATGCTATGGAATTAGTTCATGATGTCAAAGTTAGGTTGACCTCCATGAGAGAAAGTGGTTGGGAGGACTTATTTGATGAGGTTTAACGATTTTGTGTTGTCAAAGGTATTCCGGTGCCAAATATGGATGAACAAATACCAGTTAGGGGTCGTTCGAGGCGTGATGGGAAGACTTACACTAATCTTCATTATTATCGAGTTGAGGTTTTCTATGTTGCCCTTGACAAGATATGTACTGAAATGAATCATCGCTTTAGTGAAGCATCTACAGAGATATTAGTGTGCTTCTCATGCCTTGATCCAAAGAATTGTTTTTCCAAGTTTGATGTTGACAAGCTTGCTCGCCTCACTACAATTTATCATGCGGATTTCTCTACTAGTGATCGTGCAATCGTAAGTCACCAACTTGAGACTTACATCCATTATGTCAGAAGGCATGTTTCCTTTTCTACTTGTAAAGATCTTGAAAGTTTGGCTACAAAGATGGTTGAAATCGAGAAATATTTGGTTTTTCCATTGGTCTACAAACTCATTGAGTTGGCTTTGTTATTGCCAGTGTCAACGGCATCGGTTGAAAGGGCTTTTTCGACAATGAAGATTATCAAGTCTAAATTGTGCAACAAAATCAACAATGATTGGTTCAATGACTTGATGATATGCTACACCGAGCGGGACATATTTAAACAACTTGATGATGATGTTATTGCCCGGCGGTTTCAAGCCATGAAGAAAAGGAAATGACATTTGCCTCGTAGGCCTAGGCCTAATTAGCACATTATCGGTATGTATCGTATCTGTTCTTTTACTTTAAAACTATTATGGAGTTGCATAATGTGTAATTGTGTATCCGAATATCCGATGCTTGCAGTTCTCAGTAGACCTTAGCTTGTGGCTTGCCCAAGGTTCGAAAGTTTTCTGGCTCCACCACTAGCCACTACCAGTTTGCCTGTCTTGTTGCGCGTGCGACGATGCCGCCCAACTGCCCATTTGCCTGCTGGTGTTGCTTGCGCTGTGCTACACACAGGCCACTCCACGTGTCCGCTGCCGTTGCGCTTCCTGCTTGCTGCCCTGGCACCACTGTACACTCACATCGGGCCACCACGCTAGGGTTTGATGCTGGTGGATCGGGGAATCGAGTGGTGGGAACTAAGTAGAGAGAGCTCAGTAACTGAGTTAGATGGGTAATGGGTTTAGTGGCATGGTGGGTAGGAGGCTTGGCCGGTTAGCCTAGCACAGCTACATGGGAACAACTACATCGTTTGGCCTGACCAAAATAAGGGAATTTTAGCCCAAATCACTTCCACCGTCATCTTCTACTTCCAGATTCACCGAAGCTTGCTGCTATGGCATCCCAAGCAGTGGCATGGTGGCATTTGTCTGGGCTCCGCCACTACCCACCGGAGCTGAAGAACAAAGCATTCTTGGGCAACAACGAACCCTAGTTTATGGCCATGTTAAACTTGTCCATTTTTTTATGCTAGCTCTGCTACTGATCCTAAGTATGGATGGAGAAGCTAGAGGGGTACCCACGGTCTAGCAATGGGTAACAGGGGCTCCAGCCCATGCTGACCTCTGGTGGGTCCACCCCGGGTCTACTTCAATTCTCTTACGACCAACATTTTTGGTCTTCTTGCTACAAACATCAACTGTATCGCTGCGCCTACCACAATCCTTTGCCTGCTTCCAAATACGTCTTCTCGCTCTAACTGAAAATGATTCTGCAACTACTCTCGTGTCTGTAAGATCGAGGAGGCCGACTAGAGGGGGGTGAATAGTCGTTTCTAAAAATCTCTAAGGTTAAAACCGATTTCTAATGCGGAAGCATAAAACAATATGATTATGCACAATTAAAACATAAATCAACTAGTCTTTACTAAGTACACCAACAAGCTAAGTCTATTGATGATAAGCAATCATACAAGGATAAATAGTTTAATTCTAGGCATGTAAATTGTACAAAGTAAATTACAATAAAGTAAAGCACAAGAATACAAACCACAATGACACAACGATGTTTTACCATGCTGTTCGGAGACTTGCCGGTCTCCCCTAATCCATGTTGAGGTAAGCCCAACCGTGTTGGACCGGCTCCACAACTTGAGCCAACACATCCGAGGTAAGTCCAACCACTTGGACCGGTTCTAAACCGAACCAACACCTCGATCCACTCGGGGTTGCTCTTCCTCCACTCCGGAGATGGCGAGCACCAAACCACTCACAACACGCCGGGCCTTCTCACAAGCTTCTTGAAAAGATCACCGGACCACGCCGCCTCCACACCGTCTAGGTGTCGGCAAACACCAAGAGTAATAAGTCGAAGCCTCTCGCTTGACTCTCACCAAGTGCAACACATGCATAATTTAGAGGCTCAATCCAATTCTAGTTGCAACACATGCAACTAGACCCTCTTCCTTTGCTCACAAGGTGCAACACATACACAATTGAGAGGAGAAGCTCACACTAGCTCAAGAGAATGAAATAAGATGACAAGAGTTGAACCGGCCAAAATGAGTATTTATAGCTCACACACAAAAACTAGTCGTTGGAGGAGAATCTGCTAAAAATCAGGAAAACCCGGTCAGTCCGGGCTACAGTGCAACGGCTATAAAACTAGCCGTTAGACACAATTCCCGGTCAATCCGCCGTCACAGGGCCCGGTCTGACAAGACCCCCGATCAGTCCGGGCCTTCCAGGAGGAAGAAAAACCAAAAAACACGCCCTCTGAAAAAGAGTTGACCGGTCTTATATGGGCAGACAGTCCGGGCTTTCAATTGCGGTCAGTCCGTACCTGGATTTCAGCACAGGCGACACTCGAAAAAACGGTCATAACTTTTGACTTCGATGTTGGAATTGAGTGATCTTGGACTCTATTGAAAGCTTATTCAGAGGGCTACACAACCCACCTGATTACATGATCTTAAACACATTAGATCAATGCATAAAGTATAAGAACTTCAGAGAGTCACAACCATGATTTAAGTCCAAGGAAATAACAATAAGTAATTTTAGACCATGTCAAGGGAACATGCATGAATCCTAACAATTTGTAAAACATATTTGCAAACTTAGATCATGCCACAAGTAGTAGGTACATGGACTTCAACCATTTGCAAAACATATTTGCAAAGTATAGTCACATGCTACAAGGATTAGACGCATGAGCCTCAACTATTTGTAAAACACATTCGCAAATAATAGCATCATGCCACGGTGAGCTAGAGCAAACAAGATTAAGCTATCAACATATGATGAGACTCAAGCTACTAGACAAGACCCCTCTTAATAGTACGACAACCTATACTACCAATCCGGTCTTCCAATCAAACACCAAGACCGGTAAAAGACTAGAAACACATCCTTAGCCCTAGTTAGTCATACATTTGCCTTGAGCATCTTCTTGAAGCTTGATGACGCACATCTTCACTTCAAGTTCGGATCATTGACTTGGCTTTGATAATCATTAACACATGATGATATCCTTTACTTGGGATCTTTGACTTGATGTTCATCAACACATGATGACATCCTTTATCCTGAGTCTTGGTATGCATCAACACATGATGCATCATTCACTTGATCTCCATTAACACATGATAGGTCTTCTTTTGACTTTGATGATCAACTCATGATCATTTCTTCTTCTTGAACTTAATATGCATCAACACATGATGGATCATTTACTCCAAGCTCTTGACTTCAATATCATCAACACATGGTGATCTCCTTCATCTCAAGTATTGACTTGATGACGATCAACTCATGATGTCATCCAAAGTCTTCATCACCCTGGAACACAACCTATTCATCCAACTCATGGAAAATGTTAGTTCCACAATATGATTATCATTCATTACCACATCATACCATTAACTCATAATGGTGGGACAAGATACCACAATCTTTCACTTTTTGGTAATTGATGATAATCACTTCAATTGCAAATAATTGATTGTAAAACAATATGAGTATATATGAACTATACAAGTTGTATATACTCAAAATATATGTTTCAAATTAGAGATCCTTAATATATGTGAAAAAAAGAATATGGATCAATGCTAATGAAACCATAAAACATAGAGTGAACCCCCCCCTAAATGTGTGCATACACGAATGTGTAAGAAGAGCATATGCACATATCCAAGTTAACCTTTTGGTGGAGTTCAACCTATATTTTGGATCCAAGAAATGCAACAAGATATAGGAATATAATGTCGAGTGCATACCTCTTTGATTTTCACCTTTATATCCAACCAAGACTAAACAGTAGGTACAACAATAGAAGTGTTAGTCTCACAAATGGATTTGTCATTAATCACCAAAATACTCCATTAACACATAATGGCAGGTCTAGATTCTTTAGTGTCCTGTTTTCTTTAGCTTTCCATTAGCACTTCTTGTTAACAAAGCTTCATATATTCTCTTTCGTGTACCATTAGACAGTTCTCTTTGTTGTTTGGTGTTATTTATTTAAATAATCCCTTTTTAATTCCGAATAACGGTAATATACTCCGTTTTTAAATTTTACAAAAATAATCATCTGTCGCTCCACCGTTGAGTGACTTGTGCTAGTAGCCCAACGGTTGAGCGATACGTGTACAAGTCGCTCAACGGTTGAGCAACAAGTTCCTTCGGTTCAACAAAGGCAGAGCAGTCGACGAGGACAAGTCGCTCAACCATCGCTTAACCGTTGGACGACTAGCAAAAGTCTAGTCACCCAACGGTTGAGTCACACAGGGTTATTTCTGTAAAATTTAAAATCAGAGGTATATTACCGTTATTCGGAATAAAAAAGGGATTATTTTTAAAAAAATTCTGTTTTGTGTTGCATTCTCATCAGCATATAATTCACCTAGTGTTCAAATGAACAATGGAAATCAAATTAAAAGAA
Organism: Ampelocalamus luodianensis; assembly: GCA_036346255.1. Taxonomy (NCBI): domain Eukaryota; kingdom Viridiplantae; phylum Streptophyta; class Magnoliopsida; order Poales; family Poaceae; genus Ampelocalamus; species Ampelocalamus luodianensis. The sequence continues at coordinate 47,769,871 of CM070633.1, forward strand.
AGAAAGAAAGAAAGGGAAACACGGCATACTACTAAATTTTTAAGTCAATTCTAGCTCGTTAAGTCTTTGAAAAACCATGCGATGTTTGCTAAGACAACTAGTAATTGATAAAAGCATGAATATTGGCAAATAAACCATACTAAGGCTTTGTTTGGGTGCTAGAGAAAATATTTCAAGGGACAAAAAACCCAGGTAGGGTTTTCTTTGCCACATAGAAACCCCATGAAATGTAACCCTTGGGGACTAATCCCATCGTCATTTGGGAGAGGTGGGTGAAATCCCCCGCACTACAGAAATTCTACCAACAATATGATTTCTAATTTACCTCTCGTTCTCCGCCTCTCCAAAAAAGAACTCCCGAGAGAGTCCCCTCCTACCGGACAAGCGGCGGCCCTCCTCGCCGGCGTTTTAGCCAACGATGAGTGGGCAGGGGTCCCATCCAATTGTAAATAGTAGCCTTAAGTCCTTTTCCTCCTTTTCTCCGATGATTTCTCTTGATTTTCCCCATTCTCGTTCGACAATGATCTCGAGAGTTGTCCCACTGGCAGCTATGGTCGTGTGATGGAGGTCGGTCGTTGATCGAAGCCGCGGCTGTACCTAGGTTGCCCTTGCTCCGTTCTTCTAGATCTGGTCCTCCATATTCTAGTGGATCTAATGAGGAACCTCGATCTCCGTCGTCTCACCTCGTCGCCGACGCCTCCCACCCTTCCGGAGGAGCTACCTCAAAGTTGTACATCGTCATGGAGGTACTTGTCCCCATACTGATGGTTTTGTACTCTCTTGGCGCTAAGGTGCTAGGCTTCTTCCTCCCCCAAATAAACTCCCTTGTGGTTGTACCCAAGTGGATGTGGTGGTTATCACATGTTCTTCCGATATGCAGCAACCTTCCGGCAGTCGTGCACAGGCTCACGAGTCCGCAACGCGACGGCGGATGCTTCACCAGCAGTGTCATTTGCTAGCTTGATGGAGGTGGAGACGCTGTGCAAGAGTTGGATCAAGAAGATGCGTCGCGTTCAGGTGAGGGGAAAATATCTCGACCTCAGGAGGTGTGTTTTTCTTCCCCAGGGATTGGTTCGGGTTCGACCGAGATTTTCCTCTCCCCTTCTGATTCCAAACGGCCACTTGGGATGAGGGAGGGAAATCTTCCACGGGCCACGTTTTCCCTGGAATTTGACCGGGATCCCGACCAGGAATTGTCTTTCCAAACAAAGCCCTAAGAGTGAGAGTTTACCATCTGTATTTGGCAAATCATGATTATGTATATTTTCTTCCTCTGGTACATTGTTCAAGTCAAAATCATGAGCACTCTTCGACCAAAAATTTTATTGACATTAGTCAAATCAGACTCATGTGCTGCCCTTGTCGCAGAAGTCTCAACATCTACGACCATGTTTACATTTTCAAGCCAAAATAATTTTAAGAAGGCAGAGCAAACCTCTCTAGTAAACAAACCATAAATAACTATAAGAAAAATATGAATCAAAATACACTAAGTAAACAAAGAAAATATGGGAAATTTACCTTTGGAAGGTGACGGTGCTTCATCAACTAGCGCTTAGACGTACGATAGAAAGTTTTCCATCGTACGCTCTCGACTCCTCCCCGCAACATGTCCGACACACACATGCAACAAAAAAATCAACATACACAACAACATGCTTGAATCTCGAAAAATAGAGAGTGAGATCCATATTCTTGTCAAAATCTACTTAAAAAAATATTAAAATATCATGTTAGCATACATAGATATACTTGAAAAATTAGCACAGAAGTTTGGAAAAACATTAATCGATGATGCTATAACCTTTGCAACATTTTGAAAACACATATGCAATAATTGGGGGGCGGGGGCACTTGCAACATTTTGAAAAGGAATAATTCAGAATTTGCCACCGTGAATAGATGGATTTCAGGATTTGCCCCCCTACGTATCTATGACATGTGGACTGGCCCACATGTCATATCTATCTCATAATGGCAAATTATGAAATCCCCCTTTTGAAAACCCATATGCAACACATCAGACGTCTCAAGCAACATCAGTAAACAATTTGTGTAACAATTGTAATCACTCCATGCAACAAAAAATGTCTAATAACAGTGAAAAAATATTGAGATAATTGAAACACTTCGCCACAAAAGCAACAATACATGCTATTTTTCCTCCCCATCGTACACACACCAAGCCAACCCCAAGAGCAATAACATATTCAAATTCAATAGAGAACAAAAAAACACCAGTTTGCAACAAAAAATTGGACGATCGGGTGCTGCAATATTTGAGCCTAACTTATGAAACATTCTGATTTCACATGTGCAACAATGAACAATACCAGATGCAACATTGAGAAATTCTTTTTTAAAAATAGTATTGCAAGAGTTTATTATTGTAACACTCAAAAACTATAGTCCCAACATCTCAAATCACCTCTTGCAACAAAAAGAACATATGGCTGTAATAAACACCCAACTTACAGGCTCTGAGACTCGATGACAAGCTCATCCTTAGGTGGTCCTCACCATGCTACCCCACTGGTCCTCGATGGCAGCCTCCGCGCCGCGATCAAGGAGCACCTTGATGACCTCCGTGTGGCCCTCACAGGCGGCGATGTGCAGCGCCGTGCGGCCGTCGGAATCGCAGAAGTTGGGGTCGACACTAGCGTCGAGGAGCTCACGGATCCCCTCCGCATTTCCCTCGTGGGCCAGGTACATCAGTTGGAAGCTCATGACGTCGGCCGCGTCGCCCGACCCCTCTACGCCCGGGCCGCTGTCACCGCCGCCGCAAAGGGTAGCATGCATGGTGGGAGAGGGAGTTGTAGGGAGAGAGAAGAGCGGGATGAATTGTGATGCAGGTGGGTGAGAGAGCTAATGAGATAATGTTATTATGTGCTACGTACATCTGTGTGGTAGCAATCTCCTAATTTCTATGTTCAAATCAACAAGTACTCTTCGCCATTCTGTAGAGAAATTCCGATTCCAATCAGCCTCAACATCCGAGGCCATTTTAGCTCAATGCCAAAAGTTTTGGAACCAAAGAGAGCCCAATGTTTCAAAGCCAAGAGTTTGCTCTGTTTAAGAGAGAAGTCTAAATGTTGTGGTGAGAGTAGTACACGGCAGGTGTATTGTTAATCCTTTCGAGGAATAAGGCGTCACGCGTGGGAACGCACATTTGTAGTTAGAAAATAAATAAAAATAGCTAGTTTCCTTGTTAGTTAGATTTACTTTTTTAGATACGTATTCCATCTAATAAAGATAAGTTGTTTTAGAAATAGAGATTGTTTCTTATAGGTAAGTTAGATTGTCTTTATAAAAAGAATAGCATGTATTTATTATCAATAAACATCTTCTTCCTAAAGCTTTATCTTCCTAATCTATAATCTAATTATTTATCCCACCAAACCGACGCCGTGAACTCACGTTCATGACATAAGGTGTGTTAATTACTAATTAATACTCGCAGCTAACCTCCGGATCTGGATGCATCGCGGGCATGGTGGTCCTCGCCTTTGGCCATGATGATGACCTCGCCTTGCTCAGCACTCGGTGCCGTTTTGTTCGGCCGCGCCGCAGTACGCCGCTCGTCTGCGCGCGTCCGTGCTCAGGCCCAGGGAAAACGTTACTGGCGATAGACTTGGTTACTGGCGGTTTAGAATTTTCGGATTTATTTTGGCAAAATTTTTGAATCAAAATTTGAAAGTTTTGTGAAGTTAAAACGAAAAATACAGAAAATAATGCATAGCCAAGGTTTGAACCTATAACCAACATCTCCAAGGCTAAAGGTGTTTTCACACGGCACATGCACTCTTATGCTTGTATTTGGTTACAACAAACTTCCTTTATATTTGTCAGAAAACTAGCAAATTTGAATTTTTTTTGGCCGGTCGAAAATTTACCGGGGAGTCCAGCGGATCCGATTTTCGCCGCCGAAAACTTTTTCACTGCTCAGGCCTGCCCGCTTGCACACCCCTCACTCGCCCACGCCACCGCGCTCCGCTCAGCTGGCCACCGCACACCGCCTCACTCGGCCACATCGCGGCAGCGCGCAGGTGACGGGTATGGCAGCGACGACCGGCATTGGAAAGCCTTGGAACACAGCCACCCCTCTGTTATTGCGCTACCGGGACTTGCGATTGGGAATTGGGATTGGCTGGTGGAGTAATTGGGCTGCAGTTAATAGCAGATAGGAGTATTAAAGAGGGGCAAACAGGTCACAAATGAAGGAATTAAACGTCACCTTGTTCTGTGGAACGTCATCTATCAGCGAACAGGAGTACCGTAGCTATCTCATGTCAACCCTTTGGGTAGGGTGGAAGAGAGAATGAGCTGGATATTCATACAAGTATCAATCCTTCTTTGAAAATTAAGAAAATAGTATGATCATATTTCTTCAAACTAGTCATTCTCTCTTATCTGAATGCAAACTTTAATACCAATCTAAAAATATAAACTATTAGAGTGATTGTATTTAAAACCTCGTATAACCATCCCCTCTCCTCCAATAATAAGGTATAGTATCACGCTGTCGCTATTCCGAATCGCACCATGGTAAGTGATTAACATTTATGAACCATCACAGAACAGCACTCGATTCATCAATTCAATTGTACTGAAGTACATGGACATTGGCGCGCGCGCACACAAACAATCGTGATTAAGAAGATGCAAACCCGTTAATCAACTAAGGATCTGGACGGCAGACTTGCACATTGACACATCGTTCACTACTCAGTGCACCCATTGGAGCTTGAAAGCTGACTCGAACGCCGCTCGGTCGAACACTGCGGCAGGGACATCACCAGCACCGCTCACCAGCAACCGCATCACTTCGCCGACGGTGTCGTAGTAGCAGTCGCACGCGCCGTGGCTGGCATCCTTCACCGCCACCTGCATCATCGCCCGCTGCGCGGCCTGTAGCGCCGGCCCGAGCGGCGGTAGGTCGGCGCAGACGAACAGGTACTCCTCCGCAAACCGGACGCTCGGCCCGAAGGGCTGCCCCGCAGCACCGCCGATAAAGAACGTGCTGCTCAGCGAGCGTGACAGCAGCTGCACGCGGAGCCGGAGGTCCTCGTGGGACGCTCCCAGCAGGCCTCTGACGGCGGTGACCGCCGCGCAGTAGGGGACCCAGCGGAGAGCGGACGCGGCGGCCACGGCCGTGGGCGGGTGGTAGTAACCGCGAGCGGTGAGCGGGAGCTTGAAGTCGGACAAGCAGTCCTCGTCGGCGACTTCGCTCCATGAGTCCATATTGATATTGGCCAAGGAAACGTGATGGCGATGTGCAGCGGCGGGTGTGCAACACGGCAGGCACGAGCTATTGGAAGAAAATATGATGGGGGAAGGAATCAATGGCCGATCAGCAAATTTCCTTCCCGAGCTATTCGCCTATTTGTAGCTCAGTTACTATGGCTGTTGGGCCAATCCATGTATGGTCTATTGATTTCTGCGTTGGGAATAGTTTTTTTTTTAAATGAAAACGGTAGAATAGGGGGTTGCATCGGGCACTTAAAAGGTCTCTTGCGTTCCGGTGGGTGGGTTGACCGTCCAATCGCTCAGTTTCACTGTTCGGATGAACTAGTAGGTATCGGTGCGTTGTAATAGAATCTTAAAAAGAGTAATATATATCAGCAGACAGGATTCTAAACCGTATAATAAATATTAATTTTTTTTCACACACATACAGACTGAAACATTAACTCCTCGTTGTGTAGACGAAACATATCAGCAGACGGTGCAGGGGAGGATTAGGATGGAGAGGATGTAATGTGGTGAACTCAAAACGACACCGCGGCGAGGGAATGACGGATTCATCTCTGCCTCTTCCTTGTGAGCTATCACTGCCTCCCCTCCATCCTGGAGGGCGATGTCAGCGTGGATGCGAGGGGCAGAGCGATAGCGGTGCAGATGCGAAGGGCGTGGCAGCATAGATGTGGTAGGGGCGAGGGCGGCGTGGATGCTAGGGGCGGGTCAGCACGAAGGTGTTGGGCGAGGGGCGGTTGTAGGGGGGAGTGCGGCTCGTAAGTGAGGGCCGGAGTGGCGCAGCGATGGGTGGGATCGTTGAGGCGAGGGATACGCGACGGCGGAGAGGTCAGGGCGGATACGAGGGACGGGGCGCAGGGGCGAGAGCGGCAATGGCTGCGTGGCGGATGCGAGTGATGGGGCGCGGCACGCATGCGAGGGACGGACAGGGCTACGGCAGTTGTAGGGAGAGTGCGACGTGAACACGAGGGCCGTTGTGGCGACGCGGCTGGCAAGGGCGTGACGGATAGGGTGGCGGCTAGAGGACCTAGGGGTAGGGGCATGATGGCGAGTGAGGGCGGCGCGTTGGCAAGGGACGGGGTGAGGCGTGGATGCGAGGGACGGATGGGGTGGTGGATAGAGTACGAGCAAACAAGGGAGATCGGTGGGAGAAGACATGTTTTTTTACGTAGGGTGGTGTTCTTTTCAATCGTAGGTGGGGTAGGACGATTCCTTCGCTGCACGGGGGTAAACCCCATTCCTTATTAATTAAGAAATCATACCGTGCTTCAACTCTACTCCCAATTTTGTTCTTAGATTCTCATGGCCTATTATGCAGGAACAGTATAAATTCGTACCGAAGTGTCACAAAATCCCCCATATCTCAACTTGTACCCGGTCTATGGTCTATTTGGTATGTTTGTAACTTTTCTGAAAAGCAGCTTTTGACTGAGCTGATGGGTTGAACGGTTGCGGGGCTGAACGGCTGAGCTGAAGACGTTTGATGTTTGACAGTCTGACTTTTAGCTTGGCTGGCTAGAGCTTATGAGTTAGAAAATGTCTGCAATGCTCATGAGGCAAATGATGACTTGTTTGATGAGTGGATTTGATTGATTTTTTTTACACTTTTGTGTAGAAATGTAAATTTAAGCATTAAACATACTAAAGTCTCAATTATCAAGTATTAAATACAAAAATGTTACATGTATGGGATCATTGCTTTGAGCTTTCGCATATTCGTTTATATAAAATCTACCAAAAACACATGTCATATGAAATCAAGCAACAAATCACACTAGTATATTGCCACACATCATACATTTCAAATAATCAACATATCTATCTTATTAGCTAAATAAACAATGGTTGTGTTGGATACTTCCATTCAAACCCATACAATAGTATTACATATAATATATCATGTACAAACTAATACAAGGCTTCCATTCAAACATCATTCAATTAAAACAAACCAGTGACAAACTAATACAAATGCTCTCATACATTGAACAGGCTGCTGCTTACAGGAGCAATGAAAACAAAGTAGTTCATCACTTCATCCCCTCACTGTTGACTCCATGCGTATAAGCATTGGCTTAGCTACAACTACAAGAACAAGAAACATATGCAAGAGCAGATATGTGCATAAGAAAACACATAAGACACTTTTGCGAGTTACATCTCTAATCTTGCCAAGTTTAGATGCTAATCAACACTAAATATATATCATGTTGAAGTAAATTAAGTATTGGATTTGAACTACGAATAACTAGATATATAAAATATATATAATTAACTATCAAATTTCATTTTTTTTTAAGTTCCAGTATAAGATATCTACTTTAAATTTAATTTGGAATATATTTACTTCCATACAAAACAATTTGAGGTCTATTCTTTTGTTGCAACGGATCCTATCATGAATGAATCCCCATGATAAAATTCCAAGAAGATAGTTGCATCGAATGGGCAAGGGTGGAGGATCAAGCAATAGACAGGTGAGTCCAAGCAATACTAGCGTACAGTTGCGTTGGATCAAGTGCAGTGGGGTTATTGCTAGGGCTAGGGTTATAGCGAATAATTTGATCAAAGTTATCGGGAGATACAGATGTGGGGAGAACGGTGGGGCGGAGGGAGCAAACCTGCGGAGGTCGCTGCAGCCTGGAGGCGGAGTTCGTCGTGCTCGCCCTCGGGAAAACGGGGGCCGTGCGGTCGTGGTTCTGGGGGGCCGTGCCGGTGCGTCCGTGAGGAGCGTGATGCCAGTGCAGGAGGCGAGTAGGCGACGCGTCGAATTCTAACATGACACAACCGTCCCACGTCCGCGATTTCGTCCCGGATTCACAATTTCACATCCCGGCCCAATTACCTAGTACCAACCTGTGGGATGCGTATCCTGTGTTATTTCTATAAGAATGTCGCAGGTGAACAGTATTATAACACTATAGATCTAAGACGCTCAATCCAGGAAGAACAGATTAGATCAACTGCTACAGTATTTTGTAAATAGTGTATTGGTGCAGTGTTTTGCTACAGTATTATAAACGGTATTTATACAACAGTAGTTTTCCTACCGTGTTTTCGATCACGGCCTTTGTTTTTTTTATCCGATGAATATTATGCAATATCATGGCACTGTTCGCCCGTGACATTGGTCAGAGGATTCGTTTCCCAACCTGTGAAGGGTGGAACCCAGTCGGGTCGGGAGCGGGGACCGTGGTGGGTTTGAGCTAGGAGTGTACACGAGGAGTGTACGCCAAGCACCGCTAAAGTCCTCTCCACTCAAATTCTTCTAGTTTTGTTTTTTTAAAGTTTCTTAGCCATTTTTTGTTTACACGATGGGTTCTATACGACCGATTCACTTGACAACAATGATGAAGCCTTACAGTATACATGCCTAAAGAGTAAGCAAAGAATTTGAGCAAATTCCGGAGGCATGTGAAAGAAATCACTCACCTTGTTGGTCTAAAAGACAAAGAAGGGGATGATGTGGGGGTGCCACCATGTTAGACACGGAGGAGCGTGTCGAGTGATAAGAGGGGAGACTTTCAAGTTGTCAACCAATCAGACAAACTCTGATGGGTTTGTTTCAAGGGATAACGATATAGAGTAGCTTGTTGAGAGTTTAAGGAAATCAGTAAGGTCACCCGATACACCGCAGGCAATCGGCTGAAGGGCGTATTCTAATCGTTTAGAACCTCTTGGTCCACTGCACAAACCACCTCAAAGCTTTCCTTTCCCTGCACAACAACCGTACTCGTAAGTTACACCTGTCAATTAACAGTATAACACGCATAGATGGATATATCAAATGAAGGCATACATTATTCCTCGTTTTTTTCTCGGTAGAATTTTGTATTGCAAGTAGTTCTATGCCAAAATGTGGCACTTTTTCTTATGTGAGGGAAGGAGAGGGGAAAGGGGAAGGGTTGAGTGAACAACCACCAGCATCAACTCTATTTTTTATATTAAAGTAACAATAATATATAAATATATGTCAGTAAGAATTGCTAGAATTATAATGACATGGAAGCCCCGTGTAACACAAAACTAAATACATTTTTTTATTTCTCCCAAAAGTTTTTACGATGTGATTTACAATGATATTTTTTTAGAACTTTTTGGAGAGGATATATATTTTTAAAAACTAAACAGCCTCTTTGAGAACGTAGGGATGGAGCACTAAAATGGACAAAATTTTTTTAGATAATACATTTTTAATAGAATTATATAAATAAATATCTGTTTAATAAAATTACAAAAATGAGTTTCGGTCGCTATTCCAAATAGTAAAATGCCATGTCGCTATTTGGAATGGCTCCTGTCGCCATGAACACAATATGAAATGTCTCTACCGCCAATCCAAATACCGGTAGAGACTTAAGTCGTCATTTGAATCAGCGACAAGATCTTGTTGCCAATTCAAATGGCAACAGGGCCTAGAAATTTTCTTTTTTTAAAAAATGGAAAGTAATGGTAAACAATATTAGTGGTAGTACATAAGTTACACATAATAATTCGACGCACAACATAATATCAGTACATCGGACAACACAACTAAATGGGACATTAGTCGTCATATAGTCGTTCGACAAATCACAATGACAGTAAGCAGAACATTCATCACAACATATTTAAAAAAGATAAACCATTCTTGTGGCTGCCACCTAGTGGTGGCTAGATGGCGACACGGCGGCGGCTGCGACGCACGCCCGCGAAACAAATGACCCGCGCCGCATCGCCCACGTGCCGGAGGTGGCTAAAGGCACGCCCGAAGGCTCGTCGTCGCGTCCGCGTGCGGTCCGAGCCTATTTGGCCCAACGGATCGATTGCGGTCCGCTAGGGGTGCAAACAGAGTGGATACGGACGGATATCGCTCATCCCGTATCATTTTCTATATTTTTTCTCGGATTTGGAATCGAACACGGACAGTGTCGGATACGAATACGAATGTGGATAGTCTCGGTCACGAATACGGAGCAAATACATGCCAAGCCGAATACAGATCGTCTAAGTCACGAATACTTATTCGGATATTGCGCGAAAACATAAAGCATATATATCGCACAAATAAATATCAATCAACCATACTACATGTCCAAAATGCAACTAGATTAGTAGTTTAACAAACAAATTTAAATATATCACACGATAATATAGGCTATTTAAGCAAGTAGTAGTAACTACTAACTAGCAACTTAGCAAGTAGCAAGTACATGACAAGGGCTAAGTAAGCAAGTGTAACTACTAACTAGCAAATCACAAGTTCACAAATCATAAATCACAACTCACACCTCACACGGTCTATAAAGTAGGTAAGATTGCTTACATAAAATTACCTTGAATTGAATATTCTGTTTAGGGAATTATGGATCATGAAGACAAACGAGTAAATGTGACTAATTCATAAATGCTTTATAGATACACATTGGAACTTCAATCAATAATAACGACCATTTAACCAATGCCACTGATGGGAATTAACACAATTGAATAGTATCTGACCAAGTTGCAGCTTAATCAATTCAAGCCTAGGTCTAAATGACAAGTCTGGGCCCAAACGTAGGCTTAAACGAAAGAGTACGAGAGATGTGAGGACTGAGGAGATAGTATAAGTGGGCTGCACCATATATGGTATGCTAAGCTAAGAAAACTTACCTCACCAAACATAGCTCGTAGACCATTTATGTGCTTCGCATCAGCTAATTTTATTTCACGTGCAAATACCTCTAACTTGTCCTTTATTTGTTGGTTTACTATAGACTCAATTTTTCTCAAATCTTGAGGCTGGACATGTTTCCCTGTTATGGACTAACAGTTGAGTTGACAAGCAAGGAAATACATCATGTGAATGAATATGAAAAAACCCATATCATACCATGGGAGAAATCAAATCTCAGCTTATTTGGGAGAACAATGGAACCTTTCTGGTCGACATGACCACTAAGAACTTCCTGCACTTACAATGGCATAATCATCAAGAGTGCAAAAGAGCATCTGTGTAAATTTTAGAGTAGAAACATACCCTCAGAGCAAAGTTCAGCATATGGGTATACACTTATGGTTTGGAGCGATCAGAGCACGCCAGACATAATCAACCTACCAATGATAACATGATTATTCAAATATGATTTAGCAAATATCACAGATGAACTGATTCAATATAAAGATTCTATTAGTAAAGAATGTAAAGAATGTTACCGTTGGTAGGTAGATCGTAATCAGTATCTAAGTGTTTAACCATAGTTCAAAATACGAAAAATGCAAAACAGCCAGAAGCTAACAGCCAGGTAAATTTACTACATTGAATATTGGAAGCAACTATACCTAATAAAAGCTTAATGAGATTTGAGAAAACAAGCATAATTAGATTTCCAAGCATATGCTCCCAAGAGGCCAACACACTGATGCTCCCAAGTCCCAAGCATATGCTCCCAAGAGGCCAAGAGTTGTAAACTGATTTCAGATTTCAGAGTTCAAAGCTCCACAATATGGCATTATGTAAACTGATTCCAGATTTCAGAGTTCAGAGATCCACAATCAGCATATGTAACTTAACTATGTAAGCATATGCCCCCAACAATCAATCCAACATATGTAAACTGATTAAAGCATTCAGACATGATTTCATTTCAGCACAACCATTCAAAGGCTCAAAGCATTTAGACATGATTTCGGGCTCTCATTTCAGCAAAACCATTCAAAGGCTCAAAACATTCAGACATGATTTCAGAGTTCAGACATTGTTGTAACTTGTAACAAACTAACAATCAACATATGTAACTTAACTATGTAAGCATATGCTCCCAACAATCAGTCCAACCATTCAAAGGCTCAAAGAAATGCAGACATTCAGCAATCCTTTGGAGAGAAGAACCTGTCATCAAGAATGAAGAACATGGTCACGTGGTCAGACAAATTTCTTGCAAAGACAAGCTGAAAAAAGGAAGAACTGTGGATGTTTGCAACTTTGCATACATTCTTTGAGAGAAGCGATTCTAGGTTGAGAACTTGAGATCAAGCCTTGGGTTGATTGAGGGGGGGGGGCAGCAGTGAGCCAGTGACTAAGGGGGAGGCGGGGAGCTGCGGCGCTAGGGGGAGCAGAGAAGGGGGCAGAGCAAGACTGAGGGGGAGCGGGAAGAGAGGGGAGGGCGGCGGCGCGAGGGTGGTGCAGAGAAGGGAAGGGGGCATCGGAGGAAGGGAGGGCGGCGACACGGGAGAACTGAGAAGAGAGGGGAGAGGGGAAGGCAGCGGCGCAGGAGGGGGAGCAGAGAGTGCAGCATCGTAGGGGAGAGCGGTGATGCGGGAGTGGGGGGGACCAGAGAGGAGCGAGAGCAGAGAGGGGAGATTGTCGGCGGGGGAGCAGAGGGGAGAGGCGTGGCGTACCTCTATTCGATGGCGGGACGATAGCGTTTTGGAGGTGGCAAGCTCGATTCGGTGGCGGAGATGGTAGGGCGAGCTCGATTCGGCGGCGACGAGGTCAAATCGGCGACGCAAGATGGCTGGAACCGGGGCGAGTTTGACTCGACGGTTGGGGAGGCCGAACCCTAGCGCGTTGCAACAAAAGAACGAAGTGGTCGGGGCGTCGAGCGCTGTTCTCCTCTTATCTTCCGCCTTGGCGCCCGCCTCGCCTTGAGCCGTCGAGAGCCGCGAAGGACCGCCCTAGACTACCGAGCTTCGCCTCGTCGCCCGTTTCGCCTAGTACACCGCCTCGGAGGTAATCACCACGGAAGAAGACCGACTTGCGCCTAGGCGATGCCTAGGCAAACAAAAACATCCAGAAGCTTGGCACGCACGCGTCGACGTACTGCGACGTGAGCCAGTGGTCGATGGGCGTGGCCGGTGGGGGAGGCTGAGGAAAGTTGCAGCAGCTAGCGGGGGAGGGCGCGGGTGGGGGAGGTAGAGATGAGGAGGGAGGGGAGGAGGCGGCGGCTGCGAGGGTGGAGGGAGACGGCGGCTGTGGCGGTGAAGGAGGGAGGCGACGACGGCAGCGAGGGAGGTGGGAGGCGAAGGGGGAGGGGTAGATGAAGATGAGGATTGACCGATTGAGGACTGAGGATTTGAGGAAGTGAGGAGGTACCGCGGGAGGGGAGGTGGAGGCGGCGGCAGTGGTGAGGAAGGAGGCACACGACGGCGGCGCGGTGAGGGTTAGGGTCCGGACGGGAGGATGATTTGGTTCTACAGGCGGGAGATGTGGGCTGCAGTGCGGGAGCAGGGAGGATGATGGCTAAGGAAATTGGGGATGGCGCGATCTCTCTCGGATAGCTGCGGACAATCGTCGGATAGATCCGATTTAATCGCTGGATAGCGTCGAATAAGCTGGATAGCTCCCCAACCGAATCCGACTTTGTATCCGGAGGGAAAAACCCGAATCTGTATCCGAATTCGAAAAAGACAACCGGATATCCATGAAAAAGTTCTGAATTTTGCCATATTTATTCGGTCGGTCGATCGGGAAGTATCCACTCCGTTTGCACACCTGCGGTCCGCTTAGCCCATTGGGCCCGAAAAATTCCAAAAAATCACAAAAAATCCCTAAAAAATCAAAAAATTATGTAGAATTTAGAAATAGATATGAAAATTATAAAAATGAGACAAGCATATTTAAAATGTAATAAAGATCTTTATTAATGTTCAAATGGTTGCCTCGTTAAAACATTTACCAAGTAAAAATTCAACATAAGAAAATCTTGGCAAAGGAAAAAAGAGTACAACTTATAGCTCTACATACGTCCGTGTCGTTGTCTAGGTACAGATTTTCGAACACCTCCAAAAACTTTGGATTTTCCACAAAGTGTTGTATTTGTGAATCAGCTTATTCCTAGTCCTTCATAGTTAGAAATATCTCCACCATCTCACTTATGAGACATATTCTTCTCTCCTCCAATATTCTTCCAAAAATACTAAAAGCAATCTTACAGGAAACCATCGAGACATGAACAGTTAACACATAACGTGCAAGTATAGATAGCACGGGATATGCTAACTTATGGTCATGCCACCAATGCAAAATCAACCCCCTTGGGACTATCAGAACAGTTCCTTGATCGTAGTAAATTTTGAAATTGATTGCGTCCGACATATTCGACGTACTGCATCATAAACAAGATTATCAAGATTAACCATAAATCTAAAACTAAACTACACACCTAAAAGGATAAACTACAACATATTATACTACGTACGCATACATCTAAAACTAGTTAAAAAATTACCTATAAGGTGGACGATCGGACAGGCAGTGCTTCACTAGCTCCTCTTTTCTCCTCTACTCATCTGTGCTCCTCTCCCTTCCCTTCCCTCTTTCTATTTTTTTTTTCTAAATAAGTGAATATTGCCCGAATTTTGTGGGGCTTTTATAGGGAGGTTGTTTCAACATTTGGAACGATAATTTGCCTAAATTTTAGGTAAATCACCATTCCAAATGTTGACAAGGTCTTTCAACACTGTTAGTGGGTGACAGGGCTTCTGTCGCCATTCCAAACAGCGAAATGGCCTTGTCACCAAAATGTATCTTAACTAATAAAAGAAGGAGTTTACATCGCGCAGCGGGACGATGTCCTTTCTCCCGTGGGTGCGATTGGCCTTGCCCACGCCTTCCAAATTTTCTTATCGAAGCGCACCAATATGTAGACCCAACCTGACAGGAACAAGGTTTCGCCCCCCAGTGACTCGCGAATGTATCCATGCCCTCACTTTTTCGCAACCACCCAAACCGTCGTCGGCCCACTTCTTCACATGCACACACCGAAATTCGTCGCCGTCCCACTCCTTTCTGTCTCGCGCTGCGACTCAGCACCTGCGCCCATTCGGTATTTGCTTCATGCCTCAGAGATCCTAACCCCCTCCGGCACTCAGTTCACGGTTTTCAATGACGACACACAAATATGAGGAGATCCCACAGCTTAGGAGGAGGCGGCGCGGGGTGGTAGTGCCGGTGATAGGAAGAGTTAAGGGGAGGGGAGGCGGCGTCAGGAATGGGAGAAGGCACTAGGAGGGAAGGGAGGAGAGGAGGCTGTACCTTGGAGGCGTCAGGGAAGGGAGGAGAGGCAGCGATGGCGTATAAGGAAGAGGTAGAGATGAATGCGTCATTCCCTTACCTTATCGTCGTCTCGAGTTCATCGCGCTATGTCCTCTTCATCCAAATCCCCCCTTGCGTTGTTGTCGCCTCCTGTTCAACACCGGCTGAGCAAGCATTACCACCTCCTCCTCGCTTACCACCGCAACGCCGCCACTACCTTCTCCCCTAACTTGCCACCTCCTTGCTGTAATGTGCCTGGCGAGGGCTGCAGTGGCCAATGGCTGTAAGAACTAAGGCGTGGTTTGGGTTCAGGTTGGAAGAATGTGGCTATCGACACGTAGTCCTCTTCCTTGTCAACCGGCAATGGCTGGGAATAGGCAGCATGTTGGGAGAGGGAAGTCAACATCAACTTCAACTTCTGAAGGTAAGCAATCTATGAGCTCAAAATTTTAATTTTCGGCAATGGCTGATTTGCTTTTCCTTTCCTAGCGTCCGCTTCGTCCGAATCCGATCACCAGCTAGGGTGCGGTCGCCAACTTTACCCGCTGCTCGCTACGCCACCGCCGGAGAGGAGATGCCGCCGAAGAAGAGAAACCGAGAAGAAGAGAAAGACGAAGGTAGAGGGGGCTGGCGAGCTCATTGCCGCTTCGATCCACCGTGCCTGCCCGGTGCTTACTCTTTTTCTCTGTTTGTCTCATGACCTAGCGGCCGTTCGCGTGGCGCGCTTTCTGTTCAACGGTCCCAGCGACTCGGAGCCGGAGCCGGAGTTCTCCTCCGACGCCTCCGCCGCCGCCGACGACACCGACGACGACCCGGAGGATTTCACTGAGGAGGGCCTTAGGGCGAGGGACGTGGTGCTGAGCGTGTCCGAGTCCGTCGTCTCCCTCGCCGCCTCCATCGGTAATTTGTTGTTGGCTTTGCGAATTGCGCATGTGCAATTTGTTGCCTCTCGCGTGAGCAATTTGTTGTTGGCTTTGCGAATTGCGCAGATGGGGACCCCCTGTCCACCTTCGCCTGCACGGGCACGGTGGTCGCTAACGAGGGCTCTGCGTCGTGGGTCATGACCTCTGCAACTCTGATCAGGAAGCGTGGAAGCGACACCGAGGTGCATGAAGCGTCCGATATCAAGGTCAGCACAATTACCTGCGATTTCGCCTATTGTGTTGTTGCGTTTCTTGATGTGCTGATTGGTGGATTGCACAGATTGAGGTACTTCTGCATAACAAGAAGGTTGTCAAGGGGCACTTGATCATGTACGATTTGCAGTACAATATCGCCGTTGTTTCCATTGAGTGGGAAGTGAATCTCCCTGCGGTGATGCTCAATGACCTCCCAGACTCGTATTTCTTGATGCCTAGGCCGGTGGTTGCCATTGCCCGGGAATTCGGGCCTCGAAGTTTACAGATGAAGCGTGGGGAGATGTTCCGCGAAATTAACAAGTTGGATTGCAATGAACTTATGGTCAGCACTTGTCATATCAAGCAGGTAAAAGCAAATAACGAAAAATAAAAAGTCACTACTAGTCTTGTGAGTTCTGCTTATATTGGTAGAAATTAAGCTCCATAAGTGGTCACATTTTCAACCGATGTATTTCTGTATGGATCCTTGGCATCATTGGATGAATACTCGTTTACAATTGTACCATCCCCCCCTCCTCCCCAGAGTTTCATTGGGGGGCTTCTGATGGATTTAGAGAGAAGAATTATTGGGATGAATTTTGTAGACGAGGAAACCACCCCCTTCTTGCCGGTTGAGGTTGTTGGGAGATGCCTGAAGCACTTCAGAAAGTTTGGGTAAGCCATTGTTTACCTTTTCTCTTGAATGTCTAACAGGATGCAATGATGCATATAATACATGAGTTGCTTACTGACTTGTTAGGACCACTTACAATCTTATTACTGTTGTATTGTAGAATCCTTGAAAAACAAAAGCATTCAATTACACATTGATAGATGCAACCAATCTTATGATGAGTGCAGAGCAATCAAACAGCCATGGCTTGGAATAAGGGGTCGAGCTCTTCACATGTTGGAATTAACCAAGTTGGTGGAAATATGCCACAAGTACCCTAATCCACCTTCTGGAATTCTTGTGGAGATGGTACCTATCCATCCTCCAACTCTCCCTTACAAAAAAAAAAACTCCCAAGTCTCCAACCCACACCCCTGCCTCTTTTCCAAAACTCTCTATCTCTCTCTCCTGCAATTAGTTATGTTGGCTTAGATAACTAGTAGTATGAGATGACACTGTTCAGTTAGGATGTTTTGTGCCCATTGACTTAAATCACATTCTCATACATTTCATAGATTCCTGAAGTACGATCTGCAAATTGTGGAGGCATTGAAGTTGGTGATATCATCACTCAACTTGATGGAGCTGCTCTGTACTCGGTGGCACAGGTATTATTTTTGTGGTAAATCTATTTATTGCAAAGCTAACTTCAAACGAAATAGAATTGTTTGTTCGTAGATATGTACTCATGCAACATGTGATGAAATCAAAGAGTTGTTTTATTAGTAGACTAAAATGTGTTACGTTCCAACAGTGAAATCAACCATATGATGTTTGTAAAACAAATTTGTTTTTGGGAAAATTGGCTACAGGACACCCAAATTTTGTGGCATTTACTAGGACACTGATTTTTTGTGTTTTTGCTGGAAAACACTAAACTTTAGTGGTTCTTTGTTGGTGGATACTTTGACCATTAAAATATAATATTCGGCTGATTAGGAGAGAGAAACAAAATAAAATGACTACTTTGTCCCCCTCCTTTCTTTTATCCTTTGCTGAGGCAAGCTCATTGGCGTCTGATCCACCACTCGCCTCAAGCTGCTACCGTAACTCCCTCACTCTTTCTTGCTGTCCAAACCCCCATTCCTATCTCTCACCATATCCCCTCCCCCCCTTCTTCTCTCCAAAGCACATTCACCACCGTTGTCGACATGGTGAGCTTGCCATTCTTCCCCAATTTCCGCCACTTCTCAAAATTCGCCATCCCCATCTATCTTCCTCCCAAATTGGTCCTTCCCCATCTATCTTCCTCCCAAATTGGTCCTTCCCCATCTTCCTCAACCCCCTTGTGAGTCCACAAAACCCTCCTTAGTCCTCGTCGTCGGAGCCTCTCTGTCGGTGTGCCGTGTTGCGGCCGTGTCTGCGCCGCCCCGTTGTGCTCACTGACCCGTCGCTTCGAGCCTTGCCCGCTCGTGACGCGTGCGTCACCATGACCGCCTCGAGCCCCTAAACCTCACCGCATCTGTGCCCGAGCCACTCCGTTGGCGTAGCTTACCGCCGACGAGCCCCTTCGCCGCGTCAAGGAGGCCCACGTCGCTAGCTCTCCACCGGCATCCTTGACCCCATAAACCACCACCAACGGGTTCCCCTAGTCGAGGCCGTGCCTGTGCTCGCGTCACATCCCTCGTTCTATTGCCGGAGTCGGGCCACCAACAAACTCTTCATCCCCGCGGCCATCGTCCCAACTTCACCGTTATGGTCGCCGTAGTCATCCTCATCATCTCTTTCCACCAAAAACGGACCCATCATGTCTAAGAACACGCTGAGCTCCCACCGTTGTCACCGTTCCACCACCGCAACACAGCGTTGTCAGCAAGCCCTTGGGCGGAGCCTGTGTTCGTGTGGGAGGATGAGAGCAAGGAAGGGAGAGAGTGGATGAGGCTAACAATGGGATCAAGAGGGCATGTGGGCTTAGCTGTTACGGGGACAAAACAAAATTTTCACTCACCTTCTCTAATCCTCTAGAGGTGATCAGATAGACTGTGCCGCTTGGACCGGCCCGAAGCATGGCACTGTTGGCCCGGTCTGAGCGTACGTGCCGTGCTTGGGCTCGCACCCTGGCCCAGCGGGGCGGCACGGCCCGCAATAGAGGTGGCGCGGTCGAGCGCGGGAGAGGAGGTGGCGGCTTGGCGCGGCCAGGCGCGGAGGAGGAGGTGGTGCGGCCGGTACGGAGGAGGAGGTGGCGCGACGACGGCCGGTCGCGGCGGAGGTGGCGATGCGGCCGGGAGCGGCGCCGGCGCGAGACGGAGGAGGTGGCGGCGGACGCTGGGCGTGGCACCGGGCACGGAGGCTGCTGGGCGCGGGGCGGAGGAGAGGAGGAGGCTAACCCGAGCACAGCGCGGCTAGACGCGGGGAGGTCGGGCGGCGGCGTAGAGGCGGCTACCGGTCGGGCGTGGGGAGGCTAGGTGCGGCGGCGGCGCTGGCTGGGCGTGGGGAGTCTAGAGCCGCTAGTGCTGGCTCCCGGTTTTAATGGGCCAGCCACTGTATCGCCGGCCCAACACGACCTGAGGTGCTGACGTGCCGTGCTTGGGTTAGCACCCCAGCCTGTGGGTCGGCACAACACGACTGGCATAGTTAAACGGGCTAGCCATGCCGGGCCGGGCGGCCTGTTTGGCCATGACTACTCTCCTCTCAACAAAAAATGACATTTTAATGGGCCAGCTGTCTATCAGCAAAGAGTCACCAAAGTTTAGTGTTTCTTAGCAAAGACTTAGAAAAACCAGCATCCTGGAGCAAATACTACAAAATTTGAGTGTCCTGCGGCCAATTTTGTCTTTGTTTTTCTATTATATGCAATGCTTGGTTTGTGTGTAGCTGTGGTGGTGCCCTTGTCCTTTTTATTATGTACTATTAGTCTTTCAAGTTATATCTCCTCCATGCCCACCTCACTTTCTGTCCATCTGACCTCTCGGATAAATTTGAACACGGTGCTTTAGCGTTTTTATACGACAACCAGATCTCACTCCCTGTTTGAGTCTCCTTAATTTTGTGGAGCTTGTGCTCGCGTGTCTATTCCATTCTCAGCTTACTGCGATGCTTCTAGACACAATGGAGGTTGTAATGAATATGCAGAAACCAGTTGTCCTCCAGGTTAGTTCAGGTACCTGCCTTAGTTATTGTATTTTTTTTACCAAGTTAATATTAATTTATCTGTGCATTGTTAAATAGGCAGTCATCCAAAGACCCAGAGATTGTACAACATTTGTTGCAAACTTGAACATAGTGGAGCCTGCCCCCGGTGAATGTGACCTGTTGTTCAAAAACAGGTTTTTATTTCTGAGGCAATTTGATGCTCACACAACTCATGTTTTATGGGTGATTTATGTTGAGTATTGTTTCAATTGTAGATGGAGATTGCGCCTGCCATAAGAACGGAAGTGGCGACGGGTGTTTCGGAGCTAACCGCCTGCGCGACGATAGTTTTCAGCAGCAGGTGTACATAGTTTTTTTTGTTGCATCGCATGACCAGAAGTCGGCACTAATCTTTCTCCACTGTTCAACAGTTCAGTTGATTGGGCATCACTGCCACGCAAATTCAAGAGATTTTTTAATGCTCTAAATTTCTGCTTTCTTGATCGGATAGTTTTTTAGTTTTATACTTTTATGCACTCACTTCAACAGTTCAAATGTATCTAATTTTATTTAGTGAGCGCTCTCCTTAGGTGGAAGTGGAACACATTACTTGCTCGTGCAAGTTGTTTTTTCATTAAATAATTCCAAAGGACTGAAAATTGCTTCCGAGAGGAATCTAATTGTCCGTAAGTCGCCGTGCTTGGTAACGAGATAGACCTGATGGGCTGCTGCCTGCATGAGCCACTTTCGAGAGAGAGAGAGAGACAGTGGATCAACCTGGGCCCCGGGACGAGACCACGCTAGGATATTACGCCGCAGACTCCCCACTGTTTTTCACGGGCAAGCCCACCACTGACGACCCCGGTCATATGTAGGTCGGGAGAAAGAAACGAAATGAAGTCCGTCGTCTCAAAAAAAAAAAAAAAGGGGAGAAAGAAGCGAAGCAACAACGCGCGCCTGTGATCTCGCTCGAGCGCGCGGGTCGACGCCGGCGACGCCTCGCTCCCCGCTTGCTGCCGCCGCCACCTCCCCAGCATATACAGCAATCACGGGGGCGCCCAGACGCGCTGGGAAGATGCCGAGGAAGAATAAGGGTTGCGGGAGCTTAGCGGCAACAAGCACATGGAAGAGGCAAAAGACACCACCGAAATCGTGAATTGCATGCAGTTTATTGCGATCGCTCAGGACCGTTAGATCCAAAACGAGAACAAGATGAGGAGGAGACACAGAAGCGCGAGGGGGTTTTCGGAAAATGTCAAGTGGGGGTGGGAACAGGACGTAAGATGGCAAAAGTGGAGTGGGGGAGTTCAACATCTTTCGATCTTGTTCACCCGTTTTGAATCCAACGGCCCTGAGCAAGTATGTCTATATATTCACCAATATGGCCATGTACACCTGATATGTTGCCGTCAATGTCATCCATAAACTACTAGCGCACCAAGTTCGGTTCTTATTTTTCAGTTTTCACTGTGCTAGACGTGTCGCGCATATTACGGAGGACTCTACGGGCTGTTTGGTTTGTTGCCCAGCAATACCTTACTAAAATTTGGTTGTGCTCTCAAGATTTGGTCTGGTTTGGTTTGTGCCGAAAATTTGGTATGCTTGCGAAATTTGGTAACGCACGAGTGATTGGGGCTAAACTCCTAAGGGTTTGTTTGGATACACTGTGACCCGACTAAATCCATTCGAATCGATTCAGAATTTGAACTAAAATCTCTTCCAATCCGAAGTGATTAGTTTTAATTTCTTCCTATCCAAACAAACCCTTAGGGTTTTGAGAGCGGCCAATTCCTTCACCAAAAAATGGGCAGGACCGCAGGACTGCTTTGCCTATGATGACATGGCCATGAGGGATGGGTTGTATTAAATGCATATTTTGTTCAATTACGAAACTTGAATTGACAATATCTCTTAAATCTGGTACCCAATTTGTGATATGTTTTAACCGATGTATTCCTTGTGATTTAATCAACAAAATAAAATCCATATTAGCTATATTATGAAACAAAAATAAAATAGATGTCATGTGGGGCCCATATGATATAATCACAATTTTGGTAAACTTTGGCATGATTGCAATCCAAACACATCAATTTGTACCCTAATTTCGGTATTGCCTGTAAATTGGTATTGCTACGATCCAAGAACCATTTTTTGCTCAGGTTTTGGTATTATTTAGGTTTTGGTATTACCAAAATTTTGGTCTGGCTTCTTGTGTCATAAACCAAACAGGCTTGTACGTCCCCGTGGTCATAAACCAAACAAACCCCTTTGTGCTGGACTTCCCTTAAGTCTAGGTCTAGTGCGCGCCTTCCCCTTTCTAAGACCGTTAGATTGAATTTGGATGGTCCGATTGAGAAGAGGTGTTCGGATAGCTCGAACGTTCCCTTACATTATGAGGCATCCGATTGAATTTGGGCGGCCCTGATGTAACTGTGTGTCCGTATGGTCCGCACATTCCCATCTCCTTGGACCACTCGATCAAGATCGTAGGGTCCTGGTTTGTCGCGCCTTTTCCTTTGTCTATTGGACCTCCTCATCATCTGGTCTTTTTGCAAAGACCATCCTCTTTTTTCACGACCACCTCTTCTGATCATGACCTTTGGTCTTTTTGCAAAGACCACTCTCTTTTGTCATGATCACCTCTTGTGGTCATGACCTCTGGTCTTTTTGCAAAAACCACCCTCCGTGGCCTTTTTGCAAAGACCACTTTGGTGGGACAGGACCTCTTTGGCCCTCTGCGGGACCTCCTCCTCAGGACCTCCTCCCGCACGACCTCCTCCTATGACCACCCCTGGGTTGGACCTCTCCTTAGGTCACGACTTTCTCCTATTGCTTTGACCAACCTCTTTGTTTGAGCCAACCCTGTCCACTTTCTCCTTTCTGCACGCTTGCAACAGAAAGTCTCTGAACATTAAATGCCGCTGCGGCACATTTAATACTATCACCTCCGTGGTACCCCTCCTCCCCTATTGTCCCCTCCTTTACCTGCTCCTGTCCTCTCCTCCACCCATCCTTGAACACGTGTGCCCTTGAACTCCCCGCGGCTCAAGCCTTATAGGCTTGGACAACACCCCATCTTCGCCTTCTTTCTCATTTCAACTCCCTTGCTCTCTCTCAGCAAGCTCGTGGGACCTCCCTCTCAAGCTCTGGACCTCCCCTGACCAGCTCTCTAGACCTCCTACAAACCTTCAGAACCTTTTGTTGGTTCTAGTGGCGCTTCCTTTGAAGTTCTCTTGGCTTTTGTTTGAGCTTGTTTTGAGTGGTTGTTGTTCTTTCGTGTTGATTTCGACGACGCCGAGGAGCTTGAGTTCTTTGAGGAGGAAGACCCCCCCAAGCCTTCAAGCAAGGCAAGTCATGCCCTTGATCATATTGGCACCTATTATTTCAACCTATGTATTTTCTGTTTCAAGCTAAGTACTGCATGCATATTTTACTTAGTATTTCAATACATGTGTTTACGCTCATAGCTAGACCTAACTCCTTTGTATGGCCAATGTTGACATTTCAACTTATCTTGTTGTCGCTTTAGTTAAAAACCTGGTTAGTACTTTAGTATGACCAGGACCTCTTAAAAAGAAAAATGCTTAGTCAAGCTTAGACCAAAATCTTGATTTGGGATGTTTTGCTAAAGACCACTGTTTTACCTCAAATGTTTTGACCATGGCATTGGGTTGTCCTGAAAATCGTCTTTCAAATGCAAATGTTGGAAAAATGATTTGGACGTGGGCGAGCCTTGGTTGGTCTCATGGTAGGTGTACGGGGAGTGCACAGGGGTCGTGTCAGCTCACACCCCAGGGTTGAGGATGTCACCCATGTCAATTAAGGATCGGTCTTTGAGCGTTACTTTGCTAAGCCCTTTCGTGCAACCACAAGTCTTGTGTGGGCGGGACCTGGCCGAATAATTTACAATGTCTCACCATGGTTGTCTTTTGGATGTGTGGGTGGTCCTTCGTGACCTACTTTCTTACATTCCCACCTGGCGCAAAAGGGGACCTGAACTCTGCGGGCAGGGAGCCCAAAGGCGGTGAAACCTTAGCGAGGAGGACCTCGGTGAGAAGGAGCATTGTAAAGGCCATGTGATAACCTTTTAGCCGCACACCTTCGGAAGTGTGTGAGCGGGCAGTGCAATTTGGTTATCTCTTGTGGGTAGAGCTGTACACCTCTGTAGAGTGAAATCTATTCGAATAGCCGTATCCACAGTCATGGACATGCTAGCAAAGCCTCTCTAAGTTAGTCTTTGGTTTTGGTTTTCAAATGGTTTTAAAAACTGGTTCTGGATTTCCATCCAATGTGTTTTGGGCGAAGCCCTGGCGGTTAGCCTGGTGTTAGGAGGTCATCCTATACCCCTTACTCTTGTTATCATTCATTCAAAATCAGTGTTGAAAATGAACTTTTATGTATAGTGTAATCTGCCTTCGAAACTATTACTTGTAATTGTAAGAAACTTGGCTTTATGCAAACTAACCCTGTAAGCTCTCCTTGTGATATCCAATTATCCATGTTATTCTGTTATTTGACGGGTGTGACTTGCGAGCACAGTTATTGTGCTCACTCTTGCTTGAAATAATATTTTGAGCAGGTGAAAAGATCTTTGCTGAGGACCAAGAGGTCCTAGACGATTAGGCCACACCCTCCAGCCAATTGCATGTGGTGTATTGGATGGACCCTCTTTTGCTTTCCGCTGTGTGCCCTTTTGTTGGCTTGTAAGCCAACTTTGTAATCAACTCTTTTGATGTTAATTAAGTTCTCGTTGATGTATGATTATCACTTGTGTTGCTGTGTGAACTAGCTGTTGATCCTTGGGACTAGTTCGGAACACAGGAGATGTAGGGCTTTTTCCAAGTCCCACGACCTCCCCCTGGAGTGGTCGTGAGATTTGGGGAGGTCCTGGATCTCAAGACCTCCTCGGGTTAGGTCTCAGGACCTCCAGGTGGTCCTGCTGGACCTCCTCGGGTCAGGTCTCAGGACCTCCAGGTGGTCCTGCTGGACCTCCTGGGTGGTCCTAGAGATCCTCTCGAGAGTTCCTGGTGGACTTTTCGGGAGATCTAGGAGGTCCCCTCGGGTGGCCCCTGGTTGGGTCGTGACAAGTGGTATCAGAGCATCTGGCTGTAGGTCGTAACCTAATAGAATGGTCGTTAGCAGAATTTCAAAACTGGGTTTACCAACAAGAAAAGTAAACTGTTCTCCTCTTATCTGGGTCATCCTTCTAATCTTATCCCCTTCCAGTGTCCTCCTTATCTCATGCTTCCCTCACTGTTTTGTAATGGTAACTGGATCCTCTTTCCTTTGAAACATCTTTAGGAGGTCGTTGGCCTTGGTGTTCTGGTTCCTTTCCTTTGTAGGACCACCCTGGGTGTGGTCATGAGTGGTAGTGTCCTCCTTATCTCATGCTTTCCTCACTGTTTTGTAATGGTAACTGGATCCTCTTTCCTTTGAAACATCTTTAGGAGGTCGTTAGCCTTGGTGTTCTGGTTCCTTTCCTTTGTAGGACCACCCTGGGTGTGGTCATGAGTGGTAGTCCTTTTAGCAAAGACCACCCTTTGGGTTCTTTTTGCAAAGACCACCCATTGTGACCACGACCTCTTTGCTTGCAGCCCTGAGGGCGGTAAGTTGCGAGTAGAACGTGTTTGCGTTTTGGAGTTGGTTGTTTTGTTGTTGTGGGTGTTTTGACCTCTCCCCTTGGCTCTTTTCCCCTTTCCTAATCTTTAAGGCCCTGGCAGATGGTGACAACCAGTGGCAATGGCAGCACCAGTGGTTAGGGCAGAGCCAGTGGCAGTGATCCTGAAGCACCAGTTCCACAACCACCTCCACCTCGAGCTGAAGGTCCAAATTGGAATCAGATGATGGTAAATCAAGTTCAGTTTATCAATTTGCTAGCAACACTCAGAACCTCCAAGCAGCAGCAGCAGCTCAACCCCCAGTGTTTGTACCGCCTCCTCCAAGGGCCAATATTGCTGAGTTTATGAGGATGAGACCTCCCACTTTTTCCAGTAGTGCTGAGCCTTTAGAAGCTGATGATTGGCTCAGGACAGTGGGTAGGAAGCTGGACATGATCCAGTGTACTGATCGTGAGAGGGTGCTTTTTGCCTCTCACCAACTCACAGGACCAGCCTCAGAGTGGTGGGACAACTTCACCCAATCCCACACTGATGCTCAGGCCATCACTTGGGGGGAATTTGTGTAAGCTTTTCGTAGTGCCCACATTCCCCCGAGCATGATGACCTTGAAGAGGAAGGAGTTTTGTGCTTTGCGTCAAGGCAATCGTTCAGTCATTGATTATTTGCACAAGTTCAATCAGCTTGCCAGATATGCACCAGAAGATGTGGCAACTGATGAGTCCAAGCAAGAACGTTTCTTGGAAGGCTCAATGATGAACTTATTGTTCAGCTTATTGCCCAAGACTACTCAGATTTTCAGCAGCTTGTGAGCAAAACAATTCACTAAGAGGGCAAACATCTTGAGATAGAGAACCGCAAGAAGAGAAAGACAGCTCAGCAGACCAGTTCTAGGAGTTTTTCGAGGCCCAAAACCTCTCAGTTCCAACCAGTGAGACTTGGGACCTCCTCCCCATCAAGACCTCCTATCCCAGTTAGACGTCGGGCACCTCCAGTCCTCAAATGACCTCCTTAGGAGGTCATTTCCAAAAGAAGTCACCAGTGACCTCCGCAGCAGGGGTCACGTGTTTCTTTTCCAATGAAGTGGGGCATTATTCCAATAGATGCCCAAAGAAGCTACAAGCCACCACCTCAACTCTAACTCCCGTACGAGTTGGCCAAGGACCTCCTCAGGCTGGCAACAATCTTATGGTAAAGCCTTCGGTCCAGTATATTAGAGGACGTGTAAACCACGTCACAGCTGAAGAGGCTCAAACCGCATCAGATGTGGTCCTTGGTACGTTCCTTGTCAATTCAGTACCAGCAACAATTCTTTTTTATTCAGGAGCTTCTTATTCATTTGTTTTAACTAAGTTTGTGGGTAAAAATGGGTTAGCTATATCTCCTTTAGTAAACCCTATGTTGATCCATTCTCCGGGCTCATAAATGAGGACTAGCTGCTTATACCCAAATCTTACCTTGGAGATCTTGAGAGTACCCTTTTCTGCAAGGGGGATTCCAGGATTTGCCCTCATGAGATAGATAGATTTCAGATTTTGTCCCCCATATGTCTATGACATGTGGGTTCAGGGCCCACATGTCATAGACACATAGGGGGGCAAAATCTGAAATCCATCTATTCACTGGGGCAAATACTAAATTATTCCTTTCTGCAAACTTAGTGGTCTTGCACTCCCAAGGGCTAGATGTGATTCTTGGAATGGATTGGTTGGCCAAGAACCAAGGTCAGATAAACTGTGCCAAGAAGTCCATTGTGCTCACCAATGAGCAGGGAATTCAAGTTGAGTTCAACCCCAGGACCTCTCCTAGAGGAGGTCCTAGCCTGGCCTGTTTGAAGAAAGTGAAGCTTAAAGACCTCCCTGTGGTAAGGGAGTACCCTGATGTGTTCCCAGATGAGCTACCTGGAATGCCTCCGGACAAGGATCTAGAGTTTGTCATCAATTTAGTCTCAGGGACAGCATCAATCTCCAAGAGACCTTACAGATTGCCTGTCAATGATCTTGTCGAGCTAAAGCAGCAGATCGAAGAAATGCAAAGCAAAGGTTTTGTTCGGCCAAGCTCTTCACCTTGGGGAGCTCCAGTGATCTTTGTAGCAAAGAAAGACGACACTTAGCGTATGTGTGTTGATTACAGAGCACTCAATGATGTTACAATCAAGAACAAATATCCTTTGCCTATGATTGATCCTATGATTGATGACTTGTTTGACCAGCTAATGGGAGCCGTAGTGTTTTCCAAGATTGATTTAAGGTCGGGTTATCACCAGTTAAAAATCCGACAAGAGGACATCCCAAGGATAACATTCTCAACTCGTTATGGACTCTATGAGTTTACTGTTATGTCTTTTAGGTTGACCAATGCTCCTGCCTACTTTATGAACTTGATGAATAAAGTGTTCATGGAGTACTTAGATAAGTTTATCATTGTCTTCATTGATGACATTCTAGTGTACTCCAAGACTGAGGCAGAGCATGAAGAGCACCTTAGGGTGGTCCTAGATAAGCTCAGAGACCACCAGCTCTATGCCAAGTTCAATAAGTGTGACTTTTGGATGAAAGAGGTCACCTTTTTGGGGCATGTGATGTGAGTAGCAGGTGTGATAGTCAACCCTAGCAAGGTCCAAGATGTGCTAGATTGGAAGCCACCCAAGTCAGTACCTCAGGTCAGAAGTTTTCTTGGCATGGCAGGGTACTACTGTAGGTTTATTGAAGGTTTTTCAAGCCTAGCAAGACCCCTCACTCAGTTTCTCAAGAAAGAAAGCAAGTATGTGTGGACACCAGCCTGTGAGCACAGTTTCCAGGAGCTGAAAAAGCGTTTGACCTCTGCCCCAGTGCTTGTCTTGCCAGATGTCCGAAAAGACTTTGAGGTCTTTTGTGATGCTTCTCAGCAGGACCTTGGTTATGTTTTGATGCAAGAAGGAAAATTGATAGCTTATGCTTCCCGACAATTGAAGCCTCATGAAGCTAGCTATCCCACACATTACTTGGAATTAGCAGCTATAGTGCATGTCTTGAAGATCTGACGCCATTACCTCATTAGTAATCGCTGTGAAATCTTCACAGATCACAAAAGCTTAAAGTACATTTTCACCCAAGCCGGCCTCAACCTCAGGCAAAGGAGATGGTTAGAGCTCATAAAAGATTATTATTTTGGTATTCATTATCATCCGGGCAAGGCCAATGTAGTAGCTGATGCACTGAGCCGAAAAAGTTATTGCAATACCTTGACAGTCCAGAAAAGACCACCCTAATTGCTTGAAGAGATGAGACATCTCAATTTAGAAATTGTCGAGGAAGGTTGTGTGCATGTGTTGGAAGTTGAACCTACCATCCATAAACAAATTCGAGAAAATCAAGCTGAAGATAAGGACCTCCAAGAAATCAAAACAAACTTGGAGGGTGGTAAGGCCCCTAGTTTTTTGGAAGATGAATAGGGAGTCCTTTGGTTTGACAACTGCCTCTGTGTGCCGGATTGTCAAGAACTCAAGCAGCTCATCCTTAAGGAAGCCCATGGATCTCCTTATTCCATTCATCTAGGGAGTACCAAGATGTACCAAGACCTCAAAAGGAAATATTGGTGGGTCAACATGAAGAAAGAAATAGATGGGTTCGTAGCACGTTGTGATGTGTGCCAAAGGGTCAAAGCTGAGCATCAAAGGCCAGCAGGTCTACTTCAACCCTTACCCATTCCCGAGTGGAAGTGGGAGCAAGTAGGCATGGACTTCATCACTAGATTTCCTAGGACCCAATCAGGCTTTGATTCCATTTGGGTGGTGATTGATCGTTTGACCAAAGTGACACATTTCATTCCTGTCAAGACCACTTATGCAGGTAGCAAATTGGCAGAGTTGTACATGGCTCGAATTGTTTGCTTACATGGAGTGCCTAAGAGCATTGTGTCCGATAGAGGTTCTCAGTTTACCTCTAGATTTTGGGAAAGTCTCCATGAAGCTTTGGGAACAAGTCTCAATTTTA
The DNA here is from genome assembly GCA_036346255.1 of Ampelocalamus luodianensis. Classification (NCBI taxonomy): domain Eukaryota; kingdom Viridiplantae; phylum Streptophyta; class Magnoliopsida; order Poales; family Poaceae; genus Ampelocalamus; species Ampelocalamus luodianensis. The sequence continues at coordinate 47,799,576 of CM070633.1, forward strand.
GCACAGCCTATCATCCTCAAACCGATGGGCAAATAGAGCGTGTCAACCAGGTCCTTGAAGAGATGTTCCGAGTTTGTGCACTAGACTATGGGAAAAGTTGGGACAAGAATCTTCCTTATGTTGAGTTCTCTTATAAGAAAAGCTACCAAGCTAGCTTGAAGATGTCTCCATTTGAAGCGTTGTATGGAAGGCAGTGTCCCACCCCTCTCCTTTTGGGACCAAGTTGGTGAACATCAATTCTTTGGACCCGAGCTGATCCAAGAAGCTGAAAGCAAAGTGAAGCTCATAAGAGAACGCTTAAAAGTAGCTCAGTCCCGACAAAAAGAGCTACGCTGACAACCGAAGAAGAGAGTTATCCTTTGAAGTGGGAGATCATGTGTGTCTCAGGGTAACTCCCCTCAGAGGAGTAAAAAGGTTTCAAACCAAGGGTAAGCTGGCACCAAGGTTTGTCGGACCGTTCAAGGTCTTGGAAAGAAAAGGGGAAGTTGCTTATCAGTTAGAGCTGCCAGCAACCTTATCTGTGGTACATGACGTCTTTCATGTATCTCAGTTGAAGAACTGCCTTCGAGTTCCAGAGGAGCAGACCTCCCTAGAGAGTGTTGATCTTCAAGAGGACCTCACCTATGTGGAGCAGCCAGTCAAGATTTTGGATGTCGCTGGGCGTGTCACCCGAAGCAAAGTCATAAGATCTTGTAAAGTGCAGTGGAGCCACCACTCTGAAGATGAAGCCACTTGGGAGCGTGAAGAAGATCTCAAGGCTGAGTATGCCCACCTCTTTGCTGACCCAGTTTGAATCTTGGGGTCGAGATTCTCTTAAGGGGGGGGGTAGGTTTGTAACACCCTGGTTTTCGAAGCTTTTTGGAATTTCAAAATAAAGCGAACCATTTGGTTTCCTCGAAGTCTAAAATCTTAAACTGAGATTTTAGAATGGTTTTCAAATGACTAACTCCAACTTCAACTAAGCTCTCTGTGGGTTTTGTCGGTTTGATGGAATTGTTGGAGTTCTGGTGTTCCTCCCTTCCCGTGCTTACTTCGTTCCCCTTTGTGGTCCAGACCTCCTCTGGTCTAGACCTTCTCTGTGTTTCTCTTTGGTTTAGACCTCCTCAGGTCTAGATCTCCTTTGTGTTTAGACCTCCTTGTGGCCCAGACCTTCTTTGTAGGTCACGATCACCCTTAAGCTGTCTTAAGCTCAGGTTTGTGTTTCAAACTTTTTCCTTTTGTGAGATCTTGACCGTCAAGACCTTCCTTTGTGAGATCTTGACCGTCAGGACCTCCTCTTGTGAGATCTTGATCGTTAGGACCTCCTGTGGCTCCGTCATGGCAGTTAGGACCTCCCTTGTACCCCTTTTGCCCTTCAGTCTCTTAGCCTTGGACCTCTTTCCTGGATCTCCTCCGTTAGATCCTCTTCCCTTTGGATCTCACCCGTTAAAACCCCTTTGTGCTGGACTTCCCTTAAGTCCAGGTCTAGTGCACGCCTTCCCCTTTCTAGGACCGTTAGATTGAATTTGGATGGCCCGATTGAGAAGAGGTGTTTGGATGGCTCGAACGTTCCCTTACATTATGGGGCGTCCGATTGAATTTGGGCGGCCCTGATGTAAGTGCGTGTCCACATGGTCCACACATTCCCATCTCCTTGGACCACCCGATCAAGATCGTAGGGTCCTGGTTTGTTGTGCCTTTTCCTTTGTCTTTTGGACCTCCTCATCCTCTGGTCTTTTTGCAAAGACCACCCTCTTTTGTCACAACCACCTCTTGTGGTCATGACCTCTGATTTTTTTTTTGCAAATACCACCCTCTTTTGTCACGACCACCTCTTGTGGTCATAACCTCTGGTCTTTTTACAAAAACCACCCTCCATGGCCTTTTTGCAAAGATCACCCTGGTGGGATAGGACCTCCTTGGCCCTCTGCGGGACCTCCTCCTTAGGACCTCCTCCTTATGACCTCTTCCTCAGGACCTCCTCCCGCAGGACCTCCTGCTATGACCACCCCTGGGTTGGATCTCTCCTTAGGTCACGATTTTCTCCTATTGCTTTGACCAACATCTTTGTTTGAGCCAGCCCTGTCCACTTTCTCCTTTCTGCACGCTTGCAGCAGAAAGTATCTGAACATTAAATGCCGCTGCGGCACATTTAATACTATCACCTCCGTGGTACCCCTCCTCCCCTCTTGTCCCCTCCTTTACCTGCTCCTGTTCTCTCCTCCACCCATCCTTGAACACGTGTGCCCTTGAACTCCCCACGGCTCAGGCCTTATAGGCTTGGACAGAACCCCATCTTCGTCTTCTTCCTCATTTCAACTCCCTTGCTCTCTCTTAGCAAGCTCTTGGGACCTCCCTCTCAAGGTCTGGACCTCCCCTGACCAACTCTCTAGACCTCCTCCAAACCTTCAGAACCTTTTGTTGGTTCGAGTGGCGCTTCCTTTGAAGTTCTCTTGGCTTTTGTTTGAGCTTGTTTTGAGTGGTTATTGTTCTTTCGTGTAGATTACGACGACGCCGAAGAGCCTGAGTTCTTCGAGGAGGAAGACCCCCCAAGCCTTCGAGTAAGGCAAGTCATGCTCTTGATCATATTGGCACCCATTATTTCAACCTATGTATTTTCTGTTTCAAGCTAAATACTATATGCATATTTTACTTAGTATTTCAATACCTATGTTTATGCTCATAGCTAGACCTAACTCCTTTGTATGGCTAATGTTGACATTTCAACTGATCTTGTTGTCGCTTTAATTAAAAACCTAGTTAGTACTTTAGTATGACCAGGACCTCTTAAAAAGAAAAAAATTTCTTAGTCAAGCTTAGACCAAAATCTTGATTTGAGAAGTTTTGCCAAAGACCATTGTTTTACCTCAAATGTTTTGATCATGGCATTGGGTTGTCATGGAAACCGTCTTTCAAATACAAATGTTGGAAAATGATTTGGACGTGGGTGAACCTTGGTTGGTCTCATGGTGGGTGCACGGAGAGTGCACGGGGGTCGTATCAACCGACGCCCTAGGGTTGAGGATGTCGTCCATGTCAATTAAAGACCGGTCTTTGAGAGTTACTTTGCTAAGCCCTTTCGTGCAACCACAAGTCTTGTGTGGGCGGTACCTGGCCGAATAATTTGTAATATGTCACCATGGTTGTCTTTGAAACTATTACTTGAAATTGTAAGAAACTTGGCTTTATGCAAACTAACCCTATAAGCTCTCCTCGTGATATCCAATTATGCATGTCATTCTGTTATTTGATGGATGTGACTTGCAAGCACGGTTGTTGTGCTCGCTCTTGCTTGAAATAATCTTTTTGAGCAGGTGAAGAGATCTTTGCTGAGGACCAAGAGGTCCTGGACGATTAGGCCACGCCCTCCAGCCAATTGCTTGTGGTGTGTTGGATGGACTCTCTTTTATTTTCCACTATGTAAAGTTGCCCTTTTGTCGGCTTGTAAGCCAACTTTGTAATCAACTCTTTTGATGTTAATTAAGTTCTCGTTGATGTATGATTATCACTTGTATTGCTGTGTGAACTAGCTGTTGATCCTTGGGACTAGTTCGGAACACAGGAGATGTAGGGCTTTTTCCAAGTCCCACGACCTCCCCCTGGAGTGATCATGGCATTTGGGGAGGTCCTGGATCTCAAGACCTCCTCGGGTCAAGTCTCAGGACCTCCAGGTGGTCCTGGTGGACCTCCTGGGTGGTCCTAGAAATCCTCTCGAGTGGTCCTGCTGGACCTCCTAGGAGGTCCTAATGGACTTTTTGGGAGATCTAGGAGGTCCCCTCGGGTGGCCCCTGGTCGGGTTGTGACACAGAGTAGCTTAGTAGGGTTTGTAAAGCCTAATCTAAATAATCCCAACATAATTATGATTGCCGTTTATGCATAGTAATTATTCTGTTAGTTCCGAAAATACTTTTGAAACCCGAAAAATAGCAACATTCCTATAAAATATCTGTAAAAATTGTTAAGTTAGTAGGGTTTCCATAGCTTAATCAAAATAATCCCAACTTATTTTTTTTTCTATTTGTGCACGGTAATTATTTTGTTAATGCCGCTTCTTATTACTTTATATATATGTTTTGTAGTTTTTACATTGTATACTTGAATTTTTAGGCATGGCGGACCCAGGACACGCTACGTGGTGGTCGTACGAGTTGCTTGACCCGGTCATTGACGCACATCATCGTAGTCGTCTTAGTACCATCCTCCCCTAGGAGGCCGAGGCGGCGATTGAGCTTGGAGTGCTACGGCTACGCACGCCTATGAGGGCGTGGAGGGTGGACCCATGTTGGGTTCCGAGGTACTTGCAGTTGCGACCTTCGTGTACTCATTTGCAGCCTGACTACTTTGGGTGAACTAACGTTTGTTCTTAATCTTTTTCGATGCAGTTTGAGGGCAGCAGGCCTCCTTCCACTAGCGAGGATGGTTGAGGCGACGTGGGAGGACGACCAGGACCGCACGGGTGGTGGTCGTACATCCAGGTGCTTTCTGTGCGACCGGTGCCTCCTGATGGCGCTGGTTGACTGGTGGAGGCCGTAGACGCACACGTTTCACCTTCCATGCAGGGAGATGGCACCGACGCTTCAAGACGTTAGTTTCCTGACCAGGTTGCTCTACGCTGGCTTCCCCCCTGGCGGTCTACGACATCCTGGCCACATGGCGCACGGAGTTCGTAGCGAGGTTCCAGGGGGTGATGCCGCTGGACAGCGGCTATAGGGAGTTTAGCAGCACCCACGGGGCGACACTGAAATAGATCTGCCAATTCTATGTAAGTCTTCGTAACTCTTGTGCTCTCGCATCAATTGATTTGTGAACCTTGCTGACGTGTATATGTCCTCTTGCAGTCCGAGCGTATGGCGGAGGACGCACTCGACCATACGGTGAGGAGGCACTTCGAGGCCTACTTGTTGTTATTGTTCGGGTGAGTGATGTTCCTGGGGTCCCATGACGACAACGTCGACAAGTACTACATCCGGTACGCACGTCAGTTGGCAGACTGGGATGTGGAGGACATCCAACCCTACACCTGGGGCCCAGTGGTGTTGTGCGCGACGTACCGCGGACTATGCGACACATGCCACTGGGTTCAGGACAGCTCCGTGCTCTCTAGATGCCCGCTGCTCCTTCAGCTGTGCTCCCTCGAGCGCTTCCAGATCGGACGACCAAAGCTAGACTTGGGAGTGTATATAGTCAATATGTACACCGAGGACGACGACGTGGACCGACCGACCATGGGTATGGTGTGGTGCCACCGACGGGTAAGTTTCCTGAACATTTATTCTTTTTCATAATGTAATTCAATTTCGTGTGTTAAGTTTTCGTTGTCCTATTCCATAGGTCATCTACACGCACGCGTCCTACCTAGACTATATTGCGATGTTCGATCTGCTGACGGATAACCACGTCATCTAGACACCGTACACTCCTGAAAGGGTGTACGTGTGCGCCTCGAGGCTTGTTGAGCCTGTGCATGAGTGGTGGTACATGTGGAGGTGCTTGGTGCATGATGTATTCGTGGAGGAGTACCAGATACAGCGGGTCATACGCTAATTCGGTATGTGACAGGAGGTCCTAGCCCCTGGGAGCAGCAGGTACAACCAAACGTTCATGGGTAATTTCACGTTTTACTTCTGTCATACCATTTGCGTTACGTACCTATGAAACAATCGTTTTGCCTTCTATAAGTACACTAGGAAGGGAGTACCTGCTACGACTTCCTGGGCGGGGAGGATGTTCCCTTGGGTTTAGGGCTAGATCAGCGCCTATGCTGACGTCTTCCAGGAGGATGCTCCCTACAACCCCAGGACGCACGCGGAGTACATCGAGTGATACTCCAGTCGGACGAGGGTTCGCTGCATCAGGGTGGTGGACAACCCACCACGACACGAGGCTGCGACGTCCGACACGTACCCCACCCAGTCGGACTCCACATTCCATCGCGTGGTATGTATTGAACGGTCCATACTTCTTATTTGCTTTGCAAGATTTTGGTTTCTAACTTGTTAATTATGTGTACAGGTTGATCTACACCGGGAGGTGCATCAGTTGGCGGCCTCCGTGCATCAGTTGACACTCGAGGAGCGTTTCAGCATGACGGCGCAGGACATTATAGCTGTCATGGAGTAGTTCCTCGAGAAGACGAGACGAGGGATCCAAATCGCGTCTTGTCGTATACCGAGGGACCTAGTGGACCCACCTATGCGTGGACGGAGGGTGAGCCATGGTGCGTCACGCCCCAGGACTCCTCACCTGGACGTGGCGAGCAGGTCCTTATGGCACCGTGTTGGGAGTACGCCGACACAATTTGCAGGTCAGCATGAAACACCCACGTCTTGTTCTTTATTTCAAACTCCACTAGTTACTAACGACAATTTTCTCTGACAGGTCCTGAGTTTCACCCGTACACAGGGTAGGTGTACACAGAGCCGTCCTTTGGCCTTGTGCGACAATGTATGACTATCTTGCTTGCATGCATAACGTACTATTTCCTGGTTTTCGCCATGTTTACATGCACAACGTAATGTTTCACATGTCGTACACCGCTTTAGGACGAGCCGGTGGCGTCGCACGAGGAGTCACACTCCGGGGACTTTGACTTCGACCAACGTGGTAGCCAGGTCTCTGTGAGGGCTTCACAGTTGCACGATGCACCCAGATTGAGCCAACCGACGTAGGACCCCCTCGCGACACCCCCTTAGGCTACTTGCGTTGGTCGGATACCTCGACCGCCTAAGCCTTTGACGTATTCGCACCAGTACCCGCAGCCGCCCCGAACGAGGCCAGGGGCAACACGCGGGGTACGCCCTAAGAGGGGCCGCGAGTAGATATTTGTTCTTATAAATATCAGTCATGCCATGTAACTATTAATTTATGTACAACTATTATTATGCTAGTCTTATGTTTCGATATTTATTTTTTGCATGCACACTGCGACCATGTGAGGGAGTCAGCATCGCGACACCCTACACCCCACACCACCTAGCACGTATTACCAAATTTTTTAAAAAAATTAAAAAACGACAGAGCCTTCCTATCGCTAGTTCAACTAGCGTGAGGAACCTCTCCCACTGTTCCAATTGACGACAGGGTTCTTATCGTCAATTGAAATGCCACAGGAGCCTTTCTCCATTACACCTACTTTTGTAAAAAAATTCTGATTATTTAATTTTGTAATTATCTTTTAAAATAATATTGAGGGGAGATAAGTGAGCTAAGGTTCGGGTCTACCAGGTGACGGGGTTGCAAACGGTTCGGGTCTCTTGTCTAAAGTTTTTAGAGAGTACAAATATGTGTACTTTCAAAATCGGTGGACGTCGATGCTAAGGCCCTGTTTGGTACAGCTTCTACTCCCAGCTTCTCAATCGATTCTCGTGAAGCCGTACCAAACACCTTGATTCTCAAAACCACTCGATTCTGATTCTCGCGTGAAGCTGTCTCAAAAATACACTAGCGAGGAGAAGCAGCCTTTCCTTGGATTCTCGTGAGAATCCAACTTGATAGAAGAAAAATACCCATTGAAGTTAAAGTTATTTACCGCCGATTGCCATCCGCTTAACCCCCCCCCCCGAGTTCCCTGCGCGAGGCCGACGCTTCGGCTTTGCTTCTTTCTTCGCTCTTTCTCTTCCTCTCTCACGACCGAGGCAACCGAGGCGACTCCTGCGTCGGGCCTGAGCGCACCGCCTCCGACCCCGAGCGCGCCGCCTCTGGCCCCCGTGTACACCCCGCTGGTCCTCCATTGCGCTGCCGCCAGACCCGGAGCCCACCGCCTGGAGAAGACGACGACCGCCGACCGAGGAAACCCTAGAGGCCGCCGCCGCTCCCCACCTTCTTCGCCGCCGCCGTTCCCGAGCACCACTGGCCGATTCCTGTGAAGGTAGAGCTCTAGATCCGGCCATCCCCCTTGCCCTCCCTACTCCTCCCTTCGTCTCCTTCTTGTTCGTCGGCCGACATCAGTTTTCTCTGTCTATTGGAATGTAATTTCATCAATTCGTGATTGTTGATTTATGTCTTGCATCTGTGATCTGTGAAGCTACAACACACTCTGTGAACTGAAGCATCTGTGAAGTAATGCATGTATGAACTGAATCATATGTGAACTAATGGTTCTGTCAATGTAGTTTCATCAAATCGTGGTTGATGATTGTTGTCTTGCATCTGTGAACGTTCTGTGATTCATTATTTTTGTCATGCATCTTTGAATGTAGTTGCACATGTCAAGAAAACTTGACATCAGTTGGAGATGAATGGTTGGATGGCTTGTGTGTGTCATGGATGATTCGTGTTCATTTGAATTGGAGCTGTGAGCTACTTGCCCTTTCTGTCCACTCTGTGTGAGTGTGGGTGCTCAATTTTGTGCTCCGTTTAGGTGATGTAAGTCCTGGATTTCATGCGTCGGGTCCTGGAATGGGTTTGGCTATGATTCTGTGATTATCAGTTCTTCATGTAGAAATCAGTAGTTTTGTGTAATGTCAGTATTGAAATTAGATTAAAGAAGTCTCCTCTGCTTGCTTCAATATTGAAATCCATTTCAGTATGCTAGCTCTAGAAGAAATTTGTTGGTGCTGTTGCATTTGTGATCCCAATGCCCTTGTATTCCACTGGATATTCAACAAAAAATTTTAGTTTACTGACATGTATTCAACTGGTCAAACTAGAAATTTTGTGTGAACTAGATATTCATCCTTGCAGTAAAATTTTGTTATTTGGCACACTGGCCAGCAATACCTACTGCTCAATTTTGTAGCTATAAGATGCAATGCTAATGTGCTCATACACTCTGTAGTTATAAATTTTGAACACACAATGTGATGCTACACTCTGTAGTTAATGTTGGAGTGTTTAGGGCAAATATATTGTGAATGAATGCACCAGTATTGCAGTATACTTGTATTGCAGTATGCTAACTCTAGAAGACTGAAATTTGTTGGTGCTGTTGCAATTGCAGTATGCACTCTGTTGCAGTATACTAGTATCCCCAATTATGTTCTTTATGCACCATTACAGTAGTAGCTGTCTGCTTTTCCTCTCTGGAGTGGCTTGCAGATTACGATTGTTCATGTTGAAATCAGTAGTGTTTTGTAATGTCAGTATTGAAATTCAGATTGTGTTCCCTGATATTACCAATTACCAATCAGTCTGTATGGTACCCTGATTATATAACTGTTTTAAGTCTTCTGTTGGACTACTAGTCATTCTGTTCTTCCAGAGTTATATAATTGTTTTAAATCTTCTGGATTATTTGATCTCTTGCTTACAGCCTGATTATTCTATTAGTCCCTTTGGGTCTATTTCTAATCCTGTGAATATTGCTCAGTATTGCAGAGAGTAATCTCTAACTGTTAGTCATCTTGAGATCATTCAGTTATCCTTTGATAGACTGTTATATTCTGAAAGCCTTTGTTGGGGTTTTTAACAGTTAGGTGATATTAACAGATTAGTAATGATTGCCTAGAGAGCTCAAGATTAGAAACTTTTGTTATAATCATTTAATGAAGAGTATAGACTAAGTATTGAAAAGGCAGAGTATATCTTCTTGTTGATGTCAATTTGATAAACAAAATTAATGGGCCAAACATGCAGATGGCTGATAACGCTGAGTGGAATGACGAGAACACTAGGATAGTGTGTGAATTATTCGTTGAACAAGTAGAGGCAGGCAATCGCCCGAGTACCCATTTGAACAATCCAGGGTATACTCTTGTGATACAAAAATTTGCAGAGAAGACTGGGCTGTAATACAAAAAGTTGCAATTAAAGAACAAATGGGATAAATTAAAGAACGATTACAACATTTGGAGGAAATTGAGGACAAAGGAGACATGCTTAGGTTGGGACCATGAAAAGAATGCAATAAAGGCCACGGCCGAACGGTGGAAGAAATTAAAAAAAGTATGTTATTACTCATTAACTATTTTTAAATGCACTAATGTACACACCTAGCTCTATTATTAGTGAAGGTTTAACGTGTAACACTTGGTATTGACAGGAATATAAAGGATGTTCCAAGTTTGAGAAGGCTGGACTTCAAAATGAGGAGTTGTTGTCCAAGATGTTTGACGACATTCGCAACACCAGTGAAGACCATTGGTCTCCTGCAATGGGAACATTGCCTCAAAGCCCTGTGTGTGCACCGATAGCTATTGATATTGAAGAGCTTGAAGATGAGTGTGATGACAAATATAACAGTGATTGTGAAGATAAATCACCAATTGGTAGCAAAGGAAAGAGAGCTTGCGGCCCTAACAATGATAAGGGCAAGAAACCAAAGAGTGGTTCTGTGGTCATGTAAGATCAACTGAGAAGAATTCTTGAGTTGAATGAGAAGTTGTATGCATCTTTTGAAGCATTTGCAAAAAAAGAGAGGAAAACTCGGTGTGTAGCATCAAGGATGTAATGGAATCGGTTAAAAAGTGTGGTGCTATTAATGGGAGTAATGAGCACTTCATTGCATCTGAAATTTTTGTCAAGAAGGAGCAAAGAGAAATGTTTATGACCTTGTGCAGTAGTGAAGAACGATTTGCATGGCTCAAAAGGAAGTACGATGCCAAGTGTGGCAAATAGAAAATTTATTGTAACGTTAGGATGATTCTGTAGACATTACTACAAGTAGTTTATCTTGTATTCGCCTTTATTATTCTCTATTTCTCTATTAGTTGTAAGACCTTTTTTGGATAATAAGACATTTTTCACTAGTTATAAACTGTTATTTCGACCCAATGTGTGCTCATGTATTTTTAAATTGCCATTTATGTTGTTGTGTTTTTGTATGTTCATGTACAGATGCCGTCTTCTGAAAGCGATAGTGAAGGGAGTAATTTATCAGATGAGGAACATGAGTGTGACGTACAGATGATGCGTCTGTGGCAAGACATATCAAGTCACCTCGCTGCTACTACAATTATCATGGATAATTATCACTCAACTTAGTTGGACAAGAATGAGCCTAGGACTTCTCGGCTTAGTGGAATGGGTTGGGTGAAAGAAACTTTGACCACTCCAGGAGAAAGCTACCACATGTTTCGTATGAATGCTACGATCTTTCACAGTCTACATGACCTTTTGGTGAGTACATATGATTTGAAATCATCTACACATACAAGTTCAATTGAAGCACTAGCTCTTTTCCTATACATATGTGGTGGCTGTGAATCTAACCGAAGAGCGCAGAATCGGTTCAAGCATTCTGGTGAGACAATTAGCAGGAAGTTTGATGAGGTTTTGCAATGTGTGGTCAGAATGTCTAAAGATTTTGTAAGGCCAAAGGATCCAAACTTCTCTACGGTTCACAGTAGAATTAGAAATGATCGAAGGATGTGGACACATTTCAAAGACTGTATTGGAGCTATCGATGGTACACACATTCTTGCAACTGTTGCTCCAGAAGATCTAATTAGATATATTGGTAGATCAGGAAGTGCAACACAGAATGTCATGGCGGTATGTGATTTTGACATGCGCTTCACATACGCATCTATTGGACAACCAGGAGCTATGCACGATACTAGTGTGCTTTATCATGCATTGGATGTAGACCGGGAAGTCTTTCCACATCCTCCACAGGGTAATTTTCTTTGCTTCGTATCATTTAAAAAAATATTTACTTGTAATGTTCATGCATTGGATGTTGATATACATGAATTTTTCGTATTATATTGCAGGTAAATATTATCTTGTCGATGCCGGTTATCCGAACAGGCCTGGGTACTTAGCGCCATACAAGGGCCAAAGGTATCATGTTCCAGAATTTCGGAGAGGTGTTGCTCCTAGTGGTGAGAAAGAGAAATTCAACCATTTGCACTCGAGTGTTCGCAACGTAATTGAGAGGTCATTTGGTGTATGGAAGATGAAATGGAGAATTCTTCTTAAGATACCGAGCTTTCCTATGTCCAAGCAAAAGATGATTGTTGCAGCAACCATGGGAATCCACAATTTCATACGTGAACATGCGTCGCCGGACATGCATTTTCGTAGGTTCGATCGGGATCCTAATTATGTGCCCACAATACCATCAAGATATGCCAAATATGTCATTTCTCAGGATGCATCGGATGCGTCAACGTCGCAAACTAGTGCTACATCTATGGATAGTTTCCGTGATGACCTTGCAAGTGCAATTGCTCATTCAGGATGATGGACACACTACTTGCGAATTTTTTTGGTCTTTTGTTATGACTCATTTATCATTTTAATACTTGTACGTAATATCATTTAATAATCATTTGAACACTTTTACGATATGAATGCGATATCTCCAGCTTCATCTATCACAACGACAACAGTACAAAATTTGCTTATACACAATTGTAATCCATTATGAAGTGTAAATGCAATATAACCTGACATTGTGTAAAGATACAACGTATATACATTCACATGACCTAAACAAATTTAAAGGAAAAATTTTGTAATTTATGTACAAATATATAGGAGAAAGACGCAAATACAATTGAATTATTACAACCAGGGGTAACATAGTCTATTTGCCTCTAATCCCCCTCATATGGTTTTGGGAGCCAACTTACAAGCCAAACACTTTTAACAGGGAGCTCCAGATTCTCAGAGAAGTGGATTATCAGAGAATCAAGAGCAGAATCTGAAAAATGATAATCCGGAGCTCTACCAAACAGGGCCTAAGTCTAAAACCTAAACAGTGATGGGTTAATTATACACCTCACGTCTAGCCATATGACCGCATATCAGCTTCCGTCTGGCATGTTGTCCTAGTTCTTGAACCACCCTGTTATGATCTCGCCTTTTAGAACTTAAACTCACCAAAACAGGCGATAACATCTTTCACATCTTTGGCCGGCGCTGCCAGATGTCAGCACAACTCACTAGATTAATTAACTCGAGCCCGCTTACACATGCATCTAACATTTGTCGGCGACAAGTACAAACAAGAAAAAGATAAGTCATTTTTGCCAGATGCAAATGAACAATTACAACTTAAGAAATATTGTGTATTTACATTTCAGCACTGGATAAAGAATCTTTTTCTAAGTTACAAATAGTCATACTACTGAGGTAAAGAATCTCTCAGATTTTAATCAGCATCCTATATCTGCAAACCTTGTCCTCTTTCCTCTCGACCTTATGTCAAGCTTTATAGAGCACTTTTGTGAAATGTGAGGCAGTGTAGACACGAGGAGAGACTTCAAAAGGAATCACTAATATCGGATCAATCGTCTGACAAAAACATGCACATGTAAACTATATCACATAATAACCATGCTATATACCTTGCGTGTACTTACTGACTTGATTCCTTCCCGGAGCACTATATCGGTGTAGTTAGTTCCTATTGTGCAATCAAGCGAAAACTGCACCCCAAAAATACAGAGAAATTTCACAAATTAACTGTCCTCAAATTACAAGAAACTTCAGAAGTAAGAACAGTAATGAATCAGAGTCTGAACCTGAAGTTTGGGCAGAGGGAAGTTCATGAGGTGCGTCCGGGCGACGATGCTCCCAGAGATCCTGATCTCCATGTACTTACTCTGCGCCGACAGCTCGCTGACGACGAGCCGGCTGACGTTGGACTGCTCGAACACGGCGTGCAGGAGCACCGTCACGTTGCTGCTCCCCGGCGGCTGGTAGAACACCGGCACGTCCATGGCGCCGACCGACTCTTTCGCGTACATGACGTCGAGGACCGTCGCGCTGTACCTTATCCCGATCCTGTTGGGGTTCTGCGCCGCGAACAGCAGCGACGCCACCGAGCACGACGTCCCGTTGGCGCCGCCGCTGCGGTTCGACGTTGAGGACGACGACCGGAGGCTGAACGACCTGTCCATCTGGATGGACTGCAGGGAGAAGGTTGGCTTCTTGAGCCTCGTGACAAAGATGATGAGCAAAACGGCCGCGACAAGGATGAAGAGGGTCAGCGAGAGGAAGAGGTAGAGGCAGAGGCATTTGGCAGAGTGAGGAGGCGGCCAGTGGCCATGGCAGCTCTCCTTGCAGCTGTAGCCTCTCCTGCTGCTGATAGGATCCATGGATGTGTTGGAAGAGGAGGCATGGATCAGAGTGAGATGAATATATATGTTTTTTCTCTTGTACAAAGTGAGGGAAAGGATGGGCTTTTCCTTGGTTGCAAGGCTCGTGCAATACTTCAGCTCATAAGTTGCCTTTATTCCTTCCTTGAAAAGTTTGTATGAATTGAGCTGCTTCAGGGAGAAGATGGAGATCACTTGGAGAGGCAGGCAGGTGACTACTCTGCGGCTGGGATACTACTCTTGATAAGTTTAGCTTGCTCGGAGTTAAATACAACACATGCATGATTGGGACTTGAAATTGTAGTGCTAGCAAAAAGAACTAATTAGCATGCATGCATATAAATGCCTGATTTCAGCATCAAATGCTACCTATGCACCAGAAGGTGATTCATGTAACCCTGAAAAGGGAGTAAAAATGAGCCGTGTCATGAGTCTGATCAAAATATAGCAGGTGATAGGAAATTTGATTCCCTCCACCCAAAAAAATATAAAGTAGGATGATATCTTTCCAAAGTCACTCCTTCTGTTCACAAACATAACTTGATTTCAGCATTGTACAGTTAAAGTTGAACATATTTATCAATAAGGAAGTACTCCCTCTGATCTTTTTTATTTGACACCCAAACTTTCTAAAGTTTAACCATTTATATGTTTAAAGCTATATGGATTGACTACATGAAAACTATATCGTTAGATTTGTCGTTAAACATACTTTTATAATGTAAGGACCCCGAAATTGGATTTATTTTCAAGTCAAGAGATTATACCAAAGATATAACTCTTAGCAGAAAACAAACCCAATTCCAGGTTCCCGGATATGTGTCTTACATTAGTTCCTAGGATCAAAGACTAATGTGCATATATCCTAACAACATTGTACACAGTCATACATTATTATTGAAAATATTTTACAAGACTAGAATGTACAACAGAACAAGTGGCCAGCAGCCACTAAACAGAAGTTTTGCAGCGGAAACAAATATTCGCAGCGGAAATAAAACAACAAAAGAGCCACCAAGTGTGCCCCATCACCCGCAGGAAACTGAGTGGAGGATAGAAATAGCGTATACATAACCGTTCTCACCTGCAACAAGTGGTTAAAGCACCTGAGTACAAAAGGTACTCGCAAGACTTACACAAACTAATAAAAGAAAGTGTATGGGAGGTACTATACAAAGGATATGAGATTATACATGATAAGGTTGTCCAAAGAATGGTTATAATGGTATAAGTTTTGCATAAAGCAACCAGTTTGTTCCTACACATTCTAGTTTTACCAAGGCCATTTAGTAAACCAAAATTTTGGACCAAAAGAATACAAGTATCAATAATTTCAATGTAGATCAATTCATAACCAAGTGGCTGCCCACTTGATAAACTAACACGCATGAACAACCATTCATGCCGATACCAAGTTATAACCATGTCAATTTTAATTTGAATTCTAACAAATGCTGTCTCGAACCCAAGTGGTTGTCCGTAACCGTGGACACGGCTATTCGAATAGTTTTAACCCTACAGGGGTGTACATCTTTACCCACACGACTTGACCAGCCCGTAGCCTCATGAATAACGGCACACATCATTTGGTATGCTGGCCGGGGAAGTCAAGACTCGGTATTTCTCAGCAAGTTGACATTATTGAGTTGAGTCACCCATACGAGACCTGATTTCGCTTAGTACAAGTTTCTGATAGAACCTGCTAACCGGGGCAAACAAGTTGTACCGGGAATGCCGACCCAATCGACAGAAATTAAAATTGTGCTCACTGCACATAATAGATCGCAGTCAGAGCCCTTAAAAACAACATGATCATACACATGTGTCCTTACCCTTAAGAACATATGATATAGGTACGAGACCAAACACATATATCCTTATCCACCTGTTTTCTAACTCAATAACATCATCCCCTTACTTAACCAAGCGGTGCCCACACAGCGCGTGTGGAAGTACGAGTGATACTTGGATTAACGAAGGCACAAAGTTCGGTCCTTGATGATCCAGACAAGACTACCACAGACCCGATTCTCGTGCACGGAGGCACCCACACTAGCAATCACTTGTCCAGATCCGAACATATTCAAATAACCAAATTTTAGACTCCAAAACCAGATACGAAGATTTGGACCAAAACATAAAGATAAATGGTTCAATGTTTCCCACGATTGATGAGATAAGCTCACCAACCGAACTAACGTTTCTAATGACTTGCAGGGCAAAGCATTCATACTGAGTATAAGTACTATCACAACATATCCAACTTAAGCTTAATTGTATGGAATGATTAAGGATAAACCACAAGCATTAGGATATAACTAATCTAAACTCACAAGTTAAAAATATAGCAAAAATAGCATGCAAGCAATTATTATTGCAATTCAAAATACTAAAGTACCAAAAACTGGGATCAAGATGATGCAAGAGGATGCTTGTCTTGTTTAGAAGTTCACTTGTTCACTCTCGTAGGCGTACCGATAAAACCGACAAATCCAAAATGCTCAACAATGCATGAGATTTACATATTAGTGAGATTATGATTCTAGATGCATTTAGGTATAGATTTTAGTTTAATTGAAATTCATATGAATTTCTTATGGACTTTTGAAGTTAATTTAATTTCTAGTGTAACCATAACGATGTACGATACCTAGAGCCTAGGTGATGTTGTTTTCCTTAACAAGACACCTAGTACTCACAAGCACTCTCTCTAAGCATTCTATGTATATATCCCTGATGATCATATAGTCAAGATCAATCCTCTTATATGCTCTCCTCTTAATTAGTCTTCTAAAATCTTAACAAGTATCCAAAAGAATAGCTTACTTCATCACCTTACTAACTATTATGACAACTATTCACTTATAATTGAAAAGACAGTAGCTTCCTGCCTGTTTTGAACACCAATATTTGGTTGTCATCTTGGATTGCTACTGCTAGCTTAAGAGCTAATTGAATCAATCACTTTCTAAATACATGTATTAGGATTTGATAGAAGCCTACGGTTATTCTTAGTTGCATCCTAATTTCTTTCCCTGTTCAAACATCCTTAAGGGAAAATGTATGAGTTGATTGGTGTTAACTAATCTTTTATGCAAATCCAAATATTTGTTTGTCAAGCAAGTTTTGAGGGATTTATTAATTAAATGTGGCACTTAGCACTAATCAACCTCTAATGCTCATACAACCTCCAAAAAGGATAACTCTAGAACCGAAAGTGTAATACCCCGGGTTTCGATTAAAGAGAAATTAATTGGGAAAACGTTTTCTAGTGTTTTTTTTTCCAGTTTTGGGGAGAATTAGAAAGTTGGGCCTCCGACCCAGGCTGTTAAGGCCTAGTGGCCGGCCATGTAACCCCATGGGCCTAAGGCCCATGTGCCCCTTCCCCCTAACCCTAGGCCCATGCGCCCCCCTTTAAACCCTAGGCCGGCTGCCTTTCTCCCCCTAGCCGCCTCCTTCCCCATGGTGTGCCGCCCCATCCCCTCCCTCTTGCTACCGCCCTTGGCCCCTGGTGCTGCCCTGCCATGGTGCTTCCCCGTCCCGCCTTCAGAGTTCCCCGCCGCCGGCCAACGCGAGGAGAAGAGGAGGGAGACAGCAAGCTGTTCGGCCAAAGGAGGGGAGGAGGAGGAAGATCATCTTCTCCAAGGTTCTTCTGCCTACTTCCTGGTTTCTACAAGGGTAATGAATGCCGATCCTCATCGTTTGATTAGTGGTAGATGTGATTTGGATCATAATAGATTAGATCGAACTGCTGCGATTAGAAAGTTGGTTCTGTCCAGAATGTTGTGTGGCTTGTTTCGTGATTTTAGAAGCCTAATTTGAGATGTCCATCTCCTATAGTTATGTAGGTATTGTTATTAGCTTTCGGTGGCCGCCAAGAACACTAAATTCCGACGTACGGATCAAAAGTTATGCACGTTTTAAGTTGACTGTCCAGAATCCTGACGAGAATGAAATGTCAAGTTGTCTTTTAAAATATGAGTGTGTTAATGGAAAATTCAGGGCTTTCACCCAACTAGGTTATTGTAGGACTTGGTCTTAGATTTTGATATTGATAAAGAACTCAAAGTTTGGTTTAGCCAATTAGAAGTTATGGCATTTTCCGTGCTGCTGTCCAGAATTGCCGGTAGTTCTGACAGATAGTGTTTGTTGGTCTTGTGGAGATTGATACATATAGAATTCGAGATTTCCATCAACTAGGTTGTTGTAGATAATTTCATTACCTTTCAAACAAACCTGAGAACACCCCTTTTTGAGGTTTATAGAAAAAGTTATGCTATTATGCTGTTGTCCGATAAGGCTTTCTGCTAGTATGTGGTTTAATTCAAGCAACGGGTACAATTTAGATGATGGGGTAGGGGTAAGAGTTAGGGGCGATGCGAGTAGTGTCTTGATGACTTGGTTCTTATTGAGTAACTTTGGTGTAGGGGGTGAGGCGCCAAGGTTAGCGGCTTCTTCGTTGCCTCCCAACGCATCGCAACGCTAAAGGCAAGTACAATGACTTTTGTGTGATTTGTAAACACTGGATGCTCAGTGAATAGTATTGTGTCTTGTTGATGTGTGAGAAGCTTCAATGTTCATGTTCCGTCCACGGGAGTGGAGATTATAGTGGTCAAGATATTTCGATGATTATGTTCTTTGTGTATGCTCTTTCATATGTGTGAAGATGATACTAGCCATTTATTTATAAATTATTCATGCATCCATGTTCATGTTCCGTCCACGGGAGTGGAGCTCCACGGGAGTGGAGTCTAAAGTCCCATCAATTCCAGTATGGGAAAGTGAAGTCCCACCATTCCAATGTGGGCAGTTTTGGACACCCGTATGAAACGTTCTTCATACGGTATTTTGGATCCCCGTATTTCGATAAATACGGGCTTAAGTGAACACCGACGGGTGTGTCACTAGTTATACCGGTATAAGCATGAGTGCAGTCCAACCAGTTCATGGCATCCATGCATTACAGTTCTTTTTTTTCAGATATTTCTATAGTGCAATGTTTCTTCGTGATGTATGTTCTTGTATTTCGTTGTACTTGCTGAGTCTTGGACTCACTCTTGTTTTGTTGTTTTGTTTTAGGTGGCCGTTGATGTTGACTCTTTCGGGAGGGAGTAGACATGCACTAAACACACAACACCATATTCCAGTTTCAATAATAGAACTTGGTTGAATTCCTTCATTTGTTTAGAGATAAACTGTAATAATTGAGGTGACATATGGATGATGTCTCCCGTTTGGTTATGGATGTTTATTTTCCGCTGTGGTACTTGACTTGCATAGGTTCAAATTATATTTGTGCTATTATGCCTTTTGTGCGGTCCTCCTTTCTTTCGTTATAACTTGGATTATTGCTTCAATTCCTATGATTATGGATGTATGTTAGATTCTTTAGGTAACATTTTTGCTTCTGGATAGCCAGGGTGTTACAGTTGGTATCAGAGTGGGCTTTAGGTCCGTGGTTAATAGAAAAATATTAAATTGACACATTGTGCACAGTAGGTGGGGTTGGGAATTACATTACTTCCGCACTATCTGTTGTTATGTTTCATTTGTCGAGCAATTGTTGAATTGCCTATGTACTATCTTTCTTGCTGTTAATCTATGATATGATATGTTATGATATTCTATCTATGAATCTATTATATGGTTGCCATGAGATGATCATGTATAATCATATTTGATTATATTGTTTATGCGTGTCGATAATAGTTGTTAGGAAGTGAAGGCCGTGGTTGTGGCCTTGGACTTTGTCAGGTTATACCACCGTTCGTGGTAGACGAATAGAGTAGTTACCTCGAATACCCTAGTTGCAGGAGTTGAGCGTGAGCTGCTTTAGAAAGTTGTTTTATTTCTTGACCTCAAATCTTGGCAAATTCTTGTTCTATGGTGGGTGATGAATTTCTCTTGGGTTCGTGGCTCATGGTAGTTGTTGTGTTTCAATGGTCTCTAATGGTTCTCTGAAACAATTATTGTCTTCCGACTGTTGAGTTGCTTTTACTACTTGTGATCCTTGTCAAATAGCAATATTGATAATTCCATGGTTGTTCCTTCTTTCTCATAAGAAAAGAATGACTCATTTATTCGTTTAATAGTTTGAGTAATGAGAGTTTTATGTTGCAAGATTATTAACATGAGAAAGCTTTGGCTCTATGTATTTCTTTTGGATTATTGCGAGTGTTGAAATTTAATGCCTCTCTTTTCTCATGAAAACTGTTAAAATCCTTTTGTGATGCCTTGTTATGGATAAGTCAGAGTTGATAATCGAATAACTTGATATGGTATGGGTATCAAGTTGAGTCATGGTGTGGTGCATAGTTAAATTAGTTAGTAACATTGGAGGTGAAATTGATTAAGTTGATGTTGTCTTCTACTAGTTCTTGATGAATTGTATGTCTGGGTAGTGACTGAGAGTATGTCCATACTTTTTTGGAGTCAAAAGAGATATTAAGAAATATGAAACGTTGATGAATTAGTCTGGTCATTAAAATTGTTTAGGTTGCTAAACTAGTTGGGTTCTATAGTTCCAATGGATTAATTTAAATGTGTGAAAGGGAAACTAGAGTAAATACTAGATTTACATATTCCCTTGTATGATCGGTTATTGGAATTGTGTACAACCGGTTGAATAGATTAAATATCGGTGGATCTAGAAGTTATGAGAGGAGTTCTATGTAGTTCTTCTATATAGAATGACGCGATGAATTTGGTTGTAGTGTTTTGAGACTTTTTGATCGATAAAAATTTCGATTTTTGAAGTTTTAGTGTATTTTTGCCAAAATCCAAATATGAGGAGGAGCAGTTGAATATGTGTTTGTTAATATCCATGTGATTTGGGAAGGAAAGTATGTAACAACTAGATTTCATAATGAAGCCAGTTGATAACAACAATGGTTGTAGTATAACTGTTGTGTGTTGAAGTTTGATGTTGAGCATCGCTAAAAGTTGAACTGATATGATATGATATAATAGGTGGCTTATGCCTATATGATTGTGAAATAATCGGATGATAATGTGTCCTTGATGAAAGGGTTTTGGTAGAAGCTTTTCAATTGTATAGTAGACCCCTTCTAAACTTAAGAGGTTGATGTAGGAACAATTTGGTGAAACTTTGGGGGCTTTCTAATGGAATAGTTGATGATAAAGATTCGTGTTCAGAGTGTATTATTCTTGATGTCAGTAAGATTATCTGCAAGAGATTGTGACTTGTGTGTGTGGTGATGATTCCTTTAGAAATAAAGTAATTGGATCGTCTTTCGTAATTTTCATTTAGTAAAAGTGTTTCGAGTTTTGCGTTGTGTTCATTTGGACCTCTTGAGTTATGTGGTGATTGAGTTTGTTTCGAGCAAAGTAACATATTGAAAGATTTTATTGGTTTTTAAGTGGTTCATGTGATTTGGGTTTTAAGAGCTTATCCTGTTTAAGCTAGCAAAGTGATGTAGTAATCACAGAAAATAACCTTCCTTGTTAAAGGAAGGAGTGAAGTATAAGTAATTGAGACCTAAGTCACGTTTCACATCTTGCAGTTTATTTGAGTGTGCTTAAATCTTATGTAGTTGTTACATAAGAGTTTATCAGTTTTCAAAGCGGAATACCTTCTTCTCATTTGTGGTTTGGTATTCGCTTTCAGTAGGGCTTGAGCCCTCGACTGTTGACTTTCTCTTATGTTTTCTGAGTCCTTTGCCTAAGCGACTTTTTCCCTTGGTCCTGTGTTTACTTCGGGCAGTAAATGTCTTATTTTGCCTTTTCTTTTGAGGAAGGATTTATCGATTCGTTTCACAAGGGCCTTTCGTAGTGTTTATTCAATGTGATTGTGAGACCTTGGATTGTAAGTTATCCGAGGAGCGTAGAAAGATAAACTATTTTCGTGTATAATTCTTGGAGAGAATAATGTTTATACAGAGTGTTTGCCTTTGAGGCTAAACTGATTGCATTATTGCAACCATTAGAATCAATGGAGATTTGTGATCCAAGATCCTTTGTTCAATTCAGGTGGAACATTAGAATTTTCGAAAGGATGGGAATCTTGATCAATGTATTAGAGTGTCGCGATTGAGTACCATGCACGGTTGTGCAGATGAAATATGACGGTGTTGTAACGAAAGTAATATTAGTGAAGTAATCTGATCGTTAAAGTGGTTAATGAGATAGCCGGGATTGTTGGATTATTACCAGGAATGTTTAGGACTTAGCAAGTAACTCTTTAAGAGTTAGAATCTTTATAAAGATAATTGGGTCGAGGAAATGTTTTAGTGTTGATGTTAATGCGCGAGTATGTTTGGATTGTGAGATTTTTAGGGATTTAATCTGAGGTTTCCCCTATTTCCTATATGAGAATTTCGTTGTAGGAGTCTTGGAGTTTAAAATTTGGGTTTCGCATTTTTATGCTAGGACTTTGGTCGCCTAACGTTTATGTGTAGGGGAAGTAGATTAATGGTGGATTCCGAACAGCGGGACGGTCATTTTTAGAACCCTTTGACGAAGTATATGAATGTATGTGTTGAGGACTCCGAGTTGTTTACTCTTAAAAGATTTAGGTGGTGCGAATATGTGTGAGATCTGTTCTGAGATACATTGGGAGTCATTTGTCAAATTAATTCTGTCAGTAGAGGGGTTGTTGAGAGAAAGTTTCTGTGGAGTCGATAGAGCCTTTATACATAGGTGTGGATGATGTATTTCGACTTGAGTGTAACGTTGAGAATGCCAAGTTAAGAGAGATGAGTTAGTGTGTTATGCGATTAATTGGAATCCCAAAGTTTGAGAGAGATTTTATTCCTAAAAGAGAAACTTAGAAATCGATGCTTCCTCTAGTAGTGACATGTTTTCTTGATTCTTGTTTGAACTATGTGTTTATGACGGATGTCTTTCACAATTGGAATTTGACTTTATATTGGCATGTGTGGTTCTTATCGATTCAGAAAGGGAAAAAAATCCTGATTTGGACATTCAAGTGTTTTTCTCCTTTGGATTTTGTAACGTTTATTCGCAAACTGCCACTTGGAAGGTGGAAAGATTTTCGTGATGAAATTCCGATTTTTGGATTTGACTCTTCAGTACCTGGCTGGTAATGCATAGTTGCGATGTGAGTTTCTCATTTTCAGATGGGTTTTGTTGAGAGAAGTGTTTGCTTAAAGAGAGTTCTGTTGTGTGTTCTGGTTAAAGGAGGTGATCCCTGTTTCAGCGAAGAGTTCAATTGAGAGGTGGAACAAGAGTTCCGTGTTCTGTGTGCATGTCGTGTGGTTCGGTATCAATGGGAAGGTTAACCCAAGGTGTATTGGGTTATTTTTCGCTAGTTGTCGTATCGCTAAGACCGTCTCGGATCCATAGCGGAGTACGCGACATCTGGTACGTGTTATTTTGTTGTTTCCAACTCCGTGGCATTCTGTTCCTGTGTTCGTTTCGGTGGTTAGAATTCGGGGTCGAATTCTGTTAAGGGGGGTAGAATGTAATACCCCGGGTTTCGATTAAAGAGAAATTAATCGGGAAAACGTTTTCTAGTGTTTTTTTTAAGTTTTGGGGAGAATTAGCAAGTTGGGCCTCCAGCCCAGGCTGTTAAGGCCTAGTGGCCGGCCATGTAACCCCATGGGCCTAAGGCCCATGCGCCCCTTCCCCCTAACCCTAGGCCCATGCGCCCCCTTTAAACCCTAGGCCGGCTACCTTTCTCCCCCTTCCCCCCTAGCCGCCTCCTTCCCCATGGTGTGCCACCCCATCCCCTCCCTCTTGCTGCCGCCCTTGGCCCCTGGTGCTGCCCTGCCATGGTGCTTCCCCATCCCGCCTTCGGAGTTCCCCGCCGCCGGCCAACGCGAGGAGAAAAGGAGCGGGACAACAAGCTGTTCGGCCAAAGGAGGGGAGGAGGAGGAAGATCATCTTCTCCAAGGTTCTTCTGCCTACTTCCTAGTTGCTGCAAGGGTAATGAATACCGATCCTCATCGTTTGATTAGTGGTAGATGTGATTTGGATCATAATTGATTAGATCGAACTGCTCTGATTAGAAAGTCGGTTCTGTCCAGAATGTTGTGTGGCTTGTTTCGTGATCTTAGAAGCCGAATTTGAGATGTCTATCTCCTAGAGTTATGTAGGTATTGTTCTTAGCTTTCGGTGGCCGCCAAGAACACTAAATTCCAACGTACGGATCAAAAATTATGCACGTTTTAAGTTGACTGTCCAGAATCCTGACGAGAATGAAATGTCAAGTTGTCTTTTAAAATATGAGTATATTAATGGAAAATGCAGGGCTTTCACCCAACTAGGTTATTGTAGGCCTTGGTCTTAGCTTTTGATATTGATAAAGAACTCAAAGTTTGGTTTAGCCAATTAGATGTTATGGCATTTTCCGTGCTGCTGTCTAGAATTGCCGGTAGTTCTGACAGATAGTGTTTGTTGGTCTTGTGGAGATTGATACATATAGAATTCGAGATTTCCATCAACTAGGTTGTTGTAGATAATTTCATTACCTTTCAAACAAACCTGAGAACACCCCTTTTTGAGTTGGGTGGTGCTTATGGCCGGTAGTTGGAGTGGCGGTGAGGCAAAGACAACCTCAAAAATGGGTTCCCAGAAGACTAATGAAGCTAAGGGAGGTGGCTACGGAACTCGGGCCGAGCTGTGGCATCGCGGTGATGGCGAGCGGCGGCCGACTGTGGGTGTGAAAGGGTGCGACAGCGCCAGAGTGGCAAAGCAGCGAAATTAGGAGAAGCATGGGCACGAGTATGACTCAGTGAACTCACTGGTGCGGTCGGCCACGATAGGGAAGCACTGAGGAGGACTGGCGACGGTGACTACGGCCGGCGCGATGAAGCTCTCAATGGCGGTGACCTGGGGAAGAAGAGAGAGCGGGTGAGTGGTTGGGGAAGGTAGAGGGAAGCCATATGATGCTCACGGAGAGGAGAATCGGAGAGGGAGTCTTCAGAGGGGACGTAGTGACGAAAATGGCGGGGCGGTCGGAACCGGAGAAGAACCCGTGTGCGTAGCTCCATGGTTGATGGATCCCAAAATTGGTGGAGGGGATTAGCCCCTGGTGATGTATGGCACGCCGTGATGCGGTCTAGGACGGCCGGGGATTGACGGAATGGCCGGGACAACGGCGAGTGGGTCGGCGGTTGGGCGGCTCGGCACTGGAGCTTGGTTTGAGCCGAGAGAAAGAGTGAGGATGGAGAGGGAGGGTCAAGAAGATCAAGCCAGGGCACCGAGTGGCTTGAGCGATGCGAGAGCGAGGAGAAAGACGCGTGCCCCTTGCGCTGGCTCGGTAGAGCAGCTGCGTGGCCAGCGCTGGCTCAAACTCGGGCGAGGGCGACGCCGCTTGAAGAAGAAGATGCTGGAGAAAAGGGGGCCCGCTGGTCAGAGGTGGTGAGGTGAGGCGAGGTGGTGAGGTGTGGTCAGGCCAAAACAGTTTGGGTCTAGTCGGAGTTGAGGTTAGGTTGAACCGATTCAACAGTAATTGACTTTTAATTTACAAGTTTGACTGGTTGCTTAAAAATACTAATCTAATTCTAAAATTTATGTTATTTTGCAGGTGAATTTTCTTAGTTGTTCTAGAACCTAGAAAAATTATTTCCAGGCACTGTTCACAAGATTTTTTTGTATTTTAAATTTCAAATTCAAATGTGACATGCAAATTGAAAAGAAACCAAATACTCCTCCAAAAATTCTAGAGAATTCAAATAAGCAAAATAGAAAGGATAAAATCCAGCAAAAATACTCCCACACTTAAAACCTTTTTAGTCTTTCCCTAATTCAAATTGAGCTTATGAATTGGAAAAGAAGTATAAACTTTCTAGGTTTAATGGTAGTCTTCAAAACCAAAAGATTTCCAACATAAGATATACAATCAAATCTGAACTAGGTTTCAAGATCTTGTCAACATTTCATTTTGTTTTAGAAACTTCATTTCAAAGATTTGGAAAAATAGGTTTCCAACCTATTTGCTTTGCAATAAAAAGTTTTTAAAAAGTCCAAAATTTCACAATTATACATTAGATTCTTAACTAATCCAACTTAGGGATTTTGGGCTGTTACATATAATATTATAATTTTATTAGTATATCTTAATATAAAGTTATAAGATGTAACAGTCAAAGTCGCATCTTAGGGACCAAGAAAAATGAAAAACGTCAAATAAAAAAGAACAGAGGGAGTAACTAGTATTACAAATCAACTTTCCATGAGAGCAATTTAGATACTTTTGTGTGTACCTGTGGTTAACGATGAAGGTGTTTAACCGTTGTTATTGCACAAACCACAAAGACATACTCCAGATTTGCATATGCATATAGTCTAACTGTATTAGAATTATAATATGTGAAATGAAGAGACATAAAAAAATTCCTTTGCAGAGGTTTCAAGTTTGACGCGTCCATGGAATGAACGTTCATCAGTCAACAGTTATAATATTATTGCGAGTAAAGTACACTGTCACAGTCCCTAAACTTGTTCGGTTGGGTCACTTAAGTCCTCCATCCATGGAACTGCACAATCATGTCCCTAAACGTATTTAAGTGTGTCACTAGAGGTCCCAATATGGGTTTGCTAGGTTTGACCGCTAACGTGTCACGTTGACTAGTGCCAGCGTGGCGTGCAGGGTAGAGGGCTGTGGCGGCATCCTTCTTCCTGTGCGTGCGGGAGCGAGTCCAGCGACCAGGCTCGAGAGAGGAAGAGGGTGGTGTGGGGGAGTTTAGGGGAGTGGTTGGTGGTGGTGGGGATGGCCGACGGCGAGAGTAGTGGCGGTGGTGGTCATGGAGGACGACATGATGGGGAAATTGATCGGGGAACTAGTGGGTGAGTATGAGGGGGCTAAGAGGAGTCCATTTTTTGGAGAAAATAGTGATAGAGGCATACCAGAGATGGTTGGCGGTGGTGACACGAGGTGGCGAAGGAGGGCATCCATGGCGGCAGCGCTTTGATGATGTATAGTTGGAATTATTGAGGGGAAAGGGTTAAGGTGTTGGTGAGGATGCTGTGAGCGCAAGGAATTGCGAATTTCCTAACCAAGGTGACAACCTGGGTAGAGGAAGGAGAAGACGTTGCGGCCGAATTGCCACACGGGCGACGGAAGGGAGGAAATGAGGGAGATGGTGGAGTGGCGTGGAGTGCTAGAGCTCATTTGGGAAGGCCTTTTATAGGAGTGAGGGAGGGGTGAGCTTGACAGGCGACGTGGTGAACAAAGACGCCGAGGCAGAGATCGCAACTAGGGAAGACGGTGGCCTACATAGCAGTAAGTGCGAAGGCACCGTCGTCCCTGGGTCGGGTGGCGGTAGCTACGGCACATCTTGCGTAGGTCCCTTAGGGACCTGGCGATGAGGTGGTCGAAATCGTCGGGATAGTCGGACTGAGTGAGGAGGATGGTGAGGGCGTCGCCGTGGGAGGAGTAGAGGAAGGGCACATGAGGGGGGCTGGGGTGGGTGAGTGTGCTGGCAAGAGGTTAGAAGAAGTGGAGCACAAGGGAGAAGGAGGAGCAGAGGAGGAGGAGGAAGGAGGCTGGGTCGGGGTGGCGGAAGTGGAAGAGGCGCTCAACAGGGCCGGTAAAGGGCCAGGTGGCGTCAAAGAAGGTGATGGGAAGGGCGGCATGGGACCCCCACGCCACGCTGGCATTGGTCAACGTGACATGTTAACAGTGGTCAAACCTAGTGAACCTACTTTAGGACCTTTAGTGACACACTTAAACAAGTTTAGATACCTGATTGTGTAGTTCTATAGATAGGGGACATAAGTGACACAATAGGACAAGTTTAGGGACACACGATGTACTTTACTATATTATTGCAGACTACCTTTATTTCAAAATAGATGCAATTTCAACAATGACATGCTTCTAAAATACAATTTTGACCATTAATTTTTGTAGCAATTGCTAATACAAACTAGGAAAAGTAATATTTTGGAAGTATATTTGACGACAAACCCACCAATATTATTTTCATAATTAGTGCGGACTGAGTGGTCCCTCAAGGCCCATCTTAGTTGGCATCCATTTTGTTTATTATTATGCTATTAGAAAGTTTTGTGAACATTTTTTTTTGTAATTTTCTGTTTTGTGTTTTTAGTCCAAATTTTAGCTTTCACACAGACCCAAAAACTAAGGGAAGATGTACCCTTCATGAACCTATGGAGTCCTGCCCATACGAATTATAATGGGCTAGAGTGAACTATATTGTTTACTTACTGCTTGAGTTGGATTTTGCAACTAAAATAGGTAATATTTAATGTTAATCAATTAGCATTACCGACACATTCTAAAAATATCGGAGTATAAAAGATTTGGAACTTGTTGGGGAATAGTATCCTATTCTTCATCCTCCCATCCCCTGAAGGGTTTGTTTAGATGGGCTAGATCAGACCTAATCTGACCCATCCAAATTAGACCTAAACCAAATAAGATAGAAGCGTTGGATAAAATCCAATGGCTTGTAAACCTCCCATCTTTGGCAACACCACCCACCTATTCGGCACCGCCACGAGTGCCTCAATACCAACAACCACCCACCTCTGTCGTCTCCTATTTCTTCTCATCTCCCTTGGCCACGACCACCATCGCAGCCTATGCGGCTACCTCACCGCACCACTCCAATCTACTACCTCCTCGCAGTCTCATCATATTTGCTACCCTTGTTTTCCTCACGTTGGCCATCACTTGGTACCTCCTTCTGTGATCGACAGATCCATTGCTTTGTTCCTATCTTGTTGGTATCTCTTCTCCGTTGTCACCACGCAGTTGTTGTTGAACGGTTGTCGTCATCTTCAAGCTCCCCCTTTAAACGGTATCCCTTTAACAACTTTTTTTCGATGATCAATGCTTATAATTTTGATGTAAGAAATAATGTGTAGTTGATGCATCATTGTATTGTTTTGAGTGATTTTGTTTAATTAGATGTGCCAATTATGTGATGCAATTAAATGCATAGTGGTTGCATTGTGGTGGCCGTGCCGTGTGGGGTTGGATGATATGTCGTCGACTCGGGAAGGGAGGTAGGATTTTAGGTGGCACTAGGGACAAGGATGGTACTTGTGTCAAAAGGGGTAAGAGTGATGCGATAGCGGCTAGGGTGGCAGAGGTGGGCGGCGGCGACGGTTTTGAATTGTGTGTGTGTGAGAGAGAGGAGGTGTGGACGGGTGGGGTGCTAGTGTTGTTGTCCCGACTGCTACTGGTTACATAGAACGTTGGAAAGTTAGGTGTTGTAAAACAAAAATCAACCAAATGTCCCACATGCATACCCATCTGTTTTCTTACCAATAAATATCTCTATGTTCTTAATGTAATAAAAAGGGGGCGTCTATTTCAAAGGCGCTTGAAAATTCACAAATCACAAACATTATTTTTTACCTTTGGATCAAGATCTTTTGACTCACATTCTATCCCTCTCTCACCTATATAATTCCCACCCACCCCCTAACCCTAACCCACTCAGCCGTCGCTTACATCGTCACACCTATTGTGGGGACCCCGAATCGGACCCGTTCCAGATCAAGCGATTGCACAGAAGGCACAACCCTTAACGAGAGACGAGTATGATCCCGAGTGCCCAGATATGCGTCTCATGTTAGCTCCCAAGGATCAGTGGCTAACATGCACATATCCAACACAACATTGCATTCACATCCATACACAATCGTATTAAAGAATAATAGAATCAGTTACAACATCATTTAAATAGAATCTTATAGTACAAGGTTGCATAAGAGGGTTGATCGGCCAAATCTAAAAAACACAATGAAATCGCAGCGGAAGATAAACTTAAATGAAAAGGGAATAACTGAGTTGGCATGCCCACAATCCCACAAGCAACCAATTGGAGTTAAAGCTGTTGTGCCCGTCGTCCTTACCTGATCAAATAGACGCTTTCAAGTACAAAATTGTACCCGCGAGACTTTTCAAGAAAAATAAGGATGCAGGTAAGTATCAAAGGAAGGCTACTACACTAGTTAATTTTTAGCATAAAGTAAGTTTTGCATAGAGATAAACAATATAGATTCAACTTGCTATTTGTAAAATATTTAGAAAATATTTTATGACAGTAAGTAATGATCAACAATGGTATAATCTCCAAATATAATCAACACACGAATATCCCATTTGTGGCAACATAAGATCTAAACAACTAGCATAATGACATAACATTTTCAACCATAACCCAACCTTAATTTCCCAAAAGCTAATTGTGCCTGCTTTCCCACAAGTGATATCCATAACATAGGACGCGGCTATTCGAATAGATTTAGTTACTCTGCAGAGTTGTACAGCTTTACCCACACGATATGAATACCTCGTACTGTCGCCATGCACTCTTCCTAAGGAGTGTGACTGAGATATCATAACGAGGCCGTTACAATGTCATGTCCTAACCATCAAACCACCCGAGGAAACAACACCATGGTCGAAAGTCGCTTATCAGCGCATGGGTGTACCCGTTGTGTAAGTAAGTCCCTTACAAACAAGAGACCCTTGAGGGCAAGTAAGGCAAAACTTAACATGCCCCCACCAGATTGACAAGAGAAACAATTAAACAATAACAATTGTCAATCTGATTGTGTTCTGATAGCTAACACACAACAAATTATTAAGCCAAGCCTTCGCCATTATCCCGGTGTGTGGTTGCACGTAAGACTTGGTTCATCACACCATAGACTGGTCCTTAATCACTCAGACGGGGCTACACAGTTCCATCATCACCCTACACCCGTCCAAGTTAAGAACATAAAAATCCATGCCCAACATGTCCACAAACCCCAGATGCGAAGATCTGGATACATCCCTCAAATCCATCATAATCCAATCCATAAAATCCTCAAATTTCAATAAGATTCAATTCAATCCACCGGCCGATGGACTAGCTCCATCAACCGCTTTCGACTACAACTACTAGCATGGCTAAGCATCGTTCTATAAACTAGTAAACAATCCCATATAGCATATAACATTAATTATCCAAGGTAAAAGGGTAATCAACATTGAAAGGATGGCCAATGCAACAATTAGGAATTTAACTACTTCTACCCATGAACATACTTTTCAAAATAGCATGCAATTGCGAATATAAAACTCACACAAAACTTTTAAAAACCTACTGGGAGCAATATGATCAAGAGGAGGGTGCTCGCACCATTGCTGTACCACTTGTTCAATCTCAGGTTACACGCATGAATACGTTTGAATCGTCGATATATCTATCGAAAGAACGATATTGCAATTAACACTAAATAAGCCAAAAATTCAAAATGCTCAAAAATGTATGGAAATTATACAGTGGGTAGATCATGATTTTAAATGAATTTAGGTGAAAGAATTATTTCATTTAGATTTAGTATGTGAGAGTTATGGTGGTTTGAAACTTAGATTACCAGAAAATCCAATTTAATTAGAATTGATTACTGTTCACCGAATTCAATTATTTGGTGAAATTTTGCAGAACATTTGTGGATATAAGGAGTACATAGTTAAATAGAGAATAAAGTTATAAGATCAAAATAACTGGGTTCATCTCATTTGGAGTTTCTATTATTTAGTTATGAATTTTTGAAGTTTAACCAATTTCATGTTGTCAACAATTTAAGGCGGGTTCTTAACTGGGAGCATGAGGTTAAGACCTCTGGGCCAAGATCTTATGACTTTATTCAACTGCATACTAATGATTTCTTAACCTTTATTTTCTTTCCCAATTTGCGTTATCTATCTTAATGTACTAGTGTTACTTTTATAACACTAGGCCCAAAGTTCTTTTTGAATAATTCTTTTTCAGCAAAAGATCCGTAGATTAGTTTCCCTCTTGCAGTCTAGGTATTAATAACTTGAGTAAAAATCCTAGTCTCACTCATTTCCCCTCATAATAATTCCTTTCCTGACAAGGCATTCTCAGATTGCTAAAGACAAGATTGATTTTAGTTAACTCTAAGTATCTAGGTAAAACATCTTATACTACTTACTATCCCTTAACTATTTATCTAATTAGCTTGACTGATTTTAGAAAATGCTCTCATTTAGGTCAACTTCTAAAGACTTTTCAATAAGGTTGTTCATAAAAGCTTAAGTGTTCAAAAGGCTAAATGAATCAATAACCCTTTTTAGCTACTAGACTCATCAAAGTCATTAACCGAAAGAAAATGTTTGTTAACTACAGATCACACACTGATGATTTCTAAATACAACCACCCATACTGGTTCTCAGATTTGGTTGCCACTGAGAACTAACTTGTTTAATCTACTGACAAAAGTGAAAATTTCAGGTTACTGCTCATGCACCTTCAACAGCAGGTTCTTCTAAACTAAAATGCTATACCTGGTCTTCCCTAAACCCAAACTCCCAATTACTAACTTAATTGAATGACTCAAAAACATTTTCTATAAATGATAGTAAAATACAGAGGTTAAGAAGGTTACACTGACATTTCAAAATTTCTTCTAAACCCATTTCTTCTTTTCTGATCATTCAAACAACAAAAGTGTTTGAAACCTAGAATTACCAATTCAATAATCCATTTGCTAAACACTGCTTCTTAAGTGATTTATCAAGCACTAACAAAACTTATTGGCATTTGTATAACAGAGAGGGAACTTAATTACAGAGAACCGAAAACAGGGAGGCCAGCACAGGGGAGGTAACCGGCGGCTTGGGCGGCACATGTCGCCGGTGACAAGGAGGGTGACGGCGGCCGAAAGTGACAAAAATGGAACCAGAGACGCATGTGGATTCTAGGAGTAGTGGTGGCGCAGCTCGAGAGAGCTCAGAATGGCGGTGCAACGCCGGTGAGCGGAGGTGGCCATACGGCTCAAGAGGCTAAGGCAACTCGTCGATGCCCTGAGCAAAATAATGCGCGCACGAGTATTTACGAGGTCCAGTGAGCTCACCGAAGAGACGCGGGTGGTCGGAGATCGCCGGAGGGTGGTTGGCGGCGAAGACCGAGGCGGCGGCGAAGTGGTTCCTCGTGGAGAGCTGGCCGTAGAGGAAGAAGAGCATCGGTGAAGCTTGGGAAAACTCCGTGGTGCTCGCGCGATGCTCCCAACACCGGGAATTGGGTCGAGCCTCACCACATCGGAGATGAAGAAGAAAAAGGGGGCTTGCGGCCAAAAAAGAAGAATTCCAAAAATACACGGGCTCCTGTAAAGCATCCGACAATTTGATTGAGGGGAAAGCGCGAAAATACTCTAGGGCACGGGATGACGCACTAAACCGAGAAAGAAAACTCACCGGAGACGATATTCGCACGGAGGCGGCCTCGGGTGCGTGCTTTGGAAGCAGAGAGAGCACATGTTTGCCTCGGACCCTACAAGCGATGTCAAATGCTCAAATGAGTAAAAATGGAAAAGACATGGAAAGAGTGAGCCGAGGGACAAGGCGGCAAGGACCTTACCGAAGAGAGGAGCTCGACCAAGCCTCCCTCTCCCTGGCCACCAAGAGGAGAGGTAAGGAAGAAGGAGGGCAATGCGGTGGTTTTATTCAGACCAGAGGACGGAGGTAGCTATGACGTGAGCAGGCGAAGCTCTAGGAGTGGCTGTCATGGGCGGTGGGGCAACGGCGTCGACGGGGCAGCACAGAGCTCCTTCGGCGCGTGGCGCTCGAGCTCTGCTCGCGCCTGCCCAAGGTTGAAGGAAGCCCTGACGCGCAGGCCCGGCGTGTCAATGGCACAAAGTGGTCCAGCGGTGCGTGTGTTAAGTTGGTACAGTCAAGTCAAGTAAGAGCAGTGTGGGTTGGTTTCATTTGGGCCACAAGATCTTGAATGGACGATTGGGATTTAATGGGTCGTTCGGGGCTGTCCAAATGATCATGAGATCTGGACCGTTGAGCTTGGATAGGACGGTCTGCATGCGCTGGTGCAATTAGGTGGTTGGGCTAAGTCAAGTGGTGGGGCTCGGTCGGACTCGAGTCAGGGTCTGGTTCGAGCCCTAAGAACAGTGCCGGTTTGACTGAGATCATTTAAATTGATTCTACTTTGACCAAGTGTTTAAAAATAGGAATAAAATTCCTAAAATTATGAAATAATTCAAGGGGGTTCCTGGGACAGTCTGGTACCCATAAAAATTATTTAACCCTACTGTTCATGATATAATTTGTATAATATAAATTCAACTTAGAATAGGTCTTTGTAATGAGTTTGAATTTTCATAGGGTTTAAACTAGTCCCATAATTTTGGGAAAAATTATATTAAATCAAGATAATTATTCTAGTATTTGAATAAATTATTTTCAGATGATGATCAAATGTTTATGTTCCTGTTTTTAGTTGGAGTTTAAATTTGAAGTGTATGTTTGTGGGGACTCCCGAGATCATATCCGTATCACGCTAAGTGATTACGCCGTAAACGCAATACTTAACGTGAGACGAATACGATTCCGAGTGACCCGGATATGTGTCTCATGCTAGCTCCCAAGGATCAGTGGCTAACATGCACATATCCTAGTACACAACATTGCAATCACATCCATACACAATGTACAAGAATAAAAGAATCAATTACAACACCATTAAATAGCACCTTATAGTACAAGGTTGCAAAAGAGGGCCGATCGGCCAAATCTAATTAACACAAATAAATTGCAGCGGAAGATAAATTTAAAATAAAAAGGGAATAACCGAGTTGGTATGCCCACAATCCCACAAGCAACCAACTGGAGTTAAAGCCGTTGCACCCGTCGTTCTCACCTGAACAAATAGACACTGTTAGAGTACAAAGTTGTACTCGCGAGACTTTTAAAAGAAATAAGGATGCATGTAAGTGTCAAAGGAAGGCTACTAAACTAGTCAATTTTTGGCATAAAGCAAGTTTTGCATATAGATAAAAGATTCTAACTTGCCATTTGTAAAGCATTTAGAAAACATTCTAAGATAGTAAGTAATGATCAACAAATTTTAGGGCCGTCCCGCTGGAGATTCGCCCGAACGACGAAATCATAACACTAGGGGATGCCCTGTACAGTTTTATTCAGTGGCCAAAGAAGGACATCGCCCTGGACCCTGCAGTGCCGCCTCAACCTTCGATGACTCCACCCAAACCATCTCCACACGACCATGCCTCTCCAATTCAACTTTTGAAGAACACCGTCCTGGACCCTGCAGTGCCGCCTGTCACAGCCCCAACAATTAAAATGGATTAATATGTATTTCATTAGCATGCATTATTTATTTCAAAACATTTCCATCATATATTGTACTTGGAAAATCTAATTTGAGGTGAACATACACATCAAAATTCACATTTCACTTCAAATCAGTGATAAAAAGTTGTGATCATCATCTGGAACCAATTTATTCAAATACTACATTAATTATCATGAATTAATATATTTTTTCCAAAATTTTTGGGACTAGTTTGAACCTAATTAAAATTCAAACCACATACATAGACATACAACATGTTTGAATTTAAATGTCACAAATTTTAATATGAACAATGGGGTTTCATAATTTTTATGGGAACTATATACTCCCAGGAACCCCCACAAATTATTTCATAATTTTTGGAAATTTATTTCTATTTCTAAGCCGCAGTCAATGTAGGGAAAACATGTTAAATCTCAGTCAAATCTAAACTCAAACTCGAGCACTGTTGGAGCGACTCGAGTCCGACTCGGTCTCTTGACTCGGTGGAGTCAACTAGCTGCACCTCCGCATGCAACCCTTGGATCATGGATCAACGACTCAGATCTCCTCGTCATTCGACCTGTCCGGACGCCCCACCAATCTCGTCCGTCCATTCACGATCCGACGGTGCGCATCGAATCGCTTAACTCACTTTCGCGCGCGCCGCCTTATCTCGCCGACAACGTGGGCCCAGGCTGTCAGTTTCGTCCCTGACCTCCCGCAGAAGCCGAGCTCCACGCGGCCGCGCCGCTCTGCTCCCGCCCGTTGGAGCTCCGTCACCTCCGTTAGCCACCGCCGCATGCAACCACTCCTGGAGCTCCTCCGTCTCACGCCGCCTCCATCTCCGTCTTCTTCCCGTGCTTAAGTCACCTCCGAGCGCCTCCTTTCCCTCATCTTTCCTCTCGGGTCTGAGGAAAGAGAGGCTTGTGCTTGCTCTCTACACGGGTGAGTTCCCTCCACATGGTTTCGCCCACTTCCTTGATCCATGCCCTCTCCATTTTAGCTCATTTGAGCTTATGTCTTTGCTTGTAGGATCCGGGGCAAAACCAAGCTCTCGCTGCCCTCCAGAGCGCACACCCGAGGAGCTCACCTTGCCATCCTCGGATCCGGGAGGTATATTTCTCTTTTTTCGCGCGTCATGAGGTGCATTAGGGTACCTTAAGTGTTTCCCCTCAATCAATTTCTTGTCTGCTTCACAGGGAGTGCCAGATTGTGAAGTTCCCCTTTTTCGGCTGTCTGCGAGTACCTTCTTCTCCAGTTCCGGCTGGTAAGCCATTGCCCAATTACTTGCACCCATATGCCCCTCCAGATGTCCTTAAGCTAACCCGAGCCTTCCTTGTGCTCTCCTTGCTTAGAGTCCCTCTTCTGCGTGGAGCCGTGCCGCCGTCATCACCCTCCTCGAGTCCGGCCGACCTCCAGCTACTCCAACCTTCCCCGAGCACCCATCTTCGCTCAGGTAACTCCTCCATAGTCCCCAGGACCTATAGCACACACCGGCTTGGACCTTGTAAGGCTCGGGCGTGCGTTTGCATTTTGGCCGAGGTCCTAGCGCCGCCCCTCTCCGGCTAGCCACCGGCACAGTCCCCCTCAGCAACCGCCTACTCCTCCTGGAGGTGCGCAGGACTGTTGTGGTCCCATCCCGGCACTTAGTACGCACCGCCGCGGTGCACAGCACCGGCGATCCACCGGCGAAGCGCACTGGAGCGGCGCCGTTGTCGGCAACACGGTAGCAGATCATTTAAGTTTAAACTGAGGTTTAGCGGTTAAGTGTTGGCGTATTTAGTAGTTACGTTTTCCTTAAGGGCATACGGACTCTGGATAGTTAAATTGCGAAGTTGCGCTTGTAGGAATGGGAAAACGTATCCTCAGGTTTACGCGTTCGGTTGATTTTCGGTGAAGGCTGAGCCAGTGGTTGACCGGGTCAAACCTTGACCCCGGTCCCACCTGCCATTCGCTAGGGCTGGCAGTAGGTGAGTAGCAAAAGGGTTAGCTCTTTTAGAGTGCGCACTATGCACTGGACCCGCATGTCATTGACCGTGGCTAGCGCACGTCTCGGTGAGAAAAGTAGTAGTTCTTTTAGTAATTTCGAAATCTGTTTATTTATAAACTGAAAAATGGTATTAAGTTCTAAATTGCGTATCTAATTCATTTCAACTCCAAATTGAATGAAACCACTTCTGGAAATTTACATTCTTAATGGACTTCCTATCAAAATTGGTTTCATACATGTTTCTGTAGCAGAGGGCTTTAATTGGAAATTTATTCATTAGAATCATTATCTTTACAATAGGAAAATGGACTGAAATCTTTAAAAATGCATAAGTAATTATTGGAACCTCCAAAAACAGTGAGACCACTTTTGATAATTTTCATTTTCAGTGAACTTAATTCTAAAAATGGTCTCCACATTACCTCTGTCACAGAAACTATATTTGGGAGGATATAATCTTTAACTCTATTATTGTTATACTTTGACCAAGGCTTTAAATATAGAAATAAATTTCTAACAATTCTGAAATAATTCAAGGGTGTTCCAGGGATGACCTAGTATTTATAAAAATTATTAAAGTCACTGTTCATAAAATAATTTGTATAAAATAAATTCAAACTTAGTCTAGGTCTTTTAATGGTGTTTGAATTTTCTTAGGGTTTAAACTAGTCCCAAAAATTTTGGAGAAATTATATTTATTCATGATAATTATTATAGTATTTGAATAAATTGTTTTCAGATGATGATCAAAGGTTTTTGTTCCTATTTTTATTTGGAGTTTTAACTTTGAAGTGTATGTTTAATTGGTTTGACAAATTTTCAAGTGCAAAAATATATACAATTGTTTCCAAAATGTTATGCATGCTGATAATATGCATACTAAATCCCATTAATTAAATTGGGGATGTTACAATGTTTAATCTTTGATTTAGGTTTTCCAAGTGCAATAAATGATGCAAATGATTCCAAAATGGCATGCATGCTGATAAGATGCATACTAATTCTCATTAATTAATTTGGGGATGTTACACCTATCTTCACCCCTGCGCCGCTGCCGCTTTCCGATGCCGGCGAGGCCCACCGGCGAACTCCTCTCTCGCCGCCTACCTCCTCCTCCACCCTTCCTCCAAATCCACACCACTGCCTCCAAATCCACACCGCCGCTGCCACCGCTTTCTTCCTCATCTCCGGCGTGATTCCCCCGTGCTACCCTCTTCCTCATCTCCGGCGTGATTCCCCCGTGCTGCCCTTTTCCTCATCTCCGACGACTACCTCCGCCGGATCCGCCACCGCCTCCTAACCACTCCTGTTCTTTTCGCCCCCTCTGACCTCCACCTCCCTCCTCCGCCCCATGGCCAAGGTGGCGCCGCCCGCTGCTGTGCTTCCACCACCCCAGCCTCCCTCTAAGTCTGGGGAGCATCAGTGAACCCAAACCCTAAACAAGTGAACCCAAACCCTAAATGGGTGAATCCACGCCCTAATCCGCCGGCCGCCGCCGCCACCATCCGCCGTCGCCGGAGAGGATGAACCGCACGAATCGCGATGCAAGATCCAATGGTGAGGAAATTGACTATGATTTTTGATATTTTCAGTCGCCTGTGAATTAGCAAATGTGATAAAAAAAAATTATGTACATGCATCCTGTTTGTTTATGCATCACAAAATATTTTTGAACCTTATTGGTAATTTGGTAAAGGATTAAGTACAAGTTTCGTCCCTCAACTCTTACCCTAGTTTAGTTTTCGTCCTTCAACTGAAATACCAGATATAACGCACCTCAAAGTATCAATACCGGGCAAAAGAAGTCCCTCCGTGCGTTTGAGGGCGGTTTTGACCAGTGTTTCGTGCCACGTGGAAAAAAGAATCATTTCCCCTGTCAGCCAAGTGTCCACGCTGGCAAACCTCTGCTCTCTCTCCCCCATGCTCTCTCTGTCTCTCTAAATCACTCAAGACCGTCGCCATCCTCGGCTCCCGACCAGCGCCGCTCGCCGCCTGGTTCCACCGCCCCGCTCCTCGCTCTCGCCTCCTCCTCCTCTGTCGACGTAGCCTCCCTGTGCGCAGGCCATCGCGCACCCGCCGCCGGTCCACCACGAAGCGACGGGGGAGTCCTCTCGTCGCCGCCTCCTTCGACCGCTCCCTCCGCTCCTGCCGCCGCCGCCTCCTGAAGCTCTTCGCCCGCCTCGCCGTCACCTCTTGTCTCTTGCCCACGTTCACTGAGCTCTGAGAGCCCGAGTGCACAGAGCCAACTCCACGCCGCCCGGCCGCCACGCAACCCACGCCGCTCCGGGGAGCCCTAGACACCCACAACTGCGCCACTTCCTCTCCAGCGAGCCCGAGCTCGATTCCTTTCGCCTTGAGCATCTCCTAGCACCCCTTGACCTCCCCCTACCTCTGATTTGTGCTCTCTTCTTCTCCAGGTCGTCGCCACCGTTGGAGCACCCGTGCCGCCCATGGTCGCCGCTGCCGACCCAACTGAGTCGCCCTCAGCTTCCTCCGAGCACACAGGTAAGTCCCACTCGGTCTCCTGTTGCTCATGCACCTCCTAAATATCAACCACTCCACCCTACGCCGTCGCCCTCCTTTCACATCCACGGCCGGCCGCCGTTCATCACCTCCCGACCGCCGCCGACCAGCTCCGGTCAAGCCACCACCTCCCTTCGATTCACCCCGCCTCTTCGGTTCCATTTCAGCCGTAACCGCCGCCCCGCCGCCACTCCACCGCCGACGAAGATCACCGCCCCATTTCAGCCCGAGCCACCCCTATCCTACCTCCTTGAACTCCCTGTGTATATTTCTCTCTTCCACTGTTAGTTAGGATCCACTTGTAAGATGTCAGAATTGCTAATTGATCTTGTAACTGAACCACTCTAGAGTTTTACCAAAAAATTGAAGTTTAAAGGTTTGTGTGAAGATTAGCACTTCAGTTCTGAAGAAGTTTCTGTTGTCTGATTTTTAAGCAGAGAAGTGTGCATGTAAAATTTCAGATTGTGTACCTGAATTGTGAAGTTGTAGCAAAGACCGAAAGAGCCTACCGAAGGAAGATGGAAGCTAGAGACTTAAGCAGGCAACATGACAATGTTTTGGATCCTAATAGTCTGTTTTCTTTGTTCTGTTTTTCATAGTAAGGAAAGGTAGTGGTAGCATCTTTAGGTTCTGAACTTTTTTGAAAAACTGGTACTCCGAGTTATGTATGTAAGATTGACAAGTTATGAATGGTTGGTAACTGAAGAAGTGTGAGAATGCAATGTTTGTGAGAATGTGTCATTCGAAATTGGGGAAGACTCATTCGAAATTCCTAGAGCAGATCGTTGCATTGCATTGATTCAAGTATTCAAGAGTTCTTACATGACTCCCTATTGTGACACAACTCACAAATCTGATACAAAAACTGAAACAAAAATCACAATTATGCATTCAACAACTATTAAATCCAGTCAAGGCGAAAACATTCACAATTGACAAGGCATCGGATGACATCAAATTTCCACAATTGGCAAAGGAAAGGAAACTAGAGATTCAACAATTCCACTCATTGCAACAACACCTGATACATTTTTCCATTAATTCCATTCATTGCAGCAGTGATAATGTCACATAGAACATGCAAACTGGACTAATCGTGGAGGGGCAGAGCTTGACCGCCGAGTGGCTCGTCACGTTGACGGCGCTGCACTGGCCGTGGTGTGTACTGGACTAATCGTGGAGGGAGAGGAACCGAGGGGAGACGCTGGTGGCCAGGCAGGGCCGACGGCGCGGCGGCCCGAGGCTGAGCCGCGCGGCCGGGGAGGCGCAGCCGGGGCAGGGCTCGGGCATAGCCAGGAGCGTAGGGGCACCGTGGTGCGGGCGCGCGGGTGGAACCAGGGCCAAGGGCGGCGCGCAGGCTGGGAGTCGGCGCCGTGGTCTAGGCGACGGCGGCAGGCCAGCAGCTGGAGACGACGGCGCGGGGAGCCGAGGAAGCTGGAGGCGAGCTGAGGAGGCGACCTCTTGGAACCGAGAGCACCACGGGAGAGAAATGAGAGATTGAGGAGAAATAGGATGGGGAATGAAGTGAGAAAGAAGGGAGGTTGACTCGAGTCAACGGCCAGCGTGGATGCCACGTCAGACCAAACCGCCCTCAAACGCACGGAAGGA
Organism: Ampelocalamus luodianensis; assembly: GCA_036346255.1. Classification (NCBI taxonomy): domain Eukaryota; kingdom Viridiplantae; phylum Streptophyta; class Magnoliopsida; order Poales; family Poaceae; genus Ampelocalamus; species Ampelocalamus luodianensis. The sequence continues at coordinate 47,840,724 of CM070633.1, forward strand.
CTTCTTTTGTCCGGTATTGATACTTTGAGGTGCGTTATATCTGGTATTTCAGTTGAGGGATGAAAAATAAACTAGGGCAAGAGTTGAGGGACGAAACTTGTACTTAATCCTTTGGTAAACTACCAGTAGATCGACGACATCCGAATTCACATCGGTACGTATTTGATGGTATTTGTATCCATCTCCGATCGTATTTGAGAATCGAAAGGAAGAGCTAACACGTTCGATTTGGATCCGTTTACATACTGACCAGTAACAACTCCCGAGAAACCCTCTTTATACGCATGTCCTCCTTCCTGTTATGCAGCTCTGGATCGACGAAAGCCCGCTAATACCCAAGGAAATCGCGTGAAGTACAATGGAACAAGAAAAACCCCACCCTGTGGATCTCCAGGAAGAAGCCCTCGTCATCCGTGATGCCGCCGCCGCCGACGTTGTCGTCGAGCCGGGCACGCACGACGTCCTCATGCGGGAGCTCGTGGCGGAGGAGGAGGCGCATCGGTGGGATCTCACCGCCAGCGATGAGGCGGTCGGGCTTGCGCTGCACATGACGGAGCTCATGGAGATGGAGGAGTCGGAGCTGCTGGGTGGTCTCCCCTCCCTTCCGGCCGCCCCAGAAGAACCGGCCGGCGCCCAGGATCCCCACGCCTACCTGGGAGACTTGCCGGGATCGATCACCTTGCCCGGCGCCGGCGCCGCCCAGGCCACAGCGGAAAGGCGGACCGTTCAACGCTACGTCCCGCCGCATCAAAGAAGGGCCACCATCGAACGCTACGCGAGAGAGGCCACCCTGCGCCACGCCCATGCCATCCTCGTCGACCCTACGCCGTCAGTTCTGCCGACCTTCCCCCGGCCCCGCGTCGGCAGGCCCCGCATAATCACCACTCTGAGAATGCGAGATCTCCCCCCTGACGTCGCCGCATCCCCGGCAGGGTTTTCAATTTCGTTTGATAGAAAATTTCGGGGCCAAGCGAAATGGTCGAAATTTTCGAAATTTCGGTAATTTCGAATTCAATTCGGGCAAATGGCCGAAATTGGCATTCAAATTTGACTGAATTTCATCATCGACAAATTTCGACCAAATTTTGAATGATGTTTGAATTTGGTTTGAATTCATGTGCAACCGAAATTGTTTGACCGAAAGAGCAAAATTTCGTGCTCCAGCGAAATGTCCGAAATTTCGCGAAATTTCGCGAAATTTCGTCGAAATTTGAAACCCTGATCCCCGGCAAGAGGGACCTTCCCCTCCGACGTCGCCGCCCCCGCCGACGCCTCCTCAAGCCGGCCCGTTCCCGAAGACGAAGTCGCCGCTCTGCCAAGCAAGACCCTGCCCGCTAGCGTTGCCTCGTCGGCAAGATGCACCCACCACGCCGCCGCTCTGGCAAGCCCCGTTGCTGCCGACGACGACGTCTCCGCAACAAGACGGACCCTGCTCGCCGACTCCGACTCGTCGGCCGTCTTCGCCGGCATGGAAGACGGACACGACAACGGCTGGTACGAGTCCATCCTCCGCGATGCTCAGAAGCACGAGCAGATGGAGGAGCTGGGAATTGATGCATATTTCCAACGATGCCTTCCAAGATCTGAGACACCCAACGATGAACCCTACAACCGCACCGCCGTGGCCGCCGGCGAAGAAGACAGTGAGCTCTCCCTGCCGAAGTTCTTCAAGGCAGATGCTAAGATGAAAGAGAAGATAGAGGAACCAGGACTTCATGGATCTTTCCAGCAATACCTTCCAAGATCTGAGGCACCCAACGACGAACCCTACAACCCCACCTCCGTGGAGGCCGCCGGCAAAGAAGACCGTGAGCTCTCCCTTCCGAAGCTCCTCAAGAGATGGGGCATCCGCCCGTCCGATCTCGACCCCGACGAGCCCCACGCGTCGACGAAGAGGCGTTCGAGGGTCCCCCCTCTCGACGACGACGACGTCCCCAAGTTCGACTGCCGCATCTGCATGGAGACCCTCCCCATCTTCGACCTCTTCCACGGCCTGCTGTGCGAGCACCGGTTCTGCGTGGCGTGCATGGCCACGTACGTCGAGGGCAGGATCAGCGAAGGCGACCTGCCCATCCCATGCCCCGACCCGGAGTGCAAGGGCCAGGAGAATGGCGTCCTGCACCCGGAAGAATGCAAGAAAGGCATCGACTTCGGCGCGTTCAGCGACTGGGGCTTGCGCCTCACCGAGCGCGCGCTCCCGCCGAACCGGCGCGCGTACTGCCCGAACCGCCGGTGCGGGATCATGCTCGAGACCAGCGGCGATGACAAGCCGGCCATGGCGCCGTGCCCGGCGTGCAACCACCTGCTGTGTGCCACCTGCGGCCTGGAGTGGAGAGCCGACGACAGCGGAGAGCACGACTGCGCCAAGAGCCCGGAGGCTGCGCTCGTGAAGAAGCTCGCGGCCGATCGCCGATGGAAGCAGTGCCCAAAATGCAAGATGATGGTTGAAAGGATCTCCGGGTGCAGGGTCATGCACTGCAGGTACCGTGCTCATCTCATGTTTGCCTTGAGTTCTTGCAGTTAATTTAATTACTCCATCATGAGTAGCGCTCTCTTAGGGTTATAGGAGTTCGATCTTGTGTTGACTTAATGACTTGATCACTTCATTCATGACAAGTCATATGTTGTGTTGTTTTCCTTTTGTCATTGTCATTGTTATGATTGACGTTTCATATCATGTAGCTTCAATAGAATTGGGTTAAATCTTTGAAACTTTTAGTAGCTGTTTTGGATTTACATCACTTTGGGTGAGAGCGTCCAGAAATAACTAAGTTGACTAAATGTTCTATGGTTTTGTGTCGCAGCCACTTTTGGCAATATATTTGTCGTTGTCTTATGTTTCCACCTTAATTTAAAATTTTGATTTTGATAATTGTTCTCTGTAACTAGTGTAACATTTGTTAACTATGAAACTATCAATATTGTAGTATAAGTTAAATTTACATATGTTTTGGAATTAGCAACCCTAAAACTATTTTTGTTAGTCAAGTCCCTTTGTAATAAACAAGAAACTTTAGATGTACAGTATAGAGTTGAAAATAAACTGGTCTGTTTTCCTTGTTATATTTCATATTATTCCACGTCTCATAAATTTTGGTACTTTCGGCTGCTTGATCCTGTGTTTGGTAGATGCATTTATAATTAGTACTCACATTCCCTGGAATTATTCCGATGAGCATTAATATTTCTAAATTACAACTGTATACTCCCTCCAGTTAGTAATACATGCCATCTTAGAACATCTACAATAGTCCATATCACTTATTAATAAAGGATAAACACATCAGTATTTAGGTGATGTGGAAGAGAGATGATGATGAGAGAAGACGAGTCTGTTTCTAGATGAAGAAACAAGCAAATTGTTGATACCAAGACACAAGAAATAATAAAATAGCTATTGGAGGCTTGTTTGTTACCTAAACTTATTTTGTGGGTAGCAATTAAAGTCTTAGATACAAGCTCATGAAACAATCCATTGGAAAGTTTGTTTCTTTTTATTAGATTGAGTATTCTCTCTCTTTTTAGTAATAAGTTAAGAAACAAACTATTGTAGATGCTTTTAGACATAATTTAGGATACCAGGGTGAGGTAGATGAGGGATTTTTTTAGTCTTCTACCCCTATTAAGGGCATCTCCAATAGTGTATTTATTGTCGTCTTTTAGCTATGCCACGTCAACAAAATTCTACGTGGAGGGGAGAGGGGGAGGAGAGAGAGAGAGAGCACATGTCGTCTCTTCCTAAAGATACGGTCGTGCACGTAAAACAAGACATAATATATTAATTTATTCTAGCTAGTTGACATGTAGGCCCGTTTCAAAGAAAAATTATAAAATATAAATGTTAGAGAGTGTACTAAAAACTATCTATTGGAGATATTGTATCTAAAGATGATGTAGCATATGTTAGAGACAAGGTTATCTCTAACTGTTGGAGATGCCCTAAGTCATGTTAAAATTAAATGCCATTTGGGATACCAAGGTGAGGTAAATCCAGTCAGTAGTATTCCTCCCGAGTGCCCTAAGGCATTTTCAATAGTGCCACTTCAACTGTTTCTAAGGTTACCACGTAGGTTTTCTGGTGACGTGGATGAGAGTAAAAGAGAAGAGAAAATGAGATCGTCATCTCACGAAGCAATGGACGTATCACGTGAAATTAGGCACTAGCGACGAAGCTTTTTGCTGTTGGAGCGCAGTCGTCGTTTATTCACGCGAAACAAGGCACTTGATTCATGTAAAGCTTAAATGCTTGTGAGGTTTTAAAGAGACAGCTCAAGAGACAATGTATTGGAATAATTGTGTCTAAAATTATCTCAAGATGATATAAATAGTGTTAAAGACAACCTAAAAGATAAACTATTGAACATGTCCTAGATATGCATGTTGGTGGAGTAATAGGGGCATAAGTGGCCAATTGCTCATGTTTTCTTGTACTGTAGCCATAAGCTCCCAGCGACGTCTATGATCTATTCTCGACTGGAGTGAGTACAATAGATGGGTTTTTTTCCCCTTCATTCGAAATAATTATGATAGCACACTTTACCTAAGTGCAGTCCACCTTTTCAACTTTGGCTACCATATATTTTAAAATATCTAGAAGATCTCCCTGAACTTAATTTCTTAACTACTCGATCGGTTTCACGGTACAAATACATTTTCTTATAAGTTGTAATTTCACAATTAAATCCCATTGAGAAAGTTCAAAATGTGGTTATAGAATTCTTTTCCAACCTTTACTCCTGCTTTTAATGTTCCAAAATTGGTTGAGAGGTTGTATATTTCATTTACTAGGGGTAAATATGATCAAATCTCATTAATTATATCTTAGATTTTGTGCATTTCTGAACTGTGCGCTCAAGATTGTTCATTTCGCAGTATAAGTCCAACCACCTTGTGTGCAAAGACCAACTCGCCACAGAAACTATGTAATAGTTCATGGGATTGAAGTATCATGCTTACCCACATTAAAGTAAATACTTCAACCACTCAACTCCTTTCCAAGTACGAAAAATGATGGAAAATTTTCAATAACTAGTTTCTCCACTTCCTCAGTGGACTTCCTAGGGTCTGTCTGGCACAACTCCTATTCCCAGCTTCTCGTTCGGATCTCGTGGAGCTACGTCAAACATCCAGCTTCCCAAAAAGATCGGATCCTAATTATCACGAGGAGTGGAGCGAAAAATGTATTAGCAACTCGAAGCGACTTGGGGTGGATTCTCGTCCCAAAAAAAACGGATCTGCTTCTCACGAGGAGCGGAGCAAAAAATATACTAGCAACTCGGAGTGACCATTGGGGTGGATTCTTGTAGGAATCCAGCCCACCCGAAACAGAAGTGTGTGCTGGTTTTTACCCGCAAATACCACTTGACTTACCCCCCTCACACCTCCCCACCCCGAGCCCCAGGCGCAATCGTTCACACCGGCGCCTCCCAACCAGCGTGACTAGAGTCGGAGCGCCCAGAGGCAACTCCCTTCGCGCGCACAACGGCAATGCCCTAGGCGACCACGGCGACGATCACCAGCGGCTAGCGACCTCGCAGCTCCACGTGCACCTCTCGGTTAGGTACAACGCCGCCACCCCTAACCCTAACCTCCGCCGCCTCCTGTAACCCTAATCTCTGTCGCCGGGTACCGCTAGCCGTCGACGCCGGACTCCCTCACAGCCACCGTTTGGAGCCCGCCATCCCCGAGCCAGACACCACCGGATCCGGCTGCCCGCGAGCCTGCCGCCACCCGATCTAGTCGTCCTCAACCCTTTCTTCCTCACCGCGCATCGTCGTCACCATCGCCACCATCCTCTGCTCCAGGCCTTCGGCAAGTAGTACACCAGCGGAATGGATGGCGTGGCGCTGGCGCTCGACTGGACGGGGCATCCTGGCTCCGCGGCACCGCGTGAGTTTCAGGACAAGGACGGCCAGGAGAATGAGACGGTGGTGCCTGACGAGCTCCGACGTCGCTGGGTGAGCGCAGCCGAGTGAGGCGCACCGGCGACTAGACGACATTCATCTGACCGGCGCAGCGGTGGCGACCTGAGCTCCGACGGTGTTTCTGCTCCCGCGCATCCTTGCTAGGCGGCGGTGGTGACCTGTGTTCTGGGCTTCCGGCAGACGCTCACCGCCCTTTAGCTTGCTGGTGTAATGGACTATCTTGTTTCATGGAAGATGTCTTGCGATTAACCTTTTCGGTCCCGTCTTTTGTAGCACTGCTACATCACATGTTCTTGCATACAATCTGTTTGTTGAAATGCATCCCTGTATCCGAATATTTGGAAGATGATCCAGCCCCTGATACTCCTATGATCTTTTTAGTGTGTGTGTGTTTAACATGTATAAGAGGGTCTTGATAATATAATTTCTTATTCTAGTTCTACATGTACTCGACTACCTTTTTATGATGTATTCAGACTTTAGTAAAATGCTAATTAATCGGTTTTTATTGCTATGATTTGAATTTGTCTCATTTATATACATTCATATGGTCTTGAGAAATTTGCAAAATAAATTCTAGGAATTTGTGTACAAATACAAAGGAGTAAAACACAAATATAATTAAAGTGTTATAACTAGGGGTATTATGGTCTTTTGCCTTCAACCCTCTCTTTCATAGTTTTTGAACCAAACGCTTTGCTGAGACAACTCCGGATTCTCAGATAAGTGGATTATTAGAGAATCAAGAGTAGGAATTGAAAAATAAGAATATGGAGCTCTACCCTCAGTGTCAAATGTTTCTTGTGAAATTCCTGAAAAATATTGTGTTTCAAACAGGCCCATTGTAAACTACTTTTTTTATATTTATAGTTATCATATGAATTAGGACTATTTAGACTTCCTTTCTTGCTTCATCTAAAACGTTAGCTCGATTGAGTGTAGCTAAATTGCTTGATTCTAAAGTGTTTCATGCAAGACCAACTCGGTTACAGCTTACAACAGGTCATATGGAACTATAAACTATATGCTCATCTCTGTTTGGTGATTTTGGTGTTTTATCACATCCATTTGCTCCCTAATTTATAGATATTTACATACATCTAGTGGCTATCTTGTTTCTCTTATGAGCTATTCCTGATGATTATTAATCTTAATTTTGATGTATCTGTCTTCATGCTGGATGCGCCCGGTTAATTCCCCTTGTTTTCTACACACCTTTTTTTTAAACATGATGCATGTGGCTGGTGAGATCTCTTCTACCTTGCGGCTAGTGCTTAATGCATGGCCTCCATGGAAGCTCATAGATCATGCATTGCTTAGAACTGAGCTCAACAAGCTAGTGGACAAATCATACTGACCTCTGCTAATTCTTTGCCTACATATATATTTTTTTTGCTGCAGGTGCCACTGCGTCTTCTGCTACCAGTGCGGGAAACCGATGCCGCCGGGGCTGGAGGAAGCAGGCGAGGTCTGCCAGTGCATCGACTCCCTGCACGCGTTTATGGCGCACCACCACAACTGATCGCGCGCGACGGCGCGAGCGCCGAAATCCGCCGCCGCTGAGAGGGAAGGACAAACAATGTGTACTACCTACCTGCAATACCTAGTCTGATGGATAGTGTTTAGCTTCATTGATCGATCGAGCCGCGGCCGCCGCATTGCATTGGTCGCCGAAACCAAAACTGTTGGTTGATTTATGTTATGTTGTAGACTAGCTGATCTGCGGCGAGTCTATGCATCTTAGCTTGTAGCTCCAACAACTATCTGCGTGTTCTTCCTTGGAAGAACGTACAGCTGGTTTGTTATGTCAATTAGGTGATGCATGCATGCTTGTTTGCATCAGACAATTATGTAATCTCCGTGACAATGTTATTTTCCTGGATTTAAATTAAGACATGCATGGCATGTTTTGGATATTAATTGGTACCCGTGTGGATCTCATGTTACCTGCTATATACATATAATATATAGGAAAATGGTATAGTACTCTTGGGAGTACGTACTCCTACTTCTTATATACCACTTGAATCATATGATGATATCTCTTTATCTATGTAAGTATACTCTAGTAATGATTATAAGATATTTCAAAGTGAGTTTCATGAAAAATTTCATCAAAATCCATTTTTTTTATAGCAAAATTTGTGTATATACTTTTTTTATATATGAAAAAAAGTATATAGAAAAAAATAAAGAGCGCCAATGAATTTTTTCAATCAAGTCGTATTAGAGTATCTTATAATTGATATTTAAGTATAATGAAGGAGATAAAGAAGTATAATATATTCGTTTAAGTGGTATATTAAAAGTAGAAATATGTACTCCTTAGAGTAAGGACGAAACGGACGTCTATACACACACACATGTAGGCCTCCCTGGACTGCCGAACTTCTAAGGGCATCTTTAATAGTGTATTTATTGTCGTCTCTTAGCTATGTTACGTTAATAAAATCCTACGTGGAGAAAAGAGGGGGAGGAGAGGGAGCACAGGTCGTCTCTTCCTGAAGAGACTGTCGTGCACGCGAAACAAGACATGATACATTAATCTACTCTCGATGACATGTAGATCCGTTTCAAAGAAAAATTATAAAATATAAATGTTGGAGAGTATGCTAGAGACTATCTATTGGAGATATTGTCTCTAAAAATGATGTAGCATAGGTTAGAAACAAAGTTATCTCTAACTATTAGAGATGCCATAAAGGAAAGACGCAGGATTCAAGATTTGAGGGGAATAGTTACTGTTCAAGCCTTTGGTTCCGGGAATCGTTGGACCAAATTCCGTAGGATTACTGTTCACTCCCATGAATTCATAGGAATCTCGCATGACCCTAAGCAAGCGCCTAATCTAATTTCTGTATTTGTTATTCATTCCTCCACGGATTCAATCCTGCACGAGTCCTCTGCTCTAACCAGACAGAACCTCTGGTCTTTCAGTTCTAGTGCTTGCTTACTTGTTAAGTCTCCTTTTGCCATGTAGTATGACGTCAGCGCCGACCAAGTGACGGCACGACCTGTGGGCAGTTGGGCACACCACGCCCTCGTCCATAGAATGCAAAGGTATCATCTTGTTGTCTATCTCATGCGTCATCAAGATGTATGGAAGAAAGCACAAAATTACACTTTATTTCATTTTATCAATGATAACGAGTAGTTCCTCTTTGCATCACCTTAAAAAAAGAACTTGTACAAATCTTAATGAACCCAAGGGGTAAATAATTAAAATTCACCCCTCGGATATGCATCAACATTGATGCAATTCACCATGGAGGTGATGCACATATGCACCTTTGGTCGATAACATGTTTTTGTAGTAGCATGTTTAAAACCTTGCGAAGTGAAACAATTTTTTACCCGAGGAAATATTATACTAGGTTCATCTCTCCAAATACATTTCTTGGGACTTCAAAATGCTGTTTGAGTGTTGTTTTTTTTTCCTAAAAATTCAGTCAAATTGTTGTACCCACATATCTAGATTTAACAGTTGCCATCTCCCCCTCACAATACTACATCTCCTCCCCTAACTCTCACATGCAAACCCTAACCGCGGATGGTCATCCATGCACATGCCACCTTTCTGGCTCCCTCCACTCTGCCGCCTCACTGGTCATGCTTGCCACCAGTGCCGCGGTTCATTGGAGGGGGTTTCAATAGAGGTGGCGGCAAGCGGTTTCACTGGCGACCGAAGAGGGTAAAGCTCGTGGCAGCATCAGCTTCGTCGGATGCACAAAAATCACCTAGCACATTTTAAGGTTAGAAAATTCAACTGATTTTCTAATAAAAAAGTTGATCGAGTGGTGAATAGTGAATCAAATATTATACTATGTACTCTGGTAAAAGCTTGTCGTAGCAAAAAAACCAGACATTATAAAAAAGGATCCCGGTTACTACGAGAGGAACCAGGGATCCTCGGAAAAAGGGGACCGATACCAAGAGAAATGTGTATTAATTGTCTTTAAAAAATCCTCCTTGATTACATGGGGGTGGCTATTTATAGCCTTCCAACCTGGGCACGCGAGATTACAGTTCTACCTCTAAAAAGACCTTACGTTTGTAGGGGTTGTAAGGTTTTTCCTTTCTCCTCGCGTAGCCTTCGGTACACGGTGGACCCTCCTAGTCTTGGTCTATCTGGCCGATACATGTGGTCCACCGTGACCTCCTCCCCTTCGCACCGTGCGAGGTACCCCGGGCCAAGCGGCCCTGGACACCCTTCAATGCTTGGTTAGGTGGTCTCGGACAGGGATCCCAGGGACTTCCTACACCCTATGACCCCAAGGTACCCTTGGTACCCTCTGTGAGAACCCGCGTATTTAGCTAGTCTTTTTTTTTAGTAATCGGTTTTTAACAGTAATTAATCGCGGCTTAGCAGTAAACTAACGATAGTTTTGCGATCGTCGTTAAGCTTCGAGTTTGTCGTCAGCGCGTTGGTTTAGTGGGTTACTTTTCGCGAGCATTTCATTTCTAGTCAATAGAGCAATAGTAGTGCATCCTCATCATTTCATTTCATCAATTGTTATGTAAATAATTACAACCCATAGTAGTTTGCATCCAATAATAAAATTTAAAATGTTGCATGCATTCTGTCGAAGCCCTCCTTGTATCCTCATCCGTTGGTCGCTAATCTATCGAACCATCCTTTGATCCATTGCCATCGCTCGCTAAGAATACAGAAAACGGTTAGCGAGCCAAGTTGAAAGCAGTATCAGAGAGCAATAGAATAAAGGTAGTGGCCGTCAGATTTTCCCCAAAGTGCAGTAGAATACCCGAAGCGACCTAAGCGGTCGGTCCCTTGACCGTCAAGATACCCACACCAACCGAAGTTAGTCGGCCTCTTGATCGACAAGATATCCATAGCACCTGAGGTCATTCGGTATCTGTCACTTCCGTGGGCCTCATCACTCGGCAATATTAGAATAGATACCCACATTTTACCGACCTACATCAGCCAATCATCCGAAAACCGACTTAAAGCCCACGTTTGGACCCAAGGTCCATAAACCAACAACAGTAGAAGCTTCATCTCGAACGAGTTCCATCAAGATTACCAGTCAACAGGGAATGAGAGAGAGAGCGAGAGATGAAAACATCCCGAAATATCAAGTCTAGGAATGGGGATAAGGGCAAAGGAATGGGGATAAGGAGCTGCCTCTCCGCCAAATGCATTCCCCCTGCAAACCATCTCCCCATCTCACAGCCAACACAAAGCCAGCACACACAGAGCAGACACCACGCACGCTCCCCTCTCATTTCTTCTCGCCTAAGAGCCAAGACCACAAAGATCGTGGAGCCGGGAGCCGGAGGAAGACCGGAGGGGAGCAAGGGAGAAGAGCAAGACCGCAGAGCTGGGACGACGTGAGGCGACCCACAACCGACAACGCCCACTGGAGATCGAGCCAAGCCGACAAGCACAGGGCGCAACAAAAGGGACCAACAAGAACCACCCGAGAGCACCACCACTGTTCCATTTCCAAAATGAACTCATCAAGGTACACCATCATCACCCCATATTCCTTTTGCCCCATCCGAAAATCCACCAGATAACTTAACCATGCCCAAGTAACCATCAGTAGCATCTATTCCATCACGGTAGCATCAAAACCTAGCTCTCAGAGCATCAATGATCATCACAGAGCATTTAGGGGGCAGGGAGCAAGAGAGGGATTAAGGTAGGTTTATACCTCAGTATAGCAGTTGAGCATCACCATCAATAGCACCCCCATCCGAAGGCATCCATCATGCATCAACCTTGTGTCATAAAAAAGTTTAACCTTGCAACATCAGTAAACTCAAGCATAATAAGAAGTAATTAAGGAATTTAAGGGAAGAGGGGAGTAGGCAGGGAGGAAGAGAGAGCCGGCGGCCATAGGCCGAGCCGGCCAGCACGGGGCTGAGCCAGGAGCACCGGCGGCCAGAGTAGCCGAGGGCGAAGGGGCGCAACCAGGGAGGGCGGTCAGGCGGCGTAACAGGAGTTGGAGCCGAAACCGAGGGCGCTAGGCGACGGCGCCACCAGAGGGAGCGAGTCGACGGCGGCGACTGGACCGGGTGGAGCCTGGAGACACAGGCGACGGCGGTATCAGGAGGGCCCAACCGGCGACGCACGGGCGACACCAGGAGGACCCAACCGAGCAGCGTGGGGCCAGGCACACCCGCAGGAGGAGACGCCGGCCACAGGGATCCGGAGCCGTGGCGCTAGGAGGCGGCGCAGCAGTAGCATCTGGGAGCAAGGAGGGGAAAAGAGAAGGAACCAGAGGAAGGGATCTCGGCGCAAGAAGGTGCCGAGGTGGTGGAGCAGGTCGGCCGGCGGTGGCAACCGTAGGGGAGGAGCCGGCGGCGGCAGGGGGCAGTAAGAGGAGGCGGCGCGTCTAGGAGAAGGAAGAGAAGAAAGGGATCGGGAGAGAGAGATTTGGAGAGAGGGTGCTGTGCTGGTGGGGTTAGTGGAGCCGGCCGAGTAGGGTTAGCAAGGGGAGAGGAGAGAGATTAAGGGTGATTAGGGATTAGATGATTAGGGTTAGGATTAGGGCAAGTGTTTCGGGTAGATTTTTAGCTGTTTGTTGCGATTGTTGGCCGTGTTGGTAGTAGAGGTTAATTGCTTAATTTTCAGTTGTTTAATCCTTGCTATTAGTAGATTTAATTGAAATCTTGTCTAGTAACCAACTTAAAAACATGTTGTAGATTAAATTGCTAGATAAGTGCAATAGCCATATTGCTGTAATAATCGAATAACTAGCGTGTGTAATAGCTTTGTGCATCACAAGTAATTAGTCAAGTAGTTGCGGTATTTAATTCTGTTAGTTTAATCAGTTAAGCGTGAACCGCGGGTTGTCGACCGTAGTGTGCGTTTTCAGTAGAGCGATTATTTTAGGGAATGTTAACTCAGTTCAGATCTCGAAAAGTTTTATTTAAATTAAATGGTGCTAACATTTAGAATACACTAACTTATGTATCCATTGTATCACCTCAAAATCGACTATGTATTTAATTATATTACGATTTGTGTTGCCGATTGCTACAGAAGACGAACCAGACTAACAGAGTAGTCGATACCAATTTCACAACAAGGTCATTTCTACAGTTTTGAAGGCAAGCTATTCTCTTGAACATAAATATAGTTATATTAAATGTAAACTCTATATTGTTGTCTCATATATATATATATATATATATATATGTGTGTGTGTGTGTGTGTGTGTGTGTGTGTGTGTGTGTGTGTGTGTGTGTGTGTGTGTGTGTGTGTGTGTTGCATAAAACTATATCTCAAAATCTAAATTGGTTAAACAAAAGAAGATGAAGATGAAGAAGGTAAGTGAAGAGTTAATATTAGGGCTGGTAAAGGGGGCCCAGGGCAGGGGAGGAGATGAGAAAAAGATGACGACGAGGCAAGAGGTGGGACCCCTTTACTTAGGGTTAGTATATAAGGACCAACAAAACTCTCACCCGGATCAGAGTCCGTATTTAAGTGCCAACTATTTTCCCGTTTCGGCGGGCAGAAAATGCTACCTTGTTACGTGATTTATCCTCTCCACATCGGGTAAGTAATATTGCATGGGTGGTGTAGGGATGATGAACTCCGGGGCCGGTAGGATAAGTCCGGAACTGGGGGAGTCCAAGGCGTTATAGTAGTGCAACAGGTGGAGTGTTGGGGCATAGGAGAGATGAACGCCCCAACCAACATTGTTGGAACTCGGTGGAGGACTGGGTGCGCTCAGGACACCGACAGAAAACAATGGGTGGAGACTTAATCACGTAACCTGGAAAACGTTCTGTATTCTGAACTCGTAGTCGCATCAAAGGAAATGCGGTGGACCCAGTTCAAGAGAGTTCAGAGTAGTTATGGGTAAAGTGGTACAAAGCCTGCACAGTGCTAAATAAAATCATGAATTCATGTCTGACTCCTGGATTGGAGCATACGGGAACCACTGGGGGTCTTTCTTCTCTCCGAGTGACTAGTAGTCTTTTCAGAATAAATTTTTGCCACCTAATGTTTTATTGAGTTATTTTCAGAAAAGAGATGAGCTAGAAAATGAAGAAAAAGAACAGAGATGAGTCATACAGTGCATTTTGCTATTAATGCTTCCTGAGTACATTAATTTGTACTCAACCTTGCTAGTATTCTCCTTTGTAGATCCTAGTCCGGCCGGGAACTATCCCGCGTGGGACGAAGGACTTGCAGGTACTGATGAAGCTGCACGAGGCGAGAGCGTTGGCTTTGAAGACCAGGGTGAGCTGGGCAGCTGATTTGGCGCTAGGGACGAATTGAAGACCTATGGAGTAAAGGAAGGTAGACGAAGGGACGTAGTCCCATTGTGCCGTTATCAATTACTATGTACGAACCTTAGCCTTACGTGGCTAACTGGAATAGAAAGTACAGTTTCTATTTTATTGTTCTGCTACGTTAACTCTGGTAAGGGCTTACTATTCGTTGGAGTAGTGTTCTACTGAGCAAACGAATAGTAATCCGTATGCCTAAGTGTGATTACCCTTGGGGTAATGACACGGGGCGTCGCACCCTCTAGGAGGGTAAAGTGCGTCCTTTGCCCGTGGTCCTTGGGAGCCTTTCGATGGCCTTCGGGTGGGCCCTCAGGACTTCCCCGAAGGTATGTTTGTGCCCTCCGTGAAACAACATACCCTACCGGTCGGATTCGCCATCGGGGTAGCGGTGACAAACGTAAAACCCATTGCGAAATGCGAAGATCAATATGATTGATCGAATCGAACCTAGATTAATAATCGATGTACCGTGATCATGCTGCGCTAAGGTCGTGAAACAACATACCCTACCGTCGGAGGTTGGCAATCGATTTCATTTTAGTCTCTTCCACCTAGCTATGGGCATTTCATTTGAACTACCATATGCATGGGCGGATAAGGGCCTTAATGAGCTTTGTGGGATGCTCAAAACAGAGAATGACATTAAGAAGTGTGGTGGCCTAGCCATGTGATGGCTGTGCGTGAACAAGTCTAGCTTCAAGAAAAGGTAAGAAGCCATGGCCAAAGAATAAGGGTAAGGTTAAAGATAGAAAGTACGTATGCTTCTATTTTATTGATTTCGACTTCCACCCACGTTAACTCGTAAGGGCTTACTATTCGTTGGAGAAGTGTTCTACCGAGCAAACGAATAGTAATCCGTATGCCTAAGTGTGATTACCCTTGGGGTAATGACACGGGCGCCGCACTAACCGTTTGATTTTGAATCTAGGAGGGTAAAGCGACGCATACCGATGTATTGCCCGTGGTCCTTACTTAATGGAGCCTTCGATGGCCTTCGTGGGCCGTGACTTCCCGAAGGTATGTTTGTGCCCTCCAAGGGTCGCGTCGCTCACACCCAAGTCGGATAAATGCGGTCGCGCTTCTAGAGGCAAAGTGTTTGTCGCCTTGGGTCCTTTGACTTCATCAAAAGCGAAGAAGAATCTTGTGTTTACAAGAAGACAAGTGGAGCTCACTCGTGATTTCTAATCTTATATGTAGATGACATATTCTGATTGGAAATGATATTCCTATGCTCGAGTCCGTTAAGACCTCTTTGAAAAATAGTTTCTCAATGAAGGACTTAGGGAGCGGCATATATTTTGGGTATTAAGATCTATAGAGATAGATCAAAAGGCTAATAGGATTAAGCCGCAGTACTTACATTGACAAAGTGTTGAAACGGTTCAACATGGAGGAGGCAAAGAAAGGGTTCTTGCCCATGTCTCATGGCATAAATCTTGGCAAGACTCGGTGTCCTTCGACAAGCGATGAGCGAGATCGCATGAGTAAGATTCCATATGCTTGGCCATTGGATCTATCATGTATGCTATGATGTGTACTACGCCGATGTTTCCTATGCTCTAAGTGTTACGAGCAGATACCGGTGATCGGTGAGAGTCACTCGACAGCGATTAAAAACATCCTCAAGTATTTGAGAAGAACTAAGGATGTGTTCCTAGTCTACGGAGGTGAGGAAGAGCTCGTTGTAAATGGTTACACCGATGCAAGCTTCCAAACCGACAAAGATGATTACAAATCGCAATCGGTTTTGTGTTCCTTTTGAGCGGTGGTGCGGTAAGTTGGAAGAGTTCCAAGCGGGGAGATCGTGCGACTCTACAACGGAGGCCTAGTACATTGCGGCTTCGGCGGCAAAGGAAGGTGTTTGGATAAGGAAGTTCATAATCGAACTAGGTGTGGTTCCTAGTGCGTGCGGTCCTGGATCTTTCTTGTGATAACAAGTGGGGCCATTGCGCAAGCCAAGGAGCCGAGGAATCACCAAAAGAACAAACACATCTGCGGCGGTTTCATCTCATTCGAGAGATCCTTAATCGAGGAGATTTAAAGATATGCAAAATACACTGATTTGAATATTTGAGATCCTTTGTGAAGCCTCTCCCTGACCTAAGCATGAGCGCACACAAGAGCTATGGGTATTAGATATCTTCTAGATTGACTCTAGTGCAAGTGGGAGATCGTTGGAGATATGCCTAGAGGCAATCATATTGATGATGATATTTCATTGTATCCATGATTTAATAAATGTTCCTTGAATATTGCCTTTGTGTTGATTAACAAGTACATGGACCTTCGGTGGTTTCGATGCCCTTCGTGACCCCCGGGGGTCCCTAGTCGAGCCTCCGGCCTTGGCCCTCGGGGGCCTCCCCGTGGTCTTCGCCCGGTCGCTGGCCGCCCCATCACTGGCTATCCATCACTGGCACATATTTAATCTTTCACATATTAATTGCTCCATCACTGGCTATCCATGAGCAAATCGACGATTCAAATCCTGTTCCAATCCTAGGTAGCTTTCCTCACAAGTTCTATTCCTAAAACCCAGTGCACACACATAGAATTTTTTATTTAATCTTTTAAAATAATATTTTAAAGTTAACCCCTCACTAACTTTATTTTCAATTCTGACACCTTTGGTCACGTTATAACTCGCGGCATGGCCAAACCATTATGTCACGCCACTTTCCTCGGCGTGGCCAAATTTGCCACGCAAGCCGTCGTGCACACGGCGTGCCAATGTGGAGGGCTTGCGTAGCCAGTCCTCATCCTTGTCACGCCAATACTATAGCGTGATAAGCCTACCTTTTCATGCCAATGCACGTGGTGTGACAGAGGTAACTTTGGGTGTGCATGTTATTTATTGAATTTGCATATCATATAAGATGAAAATTTTAGCTCACATTGCTGGAAGGGGTTCCGAGATGAAGAAATCTTACAATTGTTGCAAAAGATACATGTACCATTTTGGTGGAAAGATGAACTTTTCCTCAGGTGCATGATTGCCAATTGTAAACATAGTATGGTAATAGCTTTACAAGTTTACTGTTTTCTGTGCCCATGTACATCGTACTTAACATTTGATTTTACATGGATAATTGGTCAAAAATTGTAAACAATTTGAGCTAGCAAGAAATGAATTGTGCTAATTGAATGCCCAACCCTAGACAGTAGATCTTTTTCAAACCTGCGCAGTTTCTAGTTTGAATCAAGAGATGGATGAATTGCCAGATAGTTCTGAACAAGACGGACGGTTCTTGTTCAGAATCGTCTGTGACAGTCTATTTTCACATATGGTTCTGAATTTCAAACAAGAACTGTCTGTGATAGAAATTATCACAGGAGGTTCTTGTTCAGAACCGCATGTGATAGTTTTTTCTATTGCAAAAAAAATAGATTTTGAGCCAAACCAATCAATTGCTGGATAGTAGTTTCCATATGCAACCTCTAGCAAGATAACTAAAATCCAACTAAAATTTTGATGGCAAACACATTGTAGGAGACACCTATCTAGCAAAATGGAAACCAAAAGATTTCACAACGTTCCCTCTAAATGGGAAAAAAGAATAAAATTACAAAGTTAAACTAGCTAGAAACTATATGTGCCTTGAAGCTCCTGAAGAACTCATCAGCTTTTTAGATTGGTCTTGTGAGCTCCTCTATGTACCTCACCAGCATATCACAAACGGTTCTTGCGTGTCGTCCGAATTTGACTTAAGCTCGTCGGCAAGGAAAAGGAGAGATGACCGAAAACCTCCTATGGTGCTCTGGCATTAGGTACAAATAAAATAAGAACCATCAAACAGCCAACAAATTATGTATATTTTGGGGATATACACGTACCTTTCGGCAGTCTACCTCCTGCGGCAGACATGGAGCTCACGCGCATCCCTTCTCCTCCTCATCGGTTGCGTCTCCTCGCTGAACCACGTTGGGGAATTGAGGGTCGTCGCCGGAGCTCGGCGTGGGGAGGGGAGAGTGAGAGACTAATGGAAGACAGGGCGGGGGTGGTTATAATATATAAGGACATCGTCAAAACATTTCGCCTCCTGTGCAAGCGTTCAAAAATTTTCGCGAATCACAGACGGTTTCAAACAAAAACTGTTTGTGATAAGCTAGTATCACAGACGATTCAAATTAAAAATCGTCTGTGATAAGTATCTCTCGATTTTACCTTACTCTGTGTCTTGAAATCATTAATACTATGATTTCAAGTCATGGTAAAATCAGAGAATTAGTGATTTCAAGCCATGGTAAAATCATAGAGTTTGTGATTTCAAGCTATGGTAAAATCAGAAATACTTATCATAGACTCTCTGATTTTAAGCCATGGTAAAATCAAAGATACTTATTGTCAGTATTTTAGAACCGATCTTACGTATGATTATTTGATTTGGGGGGTTTCCACAATTGATCACGCAGAGAGAACGTCGTAGGGATTTTTATACAGGTTCAGGCCTTCTCCGGAGATAATAACAACCCTGTATGTATTGTATTGAGTATAGTGGTTACAATGAGGGGAAAGACTAAGACTTGTGATATGAATCGTGCTTGTTGTCCTCCCGATTGTCTGTGCCTCTTCTGTCATCTAACTACATCCTTTATATAGTGTACGAAGAGGTAGTTGTTTCTCCAGGTCAAGAGGCGTCTCATCATTTCATATAATGGGCGTATTGATAGTAGTAATCATCGGAGTAGTAACCCCTCTACGTCGCTTGGCAGTTACTTATCAGAGATAGTGATGTATTAGATGCAGTTACTCCAGAGAATAACAGTGCACATTGACTACTTAGATTCTATAATCAGTTGGGCCCACTCATCTGTAGGCTCTATTGATTATAAGGTGGTCATAGCTGACCTGGTCGTAGAAGAGCTTTCGACCATAAGGTAGTCGTAGAAAAACTTACGACTAGGTACTGGTCATAGAAGAACTTACGACCAGAAGATGATTGTAGAAGAATTTACAATCAGGTGGTAGTCGTTGAAGGACTTGCGACTATGGAGGTGGCCGTAGAAAGACTTACGACCACCTGGTTGGCTTCTCCCTTATGTACATTAAGGGGTAGACTCAAGAACCATACAAAGGCATATTTTCCAATAATAAGAATTACAGATAAATAATTAAATGAGAATTATTAGATCCTCATCACTTATCATAGACAGATTTTAATAGAAACCGTCTGTGATGAGGATGGAAAGTCACAAACTGTTCGTGTTGAAAACCATCTGTGAAGTATTATAAATAGTTTTGAACAAGAACCGTCTGTGATATTACTAAGTATCACAGACGGTTTTTAACCCGAACGGTCTGTGATATTACTTCTTCATATACGGTTTTTAGCACAGCCAGTAACACAAACGGTCGCTAAACCAAAACCGTCTGTGATTATATTTAATACAGATGGTTTTGATCAACCATTTGTAATGAGGCATCCAGTATTAGCCCTTTTGCAGTAGTGCACAATGTTTGCCCACTCACCTAACTAACACAACTCATTAAACCATGTATATATAACATAAAACTAACATAGATAACAGATTTCGAATCAATTACATGTATGGCATGGAGTGATGGAGATTACTAAGAAACATAACTAGACACGAATAGCCATGGATGTTATATTATGCATATCATTTCAATCTTATAACCCAATTTCATGTTAAAAAAATGGACAATGTAATTAGGTAGTGCTCAAAACTGATGTGTGGAGCACAATGCAAGGTTGGGGAGAATATCCACCTAGCAACAAAATGGTTTTATCTTCAAACCAACTTTCGTCAACATGTACCTCTCCTGTTTTGAGATAGCCTCTCTAGTTTCAGCTTTTGAAGGCTGAGATGCATTTTCTAGCTCTTCAAGAAGTTTTTCAGCCTTTTCTTTCTCTGTTATAGCCTGAAAATTATTTTGTATGTGTACTAAGTGATGGAATTCACAAAACAGACATTACCAAGAGATAGCAACTATTAAATTTACATAAATAAGTACCTGGTATAATCTGGTCTCCATGTTCTGGGCAACCGCATTTAAAGATTATGTTCTATTTTTTTGTAACAGAAATCTCCTCTTCATGCTTCTCCTCATAGCAGGCTTCATTTATGGTCTATTGATACAGTATGACTGTATGAGGCTCATCTTGCTAAAATATATGTACACCAATTCCAATGCCATGCTCACTAAGTCACCATGAAGTAATATTCTCATTCTCATTGTGAAAAGCCGGTGTTTTCGTAGGCTAGGATACAGGTAAGGTTGTGGTAACAAGTTGACAATCACATATACCAACTACTACTATTCTACTAAGTGCATCTACAACATACTTACCCATAAGGCATTCAGAAAACTAAAGCACAAACACAAGAAAGAAAACATAATCACATCAAGACCAGAAGGAAATATAAAATTTTGATCAATGAACTGGGTATTTGTATATTCCATGTCAATAGAACATTGTTAAATCTTGACTTACAGTAGAATTAACATGCCTTATGACACCAGAGAAAGCATCGCAACAACCTCTTGTAGCACTCATAACATGTTGAGGGCGGTATTGCAGCTGACCATCAACACAAAAGCCAACTGCTTGAATAGCAAACAGACCATGGAATTAATCGATTAATCCTACAATAGAGCATACTCGGTATAGCATGGACATGCACACAGCACAGTGCCACAATCAGCAAGAGCGAACAAACACTACTATTTTATGCCTTCCCAAACATCCAATTCTGAGCGCAATTAGGTGTCCATCTTATCTCCACTTCAAGTAATATAACTATGTACAGTTACAAACGACAAGAACTGTTCAACAAAATGCCACAGTGAGCCACTGAGCCCGGAGCCCCCAATTCACAACACGCCTCAGTTGTTCCATGAAATGCCAAACCCACCGACTCATGACCTACCTGATTGATGCCCATCTCTAACTATCCTAAGGACGGCAGGAAGATCAATCTTTGGGACTTGAGAGGTTTATTACCTAGCAGGGGCGGAGCTAGAACGAAAATGACCGAGGTTCACCACTTTACCATACATATAATAATATATATAATTTTCAACCAACATGGTACTAAATAATAATGTATCCAGCAACTTTTAGCATCAATAATTCAACATAATGTAACATCCCAAAATCCTTATTTTGGAAATACATAATATAAATACATTAGTAAAAACACTTTGATCATTCTGCATATGAAAATCTACCCATAATTGAGATTTGGACTTTTGTTTAAAAACAAATCATGAAACGTAAACTAACATGCACTTAAAAGAAATTTGACAAAACAAAAAAAAACATAGGTGAGAGAATTATTTTTGGGCATAATCTCCTAGGAAAAATTTACTAAACAACTTATGTGAAATTTTGGTTAAGAGTAACAAATTCAAATACATAAGAACAAAAACTTGTAGGAATTTTAGAGAAAATCATAGAAGAGATAAACCTCTGAAAAATTTACCAAAGGGACTAAATTAAGTCAGGTGCCCTCACAAAAAGTTTTATAAAATTTTGAGATCATTTGCTTGGTACAAAAATTCGGCAAATAATTAGCCTTAAAATACAAAACTTAAACCTAATCTCCCTCTCATCTCTCACTGACAGTGGGCCCTGCCTGTAGGTACCTTCGTCCACCTCGGTTCGCTGAGCGCTCGCGGTTTCGCCACATCGCCCCCTATTTTCCATCGCCAACCACCCCCATCACCTCCCCGATCTCCTCCAAGCCCATTGCCTGCGGGCACTCCGGCTTCCTCTCGTGATTCCTCTGCCCCTCTGCCTATAAGAAGCCATCCAGAGCCCCTCTACTCCCTTTCCTCGCCATTCCCCTCACTTCCCTCCCCTTTCTTCTTCTCCACCGAGCTTGAGCGCAAGTAGAGCGCGAGCCCCATTTTTGCCGCCACGATGCCATCACCATTGTTGGCACTCTAGTGAAGCTTCTTCTTCACTACCTACGTCATCTCATGTTCCAGAGCCCAAGGAGTACTTCCCCTTATTTAATTGCTCCTTTGGTCCACAGGAACTCACCGGCTACTCCTTCTTCTCCAACTCCGGTCAACAGCGTCGCCTTCAACTCCATCTCTTCCTCAGTGAACCCAGCGTCGATTCCTCGTGGCCAGAGCACTCCTGCACCTCCCTCATCCTTCCCTGACCATCGGATGAAGTTCTTCCTCGCCTGAACATCTCCTCCACGTGAAGCTCCACCGCGCCGGCTCGATTCACCATCGCCAAGCCATCCTCGACCGCCTCTGATCTCTCTCTCAGACCCGGTATACTCCTAGTACCCCTTAGAATCTTATGCGTGTGTTTATTAGTTGAAAGCATCACGGGTTGCAAAGTGCGTTGAAGTCATAGCTTCACCGCCACTCAACTCCGGCGCACCACCGCTACGGGTCACCGTGGACCACGCCGTCGGCACCATCAGGTGCGCAAGCATGCGGGGGTTCCATTTTGGTCTTTCCCTGGCGTCGCGTGGACCACCGCGCCGGTAACGAGCGTTGCAAGGAGCACCCTAGTGCTGCTCTACTTGTTCGAGCGCCGACCGCCACTATAGCTAGCCATTAAAACCAAATCAGGTTTTGTTAAGACAAAGTAATGATTTGGTTGAATTAAATAAACCTTGGTTACACTGACAAGTGGGACCAAGCTAAATAATTAAAGCTAAATAATTTGAAACGTTATTCTAAATGGGTCAATAACACATGGGCCCTATTGTTTAAGTGCACAGTGAACCACCCCATGAACCCATGCACTGTGCGTCTATATGCACTATTTCCATGAGCCAAGTCACTAGCAAACAAATCCCACACGTCAGAATAAAGAAAATAAGAAGAAAATGTAAAATACGCTTTTAACTTTGAGGAAATACACTTTCTCTATTTACAAAGCGTAATCATCAGTAAGTCTAGAGGAGAATACGTTTCCTCCGTTGGAAAGTGTATTTCTCTTTTTCTCTGGAATTTCCAAATCGGGCTAATTTAAAACTGCAATAACTTTCGCATAAAAATTCCAAATTTAATTATTTTTGTTTCTACATTCATCTAAAATCATGCTCTACTAGAATATGTAAAAATATTTAAATTTGGTCACTGTTGAATTTATTGGTGTTATTTAATTCGTTTTTGGCTCTTTTTTGAATTAAACGTTGATTGCTCGAGCGATTATTTCGACGACCAACAATCCATATATTCAGAACAGCAAAAGCAAGGCAAGGACCTCCTTTGATCATGTTGATCCCAATATTTTACTTACTGTACTTTCTTTTGCAAAATCTATTATGCATGCGTGTACGTTTGATATGAAAATGCTATATTATCCTACTTGCTACATATAACTTGGAATATTGATCCCTTACTGTTGTAGGCATTAGATTATGGGTTATTGAATATATAATGTTATTTGAGAATTTTGAGTGCGATAATCGCACCACTGCTTATTAAAGCGATAGATTTTCCTAAAAATTTATAAAAGGACAATATGATTAACTTGAGTTTGGGATATTTATGAAAAAAAAATGACCAGAGGGGTATACCTCTGTTATTTTGTACAAAAACAAAATTAAAAAACCTAGTTTTCGACGCGGGCGAGTTATATTATTCTGAGAAGAGTGAGGGGCGTACCTCACTAGTAGATAGGGGGAGATTCTCGGCCATGGTCAATTAAGGATCGAACGCCATAAACTCCAATCAAAGCCTAAGCGTACAACCAGATGTGTTGGTATGGGACGGCATTAACTAATTAAGTCATTGAAAACTAGCCTTGCACGTTGGTAGGCCGTAGTAGTGTGGACATGACCGGGTAGGCGTGTTCGAAGGGGCTCCCTTCACCACGGTGTTGGGCACAAAGCTTGCTGACACAACTATGAATGCCACACTTGACGAGGGCCGGTACCCAGGTAAGTGAGGAATAACATTCGCTGGGTTAGTGTAAGGGTAGGGACTAGATGATGCAAAGGTTTCGACACATGTTCTAGACTTCTTATCTACAGTAGTGACCAGTGGCATCGACGGATGCCGAATAAACTAGAGAATTCGTGTGTTGTGGGTAAAGTTGTACACCTCTGCAGAATGTAAATCTATTTAAATAGTCGTGCTCGCGGTCATGAGCGTGCTTAAATTTGTTGATTTAATGGTATAGTTTTGGTTTTCACAAAAATTGTTTTATTGGTAAAACATGGGTAATGACTTGTGGGTTCTATTTGAGTTAACTGTCATGTCTATGACTGAACATGAAATGTCGCTCGCAACCAAGAAGGGTTGCGAGTGGTTGTCATTATTCTTTTGTGGCTCGTAACCGATAAGGGTTGCAAGTGGCTGTCATATTTTCTTTTGTGCTCGTAACCGAGAAGGGTTGCGAGTGGTTGTCATATTTCTTTTGTGCTCATAACCGCCGAGCAGGACCTTGGAATATAGATAGGGTTCCCACCCTTTTGGTGCGGGTTGCCACTCCTATGGATTAGGATCTTAACTTGGTTTAAATATTGCTTTTTCACGCCATTCGTTAGATAGAATGCGATTCTATGCCTAACTTGTTCTTGCAGGATTTTGTGAATATATGACCCGTAATGTATGAGATGCATGTATGTGTGTAATGTTCATGACCTGCGTGTCATGCTTATTGCAACCCAAGGCTGTCTATATTTGTATAACGGCCTGCGTGTCGACTTGTGATGTCTTTTCACTCTTTGTATTTTATCACTAGTGCTATTATCAGTAATGGTTTAGTGGGAGTACTTGGAGGTTTTTGCTACTTGGAGACATGGCGCACAGGAAGCACGGCGATGGAAATCACCTTGTGGAAGGGTCATACTATATCACAATACAATATGATTGTCTGTGAATGCCTTTCTTTTGTTCTTTTATTTCTATGCATGTTATTTAGTTGCTTTGAATGCTCTTGACATGGTAGAAGTAAAATTCTCTCACTTAATATTGAGTTAAAATTGATGCCCTCCTAATTTGCTGCACCATCCAAAGTCTTGTATTTTAATGGTAGGTCTTGCCAAAGCAGAGTACCATTAACTCTCCTTTACTAGATGGGTTTGTGTCAGACACTTACACGCTTAGCATTGGTATAACTTGACAAGGTCATCATAATGATTATGGACCTTGGGGCATAGGGTTGGGTCTTTGGAGCATAGAGATGTCGCCCAACAACAAGAGTCATATAGAGATATGATTAGCAAAGGGTTGCTTACCATATTCACTAATCTTCTAGCAGTGATGCCACACTCACTAGGAGATTAATTAATTATGGATCTTGAATCACTAGAATGTCATAAGAGGGATATGGTATTTAGTGGGAGTATCTTTATTAAATTGTTTAATACAAGTTACTTTTTGAACATATGTCTTAGTTTTGCATATTTTATGTTGTAGATCATGGCACCAATCTGTTGTACCTACATCCGCTTTTGCTTTACGTTCGGTACTTGATAAGGAAAAACTGAATGGAACAAATTTTACGGATTGGTCCCGCAACCTAAGAATTGTTCTTAGGCAAGATAAAAAGGAACATGTTCTAGAGGAACCAATTCCAGATGTGCCTGCTGAAAATGCTGCTGCTCTTAAAACCGCCTGTAAAAAGGCATGTGATGAGTCCCTTGATGTTAGTTGTCTCATGCTTGCTGCTATGAACTCAGATCTTCAGAAGCAGTTTGAGAACATTGAGGCTTACGATATGATCGTGGCGCTCAAAGGCATGTTTGAGACACAGGCAAGAACTGAGAGATATGAGATCTCAAAGAAATTGTTTGGATGCAAGCTAGCTGAGGGTAGTCCGGTGAGCCCACATGTAATCAAGATGGTTGGTTACACACAGAGCTTGGAAAAACTTGGTTTTCCACTTAGTCAAGAGTTGGCTATAGATTTGATTCTTGCTTCACTTCCTGCAAGCTATGGGCCGTTCATTCTGAACTTTCATATGAATAGTTTAGACAAGAATCTCACCGAACTGCATATGATGCTCAAGACTGCGGAAGACATCATCAAGAAAAGCAACAGTCATGTGATGATGGTGCAAAAGAGTACGAGCTTCAAGAAGAAGGCTAAGGCTAAGGTCAATGGAAAGGGCAAGGCTAAAGTTTCGGATAGGATCCAAACCAACAAGCCTAAGCCCAAGACTAAGTTTGGTCCGACTCAAGAGAATGAATGCTTTTACTACAAAGAGCTAGGCCATTGGAAGAGGAACTACAAGAAATACCTGGCTGATCTGAAAAAGAATGGTGGGACTAAACCTTCCACTTCAGGTATTAATGTTATAGATGTTTTTCTTGCTGATTCTTCTGTTAACTCATGGGTATTTGATACCGGATCGGTTGCTCATATTTGCAATTCGATGCAGAGTCTAACAAGGATTAGGAGAGTTGCAAGAGGCAAGATGGATCTTCGCGTCGGGAATAAAGCAAGGGTTGCTGCATTAGCCGTCGGGACCTTGCCATTACTTTTGCCTTCAGGATTTATTATGGAATTAAATAATTGTTATTACGTTCCAGCCATGAGTAGAAACATTATCTTTGCCTCATGTTTGATGGCAGAAGGTTATAAATTCATTATTGAGAACAATGGTTGTTCTATATTTTTGAATGAAGTGTTTTATGGCTATGCACCTGTTTTGAATGGGTTGTTTATTTTGAATCTGGATGTTGCACCCGTCTATAATATTAATGCGAAAAGGCTTAGGCCTAATAATATGAATTCTACTTTTATTTAGCATTGTCGTTTGGGTCACATAAGTGAGAAACGTATGAAGAAGCTCCATGATGATGGAATTCTAAACTCATTTGATTTAGAATCATTTGAAACGTGCGAATCTTGCCTACTCGGAAAGATGACCAAGACTCCTTTCACTGGTCGAGCTGAGAGGGCGTCCGACCTGTTGGCACTCGTACATACTGATGTATGTGGACCAATGAGCACGACAGCTAGAGGTGGTTTTCAGTACTTCATTACCTTCACTGATGACAATAGTAGATATGGATATGTCTATTTAATGAGGCACAAGTTGGAATCCTTTGAAAAGTTCAAGGAGTTCCAGAGTGAGGTACAAAATCAACTTGGCAAGACAATCAAGTCTTTACGATCTGATCGCGGAGGTGAATTTTTGAGCCATGATTTTGGTGATCATTTGAAACAATGTGGAATTATTCCACAGCTTACACCACCGGGCACTCCACAATGGAATGGGGTGTCCGAGCGGCGTAATCGGACCTTGTTAGACATGGTTCGGTCGATGATGAGCCAATCTGATCTGCCATTGTATTTTTGGGGTTACGCTCTTGAAACTGCCGCTTTCACTTTAAATAAGTTACCATCAAAATCAGTAGATAAGACACCATATGAGATGTGGACTAGGAAAAGTCCTAGTTTGTCTTTTCTAAGGATTTGGGGTTGTGATGTCTATGTTAAACGTTTGACGTCTGATAAACTCACACCCAAGTCTGATAAATGCTTCTTTATAGGATATCCTAGGGAAACCAAAGGATATTACTTCTACAACAGGGAAGAGGGCAATGTTTTTGTTGCCCGAAATGATATCTTTTTGGAGAAAGAGTTTCTTTCAAAAGAAGTCAGTGGGAGAAAGGTGCAACTCAAAGAAATTCGAGAAACATCAGAAATTGTTTCAACTCCTACTGAACCTCTACAGGATGAACAAATTGTTGTTGAACTTGTAGATAAGGCATCAGCCCCACGTAGATCTAAAAGGCCACGTCAATTGCCTATAAGGTATGAGCATGATGTATTATTGTTGAATAATGATAAGCCTAAGTCTTTTGAGGAAGCGGTGATGCACCTAGACTCTGAGAAATGGCTTGAAGCCATGAAATCTGAGATAGACTCCATGAGTGACAATCAGGTTTGGAATCTGGTCGATCCTCTTGATGGTGTTAAAACCATTGAGTGCAAATGGATCTATAAGAAAAAGATTGATATAGATGGAAATATTCACATTCATAAAGCTCGACTAGTCGCAAAAGGGTTTCGACAAGTTCAAGGGGTTGACTACGATGAGACTTTCTCACCGGTAGCGATGCTTAAATCTATACGGATCATTCTAGCTATTGCTGCATATTTCGACTATGAGATATGGCAAATGGACGTCAAAACGGCTTTCCTTAATAGAAACCTAAGTGAGGATGTGTACATGACACAGCCTGAAGGTTTTGTCGATCCAAAGAATGCTACGAAAGTATGCAAACTTCAAAAGTCCATTTATGGGTTGAAGCAAGCATCTCGGAGTTAGAATATACGTTTTGATGAGGAGATCAAAAGGTTTGGTTTCGTCAAGAACAAAGAAGAACCTTGTGTTTACATGAAGGTTAGTGGGAGCGCACTCGTTATTCTGATCTTATATGTAGATGACATATTATTGATCGGGAATGACATTCCAATGCTGGAATCCGTTAAGGTATCATTGAAAAATAGTTTTTCTATGAAGGACCTAGCAGAGGCAGCATATATCTTAGAAATAAAGATCTATAGAGATAGATCAAGAAGGCTAATTGGATTAAGCCAAAGTACTTACATTGACAAAGTGTTGAATCGGTTCAGCATGCAGGATGCCAAGAAAGGGTTCTTGCCTATGTCACATGGCATAAGTCTTAGCAAGAGTCAGTGTCCTTCGACAACTGATGAGCGAGACCGTATGAATGGTATTCCGCATGCTTCAGCTATTGGATCCATCATGTATGCCATGATATGTACTCGACCAGATGTATCATATGCTCTAAGTGTTACGAGTAGATACCAAACTGATCCCGGTGAAGGTCACTGGACAGCTGTGAAAAACATTCTTAAGTACTTAAGAAGGACTAAGGATGCGTTCCTAGTTTATGGCGGCGATGAAGAGCTCGTTGTAAATGGTTACACTGATGCAAGCTTCCAAACCGACAAAGATGATTATCGTTCGCAATCTGGTTTTGTATTCATTTTGAATGGAGGAGCAGTGAGCTGGAAAAGTTTCAAGCAAGGGACAGTTGTTGATTCTACGACGGAGGCTGAGTACATTGCGGCTTCTGAAGCTGCGAAGGAAGGTGTTTGGATAAGAAATTTCATTGCTGAATTGGGTATAGTCCCGATTGCCTCGGGCCCAATGGATCTCTATTGTGACAATAATGGAGCCATTGCGCAGGCTAAGGAGCCTAGATCCCATCAGAAATCCAAGCATATACTCAGGCGTTACCACCTTATTCGCGAATTGGTGGATAGAGGAGATGTTAAGATATGCAAAAATCATACGAATTTAAATGTTGCTGATCCGTTGACAAAGCCTCTCACACAGCCAAAGCATAAGGCGCACACAAGAGCTATCGGTATTAGATACTTAAATGATTGACTCTAGTGCAAGTGGGAGACTATTGGAAATATGCCCTAGAGGCAATCATAGAGATGATTATATTCCATTATGTTCATAACATTTGATAATATGTTATCTTGTTCCTTGAATGAATCATTAGTTATATAGATCAATGAGTATGTGACTTGTTGGTGAAACTCTTTATCTTATATGATGTCGTTCTAAAAGTATCCCTGGTCGAATGTCACTGGTCGGAACACCAGTGACTCTACGACCAGTACATATATTGATTGATGACCATATTTCACCGGTCATGGATATAGAGATATCGAATCAATAATGTGGACACATGTTAGAGAACATAGTGTTGGATAAGACCCACGTTGAGACACTATTAAGATTATTATGATTCTATGTGTCGTTAGTTGGTCTCAAGCAATGATGATGTATAATCCTTAGACCTGAGATCAGCATGGTTTCCTACATGTGTAATAGCACTCTTAGGGGTTGCCAAACGCTACTCAAATGAATCGGGTAGTTATAAAGGTATCTTTGGGTATGCTATGAAACATGCGGGGAATGTGACTGGTCGGATATGGGATTTACCCTCCTAACATAACGGAGAGATGTCTCGCCCCTCGTTGTGGTCGAATAAAGAAAGTGCATGGCCATGCCACTAGTGGTCGAAGTGTCGACCACATGAAGTTATTCAACACTTGATCGAGAAAGTATTGAACAGTCCATGGATGACATATTATCTCACCGAGTTCAACCGGATGTCGTGAGGCAAGGGAGAATACACAAGCAGTCGTTCGATTGCCGAGGTCGAGATCGGTCGGTCGTATGGAGATACGACCTAGTCGAAGACTACTCGAACATAATCACCAACTGGTCGTAAGGAGTTGCAAACTGGTCGTAATTAGATACTAACTGGTCGTAAGGAGTTACGAACTGGTTGTAACTAATTATGAATTGGTCGTGACTAAGTACAAGTTGGTCGTAAGTGATAAGGACCTGGTCGTAGATCATATTGCATTAAAGTTCGTCCGATATATTCTGTGTGTGTTCGGGAATCGTTATGTGCTGCTAGGTACCGCTGACGACTCGTGATCGGGAAAGAGTTTCTGAGTCACAACCGATTACACACGAACCTATAGGGTCACACAACTAAAGGGCTAGGATTTGATTTGGATGGTGATCCGAATTCTTATAGGCTACGAGTTCCTATTGGGCCTCCTGTTCGGGACCCATTATGGATGCCTATATATAGAGGAGCGGTGGCATGGGGTATGATCGATCAATCTTTCTGGAAGAAATCCCGAAACCCTAATAGCCACGTTCTCCTCAACCACGCCGCCGGCGCTAGCACTCCTGCGCGTGGTGTCACTGCCCCGTACGTGTGGATACCTTGGAGGTGTTGTTGCAAAGCATCAGTACTAGGACGATCCGCGACTCACGACGTTCATCGGAGTAGGAGGAGAAGGCGCGCGGCAAGTACAACTACGACTGCTTCAAATCGCTACATCGACTCTACTTCCGCTACGAGTCGGCGCGTCTAGTGGTATCTCGTGATCTATTACTTGCGGTGGTTCTTTGGTTGCGCGATAAAAAATTTTGTTTGTGCTATCGTAGCCTTCCCGCGATCCAACACTATCTAGGCCTTTTTTCTTGTCAGTTGCTGAGGGTTGGATGGGTAGGTCGCTGGATTTTTTTTGCTTACATTACTTCTTCCGCTGCTACTTTGACTCTGATGATTGCTTTTATTTGGCCAGTCGGCCATTGATGTAATAACTTGTAATCGCATAAGTGAAGTACTATTTATTTTGCTTTGTATATGAGAATGTATGGATATGTATACTAGCTACTGATCATGGGACTAGTACAGTATACACATAGGGTTTTCGGGTATTCCACGCCTGGGGTCCGACACATAACCAATGACATGTACAATGATAAAGGAGTAGCGATCAAAATACTTACTAAGATAAAAAAAAAAACTCACTTGTAATATTGGCTAATTGTAGAAAAGTGAAGCAATTAAGGGTGGAATCATGAACAAGATAGTTGGCATTGGAAAAACACATCATCCGACCTAAATGACCTATAAAAAAGAACAAAATGAATTAAAATTATCAAGTAAAAAAAGTAGAATAATCGAATGAAAGTAAATACATTACCTTTAGTATTTACGTTCTTTCAAGTTTATGAAACGATGAACCACGGCATCATTGGTAGCTTTCTTCATTTCTTTTTTATCTACATAGCAAATTAGGCTATCACTCATGAAATCATCATTGATGCGATTGCGCAAATAATTTTTCACAATTCTCATGGCTGAAAAACACCTCTCAACTGTAGCAATGGCGACAGGCAATACTAGTACTAGCTTCAAGAGTCGATAAACAAAATGATAGCAAATATGTTTTCTTGTCTCCACCATTTTTTGAGAAAGCTGGCCAATAGTCTTATGTTGGAGAATCTATCATCTGCTCACACATCGGCAATGTAGAGGCAAATGTGATGGTTAAGGTCCTTCAATTCCCCAAAATCAAAATCACTAGGATAAAGTTTAGCTATGCTTATCAAATTCTCCAAATTAAAATCATGAAATGAGTCTCTTGGGCTCAAAGCACCCAACCAAATAAGCAAGTTAAAGGTTGTCTCGTTGAACCGACTATCAAGCTCTTGAAGTAGCTAATCAAGAACATCATTAAAACAATCCCTTCATAATTATGCTTGTTGGTAATTCCAGTTCGTTGCCGTTGCTTCTTTGCATTAACGTAAGATTCTCCCATTTCCAGCTTAGGAATACCATATTTCTCACAAAAGGCATACACTTCACCTAGAACAGATTCCCACCCATCTCTTCTAAGCTCATCCAAATGCAACCTAGTTGATTTCACACATTTAATGGCATTCACAATGTCTTGATTCTTTTGTTGCCGTGCTAGTGACAAGGTGTTTGTAATTATCAAGGTAGTCAACATGAGATGCAAATAAAAGGCAAAATCAAATGACTAAAAGTACGCTAGTAGACCCAATGCTTGATCTCTATTTGTTATATCATTGTCTTCTTCTTTCACAAATTCTAACACCGTGGCAACTGTTAGGAACAAGTCAACCAAACTCTTAAGAGTTTTATAATGAGAACTCCAACGAGTATCTCCGGGTCTTTGAAGATATTGCTCTTGATTTAATCTCGTCCCAGTTTGAAGTAGCCCACAACCTAAAGTCTTGTGCACTTGTTCGTGGTTGATATCTCGAACCATATCACTCCTCTTCGAAGATCCACCACCACATTCTTGTTTTCAACAAGAGAGAAATTATACTGAAGAAATTACTAATGCATTTATGCTTTCTTAGAATGGCTACAACTACTAATTGAAGTTGGTGAGCAAAACAATGGACATAATAAGCTATGCTACTTTCTCTTATGATCAATGATTGCAAGCCATTGAACTCACCTCGCATATTGCTAGCACCATCGTATCCTTGGCCTCTAATTTGCTTCAAACTTAGCTTATATTATGCAAATAGAGAATCAATAGAAGACTTGAGGTAGGCAGAAGTTGTCTCTTTCACATGAACAAGACCAACAAAACTCTCATTTATAACTCCACAACTATCAACATACCACAAGACCACTACCATTTGTTCTTTGCAAGAGACATCTTTGGACTCATCAACAAGCAAGCAAAACACATCATGCCCAATTTCTTTGGGAATAGAATGCAATATGTCCTTTGCAAAACAATGAGCAATCTCCTTCTGGATGGGAGGAGACACCATATGACAATTACCTGTAGCATTTTTACCTACCATCCTACCTAAAGCTAGATTATGCTTTGCTAAGAACTCATAAAATTCCAAAAAGTTCCCTTTGGTATAGGACTCCTTCGACTCATCATGGCCTCAGAAAGGCAATCCTTGCTTCAATAATACTCTAGAAATAGCAATTGAGGTATTTAATCTAGTAAAATAAGCAATCTTCGAAGCTTCATAGATAGCAACATCTATGTGTTGTTCTCTTTTTAACAAATCATCGTAATTTTTCAATACTTGGTTGTGAACGCTATTCACACTACCTACATGCTCTTTTAGTCTAGCTTTTTTTGTTTCAACCATTCCAATCATTTATAACAAATACTTCATACCCAACTTCTTTCTTGTTGTGGTCCCTAAACAAGAAATAACAAAAACAATATGCCATATCTTTGGCCTCGCTATATTCAAGCTAACTCATCAAACCATTTAGGATTAAGTCTTTTATTTTTATCCCCAAACTGTGTATATGGAAAATCATAAGTGTGAGTTTGACAAGGCCCATTATCCAAGTACTTTCTTCTTAACATATCTTTCTGATTAGGATGGTAATCATCTATCTTTTTCCTTTTGCCTGGATCAAATTGAATTTTCTCTTCCCAATTGATATCTTCTATAGGTGAAATCTTAACATTAGTAGCACTATTTGACGCTTTTCTCTTCAGAAACTTTTTCATAAATTTGCCTGCCATTTTTCGATTAACATGTTGTTAAATGTCATGTTCAACAACAAGAACAAATGAACAATAAAGTACAAACATTGATCAAACATACATGGAGATAGACGCTTTTACTTACTTGACATTAGTTGAGCACAGTAGGAGTGTAGGACACTGCACACAGGTCATGATCACGTGCAATTTTTGCCTACAATCTGCAACTTAGCTGGTATTCCAATTTTTTATTTCGAAAAATCCAATTTAAAAGCCTAAATTTTAGGATTATAAGTTATAACCCTAACATTTGATGAATAAAACAACAATCCCCTTTTCCTTGAGTGAAAATGGAAGAATCACAGAAAATTAGAACAAGGAAGCAATACCTAACTCAAGTCATATTCCTGCCTTTCCTTGGTTGGTGTTTCATTGCCAAGAGGCAAGAGCCCGACAGCCCGAGACAATCGATGATCGACGGCGGCGACCAGAAGAAACTTCGGCTGCAAGCGGATGAGAGCGTCGAGGTGGCCGACAAGGTCTCCGGCGGTCCGGCGAGACGACGAGGCGGTGGATTTTCGTGTTCTGTTCTCAGTTCACAGGCTCTCGGACTCTCAGTCTCGACTCTACACGCGCGAGGTCTGGGAACGCAGCAGCAGACAGCAGGCAGCATCGAGCGAATTAGCGAAAAGTGATTAAGCGAAGGGGCGTGCAGCCTGCTAGGCATTCAGTGTGGTTGTGGGCCCGTGGCCCGTGGGGGCATGCAGGCTGCAGGCTGCTAACCCGCTAGGCGCGCCGCTAGCGCTAGGCCATAGCGAGGCAAGTGTGCCTCGTGGGGCTCCTCGAGGTGTCCGGCCGTAGCACGGTAGCAGTCCTGCATAGCACGTGGGTCGTTGGCGCGAGGAGCAACGGCGCGGCGTGGGGAGTCGCGCGTGGCCGTCCGCCGGTTGGCGCGTGGGCTGGAAGAGGTCCGGGTGCACAATTTTTTGGATCCGATGTACTGTGACACCGGTAGGCCCATTTGGCTCCATGGGTTGACCGACGTCGACGCCGACGTCGTAGCCAACACCGAAGCCGGTGAATACCTGGAGCGCCTTCACGCTAAAGGGTTCTCCATCTGGAACGTGGGTGGTAGAAGCCTTCGCTCCCGCGAGCTCGGCACAGGTGGAACAAGTGGTTGGGAGCACCTCCTGGTGCGGCGCCGAGCGGCGAGGTGGGAAGCAGGATGGGGGCAGCCACAGGATAGGAATCAGAGGAGGAGAGAAGGGACCTCCAGCTCCGCGTGCGCTGTCGCCTCACCCTCCGCCACGCGACTGCTGTCTCCTCCTGCGTCCTCCCTCCCATGCGGCTGCCTCCTTCTCCCTGCCGCCTCCGAAGAAGGCTGCGGCGCGGTGGAAGAGTAAGCGCGCGGTGGGAGAGGGGGAGTCGGTGTCGCGGGGAAGGGGGAGGCAACGGTGCGGAGAGGGGAGCAGATGGCGACGGGGCAAGGGAAGAGGAAGTGGCGGCGCTGGGAAAGTGGCGACGGGGAGGAAGGGACGGGAGGAGTCAGGAAGGTTCATCCGGGCAGAGAGCCCGATAAAAGAAGAAGGGAGGAGAGACGTCTGCTCCGCCCGGCGTGATCCAACGGACATGAGCCGACTCGCACGCGTCTAGCCGTGATTGGGGTAAAATCGCCCAGGAGCGCTCCGGGTGCGGCGATTTGTTCCGCTACAAACAGAGTTATATTCCACTCGCAAATAGTTAACTCCCTAGCTAGCTGCGTCGCCATTTGCTCAGTTATCCGCGCCGCGCGGTCAAACAACCTATGCGCGCGAGCCGTGTCGATATTCACATCACTGATAGACGGCAACATCGGTCCAGTGTGAAGATTGACGGCTCGCCGCTCGTGTAAGGAAGCGCCGTGTGCGAGCTATCTCGACTCACCCGCTCGATCCGGCCGGTGGATGAAACGGCAGGCAGCCTTGCCTCTCTTTGCTTGTGTTACGTCGTTGTAGCAACGAGTTGCGGTTGAGCACGCAGCGGAACCCGCGCGCCGAATGATCATCAATCAGCTAGCCGCCGCACACGTTTTTTTGCGCGCGAATCGGCTCAAAACATGTATGGGCTTGCTTGCATATAATGATTGATCGATGGCGCGGCTACTAATCAGTCCGGATGTGCCGTGTTGGAGCTACGGCTACACGTGCCATAGTGCCAACATACATACAAGCCAATCGACCCTTCGGATCGATCGACCGCTATATATGGAAATGGGAGAAGAAATTCAGCGCTGTCTATTCTCCATGGTAATTGGTGTTCTTGACTCTTGAAGCTCAACCATCATCATGTGTTAGACGGCATCGTCGTTGTAGTCATACTTAGAACTGTACGTTAGCTGGTCCTCGTTGCGTTGGCCTGGGGTTCCGGCCTGTCGGATATACTGTTGTTACAAACACCGGCCCGTGCGTGGGCGCGTAGTGATCCGGCCGGCGCGCGAAAGGGCAGCACGACTTAGTTCGATCTCCATGGCCACGCATGTCGTCTCGTCTGTAGTGAAACGGCCCCTGGCTAAGTCGCTCTAGCTGGTGACGAGCGCAAACTCCTCTCGATCTCCGGAAAATGGCAACAAACTCGCTGCCCCAATCGCTCGCACGTCAGTCAGATACCAGGAAACAAGCTAGCCTAGCTAGTGACGAGGATCGACAAGCAAACGATCGATGCATGTAAAGACAACGAGCAACTGAGCAGGCACTTGCAATAATAAATGGCAGCTTGTGTGTGCGTGCGTGGCCAGAGAATGTCCACGCACCAAATAAAAACGTTATGGCGCAGTGGCGAACGAATCTAGAACCCGATCGAGCTCAAGTTGGTAGCACTCATGCAGTGCAGTGCAGAGCAAAAAAAAGATTGTCTTGCGAGAGATATAAGAGCCCAAACAATTTTTTGTAAATTTGAAGATTTCTTTGCGAAAAATCACTTACAAATTAAGCCGTCCATAATATTTCCTCACCCGAATGGCACCCAACGGTAGGGTTTAGTTGCTCGTGTAGAACTAGAAGGAATCGTTTGTATCCATGGCAAAATGGAGACCTACGTACCCAACACCCATTGGCGATATCTGAATGCTGGCTGAGGGTGATGTGTTGGGGTCTCTTTTTTTTTTTTTTTTTTTTTGGGGTCAGTTCAATGAACCTTAGTGTGGGATCCATGGCATGGCAATCAAACGCATAACCAACCAAAGCATAGCCTAGCCTATGCGGTCCTTTTCTGCGCCAAGTGCTTTATGTCCTCATCGCTGTAGCTCAGTTCCTGTGTAAGGCCGCGACGCTTTGTCACTTGCTTAATTAGCCGCCCATACGTACATAGAGCTTAGACGGACGCCCTCGTGTAACTCTGATGATCTTGCACTAGTTTGATATGAAATCTAGTCGAAAAGATGTGATCGTCGATCTAAAAGTTCGTCACGGAAAGTTTAGTGATTGAATTTTGCAGGTTTCACTTTGAATTCTGGAGTTACAGTCTTCAGTTTAAGAAGCTAGATTGCGCAAATTATTATTCTGATTATCCAAGGTTAGAACTAGACCTTTTGTGAGAACCCACTTGGGGAATGGTGATCAGTGGGAAGGTTGGAAACCTTAAGACACAATGCAACTGAACAGGCAGTCTGTCACTGACACCATGGCAATAATTCGGAGGACCACCGATGACAGCACAAGCAATAATCCAAGTTGGCCAATTTGCTCCCTAGTTTTTCGACCGGTGGCACAAGCAAATCTTGGGAAATAATCAGCCATGAAGCATACTCGACCTGGAGCCTGCATTTTGCTCTGCCATAAATACTGCTACTTGCCAAAAAAAAAGGATATGGCTAAGCATGTAAGACGAAAAGGATATGCTAACAGCTATACAAGCTAATGTAAGAAGACTTTGTGGTTGCAGGAGTGCCAATCTGATAAAGCAAAACCAGGAATCAAATCCAGTGTGCGACTGATCATTTTTAGATTTAAGTTTTGAGGACGTCACAGTCCCAGTCTCCCAGATACAATCAACTGCTCCATTATTTAATCTTCAGTATCAAAGTGTAGCACAAAAGAAAGCCAAATTCAGCTAATGGCTTGGCCACCGACCCTTCGAAATCTATTGCTGGAATCTGACACAAACTATTCTCAACAAACAGATGAGTAAGACAAATGAGCTCGCACGTCATTAATATGTAAGCTTGATTTGGTCTAGATCTCTCTAGATTTCTGAAATCACAGCGTCGGCCTCGGCCGGCTCTTAACAATTCAGAAAAGAAATACCACACAGAAAGCGAGCACTTGCATAGTTGCAATTGTAGATATGCAATATGAGCACAAGTGCACAACCATATACTTAATAAGCACATTACAGCAGACATATGGCCAAGCACATTACAGCAGACATATGGCCAAGGTAGTTATTGAATCAGTCTCAAACATGCTTCCAATCATATACACGCCATACAGCAACATAATATAATCATGTCATAGAGTTCTACTGATAGCAGCATATAATCTAGGATAGCTACGGTTTGATCCGCTACAAGACATAGCAATTATTACCAGGTCTTCATCTTGTCCATAGGCATGGGACCTGACAAGAAAACCGAAGTTAAGACACTCCATTCACAACAGATGTAATTTGTACAGGAAAAGCATATAGGAAAACAAAAATTAGTATGGATACCTTACATTTTTGCTATTGACAGACAACACTGACCAGAACCATGGCCCCTCAATAAGCACCAGCTGCCATGAGCAGCTCATCAAGGCTCCAGAGACACCCATTACATGCCCCATCTTGTGTGACATCATTTTGCAGAAGACTGTCCATTGATCCATCTGAGCTGCTCTCGACATAAGGCAATGGTGGCATATACTTCATCTCAGGATCAAAACCAGATATGTCTTGTGTGACATTGGGCGTGCCATTTCCCTGAGGAGGCACAGCTACACCATAATTGTTCCTCAATCTCTTTGGCGCTCCACCTTGCAGGTAAGAAGGCTCACCATATGCTGGCATGGCAGCATTTGGAACGAAGACAGAAGTGTAGTCTGGGGTCATGGCCTCATCATCCCACCCAAAGTCAGAAGAGCCAAAAGTGTTGCTGTTCTGATCAGAGAGCATGTTCATCCCGAATGTCTTAGTGGGCACAAGAGGTTTCACCGGAGGGAGGAAACCAACACTCTCAGCAGGCTTTGCAGGAACCTTCTTGTCACTGAAGGTAAACATTGCGAACAAATCATTGTCTGCATTGTTCAGATGATTGAAAGCCTCATCGTCACAGGTCTTTGTAGGTGGAGCTAGCTTTGCTGACTTGGCAGCAGCTGGCTTCGGGGTGGACTTCTGGGCAGTCGGCACTTCATCAGGAAAATTGACCTTGGCTTTCTTGCCACGAATCTTGCGGGCTTCAGCATCATATGCCCTGGCTGCCTCCTCAGCAGTGTTGTATGTTCCAAGCCAGACACGGACACCCTTGCTAGGATCTCGGATTTCAGCTGCCCATTTGCCCCAGGGACGCTGGCGGACCCCCCTGTACTGATTCTTCCTGTTGTGCTTTGCTGATCTAGCAGCAGATCCATCAAGTTGAACAAGCTTTGGAGTTGGCACATCATCTACATTAAAGGTTGTTTATTAGTGGGTCTCAACAAGCACAATTGGAATAGGACATTGGAAGTTTGTACAATACAAATAATACTCAAATGAGCAGTTAGCAACTAAAGAAGAACTATCATAGCTATAAACCATATATATGAAATGTACACATTGTTAACAAACTACAAGAAAATGTTTCCGTCAACCAACCTATAGAACCTACAAATTGTCAAGAAAATTGGATGTCAAGAGTCAACAGTAGTTTATCAAATGGTCAATATATTCTATCATGTGATCAAATCATCCCAAAGAATAATCCTTTTATTTCTAACAAGTGACTGACCATCCCAACAGGTGATCAATATTTGGAAAAATAGATGGATTCATATCTTAGCTCAGGTGTCCCTTTTTATGCCACAAATACAAGAAAATTACATCCACATATGACAATAAGGTGACCAAGTAACTTGATACCTTCCAGAACCAGCATAAATGGTTTCCAGTTCCACAATACATTTCTAAGCTAAAATGGTTATTTGGGAAGCTAAATTGAATATTAGCCAGTAACGAAGAGTTTGAGACATCAATTGTGTTCCCTTCTCGAATAAATTAAGAGTATATGAAACCTCTAGTCCACAAGATGTCCATGAATATAACAGGCATACTGTGACAGCTCCATCGCAGTGCAAAACACACAAATATTGCTTATAGAAAACATCAACAGAATGACCTCGGCGGACAGATATAACTGACAAGATGCTACCAGAAACATCACTGAGACCATATAACTAATTAGTTCATTTAATTGAACTACAATTAGCAATAGATAGTAATATGAGCATTCACCAAGCTCCATCCAGCAATATGAGATGTAAGATGTATAAAATTAACATGCAGTTCCAAGGATATCTTTTTAATCTACATCAGAAGTAAGTTAGAAGTCCCTAAATTCTTCTCTTTCAGCTTGACCAAAAAAAACTCAAATAACATAACCTAAAATTCTTCTCATTTAAATTGACCAAAAAAAGGAAGCTTATACCTGCATCTAACAATCTATAAGGAGGTAACAGAAAAGAAAAATACAGAACCCATTCAACATTGAAAATTACTAACAACTAAGCATAATAAACCTTCATCTACCGTAATAGATACCTCAAAGGGCGTACATCTAAATCTCAAAATACACTAAGGAGATGGCAGTACATCAAATAAAAAAATAACCATAATTACACATTAGATCACTTATTACAAATAAAGTATGTAAATCCCCATGTCACAATAGCTTCACCAAACATAGGTTAATCCTAAAATTATAATACAAGGGCCGAAATTTACCTAACTAAACCTCAAGATTAGCAATCAAGATGCACAAAGACACTGAACAACCACAAGAACTACCTTCAAAGCTCAATAATTCCCCCTTAATAGGCTAGAACAATTCAGAAGAAGAAAAAGTGCAGACTTTCAGACAAAGTTTCAGGCTGACGATCAATACCCATTTCGCAGTACCACCACCACCAAACCTACAGACAGAACCCATCACCCCTAAAAGGAACCAGATTTCCTTCCAAGTTCATGTACACTGGAATTAGCAAGATTTGAGGAAAGAAGCGAAATTTACACTGCACCCATTACTCAGTAGTCATTCCATCAACTAGCCTGAAGATCAAATCTATGTCTTGAGACCGGAAGCCTCATTTGGCAGAGACTCCATGAAACCCCAACACACTCCTCAAAGCCCGCAGAAGATTCAAGAAACAGCCCCAAAGGAGGCATCTTTCGCCCTTCTAAAGAGAAGAGGCAAGAAAAAAAGAGGTAACTTTAATGTGCTTCTCAGTTCTCACCTACAGTGGAGCGCGCAACCCCGGCCGCCGCCTTGGCCGCGGCGCCGAAGGAGAACCTCGCCGGCGCCGGCGCCGGCGGTGGGGGAACCTCTTCGACCACGTCGTCGTCGTCGTCGCCGCCGGCATCTGCCTCGTCCTCGCTCAGGTCCCGCTCGAACTCGCGGAAGTCGGCCTCGAAGTCCTCCTCCTCGTCCCCGAGAACCCGGCCCGCCGTCCCCCTCCGCTGCCCCGGCCCCATCACGTCGGCCGTCCCCCTCCGCTGCTGCTTCTTGGCCGCCGCCGCCGCCGGCGGGATGAAGCCGGAGATGATGGCTCCGCCGCACATCGCGCAAGGCTGTCAGATGTCAGAGTTGGTTGATGGATCGGTAGGAGAGCACGGGTGGCAGAGTAAGGAAGAAAGGAGAAGAGCTTTGCGTTTGCGTCTCTGTGAGATGAGGGCGGAGTGTGGGAGATGGAGGGGAAGATAGCTGGGGGCGCTACTTATAATAGCAGGCGACGCTGACGCACTACTCGACTTGTGACATCAAATGGGTGGGAGGCTGGGAGGTAAGCTCTCGTATCATGTGGGCTCTTCACTTTACCTGGGTCCTTTTTTACCCCGGTAAATAATTGGGCTCGCATCTCTTTCTTAACCAAAATGTAATAAGAATTCTCCCTAATAAGCAGACAGTATCTAAATCGCATAATAAATATAAAAAAATCTATATAGATATAAACAAAAATACTAACTTTGTTTATTGCATCACCTGCTACTACTACCATTCGGAAATTAAAATTTTGAGCTTATAGATTGTTTACTTTTGGAAGTTGAAGTTGATACCGACTTTCCTCCCCGAAGCGTTGCCCATTTTCAGCCATTACCGGTAGACAAGGAAGAGGACTACACGTCGACGGACATTTTCTTCCACCCTTAACTCAAGCCGTGACTCGGTTCTCACAACCATCAGCATCTGCAGCCCTCACAAGGCACATCGCGGCGGCGAGGTAGGTGGCTGGGGGAGGAGACAGTGGCGGCATCGCTGCCTCCCCTCCCTTCCCACCCGGTGCCTTCTCCCATCCCCAATGCCGCCATACCACGTCGTTGCCTCCCCTCCCGGCTACCTCCTCCTGTCGTCGACGCTACCTCCTCTGGTCGCTGGCGCTACCTCCTCGCTTCGCCGCCTCCTCTCCTCCCTCCCCTCCGAATGCCTTCTCCCACCCCCCGACGTCGCCTTACCACGCAGTCGTCTCCCCTCCCCGCTACCTCCTCCTATCATCGGTGCTATCTCCTCCTATTGCTGGCACTACCCATCGCGCGCCCCCTCCCCCACGTGCCTCCTTCCGTCCTCGGCGTCGCCTTACACGCCGCCCCCTCCCCGCTACCTCCTCCTGTCGTCGGTGCCGCCTCAAAGGAGTAAGACCACACACCTACAACTAGACACTTCTCTACTGATTTGTGATCTACACTCTTGAATCCAAACAAGCCCCAAATCCCCAATTAAAACTCAAGTTGTTGATTGATCCGCTCAAACCAAAAACCAAATATAGATCAACGAACTGTTGAATGGTCTGATCTGAACTCCAGAGAGATGGAGGAGGGGATGACCTGCATAGCAAGGGGCCCGGAGGATGCAAGCTCGTCGTGGATGAGGTCACCAATGGCGATGTGGGGCACGCTGAGGAGGCAGGAGAGGCGACTTGCGTAGGACCCCTTGCACATGCCGAGGCACCCCAGGAGCACCAACTGCACGTTCCTCTCCTCCGTTGGCTTTCGCCTCGTCTTCATCGCCACGAACAGGAAGGTCGTCGTTGGCGCTGAAGGCGTCTGTTCCAGCGCCAGCGATGTCATGTGCCTCGTTGCGGCCGCCACCGGAGGCGGCGGCGCAGAAGAGGTGTTGTACGACAGCCATGGGAGGGACTGGAGGGAAGCGGATGGGGAGGTGAATGGGTGTGAGGGGTGGGAAAGGGAAGGGTAGCAGGCGGTGACGATGTAGGATGCGCGGACGGTACATGGAATAGGAGAGCACACATGGGCGTCGGCGTCGAAGGGACGTCCATGTTGGTGTTTGGTGGAGGGCTGGCACACGACGACGGCGGAGGAAACCAGGATGGCACAAGGAAGGGGAGGAAGGCACAGCGGTGGGAGCTCACATGATTGAAGGAATGGGAAGGGGAAGGATAGCGAGAGGTGGCTCTTGGGTGTGAGGGGGATGGGAAGGGGATGGATGGCGGACGGTGGCTCGCGGGAGTGAGGGGGTGGGAAGGGGAAGGGAAGCGGGAGTGGACGGTGGCGATGGAGGGGAATCGCGAGGGAAGGGAGAACTCGTAGGAGCGCGTGTGATAGGCAAGGTCTCGGATGGCGGTGGTGGGGGCAGCGCCGAGGAAAAGGCACAGGTGAGGGCACGAGGTTGAGCTCCCGGTGGTGAGAGGGGAGATGGGCGGTGGTGGGGCGGCGTTGAGAAAAAGGCATAAGCATGGTGCTAGGTCAAGCTCACGGTGGTGAAAGGGGAGATGGAGGTGTGTAGAGGGCGCGGCGGAAGGGGGTGCACGAGAAGAGGAAGGGCAAGGTTCCACAGGTGGCGGCGTTGAGGAGAAGGTGTGGGCGTGTGCACGAGATGGAGATGGAGGTTGTTAGGAAGGGAATCGAGTCATAAGCCCATGAATTGGCACACAACTTTTTTTTGTGTGAGAGGAAGGGAATCAAGTCATGGGCCTACAAGTCGGCATGCAACTTTTTTGTGAGGGGAAGGAAAAGAAGAATGCATCACTCACCACCACTAGAGTCTTTTTAAGTAGTAAAGAAAATGCTATTAGAATTATATTTATGTATTATTTTTAATCAAATTGATGGATTTTAAACGCAACTACGTGGATGTGAGTAGGGATGGCAATCGGGCACATGTAGTGCTCGTTCATACCTATCCCCGCCAGCCATTCTTCGCTCGCGGGCATCCCCGTGAAGGGCGATAGGCAGAGAACCTTGTCTATGCTTGTCACCCATGGGTACCCGATGCCCACAGGCATGTCCGTGTGCCCGCCACAACACAAGCAGCAGCAATACTACTACAACCATTCACAATCACACTCACAATATGTTGACTATTGAGCAAAAAATGATTAAGTTACAGTGCTTATAAAGAGATAACACACAAAGCTATACATCAGTGAGCAAACAAAATTGCTTGTTCAAATTCATGGTTATCTAAGCAATGGTGACTTCTTTCGGATAGGTCGCAAATCTAAGACTTCAACACAAATCATAAGCAACCGATCTGAGAGTTCAACACAAATAACAAGCAATAGATTGGAATTTGGGAGGGGAATGGATGAAAACCGAACCTTTTCTGGGGTCGGCGGCGGCTTCTTTGGCGGCCAGGTGGCGTCGCCAACTTCTTCGGGCGCGGGCTAGTGGCCTGGTGGCGGGAGGTGGAGGACGAGTGGCGTGGCAACTGCTTTAGGCGTGGAGCGTGCCCGGGTGGCGGGAGGACACTAGGAGGTACCGAGGGACTGAGGGAGGACAAGGAGGATGGGAGGAGGGAACGGTCGGCCGGTCGGGTAGGGGTGATGAGCCATTGGTGGCAGCCTGTGGATTGAGGATTTGTGGGAGAGCAAGTGCGAGA
The DNA here is from genome assembly GCA_036346255.1 of Ampelocalamus luodianensis. Classification (NCBI taxonomy): domain Eukaryota; kingdom Viridiplantae; phylum Streptophyta; class Magnoliopsida; order Poales; family Poaceae; genus Ampelocalamus; species Ampelocalamus luodianensis. Next base: position 47,885,704 of record CM070633.1, read on the forward strand.
GACAAGAGCGAGTGGGGATGGTGGCGGCGGCTGATGGAGATGGGTGGTCAAGTGAGTCTCTTTGATGAGTGTTGGAGGAGTGTCGGTGTGGTTGGCGAGTAAATGGGCGCAGCGGGCACGAGTGGAGCTCACCATGCTCGCGCCGTTTGTCCATTGGGTAGAATTTTCCTCCCATGTTCATACCCATGGACAGAAAAGGGGAACATATCCACCTTTATTAGGGTTTTTCCGCGGATACGCGGTGTCGGGCACAATTGCCATCCCTAGATATGAATACGAACAAAGAGTTTACCAACCAGCTAATTGTTTAGTGTTGTCCACAAGACAAGTTTGGAACGCGAAAATCATGTAGGAGTTGCACGAATTAGGCATGTTTCGTAACCGAAGAATGGTGTAATTTTGAGCGTATTCACTTTCCTGGTACTACAGCGGTTTGAGAGATCCTACCTGTGATAAACGGTGGTTCTTCGAAGCTGCTTTTGGAACAAACCGATCATGTGATGAGGTTCGGGCATGCCAAACGCGATGGGGTTGCTTTTGCTCTGCATTCGGTCATGATATCCCCGCCCTGTTCAATTTTTCTTTGAAAAGTTTACTTCCGTTAAATGTTAGCACAATTTTTCCCCTCGTTATCGATCTTCGGAAACAAGAACACCTTTCCTGTAAATTTCTTTACGCAAATCACATGCCGTCATGCCGAAAGTCATCGCTCCGAGGGTAAAAAGTTGTTTTCCCCCATGATCATGGTAATTTGCATAGTGCTGGTAGATCATGTGACGAGGAGGATCGAACAATCTGGACGTAACAGATCTTTTTCTATTTTCGAGTCGAGCATCTTTCTGTCAATCTTTCCGCACGTAGCATCTCATTGTATTGTTCATTAGATTTTGGAAGGGCATTTGGATTAGGCATCCACTTTTTTATGAATTTTATCCAATTTTGTTTGAGGTAGTCCGGAAGAAACAGATTTTGGTTGCGGATATTTTAGGAACTACGTCTTTAATATTGAGTTTTAGGAGAGCGATTATTAGATCAAATTTGATTGCTTTCAATAATCTAATGGCGAGAATAACCAATGCTCATCTTACCATAGATAAGGATGCGGTTCGATGGAATTTGCATAGGAATAGACAATTTTCCGTCAAATCTATGTATGATGTTTTTGGTGATACCAATTGTCGTTTTCGATGTCAAAAGTTATGGAAAGTTAAAATACCTCTTAAGATAATTTTTTTCTTGTGGTATCTTTGTAGAGGAGTTACTCTGACTAAGGATAATGTATTAAAACAGAACTGGAGAGGCGATACAAATTGTTGTTTTTGTGATAAAAAAGAGATCATACAACATTTGTTTTTTTATTGTCGCTTTGCCCGTTTTGCTTGCCGCATAGTCCAAATTGCTTTTAATTTTAACAGACCTAATATTATTCGCAATATCTTTAGGAATTGGTTATTAGGTCTAAATTCGGATTCAAAAGCAATTATTTTGGTGGGGGTGGCGGCGCTTTGCTGGTCTATATGGTTATGTCGTAATGATGTCGTTTTCGATAAAAAAAAAAATTTATTGACCATCCTCTGCAGGTTATATTCAGATGCATTCATTGGATCCACTCTTGGTCAGTTTTGCAATGCCAAGAAAGACAGGAGGCCTTGGTAGCTGGGAGCAAAGCATTGGAGGTCATTACAAGGGGGATCTTCAGCAAGAATGGGTGGAAGCTATGTAATAGACTTCGAGATGTTTGAAACACTTTTATGTCATTGTTTCTCTTCAAAATGATGTTTACTGTTTTTACGGCTTTTGTTTTGCCGTTGGTTTATGTTTTTACTGTATTTGTTTTGCCGCTTTATTATGGTTTATAGGGTTACTGTTTTGTCTGGTTAAAAATTCTTCGATTTATGTGATAAAATTTTTGGCTATGTATATCCTCGGATACAGAGATCAGAAGAAGTTTTCTCTTCTATTATCTAAAAAAATATGGTTGCGCGAGAGGAAGCGGAAAACCAGTGATTGGGTTGTATCGCGACCGGTATGCTCGTCATCAGACTGCACCACATTTATGAAAATCGACAATATCGCTCCTAAAAAGATTCCCACCTAAATTGCATGGCTTGTTGTATCCAGAATTTTTTTTAGTGTTGCACTGGTTGCACTATACATTGTATAATATAAGGCATTTTTTTCTTTGAAAGAATACACTGATACACTACAAGCGATGTTGATTACAATACATGCCTACATTTGACATCGGGCTCTAAATTTTTGCAACACTTGCATGGATTCTATTCCAGATAGTTCTTATATAATATACGATAGTTCTTGAGATCATGGTGAATAGAATTCATTATCACAAAAAGTATAGCCCATCCCTCAGCCCTCAGGTTTGCTAGACGCAACCCTTTTCCCTTAACTAGATGGTTAGACGTGCTACGCTGTATCAATACATGATGTGTGGCAATCATTCGCATGCTATGTATAGCTATATCAGAAGCTAACAAATAAAGGACAGTTTTGTTGCATGATAATATATGACAAAGGAATTGAAAGGCCAGGTATAGCTATATCAGAAGCTAACAAATAAAAATCAGTGATGCAAATAATTAGTGGATTAAAGGAAATCAGTTATTGAAATAGTTAGAGTGGATTAGAGGAAAAACATTGCATTTGAATGTTGCATGTTATATAGACAGATTGTTGAAGGGATCTCCCGAATGGCAAATAGATGCCAATACAATGTGAATGAAGAAAATGGCTGTAACACCCTAGCTATTCAGAAACCAAAATATTACCTAAAGGGCTAACATACAACAATATTGCGGAAGAACTTCAACAATAACTCATCAACTAATATAAAAAGATCAACATCTTTTAGAACCTAAGCAAGAATTAAAAACTGAATCCAACAACAGTTCACAAATTCCAATTATTTAAGTCTACTGAATCCACTAAGATAATCATATCAAACGAATGATCAGGGATCATAAGCAGCTATTTAAACAACCTCAACGTAGAGAAAGATACCATCCACATCTAAGTTTATTTATTACAGTCCATCACTTAGTGAATGAAAGACAGAATCAAATTCTTTTATTGAAACTGGTGTAAGGTGAAGTGAATGAGTAGTGTGTGTCTACTCCCTCCCAAGAGAATCATCACCAACGACCACCTAAAAATAAATAAACAAAGCAAGAGTGAGTCAGAGACTCAGCAAGCACAATGAATAACTGAACTTATATCGGTTAAGAACAAGTCAACCTCTTCACAGAATGTGAACATACACTGAATGAATAAATATGAATGCATAGAATGAATGGAATTAATGAGATGGAAGGACTGCACACGTACTTATACCGGTATAGCTAGTGACACACCCGTCGGTGTTCACTTAAGCCCGCATTTTAACAAAAATACGGGGATCCAAATCTCGTATGAAGAACGTTTCATACGGGTGTCCAAATTTGCTCATACTGGAATTGATGGGTCTTACGTGCCCATACTGGAATTGATGGGTCTTTCTATCCACTCCCGTGGACGGGACATGACAATATCCAAATCTGCCCACATTAGAATGGTAGGACTTACAACCCACTCCCGTGGATGAAATATGAATAATGGATGCATAAAATGAATTATTGAATAAAGAATATCATCATCTCTAGGTATGGGAATATCTCAAATGGAAGAATATAAATATTGAACCTTCTCATGTAACATAAGAAATCACAACACAAACCTTCAAGTATTCAATAATTCACATTTGGTAAAATTATCAAAGTACTTGCCTTCCGCGTTGCGACGCGTTAGCAGGCAATGATGGTGCTCCCAAACCCGAAGCCTCGCTATCTAAACAATTAAATACACGAAATAAGAATAACATGGTACACGACACAACTTAACAACGTTCTACAACGCTTTCCCGGTACCTCAAGATTTAACTAAAAGACCTATTATGAAAACAGACATCTCAGTCTTAAATCGAAACTGGGCAGCAGCACGGTAAAAAAAATCATATCTAATGATCTGGAACTCGGAACAAAGTGAGCCCAGTTTCTAATGATTATCAACGAACAAATCTACAATATTCTAGTTGACAAGATCTCCCGATTCGGCCAAATTAATTTGGTAACCGGCAGATGAAGATACATAACAGATTCCGCCTAACCCAGAAAAACAGCTGCAAAGAACAGATCATAACTTTTGTTCCATAACTCCGATTAGAGCGTTCTTTACTAATCTGAAAAGCTTATGAAATTCTATATAATAACTTAGTTGGGTGAAAACCCTAAATCTTCCATTATCATAAACATATGTTAGGAAACAACTTGAAAGGTAGATCTCGTTATAATTCTGGATAGCAGAAAGTAAAACGATCATAACTTTTGATCCGTACGTCGGAATCAGGTGTTCTTAGTGGCCACTGAAAGCTAAAAACATAATCTAAATATCTCTAGGAGATGGAAACCTCCAATTCGGCCTCTAAGAACCCTAAACTGACCACGCAATCCACTGGACAAAATTGAATCCACAACAGGACGAACTCGATCCAATCAAACTAATCCAATTTCACATCTAAACATCATCAAAACAGCAGGGAAACGAATTGATACTCTTGGAGATGCGTGTTACGCTGATCAAACCCCGCGAGGACAACCTCTCCTCTTCTCCTTCTTCCTTCCTCTTCCTTATGGCCGGCCAATTTGTAGGGGAAACACCGGAGATAGTAGCAACGGCCAAGGGCGTGGTCCATCAGAGTGAACTGAGCATCGTGCAGGGTAGGCTGTAGCAGCGATGACGGGGATACTGTAGCAGATTAGGGTTTGTGGCTTAATCCCCCCTTCCTTGCCTTCAAGTATGCTACCATCCTTCTATGGGCCATGGGCCTCTAAGGACGGCTCTTTTCTCTGCGACTGTGGGTTGGCGGCTCAAAACTCTCTCAAAAATCTGAATTTTGGACTTATTTTCATCTCTAAACTTTATTGCATTCGATATTGAATAAATTTCCCTCTCCCGAATAATATTCTCTCTAATTAGAATTTGAGGTATTACAATGGCACTGACATACCTTAATTGTAGCATGATCACAATTGGTCGTAGCTGCTGGTGAAGCTGCCAACATATGCCTAAGTAGAAATATGCATTAAAAGTAAGCCAAGAGATATGAAATTGCTACTGTGAACAAATCTAGTAGAAATCACATGCTTGCACGTAAGTTTTCCTGTCAATTACACACAAAAAACAACATATTTAATGTTTTTTTATTATCATAGTTTTCAGTTTATGAGAGCATAGAAGGTCGCGGGGAAGTTATCATAACACTGTATGACTCACATGACAATATTAAAGCAAGCAGACAAAAAATAACAATAACACATTTTTAGAAGAGATGTCGCCATTGTGCTGTGAGACGAGTTGGATCAGCTCCACCTGAAACTCCAAGAGAGATGAATTTTCATTGGGGCCAAATGGTCGCATAGACTTCGTGACCTTTTGGAGTTTCTCTGTCTGAAAAAAAAAAGAAAGTATATATTAGGATTCTAATAGAATCAGTCATTTAGTCCGCAACTCCAAATTTATTAGAAATTGTAAGCATTAGAAACCCCAATAACAGAGCATGTTACCATATCTGACTATTATTTGTGAAACTTAACAGGCTACAGGTAGCTTAATGTCAATAAAAATAATCTGTCATAACTATACAAATATCGTTATAGTAACATTTTAAAGTACAACAAACTATGTACCAGGACAGTCAGTTCTTGGCGTCTACCAGTTTTTGTAGTTCTCAAAGGTCTCAGCCCATGCATCCCTCTTTGTCAGGAAGTTAGAATTGCAGAAATAGATGAATGATCATATTGTGAGGTTTCCTGCGGACCATTTGGTTCATGGATCACTGCATAAATGAAAAGCAAGATAGTTAATGCTAAGTGATATATGGAGCATAACACAAGAGTAAACTGTAAACATTTTTTTGGTTGCAAATGTACAACTAATATTCCCTTCTAATATACTGTAGCATAATTTCTAGGTGCAAATGTACGACTAATATTCCCTTCCCGTGAATTTCCTCCTCTTTTCCTTCCTTCCCTCCTTCTTTCCTTCCTCCTTGCTCCTTCCCTCCTTGCTGACCTTCCTCTTCCCCTTGGCAGCAGGCGGCGCGGCGCGGCAGTGGTGGAGGTGGCGGCAGGGCAGGCAGCAAGGGAGAGGCAGCACCCTAGGGCAAGGCAGGGGAGGAGTGCAGCAGGGAGGGGGTAGCGACTAGGGTTTGGGGAGCACAGGGAGGCATTCATAGGGTCCTATTTAAAGGCCAAGGGGTTAGAGGGTCGTGACTTGGATATAGTAGGGTTGGAAACAACTGGTATTGAATTTGATTCGGAATACACTTTGAATTGACGGCTTTCCACTTTCATACATGCGTGAACCTTTCAGAGGTCATAACTTTCTTTCCCGAACTCGGAATAGAGTGATCCTTTCTTTTTCTGTTTAGCTAACTTATAGTACTTCAACTTTCTATCTAATTAGCTTTTCTGAAAAAGACGTCTTTATTGCCAAATTTACTTTGGAAGTTGACTCAGTTGCGGACTCTGACTCTCTATGCAGCCTGTCTTGCAGGCCCTATATCTCACACATCGGAACTCCAAATTAGATCAGTGGGGCTCTAAATTATACTATGCAAAGATATCTACAACTTTGTAGTTGTGAGGGTTTTCCATTCGAAGTTATTCCGGTCGCGAAAATCACGTTATAAGATGATGGCAGATTATATCTTGTTTTTTGACGAGGCAAATAAGAAATATTCTAAACTCCTTGTATTCTCTTTAAATAAACGGGATATTACATTATCAAAGGTCATCAAACTTCATGCCCAACCAATTTGTTTTTCTATTCAATGGACAAGAAGGAAATGCCACCCGCCTTCGCTGCACATTTTTTTTTGTGTCCGTATCTGTACGTCGCCATGGCTTTGGCTTGGCATGGCATGGCAACTGGGAGCACCACAAATATATATATGTACTTTTATATGTCATCAAACTTCAATCATACATTGAATGGTAGAAGATGCTGGGCTAAATAGTACTAGTAGGTGATATCTCCAATTAACACCCTGAATGTGGTGGGAGTAATAAAATGCAGCGCAATCTTTTAACATCATTTCAAGCAAATATGCTTTCGTGCTATCGGACAGAACTAACAACTCAAATCTTGACCTCACGCAATCATTTTGCGCATAGGGCATGTTTGACACGCTGTATTTTCTTTAAAAAAATGGCTTCAGGTACAAATTTGAGCAATTGGTGAAGAGTTTTGGTATTTAAGCATGCGGCTTTTAGATAAGTGGTGTGAAGCTTTCGAGATGAGAAATGTCTGAAATACCCCTGAGGCAAATAATGACTTGTTTGATGCCGTTTAACAGCAATTAACGCAATTAACGACAACTAACAACAATTAACGCAATTGAAGGCAATTAACGCAATTGACGACATAGACCATAATTAACAATAATTAACGCAATTGATGACAATTAATGCAACTAACGACAATTAACGCAATTGACTGCAATTAACGCAACTAACGATAATTAACACAATTGACCGTAATTAACGACAATTACCATAATGAACGACAATTATCGCAATTAACAAAAATTATCACAATTAATGATAATTATTAAATATAGAATTATTACATAAATAATTACAATACATAATTATTACAATACAAATTTATTAAAATAATTATTACAAAAAAATTATTACATAAATATTTAATTTACAACAGAAAAAGAAAACAAAAGAAAAGGAAAGAAGGAAAGGAAAGGAAAGGAAAGGCAAGGAAAAAAAGCCCATAATGCCTAGGGTTCGGCCGACGACGGCGAGGGAGGAGGAGGGCAGCGGCGGGTCGGGAGGAGGAGGAGAGCGGCGGCGGTGGCTCAAGGAGGAGGACGGCGCCGCGGTATGGGAAGAGGACGGAGAAGGGGCGGGGGAGGGCGATGGCGCGTAGGGATGGCAATGAGGCCCCATTCCCCATTCCCTGACGGAGAATTCACCCATTAGGGGATGGGGATGGGGCTATTTTTTTCCCCCACGAGGATGCTAATATACAAATACAATTCCCCATCGGGTGAAGCGGGGATAAGGTCATTCCCCTACTCCCCATCCCTGCTACCCGCATGGCCCCTGATAAGACATGTAGGTCACTAGCCCACTACCGCACAACCTGATAAGGCAATAACCCGATAATCTCTTTTGCATCCTTTACTTTCTAGATGCTAATTAATCAAAAAATATTGTCATTTTAGCATTACATGTGGATGTTTATACCTATTTTATAACATTATGGATCTTATTTTCTCTTCTTTCGGGATCCAACTTTCGGGTATGGGTCCCCATGGGGCCCTGATAACCTGACGGGGATGGGGAACCGGGGAAGAATAGCACCTAAAGATGGGGATGGGTCGGGGACAGGGACGAGAAATTTTTTGTCTCTTGGGGATGGGGATGTTCCACCACTCCCCATTGGGGAATGGCCTCATTGCCATCCCTAGCGATACGGGAGGAGGAGGAGCGGTGCGGGCGTGGGCGTGGGGAAGGGAGGAGGAGGGGCGGCGCCGGGTGAGGCGCCGAGGAGGAGGGAGGAGGACACGGCGCAGGAAGAGGAGGAGGAGATCCAGATCTGGATCTAGGTGGCGGTGCAAGGGAGGAGGATCTGGCGGCCGGAGGAGGAGGAGGGGCGAAGGTGGGGCACCAATGTTGGGAAGGAGAAGGAGGAGGGGGGCGGGGCGCGGAGGAGGAGGAGGGAGGACGGGGGCGCACGGGGGAGACTATGGTTCAGGCCAGGGCTAGTGGGAGGGGGTTTTGATCGAGTGGCAAAAGCGAGTAATTACCCCTCAACTTGGGGGGTAAAGTTGAAATGAGGGTTACGAGAAGCTGCCCCACGACAGCTTCCGATTTTCTCGCATGTTGGTGTAACACCCCGGCTATTCGGAAGCCAAGAAGTCACCTAAATCATCTAACATACATCCATAATACGGAAAAATTTGAATAATATTAGCTAATGATATAAAGAAATCACTATTTAATAGAACCATGGCATGATATTAGTCTGAATTCAAGCAAGTGTAACGAAAGATGATCGAAGATCACAAACAATACATAATTAATCATAATATGGAGAAGGTATCCTTCCTTCACCATTTAAATTTATTTAATACAGGTCATCACTTAACGAATGAAATATAGAAACTAAATCATATTGTTGAACTTGATTATAGTGAATTGCAAGATTAGTGCTTGTCTGCTCCCTCCCGATAGAGCCAGCATCAATGTTCACCTAAAATAAACAAACAAAGCAAGAATGAGTCCGTGACTCGGCAAAGTCTGATGGATAAATGAACATACCACAAATACGAACAAGACCTCATCATTAAAGAATGTGAACATACCCCGAATGAATATATGGATGAATAGAATGAATGGATTTAATGAAAAGGATGGATTGCACACATGCTTATACCGGTATAGCTAGTGACACACCCGTCGGTGTGCACTTAAGCCCGTATTTAACCAAAATACAGGGATCCCAATCTCGTATGAAGAACGTTTCATACGGGTGTCCAAAACTGTCCACATTGGACTGGTGGGGTCTTACGTGCCCATACTGGAATTGATGGGTGGTCTTATAATCCACTCCCGTGGAAGGCACATGAAACAGGATGCATGAACTGAAATATGAATTATGAAAGACATCATATATATACTCATGTATATAACACATAAGAAAAGGACATAAACTTTGAATATTCTCGTGGATATCGAGAAAAACACAATCTGAGTCATCAAGCATGCATCATACTCCAAACATATGAACATCAAAGTACTTGCCTTTCGCGAAAGCCTGCGGTGAAGCAAAGAAGATGCCCTTAAACCGAAGCCCCTCTGCCTACACAAGCAAGTACTGAAATAAATACAACATATAACAGGCGCTTCCAATAACGTTCTACAACGCCTTCGAAGCGACCCACAATTAACTAGTTAGCTCTAATGAAAGCAGACTATTGAGCATAAACCGAAACTAGACAGAGCGGTAAAAAACATATCTATTGGTGCGGAACTCGGAATGAGGTGAGACCAGTTTATATGGATTCTTAAGCGACAAATCTACAATACTCTAGTTGACAAGGTAACCCAATTCGGCCAATTTAATTCACTAACGATTAAGCGAAACAGCGAGCGAAACTGTCTACACAATTAAGACAACAGTAATAAAGCGATCATAAATTTTAATCTACAACTCCGAATTATGCATTCTTTAACAATATCAAAAGCTAAGACCAAGGTCTACAATAACCTAGTTGGGTGAAAGCCCTGAATTTTCCATTAACACACTCATATTTTAAAAGACAACTTGACAATTTATTCTCGTCAGGATTCTGGACAGCAGAGACGAAAACTAACATAACTTTTGATCCGTACGTCGGAATTAAGTGTTCTTGGCGGCCACCGAAAGCTAAGAACAAGATCTAACTAACTATAGGAGGTCAACTCTTAGGATTCGGACTCTAAGTCATCGAAACAGTGCGCGCAACAATCTGGACAGAAACTTAAATAATCGCAGCAGGACTTCGATCCAACGAACATGGCATCAAACGCTCCTACTAAGATCCAATCAGCGAAGAGAATGAACCATTACCCTTGTAGAACCCTAGGAAGGCGCTGATCAAACACCCCAAAGAAGATCCCTTCTCTTCTCTTCCTTTCTCCTTTCTTCTCTTGCGAAATCCCTTTCTCCTCTTCCTTTTGGCCAATGGCAGACAAGGAAGGAGATGCGAGGGTGTATGGGGCGTGCTCTGATGCACAGCGGTGCTCTGATGCACAGGCGTCGCTACTGATCTTGTGCTCTGATAACATGGGTGGTTGTCTAGGGTTTTAGGGAAAAGGGCGGTTTGGGCCATGGGCCTTGGGGCGCCTCCCCTTAATGGCCCACTTCATGGCGGCCAAAACGACCCTTAGCTTGGGCTGGAGGCCCAAGTTCCCAATTCTAATAGAATCCTTAAATTTAATTTAATTTTCTCTTAGAACAAGTTTCTCTCTTATCGATAAGCGGGATATTACGGTTGGCGCCTTCGACTTTGGGAAAAGTCGATTGTGAAAAGCTAGGCGTTTGGGGCGGCTTTGGCTTTCCAAATGAAAAGCAAGTGAGGCCCATTCAAACACGCCCGTAAGCTCATCCCAACTAGACTTGGAGAGTGCGGTGAAGAGGGCTAGTTGTTTAGGACATAATTGAATTTTCCTTTTCTAATTATGTGTGTGTGAATGGATGGGTGAAATAAATAAGATGAGGCCCGAGGACCGGCCGGCTGTGGCGCGGTTTTGTAGATCAAAGTTGATGCATGGGCATGGGAGTTTTTGGCACATATGGCACTATTGGGGGTGTAATAACAAATTTGGCACCCTTACGTCGTAATGCCAAAAATAGCATCACAGAGTTGCCGGCGGCCAACACGTAGCCAAGTCTGGTGCCCAGGGGGGCGGACTTCCCTTCGTGCACCACGTGTGAAATCCGGTAACCTGGGGGTCGGACTTCCCCTCCACCGTGCCGTAGGGGGCCGGACTCCTCTCGTCCGTTCATTAGGGGGCTAGACGGCAGCTCCGCACACGACGTAGCAAGTCTGTGCCCCTAGGGGCCGGACCTAGCTCGTTCATGCCCCCAGGGCACGGTGTTGCCGCCTCTGTTACCCTAGGTCACGGTCTCACTTCACCTTTTCAATTTCCATGTGCATGCAAAGCATCCCGTGTGGGAGGGAATGGGGCTGCCTACTGCTGCGCCATGACCCTACACCCCTCGAATGCCCATGTGGGAGGGAATCAATTGATTCCCTATGTCCCATCATGTCCATTGCGTCCCATCATGTCCATGCATGCAAAAAAAACCACGCAAGAGAGAATTGGATTTCCTCCCGTCACTTCGTAGTTGGCCCAAATTTATGGTCTGCGTGGTTATAAAATACGAATCACTATCGCTATTACTCTCATTCTTATTCTCGCTCGACGTAGAGAGACAGAGAAAATAGACCGAGTGAGCAAGCTCGATTTCACCAAATCGATTAAGGAGTGTTTAGAGCCGTGATTAGCAGTCATATTAGTACAGAAAGTTCAACATCAAGGGTTGGTATTTTTTTCCTCCTATGCATTATCTTTATTAACAATGTAATTAGTGCTAAATTAATTTAGTCCTAGTTAATTTAGTCATAGTTAATTAGTTGTAATTAATTTAGACCTTATTATTTAGTCTTAGTTAATTAGTCACAATTAATTAAGACCTAATTAATTAGTCATAGTTATTTACTCATAATTAATTTAGTTATTATTATTAAGTCATCACTAATTTATTTGTAGTTAATTAGTCATTATTATTTACTCGTAATTAAATTAGTCTTACTTAATTAATCGTAATTAATTAGTCGCAATTAATTATGTTATAATTAATTTAATCATAGTTAATTAGTAATAAATTTAGTCATAGTTAATTAGTATTAATTAATTTACTCATTGCTATTTAGTCATAATTAATTTAGTCTTAATTAATTAGTCACAATTAATTAGTTGTAATTAATTAATTTCCGATTAATTAGTCATAGTTATTTACTCGTAATTAATTTAGTCATTATTATAAAGTCATAATTAATTTAGTCGTAGTCAATTAGTCATAATTAATTAAGTCATTATTATTTACTCGTAATTAAATTAGTCTTAGTTAATCAGTCATTATTAATTTATTCATAATTAATTAAGTCCTAATTAATTAATCATAATTAATTTAGTCGTAATTAATTTAGTCATTACTATTTAGTCGTAATTAGTTTAGTCATAGTTAATTATTCGCAAATAATTGTTTATAATTCATTTGGTTGTAGTTAACTAGTCAAAAATAATTTAGTCATTATTAATTTGCACCTTTCGATTTGTTCCGCACTGGCTTGGCATTTCATCTCTTGCAAGCCATGCCTCTACCGGAGCTACTGGAACCCTTCTACGACGAGTATCACTGGTGCAAGTTGTGAACCACCGGGGGCGAGGATGGTCCACCCCCGCTGCTTAAGTCGGAGAAGCATTATTGGAACCTTAACCCTCGCTACGTCCCAATCCTTCGGGACACGGGTTTGTTGCCCTTTGCGAGGATGCTCCAGGTTGGCCACTACTTCACCCTGGACGGGAGTCTCATGTCGGCACTTGTTGACAGATGAAGACTCGAGACGCATATGTTCTACTTTCAGTAGGGAGAGATGATGGTCATTCTCCAGGATATCTCCTTGACTGGTCTCCCAATCACGGGAGACACTTGTTCTACCCATCCGCTGGCGGATTGGAAGGCCCACTTGGTGCAATGGTTCACCCTACTTGTGCCCACGGTGCCTGTGGTGTCCCTAGGAAATGGCTTAGGCATTTCAGTCAATGCCCTGCGGATGCAACGTACGAAGTTGTTAGGACACACCTCGTCGCGTACCTTTTGCATCTTTTCGTTAGGGCTTGTTTCCTACCTGAGGTGATTTAGTATACCCGACTTCATCTGTATCATCGAGTCTTTGGTGTGCTTGAGCCTGGGGAAGCCCACTACAACCGAGGATCAGTCGTCCTTTGCGCTACATACGAGGGTTGTGTGGCGTTTGCGATTGCAACACGGTGTGGCGGTCCTAGTCATTTACTCGTGCTCCTACAAGCGTGGAGTTGGGAGCACTTTCCTGTGGGTGGCCTACCATCCGAAATGCATCACACTCGTACCCTGAGTTGCACGACTGCATAGATGGGCCCACTACGGGCACCCAGTGGATGGCTGCCAAGTTACGCTGGGCCAGAGACACACCAGCGAGGTGCTATTGTGTGTTCTACAATGAGTTCGAGTCGTTGCACGATGACATCATCATATGGTCTCCATGGAGCCACATTTTGTAAACACGGTAGTGCCACATGGACTGTCCGTGCATTGCACTCAGGACGCCGGATTCTAAGCGACGACCTGCCACCTTGTGTTTTGCCATATGGTGGAGTCTTACGCGCCACACCGCGTAATACGACAATTTGATCTCTACCAAGTTGTACCCCCTACCGACGGGAGGATGCTCGAGCGAGCTGTCCACATGTGAGTGCAACTCCATCTGAGTAATATTTACAGTTCATACCTGTATCTTCTCTTCTCACATAAATCCTTCTCCAATGCAGGCAATCGTGGATGGTCCAACATTCTGAGGACTAGCAGGCAGTCCGACATCAACGGAGTATGGCTTGGATGGAGTTGGCGCACATTGAGGTTCTACCTGAACAACGGCTGTAATACGTTCGAACTTACCATGAGTGCATCGAGTGGTATGTACCATGGTCGCACACCAGACTCACTCGTCCTCTGCCAGAGCGTCTGGAGCAGGTCACACAGGAGGAGAGGATTCGTCACTCGTTCGATCGACACAGTGTTGACGACATTGTAAAACACTCACAACATATGCTCGCTTCATTCATGATATTTTTATTGATTAGTATTGAACAACTATTGTCTGTCACTTCAGTTCGATCGGATCCAGCGGATCTCTCATGCATCGGATTCCGCCATTCGCAACCAGATCATATCGTTCTGGGGTTTCTCGGTACTCTCAAGTCCATCTTCGCGGAATCCAAACAAATAATCAAGAACATAAGCTGCGATTAGTCGAGAGATGATGTCCTTCAGGCTATGTACTCGAGTGGGCCACCCGTGCTCACTGCTAGGTCGGCGCGGCATAGTAAGACTGGTGGACATCTTAGCGCTCCTCGTTGATCATCCACACTGCAGATCATGGAGGTAAGTTTTGTTTCATTTATGTTCTAATTATTTATTATGCCTTAGGTTGTGCTATCATGCCATCTTCGGCCGCCGCGTCCGTCGGGATGAATCACTTCGCGATCGACATCCGCACGTCCGTCAGGATGAATCACTTCTGCGATCGACGTCCACACGGCCTACTCGGGCGGTAGCCGTCAGGCGCTCCACGTCGGTCATCTGCAATGCACATCAGGGAGGTACATAATGTTTAGCTTAGGTCCTAACTAATTATTGATTTAGTCTAACATCATTCCATCTTGTAGCCTTGATTGGCGTGGAGGTGACAACAAATCAACCGATGAGGAGGAACATCCCAACTACTGGCGAGGAAGGAATACACGATGCTAGGATTTGGAGTGTACCACCCGAGCGCCACCCACGGTCTCGCTCGTGAGAACCTTGATTAGTATGGATGCCGTACCAAGGCTAGAGCTCCACCTCCCGGGTCACCGGTACATCATACGGTCAAGGCCAAACTTCCTCCGCACCGAGGGCACTTCATACATCGTGCACAGGGCCATGCATCAGGCGATTTCTTGATTCGTTCATTACGGATATGATGGCGGTGGTAGCGATTTGGCATGACTCGGTTGGGCGACATTGATGTTGGGCCAGATTGATTGGGCGAGTAAGCTTTTCAAGCACCCCACCCACTCAATGGTCTTCGTCGACATCCGAACGTCGACCTCTCGAACCGGTTCACATATCCCATAGAACATACTCAGCGCAAGACCGGGCGCTGCAGCAGTCTGAGGCGCATTGAGCGGTGGCAAACAAGTAAGCCATATTGTAGCCCATATTTATATTATATACATTATGTGTGTATGTATCCGACGCATACGATATTTATATATATACATTATGTGCGTATGTATCCGAATGTTGTGCGCTTATGTTGTACTTTATTCGTATACATGTTTTGCATAAAATATTTGCATACATTATGTGCGTATTGTCAGAGTACATCGGTTCCGAAAACGACTGCAATGCCTGAGATTCACATGAAATCATAAAACACCCGAGAGGTTCACATGAAATCATAAACACTTGTTTTGGGGAGGGAGTCAGGCCCGGGGCCACGCCATGTATCCGTGCCGGGGCACTAACTTCGGTTGCACCGAGCCCGCGAGGCATGGACAACGTAGCTCTAGCCCCAAGGGGCACAGACAAACTAAGTCTGGCCCCCTAGGGACCGGACTTCACACGTGGCGCCAAGTCTAGCTCCTAGGGGATCAAATTTCACATGTGGCGCCAGGTACGACCTCTAGGGGACCAGATTTCACACGTGGCGCGCGAATGGAAGTCTGCCCCTCTTGGCATGGTGGAGATGGAGTCTGCCCCTTGGGAACTGTACTTGGCTATGTGTCAGCCGTCGACGGTTTTATGGTGCCATTTTTAGTATTATGACTGTGAGGATATCAAATTTATTATTACGCCCCCACAACAACATCATATTATGTGAAAAAAAAAGAACTCTGGACACGGCGCGTGTGGGGACAGAGGAGTTCATGGCGACGTGATCTAACTTCCCGCTTGGTGTTTGCGGTTCCTTTTAGACACGTGTGTCACCCTACTATGCATATGCATACTGCGTACTGCATACACACATGGAGGTCAGGCGTAGTCTGGCGCACGGCGGCACTGGCTGATTCAGCTAACTCATCCACAGCACAAACATCGGCATGTGCCGCCCGCTGCCTTCCTCACTGTGCATCTGTGCCTCACCTTAGCTGCACCGACTGTCCCGTGTCACCCTGCCGCGTGCACGCCCAGCGCGATGCTCGCTCGCCGCGGCCCACGGCAAATCTACGGCTGTCGCAACGTGCTCACCGGCGCGTACGCAATTTCGTTCCCAGATGCCCACCCCAACGCGCACGCAGGCCACGCTTGTGTTCAGTGGGGACCGATTTTGTGTGGAATCAACGTCCTGTGGTTAGCACGGTCGGGCGGCGGAGACCCACTGCGTCACGCGCCGGGCCGATGTCCCCGGCCAACGCACATTTGCTACGTTTTGGTTGGGGGGCACGGTGTCGTTGTTGTTGCCTTCGACGTGTGCGCGGAGCTTGGTGGTTTGCATTGCGTAGGCTCGATAGCAGCCGCGGCACCAAGTTTTGCCTGGCAAATGCGTAGAGCTCCTATAGAAGGTTTGAGCCAACATGTTGATTCGGTATTGTAGCGGTGGTTATCGATTACAAGTAACGTGCGGTGAAAGCTCGTGTATGGTACGATATATACGTGTATATGTGATAAGTTATTCGTGTGTTGTGCATCCCTATTCAAAAGAAATGTTAGTAACACATGGTTGCACCTCTAGCAATCCTCAGCCATACAACATACATACCACATATCACATTGAGAGTTTTGGGCCTAAATGGCACTGTTAGCCTGTTTTTGATAAATTAGTTGTTCACGCGGCGTATTGCAAAAAATAACACCACAGACGTGTCGGCGGCCAACACGTGACCGCCACCGCATATCTGCCGCACGGACATGCATTGTCCATGCTATACGCCTCCGCCACACCCCTAGCCCGGATGTGGCTCGGCCGCACACATGGCGCACGGACTGTATGTGCGTTGGATGCACGGCCGCGCCTCCGCCGCACACCCATAGCCCGGACGTGGCTCGGCCGCACCCCTCTGTTGTGCCATGGTGGCACAGTGCTGCCCACCACATCCCCTGTCGTGCCCTGGTAGCACGGTGCTGGGTCAATTCTCCTTTCGCCGAAAGCATCCCCTGTCCCCTCGATCTTTTCCACGTCCCATCCGTCAACTCCATCACCTCACTG
The DNA here is from genome assembly GCA_036346255.1 of Ampelocalamus luodianensis. Lineage (NCBI taxonomy): Eukaryota > Viridiplantae > Streptophyta > Magnoliopsida > Poales > Poaceae > Ampelocalamus > Ampelocalamus luodianensis. Next base: position 47,903,336 of record CM070633.1, read on the forward strand.
CCTCCGTCCGCATGCATGCAGCATCACAGTGCATAGAATGCGGGATTCTTTCCCGTTGCCTCGCGGTCGGCACGAAACACCTTCGCACGGCTATAAAAACCAACGGCGCGCTCGCTCTTGCTCATATTATGGAATTCATTCTCATTCTTGCGTTCATCGCTGAGAACACAGAGAATTGAACTAAAAAAATTCGGATTACATTGTGAATTAAATAGTGTTTAAAGCAGTGCGTAGGACCGTATAAGTACAGTGAGGTCAACATCAAGGCAAGGTAAAATTATTTCCTATACTTTAGTTGTAATTATTTCAGTCATAGTTAATTAATGGTAATTTATTAGTCATATTTAGTTAGTGGTAATGTACTCGTAGTTTGTAAGTGGTAATTAAATTAGTCATACTTAAGTAGTCGTAATTAAATAGTTGTAGTTAATCAGTTATAATTAATTAGTCGTAAGTAATCAGTGAAAAATAAATATTAGTTAATTAATTAGTCGTAATAATAAATTGTAATTAATTTATTCGTAGTTTATTAGTAGTAGTTACATTAGTGCAAATTAAGTGGTCGTAAATGTGTAGCCATATTTAATTTGTTGGTAAGTAATGACGCGTAGTTAATTAGTGGTAATTAAATAATCGTAATTAATTATGATTAATTAATGATGCGTAGTTAGTTAGTGTTAATTAATTATTCATAATTAATTTAGTGGGAATTAGTTAGATGTAATGAATTACTCATAAGCAATTTATTGCTAAGTAATCAATTTATTGCTAATTAATTATTCATATTTAATTACTCGTATTTCATTGCTTACTTGTATATAATATGTCGTAATTATTTCTATCATAGGTAATTAGTGACAAATAAATTACTCGTGATTAATTAGTATTAATTAGTTTAGTCCTATTTAATTAGTGGTAATTGAAGAAATAATCCCATGTAAGTAGTCGTGTACCGTAAATTAATTAGTGGCAATTAAATGTCATTTTTGTTATATTGTGTACCGTAAATCGGGTTGTTGTGACTTTAGGTAATTTCGAACATACAAGAGTATGTAGTGTTTTACGGTGATGATCTCGTATAGGCCAGACCCAATGGGTTGGACCTATCGAGATGCCAGTACAAGGTGGTCCGGACGAAGGGGCTCAATGCGATGAATATTCACGAGCTTAGGAGCTGCATTAGGAGGGAGTTCAACATGGAGGCAACGACAAAGAAACTTGTCATCGAGGGGATCACCTATATGAATAGGGCAGGGCAGAGCGTATGGGAGCTAGTCAAGTTGCATGGAAGTGTAGAATGGGGCCAGTACATGCAGATTGCTTCCCAGGCTAAGGTGGCGATATACGAGAAGCTGATGGTGTTCGTGAATTTCGTACGCATGGTGCTGGGAAACGTTGATGATGCTGATGCCTCGGGAAGTGGGCAATCGTAGGCGGAGCTTGAAGACAGTAGCACGCAATGTGATGTATTGGAGGAAGTGTACGAGAGAAGACTTGCGCATAATTTTGTACAAAATGAGGGGGCTGGACTATGGTGGTCGACCCGCATTGACTGCCACGAGTATCTACCGGACCAACCTATCGGGTTGGAGTCCGACGAGGACACCGACCTAGGCTCAGATGGTAGCGAGAAGGATGCACCGTAGGGTGGTGGTCCGACCGGCAGAATTGTGTCATCAGATGTGCGTTACGTGACATCCAGACTTGATGATATCGCAGTGTGGTCGTTCGTACTACCACAAGAAGAAGGGTCCCAGTGGGGGTTTGATGCTGACACCCTTTTAGTTGGGCAGCATTTCCCAAGCAAGGCGGTCGTGCAGCAAGTTATAGCACGGTACGCCTTGTCCATCAGCCTTGTGTACCGGGTGCACCAGTCCAACCCAAGATATTACGTAGTGAAGTGCTTAGTAGAAGGCTACCCTGGTAAGGTCAATGCTCACCGATCAAAGTTCTTCAGCTCGGTCTTCATGGTCAAGGTGGTGACCAACCACACTTGTTGTCAGAAGTCGCTAATTTGATTGGTTATCCAGTCAGCTATAGCAAGGTTCGACGAGCCAATCAGAAGGTTATCGAGGCTATGTACAAGATATATGAAAAGGCGTACAACCTTGTGCTGAGAATGCTTCACTAGATTGTCGAAGCAAACCCCGGCACGTGCATAAATAGGTTGAAAGTGAAGATCCTGATGGAGGTCCTAACTGTTTCATACTAGACTGTGTGTTCTATGCTTTCGCCCAAGCCATAGAGGACTTCAAGTCCTGTTGTCTAGCGCTCACGATGGATGACACTTTCCTCACTGGGAGGTGCAAGGGCACCATTCTAACCACAGTGGCGGCCAATGCGAATGACCAGCTTCTCCAGGTTTCTTTTGCCATCGTAGAGAATAAGAACACATCCAGTTGTATGTCGTTCCTGGCGAATGTGAAGTGGGTGATTGTGGGTGACCGGCCCAACATATGCCTTATCACAGACCGCAATGCTGAATTATTGTCAGCTCTGAACACCAAAAGAATGGGACGGAACCCTGTTACCAGTGGAACAACGTGGAAACACGGTGGTGCATGAGGCTTTGCATCGAATTTCTTCACACGGTTCCACGGTCAGGAACTAATGAAGATGTTCAAGGCGTTATGCATGCAAAATCAAAGACAGAAGTTTGAGTCCATCTAGACAAACCTTGAGCATCGGACTACGAGGCATACAAAAGAGTCCCCTCTAGAGGGACAATAGGTCGTGAGCGGACAATCCAGGAGCACTGTAAGTTTCATGCAGTGGATTAATCTCCAAGCTCCTGAGTTAGAGAAATAGTCCCTGCTCTTTGACATAGACGGTGTAAGGTACAGAATTATAATGACCAACATGTCCGAGGTGCACAATAGTGTGTTGAAGGGTGTGCAGGGCCTCCCTATCACTACGATCGTTGAGGAGACCTGGACTCGCACAATCAGTTACTTCATCGATAAAGCCACCCAACGAGGTGACAATTGGAAGAAGGGAAGTAGTGGTCTGAGAATATGCAGAGGTATATGGACTAGAAGATGCAGAAGGCCCAAATGCATGACATTTGGGTGATTGATGGCCTCAGGAGGAAGTACTAGATCAGGCTGAGGCAAAAATATATCAATAATCATGCCAAGGGGAAAGAAAACATGTATGCACCCTAGATGATGCGGCTACATGCACCTATAACAAGTCGAAACTCCTGCACAAGCCATGCTCGCATATGTACAAGGCGTGTGTGCAACTCAGACAGATGTCTACATTGTATATCTCTGAGTACTACGATATGTAGCATCTTTTCGGAACATGGAGTGCAGAGTTTTACTCGTATGGAGGGGATATGAACTATAGGGATCTTTGGATGGACATGGTGAAATAGGGCCTGAACAAGGCCTTGAAGTCAACTGGGAAGGAACGACGGTAGATGCGATGCTTCTGAAATGATATGAATAACAGCCAGGGTCATGGCCTGAGCCGCGCAACGAAGTGCAGCATATGCAAGACCCATGGCCACTCCATGAAAGATTGCCCCAACAGACCGAGATCATCTCGTCGCCACTCTGTGTCATAATTAATTGTATTGTCTGCATGTACGGGGACCGTCATTTCATGTAAACAGGTAGTCTTCTCATATTTGTGCATTTCTGTACGTCATTCTTTCTTAACGCGTATGTATCTCGGTATTCTATTTGTTCCGAACTAACTCGCCCTTGTTCTGTGCACAACAACAAATCATTAGGTCGACCTTGAAGATGTCGGACTTGTTGTCGAACTTCTATGCAAAGATACTGCAGAAGTGTAAGTGGTTTGCCAAGAGAGATAAACCCTACCTAGATTTTTCTATGAAGGATGCGCCGACACCACTAGAGTTTCCACGCCTGCAATGTGTGTGTGAAGAACGAGCGAAGATCATTTAGTCCACACACCCGGTTACCGCCACCCGGGCATACTACACATGTGGGAATGTCCTCGTAAGAGAATCTTACCCACACATCGATTTTTCACACCTTACGTTGCATTTCACAAATTCCTAACTTCATCCTCGCATACTGGTAGCCCAAGATGTATTGCAACTTCTTACAATGGATCGACGGTCTAGAGATGTATGATAGGACGTTCATACAATAGAAGTACATGTTGAACTATACGATACGAGCTGAGACCTTTCAACGATAGAAACCTTACTTACGGGACCCTATTGAAAATGCACCAGAGAATCCCAGGACAACAGGGTGGTGGTGGAGGAACCCCCGAACAGGAAGCTGAGTATGATCGGGCACAGCGTGCGATGGACAAGGGGAAGGCTCCTGATACTGAGACCAGTGGTCGTCGTAGCGTTTCCTGTCGTCTGGGCACACTCCATATCGAAGATATGAGTTATGTACAATTTGCATTCTAATTATGTATTTGGCCTTCTGTTCTGCTAACATCACGAAATTGTTCAATCCGTCTCATAGAACATGGATAACTTCGATACTCGTCAGCGTCGTGGGGAGTCCCAAGACAAGGGGAAGGCTCTTGCTATTGAGGCCAACGACAGTTGTAGTGTTTCTCGTCGCTCGGGCGCTGCAGCGTTTCTCGTCGCCTGGGCGCACTCCATATCGAAGAGTTCAATTATGTACAATTTGTATTCTGATTATGTATTTGGCCTTATATTTTGCTACATCATGCAATCATCCAGCCCGTCTCGCAAAACATTGATGACTTCGACACTCGCCGCCGCCGTAGATAGTCCCGAGACAAGGGGAAGGGGCTTCTATGCCACGAAGACTAATTTTGATCCTTATTTTTTCTGATTCCAAAAAAGTCACGCATGTATCTTAGGTATTTTTCAGTTTGTTGAGTCATGCATGCTGTCGTTTGTAATACATGTAACCAAACCACGCACGGTGTGTAATTCACAAATTATAATGTGTATTATAAAATTTCATCGATTTTATTTTTCAAATTTTAGATTGCAACTCCACATTAAATGTCGAAACTCACGTAACTCCCTCCCGGGTTTAGGGTTTCATGATTTTGTGTGAACCACACTTTTTTTATTTCATATGAATCCGAAACCAATCTACTACGACAATACGCACATAACATACAAAATATGCATACAAATATAGCACAATAAAAGTGCGTAACATCTATGCATTGTAATTACACACGGGATATAATATGACTCACTCGTCTGAGCCACTCGCTACGTCTGTGTTCGCATCCTAATTTTGTGTTGAGCATGTCCCGTGGGATACGTTAACCGGTCTGAAGAGCATGTATTGGTTCGGAGGGGGTACGGAGACCATTGAGTGGCCGAAGGTGCATCAGCAAGCTGACTCTGGACTAGCTGAGTCTGTCCAACGTTAATATCGTCCAGCTGAGTCATGCTAAACTGGTTACCACCTGCAATCATGTCATTAATAAAGGAAACAAGAAATCCACGCACGGGTCATTCGCCCCCCAGATACGAAGTCTGCACATCCCTTGGTGTAGAGGAACTCTAGTCTTAACCATGTGATGTACCAACGACCCCAGAGGAGCTTTGCCCTTGGTATGGTACTCCGTACAGGTCAATGTACAACAGGGGTGGGCACCCTGAGTGCTACGGTCCAAACCCTGGCACCTTGTACTGCTCCCTGGTAGTAGCTGGGATGGTCGTCTCCTCGTCGGTTGACGGATGGCCATCACCACCACGATAAACTGAAGGTTGTAAGATGGAATAATGTTAGACAAAATAAATATTTATGACCTAAACTAAACATCCCGCACCTCCCAGATGCGTAGTGTTGATGATCAAGGGGGGAACGCCAGTCTGGGTAGAGGGTGCGCATGGCAGAAGTGATGCATCCCGATGGACGTGCGGCTGGAAGATGATATGATGTTAGCACAACCTAAGGTGTAATAAAAAAAATAAGACATAAATTTGTACATAACTTATCTCCCCGCCAATCTGAAGTGCAGATGATTGCTTCACAAGGATAGATTTATGTTTAATTTGCGAAGCATATTGACATTAGATACAATAAGTAGATTGTAAAGCACATTTAAAAAGGTTAATACATAAGTAATCAAGTTTCTTTGAAACAACTCGTAAACACTCTGTTCACTTCCCAAACCACTCGTGAACACCCTGTTCACTTCCCAAACCACTCATGAACACCCTGTTCACTCCCCAAACCACTCGAAGCCAATCACGAAAACATCTTTGAGAAAATCTACCCCTCATGTTAAATCACCAGGCATTGTCCATAACCAGGGACACGGTTATTCGAATAGTTTTACACTCTGCAGACATTGTGCAACTTTATCCACAAGACACAACTTATCTAGTTTGTTTGGCATCCGTCGATACCACCGCTCACTACCTTAGGTAATCGGTCTAGAGAACATGACAAGGCCTTTATAAAAGCTCTGTTTTGACTCGGTTCTCCTCGCTAAGGATTCGTATTCCTGGGCCCCTCTTGCGCCGTTCATCAACCCAAACAGAACCAACTTAAAATATTGCTAATTATTTAGCCAGGTCCACCCCATAAATAGACTTGTGGTTGCAGGGTATGGCCTGGATCAATAGCGCACAAAGTGAAGTCCTTAGTGACTACTCAGGCGAAACATCCTCATCCTAATGACCTTCCTGCCCCTCCTTTACTGCACGATCATTTGCCTGAGTATGAAATCATTTTTGGTTCAACCCGACCAAATGGCAACTATTGCCATGGCACAACATCTTTTAATAACAGTGGTCACGCCACAATTCCATATATCATTAAGTCAAGCTTAAATATTATTGAATCATGTGATCGAGAGACCAGCACATAACTAAAGTAGGACTATGCAGAATGCACACCCATGTTGGTATCACAAAAATGTCCAACTAAGATTACCCAACCTATGGTGTTCGAGGGTACATATCAACATGTCGTTCACAATGGTTCAAGGAGTCATATTGTCGAGTAGGTATTTAACTATTTTTTGAACCGTTTTTATACAACTAGACATGTATGTTGATATAAAATAATATAATTTTATAAACTAGGTACAACATAATCAAAGGTCTACGACTTGCCTTTGTTGAAGGCTTGAGTTGCTTCGGCAGATGGTTCCAGGAATTCTTCAGAGAAGACGGAATCTTCGTTGAAGTGTTGAGATGCTTCGGCCGTGGTCGTTGGGTCTAGGAACTCTTCGGAAACGCCAGAATCTATATGTGCGAAAAGAGCTAAGTAAATAAGACAACTCCAAATAAAATCAAAAAAGATTGCTAAACTAGAACCAAAAGAAAGGTACTAAATTTAGAAGGAGTTAGCAACTTGAATCACTTAGATCAGAGCTCGAACAAAAGAGAACAAGCTCTCGAAAGTTTTTGAAATCACAAGGCCGGAAGGAGGTTCAACTGGTCGGAGGGAGGTTCAATGACCTGGTCGAAAGTGGTTCGACTGGTCGAAAGGAGGTTTGTGTGAGACACCGGTTTATTTAGCTTGTAATGCTTAGTCCTACATTGACTCTAGCATCACAAACCAAATATACCGTGCCTCGGGAAAATGTATACTTCTCAGAATTGCAGTATACACACCATTTTACAAAACATTGCATCAATTCTATACAACACAAATAACTGAAGCTTAAACTTTACAAGCAAAAGACATACCTAATAGTTATTACAAAGGAGGCCAACCGGTCCCCAACAAGCTAAAGAGTTAGAAATAACAGCGGAAGCAAAACGCCATAAGATGGCTAAGACAAAAGTCAACCGGTTTGCCATACACCCACAAGACAATCCGACCGGGCCGCCAAGCTAATCGTCCACACCGCAGCAAAACTCACCAAAGTTGATCCCTTGGGGATCAACCTTCTCTGCAACAATTAAGGAAAGCAAATGAGTACAAAAATGTACTCGCAAGACTTACGAGTAACAAACCTAGTTACTAATACATGCAGGCTTTAATCAAAGGAGAAGGCTCAAGGTTAATTTTAAGCATAAAGCAAGTTTTATTTGCAATAAGTAATAGATTGAAGGCATTTTGACAATCTGAATTTTATTTGCATAAATAACAACGAGACAATAAGTAATAACATAAAGAAATCCTGGAGATGACCAACCCAATGGCCATCACAACAATAGCACGAGTTACCCACTCGCACCACCCACATCAAATTTTAATTTAAAAGGTTATAGTCTAGTTCTTGCACGACCTTACCAAGCATGTCCATAACCTAGGACGAGGCTATTCGAATAGTTTGAACCCTGCAGGGGTGTACCACTGTACCCACACTTCAGACCGCCTTTTTGCCACATGATTTAGCACACTTCCTTTGGTATGCCGGCACGGCTAAGTCCTACGAGACATTTTCAATGAATGATGCTAATTAAGAGTCACGACAACCCGCGGAGTAGGACGCATCGGCCCATGGCTCAAGCCGCTGCGGATGCTCCCCCCTTATAAAACAGTTTTAACCACCTACGACCCATAATTAACACCTCCCAAAGTACTTAGTCACGAGAGGTCCCATATCCCTCTAGTGTGGTTAGCACGCAAAATCACTTGGCTTAGTGACACAAGTAACTCGGTCCTTACAAGACATGGGCGACATCCTCAACCCTGGGGAGTCGGATTACCAAAACCCCCCGTGCACTCCCAGTGCACCCACCATGAAACCAACCAAAGTTCGTCCACGTCTAAAATATTTTGTTTTTAGTTTTGGTTTGCACAAATAAACAAAGCGTAAGTTATGGATCATAAGTGATAACAAGTTTTTGTGTGATCAAGGTCATCGACTAAGTCGATAACCGCCCAATTCTACCGGTAACTAAGCATTGCTAAGCATCATGTCGTAAAGACAAATAAAAGGCCCTAAATCATTCATCGGGCTCTAATTCACTAGTGAGGATAATAATCCTAAGGCAGTGATAGGGGTGAACAATTTCAAGGCAACAATGCAATAGGAGTAGCTACCTCTAATCGACACAAAAATTAACTTTGACACAAGAAACATGCATACTTAGTTTTTACAAACAAGATATTAGAATTTAAAAGTAATAGGAGCAATATAATCAAATGATGCTACATCTGCTTGTCTGGCTGAAGATCACTTATTTGCTGCAGAGGTTCACTCTCAAGATTAGCACGATTGTCGGAACCTAACGAAAGAGTGAAAAAGAACCGATAAGAACGAAGAACACGAAAATACTCTAAAGCCAACTTTAGCAAAAAGCTTTGAAATTTTTACAGCAGGTAGAGCATGATTTTTAAGGAATTTAGCAACAAAAACCAATTGATTTGGATTCTTAATGCAAAAGTTATGATCAAAACAATTTTGCTCACCTGAGAAAAATGCAATCTGTTACTGTTCATTATAATTAAATTGTTTAGCAAAAATTTCTAGAAAGGTGGTGCAGCAGAAATTTTTATGGTAAATCAAGCACCTTATAAGATGAACAATCCAATTGGATTCATCTCATTTGGGGCTATGATGCACTTCCTATAATTTTTCAAAGACATGACAATGAGCTCAAGCTAAATGTAATTACCAAACTTTTTAAAGACATTGGCATGGTTAAACCTATTTTGTCAACAAGTACATGATTAGAGGAAACCAATTCACTCAAGAATGAGTTACAGATAATTACTTATGTATTTTTCAAGTTAAATGAATTTTTAATACACAAAATAACCTTAAACATGAATTAAATCTATTCTTATATTTTTTTTTGGAGTTAAACTGAGCTTAAAACCATTTTTAGATTAAATTTCAGTTAAAAACAGAATTTATTTCAACCGAAAATGATTTGAATTGAATTAGTTATGAGTTTTTGAAGTTTAATACCATTTTTCAGTTGTGAAATAAAGCTTACCGAACCCTTAAACGAATTAACCCGTCGTGAAAAGCATGGGTCGTTGAGATGGAATCTAACGGCCCAGGCAACGGGAGCACAGCCACGCACGCGCACTCACGTGAGGCCACCATTGGATTAGATCCAACGGTCAAAAAATGAATGGGACGTTCGGGTGACCCGAACGGCCCAATCGATCCTGACCGTTGAAAAGAAATCGGACGGCACACAGCGATTGGGAGCCTCGGGCGGTCCGAACGGCCAAATAGATCTAGACCGTTGATCTAGATCTGACGGCCCACGGAGATTGAAACCTCCGGAGTTCAAAGGTGCACTAGATCTGGGCCGTTGAAGCAAGATCCAATGGTCCAGGTTTGATCACAGTGTTACACGCGCACGCTGATCAGGACCGTTGGTTTTAAATCCGATGGTCCCCAATCATTTGAGTGTAACGCACGCGCACAGGAGGTGCTTAATATGCGGGGCCCACTGTCAGTGACACGTGGGCCACACGCGGAGGTTTTAGCGCACGGAGTGATTTAAACGTGCGGGCCCACATGTAAGTGGCTGTGAGGGGCTCGGTTAGACAATATTAATGAACCAAACCCATGATTAACAAAATAAATCATGATTAGCATTAATGATGTCCTAACTAACAGTGCGATAGCGCCCGGAGGGGTTTAAAGAGCTGGGCCCACCTGTCATTGGGACACAGTGACATGCACAGGGGTTTTAAGGTGCTGGGGCCCGCATGTAAGCGGCACTAAGGCCCTATCAGACAGCGATTAAATGCTAAGCGATGATTAGCATTTAATAAGTGAATCATTGTCCTAATGACAACCGTGACAGCCGTTTTCATCCGACAAAAACCCGAGCGTGATCAACGGCTTATCGCCGGCGATATAGACCTCGCCGGTGTGGTCCAAGTGCCAAAATGGAACCGCAATAGCACAACGCACAAGCTAGTGGCAGTGACGACTACGGGGAAGGACCACAACGGCGGTTAGCCGGAGTTGAGCGGCGGTGCAAAGCACGGCCAAAATGAAAAATAGCAAAGAGCTCCGCTGCAGTTCACGAAAGCGAGTGCCCAGGCTCCTAGGGACTACTAGGTGGGTATCTTAGCACTGTAGAGGCTCAAAGGTGGCCAGAGTTGCCTTGACCACGAAGGAGCTTCCCGGAGCCGAAGAAGAAGATGGAGAACACGCAACCTGAGCCAAAATGAACACGACCGCGTGGTCAAAATAGCTTCACTAAGGTCCACAGAGGGTCCATGAGCAAGCAATTGACAAATGAGGCACTTACCAAAGTGGGAGAAGAAAGGGGGTGATTTCGGCCTCAAAGATCTAAACCCAAAATTTGACAAATCCTGTGAATGCCAAACAAAATTGGATTAGGGGTTTTACTCCAGGAGGTCAGAGAAACAAATAGGAGCAAGAATATTGGAAAGAGAGCCACTGGAACACTGAAGTTCAAGGAGCTCCCTTGCGGCCTTCAATGGCGGATTTATGGTTTCTTTGAATTGAGCTTAATTACGCAGAGAGGGTGCTAGGGTTTGCGAGGGGATGTGTAAAGGGAGCTTAAGGAGGAGCTCAATGGCTTTATATAGCCAGAGATTTAGGGTTTAGAGCAAGGCAAAGTTCCACAGTGAACTAGGTTTATGGCACTGCCATGGACGAATTGAGTCACGGGAGCAGGTGAAGACCACGACTTTTGGAGGAGGACTCTCGAGCGTATTGAATGCTTGCGATAAGTAGCGTTTAAAGCTCCATGGGCGTGACAAAGGCTTGCCTCTCCCACGTTCGAGACACGGCAATGGCGTGGGCAAGAGGTAGGAGACGAGCAGTGCGAGAGGGTCCCACTTGTCGTGAAACAAAGTGGCTCGAGCCCAAGCGGTTAAGTAGGTTGAGCCAAGCCCATTCACTTTGGGTCATAGATCTTGGCCGTTAGATTAAATCCGAGCGGCACCAAGGCACGTGCCACTTTAGAACTAGCTCGGTGCATTTAGTTGATTGGGCTCAACCAAGTGGCGAGCAGTTGTTAAAAGCGGCCGAGCGCGAAGTACGCTCCACAGCGATTGGATCAAAATCCAATGGTGAGAATCATTGGCGCGTTGAAGTCGAAAGTTCACGGCAACATGGGTGCCGATGGGGATCTAACGGCTCGCATAGCGGTGGCGGGATCGGAGGTCGAATGTTACCTAGATCTAGGCGTGGAGAGAAATCCAACGGTGAGATTGGGTGCCCGCAAAGGGCTCGGGAGGCGCACGAATGGTTGGGTCGCACGAGAAATAGAGGTTGGGCTTGAGTCAGGCTCGAGTCCAACTGTCTTGACTTAGGATTTTAGAAATAGGCTAAAAACTTTGGAGAATTTTTAGAGATAGCAAAACAACTCCAAAATTTTTCAAATTTTCTGAGATTGTTGACTTTGAGATAGACCTTGTATAAAATTTCAGAGGTTTTGTGCTAAGCATTTTTCTCTATAAATTTCTCAAGGTTAGGTTAGGGTTTGACCAAAGGTCCAACTGGTTTGACTGTCTCTTAAAATATTCAAACAGTTTCTAAAAATTGTGAAATTTTTTAGAAGGGTCACACAACATCTTTAGAACCCATGAAAATTATTTCCAGTGGATGATCCACAGCTTTGACAAGGGTTGGAAAAGAAGGATCATGCCTTTAGTCAATTTTGGAGGTTTTGGTTTTTGATTTCCCACAATTTCACTACAAGAATTGCTGAGAAGTTCAAAAACTTCAAGATGCAAGAAATTTTTAAAATTTTACACATTTTCTTACATTTGAAACACAAACCCAAATTTGGGTTGTTACAGTTTGACTACATGTGGTCAGAAGGAGGTTCAACCAACTGGTCGGAAGGCTTGGACTACCTGGTCGAAAAGAAGTTTCGACTGGTCAGAAGGTGGTCGAATGAAAGCTTTGACTACCAGGTCAGAAGAGGGATATGACTGCTCGACATGACCGTAGGAAGGATACGACTACACAATGTGGTCATAAGAGGGATACGAGAAGGGTACGACTACACGACGTGATCGTAAGAGGGATACGACTACTCAACATGGTTGTAGGAGGAATACGACTACTCAACGTGGTCGTAGAAGGGATACGAGAAGGGTACAACTACTCAACGTGGTCGTAAGAAGAAAGAAAGATTAGACTGCTCGGCACGATCGAAAGAAGAAAGATTTGACTGCTCAACACGGCCGAAAGAAGAAAGATGGAGAACAGGGCATGGGAAACACACTAGGACTGAGAGAGAGGGACCGGAGGAGGTCTACAGACTGCGAACGGTGGTGGGGAAACTCGTAGTCGAGAGTGAAGGAGGACGGCGATGAAGAGTGCATCGAGGCGCGGAGAAAAGAAGCGGCGGCTCCTGTGAAACAAAACTGAAATAGAGTGAAGAGATTGCTTCAAGGAGCCCTGGGACATGAATTGACACGTGGGCTTAAACTCGGAGCGCGGGGCTTCGGGCAAACCACAGCAATCAAGAGCGAGAAAGGGGGAGTTGGGTACACGTGGTGCTCACCTAAATAGGTGAAGGCGGCATACGGTTGACGAGAAGTGCGAGCGGGATTCGCGGCTGCGACGCTGCGGTCGGCGCGCACGAGATCGGTGTATCGGCGGTGCCGGAGAAGAGGAGAACGCGGCGTGAACAACAGCATTTAATGCGCACGTCATTGCGGAGATGATGTGCATTTAATGCGCACGTCGCTGCAGAAATGACGACATTTAATGCCCACGTCAATGCGGAAACGACGACATTTAATGCCCACGTCGCTAAGAAAAAAGAGGAATGAAAGAGAAGGTGAGCAGGGGCTGACAAGCGGGGGTGGTCGTGACTGAGAGGGTGGTTGTGACAAGAGGGTGATCGAAACCGAGGGGCTGGTCAAGACCAAGAGGCTGGTTGAAATTGAAGGGCTGGTCGAAACCGAAGGGAAATAGAGAGGGTGGAGCGGTTGGTGACGAGAGAAGGAGGAATGGGCCGACGGAAAAATAGGAACAAACAGAGAAAATAAATTTTAAATACCAGAGAACTCCAACAACTCAAAATAAAGCAAATTTGACTTAATTGAAGTTGGATTAACCCATATTAAATCGTTTTAAATTTCCAAATTTTCAAGTTAAGCTTTATAAATTCAACAAAACCAAATGGTTATTTTTATTTTGAAAATTTTCAAAAACTCCTAAAAATTGGGATACTACAGGTGTGCTCTAGGCTGTAGATGGCAGTCTCGGATACACTCCCGATCCGCTGTAGTCGCTCGAACTAAAGCGACAAACAACACTTGTTCAGTAACAAATAGGACAAATATCATCAATGAAACGAGCAAAGGTTGTCGGTGTTTTACGGTGTCGTCATGCCACGAAACGTTGTGTCGATTGAAAGAGTGATGTAGCCTCTCCTTGTGCGTGACCTACTCCGGACGCTCTGGTGGACGACGGGTGAGTCTGCTCCGCGACCGTCACACATACCACTCGATGTACTAACACTATGTTCATACGTCGTATGGTCGCTGCTCGTTTAGGGCCTCATTAAGCGTCGTCTCTATCCAAGCCGTAACCCACTAATGTTAGACTGTTTGCCAATCCTCAGCATGTCGGCCCACCCTCAATTACCTGCATTCGAGAAGGAATGATGTTAGAACGATGGATGTAGGTATGAAGTTTAAACATTACTCAGATAGAGTTGGACTCACAAGTGGACGCCTCGCTGCAGGATCCTGCCATCGGGAGGGGCACAAGCTGGTACAGATAGAACTGTCACATTTCGCGTTGCAGTGCGTTAGGCTCCACCGTATGGGTAAACACTAAGTGGCAGTTCGTCACCCATAATCTAGTGTCCTGTGTGTATTACACGAACAGTCCGTGCGCTACCGTGTTCACAAAATCTAGGCTCCATGGAGCCCATATGATGTCGTTGTCGTGCAACGACTCGAACTTGTTATGGAACAATGGGTAGCACCTTGTCGATCTATCCTTGGCCTAGCGTAACCTAGCAGCAGTCCGTTAGGTGCCCATAGTGGCCCGTCTATCGGGTCATGCAACTCAGGGTACGGGTGCACTGTTGTCCCGATGGAGGGTCACCCAACAGCGAAGTACTCCCAACTCCACAACTGCAGGAGCACATAGCTGACAGCAAGGACTAGTTTCAAAGCGATGTCATGTCGCAAAGCGTCACAGAACCCCCTATGCGTGGCGCAAAGGAAGGCTAATCCCCAACTGTACTTGGGTACACCCAACTGTTCGGGACAAGTATGCCAAATCGATGCCCAAACTGGGTCTTCCAATCCACCAGCAGACGACTTGGAACAAGTAGCTCACTCCTTATCGGGAGATCGGTTAAGAATGAGACATCCTGGAGAGTGACCGTCATCTCGCCCCCCCCCCAAAAAAAAGTGGAAGGTATGTATCTCGGGTCTCCAGCTATTGACAAGTGCCGACATCTGGCTGTCGTCCAGGGTGAAATAGCATCCGACCAAGAGCATCCTCGCGAAGGGCAACAAGTCTGTGTCCTGAAGGATTGGGACGTAGCGAGCGTCGAGCTGCTAGTAATGCTTCTTAGACCAAAGCACGAGGGGTGGAAGGCCATCTGCATCCTTGGTGATCCACAACTTGCATTGGTGATGCTCGCCTTAGAAGGGTTCCAATAGCTCCAGTAGAAGCCTTTGCTTGTAAGAGATGAAAGGCACCAATTATTAGCGAATAAATCAATAATGATGATGAATTACTATAAATTAATACTAACTACTAAATAAAGGCAACAAAATAAATATGAACTAATTAACTACGACTAAATTAGTTACGACTAATTAATTAAGACTTGATTAATTGTGAAAAAAATTACGACTCATTAGGTACGACTAAATTAATTGTGACTAAATTAATACAAGTAATTAAATACCACTCAATTAATTAGGACTAATTAATTATCACAAATGAATTACAAATAAATAATTACAACTTAATAATGACAACTATATTATTTAGGACTAAATTAATTACGATGAATTAAATACAACTAAATTAATTATGACTAATTAATTACAAATAAAAAATTATGACTTAATAAGGCCACTAAATTAATTACGATTAATTAACATGACCAAATTGATTTTGATTATTTAAGTATGACTAATTAATTCAAACTTAATTAACTACGACTAATTAATTATGACTAATTAATTAACTAACACTAAGTAATTATGACTAATCAATTTATAATTAATTAACTATGCCCTGAATAATTAGTTAAAATTAATTTAACTACAACTAATTAATTATGACCTAATTAATTACAACTAATTATCTAACACAAAATTAATTACGACTAAATGCTAATGACTAAATTAATTACACCTAATTGAATACAACTAATTAACTACGATTATTTAACTAACACTAATTAACTAACTACATAGTAAATAAAGAAAATATATATGAGAAAAAATTACCTATAAATACGACCGCTAATGACTGTTGTAAACAATCATTAATCGTCTACGAAAACAAAATCGAGTGAGGCTGTGAAAGACAGAACGAGTGAGGATGAGAGTGAGCGAAGTCTCTCGCAGTCGACTCAGAATTTATAGCCGCCGAACGCACAAATCACGGCCGACCGTAAAGCGATGGGAGGAATCGGGTCCCCTCCCATGCGTGGCTTGCATGCATGCAGTTGATGGACGTGACATGAAGTGATGGACGTGACATGGGTGACAGGGAATAAAGCGTGTCCGAGCACGAGAGGAGGGGAACAGCGTGTCCAGGAGTGGGATGAGGGCGTGGGCGACATGGCGGTGCGTCCGGGTGTGGGAGGAGGGGTGTGGGTGATGTGGCGGCATGTCCGGGCTTCGATGGTGCGGTGTAGGCAACGTGGTTGCATCCAGATGGGGGGGCGTGGACGCACGCTATTCGGGAGCCAAGTGCGGAGACGCACGCTGTTCGGGCCCTAAGCGCGTAGCAGAGGCGACGTGGTGGCATGGGGAGAGTCCGCCCACCTCCCCCTACCCCCACCCCACCAGGAACGGTGGTCCGTGGTGTCATTTTTTGCGATACGACACGTGAACAGTTAATTTTGACAAAAACGGCACCAACGGTGCCATTTAGGCCCAAAAGTCATCACGTTGATGCACTTCTGTGTCTGTTCAGGAAATACCATTTTTGATTGACTCATAGTAGTTCGGATACCGATCTGATGACACACACTTTAAGGCTCGTTCGGTCGAATGTCGGCCCATCCACAAACTCCCATTTAGCGTAGATTACAATCCGAAGATACAAGGCCTGATTATGTCATTGGATTGGCATGGTGACCTTATCTCTCCTGTCCTATGAGCACAATTGAAAGTCCATCGTAGAAGAACACAATTGAAATTCGACACTATCAAATCACTCGTTTGCTACACTCTTTCGAAATATCTATCGTATGTCACTGTAATCTTTTTTCTATTACAAAGAAGACGCACACGCGCACACACCACCATGAACGTAGCACACCACATGCACGCACAAGTACGCCTACTTCACACACGCAAAACAGATGGAGGCTAAGGATAAATCCGCAACCTCATAAAATTTCTGTTGAAGTGCACTTATATATGCGTAATAGGTGGGTACCGAAATTTGAATCCTAATGGGTCAAGCCATACACCCAGAACTTCAACACCCCACCAAAAAGTGGTCCATGTGTCACTGTAATCACAAGGAGAAGCAATGTACACTGAGCAACCACCGAAAAAATTCCAAAGTTGTGCTTGATTTTGTTAAGAAACCCTGGATTAGTGGTTGATGAGCATAATACCGAAACTATCCCCGGTGGTTTTAGTATTTAAATATGATCTTCTTGTACTCAGAAAAGATCAATCAATTAATAAAGGGGGAATTTTGAAATATGCCACTTGAGAATTTGTTGTTTTAAAATATGCCACTTTTGAGTTTTTTCTTTGAAATATGCCACTCCTGAGTGTAATGAGGAGTGGCATATTTCAAAGAAAAAACTCAAAAGTGGCATATTTCAAAACAACAAATTCTCAAATGGCATATTTCAAAATATGCCTTAATAAAGAGGTTCAACGTATTGTGTCCATCTATTGTCTCTCTGTTGATTGTCTATTACTTGGTGATTGGTTGATTGGTTCCTATAACTACTACGTTCTTCAAAACATTATTAGCACAAATCGTTCTGCACGACCGAATCAGTATGTCATTGGAATTCCATCTTTTAATCTCTAAATTCGCTATGAATTAATCTGGTAGATTAATTATGATTCAATCTGTTTAGATCTATTAACTGCTAATTATCCATCAAATTAATTAGCATTCTAAATCGATATTATATTAGTGTAGATGAATTAATGTTCATCGTTATTGTTCACGCGAAAAAAATTCGCAATCTGTCGATCAGCTCGAAGCCGGCCACCGGTGCTCGCCGCGCCACCGCAGCCCGAAGCCGCGCACTGCCCAAAGAAGCTGAGCGCCATCGGGATGGCCCAAGGTCGCGCTATTGTGTGCTGAGCATGCCGTCGCATTGTCCCAAGGTCACCCTCCGCGCCGCTCCGTGCGCCCATCGCGCCGCGCCATGCCCACGCCAATGGCAGCTGGCAAGGGGAAACCCCAAAGCAACATCCCTTAAGGTTAGTATTGTGGGCCTAGCAGGCCAAGTAGCTTTGTGGGTGGGGCGGCCCACCAAAAAATTTGGGAAAAAAGGAAAACCCAAAAAAGGAAAGCAAATTTTGCAAATGGGCCCGAGGAAATTTTCGCAAATAAGAAAAATTTGTAGAAAACCCGTGGAGTTCAGGAAATTCATGGTGGATTTCGGATTTTGATATATTCTTGCAGAATAACCCCTCAAAAATCCTATTTTTGTGAAAAATTAGTATGTTTCATGGTTATTGTATATTTGAGACCTTCGATTTATGGTTATTTGCTTTAATATTATTTATTTTTATGCAATTACCTCAAATAATCCTAGAAACATGGTTTTTAGGCATACGAGCTTCCATAATTTGTGAAACCTTAGACTTAGCACATCCTAAAAGCTTCATACCAATGGGTTTTATTCTTTCCTAGCTTTATTTGCTGAAATTGTTTTTCTGTCATGTCGATAATTCTGAAAATTATCCATAGACCTCATTAATTAGCAGAAATTCGTAATAATTGCTAGGACAATTCTAGAAATTTTGTATAAATATCTGCTGAATAGATATTAAACCAATCTTTACTAATTTCGTAATATTTATGCTTTAGATTCTATTTTACCTGTAGTAAAACTGAACATTGCATGAACCTAATATAGGAGATGTCACACATTGCAAAGAAGGAATTCATTGAGCTTGCCCTAAATGGCAACAACTACCTCACTTGGTCAATGGACGCAAAGATCAGCCTGAATTCTCGATCTCTCGGAGCCGCCATCACTGAGCCAGAAGCTGGCACCCCTGCCATCCCTAAAGCTGCTAGGTATGCGGCTCTGCAATTCCTGAGGCACCATCTCCATGCAGACCTGAAATCTAAATATTTAATAGAGGAGGATCCATTGATATTGTGGAATTCTCTGAAGGAACACTAAAACTAGCAGAGATCTGTCCTACTTCCAAACGCACAATGAGAATGGACTAACCTATGCTTTTAGGATTCTAAGACCGTGGCAGCATATAACTCTGTCATGCGCAAACTTATATCCAAATTGAGGTTCTATAACCAGACAGTTACATAAGCTGCTATGATAGAAAAGACTTTATGCACCTTCCACCCTAATATGAGGGTACTACACCAACAGTACCACAATACGAAGTACTATGAGCTGATATACACTCTGCTGGAAGCAGAGAAATAAGAAGAACTTCTAATGGAAAACCATCAGATAGGTCCTACTGGGACAATGGATGTGCCTAAAGCACACACCAATGCTCAATAGGCTAGCAGAAACCAGGACTGTGGAAAAGGACCAAAACAGAATGAGGGTAAATGGAAGAAGGTCAGGATGCAGAGGGGTAGGGGTAAACCCCATGGTAGAGGACCAGGCAAAGGGAGGCCCCAGAAGTAAGAATTAGGTAGCAAGACTGCTCATCCTCCCCAGACGTCTTTCAGATGTGGTTGCATCGGCCATTGGTCGTGCACTTACCGCACTCCGCAACATTTGGTGAATCTCTACATACAATCCACTGGTAGAGTCAAGAAGACTCTAGGGAATAAAGTTGAGGCTCACTTCGCCGCTTAGTCCGCTCTGATTGGACCATCTCCTAGCCAAGACGTTGAGAAGACTGATTACATGATTCTTGATGACGTGGCTCAGGGAGCAGGCACCTCCATGGATCACGATGATCTTCTTGGGTTGGAGCTCCTAGACCTCCAAAAGGACAGACAGAACCCATACGGAGACATGAAGTAGTCTCCTCCAATATTTATTAGCAGATCAGTTTAGTTTTATTTCTTGATGAACATTGGTTTATTCATGAGCATTTATCTTTCATTATTTGCTTAGACCGAACTCTTGGCATTGTTATTTTTCCATATTATTAAATTCATTATTTTATTGGTCTATGCTTTTTCTATTTCTTTTAAAACTATGTTTCCTATTGAATAATTGTTTGATAATAAATCATATTTTAAAAATAGAACAATTTGGTACAATCCAATGGTGGAAGAGGAAATATATCTTGTAGACAGTCTAATTTATTTTTTTTGGAAACTAAATATTTTCAGACATTAACTAAGAAAACTGGGAACAATATGGCCATCGCTGGAAGCAATGCTCTTATTGTCGGCACTGGATGAGCCATTATAGTTCTCCATATGGGTACCTGTATAATAGTCGATGATGCTCTTCTATATCCTGAATCTAAACGTACCCTCCTCAGTTTTAAAGACATTCGTCTGAACGGATTTCACGTAGAAATTGATAATGAGAATGGGCACATAATACCTACTCATGACTAAGTCTAATGGGTGTCGGAAGCAAGTGGTCGAAAAACTCCATTCTTTCTCATCAGGATTGTACTTATATAAAACCTGAAGTTTATGTTGTAATGAAAATAATATTTTATGTTTCAATATTATATTTAAGTTCCTAAAGAGCATCCTATAGTATTATATTGTTAGAACAAACTGCTTATGGCCATAAGAAAATATGTTGCGTAATTATAAACTTGAAGTTTAATGATCTAAATTATTTAAAATATGGTATGAGTAATTGGATCAAAACTTAGGCAAATAATAAAGAAACTAGTCTATAAAATAAGTTTGCTAACTCTCGGAGCCCCGTATTGGACCTTCATCGCAGATTAATAACCAACTAAAAGTTGGAATATCCTACAGAATGTCACATTCATGCAGTTTTCTTGCCACTACACTGATAGAAGTCTAGCTCACTGTATATAATTATCAAACCCCTAGTTAAAATAAGTGTGTGTTGGAGGAATCAAACATTTCTCATATGTTATCACCACTGTAGCATACACCTTTGGGCCACCAACAGTTGTTGGAGATCATATTGGATCTGAAATTCAATAAAGCATGTGCCCATTATAAGGGAATTTTGTGGTATGTTATTAATAAAGATCGAATCTTAATATTAGGGTGAGAGAAATGACCAAAAGTTAATATCGTCGTATTTTTCAGAAGAAAAAGATCTTTAGTACTAAGATACATGCACTGGTCAAATTAAACTTAAAGTTTAGTTTATACTCCTGTACGCCAGAAGCAGGGAGCCTGCTAGATACTTTTCACTTATGAAAGAGTTACGACAATGTTTACTTGCAGTAAATACGATATTAAGAGTGGAATAACCCGAGTTGAATA
Source organism: Ampelocalamus luodianensis (assembly GCA_036346255.1). NCBI lineage: Eukaryota > Viridiplantae > Streptophyta > Magnoliopsida > Poales > Poaceae > Ampelocalamus > Ampelocalamus luodianensis. The sequence goes on from CM070633.1 coordinate 47,924,957, forward strand.
GTATATCCACCTCTACGAAATTAACTTATTGGTTCTTGATCTAAAATCTATGGGGATGCATGCGGGTCTAAGATCTGTGACACTAGTCAAAACAATTATTAATCACTCCTTTAAGTCTCTTTAAGATTAAGAGAACTCACCTTGAAGGTGAAATACCTCATGAAGAGGTTTATCATGAAGATAAAAGCTCCAACAACTTGATATGCACATATTACAATGTTGGAAATACAGAATGACCAAGAATCTTTTGTTTGAGAAATGACAAAGATCTGGTTAACACTGAGATACCTTTGAGTTAGAGGATATGGGAGAAAAGTTGTCGACAATCACTTTGCCTCTACAACTGCTAAAGTTTCTCTTATGAGAACACGGATCCAGAACCAAACTCTATAGCCGAGCGCTTGAAGTATTCATATCGAATCACATAATGAAAGCTTATGAGGTTGAACAATAATTGCTAAATAAAATGCTTTGAACCAGATAGCTCAGACTTGATGGGTCATTATAAATATAATAAAGTGGTGAAAGCTATGGTTCAAATGTCCCTGTAGTGACCATTACTCTCCTATTATAAATGATATAATGTTATGTTGTATAATAATTCTGGTAAAAGACATGAACAAATATGCAGTCAATGGGTTCTGAAAATCCTTAATGAGTTCATTGAAGGACTCAAAATTCCTAGTAAGAAAGGGAATAAAATTGTAATATATATAACTCATACATAATAGTCTCTTACAAGCAGTAAGAGCATCTCCCGGAAGAGAGTGCATCTCTTGGAAGAGAGAACATCTCTCTAAAGAAAAATTATCTTACCAGTCGGTCTCTTAATCACACCAATGATTATATGATCCCTAGAAGTGGACAAAGACCTATCAAGACTCGAAAAAAAAATGAAATGAGGAACCTAAATACCAGAAGTGCGCCACACAAACACTTATAAAGTGCATCTTCCACCAGAAGTTAGTGGAATGGTGGTTTCTTCTAGTACCATGAAGGTACAGTATGCATTGGTGATATTGGCAATTAATCTCTTACACGCCAAAACTAAGACTGGTTATATTTTACTCTAAAGTGATACAACTATACTTTATAGTTCTGTAGAATAGACTATTAGTTGTAACTTTAACCACCCAGAGATAGTTATAAAATATTAAGATCCTAAAAGGTTTTGATAAATCATATCTGGAAGTCATACGACTTTGCAATTAGTATTACCCCATATCCCTTGCAAGGATAATCTACTTGTGTTGCACAATCAAATAGTGGTATTTGATATGTTAAGTATGTTACTCTCGAATAGTGTTTATCTTAAAATCTCCAGATGAGTAATAGGATATCTATATGTAAGACTCTGCATCGTGGTAATCCAATTGATTTGATCACAATATACTTGCCTATAATTTCTTTTGAAAAATGTATGAAAGACAATAGAACAATAAGACTTCAACAAAAGTTATCTTTAGGAGGAGCATTTGCTAAACAATGTTAATCATACTTGAGATTTTGAAAATCTCAGTCAAACCTAGAAGATGTTGATCGATGATCACTATTTAAATCCACATTAAAGGTTTTACCACCTAACATTTTAGATCTAGCTGATCGATAATGCAAAGATCATGATCAGATCGCACATAGATCCTGATGATCATTACGAAATCCTGAAGATATCTGTCAAATCTCTATAATGCAAAATCCTATAATAAATTTATATTACTTTTTGGTGGTGTAACCATCTCTTGGCGGTCATCTTAAGCAGACATTGGTAGCTACTTCTACCAATCACTTAAAAATTATTGCACTATATGAAGCCTCACGTGAATGTGTTTGACTCAAACGTGTGATTAGCCATATCCAAAAGTCATGTGGTATTAACACCGTCGATACCCTCATAATTATCTATGAAGATAATGCTGCTTATGTTGTACAAATACAAATGAGTTATGCTAAAAGTAATATCACGAAGCATATTGCTTCTAAATTCTTTTATCCTCATGAACTCCAGAAAACGATGAGGTGAACATCCTGCAAACTAGATCTTGTGAAAATCGGTGATTTATTCACTAAGTCTCTACCTATGTCCAGTTTCCAACGATGCGTTCGTGGTATTAGGATGAAGCAGCTTGGTGAGTTGTAGGAATCAGATGGAGAATCTCCTGAATCATAATCCATTCAAAGTTCTAAAATTTTACCTTAATCCTGAAGTTTAACCCAGAATGTAGAGATGTTGCACTCCTTTTCTCTTAGTGAGTTTTTCCTAAAGATTTCTCACATAAAGATTTTTAACGAGACAAAGATACAATGCAACTTGCGGATGTAATGTACTATGTTCTCTAGTCCTTTTTTTCTACTGGTTTTTTGGGAGGAGTTTTTAATAAGACATGCGTATGATGTAGTATTCTCCCAAAGAGAGTGTTAAGAAACCCTAGATTAGATGTTGATGGATATAATACCGAAACTATCCCCAGTGGGTTTAGTCTTTAAATAGGACCTCCTCACACTCAGAAAATGATAGCCAATTAATAAAGATGTTTCCCATATTATATCTCTATCTATTATCTTTCTGTTGATTATCTATTACTTGGTGATCGGTTGATTGGTTACTGTGACTGCTACGTTCTTCGAAAGATTTTATTCCCAACCGTGGAATGCCGATCCAACAGCTGATACCCCGTCAGATTTCCATCCGGCACGGCGCCGTCTGGACTCTGGAGTAGTAAACGGCACAAGACCCCAATCCAGCCGCGCCGCACGTCACCGCCCACCCGACTGGCCACCGTTCCGCAGCATTTCTTTCCTCTCCTCCAAGCTACCGCCCTCCCATTTATACCTCCGGCGATACACGCATACCGCACAGACACAAACCAAATCCGAGTATCCGACGTCCGAAAATCAGGAGAGACCTCCAAAACCTAAGAGAAGGAATCGGAGCACCAAAATTACATTCTACAACCATGTCGGCGCCGGCGACGGAGGAGGCAGCGGTGGAGGAGCGCCTGCAGGCGCTGCGGCAGAAGCTGGGAGGAAGCAGCACTTCGAGGAGGCCGTCGCCGACCTGGCCGCCACGCTCCGCGATCGATACGCGGACGCCTCCCCGCCCTCCGCAAATCGGTAGGGCGATCTCACCCCACCACCACCACCTGCCCGTACGAGCAGTATTCTTTTCGTGTGTCTAGCCTGTCGTGAAGCAGGGCAATATACGCGATGGCTTAGATTTGGTCGTAGAAGGGAAGGGTTGTTGCTTGGTATGATGAATCTAGGAGGGAAGGGTTGGGGATCGAAAATTCGATTGGTGTGGAACGGGATTATACGTAGTAGTACGGGGTTGGATTTGTTTCAATTGCAACTGCTAAATTCAGTCATAAGATTTCCGTTAATTAAGCTACAACCACCTGATTTGGTTACAGCATCGATAAACGAACGTTCTGCTTTGCAGTATTTCGCAATAGATGATAGATGTTATAATTTCTGGGGTATTCCGATTACCCAAGCAGCAGAAATTGCGATTACCCCGCTAGCCTCTTTCGTCAACTAGGTAAAAGTAGAATTCTTAACCTCATTATTCTGCTGCAGCTATGCTCAGCATCCATTGGCAGCAGCAATCCTTGTCTTGCATCCAAAATGATCTCCCCCTAGCCCTCGTGAAGATTGGCGAGAAATCCGTCCTTAGGAATAACTCGTCTTCTTGTATCAAAATTGTTTCCTTTTTCTTTTTTAAGACTGACCATTTCCAAACAAAAGGTTGAACATACATATAAATTAAGGTGCCAAGCACTAAATCATGTCCCTAATGTTTGGATTAATCATTGTTTAACCATGGGTTTGCTCCAAATGAAGTGAAATCAATACATACCGTCAGTATTTAAATCTTCTTAAAGTAACATGGTTGAGTCAATGCAATGTTAGATATGGTATCTGTTGAAAAATTGTGTCTTTCCTTTTATCCCTGTTGTATGACTTAAGGAATGATCTTCGTAAGATGGGATCATCATGTTTGAGGTGATAAAGTGGCATCGACAAACTGTTTAAAGGAGTGTTTTCATGTTCTATATAAAAAGAACATGTGATCCTGGGGCTAATATGAGTTAACATCACCAAATTCATTGGAAGTAAGAAACCAAAATATTGATCTCACCATCCAAAGGGGCAGGGTTATCTGTTATGTGACAGTAATATGGCTGAGGTGACTTCCACGGCTCGATGCACTTAATATTGAAAACATGAAGAAAAAAACTATGCACATGGGCAATCCTCAGTTTGCACTCCACATCTCACAAAACCATTGGCCTGGAACGCATTATAGCAGGAAAGGAGTTCAAAACATATGTTAACGGAGATATTTGCCATGGAGAGTATTCATTTTTGTTAACCTTTCTATTTGCATTATCTCCTGAACTAATTTTGCTAGTACAAATATGCCTGGCATTTTTTTTTGTTGGAATTGTTCTTGTGGATTCTTTTTTGTTTTTTTTCATACTGTACAGCCATGTTGTTATTATTTTACTTAATCAATTGTTTTGATTGCTACAGTACCGAATACTGTTTTTTCCCATACTACACTTCTCTATAAGTGTCATCTCTTTTTCTGCATAGATTATGTTCATTTAGCATATACGGATTACTTTTTTGGCAGATGTATTCTACGGTTTGCCGTGTTGCAACTGTCCTTCAGACTAGATATACTGCACCTGGATTCTGGTGTGCTGGTCTGAACCTCTTCGTAGGAACAGAGAAGCTGGTAACTAATCCTTCTGAAAAGGAGCACCTGAAGACCTGCATTTCGAGGGCCAAGGTGCATCTTCATGAAAAAGAAAATGAGGAGTCCATGCCAAGCAACAGAGAAGCAGGTATATCATTAAGAATTAAAAAATATGCTGTGAAATTTAATAAACATATTGATACTTAGCATGGATATAATTAATGAATTATTGGAAGGCAAAGTCCTTCACAGCACATTCTGTGCTGGCAATTCCTGTATGAAATGACTGATCTGGTGGTAATGGCAAATTGGCAATAAGAACTTAAGCTTGAAATGTCCACAGCTCAACTAGAGGGTAGTTATTGGGCGTATCACGGTAAATATTGATAAACGTACGAGAGTTTTGGTTATATAATTTTTTGTGTGTGTATTTTGGTTATATGAATTGTCTATTCTTGAAAGTCTTTACCTTATACATATCTAATTTGCTAATAAGATATTGTTGCTTTTCCCAGACTCCAGATTTCTTTTTGAAGGCCACCTTACTGTGGGACCTGAACCTCCACCTCCAGCATGGCTTATTGCCCAGAATTTAGCACGAGAATTGAGCATTTTATCTGAACCTTCTGGAGATCAAAACGGGAACAACAATAGAACAGAGAGTACACCCGAGGAAATGACACCTGCTATAATGAACTTCTTAAACACCATATCAGCGGACAGGGATCTAGAAACTGCCTTGGAAGAATCTCTGCAGGTAGGCATAAATGCTTCATTAGAATCCAACTTCTTTGGTGATTATTTTCCCATCCAAACCATTCTATGTTAGTTTGTAGATGCACACTACCTGGTCGGTTCTAACTAACCAGAGAAGGTTTACAACTATAGGCTTCTGGTCTTCTTGGTGCTATAGAGAGAAGAACATATTTGATCAATTTGTTGAATATCTTGACCAATGGTATTGTAAATTAGTTTGTGAATTATCCTTAGTATTCAAGTGGTGCTGAATTTGCTAAGAAGTAGAGCTCATCATGCTTTGATTGATGAGGAATTTTAGTGTCTTTAATTTGGTATTACAATTATAGACTTGATTAAGATCTGCATTCTCAATTTTATAGATTCTTGTTGTTTGCTGAAATGGGAAGGATCTGCTCGTACAATTTATAATTATTACTAGTTTCTAGTTCAGCTGTCGCAAGTCTGTCAAGATTGAGAGTGTTTTGTGGTTCCTTTCTAGTTAGTTCAATAAGGTAGCAATATTTGAATATTGCTATGGATCTTGAGTGTCGATTTACTATTGTCAGAGTATTATGGTGAATCCCAAGGCACCCCCAGCTTCAAAGGAAGTCGTTGCAAATCTTCCAGTTGTAACTGTTACCGAAGAAGTCATGGTTAGACTGGGCAGCGAGACTCAGTGTGCAGTTTGCCGGGAAAACTTGGTTGTGGATGACAAGATGCAGGAGCTGCCGTGCGAGCATCTTTTCCATCCTCCCTGCCTCAAGCCATGGCTGGTAATCTCCTCATAAACCCTATTGACTATGAATCATTTGATAGACTTGAAGTAGTATCATTACGACTCAGTGTAGCCGACCATTGACCAATCGTGATCGTGTTTCTGCAGGACGAGAACAACTCCTGCCCGATCTGCCGGCGTGAGCTGAGGACGGACGACCATGTGTATGAGAGCCGCAAAGAGCGCGAGCGAGAAGAGGAGGAAGACAGGAAGGGAGCGGCCAATGCTGTCAGGGGTGGGGAGTTCATGTACATCTGATATCTGAAGAGCAATGGCTATTCGTTCAAAGAGAGTGTAATCGTCCATGAGCTTGCGATCTGCTCTGTCTTACAGTCGTGATACCTGAAATTAAGTATGTCTTCTGTTGTCCTCAAATTAATCGTGTCGTCAACGTGTCATGCACAGTTACTATGTGAAATGAATCGATGCGGTCTCCTGATTCCTGACAAAATATGTTACGAGTCAATATGAAGAAAAGCCTTGGGCTGTCTTTCTCAACGAGCGACGATGCATAGCGGTGATAAGTTGCGTGATGTGATTCACTTGCAGGTTCTAGTTATGTTGCTATAAAGCCCGTTCCGGGACGCGTTGGAAGAGGAACCCCAAAACATTACACGGACGAGAATCATCGCGCTGGACCGGTCTCTTAGGGCTTGTTTGGTTGGTGGTTTGGATTTCATGTCTGAAAAAAGTGGTGCCTAGAGGTAGCCTAGAAAATAAATAATTTTTGTCTGGTCAGATAAATCTGAAGATAAGTTATTTGGTTGTGTCTAAAATTGATGAATGAAAAATAGAACGATAGATCGAAGAACGAACGGTGGATAAGCTAGCTACCGCGGTGCTTTTCCCGGTATTGGTTTTCTCGCGATGACCTGGCGGCGAGGGCGAAACCAAGCGCTAAGCGGCAATGTGCGAGGATTAGCGGCCGATCGACTTGCGCCAAGATCAAAACCAAACAACCCCTTAGCCACTGTTTGCAACGAATCTACGAGTTATTTTACACAACGGATTTTACAGGCAGACGAGTTAGTAACAGTAGACCTGCCTCAGTAAAACCTGAGATGAAGCGACCATAACATCCCCTCTGCGTGTTTAAGGGTTTGACTTCGTTTCTTATTAGATTTTTGTTAGAATGCGGCGATTCCTTGGAGAATTGAACTATTTTCTATGAAATCTCTAGAGAATTTGTGCAAAATTTATGAATTCCCAAGAAAGCCTTATATTTTGTTTGCCGATCTTCAAATTATTGATTTTTTAAGACATAAAAATGGTGATCGGTAAAAAGCAATAATGTACCGACTTGTTTGGTAACCGTTGAGATGACTAGATAGGGGTTGAATAGGAGCACCCACTCTTTTCACCCGCTACATTATTTAACTTCTTCTTTATCCCAATAGCTATGAAAGCTACGAAGATCAAAAGCACAAGAACGCAACGGAAGTCTTGCGTTGAAACTGGAAAACCTCAAGGTCAGACATACGGTTGGTTTGGCCGTCTGAAGGTCGGTTTGACCGCCGGCAGCAAGGCCAGCAGTCCAAAGTGATCTCAAATCGACATAACTTTTGATTCTGGTGTCCAAATCCCTGACATTTCAAACATAACTCATCAAAAAGATCAGGAACCCATTTCAATCAATGGTCGAGACGATCAAAGCCAAGGTTCCACGAATTTCTTGATTAAGGTCAAGAGGGCATGAAGACTAAGGAAAATCAAACTTTGATCCAAAATCTTGCTTGTGGGTGGAAGATGGTCAAGATGACCTTAGATCAATTCTCACAAATCGTAGCAAGCTAGATCACAGCAAATAACCCAATCAAAACCGAAGGAACACAAAAAAAAATCTCAAATACATCAAAGAGTAAGAATAAGATAGAACTCATTTTGGAGTAAACTTGCTTGGATTGATTCAATGGATTGTTAGTTTACAGCCACTCTACCATAAAGGACAAAAACTCAACACTTGAGCACACAATCAATCAATCTCTCTCAAACCCTAGCCTCATCTATCTCCACTTTCTCCAAATCATAAATTAGGGTTTTCTAAGCTTAAGTTGGTTGAAGTGCAAATCCTGCACCCCTCTCTTTTATAGTGGAGGCTAGGTCTAGAGAGGAATCCCAAACGGGCACCCGTTAAGCCCACACGTAAACTGGTTTACACTTACGCACACTTTTTAAAGTGGATGACGAATCGAGACTCCCGAATCTATCTCTTCGTGATCTCCGTCTTCTCTTGACCTAAACCGTTTCTCCTTGCGCCACCTTGTGTCATGGTTTCTCTAAGGTCACCAACCCGATATTTTGGCAAAAATACCAAAATACCATTTTTCGATCCTTCTCCAAAAGCCGAGTCCAATCAACGTAAAGCAGTCCCATACTTCACCACGCTTAGGTTCATCAATGACTCTCTTCATGTCGGCAAGTCTCTTCCATCCGATTCCCATTGAAACCACCACGACATTTGCACTGACCCCCAAGCCATTTGATGTAACCCATTTCACCGAACTCTTCGTTCGGGCATTCTTGTCCATCTAGCAGTGCTATGCCCGCATCCTCGATCATTCTGAACCTTAGCTCCCCAAGCCTAGTTCTGATCATCCTCGCCGTTGATCGTAGTTGATTCCAAGCCACATGCACAATAATAGATCAAAAAATTATTCTGAGCATAAGTTCCTCACAACTTGACCTATGTTAGCCAAAACATGCATCATGCAACCGTCGGCAAATGGCTAGCAGATCGCTCTAGAATTTTCCCAAGTCTGGACTGTACCCTCTATGAAAATTTAAAACCCTATCTAGTTTGTTTCCTCAAAACTCTATTTTTCATTAGATCTGATGCAAACTAACGTCCTAACACTCTAACACAAGTGTTTTAAAGGATTTTCCAAAATTCCAACCGTTTCAATCGGTCGGTTAGACCACCACTTTTGGCCAGTCTGATCGCCACTCCAGGACCAGTTAGACCACCTCTTGCTTGATAGTTAGCATGACTTCACTAAAATTGAGGGTGTGAGACCCCGGTTTATTAAGTTTGTAATACTTAACCTTCCACTGGTCCTAGTATCACAAACAGAATAATCTGTGCCTCGATGGACATGTGCTTCCCAGAAATTGCAGCACACATTCATCATACAAAAGCATGCATCATTTCCATACAACATAAGATAACAAGTCTACCCAAAAAGACATACATAAATACTAAGTTATTACAGAACAGCCAAACCGGCAAAATAACAAGCATAAAGTAACAGCGGAAGCAAAAGATGTCATAAGATGGCTTAAACCAAAAGACGACCGATTAGCCACATGACACCACAGGGGCAACCGCCCGGGCGCCAAGCTAATCGCCCACACACTTGCCACGACATAACTCACAAAAGTGAGGCCCATCGGGCTCACCTTCTTCCTCTGCACACAACAAGCAATGCGGTGAGTACAAAGATGTACTCATAAGACTTACTAGTAACAAGCCTATATATAGCTACATGAAAGTTGTATCAAAGGATGTTGGTTATATGGTTGTTTGTACATATAAAGCCAGTTTCATTTGCAATAATGTAAATAGATTGAAAGCAATTTGTCAATTTAGTTTTTAAGCATTAAAAATAACAGCGAGTACAATAAGTATCAAGTAACCACTTAGAAGTGACTAACCCAATAGCCACCACACATAGCATGAATCCCTGATTCATATCACCCATCAAGTTTTAATTTAAAAACGTTGTAGTCTAACTCTTGAAAAGCTTACCCAAGCGTGTCCATAACCTAGGACGAGGCTATTCGAATAGATCAAAACCTGCAAGGGTGTACCAATGTACCCACACCTCAGACCGCCTTTAAGCCACATGATTAAGCACACTTCCAAAGGTATGCCGGCACGGCTAAGTCCTACGAGACATTTCCAATATTGTGTATCAACTACGAGCCGCTCGTATGGATAGAAACTCATACGCTTACATTGTAAAGCCAAAAAGATAACTACCCCTCGGGGTAAAGTTCTTTGGACAACTACAATGCTCCCACACACAATCATTTCATTTTACCACAACGCAGTACACACACGCCCTCCTGCGACTCGTAGCCAACACACGCCAAAGTATTAAGTCAAGAGAGGTCACATTCCCTCTAGTGTGGTTAGCACGCACAAATTGCTTGGATAACAGGTACTCACAAGATGTTCGGTCCTTAATTGACCTGGGCACCATTCAAATCACACCCAAAAGATCACACCATCTTACCATTGTGCCCAAGTCTAAATTGTTTTGTTTTTCAGTTTTAGTTTTGCAATTTAGACACAGCACAAGGCCGAAACATATATATCATAATAAGTTTGTGTGATCAAGGTTATCGACAAGTCGATAACCACCCATTTCTACCGATAGCTAAGCATGTCTAAGCACAAACTCGTAAACTACTAAGTGACAAGGATTCATCCAACGAACCCAAAATCACAGCAAGATAAACCTAGGCTTAGTAGTAGAGGATTAACATTTGCGTACTGATAATGCATCTACTAGGTGAACTATCGACAATAGTTAAAACAACATAGCAATGCATACATAGAATTTGCAAAATAATATATTAAAATTTGAAAATAGTAGGAGCAATATGATCAAATGATGCTACATCTGCTTGCCTGGCTAGAGTGCAGGATCTGGTTGCTGTGGCTCAGTATCAAGATTAATAACTTCTACGGAACCTAACGTGAAAAGGCGATAACCAAATAAGATCAAAGAACACCAAAAGAAACCAACAGCAAAAGAAATCTAAATTTCACAAGAAATACACACAACAGTAAGGGCATGAATTTAGACAATTTTAGGAACAAGAAATTCTGCATTTGGAGTTGGTATGAAAAAGTTAAGGTGAAATTTTAGCTCTCTCAGCCTATTTATTCCCTAATTAATTACAGGTACTGTTCATGGCGAAAATTTCTAGAATGATCTGGAACCTAAAATTTTTATGACAGGTAGTATAAGTTATCCTAATCACAGCAAAGTTGAGTTTATTAAATTTGGAGTTATAATGATTTACTTATGATTTTTCTAAGTTGCAAACCTAGCACATTGCATTTTCCCAGCAACATAAACATGTTCAAAACCTATTTCATAATGAAGTATGTTAATAGATGGATTTTCTAGCATTGATCTTATATATTTTGGATTTACAGGGAATTACTTGTTTCTTTTATAAGATTTTTAGAATTTCTAAATGCTGAAAAATAGGGTCAAAGTCATTAATTAATGTTTCTAGTGCTAATCCTGGGCCTACAATCATTTTTATATTAAAGTTTGGTTAATAAAATTTTTATCAAAGTTGAAAACACCCATTTTGGATATATACAGAGCAAGATATGCATTTTATAAGATTTCATTTAATTTGGAAAAACCAAAAGCAATGAAATCAAGGTTCTTGCGCTTACAGAATTTTATTACGAAACATGGTTAAAAGCATTTTTAAATAAACTTTAGTGTCAAACAAATTTATTACAATTGGGAACAACTAAAAGGGTTTAAAATGAATTTATTATGGAATTCTAAAGTTTACGCACACTTTCTAGTTGCAAAATAATTACTTAATGAATTTGGATAAACCTAAGCGGTAGAGTTATGGCGTGGCGCACCACGGCCGTTGATCTGGAATCAAACGGCACACGCGAGGGGTGCGCGAAGGTGACCCGAACGGCCCAACTCATATCCACCGTCGATCTGAGATCGGAAGGCCACGGCGAGGGCGTTTGGACCTTGCGAGCGAAACATCGATCTCGACCACGGATCGAGAGCGGACGACCCACGATGATGGGAGGATTGGGTGACGACGGCCCATTAGATGCGGATCGCGATCGCAAAATGGACGACGCCTTTAATCGAGTTCAAAATGAAGCGCCGACACGTGGGGCGCATGTGAGTGACTTCAAGTCACAAATGCGGGCTTTAACACACGTGCACAGTGCACGTGGACCCACCTGGCAGTGACTTAAAGGAGGTTTTGGACGACTAATTAATTACAGGAACCAATGATTAGTGATTATTAGTAATTAATGTGCCCTAATGATTTGCACAGATGTGATTTAAGTGGTTGGAGGCCCTTTGGCGGTGACACAAGGTGGCGGCTCAGGACACATTTATTGTTAACAATGATTAGCAATAAATGAACCCAAAATTTGCCCTAATGATTTCCGGACTTCGGTTTTAAGCCTACGGGCCCACATGTCGTGACCCAAAGGTTATTTCGGCGACTATTAATACTAACTCTTAATTAATCAATGATTAAGTATTAATGGTGTCCGAAAGTGACCACCGAGCGCCAGCGGGGGCGATTTAAGAGGCTGGGCCCACACGTTAGTGGCACAATGGCTTGATTAGGACATAATTAATACACTCAATGATTAACAATGATTAGGCATTAATTATGTCCTAAATAAGCGACGAAGCGGAGATTACGCGGCAAAAACCAGCGCATTCAGCGGCTGTCGCGGTGACTTGGCGTGGCGGCGCCAACCAAGTATCAAAATGGACTCGCAATAACGTTGCGAACCTAATGGTGGCAACCTCGCCGGCGGTGAGGGACCAGAACGCCGGCTAGCCGGAAAAACGAAAATGGAGCTTTTACTGCAAACTTGAAAATAGCGAAAAGCTTCGTTGCAGTCCAAAGAAGCATGTGCCAAGGCCTCTAGGGACTAATAAGAAGCTACCTTAATGGAGAAGCTTCAAAGATGGCGGAGATGCTTGTCCACGGTGGAGGCTTAGGAGTTGAGGAAGAAAGTTGGAAAAGTGCCCCGAGCAAAATGAGTGGTACCAAAGCATCGGTGTAGCTTCATTATAGTCCCATAAGCTACATGAGCAAGCGATTTGAAAATGGAGCACTACTGGTGAAAGAAGATGACCAAAATCGGCCGAATTTGAACAAACCCCAAATTGGACAATTCATGAGAATCAAATCCAAAATTAAGTGAGGGGATATGTTCAAGATAGTGAAGAGATAAAAATGGTGTAAAGAAATGTGAACGAGAACCACTGGAACACCAAATTCACCACTGGAGCTCCACGGGTCAACAATGGTGGATTGTCGGTTTTGGGGTATTAAGCTCCACAATTGAAAATGGAGCTCAATGGTAGTGTAAAGGGATACCAGGAGGTATTGAAGGTGCTTATAAAGCTTTGAAAGTATTAGGGTTTGGACCAAGAGCTTTTCGGGAGATATGGTGCAAAGCTCAAGACACGTAGAAAGCAAAAGGGTGAAAATGATGGTGTTGGGTATGGTATGGCGAAAGTACCTCTCACAACCCTAATGTTGGCTAGGGCGTGTGTAGGAGCATGAAATGACATCCCCATGCCTAGATCTGCTCACACACGTTACGGAGGTAGTAGATGACTCAAATTGCACTTGGGCAATTTCGGCCGTTGGATTGATCGTGGGCGGTGAGATCTCCCGACCTTTTAGGTTTTAAACATCAACGAGAGAGATCGTGAGACCTACGATCAGAATGGGCGACCACGATTGAAAAGCCCTCGGAAGGTCGAATGTTTTGAGACGATCGGGGCGGTTGGATTGAGATCAGCGGTTCAAATTGAATAAGCGCGATTCGCGCGGTCAGAATGTTTGCGCTAAGTCGGGCGTGCGATAAGGATCCAACGGTGGAGATTCAACGTGCGCTTTTAAAGGAGGCTCGGTGCGATTAGTTGGTGGACCAAGACAAGAGGCTCGAGCAGTCGACTCGAACCCAACGCACAGTGAAATTAGGTTTTGAGTTTTAATTTGGTAGGACTTTGAGGATTTATTTGAGATAGCAAAGCAACTCCAAAATTATGAAATTTTTCTGGAGCTCGCTAACTCAGATATTAACCTTGCACAAAATTTTCAGAAGTTTTTGGGCAGTGGAATATTCCCTAAAAATTATGCAAGGCTCTGGTTTAAGGTTTGACTGACAGTCAAACAGGTTTGACTGCCCTCTAAAAATACTCCAACAATTTCTAAAAATTTTGAAATTTTTCAGAGAGCTCACATACCATCCAGGAACTTAGAAAAAATATTACCAAAGGATGATGCCAAGATTTGAGATGAATGTTTTTGGAAGACAAGGTTGGATCAAAAGACTTGTGACTTTGTATTTCCATAACTTCTTACAACAATTGTTCAAAGCACACAGGGAAATACAAGATGTAAGAAAAAGTTTTAATTTCTACTCATTTTCTTACATTTGAAACACAAGTCCAAAATTGAGATGTTACAGAGGGTTTCTCCCAAACACCTCGACACCATTATCAATTGTTCAATACACTAAGATTATGATCATCTACCCATGATCTCCACATCAACAATTGGGAAGAGGAATGAGAGTTTAGAGGAAGGAGTTTGTAGTGGGATGTGCCATTGGAGTTTGCTTTTTAGTTCCAATCCCTTATTTGGTAACAGGGATGAGACATGGTGAGGGATTACTTTATAGCTTTTAAAATATCTTAACATAAGTGATGATGTAGGACTAATATGTATTGCTGTTTCTGTAGAACTCTCCATTCTCATTCCACCTAAAATTCCTAGGTCTACCAACCAAATAAGAGATTTTATAACCCTTGCCTTTTAAATTCCCATTCCATCCCCCCAATTCTCTCCAACCAAACAAGCTGGGAAGACAGACATTAGTACCTGGCCCGACGGACCCATCTCATGGAGACGTCACTATCAGATCCTTACAGTGAGACCCACCAGCCAGAGGGACCACCCCCGCTCCCTTGACATGACGGCACGTGAGCGGCGAGCCCTCGCTCCGTCGTTCGTGACATGCCGAAACGGATCAAGCGGGTGTTTCGCTCCCACGAACTACAAAAACACCCAAGCACAAAAAGCCCAAAAAAACAACCACACCGCCCCTGCACGCTTCCGAATTCCGAACCAACAACGCAACCGAGTGCGTGCGCGCGTCCAATCCCAATCGCCACCTACGCTGCATCACACCACCGCCCCAAATTCTACCGCGCAAAAGCAGCAGCAACACCGACGAATACGCATACTACTACTACTACTACCCGAAAAGCAGAGCAGAGCATCCGATCGGGCGGAAACAAAAAACAAACTCCCCAATCCCATTTCCAGCAAAACCCAGCCATCTTTTTTCTTTAATTCCGGGGCTTCCCTCCGTCCGCCCTAGCAGTAATGAGGAGGAAAAGAAAACGAAAAGCGCCGAGAAAACAACGCACCAACACATCACAGCATCATCGAGAAAGGAAGCGCAGGCGCGGATGCGAGCAAGCGGCCGAGCGAGCAGAGGCAAAATCCGAGGAAAAGTCCGAGCCCCGAGAAAAAAAAAATCCCCGGACCGCCTCTAGAGATTTCGCTTGGCGTCCCGTCGCAGCCGTCAAAATCCAATCTTGACGCATCAGTCCCGCTCGGCGCGTATACTGTTCTGGAGTTTGTTTGCGCCTTTGTGCGATAATTATTAGCTTCTGTGGTTGGTGGTTGCTGCTGGCCTGCTGCTAATTGCTAATGAGCCTGCCTAATCCGCGAATATTTGCGGCGTACTGCCGCTAAGGAGGCCATCTGATCCTGATTTGGTTTTTCGTCCGGATTCTTGGAGGTTTTTTGGATTCGTTCGTTCGTCGCCGAGCTGCGCCTGGTTTGGTTTGGTTGTTCGGCTCGATCGGGATGGATGTGGGGTGGGTTGGGCTCGCGTCCAATTCGCCACCACCACAAGTAGTACGCTCCTCCTTTTTTATTGTTTCCGGAGTGGGATTTGCCTTTGCGTTGCAGTAGCTATTTCCGCAATTGTTAGGGCTCCGCGTTGTCGCCCACTTTACTCTTCTTTTCCTCTTTGCCCCCAAATCGAATCCTCCTCTTCCCCTACGCGTCCGGCGCCGTACGGGCGATCTGAGGTCGTCGATTTCGGCCGTGCCGCCCCCGATTCGGCCTCAAAATTGCGTCTTGGTATGTTTGGCTGCGCGGATTTGTGGGTTCTTGCTGCGGATTTGGTTGGATTTTGGTGGATTCTTGGTGTGATCTGTTGTTGCTGTTGCAGGGTTCCATGAAGGTGTGAGGGAAATTGGGGGGCGCCTGTTTTGCTCCGGCCATGTCGCAAATCCAGACCTTTTCGCGGGGGAACTGCGTGCTCCTCGCGGTGCTCTGCGGGAAGCACGCCGATAAGCGTGCGTCGGGGAGGTCGGGGTCGGAGGCGAAGCGGCTGCGGCCGTCGTACCCGTTCCCTGAGCTCAGCTCGTCGGGGAGACTGGAGGTCAGTTGGTGTTCTCGCTTGGTTTGGGGTTGATGGATTTGGATGTGAGCTCAAGAATGGAGCTTTTGAATGCAGGTGCACACGCTGTTCAATCCAACACCTGAGCAGTTCCTCGAGGCGCAGCGGGTGGTGCAGCCCAACTTCTTGTACATCCAAGGGCAGCGGCTGGAGGATGAGAAGGAGATTGGTTCACTCGTCTGGGGGGACGCCGACGTGTCTGACCCACAGGCGTTTGGCTGTCTCATCAGCCCGCCATTCCCCACGATAGTAAGCACCAAGCTTTTACCCAGTGTGCAATGTTACTACTCCTTAGTTGAACGGCTTACGGCTGCAACTTGTAGTGCTATTAGCTGTTAATGGAATGGCAAGCAACATGGCCTGATATGCGAATCAGTTCCTACTTGCATGATGGTCCCTGAGATGTTTTTGAGTCAGCATTGTAGTGCCATACTGCAATCATGATGTTTGAGGACAGCTGCTGTATGAACCTGCAGTGATCGGTCCAAGCGTGCTTGTTCGATTATTTGCAATTGCGCAACAATTGCCTGTTACTTGATCAATCTGACAGTTTGTCTTGCACTGCCATGCCACTAGATTATGGGTGTTTTGGTTAGGGATGGCAACAGGGTCATTCCCCGTCGGGGAGTGGTGGAACATCCTCATCCTCGAGAGACGGAAAATTCCCCGTCCCCATCCCCGTCCTTGGGTGCTATTCTCCCCTGTTCCTCGTCTCCATCGGATTATCGGGGCCCACAGGGACTCATACTCGAAAGTTGAATCCCGAAAGAAGAGAAAATAAGATCCATAATGTTATAAAATAAGTTTGAACATCCACATGCAATGCTAAAATGACAATGCTTTTTGATTAATTAGCATCTGGAAAGTAAAGGATGCAAAAGAGATTATCGGCTATCGCCTCATCGGGTTATACGGTAGTGGGCTAGTGGCCTACATGTTTTATCGGGGGGCCTATGCGGGTAGCGGGGATGGAGAGTAGGAGAATGATCCCATTCCCGCTTCACCTGATGGGGAATTGTATTTGCATATTAGCATTCTCGTGGGGGAAGAAATAACCCTATCCCCGTCCCCTAATGGGTGAATTTCCCGTCGGGGAATGGGGCCCATTGCCATCCTTAGTTTTGGTGTCAAATCCTGTTCTGAATACTGCAATATAAGCAAATGCATCTGCTAGTGCAATGTATCTTACAATATAAATATTGTTTTATTTAGATCATGCATTAAATGCTTGTGCAACATTTTCATCATGTAGCCTTTTATTGTCCTAATGTCTTTTCCATCTCACTGCATGGCGTGTTGTACAACTTGGCCAATTTGTTTTCATAAACCGAGTTTCTCTCTAAATTACATTGGACTTTGCTTGTCCTAGCTCTATTTGATTGTTTTTTCTTTGTTTTGTCATGGTTGATGCTAACGCTACTGTCCGGTTTTTAACACAGGTTTATCTGGAAGTTCCTATTGGTGAAAAACTTGCCCAAGCAGTTCATTTGAAGGTAGACAGTTTTCCTGCTCAAATTTTGCATCACTTTAAGCAACTAGTGTCTTATTGTCCATTTCTCAGAGTGTAGTTGTAGGAGTTGGCTGCATACAATATTATCTAGTATTTGTTTCGAGTTTCTCCAATTTTGTTCACTTCACTTTGGTTCTACAATAATGTAATCTGCTGGGAGAGTATTTTTACAAATATGTGCAGTCTAAAGGTTTTTGCTGTATAGATTCTTCTAGCATCTAAATAAGTACCATCTCTAATTTACTTCTATCACTTAAATGTTGAACAACCAATTATATTGTTTTTCAGTTTGACAGTTTGCCCCTCTTTGGAAATCAGTAGTGCTGACATTTCATTTCAGGGTATTCCATACGTAATATACTGGAGAAATTCATTTTCATCTTATGCAGCATCCCATTTTCGCCATGCGTTGATGTCAGTAGTTCAAAGGTATTGGCATCCCTTTTATACCTTCCATTAGTATCATATAGCAATGACATATCTAATAATTTGCCTATGCTTGGATGTAGTTCTGTGAGCCATACATGGGATGCTTTTCAGCTTGCTCACGCATCCTTTCGACTATACTGTGTAAGAAACAATCATGTGCAAAGTGTTAAGCTCGGGCCTCGTCTACTTGGGGATGCTCCAAAGATAAATATAAACCCTCCCGAGAATGAAATGGCTGAGGAAGAAGGTTCTTCTGAAGTGTTTCCAGCTATAAAAATATATGATGACGACATCAACATGAAATTTCTTCTCTGTGGAGTGCCAAGTGCCCTGGTAAACTTTCATATTTTATGTCCAGATTTTCTTACATCATATGTTGTTCCTTCCTTGATTCAACTAATGAACTGATGGTTCTCTCTTCTGCAGGATCCCTGTTTGTTGGGTTCATTAGAAGATGGTCTGAATGCACTTCTGAATATTGAAGTATGGACTAAAGCATTGTAGTTCTACAGTACCTTTTGTGCTCCACTTACTTCCATGTATGGAACAAACATGATTTCTCAGTCATGGAGTAAACTTTACACTATTGTTACCAAAAACGTGGTTTGTCCGAGTCGCGGTATGGAATTCGGGTTCGTAGTTAGTCACTTTTTCTTCAAATTTCCACTACGAACACGAACCCTGTACCCTAAACCGATTCAGGTTCAACGAATCCGGTTCGCGATTCACGGGGTTTATAGCGAATCTGGTAACTATGCTTTACATCATTTGTTGCAGAAAAACATGGAGTATAATGATTCTAACAGCAACCTTTTGTTTTAGATACACTAAGAAGTCTTGGTTAGGAAATTATGATCTCACTATGTTAGATATTATCAAATATGTTTTTCTCAGGGATATGGTGATGTACTGATGTTGTTGCATTTATGTTCTTATTTCAATACTCAGAAGAAGCTGTAATTTGCATTGACAATTGTTCCAAGTAAGGATCCTAGAGCAAAATCTGAGTGATGTGTAACACCAAAGCACTGTGCATAAATGAAATACTAGATAAGCAACTTCAGTTCATTCTACTTGTAAATAAAATTACAAGACTAGCAATAAAATGCATTCTTTGATCTCTTACTTGAGCTGCCAAAATGAGACTACATTTTAGATATTATACGGATTCGAAAAATCTGGAAGTTCGTAATCCAGCTATTTCTTTTGCTATTTCTTGGTAAAATGATGCAGACACATAAAACAAGTATGCCATCTTAGATGCTCCCAGATTTGTTTAGCTAATTCTTATTGATCTATCTTTCATACAGCTTTTGTTTGTTCTATTATTCTATTGTTAACATAGCTCTATGTAATGGTTGATTTTACTTTTGGCAGATTCGTGGGAGTAAACTTCAGAACCGAATCAGGTATGTTGAATTGCTGTCTGTTGTAGTTGAAGTTACTTACCTGATACTCTATGCGTAATCCTGTCAGCTGTTCATCCTCAGTTCAGTAGATGTATTATTATTTATTAGCCCTCTTGGTTTATGAAAAAAAAGTTACTTTTAGAAGTAGATTATTGTTTCATATAAAATGAACCAGTGAACCTTTGTTGGTGGAGCTACTAACTAAAAGTAGAATGTGTACTATTTGCGTTGGTACATATAGGAGTTACCTCAATATTGATCATTCATCAAATTTGAGAAGCCTTTTTATCTACTGTTTTGTTTTCTGCTGCCAACTGTATCTTTGTCATAGATTTTTGTTTAGAGCAGAAACTGATTGGGTATTGTTCCTCTGTGGCAGTGCTTCTCCGCCACCTCTTCAAGCTGCGTCTTTACCACGTGGAATGGTTACAATGCGTTGTGATATCACTACTTGCAGTTCTTCTCATGTGTCACTTCTCGTTTCTGGTAGTGCACAAACTTGTTTTGATGACCAGGTACGGATTTCTGCAAACTTTGAGAATTTTTCTTATCTTAACTACGCAAAGTCATATGGTGTTTACCTATCTGTGCAGCTTTTAGAAAGACACATCAAGAATGAAATCATTGAGAAGAGCCAGCTAGTCCGTGCTCTCCCAAATAGCGAGGATAAGTTATCATCGACTGAGCCTTTTGCTTCCATGTCCACAGCTTGTGGGGCTTCTACCTTTGAAGTCTGGATGACCCTTCCGAAGTGGGCAGCACAGGTTGGTTTACTACATTGAACACAAGAGATATGCACTGATTAGAATTCTAGGGTGTGCTGATGTACCTCTTATTTTTTTTGTCATTGTTTGGCCACTTTTTATTCTTATGATCTATTCATGTGGTTGAATTTCGCTACTTGTGCGTAATTATTTATGTAAAATACTCTTCTACTAATACTGTGCGGTTTATTTCTCCAATATCAATGATCCGTTATAAAAGCAACAAACCTTTTGGCCTTATGAACTTTTTCTAGGCTTCAAGCCTCTAGTCGTCACATATGAATCGATATTTGTTCATATCTGACTAGGGATCAAAAACCCGGCCGGTTACCGGCGGTTACCGGATTTCCTGGTGGGGTTCAGGATCTAAAACCCCACCCGGAATCTTTCAAATTCAAATTCAAATTCAAAATTCCCACGGTTTCATCCTGAATTCAAACTCCATTTGATGAAATCCAGCCGGGATTTTTCCGGGATTTCCGGTTACCGGCCGGTAACGGAGAAATGGCGCCGAGCGGGATTTTGCCCGGTTCCGGTTTTTGGATAATCTGACTGAACATTATTTTCTGAATATTTAGGTTCTGAAGCATTTAGCACCAGATATCTCATACAGGAGCTTAGTTGCACTTGGAATTGGTTGTATAAATGGTACACCTGTTGCTGCATTCGATAGGCGGGATGCAGATCGCCTTCTTTTCTTTTGCACAAGTCAACGCAAAAAAATAGCCACTGAAAATGGTCCATACTTTCATCTGCCAAGATGGTCAGCTTCCCTTACCAAGGACAGAACAAAGGTGGGTTCAGAATCAAAACCAAATGTGTTTGGTGCGAATGGAATTTTAGAGGACAAGAAACGTCTGATCCAAGGGCCTTCCTCACTCTCATCCTTCAAGGCAAAATTGAAGCCTGCGACCATGAGGCCCATTCCTCACTCTCGAAAGCAACAAATGCATCCTTTTATGGGTTTCCCTGAAGGTACCATTCATGAAACTAGTCAGGCCAAGCCAAACTTGCCAGTCGCCCCACCTGTGAAGCACAATTCAGTGCCTGCTGCTCCAGCAACACATAGAAAATCAACATCAGGGTCGTCGCATACTCAATCAATTATTCAACTGAATCCTCTGCCGATGAAGAAACATGGATGTGATCGGTTGCCTATCCAAATGTGCTCCGAGGTATGCTTCTTGGACCTTCATAAAGGTGGAAATGATTCTATACAACTGCATAATCAGACTAGAATAATACATCTGTTCTTTCACCTTTTGTAGGACGACTTCTTGAAGGATGTCATGCAGTTTTTAATTCAGAGGGGTCACAATCGACTCGTACCTCATGGAGGACTAGCTGAATTTCCTGATGCAATCCTTAATGCAAAGCGCCTTGATCTCTATAACCTGTACAAAGAGGTAATTCTGCACTTTTGCTGGTTTATGCAAAGTAAGGAGGTAGAAAACATGTATTTTGTTGGTTCGTTGTTCCCTGACAAAGGCTTTGATTTTTCAGGTGGTGTCCAGGGGTGGCTTTTATGTCGGTAATGGTATAAACTGGAAGGGTCAAGTCTTTTCAAAGATGCGTAACCATACGGCAACAAATAGAATGACTGTATGTATTCACTATTCAACTCTAAAGTTTGTTTTCTCGTTGTATTTTTTAGCTGTCATGCTGAAGGACAAGGGGGCAACCTGGACCTTCAGGTAGCATAGTGGTGTTGTTGAGTACTAAGTTTATCCTTTGTTGCTGATCCTGGTAAAAATTATTAGTAATTTGAAGGAGCATTGTCTTTCATTCCAAGCTGGAACATGTGCTAGTTTAGTTTTGATCTAGAGTTCATGATAACAATCAACTTTTGTTCTTTTGGGGGGTTTTTTAGCATTATTTCCATTAGCTGCCTTTTAAGTTTTAACCAAGCTAGTTTTGCTGCTGCTGATCCAGTGAAATGCCAAATGTGTTCTAATTGTATGCACTTGTCCATATATATTTAGGGTGTTGGGAACACACTGAAAAGGCATTATGAGACGTACTTGTTGGAATATGAGCTGGCGCATGATGACGTGGATGGGGAATGCTGTTTGCTTTGTCACAGGTTTGATGGCATTCCTTTCTATTATTACGTCTGCTTTGGAACTTAATTTGTCACAGTGGAATCTAACACCACCTTTTATGTAATTCCAGTAGCGCTCCTGGAGATTGGGTTAATTGTGGTTTATGTGGCGAATGGGCCCACTTTGGTTGTGACAGACGGCAAGGGCTAGGCACTTTCAAGGTAAATACTTCTCTTTGATTCTTTTCCCCTTTAACCATAGCTTGATCTGACGAGTCGCCTTCTTTACAGGATTATGCAAAGACAGATGGATTGGAATACATCTGCCCCCACTGTAGTCTAGCGAACTACAAGAAGCCTCCCCAAAAAGTAGCTAATGGCTTTGCGAATGCAGTGTCTGTATCACGAAATGTTTAATTCTCTTCTTTGTTTCTTGCTTTTTTTGCCTTTTTGCCCCGAGTTTCGGGGAGATGAGCCAGTAGAGTAGAGAATAGGCTGATAGAGGGGGGGAAGCGTGTAGTGTTGATCTGTATTATTATCCCATTAATTTGGTTCAGTGTAGGAGCTTAAGTTTTATATACCATGTAACAGCTGACAACACAGAAGCTACTATAGTAGTTGGTCAGATTAAGTGTAAGCGTCCGCCTGTTGATATAAATTTAGCCCAATCCCCAGTTTCCATTGCCAGACTGCATGATTCCCATGTCATCCTGGGTCCTGGCACAAGTCCTGGCACAAGATTTGCACTCCATGTCGATTCTGAGAAGCCTAATACAGTTATATATAGCGTTTTGTGCTGAATTGGCTGAAACGAAACCGGCGTCTTGGTGAACATTTGATGGAACAATGCGGAGTGGTAGAGACTACAGTCAAAATGAAATGCATGACTTCTCGTTGATGATTAATTTAGTCAGTTCTGTTGCAAAAGTAGAGCCATGGTTATTATAACTATACAGCCGATAATCCAGCACAATGGAACATAATTAAACATCAGGGAGAAGGCTGATCATGCTTAAATCCCATGGGCAACTGTATGCCCGTCATTTCTGGTAGAGCATTAGAAGATCAAATATAAGCACGTAAAGATATAGCTATATAAGACATGTTCCATTGTTCCTAAAAGAGTATTGAATTCGGCAATACAGCATGACATGGCGTATTTGATACGTACTAAATTTGCAGGATTTTTTGTTGAAGTGCATCGATCTGACTGTTCCGTCGAGCATGAGGGCTCCATCGAGAGTGAGCGGCGACATCCACGCCTCGTACTCTTCTGCACCTCCGGTCGGCAAGCCCCCGCCACGAGTAATTATGCAAACAAGCAGTCACTAATTTTAAACTTTCTTCTTTAATTCCTACTAAAATACCACCAGCAGTGGATTTAGTATGTGACCATTTCCAATAAAAACACACATTACCACTAAATCTATCGAGGACCTGAGAACTAAAATCTTCTTTCTTAGTTTCAGAAAAAGCAAGAAAATCCAAATCCAAAGTTCTAATGGTATCACAAATACACTTTATTTTCCCTTCTCTATTTATCCCTCTAACATTCCAAAATAGACCTTTCATTTCACTTCATTTGATTTTGTTCTACCTTTTTCTTTCCCACTTCTTTTTTTTCTTATAAGATACCTCACTGCATTGGGTATCATCCTCAACATCAGAAACCACATTCATCAGATGCCCTTCTGATTTCTCATTTCTCATTTCAACATTTTCAACAACAGACACTTCATCCAACAGATGATTATCTGTTATAATCTCACACTCTTTTGGCAAAAACAACTCAGGATTATTATCAGCCAAATCTAATATCCTACCTTCTTCATATACTCTATATTTGCTATTTTATCTTCATCATTACTTCCTAGAGAAACACCAACAACATTGGCACTCTCTAACAAAATTCCATTATCTAAAGCAGTAAAAGAGTTAAGGAATTTCTTATTACCTCTTCTATTATTGCCTTCTAGTTTTTTTTTTTTTGTTGTTGTAGCTTTTGTGCCTTCTACATCACTATTTTACCATCTTTTTCCTTCTTGTACTCTTCCTACAAGCTTGTAAAGGAGAATTTTTTTTATTTAATCCTTTTTTGAATTTTATTGTAAAGTTAACCTCTCGTAAACTTTATTTCCAATTCTGACCCCTTTGATCACGCCATCACCCGTGGCGTGATAAAATAACACTATCACGCCAACTCATTTCTGGTCAAACTCTTGTCACGTCACTAGTGGTGGCGTGACTGGCGTGACAGTGTTGTTTGGTCACGCCACCACCAGTGGCGTAACAAAAAATGCGATTTTGAGGGACTTATCCTGTGGCGTGACAGTGTTATTTTGTCACGCTACGGGTGGTGGCGTGATCAAAGGGGTTATAATTGGAAATAAAGTTTCGATAGATTAACTTTAAAATAAAATTTTAAAAAGAATTAAATAATAAAAAAAGTTCTACAAAGGACCCACTGATTATACTTTTATCTGCCTCTAGCTACCAAGTATCCTTCTCTTGCTTATCTCCATTCATCTAAACCCTTGCCCATACATATCAGCATAAGTCTTGACTCCTCCATTGCCACTAGATTGCCCATCAGCTTTCTTAACCAAAGGTCTTGTGTCCTTTCCATCATTGGGTGTAGAGTTACCTCTTTGTTCAGTCTCCATTCTATCAGATCCTTGATGTTCTGTTGTTCCATTGTCTTCATCTAGATCATCTGCATTATCATCATTGTTATCATATTCATTGTCATCTTGTTGTTGAGGTAAGTGACTGTCTTCTATTTCAGTAGTGAAGTCCAGTAAGAAAATTTTCTTTTGCATCACCATTATCCTCCTTTCAGGGATCTTAAACACATCCTTAACAACCACTTTAATCCTGACCACTTCATAGAAGCTCTTGAATATTTCTGCCGAGTCTACCTCCAACAAAATTCCCAAAGAAGCCCTTATCTGAGCAATAACTTGCCAAGTGCACCATTTTGGGGGAATACCTCTGACTTGCACCCAAATATCTTGAAGCTCTCCAATAGACTCAATCCCACCTTCCCATGCTATTACCTTAATGGCCACTCCTTTCTTTTTCAGATTAATAGATGGGTAATCCACCATATCCTTGACCAGCTTGTGAGGAGGAAATCTAGTCAAGAAATTCTTCTCCCCTAACTGTCTAATTTGCCATGGCCACTTGGAATCAAAGATCTCAAACATGTTTCTCTCTAATTCCTTCAAACCATAATCACACCATAGTTAGTAAAATTCAGCCACTCATTTGCATTGTCATCCTCCACTTGAATATGAAAGAAACCTAAACCTCTATTAGCACTGCCTAAATATTGTACACCTGGAAGAGTTTTAGACCATTCTGGGCATGAATTAACATGATGTCCGGGTTGATGACAGATGAAACAAGCTTTAGGTCTAGTACAATCCCCCCACAAAATGACCTGGTTCCCCACAGTTGTAACAAATCACATTCTCATACCTAGTATCTGGAGGAGGGAGTCGATTTACCTTAGGCATAGGAAACCTTTGTTGTCCATCCCCCAGATTCGCTACATTGTTCATGTGTCTTCCTGGTTGTCGTCCTTGCCCTCTCGACACTCCTGGAACTTGATTCAGAGGATTTGGTTGGTTGGGTTGGTAAAGGAATAATCGGATTGGGCGGAGCTTGACGTTGCGGATAGCCCCTGAACTGACGACAGCCCCTGAACTGACCACGTGGAGGCCACCATGCACGACCGGCACCCCCAGAACCGTACCGGCCATATCCACCGCCTCCCTAGTATGGATCCACCGTCCGTCTCACCACCTCTACAAACGTTGCCTTGCAATTCTGTAACACCCCAAAATTGGATTTTAGTTCAAATGACTAAAAATATAGAATTTTTAAAACTTTTAGTGCGTCCTATTTAGATTTGAATTTCTCTGAGTTTGGTTTGAAATATTGTTTGCGGGAGGTTTTGAACCGACAAAACCCGAGCGCAGCATTGGCCGCTGGCGCCGCGACGTGGACCTCGCCGGCGGAACCAAGAACACGGATGAGTCCCAAATAGGAGGAGCCTCGCCCATCGCCCATCCCGGAAGGTATATTGGGGTTTGAGATAGATTAGCAAGACCTTTCGAAACTAGGGAGATACCGAGCACCAGATAAAAGAGTGAAACAAATTCCACAAAAAGCAGCAAAAGATGGGGATAAAAGGGAATGAAATGCTCTGGAATTGAATACCATAGTATTAGGGTAAGGGCTAAGAAGTGTACCTTACACGACGTCGGGTACCTCCTGAGCTTTCCCAACAGAGATAGGATTGACTGAGCATGATTTGACCCTCCGATCCACGATGTTTCGCAGTGCATGCGATCGAATCACAGCCGCGAAAGAATCGAGAGGTTGCCGCAAGGTCCTTAGGACAATTAAAAGCACAATGACCTCGAGTTTGCAATGAAACAAGTGACTTCGCTAGGTTACGAAGGCCGCCTCACGACTCGCAGGTGCCCAAAATCGAGACACAGCCTTCGGAGGACAAGGGGTGGCTGCACTCTCTTTAGGACAATTTAGCGCATAGTGACCCTTGTTGTTGCAAAAGAAACAAGTGACATCACTATCTCACGACGCTATGACGATCCTTTAGCTTTCTAGCCCCAAGAACAACGGGATCTTCACCACAACTGAAAGTCGGGGAAGGTATAAACTGGTAATTTGTCCCGCAGCTCCGTAGACAAATCATCCAGGAACTTCGTTGGTTTGGAGGCATTGGCGGTTGCTATGCTTACAGACGACCGAAGAAGCAGTCGTTGAAGTTTTAACGACTTGGAGATTACCTTGTTCAAACTACACTCTTTGGGATAGTGATTGTTTCCTCGCAGAGAAACAAGTGATTTGGGCACGACGGACTCCTCGTGCAAGTGGTCTTCGCACGCTTGGGCAAGTCAGTAGTACACTCATTGTTGTAGTGTCCTTCCTCACCACATCGCTGACAGACCTTGACCTTTCCTAGTTCACGATCTTTGACGACATGGCTCCCTTCACCATAACCAATGAAAAAGGGAGGCAATTGCCGTTCCCCAGGGCAAAGGGAACAAACTCCGTCACTGCTGGTCTGTCCCGACATCCTCGCTCAAGAGATGGGTTAGCAAAGCAACCCGGAAACTAGAAGATGAAAGGTGCGAAAGAAAAGCCAAGGACTAGGGAGTTCGGCAGAAAGGTGGAGTGGGGATAGATTCTAAAATGGACAAGGATTAAACCCGAAAGCTCAAGGCAAAGAAACAATAACTCATTAGGAGATGAACTCAAAAGGCCCAAAAACAACCACAAAATCAGCACAAGGTTTCAACCACAAGAGTAACTTCCCGATACGACTAACTCGTATGAAAAGAACGAGCAATCGGTTTAGGAATGCAAATTTCAGCACACCACTTAAGTCTTATCATAACTAAATAACGGGGTAAAATCACTAATAAGGGGTGTTAGATACTTAGCCAACTAATATCACATCTTACCCTTTTATGCCCACAAGTTTTAGTTGATTAACCTCTCATTTTCTACCCTATTTAGAACCTTGAGCCTGCTGTCCGGAAATTGAATGATCGCTGTCCGATTTTGCATCCAAGCCTCCTAATTGAAATCTTCCACTGAAGCTTCAAAACCTTGTAGAGGGCAGCTAACACTTCAATTTGCCAAACTCATTGGTCCCAAAACCCAATTAATCGATAACAACTATCTTTTGAGGGAAGGAGAGGAAACAACTTTTAAAAATCAAATTAGAGCAAGGTGAGATAGAAAGCTAAGATAGGTAAGGAGTAAAATCTGAGAATTTACTTAAGCTTTCATAAATCATTTGATACTTTGAAATTAAGTTCCCAAAATATCCTAAAGACGACCAAGCTTGGTTATTACGGTGGAATGGCTCGATACCAACTTTGTGAGGACCCGTTTATTCGGCTTGTACTGCTAACCATCCAATTGGTCCTAACAAGACAATTCAAATAAACCAAGCCTCGAGATATGTATACTTCCTAAATGCAGATACACACCCCGCTACAAAATCATGCATCAATTCCATTCATACACATAGAGTCAAGCAAAGCAACAATGCAAGACATAGATAATATAAAGAGAGTTATTACAAAAGAGAGGCCGACGCCAAAATTCATAAAGATAAGTAAATGCACAATGAAGCAAAATGGCCATAAGATGGCGATAAACAAAAGCCAATCGGTGTGCCTTTACCCACAAGGCAACCAACCGGACCGCCAAGCTAATCGCCCCAAACAGCACAAGAACATGACTCACAAAAGTGAGGCCCTTGGGGCTCACCTTCTTCCTCGCAACAATTAATATTAAGAGCGGATGAGTACAAAACTTGTTTTTGTACTCAAGATCGACGTGAGATAACGTAACTATAATTAACTACATGCAAGCTTTATTTAAGTGGATGAGGCTTTGGACTTATTTTCAAAGATAAAGCAAGTTTTCATTTGCAATAAGGTAATAGATTCAAAGCAAGTTTGCAATTAACTTTTAGTGTTCAAATAAAAGAGAGACAATAATAACATAGATAGAGAACAACACCAACCTAGAAGTGACTAACCCATAGTCACCACAACAATAGCATGAAGTACCCTTCATACCACCCATGTCAAGTTTAAGTTTTAAAAGGTTGTAGTCTAGTTCTTGTGGAAATAACCAAGCGTGTCCATAACCTAGGACGAGGCTATTCGAATAGTTTTAACCCCGCAGGGGTGTACCAATGTACCCACACGATAGACCGCTTTTCCACCACCACGGTTAGCACACTTCCTTCGGTATGCGTGCATGGCTAAGTCTAACAAGACGCTTTCCAATGGACGATGCTAATTTAAGAGCCGCAACCCACGGGAGAAGGATACATTAGACAGCCTAACCGGACAGCTAATGCTCCCCTCGCACACCACAAACACACACACGCACACACCCACCGACCAGCTCATAATTAGCACCTCCCAAAGTACTTAGTCAAGAGAGGTTCCATATCCCCTCGTGGTTAGCACGCAATAATTGCTTGGATCAATGGCACAAGTAACTCGGTCCTTAGGGACTTAGGCACCATTCCACACACCCAACCGATCACATCAACATACCATTGTGCCCAAGTCAAGATATAGTTTTGTTTTCAGTTTTTGATTTGTAAATCAATAAAACACAAGGGTTGGACATAATGGAATAATATAAGTATTTGTGTGATCAAGATCACCGACTAAGTCGATGATCGCCTCAATACTACCGATGCTAGGCATGGCTAAGCAATATTTATTCGAATCTACTAAGTGACAAGAGCTCATCCAACGAACTCTAATCACACAACAAATAACCTAGGCTCGTGTAGTAGAGGATAATTATTTACCTACAGATTATGCAACTAGAGGATTAACTAATCAATTTAACAACAAAATAGCAATGCATACATAGAAGTTAAACAAAATATTAGACTTTAAAAGTAATGGGATCAATGGGAAATGATCAAACTGCTTGTTCGCTGTCGTTGCTCAATTTGTTGCTTGAGGGTCGTTCTCGTGGTTAATGCAAATGTCGAATCCTAAGCTAAAAGCAAAAGAAGCGAGAACAACCAATAAGACGAGCAACACTTAAACAAAAGAGCAAGCAAAACTTATTCAAATGTGATGAAATTTATACACAAGGTAAAATACGAACATACCTAGACATAGAAACTGGAAAAACTTAATTTGGATTTGTGGTGCAAAAGATATTCTCTAAAAACCTAATTTCGGCCATAATTAGCACTGTAGCAAAAATATTTTCTAGAAAGATTTTGAAGCTGAAATTTTTATGGTAGCTACCCACTGGTATAGTGGTAACCCATATAAAATTTCAGGTCATTTGGAGTTAAAATGATTTAGTTATGATTTTTCTAAGTTTTAAATCTAAGACATGATTAATTTCAGTATTAAAGATTACTGCAAAACCTATACTAAGCTAAAGTACTTTAACAGATGCATTTATCGAACTTTAGTTTGTTAAATTTGGAGCTACAGAGAAAAAGATATGCAATTTTGAAGTTTAAAACAATTAATATGTGCAAATAAAAGCTTTTCGGACTAAATCTGGAAAACCCATAAAACTGGGGAGGTCGTGGGCCGTTGATCAAAGATCGCACTCCACGATCTCGATGCTAAACCCAGCACGAGCTCTCGGGCGCAAAGACCTCATCGCGCCAAGGGAGGTCTTAGCCGCTAGATCTAGACTTGATGGTCCGAATCTAACGAGGAGGTCCTAGACGGCAAGATCTAGCGAGGAGGTCTAAGCCGTAGATCTTGAATCCAATGGCTACGACAGCTGCACGCGACGCATGACGCAAAGGAGGTCCTCGCGCTTGACAGGTCGTGGACCGCCGATCAAGATCTGGCGGTCCCGAGCACTAGGGAGGTCTAAAGGTCAACGATTGATCGACGAGATCTTAACGGCTCGATCTCCCATAGGAGGTCCCGGACGGTCACGATCTCCGGTGGGAGGTCCCGAACGGCTAAGATGAAGCGAGGAGGCTGGACGGCTAGGATTTCACCGAGGAGGTCATGGATGGCCATGATCTTCGCGGGAGGTCCTACGCGACAGTGTTCAACAGAGAGGTCCGACGGCTCGGATCTCCGCGGGGAGGTCATGAACGGTCCAGATCCGAGCGAGGGAGGTCCACGACTTCTTCACCAAGGGCCGAGGTGGTCTTTTTGCAAAGAGGACCCTAAACGTAGTTTTGAAGGTTCTCTTTACAAATGACCGTGGGTGGTCTTTTGCACAAGAGGACCTTGGCGGGGTGGCTCGGGTGGTTTTTCAAAACGACTAAGGAAGGACTTTTGCAAAGAGGACCCCAAGGAGGTCCGAGAGGGCGGTTTGACAAAACGATCGGGTGACCTTTTCGCACAGAGGACCTCAAGGAGGTCTTTGCAAAAAAAGGACCCCAAGGAGGAGGGTGATCCTAGCGGTGGGATTTAACCTACTGAGGTCTTAACGCCAGATTTCGGATGGGGAGGTCCTGGAGTGGTTTTAATGGCGCAGACCTCCGGACAACGACAAAAGGCGGTTAAGACAAATTAAATGCTCCAGATGATTGACAATAAATGAAACTAAAAGGGACACTTAATGATTTCCAAACTTTAATTCTAAACCCATGGCCCACACGCCGACTTGACTCCACGGCACAAATTAGGACACAATTAATGCACCAATGATGAGCAATGATTTGAGCATTAAAGTGGTCCTAAGAATATGACGAAAACGGAGGTTTTGAACCGACAAAACCCGAAGCGCAGCACAATGGCTTGCCACGCCGCGACGTGGACCGTCGGCGGGAACCAAGAACACTGGATGAGTCCCAAATAGGAGGAGAACCTAAAGGTGCCCAAACTAGGGCTAAAGCGCACCTCCCCGCGGCTAGCCTGAGATGACCGAAGGAGGCTAAATACGAGAAGACGAGCTACCGAGGTTCAAAACGACCGGGCTTCAACACTAAGGTACTTACCGTGGAACGAAGGAGGCCCAAGAATGGTCGCAGAGCTCCTGGACGGTGGAGGTCGCCGGAGGTGAAGAAGACGGCTCCCGCCACGAACAAAGCTCCTACTTTGTCAACCTCTGTGAAGGTTTAAACAAAGCAAATTAGGAGATTTGAGGTGACCAAGAGAATAAAGACAGCCAACAAGCGCAATATTGAACCACTGGAGCTCTGAGGTCGCCGAGAGCTCCAAAGTTCAAAGAATGGTGGCAGAGGCTTTCTGGTGTTTTGAGCACAAGAGCGAGAAAGGAGCTAGGTTGAAAAGGAGTGTCTAAAGAAACTTAGATAGCAAGCTTGGGCTTCAAATATAGCTGGTGGGAAAATGGCAAAGACAAATGGCACCGAGCCAAAGTACACATGACATGATGGGAGTAGGTTGTCAGAGACTTTGAGCAAAAGGTGCTGCAGACATTTAATGTTGGCAAGACATAGCCGCTTGTCACCTTAGAATTGACAAGGCACTGCTCTCACCGCCATGCACAAAATTGATAATGCCCAGCCCACCCGAAGCTGAGAGAAATAGGGAAGACTGGTCAAATGAACTCAACGGCTAAATCGGGCCGAGCTCCACCGTGGAGGTCGTGGAGTCGTTGGATTGAAATCCAAGGCCCAGATTTTGGGCAGTATTAGAGGTCCTAACACTTAGGGAGGTCCGAGCCACGATCTCAAGATGGACGGCTCAAGATCACCCAAGCGCTAGGTGGTCGTGGAGGTCCGAGGAGGTCGTCGCAGTGGTCTTTGCAAAGGTGCAAAGGAGGTCCGGGAGGCCCTCGAGGGTTGTCTTTGTAAAAGAACTGAGGAGGTCGTGCGGATGGGAGGTCCTTTACAAAGACCGAGGAGGTCTTTGAGCGTTGGATCTAAAATCCAACAGCCTGCACCACCTGCGGCACAAATGCCCGAGCCCGACACGGCCCTGCGGCTCATGCGACTAAGACATCATCATCATCGTCCTCGCTCACCCACTCGTGTCGCCTCGCTCAACCGCTCCTGTCCGTTCTTTGTATTTCCATACTCTTGTACAATAATTGTTTAGTACACACAGAAATACATGATGTAAGAAAAGTTTTAATTTCTACCCATTTTCTTACGAAACACCGTTACACACCGCATCATCATCGCCCTCGCCAACTCTCCCGTTGCACTTCCCGCCAACTCCTGTTGCATTGCCGCTCCTCGCCCATCGCCGCCCCTCCCTCGTCCTCCCCTAATCTTCGTTTTGCACTCTCCATCGTCTGACCATCGCCCCCACATTGAACCCGCCGCACCGCCGTTGGCTCCCACCACCAGCACGCCCCGGCCTCTCCCTACCACCACCGACTACTCCGGTGAGCTCCCCTCAACCCCCTCGTGCTTGCGCACATGCTAGTTTCCTCCCTCTCTCCCTCCAATACCGCCGTGGCTCCTCCTTCCCTGCACCCAGCCATCGCATGCCGCCGCCAGCTCACCTCAGCGTCGCCCAGGTCATGACACCGCCACCCCCAACACCTTCTCCCCCTCGGCATTCCATTTTGGTTGTTGTCGCCTCCCATATCCGGTCCCCTCATCGCCGCCGAAGCTCCACTGAGCCAACCATGCCCCTGGTCTGTTTTGAGGCAGAGGAGAAGCCCTCATGTTCCCTTCTCTTTGTTCTTTCTCTATGTGGTTGAGTGTGTATGACTGTAGGGGCCCACCTGTAAGTAGCTAGTTAGCAGATGGTGAGGTAGGAGTGATCATATGATGGTGGGTCATAGGGTGTTAACCATCTCAAAGTGCTTTCCATGTAATGCATACATAGCATTGTGTCCCATATAGTCATATGCTAAGTAAGTTAGTAAAAGTACGTTGGGACCCTAGACTCTTGAATTCGGACCCTCTGTGTATTTTGAACTAGTCCCATGATCAGTAGCTAGTTCACACAGTGGCAACATTGATAAATTATATCCATACAACAAAATGTCTAAGAAGCAAACAAATTAATATTAATTAGTAGTAACAGACCTTGTGGTCAAGGTTTACAAAGTTTGCCACGTAGGGCTTAAGACAAAAGAGTAGACTTGAAGAGGAATAAAATAGCTAATGGTAGCCATCTGACATGCCCACAAGCAATCGAGTGGAGAACGCGGCCTAATTCACATGGCCTTCAAAATATTCCTCCTCGTAGAACTCTGCTGTCCCTGGTTCTTCCTCGGTGACTGATCAACAATGGCGCAAAACCGTCAGTACATAAAGTACTCATCAAGTCATAGGGAAATTTATGCAAATAGTATTTATGCAAGGCTTAAACAAGGATAGCTTTATGTCTATTTTGCAGAA
The DNA here is from genome assembly GCA_036346255.1 of Ampelocalamus luodianensis. NCBI lineage: Eukaryota > Viridiplantae > Streptophyta > Magnoliopsida > Poales > Poaceae > Ampelocalamus > Ampelocalamus luodianensis. The sequence goes on from CM070633.1 coordinate 47,959,389, forward strand.
AGCAGTATTGACAGTAAATAGATTGAAAAGTATAATTTAAAAGATTAAATACATAAGTAACAAGTACTTTAAAACAACTAGTGAACTACCCGTTCACTTCCCAACCATTCCAACCAAACCACCATTCCATTTTAAGAAAATTTACCCCTCGTGTGAAATCACTAGGCATTGTCTATAACCAGGGACACGACTATTCAAATAGTTTTACACTCTGCAGATGTTGTACAGCTTGACCCACAAGAGATAATCATCTTATAATGTCGGCCATGACACACTTCCGTAGGCGTGCGACTAAGTGACTATCACAAGGCTTTTACAAATGTCTGTTTTGACCCAGTTCTGCTCTCTAAGGTTTCGCCATCTGACCCCCTGTTGCGCCAAATCATCAACCCAAACAGAACTAAATCAAAACATTGCTAATTAGTTGGTCAGGTCCACCCCATCCTAAACATGTGGTTGTACGGTAAGACCCAGATTAATGGTGCACAAAATTAAGTCCTTAGTGATTACCCGTGCGAGACCACCTCATCCCATGTGCCTCGCGTACCCCCTTTACTACCCGACCACTCATCCGAGTATAAATTATTTTGTTTACCCAAACCAACGACAAACCCTGCCATGACACAAAATTTTATAATAGTGGTCTCGCACCATAATTCTGTATATCATAAGTCAAATTTAACATTGTGAATATGTGATCATGAATCCCATCGTAACTAAGCATACTACGATACCCAAGTTGGTATTACGATAATGTCCAACTAATATCAACCCATCCTATGGTGTCCAAGGATATACTTCATTCGCAATTATTCAAGGGGGCATATTGTCAAATAGGTTTTTAGCTATTCCCGGAAACAATTGATATAAACTTAGCAATGCATTTTGATATAAAACAATATAATTTTATAAAATTGGGTACGACATGATCAAAGGTCTACGACTTGCCTTCGTTAAAGGTTTAAGTTGCTTCGACAGAGGGGTCCAGGAATTCTTCAGAAACGCTGGAATCTATACACGCAAAAAGAGTCAAATAAATACAAAAAATCCAAATAAAATCAAAAAAATATCAAATTAGAACCAAAAGAAAGGTATTGAACTAAGAGATAAGAATCGATGGAATCAGAGTTCGTATGAACGAGAACGAACGTCCAGAAGTTTGCAATCACATAAAATGATAGAAATCTAAAAAGAGAGAAATATTCCTCGAAGATTCAGTTTCAGATTTAAGGGATTAAAAGAGACTTGACAAGAGGGCCCCACTTGCTAGAGAGAGGAGGAAGGAAAGGAATCAAGACATTGACATGTGGGTCCCCTTTGTAAGAGACTCAAGTGCTAAGGAAGAAGAAGAAGCAAAACACAGAGCGGTTCACAGGGAGCTTGGCCTGGTGGTGGCGCTGGCAAGGTGCTGCCCAGTGGCGACCCAAAAAATGGAACGACTGCGGGGTGGGGAAGAGGTAGGTGGTGGTGGTGGCGGCGGCGGTGCAGGTGGTCGGTGGCGGCGGTGGCGCGCAAGGAGGTTCACGGGGGCGACGGCGGCGGCGAGGGGAGGGGAGCATGGGGTACGTGCTGACCTGGGGAATGCGATGGCAGAGTCGGGGAGGCACGGGGATGGCTGAGGGGGTGTGGCCACGGCGACCGGTGGTGGGGAAGAAGAGCTCGCGGTGGCCGGGCTTCTCGGCGACGAAAAAATGAAATTGAGTTGGGGGATTGGAAGAGGGGATTTGGGAACGCGACATGACACTGCTAGAGGAGCAAAATATTGATCGAAGATGGAGATCGATGATGAGGCGGTGTGGCTGGCTTTGAAGAAGAAAGAGAAAGATGACGGTGGGGTGTTTTCAGGGGGAAAGGGGGAGGAGAAGAGGAAGGAGAGGAAGAAGGAGAGGCACGACCACCTTTCATAGAGGGAGAAGGGGGGCAGCGCGGCATGGGTAGGCGGAGGGCTCGGGGAAGCACAGGGCATGGGTGCATGGGTAGGCGGAGCGAGTGAGGGGAGGCCAGGGATTTGGCACAGCAGGAATCCAAGGCGCGGAGCTCACCGAGATAGACGACGGGAAATCGGGCGCAAAGCGCGCTCGGTTTGGACAAAGCAGCACTCAAAGGAAGAAGATGAAGGAAGAGAGAGAAAAGAAAGAAAATAAAAGAAAAAAAAACCAAAAAAAAAATAAATAAATTTTAGAATATTTAAGAAAATACCATACAAATCCTTGAAACCTAAAAAGATTGAATAAAAAAATTTGAATTTAATTGAAGTTTATTTTAATCATTTAAAATGTTTTAAATGCTGAAATTCAATTTAAATTTTTTAAATTAATTCAATAAAATGCAAAAACTCCAAAAGAATTCCATGATTTGAATTATTTTTTTACAAGAAAGTGAAAAGAAATAAATTAAACAAATTCCAAGAAATAGCAAAGAACTTGGAAAGCTCAAAAATTCAGAGAATCAAATAAACCAATTTTTAAATTAATTGAAGTTTGATTATTCATATTAAATTATTTTTATTCTCTAACATTTCAAGTTAAGCTTTAACAATTCAATAAAATCAAATAGTTATTTTTATTTTAAATTTTTTCAAAAAGGCCTGAAAATTAGGATGTTAGACAGTTTAGTTGTCTACCATAACTAGTTTTAGTTGAAGGCTAGCTAGAATATGTTGGTATGTCATTACACATAGGACCTGTGCAATAATTAGTAACACTACTACTTAGTTAAGTGCTACGGCTAGGATTAAGTAGACGTCATTCAGCTAAACAACTCGAAAGCAAACTAGGACCTTTGATTATGATGGTGTCAAACCATCAAATTGACACTTTGATAAGAAGTAGCCATATAAGCAGTAAGGAATGTTTAGGTGGCTATTAACCCTAGGTCATTAACAATGACTGGGTTGAGAGGTAGCTCATTCAACAAGCACAGTTTAATGAAAACATGATATGTCGGCTATGCCTCACGCATAACTAGGTCTTACCTAGAACTAGAAGCTAAACTATAAACTTCATAGTATATAAGATTATTAGTACTATTAGATAGTCATGAAGGTTAGTAGTAGCTATGTCATGACCTCATGCTAGTTAATCAGAACCAAAGTCGATGGGGGTAATCACTGAACAAGGAATAGGTAGATGTAAGCACGTAGGCCTTACCTAGGGAACAAGTAGTTATCTACTTAACTAGGAGTAGTCTTTAGCAGGTGCTGAAGCTAAGGATCAACCTAGTGTGATAGGTTACTTTAGTGCATGCCAAGCCACGTAGGTAGTAAGACTAAGTATAGATCACCTCAAAGGTGAAGCCCAAACCGCAGACACCACTAAAGATGTAAGACTGATGTCTATCCAATGCTTGAAAGTTCCAACTAAGGCTTATGGAAATTTCTTGATAAATATAAAATAATAAAAGGAGTCATTAAGTAACTAGGCCCCATATGTCCCCATATGTCGATGAGACTTATGTCTACCAAGAGCAAACCCTGTACCTATTCATAAGTCTCACTGACTATCATGGAACTTCCTCGATAAATAGGAAATAATAACAAAATAAATCATTAAATCAGCTAGATGCCACGTGGGAGTAGCGGTGAGATGTTCACAAGTGGGTGATAATAGTTCAGCAAGTGGGTGATAATAGTTCAGCCACCAAACAACATCACCTAGGCTCTAGCTATCATCCATCGCTATTCGCTCCCAGTAAAAGGACACCTCGTGACCCAAATGTGGATTAGAGAACCCTACCTAGAAGGTGATCTCCCCCATCTAGGTAACCGATGAGGAATATTCCCATGAATATTTTCTTCCTCCCGTTGGAGTCCTAGCTCCTTGCACCAACGTACTTTTCGAGAGCCAGATCCCTCTCGTCCTCAGTCCGGATCAAATGGTTACCTAACCCAAAGTTTGACTATCAACTCAAAACCCTACCACTAGACCAAACAAATAGAGTTTGGATCTATCTACTTTGGTCTAAAGTATTTCCTTCATTCCTCATATCACTGGATGTATTTCATTCCGTCTGAAGTATTTCCTTCATCAACTTCCTTGGATATACTTCGCTTGAAGTATTTCCTTCATCAACTTTCTTTGGATATGCTTCATCTGATGTATTTCCTTTATCAACTCCACTTAGTAGGTTTAGTTTCATCTGTAGTACTTCCTTCTTTCAAAGCTACCCTTAGGGTATTTAGTTTTGTTTGAAGTATTTCCTGCTTTAAACACTCTTGGGTTTATTAACTTTTATTTGAAGTATTTTCTTATGTTTCAAGTGCTTTGGATTTATTGGATTTCATTTGATTATATTCAGGTATTCTTGCGTTCAATCGTACTTTGCGTAGCTAGAATATGAAGCCATGACGAAGTAGCAGTCCGAGATAGAACAGGAACAAGACCAAGGTTTTCAGAACATTTAGTAAGGCGAGTCAACACTTTGATCATGTTGAACATACTTTCAAAAATGCAAATATATTGATTTAAATTATGAAATTGCATTGCTATGATTTATACAACTATGTTGATCTAGCTTATAGTTAATACCTTAATGATAATTGTGTATAACCTTCCCATCCTTAAACTTGGACACTATCTTTGTCACCCTAGTAATAATGGTATACATGACTAGTTAGTAAGTCTGTATCTAAGTGTCATGTTTAGCCTTGCTTAGATACATTGACATGTGGGCAATGCTTTGCCTCGACAACTTTCAAAACTCAAAACTGGATTTGGGAAGTCAAGCCTGGAGCCTGACTGGTATGTTGAAAAGAGAGAGATTTCAAAAGAGAAAACTTGCAAATTATTTTTAGACTTGGGCGGGTGGAAAGAGTGGTGGATGCATAAGGGAGTATGCCGGGATGGGTATGGGGAAGAACCTCCAAGTCGATTAAGGACCGGTTCCTGTGATGATCTCTCGAGCACTAAAATAGTGCACTAAAACAATGCAACCACAAGTCTACCATGTGTATGACCTGGCTCACTAATTTGCTTCACCTCAGCACTACTTCATCATCCCGTGAAAGTGGCGTGGTTATACTCATAGGAAAATGTAGGACCGGAATGGCGATTAGAGGGGGGGTTGAATAGGAGCACTGTCTCACTTTCGTCTTTGATCGAATTCAACACTATTTTCTCTTCAATGGCTACGAGAGCTATGAAGATCAATATACAAGCATAGCGGAAGACATGTATTGAATCCAATCAAAACCCCAAAGAAAATAGACCAAAATCACCAGAAGCTCAAAACCAAATAAGTTGGGTGGTCTGACCTCTCGAATGGGTGGTCTGACCTTTGGCCTAGCATCATGAACAGTAAAAACAGCCTAAACGCAAAATCACAAAATGGTCTAACTTTTGATCCACAGCTCCACACCTCATAAAACTTGAAACAAACCTTCTCTAGGATGTCAGGAACCTATGTCAATCAAGGATCTTGAAGATCATTGCCAAAGTTCCGACCTTTTTCAGATTGAGTGAAGATTGCTTCAAAACAGAGTCAAAACCAAAATCTGATATAAAAAAACTTGCTCGTGGGTAAAAGATGATCAAGATGATCTTTGATGTATTCCCACATGTCACAGCAAACAAGATCTAGACAAGAAATCAAAGGAAAACCAAAAACTCAAGGAAAGCCTCAAAATCACAAAAGAGAGAGCATGAACACGAAGAGACTCATCTTGAGGAATCTTGCTTGGATTGATTTTGGTTTACAGCCACTCCATCCCGGAGGACAAAAGCTCAACACTTGAGCACACAAATAATCCAACTCTCTAGAACCCTAACCTCTCCACTTTGCTATCCCTAAAAACAAATTAGGGTTTCTCCAAATGCCAGGGTTGGAACGTGCTCATCCACCACCCTTCCATATTTATAGTGGAGGTTAACTTCTAGAGGAAGCCATCTAAACGGGCATCCGTTAAGCCCACACACAAACGAGTTTCACTTGCACATAACAAAACGTCGTCTTCAACTACTCTTGACCTAAACCACTTCTCCTTGCACCATCTTGCGCTGCGGTTTAGCCAAAAGCAGTCTGTCGCACCGAATTGCCCGTTCGGTCATCCTTGTCCATTTTGCACCATGCTTGAGTCTATTGACCTCACCTGGCATCCTTGATCGTTCTGGACCTCAGCTCTCCAAGCCTAGTCCTGATCATCACCGCCGTTGACTGCGTTGACCTCGAAGCCTCCTACACAACAATAGACCATGAAATCGATACCGGGAACAAGTTTTTCGCAACTTGACCTACGTTAGTTAAAACATTCATCATGCAACACATGCATCCACGACCACTGTCTACGACTAGTTCCATAATGTCTATGACCAGATTCAGCTACAACCACGTGCAGGCGAAACCTTCTACAACCACGTAGCACTCGTGATGAACAGTACGCGAGATGAATAGTACTTAGAGCTACAGTGTTTGGTGAACAGTGTGATGAATAGTACTCATAGCTACAATACTCAGCGAACAGTGCTCGTAGCTTCCGACCACACAGTACTCGTCGCTAAAGTACTCATAGAAACAGCACTCGACACTCAGAGCTACAGTGTTTAGTGAATAGTGCTTAGATGAATAGTACTCATAGCTACAGTCTTGGTGAACAGTACTCGCAGCTTTCGACCACACAGTACTCATAGACACAACACTTGGCACTCCGAGCTACAGTGTTAGGTGAACAATGCTCGAATGAATAGTACTTATAGCTACAGTACTTGGTGAACAGTACTCGTATCTTTCGACCACACAGTACTCGAAGTCTTCGACCACTCAATAAAAGTAGCAGCGATTTAACAGAACTTTGTTGGAAACGAGTGTTTCAACAAACCTTCAACAATATTGCCAATTGTAACATCATCATAAGATCATGAGTATATCCCCATGATATCCACAGAAAACCACCTGGAGGGCCGCGTGGCTATAAGGCACAAGAAAACCACTATAGCGCAAGAGGGGGCCTCCGGGGTTATCACCTTTGGCAGCGAAACCTTAGCGGGTGGGGTCGTGTTGGGGTGGGGGCATTTGTAAAGGCCTTGGGAAGATTTTCTTAGGTCCCATGCCTACGACAACGTGATGACATTATAAGATAATCGACTCTTGTGTAAAACTACAGAGTGCAAAACTACAGAGTGTAAAACTGTTCGGATAGCCGTGCCCACAGTCATGGGCAATGCCGAGAACTTGCTTAATTACATTTTAAGTTTTACAAAATGATTTGTGGATGGGATGAAAAGTTGGGTTGGAACTTTTAACATCCCAAATTTTGGTCTATTTTTGAAGTTTTAAAAACAAAAATAACCATTTGAAATTGTTTTGTTAAAGTTAAAGCTTAATCTGAATTTTCATGAATCAAAAAGGATTTAATATGATTAATGTCAACATCAACTATTGTTAAAATTATTTTATTTGGGTTCTATGTGCTTGGATATATTTTCTAGATTTTTCAAGAATTTTTTTGAGTTCACTTGCTATTTTCTATTTGATATTTGAATTTGCTGTATTTTCAAAAATAGAAAAAAGCTATTATTAAATCTCAGAAACCTCTTGGGCTCAATTCCTAACCCTTGGTCCATTTCTATTCCCTCAGTAGCCCAACCCGCTCGGCCTCTTTCTTTCCGCCAGCCCGCTCGCACCCGTCCCCTTTGTTTCGCTGCCAGGTGGACCCCACCACCATCGTCCTCCTCCTCACTCCTTCTCCTTCCCCACACGAGTTCATCCAAACTGCCATGGCTGAGCTCGAAGCTCTATGTGGCGCAACATATGTCCAACTTGGGGATTGTACCAAACTCAATCTCTCATCTCCCCCCGTCCGTATCAAACCAAATCGCATCCCGTATCCCTTTCTATCTCTAAAAATCGTAGGGTCCTAGATCAACCCAATTTGGGGATTTCTTATCCAAGCACACTCTCGCGGTATAAATAGCGCCCTAGGGTTTGCCTTGTCCTCCTCATCCCAAAACCCCCATCCATCTCGCCCCGAAAGCCCTAGCGCAGCCTCAATTCGAGTTTTAGGGTTTCGTCGCCGCAGCTCGCAATCTTGAATTCTGCCGCCGTCGATCGTGCTCCACCTCCGTGGATTGCACCGCCAACTTCCTCTTCATCGGAGCCACCTCAAGCACCCTTCCCCGACCTCAGAGCACCATTGTCGCCCGTTCCCGGCAAAACCCGTTCATCGTTCTCTGCTCTGGCAACGATTCCGACCATCAGGACCAAGACCAATACCAGGTTGTGTGCAATAGCAAGACCTACTCATTGCACGCATTCACCGCCGATGCGGCGTCGTCGTTTGCCGTTGCCGGTCAAAACCAAGATTGTCGTCGTCGATCTGACATCATCCGATGATGTGGCTGTCCACGTGTGTCATCGAGTCAGCGTCCATCTCAGCCCCGTGCTTCCATGGCATCCCCTTCATCCCTCGCGTGGCACAACCGCATCCTAACCCCAGATCCTAGCTCGGTAGACTTGGTCTACCGTGAGCCATCTCGCTGACGCGTGGGTCCCACATGTCAGAGGAATTTCTAATTTCCTTTTATTTTTCTTTTCGGCTGATATTCCTCCGCTGATGTCAGCTGACGCAATAATTGTTTTTCCTTCAGAAAAATAATTCAAGTAAATCTATAAATCCTGATTTTCAGTATTTTATGTGATTTCAATCTTTCACAAGCCATATCTTTTTCATCTGAACTCCGATTGAGCTCATTCAAATTTCTAAATTCATATAAATTCAATATCTACCTATCTAAGATTTTTATTTAATTTTTGAAGTTTGTTTTATCTCTATTTTGTATTTATTTGGTGTATTTGCTATGTTTACGAGTAGACGTTGATACTTTGGGAAGTTTTGAGCAAGGAGTACACTAAGATCAAGATCAATCCCAGGATTTATTCCAAGGCAAGTCATGGTCCTTTGATCATATTGAACCTATGATTTCAAAAGTATATTATTTTATACAACTGCATGCTATCTTTATATCAATTGTTTTGGGATTAGCTATCACCTGTTGTCATTATGCCTCCATTGAATATTTGAATACCTTGCATCCATTGTCACCATAGCATGGTTAATTCTAGTTGGACATAATTGTATCACCAACATGGGTATCGTGTTAATGCTTAGTTCAGCGTTGTCACGATGGGTTCATTATCACATGTGTCATAATAATTAATCTTGATTTAATGAAATATGGAAACATGGTGGTTAGCCACTGTTGTTAAAATTGTGTACCATGACAGGGTATGTCATTGGTCTTGGATAAAAAAATGATTTTCACTCAGGCGAGCGGTTGAGCAGTGAGGGTGTGGATTTAACACGTTGTGGGTTTGTGATAGACTCGCCTGAGTAACTTATCAAGGACTTAATCTTGTGCACCATTGAACTGAGCCTTATCGTACAACCACAAGCCTGGTATGGGACGGACCTAACTTAGTAAGTTACGGAGTTTTGACATTGACTACTCAGGTAGTATATGAGTGGAGGTGTGTACCCTATTAAGGTCACATCTATGGGCGAGGTTATCATCTCCAGGTCCAACGGTGTGTGTCAAACCAACGGTGAGGTTGGGGTGATAGTATGCACAACGGGAGAGTCAATTGTCTAGATGAAATTTCTGAAAGGTTTTGTCATGATTGGTGATCGCTACACTGGTTATATCTTGTGGGTAAAGTGTACAACTTCTGTAGAGTGTTAATTGATCTATTCAAATAGTCGAGTCCTCGGTTATGGACATGTCTAGGGATTTCACACGAGAGATAGAGTTTCTTTATAAAATGAGTCGAAGTGTGAATGGGAAGTTCACTTGATGAATATAATGTTCGTTGGTGAATGGGTAATTCACTTGATGGTTTGTCTCGGGAAGTGAATGGGGAGTTCACTAGTTGTTTCAAAGCAATTGTTTACTTATTTATTATTCTTTTCAATTACGCATTTTAATCTATTTATTTTATTTATCGTTAATGTTGCTTTATACAAAAGAACCATACAGCTAACCTTTGTTCAAGCCCTGCATGAATACTATATGCATACTATTTCTCCACGACTTGCTGAGTACTTTATGTGCTCACGGCTTCAATTTCTGTGATTCAGTTGAAGAATACCAAGCTGCTCAAGAGTTCTTTGCCAAGGAGTACCATGAAGGTTTTGTGGATTAGGATGTGTTCTCCACTCGATTGCCCGTGGCATGTTGATTGACCATTTCAAGATTTTCGTTCCACTGCAGGAGTTTATTTGTTTCTTTAGCCCTACGTGGCAAGTTAAGTAAACGTTGACCATAAGGTCTCGTTATTATTATTATTTGTTATTTTGAGATTTTTTTAGTTAAATCGAATAAATGGATGGTATTTCATCACTATTTTCTGTGTGAGCTATCTACTGATCTGGGACTAGTTCAGAATAAACAGAGGGTTCCTAAATCATATTTTTGGGTCCTGATAGAACCCGAGGATTTGGGTTGTCCTGGTTGGAGTCAGTGGAAAGTATTGGGTGCATGCAACTGTGGGATTCGCAAGGTGGATGCGGTTCGGGATTCACGGACAGGTAAAGCCTAGAAATTGGCAAGAGGGTGCGCCCTGGGGATCAAGGGTGGTGCGGCCACAGGATTCGAGGGTTTGGTCACCTGGGATTCGTGGGTGGTCCAGCCTGCGGGAGTTAGGGGGATTGTGACCTAAGTTTTGCCAGGGGTGCAGTCAAAGTTTCACCGGGTGGTGTAGCCAAAGAATCACCAGAGGCATTCAGCCCAGAATTTCAGGGGTAGTCCGGCCAAAATTGCCGGATGGTTGCAGCCTTGGGATCGCCGGGTGGATGTAGCTCTGGAAAATGATATAGCATGAGGTGAATGGAACATTCGCTACTATTATACAAAAACACTGGATTTCATCAAAACTTGTGTTAGTTAAAATGCTAGGTCTCAGGATGTGCTACTACATTATCTATTTCAATGAGTGGCTTTATGCAAACAAAAGAACCACAAGCCATTCCTTTTATCAGCCTTGCATATTATATAACTGCATTATGTGTGTTGGCTCACGAGTATGGTTGTGTACTCATGCTCGCTCAATAGTATTATTCAGTAAGTATAAAAGGAGAAGGCTATATGGACACTCATGCACATTTGTAAAGACTGAAAGACAAGAAGGCCAAGGACTAGGTCGCGGACCCCAGTCGATTGCTTGTGGGTATATCATGAGGGTTCCATGTGGTGTACTTTTATTCTACTTCTGCTGCTATTCTTTGAAGGGTATTTGGCCTACCGGTCATTCCACAAGTCAAAAGTCGTAAGGTATATTTATATTTTATTTATTATTATGAAATAGCCTTACATATTCATGATATGTGATTGATATGCAATGATGTAACTGTGGGCACTAGCTACTGATCCAGGGACTAGTGTTGTGAACACAAAAGATTCTAAATTTCAAATTTAGGTTCTGACAAATTCGTTTTCCCCCCAACCTCCTGCGAAAAATTGAATCTCTTCATAGCTTCTCCCAATAGATCGTTGTGTCTCACAAGAAAACAATCTTCTACTTTGAAATTTCTAGAATCGAACAACTCTCTCCGAATCCAAACGAGAGTAGTAGCGGAGGAATTTGGAACCCTAGATCCAGGGCAAGCGCGAGGCGAGGGGATTACCCACAGTTGACCATAGAAATCCTCCACCACCTCATCGTCCTCTAAGCAATCATGAAGCATGGCCATCTGGGAGTCAGGTCTATCTCTAAAACCCATGTGTTCATCATGGCAAAGGGCCTCATTGAAATCGCCACAACAGATCCATGGACCATTCCATTGGGCATGCATGAACCTGAGAAAACCCTAGAATTCGTGTCTATGTTCTCTTCTAGGTTCACCATAAACAAAGGTAGCACGCCATGTTGCACTAGACTCTGTTGACACAAGCACATCGATATAATGGGAATTATAATCTTTCATGCTGCATCAAAAAAAGTGCAACGCCGCCACTAAGGCCTACACAACTGACTACAAAACAACTCAAGTAACCCAATGACGGCACATGAAGTTTCAAACTTTATTATCCCTCATCTTAGTTTCATACAAGAAGAGGAGGGAAGGACGGTAAGTCTTCACTAACCAGCGAAGCTCGCCAACTATCAAGTCCGTCCCCAAACCTCGACGGTTCCAACACAAGAGACTCAATGCATGTGGCGGGGCTATTCCACAGCCATCACTAGATCCACCGATCGAGTTGAAGCATCTGTCAAGTCCTTTTTTAGTTTCTTATTGGAATCACAACTTTCCTCCTCACCGTTAGTACTAGGCTGCTCTATGTCTCCCAAGGCTGAGGTTGTACCTTTCTGCACCACTGTAAGAGCCAAAGAAACTCCCCCCTAAATAGCAGGAGCAGGAGTAGAAGAGTCCTTCTACCTATACTCCTTGTGTTGTTTGCGCTTATGCCCCACAATGTTCTTCTTGTACTTCTGAACATGGTAAAGATTCTTCCTAGTAGCAGCACTTGTGCGGATCATCACATCAACAGTTTTTGAAACTGTCCTATTACCATCACCTCGGCCATATGTCTTGACCAGCAACGTGTCCTTGTTTGGATTAGCATGCACACCCCGGCTAGAACTAGAGCTTCCAGCCCCTGGTGATTTCGAGTGATTAAAAGTACCACCCAATGGCTCCTTTTGATCATGAGCAGCAGAGCTACAATCCATAGAAAATGAAATATTGCCGAACTGTGCACTTGACGAGACCTTCTTGCACGTAATCGACACACTAAGACGGTCACTAGAGTACAGTAGCTTCCCATCAACATCCTATTCCCCCGACGTCGGACATTCCAAGCAGGAATGCCCCAAACGGCTGCACGAGAAGCAGTAGAGTGGGAGGTGCTCGTACAAGACATCTTACCAATTCATTGTCTTCCTGCGATTCAAGTAAACAGTAATGCCCCTCAAGAGAGGTTTGTCGACATCCACTTACACATGCACGCGCATGTAACATCCCAATATTAGACTTGTGTTTAAATGTAAAAAAATGAGTAGAAATTAAAACTTTTTCTTACATCTGGTATTTCCTGTTGTGCCAAACAATTACTGTGCAAGGAATATTGGAAATACAAAGTCACAAGTCACTTTTGCCCTATTTATGTTCTACCAAAAACATTCTTGTCAAATGTTTTGATCATCTCCTGGAAATACTTTTCCCAAGTACTAGGATTGGTGTGTAACCCCTCTGAAAAGTTTCACAATTTTTGGAAATTGTTTGAACACTTGGGAGGCAAGTCAACCCAATTCAAATCCTGGTCAAACTTTGGATCAGCACCTTACAGAATTTTTAGAGGAAGTTTTGCAACACCAAAACCTCTGAAAACTTTATGCAAGGTCAACTTTTGAGTCAACAAGCTCCTGTAAAATTTTCAGAATTTTTGGAGTCATTTTGCTACCTCAAACAATTTCCCCTAAGTTCAGCTCTTCTAAAAACCAGAAATTAAAACTCTGGTTCGAGTCAGACTCGAGCCCGAGCCCAACCCAATCGACTCGGGTGGACCAAGTCTTCATGCCGCACCCGAGCTCGATCCTGAGCAACTGTGTGTGAGCCGTCGGATGTAAAATCAAACGTTCACGACCTCCCCGGGTGCGCTAACCTACTGAGGTTGGAAGTGCTCGTGGCCGTCCATCGCTGATCCAAAGGCTCACGACCTCCCGCGACCTCTCTCTCTGCTTTTAAAGCTCCAGAGCCGTTGCGATCTGAGCCTTTCGTTTTCAATCTAACGGTCCAAAATCACCCGAGCATTTCTCTGGTCATCTTCAACCTCGGAATCGTGCGTGAGCAGTACCTTGAGTATAGAAGTGTCATTTCATGCTCCCTACGGCCGTCCTAGTGACATTAAGAGTTGTGGGAGACATGATTCGGCAGTGCCATGCCCTTACCTACCCTCTTCCACCTTTTTCGCTTTCGGCATTGTCTCGAGCCATGCTCCTTTTGTCCCCCGAAGGACTCCTTGTCAAACCCTAACCCTTTCAAAGCTTTTTAAGCACCCCTCATACCTCCTGGTCCTTCTTTAGACCACCCTCCAGCTCCATTTTCAACTTTGGAGCTTAATACTTCAAAATCCGACAATCCCCATTGTTGGCCCGAAAAGCTTCTTTGGTGTTCTTGGTGCTCCAGTGGTTCTCCCCTACAGATTTTTGCACCATTCCTACCTCCTTACCATCTTGAACATATCCCCTCACTTAATTTTGGATTTGATTCACATGATCTGTCCAATTTGGGGTTTGTTCAAATTCTACTAATTTGGGCATCTTCTTCCTCACTGTGAGTGGCCCATTTTCAAATTAATTGCTCCAAGAGCTTCGTGAACCTTATTGAAGCTCTTTTGATACTTGGGTGCCACTCATTTTGCTCGGTGCCATTTTCCACCTTCTTCTTCAAGTCCGTGAGCTTCTTCTTGTGCAAGTCCTCTCCGACCATTTTTAGAGCTTCCCTCCATCCAGGTAGTCCCTTGTTAGTCCATAGTCGTGTGGGGTACCATTTCTTGAGACCACCCCGAAGCTTTCAGCTGTTTTCAAGTTCTAGTACTTAGCCTTTTTTTTGTTTTCCGGCTAGCCGGCGTTTAGAGCCACCACCGTCGGTGAGGTTGCCACCACTAGGTTCCTACTGCTATTACGAGTCCATTCCAGCTCTTGCTTGGCGCCGCCGCGGCCAGGATCGCCGGCGGCAAGCCGGGGAAGTCACTTGGATGTTGTCGGGAGGAAACTTCCGTTTTCGCCATTATATTAGGGCACATTTAAGTCTAATGATTTTCAATCATCGGGGATCTGAGCTTGTCTTAAAGCCGCGCCCGTGAGCCACTGTCTCGTGGGCCCGAGCCCTTTGAAACCCCGCGGCGTTTCCCCGCGCTCCATTAATGGTTAAGACCAGGATTTATTGAGTTCTCCCCGTTAGCACTGTCGGAAAGGTCCATTCGAGGCCACTGACACGTGGGCCTCAACCTACTGTTGTCGGAATCTAAGCCACCGCTCAGACCACCCTCACGACCTCCCAGTTTGATCTCCACCGTTTAGGACCTCCTTAGAGTTAATCAGGGCCGCAGGACCACCTCAGGGTCCTCTTTGCAAAAAGACCTCCCACTGGTCCTTGTTCGGAGAAGCTAAGTCACAGGACCTCTTTTGGGCAGATCTGGACCGTTGAAGACCTCCCCGTGGAGATCGTAGTCGTCCAGACCTCTCTCTATAAAACCTTATCTCTTTAGACCTCCCTCGCCTCGATCTGGACCGTTCAGACCTCCCAGATCCATCTCGAGCCGCCCGCACCTCCTCCCGCTAAAACCCCGCCGCATCGGACCTCCTCGACAATCTGGATCGTTCAAGACCTCCCGGAGATCTTGACCGTTCCGACCTCCCTTCCTTAGATCTTACCGCTCGGACCTCCTTCGCTGATCGTGACCGTTAAGACCTCCCTTGGGAGATCTTAGCCGTCGGGACCTCCTCGGTGGTCTTAAGCCGAGGACCTCTCCGGAGATCTAGACCGCCGGGACCTCCCGAGAAATCGACCGCCCGCACCTCCTCCGTTGGATTGGAGTTCTAGGACCTCTCTTAGTGCTCGGGACCGCCAGATCTTGATCTGACGGTCACGACCTCCTAGGCGCGCGAGGAGCTCCTCTCGCATGCGCTGTGCGCCCATCTGGTCGTAGCCGTTGGATCTCATCTCAACGGCCACGACCTCCCCTTTTTCGTTAAGCCGGTTGGACCTCCCGAGAGCTCCAGTTTTCTAAGTCTTTTGTAGATTCAAATTTCTTAAGTGCATAAGTTGGTCATTTTAACTCCTTTTTGAATGTTTCAAATTACAGTAGCTTTGTGGTAGGATAAATTTTAATTTGAGATTGTATGTGGTCACTTTTCTAGGCTGGAATTTAGTAAATGTTGCAGTAGAAGTTTGAATGAAATAAGGGTTAGGAAAATCACTTCAAAATTTGTAGAACATATAACTTTATGTGTGTAACCCCAATTTGAGCAAACCCAAGTCTGTAAAATCCCTCTGGTAATGTACTTTAACTTAGCATAGGTTTTGTTCATGTTTATATTCCTGTAGAGTGGTATATGCTAGTTTTACAAATTAAGAAAATCATAACTAATTCATTTTAACTCCAAATTGTGCAAACTCAACTTTGCTGTTCTTAGGATGACCTTAGCTACCTACCATAAAAATTTCAGATTCCAGATCATTCTAGAAATTTTTGCCATAAATAGTAACCGAAATTAATTTAATTAGGATTTTTCAGGCTGAGAGAACTTAGTTTAGCCATAACTTTTTCATGCTAAGTCCAAATGAAGTAATTCTTGTTCCTAAAATTGTCTAAAATCAACCTCTAGCTACTGTATAAATTTTGTGAGATTTGGATGTCTTTTGCTGTTGAGTTTTGTTTGGTATTCTTCGTTCTTATTGGTTTTATCGTATTTTCGCGTTAGGTTCCGAAGAGTTTAGTGAACCTGAGAATCCTCCTCTGTAGCAAGAACAAATCCAGCAAGGCAAGCAGTTTGATCATGTTAATCCTTATATTTTTAAGTATTTATGTTGTTTACAAATTCTATGTATGCATTGCTAGTTTGTGTTAAACTATTGTCGTTAGTTGACCTAATAGATGCATTTCCTTAGGCAAATAATTATTCTCTACTACCGTGAGCCTAGGTTATTGCTGTGATTAGAGCTCGTGGATGAGCTCTTGTCACTTAGTAGTTGCGAATTAATTGCTTAGCCATGCTTAGCTTCCGGTAGAAATGGGCGGTTATCGACTTGTCGATAACCTTGATCACATAAAACTTATTATGAATTATGATTTCAGCCTTGTGCCATGTCTACTTATGAAAACTAAAACTGAAAACAAAATGATTTAGACTTGGGCACAATGGTATGTTGGTGTGCTTGTGGGTGTGACTAGAATGGTGCCCGGGTTAACAAGGACCGAACATCTTGTTACACTAAACCAAGTATTTTAGCGTGCTAACCACACTAGAGGGTATGGGACCTCTCTTGACTTAGTACTTTGGCGTGTATTGGCTTCGGGTCGCAGGGAGTCGCAGGAGGGATGGTGCTGGGAGCATTGTAGTGTCCGAAAGGCTTCCCCCGTGATGGCTGGTTGTCTTTCGGCTTGCAATGTAAGCATATGGGTTTCTATCCATACGAGCGGCTCGTAGTTAATGCACAATATTGGAAAGTGTCTCGTAGGATTTAGCCGTGCCGGCATACCTTCGGAAGTGTGCTCTGTGGCTTAAAGGCGGTCTGAAGTGTGGGTACATTGGTACACCCTGCGCAGGTTAAAACTATTCGAATAGCCTCGTCCTAGGTTATGGACACGCTTGGCAAGGTCTTTCAAGAGTTAGACTACAACCTTTTAATTAAAACTTGATGGGTGGTACGAATCGGGGATTCATGCTATGTTGTGGTGGCTATTGGGATAGTCACTTCCAGGTGGTTACTTGTATTTATTATTAATTCGTTGTTATATTCAACATCAAAACAGATTTGCAAACTTGCTTTTAACTGTATTACATTATTGCAAATAAAGTTGGCTTTGTGCAAAATGAGACATATAACCTCCACTTAAATAAGCCTGCATGTAGCATATGAATAGGTCTGCTATTCCACACGTCAGTCTTGCGAGTACCTTGTGTACTCATTGTTCTTGCTTAAATGTAAATTGTTGCAGAGGAAGAAGGTGAGCTCGATGGGTCTCACTTTTGTGAGCTGTGTTGTGGTAGTCTTCGTGGCGACTAGCTTGGCGGCCCGGTCGGTTGCCTTGTGGGTTGTGTGGCTAACCGGTCGACTTTTGTAATAGCCATCTTATGACACCTTTTGCTTCCGCTGTCATTCTTGTATATTGTGTCATTTAGCCGGTCGGCTCTTTTGTAATAACTTTACTTTATGTATGTCGTTGTTGAACTTAGTGTTAAATGTTGTATGGAAATGATGTATAATTTTGTGATGATGAGCATGTGCTGCAATTCTGGGAAGCATATGTCCATCGAGGCTTAGGATATTTAATTAGTAATGCTAGAACCATATGGAGGTTAAGTGTTACTAGTTAAATACCCCGGGTCCTCACAGAGTTGGTATCAGAGCCATAATGACTGTAGAAACCCCTAGCTTGGTCGTCCTTAGTATATTTTGAAAACTTACTTTCTAAATATCAAATGATTCATGAAAATCTTAAGTAGGCTCTCAGATTTTACTTCTTAGCTATCTTAGCTTGCTCATCTCACCTTATTCTTGATTAAATTTGGAAAATGGTTTTCCCTCTCATCTTCTTTTCAAAGATAGACGTTTTATTGATTAAACTAGTTTTGGGAGAACCATGAGAGCTTTAAATTGAGTCTTGGTTGTTTTGGAGCGAAGATTAGGAGATGCTGGAAGTGAAGACTTTGGCCTACCGGTCATTCCATAAGTCAAAAGTCGTAAGGTATATTTATATTTTATTTATTATTATGAAATAGCCTTACATATTCATGATATGTGATTGATATGCAATGATGTAACTGTGGGCACTAGCTACTGATCCAGGGACTAGTGTTGCGAACACAAAAGATTCTAAATTTCAAATTTAGGTTCTGACAAATTCGTTTTCCCCCCAACCTCCTGCGAAAAATTGAATCTCTTCATAGCTTCTCCCAATAGATCGTTGTGTCTCACAAGAAAACAATCTTCTACTTTGAAATTTCTAGAATCGAACAACTCTCTCCGAATCCAAACGAGAGTAGTAGCGGAGGAATTTGGAACCCTAGATCCAGGGCAAGCGCGAGGCGAGGGGATTACCCACAGTTGACCATAGAAATCCTCCACCACCTCATCGTCCTCTAAGCAATCATGAAGCATGGCCATCTGGGAGTCAGGTCTATCTCTAAAACCCATGTGTTCATCATGGCAAAGGGCCTCATTGAAATCGCCACAACAGATCCATGGACCATTCCATTGGGCATGCATGAACCTGAGAAAACCCTAGAATTCGTGTCTATGTTCTCTTCTAGGTTCACCATAAACAAAGGTAGCACACCATGTTGCACTAGACTTTGTTGACACAAGCACATCGATATAATGGGAATTATAATCTTTCATGCTGCATCCAAAAAAGTGCAACGCCGCCACTAAGGCCTACACAACTGACTACAAAACAACTCAAGTAACCCAATGACGGCACATGAAGTTTCAAACTTTATTATCCCTCATCTTAGTTTCATACAAGAAGAGGAGGGAAGGACGGTAAGTCTTCACTAACCAGCGAAGCTCGCCAACTATCAAGTCCGTCCCCAAACCTCGACGGTTCCAACACAAGAGACTCAATGCATGTGGCGGGGCTATTCCACAGCCATCACTAGATCCACTGATCGAGTTGAAGCATCTGTCAAGTCCTTTTTTAGTTTCTTATCGGAATCACAACTTTCCTCCTCACCGTTAGTACTAGGCTGCTCTATGTCTCCCAAGGCTGAGGTTGTACCTTTCTGCACCACTGTAAGAGCCAAAGAAACTCCCCCCTAAATAGCAGGAGCAGGAGTAGAAGAGTCCTTCTACCTATACTCCTTGTGTTGTTTGCGCTTATGCCCCACAATGTTCTTCTTGTACTTCTGAACATGGTAAAGATTCTTCCTAGTAGCAGCACTTGTGCGGATCATCACATCAACAGTTTTTGAAACTGTCCTATTACCATCACCTCGGCCATATGTCTTGACCAGCAACGTGTCCTTGTTTGGATTAGCATGCACACCCCGGCTAGAACTAGAGCTTCCAGCCCCTGGTGATTTCGAGTGATTAAAAGTACCACCCAATGGCTCCTTTCGATCATGAGCAGCAGAGCTACAATCCATAGAAAATGAAATATTGCCGAACTGTGCACCTGATGAGACCTTCTTGCACGTATTCGACACACAAAGATGGTCACTAGAGTACAGTAGCTTCCCATCAAAATCCTATTCCCCCGACGTCGGACATTCCAAGCAGGAATGCCCCAAACGGCCGCACGAGAAGTAGTAGAGTGGGAGGTGCTCGTACAAGACATCTTACCAATTCATGGTCTTCCTGCGATTCAAGTAAACAGTGATGCCCCTCAAGAGAGGTTTGTCGACATCCACTTACACATGCACGCGCATGAAACTTCCCCAGCAACGCCCTTGCACATCCACATCTATCTTCTTCACAGCACCGACCTGCTCGGCAAGCGTCTTACCCTAGTGCTCGGTTGATGCAGGCATCTTTAACACTTATGCATCTTCTCCTATTGCCGGTGAGGCACAAACTAATGAGGATATCTCTATGACCAGTTCGGACGTCCCTACGACCAGTTCAGTACCAGCCGGTCCAATGACCAGAGCTCAAACCATGCTTCTAAACCAACGGCTGCTTTTATTTCTTAATGAATCTCCTATTGACTATACTGAGAATTGGCTACTACCTCATGCAAATACTTTATGCATTCTCAGATTCGAACATTATGAAGACTTTGGTTGCAAAGCAATGGAGGAGGACCTTGGAAGATCACAGGAAGTTACCTTTTGCTGTCTCGGTCAGGCTGTACGACCAGGTCTACCTGCTCTACGACTAGGTCTGCCAGCTCTACAATCAGATTTACAAGCTCTACGACCAGTTTTTGAAGATGTACGACCAGTTTTCCAAGGCTTACGACCAGTCTTAAGACCAGTCTTAAGACCAGTCCTACGATCAGTCATACGACCGGATCTACGACCAGTCCAATGACCAGGTCTACAACTAGGTCCATGACCAGGTCTTAAATAGTACTCGGTGGATGTCGTACTCGGAAGTAGCAGCACTCGGAGGGAGATGTGCTCGATAGGAATAGTGCTCGACGGCAACAGTACTCGTTACAAACAGTTTGTTTCGGTTAGGATTTGGAAATCAGAGTCCTTGTCCGACTCGATTAGTTGCACCGTCCCTAGAGTTTGGTAGCGTGACTTCGAGAGGTTTACTATAAATACCACTGTGACCCCCATGTATCCCTAATACCAGTTTATGCGCAAGATTGAAACATAGCTATCGCTTGTTCTTTCGAACCAGAGTTCATACGAGGACTTTGAGAGAGAATTGGGCGATCCATTGGTTCATCCTGCACTTCAAGATCAATCTGTCATTCCATTGGGAATTGGGGGCTTGGCGATTGTTGCTTGTGGTCACGCGACGATCATCTATCCGATGTGTTTTGGGCGATAACCAAAGAGTTGATGGTTCGTGCATTGGCGCGAGTGTTCAAATAACGTTTTCGTCAACTTCGCATCATCTATCTACGGTCCTCACTGAGAAGATCGGGCAACCCCCATATCATGTGGTATCAGATTCTAGGTTTACTTGGTGAGAGCTATTTACCCATAGTTTAGATTTGTTTTTCTGTCCTATAGTCCATTAAACTAAAAATTTGCAACACCAAAACCTTAGTTCAATCTGTTATTTCTTGTGAGTTTTGTTAAGTTTTCATCCATTAGAGTTTTATTTTTGTGCTGATCTTGTGTTTCCTTTGCGTAACTTCATCTTGTGTCTACTTAAATCATAGAAAATTGCTGATTGATTCCCCTCAATTAGCACCCAAAAAGAGTTTTTAGAAATTACCTCTTGGTTACTATCTGAGTTGGGTCTACAAATCTTCTTTCCGATATCTGTTTGGGGAAGTAGTGTTCGACTCAAACTGCAAGTTTATTCTTTCCAAAACTGCCTTGTTCCGACTTTCTGACTTAGTGTTCGGTTCGATTCGGGTTTCATCTTTAATCCTAGCCGGCCGAAACCTTTTGGTGATCTTGAGCTTTACTTATATCCTTTCTTCCTTGAGACTAGCTTTTGAATATTGCTTTTGGGCTACTCTTGGAATTAGTCTACATTTCTGACAATTTTGAGACTTGCAAATCAACGGATGAATCTACACCTTGTTCGGCCATTGCAAAAGAAGAAATCAAAAGGCAGCCGATTTGAAGAAAAAGCCACAGCTTGACAAAAGTATAAAAAAAGAAAAGAAAAGAAACCACACATACCTGTACCAAAATTTCTTTTCAGTGACCTTACCCATCGATGGAGGAAGATCTTGTGCACGCGGTTTGCGACAGCAAAGAGAAAAGAAAAAGTGCTGGCCGAAACTTAGAAAGTGGTAAACCCTAGTCCATATGTTCATATTGTGTATTTAATCTCTTTGAGCTCTCTTGTGCCCTTATTTCTTTGCAATTGGCTAGCGTCTCTCCTTCTCTTGGTGCAACACGAGCTGGTTGTTCTCCCTAGCTCGGTCCTTTGATTGCATTCGGTCCCATTTATCTTTGCATGTGCGTTCATACACTTCGCTTAAACCTTTTGGATCGGCACATAGGCAAAATACTCTAGCTTAGATCATTACTTAACTTTACAATACCTTGAATATCAGTTTGCATAGGTTATACACCTACCTTTCCAAGCTCCACATACACCCATTTGTGTACTCCCTTGCTGTTGGTTGCACTTTTACATTACTGGGTTAAGATCGTTCGTTGTCATAATTATCGTTTTACTGTCCTTAATTCACTTTGGAACAGTAAAGTTTTCTTGTGTGCAGGACAGTGCGTTGCGCGCGTAGAGAGGGATTTTTGTTTTACTAATGGGATATAATCTCGTTGCTGTTTGTGAGTTGTTGCCATGTCAGGTCACGAGGAGGTTCCACATAATCCGGAGGCACCAGTTACGTGGACGGAGTACACTCAGTTGCGCGAGATGCTACAAAAACAAATTCATGCTGGTGATACTGGTGTGCGCGATGAGCTCGGGGTAGTTCAGACGGGACTACACTCCCTGGGGGAAACCAGTCCAACGACCAAGTCTTAAACAGTACTCGGTGGATGTCATACTCGGAAGTAGCAGCACTCGGAGGGAGATGTGCTCGATAGGAATAGTGCTCGACGGCAACAGTACTCATTGCGAACAGTATGTTTCGGTTAGGATTTGGAAATCAGAGTCCTTGTCCGACTCGATTAGTTGCGCTGGCCCTAGATTTTGGTAGCGTGACTTCAGGAGGTTCATTATAAATACCATTGTGACCCCCATGTATCTCTAAGACCAGTTTATGCATAAGATTGAAACATAGCTATTGCTTGTTCTTTCGAACCAGAGTTTATGCGAAGACTTTGAGAGAGAATTGGGCGATCCATTGGTTCATCCTGCACTTCAAGGTCAAGCTGTCGTTCAATTAGGAATTGGGGGCTTGGCGATCGTCGCTTGTGGTCACACGACGATCATCTATCACTACTACAAAACAGGTCATACTGGACGTCTCATCACAGACGGTTCCAAAGGACCTGTCTGTGTTAAACTTATACAGACGGTTCCCTTTGGAACCGTCTGTCATAGCTACTCACCATAGACGGTTCTTATTAGGAACCGTCTGTGAATTATCACAGACGGTTTCTAATAAGAACCGTCTGTGGTATCACACACAGTTAATTCTACAAACCGTCTATGTAGTATCACAGACGGTTGGTAATCAGAACCGTCTGTGATACTGACGCCTCATCACAGACGGTTCCAAAGGAGCCGTCTGTGTTGAACTTTTACAGACGGTTACATTTGGAACCGTCTGTGATAGTGACTTATCACAGACGGTTCTTTTACAAACCGTCTGTCATATAATTAAACAAAAAGATTAAGAAAAGATCACACGTCGCTGACATAATTAAACAAAAAGATTAAACCGTCTCTGATATAATTAAACAAAAAGATTAAGAAAAGATAACAGTCTTCAAAAGGTAGAAACCGAAAAATTTGTAAATAAAGTTTTTCTAGTGACGGAGGTAGGCTGCTATCTCCGTCTTCAATACTTCATAGGCGGCGCGCGCGGCAGACGGACGGTTCGATCGCAAGAACGAAGCTCGAAATGCGCCCACCACGACGCGCTGCTCGTTCGAGTGTCTCCTCAAGACCATCGTCATGTAGAATCAAGAAGTATTGAGCCTATAGACTCTCTTCCCTTGCTTCGTGGGTCTCGGCACGATGGATTCGGGCCGCTGTCGCCTCGATAACGCAGCTCAAGTCACGGCAAGCCTCTTGGAGATGTGCAACCTCATTTTGGAGGACCACGTCGACGACACGATAAACTTCGCCGAAGTAGGAGATCACCGGAAGACACGGTGGAGGAGGATGTCAAGACGACGAAGGTGGCCGCCACCTGCTCCCGGCAAATTCTCGGCGAGCGAGGAGTGAAGACATCTGTTGAAAGCAGTGTTCTTCTGCAAGACGACGGTTCGTCTGTCTGAGAGAGGTGCTTGTACAGTGCGGCCAAGAAGGCTATCAATGCCGGCGACAAGGAAGAGGCGGCCATTTCTGTTTTCTTATAAGTGTGTGGGATGATCATCTTCAATGGCGGATGATCCTTTTATATAAAACAAGGAATAAATTCAGAGCGTGAGACGAAGAGACGCAAATCATCGGGAGCTGTAGCGATGGTGAGATGAAGAGACATATCGCGCGGGAGACGAAGAGGTAGGAAATATCACAGACGGTTCTATCGTGGAACCGTCTGTAACCATAATATCACAGACGGTTCTTTAATAGAGCTGTCTGTGATACTAGTATATTACAGACGGTTCTATATTCAACCATCTGTGATATAGTCCACATCACAGATGGTTCTATTTACAAACCGTTTGTGATATGGCTGAAGTATCACAGACGGTTCAATTTTAGAACCGTCTGTAATATACTAGTATCACAGACGGCTCTATTAAAGAACCGTCTGTGATATTATGGTTACAGACGGTTCCACGATAGAACCGTCTGTGATATTATCATCACAGACGGTTCCAAAGGAGAACCGCGTGCAGGATATTTTCTACCTCTTCGTCTCCGCGTGATATGTCTCTTCATCTCACCATCGCACAACCGTCTCTTCGTCTCGCACGCCGATTACTCCTAGTTCTTTATAAGACGTAATTAATAATTCACGAAGATTAAACTCCCATCGCTCTTCGTCTCACGCTTTGAGTACGTACGCGGCAATCGCCAAGGTGAGCATGCGAGCATGATGGCGGCACCAAGGCGAGGAGGTCGGTGATCGCCACTCTTTCTCACGATGTCGTCGTCGACATCGTCGTCGCGGTGGTCGCGAGCTCTCCTCACCCATGGAGGACCTATGCACCTACGATTAACGTGACGTACATATTTATACCTACAAAATACGTATGTACGCATTGCTACTATTTATTCTAACATCTTGACTTTCGTATGACGTATATTGGAGTTGCAAGGCCTTGTACAAGGTGTCCAAGGAATGCACCTCCCCCATAAGCTTATCCCACTCAGAAAACACCCACAGCTGAAACAAAACACTCATTCACAACACCCAAACCGAGAGCTACCACCAAAGCCAAGCCTTACAAAGCAAGCATGCAAGCCAAATAGCCATAAGTTGCTAGGACAACCCACAACCAAGAACAAGGCAAGCAAAATAAACAAGCCTCCTACAGCCAACACAGAGCAAAGCTTCTCAAGCCCCTCTATTCCAAAGAAGAGATCGAGGCGCTAGGCGGGGTGCATCGGGTCTTTATAATTATAGGGGTGGCATATCACAGACGGTTCTTATTCCCAATTGTTTGTGATATGAGTATATCACAGACGGTTCCTCTAACTAATCGTCTGTGTTGAACTTATACAGACGGCTCCATGTGGAACCGTCTGTGATATCCTCCATATCACAGACGGTTAGTAAGGAGAACCGTCTTTGATATACTCACATCACAGACGGTTCTATTTACGAACCGTCTGTGATATCCTCAATATCACAGACGGTTCCATTAAAGAACCGTCTGTGATATCCTCCATATCAAATACGGTTATTTAATGGAACCGTCTCTGATATCTTATCACAGACGGTGCTTTAATAGAGCCGTCTGTGATAGCCTTTTTATAAAAAGGCGCACCGCTAGGGTTTTGCTCTTTACTCGTCACTTCCTCTCCCGTGCCCCTTAGGCTCTCGCGCGCTCTCTCGGCTCCTCTAGGGTTCGCCCGTTCACCTCCCCGGCCGTAAGACCCGACGCCGCCGCCCCTTCATCGACGACGCTGCCTCCGCCTCGACGCGCGGCCTCCTCCCCGTGTCGGCCTCCTCCCTCTGCACCGGCCTCCTCCCCGCGCCTCCCTCCTCCCCGCGTCGGCCTCCTCCCCTGCACCGGCCTCCTCCTTGCACCGTGAGTTGTTGTGCGACATCCTCTCTGTGAGTATTCCTCTCTGTGAGTACTAAAGATATTGCAAATTGATCAGTGGGCTTTGTTGACATGCTCTGTGATGAACTTTGTCTTATACTGAGATTGAATGTGATAGTTAGTTGATTCTTGAGCTCTATTGTATTACTTGCTATTGTCAATTTGATATACTGTTAATTTGTTACTTTCGGTTGAATGCTAGTTATCATAGACGGTTGAATGCTATTGTCAATTTGATATACTGTTAGTTCATTCTTGAGCTCTATTGTATTGACGAACCGTCTATGATGTGACTTTGATAATATGTGAACTGAAATTGATCAGTGGGGCTTTGTTGACATGCTCTGTGATGAACTTTTGTCTTATACTAAGATTGAATGTGATAGTTAAGATCATTTTCGGTAACAGTTGAGATCATTTGACAGTTAAGCAAAGTATTGTTTAGAGCTCATAGTTTGAATTTATACTATCATATTCATTTAATGAAGAGTATAGACAATAGGATTGAGATGGCAAAGACTTGTTTCGCAACTCTCCTTCTGAGAGCACAAACTACCATCAATCCTTCTTTATATATTACGTTTGTGCATCATTTTCGGTTAAGTTGAGTACATCTGCTTGAATCTGGTCGGTTAGAGCTTACGCATATTGCTTCGTGCATATATAGATAGCAAGTAAGCAACATGGCGTCCGCACCGTCTTCGCCGCCGTCATCGACATCGCCGAATGCGTCTGGATCTCCGAGGAAAGTGGTACGTACGCGAGATGGCAGAGGAACATCGAA
Source organism: Ampelocalamus luodianensis (assembly GCA_036346255.1). Lineage (NCBI taxonomy): Eukaryota > Viridiplantae > Streptophyta > Magnoliopsida > Poales > Poaceae > Ampelocalamus > Ampelocalamus luodianensis. Next base: position 47,986,318 of record CM070633.1, read on the forward strand.
AATTCCTCCAGGCCTAATGACCGTCACGGAGGTCAATGCCAATGGGATCCCTGTGAGTCCCCAAAGCGTGGCGAGATTCGGACCGTGTGCGGATACTTGGAAGGAACGGTCCCCATCACCACACCTGGCGGGACACCGTGTCGGATGTTCGGAGACGCCAGCTGTGGGACGAAGTTTTAAAATCGTTCACTTTCCCAGCCACAGACCTAGCGCGCGTGGAACGGCAGGCATTGCTCTCGATCGGAAAGGCGTGGAGGACCTTCAAGAGCGTGCTTGTCACAAAGTACGTGAACACGGGTCGAACGCCCTTCACGGCGTATAAATTCTTGTCGCGGGATATATGGGACGCCTTTGTGCAAATGAAGACGACGCCCGAATTTCTTGAGGAAAGTGTGACGCACAAAGCTCTCCAGACACTAAACACTCACCCCCACAAACTCGGCACCACTGGGTATGCGGGTAAAACCGCGCAATGGGCGACGGAGGACGAGAACGCAACAAGGCCATTTGCTGAGATCACAGACGAGCGCGCTCTCTCTTGGTTAAGAGTGAGGGCATCAGTCACGTCTTCGGGCGAAATCTCTTTCACAAACCCGACAGACTGGGATGTGACCAACCGTATGGTAAATATGTCTTCGAACTACCTAGTTGTTAATAAGTCCATAACTTCATAATGTCTATAATAACATGATGACCTCTTGCAGCAAGAATTGAGTTCCGCATGTTCTGAAGGCTCCTTCCAAGCAAACAGGGAGAAGGATATACTATCTATGGGTCTGGGAAACAAGGAGCACCCAGGTCGCACACGAGGCAAAGGGGTTAACGTATCTTGGAGGGATGGATTCCCTGGGCGACTCATCGCACGTATAGGAGCAGGAAGAGATCCAAGGTTGAGTACGACACAGAGTTGGAAGATGTGCTTACTACAAAATTTGAAGGAAGAGAACATGTGCTTACTGCAAAATTTGAAGAAAAGATAGCAAGATTGCAGGACCAAGTGAATCAACTCCTACTCCTCAACGATGCATAAGCCGCCCCGTTGTTTTGGGAGCCAGTCCTCCTCAACATCGGAGTAGCGTTGCGTCCACGCAAAATTATGAACATGATGACGTCCAATTACCTATCGATGACATCAAGGTAATGTACATCTCTGGAATGCTCCAAAGATAGACCTATAGGACGCCTTAGCTAATTGCGTATCGTTTTGTAGGAGCCGACGCACTGCACGCTCCAAGTGAGGATGGTTGGGATGTCTATTGAGGCTGGGCGTGGGGTGGCGTATCCATGTATGGAAGGGATAGTGCAGCACGGTGCCGAGGTGGCGCAGGGTTACGCCAGGGTCCAGGTGGACATGGTACATGACAATTTTAAGGCCGTCTCGCTGGAGATTCGCCCGAACGACGACATCAGAACACTAGGGGATGCCGTGTACAGTTTTATCCAGTGGCCCAAGAAGAACATCGCCCTGGACCCTGCAGTGCCGCCTCAACCTTTGATGACTCTACCCCAACCATCTCAACACGACCATGCCTCTCCAACAGGACCCAAGAAGGACATCGCCCTGGACCCTGCAGTGCCGCCTCAACCTCTGATGACTCTACCCCAACCATCTCGGCATGACCATGCCTCTCCAACAGGACCCTCCATGACTACACCTCAACCTTCGCTTGAGAAGCCCGCCTCATCGGTTCCCGTGGAGAATACACCGAAAGAATAAAAAAAGTGTGCCGCCGTTTCGGTTCCCGAGTCGTCTCACAGGAGGACGCGTAGCGGGCAAGTCGTTCAGGACAAATCGAAATCGAAGAACATTAAGGCGCTTCCCCCTCCTAACCCTAATAAATACTCTTTCGGAAGTCTGTTGGCGACCACCGCAGTGTTGGCCTACGCTGGATTAGGTTGTCAGAGTTTGCATACCTGGTACTTGCACGAGACCAAAGAGAAAGGTGCGCGATGGAATCATCATCGATACACGGAGGACTATTTCCTCCACGAGCTGGCCCCCTTCGTCGTGGGCTTCGACGACTTATTCGACCTATTCAACCTCAAAGCCCTCGATGCCTCACTTCTACGATGCTGGACACTGTAAGTGTGTACAATCAAGTTCTACATTCACGTAATACCGAATATAACAACTCATTGCTTATGTATAGATACATGATTAAAAATACCCGGCGATTGAAAGAACCGGTGGGTTTCCTCGACCCACACGTGGTCTCTGAGCAAACCATCTTGGCAGATGCATCCTATGTCGAGAAATACATAACGACAGGATTGCTTGCTCAAAATGACAAGGACTACATAATGGTGCCCTACAACAAGAAGTAAGTGCTTCACTACTTGCTATACAAATTTCATTTGTACTTTATACGCAGCACGAACTTAGGTTTAATGACTCAAGCGACATACATGAGTAGGCACCACTGGGTCCTTTTAGTCATTATACCAAAGAGGAACCAGGTACTATACCTTGATTCCCTAATGAAAAAAAGCCACGACTTCACCCTTGTGCGAGAAGTGCTCGACAGGTGTGCTTATTTCCTCCATACATAACTCTATTGTAGTCTTCCTTCGTTTGAAATGGCTGAGGTTAACTTTTTGGAAACATGTAGGTCGTTCATCTCCTATATTGCCGAGGGAGGGCTATACAAGGGAACGAACGCCACATTTAATCACAGGACGCGATTTTCGGTACGTGCTACAACACAATAATTCTATCATACTTCGTAATAATGCATCTCGAACTGACTATACCTATATATGTAATTCTATTTTTGCGTTGTCGTCAAGAAAAGCGTAAGAATGTGCATTCTCGTTTGCCATCATATGCGATTCTCATGAGTGCTAAGTTGGAGGATCCCGAGGTTGGTCAATCTCGCAATAATTATTTCCTAATTATAAATTTACATATATATGCTTACTACTTCACTTTGTTGCTAGCTACGGATCTTCAATATAGATTTAGATTCACTTGTTCGAGAGAGATCTCGGATGTTCGAGGAAGCTCGCACCTTCATCATGACGGATATCATTAGCGCCAACGAAGAGTTTCACTACTCCAACACCGCTGAACGACCTTGAATGATTCATTAATGTAATTCACTTTGAATAGTTGTAATTCAATTGTAACTCCTGAGGTTAGCCAATATTTGATACATATTCGTGTCGAATTGATTTTGAGTTAAATGATCACTTTGAGTGTCAATGATTGATTCATCTGTAATGTATCTATTTTCTGCTTGCTTGTTTTCAGAGGGCATGGCTAGCAATTCCTGATGCTAGCCGAAAATCAAAATTAAATTAGTTATGTTGAAAGAGCTATCACAGACGGTTCATAACTATTGCCGTCCGTGATAGATGGATATCACAGACGGTTCGTAAAAATTGCCGTCTGTGATATATGGATATCACAGACGGGTCATAATTAGCACCGTCTGAAATATGAACCGTCTGTGTTGTTACTTATCACGACGGTTTTTTAACCGTCTGTGATAACCGCCAGTTATCACAGACGTATAAAAACACAGACGGTGCCGAACCGTCTGTGATGAAGGTTCTGAACCGTCTGTGATAACGTTTTCTGTAGTAGTGTATCCGGTGTGTTTTGGGCGATAACCAAAGAGTTGAGGGTTCGTGCATTGGCGCGAGTGTTCAGCTAGCGTTTTCGTCAACTTCGCATCATCTATCTACGGGTCTCACTGAGAAGATCGGGCAACCCCATATCATTGGTCATCCAGCTAAGCGGTAGGTTCATGATTCTGACCCATATAGCCATCTTATTGAAGATCAACTGGGAGGGCTTAAGATTCAAATCATATATCCGAAGCAGGACTGCGTGCCTGCCCACCATCTAGGGAGATCCCTCCAACACACAAGTTCTATCCGCCCACAAGGCAAACTCTGCCATTAAAGTGTTGTCGCCGGCGGAGCTCATCACCAGGCCCTTCGGATTGCCCCATGCCGGACTCGGTGCTGATTTGATGGTTTGGATACGAAGAACATTAGGTGCAAGGACCTTCTCGACGATAGCCCAATCCAAATGGGCAGTATCCTTGTCGCTTTCATCGTCCAAGACGACCACCTTGGCCTCCTTCGAAGTAAGGCGAAGGCGCCCCATCAACTCCGCAACATGCTCATCAGATCCAGTCACCTCTCCATCAGCCCCTACACTCGCCTTCCCCTTAATAGATCGGATTGGCTCCGTGGGGATGCCGCCCAATCCTGCTCTGGGACTGCCGCCGGCCTTGTCTCCAACTGCCCCGCCGTCCTTCGATCCAGCCATCACCGAACACAAGGGTCTCACACACGCACACGGCCAAGGGTGGGTGGCAGTCTAGGAAGTGCCCCTTGAACACCCCAAACCGAGACGAGGAGAGAACCAGCAGGTGCCGATGAGACTAGGGAGATGAGGGAAGGGATTGGGGTAGAGGAAAGGAAGAGAACGCGCTCAGAAACACGATCCCAGAAGTGGTTCAAACCCTGGACTCACCGATCGCTCGAGCGCCGCGAAACCCTAGGAGAGAGAACATTTCTTGATGGAGTTTATGACTTATGAGTTCGAGGGGGGATTTGTTTTCTGTTTGATTGTAGGAAACTTGGGAGTTGAGATTGACAGTCCTAAAGGTAAACACAATTTAGTCTAGCTAATGAGGCTACGTTTAGTCCAATGGTAAGAAACGTGGCGAGGGTTTTAACCCACCAAACCCAAGCCCAGTTAAACCGGGCGATTAAAAGCTGCAGGGCGGGGTCTTTTGAAACAGAAAGATAGTATGTGACCCTGGCTAAATAGATTGATTTAATCCAACTCGGTGGTGGTTCTTTTATTAACATCCTTATATCGAAAAGTTTGGCTCTACCAATGATCAGCAGAATCAATGTTACGTGCTCATACACAAAGGTTCACTGGTTAAATACGCGAGACACCAGTGAGACACTGCATCTACGGTGCTGTGTTGTCTCCAACAGCACCAAAGTTAATTCACAGAAACATTAAGAAACCTATCTAGATATTATTCAGACGGCACTACGGGAACAGATATGATCCTTCTTTTTTGCCATTACCTGTAGAAACGCTCCTATATGAAAGCTGATTTTGTTAATTCAGACTGCAGAGGCATTCAGCATATATGTAAAGCCCACAAAGCAAGTAGTCAGATACAAGATCTGGGCCAGTTGATGGCCCAAGTGATAGTGAAAAATAAAATAAAAGCTTATGCAAAAGCCCCTGGCTAAAACAAGGTCCTACTGCACATTCTTTTGATAGGAGGGTTCCCTATTGCCGAAAGAAAGTTAATAATGCAAGTTGATATCTAATTGTCTTAGCCCAAGCATTAACATAATAAATCTTGGACAACCTGTTTGGTTCATGCCAAATGCTGCCATAACCTTAAGTAAGTATAGTATACCACACTTTTGTGGCAACCAAAATATGTGCCATTAGTGTGGTAATGTTAGGAAAAATTATGAGACTATGACATGTGTCATAGGGCTAAGAAAGTGTGACAAGCTATATTTGCAGCAATCAACCAAAAATATGTGGCACGTCTAAGGTTAGGCATGGCAATATTAGGCATTGAACCAAACCATCCCTAAATTTTACAGAAGGATATGTAGGTTTGGAGTTATATGAAATTCACTTCAAAACTTGACATAACTCAAGCATATTTGTCATGACACCGAAGAAGCAGTCGCTATCTTTCCATTTGGTGCCATTTGTCTCTCCATCAAGTTGCTAGATGCCACAGCATCATCCCCCCCCCCCCCCCCCCGCCCCCCGGCGGCGGCTTCCTTTTGGCATCAAATTGGCATCTCGGGATTCATGAGTACTTGTGTTTCAGAATTATTCCACGAGTTCAAGGATTATCTCTGCAATAACCAGCCCTGAAAAAAAAAACACTCCCTACTTCAACATTTCAATCATCTCATCCTCACCTCGCGATTTGCAATTATGGATACATGTTCCCCCTTAATTTGCACCTGAATTACTCATAACTTTGTCTCTCCCCTCACGATGTTTAAGGAGGACATCTCTCCCTATTTTACAAAGAGTTGTAGACTGGTAGTAGCATCTTGATTCTTGATTGATTTGTGCATCTCCAAGCATGGCTCTCTGCTAGGCTACCGCCAGTAATCTCCTCGGCGCGCCGCGGACCGCCGCCGTGGACCGTGTCCCGTGGTGGTGGTGGTGGTGAGACAGACCTCGCCGCTCCTTCTTGACCATGGCCTCGCGCTCTCTCGCCTCGTCTGTCATCATCTGCTGCCACCGGCACTTCTCGCTGCAAAACCCCTGATCACCCCTGCACAGATTAACACATGCAAACACCCCAAAATTAGACATGCACCACATGGTCTTACGATGATGTCTCGGTTCAGAGTTCATAAAAGTGTGTCTACGCAAGTACCTGTACATGTACACGTCCTTGTTAGGGCTGAGCTCCCTCCTGCACAGGGAGCAGGCCCTCAGGAAGCTGCAAGGACGACGGTGGCGCGCCGGCGGCCAGACCATATGCTTGAGGACGATGTGGCACTGCCGCGGGTGGCGGTGGTGCTGCTGCTGCTGGTGGATAAGAATCTGTAGCCCGACGACGACGTCGGGGTCTCGCTCTCGCCGCCGCCGGCCATGGTTTTGTGCCCCCAGGTACTGATGAATATCAGTTTTGTTCTTGCCATGGTCAACACCACCCTCCTCCCCTAGATGGAATATGCTTCTCTGGCTCCTTGGAAGCATGGTGGAGTGGAGGAGTAGGGGGGAGGAGGGGAGGAGCGGTCACCACTCACCAAGCCTAGCCTGCACTCTGCAGTGGTTTGTAGTGGTGAGAGGTGTGTGACGGGGAGAGGAGTGATGGGTATTTAAAGCCACTTGGTGTCCATAGGAGGGCGGTATAGTACTTGCTTTAGTTCATAAAAAATCTGTCGTTTTGAACAACATAGTCTCTAAAATATAACTTTGACTACTAATTAGTATTATAATATGTTTATGAAACTTAATAAAATTATAATATTATGAATGTATTTTTGGAGACGAATCTATACATATGATTTTCATGTATCCAATCTAAATATTTAAAAAGATATCAATAGTCAAAGTTTTAAAAGTTTAACTGTATGTATCTCAAAACATGTTTTTTATGAACTGGACGGAGTAGTATTGCAATTCGCTTGTGTAACTGTGCTACCCAACGCCCAACGGGAGGAGGAGAAGAATATCTGAAACTGGGGCCAGGTGATGTGCTGATGCTGCTGGGGATTTGAGAGCAATGGAGATGCGCTAGCTGCTGATCAATTGGTTTGTGTGGGGAGAAAGCTGACGCCTTTCTTTGCTTTTGTTTTGTTTTTGTAAAGGAAGGCATATGCTTGCCAAAACTGATGAAACAGACAGAACAAGTGAACAACTGCAGATGAATGAGCACGTTACACTAGTAACTGCAGTGTAGTAACACTTTTGACAGAGCTGTTGCAAGTTGCGCCCCTACGGCACAAACAAACAGTGGTGAATGCCTGGACCGAACGGATCACATCACACGGCACACGCAGTTAGGCTGCTTATTCGTGGCTGCAGATGGCAAGTGGCAGGTACCAGTGTCTGCCGTGCCAAAGTAACCAGCGGTTTCTTCTTTTCCCCTTATCGATGTTCCAAGTTCCATCTCTCGATCGAAGCAGATGACGGGAGCTCTACCTATTCATTTCAAAGAGGAAAAGAGTATTATAGACATAAACATCTGTCCTAAGAAGACAAACCGAGAGAAAGGACACCGATCTCTCTCTCTCACACACACCCACACACGCACACAAACAGACATTTTCAGTCCTAGTCTGGAGATCAGTGACATCCAAGTGCGACAATTGTAGATTCGAACCCTGCTTCCACAAGAAGTCCCCCCAAAAAGCAGACAAGTGCGTTATCACCAGAGAATCAAGACAATCTTAATTGCCATCCTCATCACACATAATCTAGAGTTTTCTCCTCTAGTGGTATGCATGCATTTCCTTTTCCTACCAGACCGGTGGAAGAATCTGTATGTGCTTTACATTTTATTCGTGGTGTTAATATTCCTGAGAGGTATTTTCCTCATATTCTTTTCTCTTGATTAATTTTGCACTTGCACTTAGCTGCAGGGAGGGGGGATAATTTCCCCAACCCCATGTTTAACACTAAAACATTAACTGTTCAGCAGTTAGGAAACACTTTGTTATGAGATTTTCTAAAAAAATAATTATTATTATTTTTTATTCCAAAATACAGTAATATACCTCCCTTTTTTATTTATAGAAATAATCATATGTCGCTCCACCGTTCGGCGAGTTGGATCTAGTCGCTCAACCATTAAGCGACTGATCCAAGTCGCCCAATGGTCAAGCGGCACGGGGAGTAATCGCCCGGTAGTTGAGCGATTTATTACTCGGTCGCCCAACGGTTGGGAGACAAGTGGCCTATATAGAAAGGCACATCCGGTCCTATCACGGTCTCTTTCGCTATTTCTCTCGGGATAGAATGAGAGGAGCTTGGGAGAGGAGAAAAATAGAGGGAGAAAAGAAGAGGGGGAGAAGGTCGGGAGAGGTGGAGAAGAGAGAACGACGGGTGGGGGGGCGGCAGAAGCAGAGGAGGTTGGGAGAGGGAGAGAAGGTCAGGAGAGGAGGTCAGGAGAGGGAGAGAAGGTGAGAAGAGGAGCTCGGGAGGTAAGAGAGAAAGAAAAAGGAAGCTCGTTGATAAGGAGAGAAGGTCTTCGCATAAAGGTAATAGTCTCATCTGAATGTAGGCAACCATCGCTACTTATTTGTTTAGCATGTATTTGAGTTTTGAAATATTTACAATGAGAAATTAGTCATGTCGGAGCCCACAAGATTAAAAGTGCATTACGGTGTTGGTACGATTCATGAAAGTCCATACGGTTTTGACCAGAGTGGTTTCCCACAAGTCAGTATGGTACACCCGGACGCGGAGAACGCTTGAATCGGGGATGTCTTGCACTGGCTCACCTGCAGCTTCTCCTTGGACCCCGAGGTGTGCAATGTCGTTCTACATGGGCTTTGGAGTCGGTCTACCACGCACATTCGGTGGGAGTTGAGCAGACTAATGCGCACGGTTGCATGGAAGGGCTTTGTGGAAGGCTGTTGGTGCAGTGGATTCGAGTGCGTGCTACTCATGCAACCATGTCGAAGGGAGTCGCATGAGGGCCGGCCGACGGCTATCGTCCAGTTGATGGGAGCAGCTCGGGCGCGGTGTCCGATTTTGCGGAGGCAGAAGATGACGCGGTGGCCGATGTTGTGGAGGCAGAAGAGGACGCGGTGGCCAATGTTGAGAAGGCAAAAGAGGAAGATCGCACACTGCACGCTGAGCCCACTGGACAGGCAGATGCAGGGGAGCATGTCGACAACATCGTGTGTCAGATGGAGATTGATGGCTTGACAGCCTGGGCCGAGGAGGAAGCTTTAGAAGAGGATGACGATCACTCTTCCGATGAGGACAAAAGTCCCATCCGTAGGAATAGAATAGGTGGGCGTTGAGGTCTTCTTGTGTATGACAAGCACGAATCACCGTGGGAGTACCATGGTACAGAGGTTCGGCTTCATGCAATGTTTGCTGACAAGGGATCACTGCAAGACGCCATTAAGCCATGGGCCTTGTCCATGCAGCGGATGTTTTGGGTCCAAATCTAGCCAGAAGTAGTATATCGTGGTCTGGGAGCAGGCTGATTGTCTTTGGCGTGTGCACGCACGTATATCCAATTACGAGACTCACTAGATTGTCTCCAACGTGGAGACGCACTCCTGTGTGCTCAGTAGTGTTTTACTGAAGCATCGCAACCTAACGTCCACCTTCATAGCCAATCTCATGTACGGAGAGACAGTGAAGAAAAAGGACCTAGAGGCCAAGCACATCATGGTGGTTATCGAGCAGAAATACAAGTACAATATTAGCTACGCGAAGGCATGACGTGCGAAGCAGAAGGCTTTAGAAAGGAGGTTCGATTCTTTCAAGGCAAGTTACGACAACCTTTCTCGTATGCTCCAGGTGCTGCAGGACAGGTACCCAGATACATACATTGTTGTGAAGGACAAGCCATCAAGAAGACTGCCACTAGGTTTCATGGTATTGCAGAGGGCCTTCTTAGCCTTCGGTGCCTGCATCGATGCTTTCAGGCACATGTTGCCTGTGATCTCAGTTAACGGGACGCTTCTAACTGGAAAATACAAGGGCCAGATCTTGATAGTAATTGGTGTTGATGGCAACAATCATATTCTACCCTTGGCCATCGCATTCGTCGATAGTGGGAATTTCGATAGCTGGTTGTGGTTACTTCGTCATCTGAAGGAGGGAGTAGTTGGGGCATATTCCGATGTTTGTATAATCCATGATCGTCATCCCGGGATGATGAAGGCCATAAGAAAACTTCAGCAAAACCCTGAGGAGCCGTTCCCTTGGCCAGACATGAGGAATAGATGGTGCATTCGCTATCTAGGGTCCAACTTCTTCAAGCAGTTCCCGCAACAACCGTTGATGAAGCTGTTCAAGAGGCTGGCTATACAGAACCAACATCATAAATTCGATGCGTTGTGGGAGATGTTGGAGGAGCACACCAAGAAGCACGTCGTCGAGAGGAACAACTGTCTGCCCATTCCTGGGGCGGCGCAACCCAAACGCCTCGCACCATTGCCGGAGCTTGACCCTCCACGTGTGATGCGAAGGACCTCGAGGAACATCAAGTGCTTCTCACATTGGATCGAGGCCGATCCAATTGAGAAGTGGTCCTTGCCGCACGACATGGATAGTGCAAGGTACGATATAATGACTACTAACCTTGCGGAGGTGTGCAACTGGGTTCTTAGGGGCCTCCGTCCACAGCCGCTAGTCACCATCATGGAAGGTGTTTTATACGGTATAATCGGATATTTAAGGGAAAGATATGCAAATGCGGCACTTCATGCAGCCAACCCACATACATTGTACTGATAGAAGATTACAACGTATATACAGGCCTTCGTGATGGGCAATACGGAGCATCGTTTCGACGTGCTCCTTCAGGATAGAGCCAAATTTGGGATGGCTCGCTCTTTTGTTACCCGCGAGGTGTGCCTTGGAGATCATGTGAATGAACCTAGCTGCACATACAACAAACCAAAGCTCCTTCATAAGCCATGCTCTTATGTCCTCGTCGCATGCGGGACTATTAACATGGATCCATCGAGCGTCGTGTCGGAGTACTTCATGAAGGAGAGGAGTGCTGCAGGCGTGGTGCGGTGAGCTAAGACGCTTCAGAGTTGTGGGCAACTTCACCAAGTTGGATATGACACAGAGGATTTGGATTCCGGATCTTGACCTGTTGAAGGGTGGGAAGGGTCATCGGCAGAGTCGTCGCATTAGGAACGATATAGACAAAGGGGAAGCTGGAGCGGCGGGTAGACGTTATGGCTGCTGTGGCCAGGAAGACCACACTGCAAGAACTTGCAAGGCGCATGCTGATAGGTAGGAACACCAACGTGAAATGCTAGTATGTTGTAACTTGTACTTCAGTTAGTACTTTGCTTGTTGTACAAAGTGTGAAACTAATTGTATCGTAATTGCATACTTTAACTTCATTGTCAGTGTCAATCTGTCATCGTTACCTATCTGTGAAAAGCAGGACGTGACATCGCTCTGCAAAGCAGGACGTGACCACTCTCTGCAAAGCAGGACATGACCTATCTCTGCAAAGCAGGACATGACCACTCTCTGCAAAGTAGGACATGACCTATTTCTGCAAAGCAGGACGTGACAACTCTTTACAAAGCTGGACGCGACCTCCGTGCCTCATTGCAATGGAGCTGCTACAACTGCGTATACTCCTGTTATAAATACAGCGCTACTTGGCTAGGAACTCCAGATGAACAACACTACCTAGATAACATGGACAAGGAGAAGGAATGGAAGCGCATCTGCGAGCTTTTGAAAGACTGAGTGGCCCCCCAAGAGACCAACGCTCGCCACATGGCGTTTAGTCAGCAGCCTTACACACGTCGAGCCACAAGTAGCTGGTAATGAAATCGTATTTCAGTGCACATCACTATTCTGCTTCCCATTACGCCGTAACCACCTCTCTCTTTCCACCGCAGTCTCCACCGTGCCTATGAGACTTCAGCCAGTGGATCGATGACAAGATCCACCCCTATGACAAGTGGATGCTACTAGAACGGAAGAGATGGGCTAGGGAGGACTACGAGGTCCGTGAAAGGCGTTTCGAAGAGCTGTAGGCTGAGAAGAACGAGAAGGAGAGGCGGGACAGGCTGCGCGAGGAGCAGGAGCGCGAGCATGCTAGGCGACGTGAGACCGAGAGGGAGCAGAAGAGGGCTATCATAGCGAGAGCTAAGGCGCAAGGTGAGGAGTACAACGCCAAGCTAGGTCGCAAAGGCAAATGGCCACGTTCCATGCAGTAGTTCGACCCTTTTCATCCATACGTCCCATGTATTTCTAATTCTCTAAAGGCATGCGTGTACCGTTCTTGGTTCGTTAGCCTGCGTGCCATGTAACCCCCTTGTCGGATCAACTATTGGTTTGTTATTGTTGAATCATTTCTTCAAAGTTCTCCACCGTGCATGAATTCCCTGATGCATTGAAATATCACTTACCTTCCTATTTACGAATCATTGCTACCTCAATCGTCCTCACAAAATTCTTCAGAAATTTACCGCACTACAACAACGTACGACAATCACAAAATGTTATTGCGAATCTAACAGATTTCGTACCCTTAAGAATATACGAAAATCACAAACGAACCAACCAACCTTGTCACCACCATTTTATTTCCAAAATTTTTTTACAACCTACAAACAAGATTTGCTAAATGTATTACCTACAAAAATTACCATTTATTCCCCAACATTTATTTCCATCGGATTAATAAAATAATAATGTTATTATTTCAAATCGCCTAGCGGTCGAGCGACCTGCAGAGTAGTCGTTCAACCATTGGCGAATACTGTAAGTCACTCAACCAACGAGCGACTACTCCTTGTGTCACTCCACTATTGGGTGACTTGCATAAGTCGCTCAACGGTGGAGCGACAGAGAATTATTTCTGTAAATAAAAAAAGGAGGTATATTACTATATTTTGGAATAAAAAATAGGTTATTTTAAAAAATTCTTGTTATGAGTGGTGAAAGGAAACACCGAGGGACAGAGACATCGGATTCCAATTCCTATAACACTGAAAAGATGGTGAAAGGAACCAATTAAACCGCAAATACTGTGCGTGAATTGAATCTGGTGGCCTCGCTGGACAACGACTTCACATCCTTTCTAGCTTGTATTCCATTAAGCTTTCTCTTGGATGATTTGTTTTTTCACTGAGCCATTTATCTCTGACCTATTTAATTCTTGTAGAACACCAAATTCTGTCTCGTACCTCTGACGATGGCTTGATGCATATTTTCTGAACAGATACTTTTTACATAGGAAGTTGTGTTTTTTGGAAGAAAAAAGAATAAGAAGACAATAGAATGCTTCAAGAAAAAAGAGAGCAAATATAGAAAGTTCTTCAAAAAGAGACAACTATGAGACTTCAAATACTGCGATAACTAATTTCGTTGCACATTTTATTTGCAAATAAAATATTCTTACCCTTAAGGGAAATTTTATGGTGCACCCACTATTATATGGGTCGTTGATTCCGTAAGATCCAATGGATGATATCACTATTACCATTTAGGAGGTAATAGATCACCAATGGCCCTAACAAGGTCAAATTAAGTACTTTTTACAGCACACAACGAAGGAGAGTAAGGCTGCTCCCAATGGACAGTATCTTAGTACAGTTTCTTAATGCATAAGGAATGTTAGGATACTATCTTCTCAATGTATAGTTTCTTATAGTGTAGTATCTTAGGCTGTTTCATTTAATTACATGCATGATCTTTAACTATGGTTTCTTATGGTATCTTAGGCTGTTTCATTTAATTACTAGTATTTTTGCGTTTCGAGACCGAACCGGTATTCAGATCAAATACTAGAGTACTATCTCTTTTTATTAACTATGGTGCCACATCATTATTTTACCTACATAGCAGATTTAAGATACTAGCTAAGGTGGAGCATTGGGAGCAGCCCAAGAGCAAATAATACCATTAATAATTGTCATTTAAAGCGCAATAGTACATAAGAAAAGCACTAATGACGCCAACTATTATTATTATTATTTTCCCCTAATGATTCCATGCATTCTCCAAATTGCATCATTTGTTTTTTTTTTTATCAGGATTCCATTATATTAGAACGACAGTGTCGGTTGAAAAAAAATGCAAAGCAAAACTTAGAATAACATGTGATTCTAAAAAAAAAACTTACAACTACACATCATGCTTTTCTCTCTTTGTCTTTTATTCAACAATGGCAAAGTTCCCCACAAATAAAAAACAATGAAAAAGGGTAAAAGAACCAAAACGATGAGTGATTATTTCTACTTTCAAACTTGTAGCACGTAAAATGGCTAGTTATTTTCAGTGTGCTTTGCACATAAAAAAAAATTCAGTTGAGATTAAAAAAAATCATGGAATCCTGATAAGGGGTAAGTGGTGCACCTTAAAAGAGCTCTACCAAATTGTAGTAGAAAAGAAGAATGACAGGCAGGTTGTCTTTTTTCAAAGAGAGATGTCCAGATGAGCTACTTTGCACAAGTACGACGAAAGAAACAAGATCACACAAGATCAAGCTTACGCTGACTTGAGAACAGAGATGCTACAAGGCTAACATGAGGATTAAATTGAACTAGTGTTTCTTTCAAAAGAAGAGAGAGAGAGAGAGAGACTGAATTTGAACATGAGCCGTCCCTTTTATTTTACTTTTCCTTATCTTCCTTCACATATTTCGAAGTGCTTTGGTTCATTCGCAAAGAGATGAAGAAATGACGCACCAACAGATTCCCAGTCCTTTCCAGCTTCTCTTCTGCTGGCGGCGGGTGCCATGCATGGACCATCCGTGCTATGCCTTGAATCAATCTTGATGCAGCCAGGTTAATTGCTGAGGAGCACACATCACAAATCCCTACTCATACACAACAATCTTTTTAGTATTTGATTCTGCTTATGCATATATGGTCGTTTAAACAAGTTGAGTTCACTGCTAGC
The DNA here is from genome assembly GCA_036346255.1 of Ampelocalamus luodianensis. Taxonomy (NCBI): domain Eukaryota; kingdom Viridiplantae; phylum Streptophyta; class Magnoliopsida; order Poales; family Poaceae; genus Ampelocalamus; species Ampelocalamus luodianensis. Next base: position 48,001,415 of record CM070633.1, read on the forward strand.
TAGCTAGTACTTTGGTCACTGTTCAGTAGGTGCAAGTGCAACACTGCAGGAAACACCAAGTTGTCACAGGATGTACTGAAAGCAAGTGCATTTAGTGTGGTGGCAACAGTTGCAATTTGCAAAAGCTCGCGCGAATCTCCTTCACCTTTTCTTTTTGGCCGAACACGGAAAGCTGCACCGCAAGCTCTTGCTTGTACTTACAACTGGACGATGCAGACTTGAAGCAGGAATTTTTAGGCCACACAAAAAGCTGGCTCTACTCGTCCTTGCGACACACAAGCTCATACTCATATACTCAGTAGTGCACTAGTACCAGTTGTTTGTTCAGACTTCAGAGCAACGTTAATTTGCATAACATAGTCATGTGATCAACGATAAGGAATCAGAAAACGGAAGGAAGGAACAAGCTTCCCCAGTGGCCTCCCTGAACTGACGAGGAATCAGATAGCAACTACTAGGAGATAAATTCAGGATCAAAAAGTTTCTTACAGTTAAAGCTAGGATAAAATGTTCAATTAGTGCACTGCAGATTAATTAAGGATATAAATGAACATAGCCAACAGATCTTCAAAGTAGGTTACAGGTCCAGTTTGCACGCAAATGTTTGCAGATTCTGTGGTGCTGAGCGGCAATGTTCCAAACAAGGCCTGTCTCTTGATCTTACTGCGCCGATGATGACATCGATTTGGACGCTTGACGCGTTCTCAGCCTAAGCTACTCGCTACTAGCTTAGCAGTACGCGTCATCAGTTTTGTTGGGTGGGGGCAGAACCACTTTTAGGCAAGCAGACCCAGTCATGCATCCTAGAAGTTCATTTCAAGCTACCTGGAAAAAAAATGGCAGGAACCCAACCGTTGGATAAATAATTGCCATTCCCTTCACCCGAAAATATCATGGTTGCTTAATACCATCGAGTTTCATGTAATGTGAGATGCAGTCGTCCAATAACTTGGGTTGGTAGGAAAAACAAACAATCTTACTTGTTCCTCGTTGACACTTAAAAGAAACAGAGGGAGTGAACTGTAGTTCATCGAATAACTTGAGCTGTCACGGAAAAACGGGCAATCTTAATCTTAGCTTGCCTGGCCAAGCAATCTATCTATGCATTTCGGGTTAATTAGTGGTTCATGTTAGGCCTGTTCAAACCCTACGCCGGGCCTAGAAAAGCCCGGTTTTGATTGGGCAGCCTAGAGCCCAGCCCAATCCGAAAACTATGTTTTCCAATAAAATAATATTATTTTATTTTTTTGAAATAAAAATTAATATTTAATTCATTTCAAGAATTAAAAAGTTTTTATTATTTTTATTGCTAGGTGTTTCTGGGCTTTGAGCCCAAAATCGAAGCCCAAGCCTGAAAAATTCGGGTCAGACCATCCATAAACAAGTCTAGTTCTATCCATGTTCTCTAGGCCGGGGCTGACGGTGAGCCTTGGGTGCGTAATGACAATCAAAATCTTTCTTGGTTCGTATTCAAGGCTGGAAAAAAATCATTGCGAGCTAACTTTTGGCTCTAATCAACGTATGGGTGGATGTTAACACTGCCCTACAAGCTCATGTACGATATGAGCTCGATCACTATGAGCTCGATCACTAGCTAGGCTACGTAGGTGATGTGCTGTTCTTCAGAGTGTTGTAGCCAGGAGTAGTGGTACTAGTGTACTATCTCCAAACTCGTTGGCGGAGTTAAGTGCCAGCTCAGTCGATGTATACACTCTACAGTCACACACTGCATCGACACAACTCTGCTGCCTGCCTCGGAAGTCGGAATCATAGATCGACATGTGCTACATACCGTGCATGCATCTCAGCATCTGCCAGCTTGGTTCAGGACTCAGGAGCGGATCCTGTAAGAAAATGAGCGAGGGTCATAAGTGGATTGTCGGTAGGGGTGAAAACGGATCGGAAACGGACGGATAATGGTTTTGCCATATTTGTTTTCATATTTTTTTCTCAGATCCGGATACGAATACGAATACACTGGATACGAATACGAATACGAATACGAATAGTATCGAATACGAATACAGAGCGAATACGAATTGAAACGAATACGGACACAGATATTTTTCGGAACATGAAAACCCCTTAAATTGTATGCCAGAAATTAACGAAAACATATAACTAATTTATTTGATGTAAACATTCATGAATTGTTCATATTTTCAGCAACCACACATAACATTGGCACTAGCAAGTTACATTAACTAGTTCATCACAAAATATAACACTTAGTTTACCATATTTAGCTCATAAGTCATAACTCACAAAGTCATCACGCATTCGCACTTAGTTCATCATATACATAAAATTTAGTTCACACTAACATCGATTAGACTAGATGGTTAATCTATACGCAAATGGCTGTAACATCCCAAAGTATGTTACCAAAAATAAAATTAATAAAGTTATTATTTTATTGGATTTTCTTTGATTTAAAAGAGTTTTCCTGGTTAAAAGGGCAAAATAATAAAATAAAGCTAATTATTTAATTTCCTAGTTTTTAATGTAAAAAATAAAATTTATTGAGTTTTTTGGGATTTTATTGGATTTAAAGTGAAAAAGAAAATTTTAATTAATTTATTGAATTTTCTGGATTTTAAAAAGGCTTTTCCTATTTTTAGAAATTTAAAATAATTTATATACAAAAATAAAAAACAACTTTAAGTTGGAATTAATTTTATTAAGTTAAACATAATTCATCGAATTTCTGTGATTTTTTCTAGGATTTTTGAACTCTATTTGCTATTTTCTAAAAGACTATTTGATTTGTTGCATTTTCTGAAATTCAGAAATCAATTAAAATCCTTTTTTCTCTTTTGGGCTGAAATCCTCTTTTGGGCCGAAATCCGGATATCCGGACTCCGTCTTATCCGGATAATCCGTATTCGTTTCCGTATCCGCCGGATAGCATGCCTACCGTATTCGTTTCCGTTTCCGACAGAAAAATCCGAATTCGTTTTCGATCCGAAAACTATCCGAGAAAAATCCGATCCGAGACATTCCGAATCCGTTTTTGTCCGGATCGATCGGAAACTATCCGATCCATTTTCACCCCTAACTGTCAGGATATTTTAGTGGATTGGTCGGAGGCACAAGTAATCATGGACTAGGCTATTCTACTAAAAACTAAAATTTAAATGGGGTTTACCCCTCTCAACTTTCTTTGGGTCCACCCTTGGCTGGGCTGATGGCAACGGGAACAAACTTAAAGAGTTTTCTCGGATCCATAACGAGAATTGATGAGTTGTTTTCTTTTGAACTTTTTTAACGGACCGAGTTTCCATTAGAACTCATACGTTGCATCCAACAATCTTTTCGGCAATCAACGACGATATAAGTATTGAACTTTGCTATGCCGTATATATTGTTTGTTATCTAGGTGATATACGTATTATCAAATAATATTTGTGTTTGCATCAAATAACTTGTGCTCAGCACCGGTAATCGGTCAATTCTGGGTTGTTACCGGCTTCACATTCAGAATTTCGGGTGGAAGTTTTGGCTGATATAAAACTGGTAACCGATATCGGCAGAGGTCTGGTATTTTCCGTATCCGGCCTTTTATCCTTGGTTGGGCCTCCTGCGCTATTTTGTGGTTGGGCAGAAGCTGCGGCCTTGTAGGTTGCAGGTCGAGTTGGCTCGTCCTCGAAGAGCAGGGGTTCCCTCTAGACCTTCACGTGAGATCGGGTGCAGAAAACGGTGAAATGAGAACAGAAAACGGTGTCATCCAAGTAATCGCAATTACGGTCGCAATGCCGTGAAATGACAAAGAAATAGTTATGGTCGATCGATGCAAGGAGAGTGAGCTGGCCAGGAACTGCAAAGCAAAAGGCACCAACCACCTTATGCTCGCCGGCAGGCAGATGATTCCCTGATATTCAAACAGTGGCGGACTAACCACACATTGCCACGTACCGAGATTCCCCGAGCTCGTTGAATCGATACAAAAATAAACGCAAGTTTTGACGACTTTCATTGCACGCACTTGCCATGCCCGTTCGACCGGCTATTCTGATTGGACGGGCTGGCCTGGTGCAATCGAGTACTAATATTACAGTATTGCTATTTTTAAGTTGTCTGAATTTTTTTAAATTTAAATTACTTGTTGTAATCATTGAATTTGTGTAGAAATTAATATGTTATATAATTGGATATTGATTAAATAGATAAAAAAAATTAACTTATGTTTTAAAAAAATTCAGTCACCTTGTGAATAAACAACCCAGTATTGTACTCCTAGCTGATCAGACTGATACGCACCTTACGTCGCGCCGCACGTGCACGGCGTAGCACGACAATTTCACGCGATGCTCTGTCAAAGGACGGGAAATTTCGGTGCAACTTGACAGGCGTAGCCGCGTAGTAGCACGCGGCGGAGCCTATAAAAGCACCTGAGCGCGCTCTACCCCTCCCCGGCCTATCATTCTCACTCGTCCAACGACAGCCACCATTACTTACTCCGTTAGTACTCAAGTTCGTATATAGCAGCATACATTACATACACGCTAGCTCATCGATCTACCGATCATTCATCGATCGATCGACCAGCGCGTTTGGGTGTAGCGCTTGAGGTCAACGAGATGGCCGGAGGAGCAAGGAAAGTGGCGGCGGCGGCGGTTCTGACTCTTCTGACCCTTTCGGCCTCGCTTCAGTGCGTCCCGGCGGCGCGCCTGCAGGGAGTGGGAGGTGACGGCCATGAGTACAACCGTGGTCGAGTTGCAGAGTCCGTTCCGACGGTGTCGGAAGGCAGGGGCGCCACGCGCTCCAACTGCACATTTGATCGTAATAAGAAGCCCTCTGGGTCTTGCCCTCCGTCTTAATTTAACGCCACAGCTGGTAAATTAACCCAGCGGAAATCTTGATTGACGAGGATATAATAATCCACAATTAACTGTGTTAGTGTTTTAGAACCAATCTTACCTAAAAATTGTTTGATTCGGGGGTCTCCACAATTGATCACGCAGAGAGAACGACACAGAGATTTTTATACAAGTTCAGACCTTCTCCGAAGAGAATAACAACTCTACTCCTGTGTATATTGTATTGAGTATTGTGGTTACAATCAGTGGAAAGACTAAAACTTGTACTCCTCCTGATTGTGTGTCTCTGGTTCGTCGAGACTTGCCCCCCCTGTTATCTTCTGACTGCCGCCTTTATATAGTGTGCAAAGAGGTAGCCGTCTCTCCAGGTCAAGAGGCGCCTCATCATTTCATATAACGGGCATATTGATGGTAATAATCACTGGAGTAGTAACCCTTCCACATCGTCTGGCAGTTAATTGTCAGAGATAATGACGCATTACATGCAGTTATTCCAAAGAATAATAACGTATATTGACTGCTTAGATTCTATAATCAATTGGGCCCACTCGTTTGTAGGCTATATCGATTATAGGGTGGTCGTAGCTGATCTAGTCGTAGGAGAGCTTATGACCATGAGGTAGTCGTAGAAGAACTTACGACTAGGTACTGGTCATAGAAGAACTTATGACTAGAAGATGATCGTAGAAGAACTTACGATCAGGTGGTAGTCGTAGAAGGGCTTACAACCATGAAGGTGGTCGTAGAAGGACTTACGACCACCTGGTTGGCTTCTCCCTTATGATTATAAGGGGTATACTTAAGAACCGTATGACCGTATATTTACCTATAATAAGAATTACAGATAAATAATCAAATGAGGATTATTAAATTCTCCTCATCTAGCCCGTCAGCTTCAAGTAAAAGTAACTTACTTGGGTAGGGAGTTGTAGATCATCTTACGACCACGAGGTGGTAGTAAAATGATGGTCGAAGGAAAAACTCTTCGACGTGTATTTTTTAACCAGAAATATACTTGGTTAATAAGATTGTTAAAAATCTTACGACTACGAGGTAGTCGTAGAAATTCTTACGACTACAAAGGGGTTGTAGAAAATCTTATGACTACGAAGTGGTCGTAGTATAGTTGTCGGAAGTAAAGCCTTTCCGATTTAGTGTTACATTTGACTAGCAATAGACTTAGTCAAGAAGATAATTTCGGTTGAGGTGTGAAGACAGACCAAGTTTTCTCGAATAGACAAATTCAAGAATCCCAATCGACTCTCACGATCTGTTCCATTGGGCGGTTCGAAGCGATGGCAATCGTTGGGTCACCACGGTGTTTCGTGCGTGCGGTTATAAAATCTTACTGTAGGGGTGGTTTTAGGGTTCTTACCTTTTTCCCAATTGCTTCAACTGCTCATCGAACTCTTGCATTCTCCGTCGCCAACCAACTCGTACTCTTTCTTGAGACTTTTCGAATCCAAATCCCACTCTCCTAAGAAAGATGGCGGAACTTTCACGCGAGGCTGTTTCCTAGTGGGTTGAATCGGAGATGGATGTGGCGAAAATCAAAGCTCTGGTTACTACCGAGAAGATCCCGGAGAAGATACTAGTGAGGTGGATTGAAGCTGCTGGGCAGCATTGCCCATAGAGAGAACTCGGGCAGATTCTCGTTTTCTAGGTGTACTGCGAGTGCGGCCTACGACTGCCTGCTCACCCCTTCCTCACACTCGTACTCGGACACTTTGGGGTGGAATTGGTGAATCTCGTTCCCAATTCCATCACAATATTGAGTGTATTCATGTACTTGTGTGAGGCGTACTTGGGGATTACAGCGGATCTCGAGCTCTTCCAGTACTACTACGGGATGGACCGACAAACTGGAATCGCCAGAAGCTGCGGTCTGAAGCTCCACGACGGGAAGTCGAGGGAGTATATTCAGATGTTCACCCGGTCGTCGTGGCCGGGATGGAAGAAGAGGTGGTTCTACTGGGAGACCACCAACGATGACAGCCTCTCCTACATTGGGAGCCCTGCCGAGAAGATTACTTCCTAGGATTTGACTCCCAAGGATCTCGGCCGAATCGCCCCCTATATTTAAGCCATCAAGGACTTGAAGGAAGGAGGCTCACCGGATTGCACGTTGTGAATGATTTCATCACGCGCCGCATTAGTCCCTTGAAGAAACGAGTACCTCTCATGTGGAGGTACTCAGGGACTAAGGATTCGACCAGGGATTACGAGGACGGTAAGTAGGTTTTTTACTTTTGGTTCTCATTTTGGTTAATCTCGGATTGGTCTGTTGAATGTCTTATCTGCTTGCACAGATCTTTCACAGGCGAAGATTGACGCCCGCGTCAAGCTCATCTGTGAGAAAGCTCCACCACCAAATGTGGTGGCTCCTCAAATCCTAGCGGTCATATCCTCCGACGAAAAGAGGGAGCGTCTAAAGGTAATCAGAAACTGATTTCATCTTTAGGATCATGTAGTCGCAGAAATACATATGACTAGGAGGTTGTCGTAGAAGAACTTACGACTAGGTATTGGTCGTAGAAGAACTTATGACTAGAAGATGACCGTAGAATGACTTACGACCACTTAGTAATGTTTCTTTTTCTGATTCTTGTAGAAAGTAGGTATATAAGACTGTAAAGACGACGCAGAGGTCGAATTGGTGATCATCGGAGCAGTGGCGGGGGTGGAGCAAGCCAAAGCTCCTCAGGCCAAAAAGCGTCGGCTCGTGAAAGTCGCCGACAAGGGCGACGCAAGCTCGAGCCCTGCTGCTCTGTTCAAGCCTTTTGCACAATTCACTGCAGACATGGCCACTGCAGAGAAAGCAAAGGCTGTCGAAGCGACCAAAGCTCTTAAGCACAAAGCCCCTAAGACCAAGGTACCCTTCTACTATGACAACAAGACTTTTATAGTTTCTGTCTCTCGTGGCTTTGTCAAGCAGCTAGAAAATGAGAACTAAAAAAGTTTAATGTCTTTTGTGAAGAAAACCGCTGCAAGAGGGGCTTGAGGTTGAGGAGTGCTGCTCTTGAGACCTTCCAAAACCAGCCATCCATCGCGGATTCTCCAAGATTATGCGGCATGTAAATGATGTGTCATTCCACATCCATTACGGCCTGTCCCTTTCATCTCTCGCCCCAAATCCCATTGATTTCGCCTCGAACCCGTGATGACCTTCTTGTGCCACACGCAGCTCGCCGTGCCCTCGCCCTATTTAAGCACACCTCGGCTCCACCTTGGCCTCGCATCTCGCCGCCACCAACCACCGCGCCTTCCCCTACCTCTAGCACCCTAATTTTGGAGTTGTTCGCCGCCACCCGAAGCTTCATGTTTCTTCGTTTTCGGCGACGTCCAAGGTCCTCCGTCGACGCCGACCCCATCTTCGGCATTGCCGCATCATCGTCCACCTAGTGCACGCATCATCCCATGCCAAGGACCACTGGAGCACCTTCTTCGTCGTCGACCTAGTTTCGCCGTCGCTTCTTCGCTCATCGCCGGTGACTCATACACGCCCCTCCGCCGCAAGGTAGCGAATTAGCTTCAGTATCTCACTGTCTTCATTTTGCGCACACCCGCAAGGCTCGCCATGGCGTGAAGCACCGACGAGCCCCTCACCGAAGCACCTCCGCTCGTATGGCGAGCTTGACCCTTCTGAGGAATTAGATTATCAGGACTTCGAGCAAGGCAAGTTATACCATTGATCATGTTGATCTCATTATTTTAAATTTTTTTAATTCTGTTTTAAATTATTATTGCATGCATAATTCTATCCACCTATTTTAAATTCCTGTCTTAAATTCGTAGTTATTCCAATTCCCTTGTATAGCCAACTTAACTTTGTGCGCTATTGAACTGAGCCACAACTGTATGACCACATGCCCGGTATGGGACGATCCTAACTTAGTAAGTTATGGAGTCTCGACATTGACTAATCAGGTAGTCGGTTAGGCTTTGTGCCAGGGTGGAGGTGTGTTTTTGTCTCCGTGGCGATTTACATTTATGAGCGATTCGCCGTCTTTAGGTCCAACAATGTGCGACGAGCTAATTTCCTGTGTGGGCGTTAGTGTCATCAGTAAAACACATCGGGAGTGTCAATGTTGAGATAAAGTTTCTGAAATGTTTTGTTATGATTAATGCTAGCTACACTGATTGTAGCGTGTGGGTAAAGTATACAACCTCTATAGAGTGTTAAACAAATCTATTTGAATAGTCGCGTCCGCGGTCATGGATATGCTCGGGGATTTCACATGAGGGTTTGATGTGAGTGTTGGCCCAATCTTCCGAAAGGTACTGATACATCGATTGTGGAGAACACGACGTTGATGATCAAAAGGCTCCGACCCGAACGGATCGAACCCCTCGCAATCACTACACCATTGCTCCGTTGGTTATCAACCGTGCTGAACGCGGTTGACCTCGCCAAGAAGGCTATCTCCTACAAGCGAATCGAGAACACAAGCAAGAGAGTAGAAGATGCAATCTGAAATTGTATTGCGAATAAAAATAAAGCTCACAAAGTTGGGGTTCCTCAAACCGAACGAACAGCGAAAACTACTATGCGAGAAAATTCCAAAGAAAACCCAAGCAAAACTAAAGGGCGACGACTCCTGTATGAGGAGGTGACCGGGAGGTGGAAACCCTAGGCCGTGGTACTGTTCACAATACTATTCACATGTGAACAGTGCCTGCGTGAACAGTACGGGCCTAGGAGGTGGTCGGTCGCCAGATGGGCTAGGTCGTCCAACAGATGGGCCAAGTTGTCGGCCAATACATTACATAGCCTGTGGGCCAACAATTGGTGACGCAGCACCATGACATGTAGACGTAGCACCATAGCATGTAGACGACGCTCGGCTCGTATGAGTAGACGTGGCTTGGTCCAACTGGTGAATATGGCAGTGCAGTAGCCGAAAGTCCTATCGGAGAGGATGTGGTTGAAGTAGAGGATGCCGTTTAGCGGTGGGTCGAAGCGGTGGTTGCATCCTTAGGGTTAATGTCCTCATCATCATCCCTTTCTTGAATTTGAGTCGTTCTCGACTCAATCGTTGTCTCCAAATCATCATTTTCCTGCAAAAGGTTAGTGACAGCCGATAGCATAGAGCTAGATATATTATCAAGTGAAAATGAAGTATCTTTGCATTTCAAAGCATCGCATGGCATATCATTATCAAAATTTTCAGCAAGATTAGGTTTGGTTGCAAGCATGACACAACCTTTTTATTTAATTCCCTCAGTCCTAGAACTATGTGCCAACTTCTCTTTTTTAGATGGGACAATGTTCTTCACTACTTGCTGATTTTCAGATTCATGTTCAGGTTCTTTTCTCTCATTTTCAACTATCTTTTACTCACATTTCACAATTTCAGCAGGTGTCAAAGGTAGCAAAATTATTTTCTTTCCTTTGTGCATAAGAGAGTACTTTTTACTTCTACCATGATGAGTTGCATCGGTATCAAATTCCCATGGACGTCTTAATAAAAGTGAGCAAGCTTGTATAGGCACTGCGTCAAAATCAGCAACATCATGATAGGAACCAATGAAAAAATACACTCTCGCAGATTGTGTTACTTCACCTTACCGCCGTTATTGAACCACTGAATGTGGTACGGGTGAGGATGCGCACGTATGGTCAAGCCAAGCTTCTTGACCAAACCTGAATCCGCCAAGTTATTACAGCTCCCGCCATCAATTATGACACGAACACGGCAGTCCTTGACGATGAGAAATATCTGAAACAAACTATGGCGTTGTAGCTTCAATACTCGCTGCACGATTAAGGTCCTATAATTCTTTGTAGCATCGGCACCTAAAATTTCCTCACCATCGCTATCTGCCTCATGATCATCATCATTACCTGCAAGGTTAGCTGCAAGAGCATATTCATCCTCAACATCACTAGCACTTACATAACCACCGCCTTCTGTCGCAATGTATGCTTGCTGACTTGGGCAATCTCTCATGATGTGGCCCATCCCTTTGCAACGGTGGCACACAATCCCCATCATACGACCCGTGAAAGCAACTGATGAAGAGCTCTGTGCTGGTACCTGCACACTAGTAGATTTACTTGCCTCAGGTGCACGTGATGGTGGTGGCGGTGTTGCTGAACGCGCCCTACTCACGGAGGGGGCAACAGACCGAGAAGCAGGAGGTGGGGCTGTGTCGGCTTGCCCCGGTGTTGATCTCGATGTAGACGTACTTCCAAAGTTACTCCTAATCCTTTGTTGTCTTCCCTGCAATTTCTTTTCTGCCAAACAAGCAAGTTGGAACAACCTGTTGATATCATTATAATCTTTGTAATCTATTATGTCCTGAATTTCACACCTTAAGCCTCCATAAAAACGAGCCATCTTATCCTCCTCATCCTAAAAAATATTACAACGCAGCATGCCTATTTGTAGTTCTTGATAATATTCCTCGACAGATTTATTACCTTGGTCTAAGCGCTGTAATTTCTTACGCATATCACGTTTAAAAGCAGGAGGAACAAATCTAGCACGCATAGCTACCTTCAATCTATCTCATGTATCAGGTGTTAAGCCAGAATTAACTACTTGATTCCACCAAATGATAGCAAAGTCTTTAAATTCACTAGTAGCTTGTCTGGCTCTATGCACTCCAGGAACTAGATGGGTATTAAATTTTTGTTCAAATGTCATCTCCCAATCTAGATAAATTTCAGCATCATAAACACCTACAAAAGATGGTATGGTAAATTTAACTTTAGCAAATGGGTCATAATTAACACAAGCATTGTGGTGCTGAAAATTATTACCTCCCATACCGTGATGGTTGTGATGTAGACGGTGTCGTTGACGGGCATCTTGGGCAGCAAGAGCAGCGCCGGCGTCACGGTATTGCCTCTCATTATCATATCCCTCCTCAAGATTTTGGGCTGCATCATGATCATACTCGCGTCCATTGTGAGGTGGCCGATTCACCATTCTTTCAAGGCGTGTGGTGAGCGCTACAATACTACCGTTAATTGAGCGCTGCAATGTAGTCGTAGTAGCTCGAAGCTTCCTGTCGATGTCCTCATTAATGATAGTATGTTGTTCATCCAAGAGCGTCATGAGCTCTCCCTTTAACACACACTCTTAATCTGTAGACGAGTCACCTGTCATGGTTAATAGAAAACAAAAGACAAACACAAATGTATTATCCCTATCAACTACTAGGTGATGGTAGGTGTAATCATACACTCTCAAGCGTCTTACCACACTCTTACAAGTGTTCTTACCAAAGCATGCAGCAGGTGGTACAACCGGTGGCTGGTTCGTGATACCGAGTCGAGTGTGGGTACGATTGCAAGAGGGGACCAGTTCTGATCAAGAGTAGGTGGAGCTCGGAAAGCACAATATGGTAGCAAGGGTCAACAATAATCAAATCAGTAAATGCAAGTTGAAAGATTGTTCAAAGTACTCGTCAAAGTTGCTGATCCTAGCCCAATCAAAGCTTGCTAATCAAGTCCTATGCAAAGAAGTGTATGTACACACACGCAACGATCAATGTGACTTGATGTAACTCTACAGTACATGATGAACAATAATTTCGAATAATAATAATAATTTAAATTAAAAAAATTGGGTTTTCGGACCGTCCTAATCTCGTGAACAGTAACTTTATAGTATATGATAAACAGTAATTTTGGAAAAAAAATAATAATTTAAATTAAAAAAATCGAGTTCCCGTTGGGTCACCCATCCATGAGCTGCTCCATGCCTATGCATGCTTAACATCATGTTTGCATGCAATGAGTTGCCAGGTTCTTTCTTTCTTTCAATTAACTTTAACTCTTCTCTTAATTCTTTATTCTATCCTTCCTCTCTCCTATCTTCTTCAACCTCCCGAAGCGTTTCTTCTCTGCTGTATTTATTCTCAAACCAAGATGCAAGACTGAGCTACCTCCATGGCAGCGTCGCCCATGGCCGACCTCACCGGCTCCGCCACCGCCGCGGCACCACCCTCGCCACGCCGCCCTCCTCTCTCTCTCTCCTCGTCGCGCCATTGTTGCCCATCGCAAAGAAATTGAAGCTCAAATGACCATTAATGGCCAATCTCCACCTCTCTCCCCTTTTTCTCCGCACTCAATGCATTAAAATCGATTCCATCTGAAGCGAAAGGTTCGCACTAACTTCACGCACGTTACCATCCCTTCAATTAGACGTTTCCTATTTACATTCAATCAAATTGACAGATTCCATTCGTTCTTCATTACACCCAAAAAATTCGCATTTTCTCTGGCGAATTCCCGTTGATTCAAACATCTCCTCCCCTATATAAAGGAGCACCAGGAGCTACTCTCCATCCTCAACCCACTTCCAAAAACTCTCCTTCCATCTCCCCGTATCTTGGCCGAATTTTGGAGTTGAATCTCGTTGGCCAAGCGTTGTTCATCGGCCAATTGCGCCTCCTACGGTGGAGCCCCGGCATCATCGACCACACCGCTAGCTACGCCTCGCGACGTTCTACGCCGTGCTCACCCTCTCGTCGCCAGAGAATCGCAGGAACATCCGCGCCATCGTGAGCCACGCCGCGCCGACGTCGTCGTCCTCGTCTCCGGCCATCCGTACACGTTCCACCACCACCAAGGTGAGCACCGGCATCCCTGTCCTCCCCTCTCTCCATTCCACCCCTCGCCGGCCGGCAAAACGCCGCCGTTCGCCGGACACATCGCTATCCGAACCGTAGGATGAGGCTCCTTCCGCTGCGAATCGTGCCGTCGTCGAGCTAGCTCCGGCCACATCGTCCCCACCCCTGGCATCACGATGTCGCGTTCTTCGTGATGCTCTCTTTTCCTTCACCAGCGCCGTCTATTTTTTTTCTCTCCATGGCCGAAGCTCTAGTCTGCTTCTGTTCAGATGTTGCAAGAAGATGAGCAGTGCACTAATAACTAGTTGTTACATGCTGGTCCTTGATTCAGTACACCAATATTTAGTCTTCACTTTGAGCTTGTTATTAATCGACTGCTTGTTGATCTTGCTCAGCTACATGCCTTGTTTCACTTCTGCGGCATAGCCATTTCTTGCTTTCTGTTCGTAGCGTTGAAGAAGCATGAACAGTGAACAACTAGATAATCATGCAAGACACTTTGTACATGAACATTTTGTTCCTTCCAAAAACCGTTCTCTCTCATACAAGCTCTAAATATGTTGATTCTTTCTCCTAAATTAATCTAAATTCATCTACTATTTTTAGTATTTATTTTGTAATTTTTAGATTTTATTTATTTTCTGTTATTTATTCGGCCCATTATCCGCGTCACCGCCTTTCTGCTCGCCACCGGCTAACTTTGCGCGTTCCACCACAACCATGGTGAGCGTTGCGTTCCCCGTTGTTCCCCCTTCAAATCGCCACAAACCTCACCCGTTAACTCCCCTCCGTTTGCCCGGAACGGCGATGTCAACCCGAAGGTCGTCTCTGTCGCGTTCCGCCACCATCCGATGTCTCCCGGTCGAACCGTCTGCGGCGTTGAGTTCGCCTCGACATGTTCTACGTCGTACTTCCTCGCCATGTCCATAAAACTCGTTCCTTGTTTCCAGTCAATCTGAAAAACAATTTCTAGTGAATAGTATTTTCAGAATTCTATCATTTCATGTGATTTTCAACCTTCCGGAATTTCGTTCTCCCTCATACGAACTCCGATTCTGCCGATTCAAATTCCTGTATTCATATAAAGTCGATACCTTCTGTCCAGTATTTATTTTATTTATTTATTTGAATTTTGTTTGGATTTTATTTGAATATTATTTGAATTCAGATCGTTTGCGCGTATAGATTTCGGCGACTACGACGACCGGATTTCGACGCGTTTGAGAGCATCGATTAAGCAAGCAAGGCAAGTTATACCCTTGATCATATCGATCCTATTATTTTAAATTATTTATATTCTGTTTTAAATTATTATTGCATGCTTATTTATATCAGTAATTTAAATTCCTGCTTTAAATATATAGATATGCCTAAACTCCTTTGTATGGCCAATTTTGATAATTGAAGCAAACATATTGTCACCATAGGCAAAACCTAGTTGATACGATAGTATGAACTAGAGCATTTTGAGAAAAATCAGGCTTAGCCATGCTTATAGACCAAACATGTCTATTTTGGGAATTTCAATGAAATCAATTGTTGTTTAAATTGTATCCATAGCATCGGTATGCTATGGAAGTTTATGCCTTTGAAAAATGAAATAAACGAAAATGGTTTGGACTTGGGTATAATGGATGTTTGGTGGGTGCATGTTCATGCACGGGCTTAATCTGGTTAGGGTTAAGGCCCATGGGTTTTGTTGAAAAGTTGCCCAGATCAGTTAAGGACCGGTCTTCGAGTGTATGATGCTAAGTCATACCGTAGCACCACATGTCCCAAGTATGGGTCGGGACCTGGCTAATTAATATGCAATGTTCCACCGTGGTCGTTCCCTACAGATGCAATGGGTAGTCATGTTACGACTTATGTTAGTCCCACCTAGCGCAAGAGGGGGCCCGAATCCGGAGGTCTTTATTCCAAAGGGGGTGGCAAAACCTTAGCGATGGGTAACTACGGTGGAATGGCGCTTTGTAAAGGCCTTGGCATGTGCTCTAGACTACTTACCAAAGGTAGTGAGCGGTGGCATAGATATATGCCGGACAAACTAGAGAATTCTTGTCATGTGGGTAAAGTTGTACAACCTCTGCAGAGTGTAAAACTATTCGAATAGCCGTGTCCACGGTCATGGACATGTTAGCAGAACTGCTCAAAGTTAGACTTTGGTTTTGTTTGAAAATAAACTTCTTCAAAACTGGTTTATCCAGATGGGAATTGGGCAGGAAGCCATGTGATAGGAGGGTATCCTTCACCATCCATGTGTGAATGTTATCTGACTATAAAAGTGAGAATTTATAAAATGATTTGTAGTTATAGAATAACTGCTTTGGAACTTAGTACAAGTATTTAAAAGAAAGTGCTGCTTTATGCAAATGACCTTATAAGCCATCCTTTGTTACATCCATATATGCATGTCATTCTGTTACTTGACAGGTGTAACTTGCAAGCACGAAAGTTGTGCTCATACTTGCTTTATGCAAACAAAATTTCAGAGGGGAAGGAATTTGCTACCGATGTGGATCTCGACGACTAGGCCGCTACCCCAATCGATTGCTTGTGGCAGATTGCTAGACTCTACTACTTCTTCGTCTTCCGCTGTGTTCTTTATTGCTGGCTTGTAAGCCTCTTGGTAATAAACTCTGTTGATTATTAATAAAGTTGTGATATGAATTTGTGTTGGACCGACCGAAAAGGCGACTAGTGGGGGTGAATAGGAGCACAATCTCTTTTTCTCCCAAATTGAATTCAATACGAATCTCACTCCAATAGCTATGAAAGCTATGAAGATCAATCAATCATGCACAGCGGAAGACTTGTATTGAATCAACTCGAAACCCCGAAGTAAAATCAACACAAAACCAAAACACAAAGACTCGGGTGGTCTGACCTCTCACGGGGGCGGTCAGACCGGTTGGCCTAGCGGTCAGACCGATCCAAGCGGTCAGACCTCTCCCTCGGGCGGTCAGACCTCTAGTTCGATGAACAGTGAAATCAGTCCGAAAAACCAAAACGCAAATTGATCTAACTTTTGATTCGTGCGCCCAAACTTCGTGAAACTTGACACACACCTTCCCAAGGATGTCAGAACCTATTCCAAGCAACGATCGTGAAGATCCTTGCCAAGGTTCAGACCTTTTCCGCTTGAGTAAAGTTAGGTAAAAACCGAGTCAAAACGCAAATATGATCTTGAGACTTGCTCGTGGGTGATTGGTGATCTTGATGATCCTAGATGTATTCCCACACGTCACAGCAAGCTAGATCACGGCCAGAAACCAAGCAAAAACTCGCGGATCAAAGAAAGACTCAAATCATCAAATAGAGAGAAAGAAAGCTAATGAACTCATCTTGAAGAAACTTTCTTTGGATTGATTTGATATGATATTGGTTTACAGCCACTCCATCAATGGAGGACAAAGACTCAATACATGTGGGGACCCGGTAATTATCTCCATAAGACCGATATTAGACAAGGTCTTAGGGACATAATTACGGGTCTCGGTAAATGAATTCCAATTTAACTCTATCCAAGTGAGAGACTTACCCGAATACTAGAGCCTCAACGATCATGCGTGCTGCTCCTTTGCAAGCGCTACATGATTGTCGATTCTCCTTCGATCCGAAGCACTACACTTAGTGAGTTAAATGGGAATTCATCAACAACGAGTATGACTTATATTGGCTCCCAAGATCAACGACCAATATACTCATACCCTCAGCCAACGTTGATTGCATCCATACAACACATACAACAAGAGATTAAAAAGACATACTGCATAATAGATAAAGTCTACAGTTTATTACATACGGCCGACCGGCCAAATTCAAAGTAAAGTATCAAGTAGCAGCGGAAGTAAATAGATAAAACAAAAGACCAGCAGTGGTATGCCCATCACCCATCGGCAACCGACTGGGGGTTAAATGGTAGCACACTACTCGTTAGTGTCACCCAAGTCAACACTAGCGAAATCGTCATACTCATAATCTTCCTCACCTGAAAAGGCCAGCAAACATCTGGCTGAGTACAAGTGTACTCGCAAGTTTTACACAAATAAAAATAGTTATGCATAAGGGTCATTCAAAGGATGGCTCATATTGGTTTAGTTTTGCGAAAGAGACGCAACAATTAACATCCTACACATACTAGTTTTTCATGTGCCCATTTAAAATCAGATTTGAAGTAGAAGTAAAACATGTAGTAAAGCATTTCAATAATAAACAATTGAATCATACAAAGACCAAAGTGGCAGCCCACTTTGATGTACTAAACACATGAACATCCCGTCCATGACGAATACCAAGTTCAACCACAATTTTAATTAAAAGTCTAACAATAAGCAGCCACAAATTTCAAGCGGTCGTCCATAACCGTGGACACGGCTATTCGAATAGATTAATACCCCGCAGGTGTACTACTTACCCACACGACTTGATTAGCCCGTAAGCCTCCAGAGGCCTCGAAATAGCACACTTCCTATGGTATGCCACTGTAAATCAAGATACATCATTTTCAGAAGAAAGCCCTATTGAGCTAAGTCCCCTTGTGAGATGGTTCCTTGCCTAGTACAAGCGTCGATAGCCCTTGCTAGGGGCTCACAAGTTATATTGGAAATACCGATGCAATCAAAACAAAAGAATTGGTGCTCCCTTACACACTATAAAGGATTACATCGGCTCCTCAAAGAACATAGGATTTCACGGTCGCTATGCCCCTTACACCACCAAGGACTTAACACGATAAAACCCTCCCCCTACTTAACCATACGGCACCCATACACCGCGTGTGGCAAAGACGAGTGTTGCTTGAACAAAGAGGTACCCAAAGTTCGGTCCTCAATTGTCCGACAAGTCCTTCCACTTACCCAATGCTCGTGCACAAAGCACCATCACTAACCAACACTTGTCGGACCAAATCTCATTTAAAAATGACAAAGTTTAACTCATAAAACAGCTACAAAGATCTGAAGTAAAACATAAAGTAAAAGTTGTGTGTATCCCAAAACCGCCGGGTTATTCCCGACGATCGAACTACCGTATCTAGACTTGCATGGCTAAGCAATTCTACAACCCATAATTCACACATCCTATCTTAAGCATATAGGAGTTGGCATAATTCAAGATTAACCTCAAGCATAGGACATATCTAAACTACACATCACAAAAATATTGACATAATCAAAATAGCATGCAAGCAATTATCATTGCACTATCTTAACCAAAACTGGGATCAAATATGATGCAAAAGAAAGTTCAAATGATGCTTGCCTTGCTGGTACAGTAGCTGCTGTGGGGATCCCGGAGTTATCTCCGTAAGACCGAGACTAATCAAGGTCTTAGGGATATAATTCTAGATCTCCAGGGAATGGATTCCAACTTAACTCCATCTAAATGAGAGACTTAACTCAAACTAGAGCCCCGACGATCATGCGCGCCGCTCCTCTGCGAGCACTACATGATTGTTGGTTCTCCAACAAGTCAAGCGCTACACTTAGTGAGTTAAATAGGAAGCCATGAACAGCGAGTATGACTTATATTGGCTCCCAAGATCAGCGACCAATATAAGCATACTCTCATCCAACGTTGATCACATCCATACAACATCCATACATAAATAGTTCAAAAGACATACAACATAGTTCCGAGTTTACATCTAATACAAGTGGCCGACCGGCCAAATTTAAAAGAGAGTATTAAGTAGCAGCGGAAACACATAAATAGACCAAAAGACCAGCAATGGTATGCCCCATAACCCATCGGCAACCAACTGGGAGTTAGATGATAGCAACTACTCATCGGTGTCGCCTAAATCGACACCGACAAGCTCGTCGGTCTCATTATCCTCCTCACCTGTAAAAGCCAGCAAACATCTGGCTGAGTACAAAGAGTACTCGCAAGTCTTACACAAATAAAAATATTTATGCATAAGGTCATTCAAAGGAAGGGCTCATATTGGCTTAATTTTTGCGAAAGAGACGCAATACTGAACAACCTACACATACTAGTTTTTCAAGTGCCATTTCAAAATCAGATTTGAAGCAGAAGTAAAGCATATGAATAAGTAATGAATTCAAGAACAAATGAATCATACCAACAACAAAGTGGAGGTCCACTTTGATACAGCAATAAGCATGAACATCCCATTCATGACGATACCAAGTTATAACCACAATTTTAATTTCAAGTCTAACAATAATAACTCCCGAACTCAAGCGGTCGTCCATAACCGTGGACACGGCTATTCGAATAGATTTATACCCTGCAGGGGTGTACTACGTTACCCACACGACTTGATTAGCCCGTAAGCCTCCAGATGCCTCCGAATATAGCATACTTCCTATGGTATGCCGGCCGGGTAAATCAAGATACGGTCGTTTTTAGCAAGAAGATCCCATTGAGCTAAGTCTCTCAACCCATGGCTCCTAGGAAACACAAGATGTTAACGCCTCCATCCTATATATCCTAGGAAACACAAGACGTTAACGCCCCCATCCTATCGGCCCAAAAGGAACACAGGATTTCACGGTCCCATGCCCTTACAATTTCACCACTGTGGGACTCAACACAATAAAACCTTCCCCCCTACTTAACCATACGGCACCCATATACCGCGTGTGATAGCACGAATGTACTTGAATCAACGATGTTACCAAAGTTCGGTCCTTAATTGTCCAGACAAGTCCAACCACATACCCAATCTCGTGCACGAAGGCACCATCACTAACCAACACTTGTCCAGACCAAACGCTCATTTAAAATGACAAAATTTAACTTATAAAATAGATACGAAGATCTGAAATAAAAGTATATAAAGAGAGTGGTGTTTGTCCCATAATTGTCGGGTTATTCCCGACAATCAAACTACCGGTTCTAGACTTGCATGGCTAAGCAAAACTCGAACAATATAAATTCATACATCCTATCTTAAGCATTTTAGTACGGAAATAATTCATGGATAGCCACAATGACAAGATAATAGGATGTGTCTAACTACCCATCACAAAAATAGCGACATTATAGAACTACCATGCAAGCAATTATCATTGCATCTACCCTAACAAAATTGGGATCAAATATGATGCAAAAAGAAAGTTCAAAGGATGCTTGCCTTGCTGGAAAAGTAATTGTTCACTCTCGGTCGCGTAGGAGTCGATATTAATGAGCTCGGAATCTAGATAAATACAATACCGACTAAACATCGAGAAAAACTCCAAAAATCAAGATGCTCAAAAATGCATGATTTTTCCATAGTAGCTAAGTTATGATTTTAAGTGATTTTTGGTGAAAGAATTATTTCATTTCGATTTAGTATATGCAAGTTACTGTGGTTTGAATTCATATTTCAATATGCCTTTATTTATGTAATTTAATTATGAAGTGAAATTTTGTAGAACAATGGTGAGTAAATGGATTACATGGATAAATAGGCAATATTATTACAAGTTCAAAACAGTTGAGTTTGCCTCAAAACGAGTTTTCATGATTTAGTTATGAATTTTCAAAGTTATTAGTGTTTTCTTTTGTAACAATAATAGTGTTAATAGCTCATTTTCCAAAGTAATGCTCTCTGTTATAGGGACAAGTTTGAAACCAATTTTAATATAAAGTTCATTAAATATGAAAATTATCAGAAGTGGTTTCATTCATTTTGGAGTTAAAATGATTTAGTTATGTATTTTAGAAGGTATACACATTTTTCACTCACAAATAAATAGATTTCGAATTTATAAGTCAACTTAACCTTTTCTTACCGAGCTACACGCTAGCCGAAGTGGCTGACATGCGGGCCCGGAGAATAGCGTATTTTCTAATTTAGCTCGATTGACAAACAAGCTCGACGTGTGGGACTCGCCGTCGAGACACGCCCGCTGGATGGTTCCACGCTTCCAAGCGCCGCAGGGTTTAAAGCCTAGGCCCATGTGTCGACCACGCCGCATCCGTTTAACTCGGCGTTTTGCGTTTCGCCCACGCGCAGCGAGTGTAGCCGCCACTTCCGACCGCGATTAAATGCTAATGATTGACACTTACACCTAATCATCTGCTACAGGAGCGGTCGGCGTACGACAACGGGAAAATCTCCCCGCGCGTTTGCTCGGCGGCTCGCCGGCGATTCCGACCACGGTGGCGCCAGACAAGGGCATGCATAGATGCAAAATAGCAAGGCGGTTCTAATGAGGGTAGTCTCAACGACGGAGCCGGCCAGATCGGGCGGCTAGCCGAGTTGAGCGCGCGCTCAAAACGGCAAGAAGACAAAACAAAGTGAAGCTCCGCAGGCGTCAATCCAAAGAGTGCCCAAGGTTCTAGGGACTAATAGTGAGTTACCCGAGTTGAGAAGGGTGCTCGTGAAGCTGGCTAGCCGAGTTTGGTCGGCGCGGAGGAGAAAATGGTGAGAACACGGCTTGACGAAGAGATGAAGATCAGATCAAGGTGGGAGGTGAAAGGTTACTTCACGGTCGGAAATGGTGCAAACTTCGATTCAACAAGATCCTGCCGTGCATTACCAAAATTAGTTTAGGGATTTCTCTCAGTGGACTAAAGCATGTGAGGTGACGCGCAAAGATGAGGATAATACCTTGGGACACGAAGATGGCACGAAAGTGTCCTCAGTGCGTGCTTCGACGTGAACTAGAGCTCAAGATGAACCGAGACCTACAAGGCAAGGTAGGAGCCGGGCTTAGCAAAAATGGAAACGACATTGAAGGTAGAGTACGTGGTAAACACCGGTGGAAGCTTACCCGTGCAGAGCGAGAACAAGCTTCCTCTCCTCTCACAAACAGAGGAGAAGTGAGGAATTTGCTAGGGTTCGGGTGATAGTTAAAGATGGCCAACGGACGGAACGGAGGCGGCGTTACGCGGGGAACGCTCCGGAGTGGCCAACGGCGGCGGTGGATTGACGGCGTCGGAATCCTCAACAAGACAGAGCATCGCCTCGGCCGCGTGGAGCTCAGCTCCTGCGCTAGCTCAGGGACGAAGCTGACAGCTTGGGCCCACGTCATCAGCGAGACAAGGCGGCGCGTGCGAACGTGAGTTGAACGGTTTGATCAGAACCGTTGGATCACGAATGGACGGATGGGATCAGTGTGTGCAATCGGACCGGTCGAAGGGGTAGGCGATCTGAGCCGTTGATCTAAGATCCAAGGGTTGCATGCCGCGGTGCAATTAGGCGGTGGGGCTGAGTCCATTCGCCGAGTCGGCCGAGCCCGAGGAACAAGGCAACCGGCTTGGGTCCAAGTTTGACTCGAGATTTTAATTGTTTTCCTACTTTGACGAGGACTTAAAATAGAAATGAAATTCCTAAAATCATGAAATAAATCATGGGGGTTCCTGGGATAACCTAGTGTCCAAAAAAATTATTGAACCCTACTGTTCATGATATAATTTGTGATATATAAATTCAAACTTAAACTAGGTCTTTTAATAGTGTTTGAATTTTCTTAGGGTTCAAACCAGTCCCAAAAATTTGGGAAAATTATATTAATTCATGATAATTAATATAGTATTTTAATAAATTATTTCCAGAGGATGTTCAGTAGCATTTATTTCTGTTTTAAGTTTGGAGTTCAATTTAAAAGGGTATGTTCCAAATGTGTTTAAAGATTTTTTTCCAAGTACAATATGCAAATAAAAGTTTCAAATCATGATACATGCTAATGAGATGCATAATAATCCTCTTTATTAATTTGGGGATGTGACAGCTGCTCACTCTCGGTAGCGTAAGTGTCGATATCAATATGCTCTGGATCTATATAATTATAACATCAAATAAATACCGAGAAAAACACTCAAAAACAAAAATGCTCAAAATGCATGATTTTTCTACAGTAGTTATGTCATGATTTTAAATGATTTTTGGTGAAGGAATTATTTCATTTCGATTTAGCATGTGAAAGTTATAATGGTTTGAATTTCAGATTTCAATAAGCCGTCATTATGTAATTTAATTATGAAGTGAAATTTTGTAGAACAGCATGAGTACGTGGATTACATAGATAAATAGACAATATTATTATAAGTTAAAAACAGTTGAGTTTGTCCTTTTGGAGTTTTTATGATTTAGTCATTGATTTTCAAAGTTATCAGCCTTTTATAGTATAAAAATAATGGAGTTAAGGAGTATATTCTCCCAAAATAGTGTCTTTGACAGAGGTAACATGGAGACCATTTTTAGAATTAAGTTCACTGAAAATGAAAATTATCAAAAGTGGTCTCACTGTTTTTGGAGCTTCCAATAATTACTTATGTATTTTTAAAGTTATCAGTCATTTTTCTATTGTACAAATAATGGTTGTAATGGATTAATCTCCAATTAATACTCTCTGCTACAGAGACAAGTTTGAAACTAATTTTAATATAAAGTTTACTACAAATGAAAATTTCCAGAAGTGGTTTCATGTTTGGAGTTAAAATGATTTAGTTATGTATTTTAGAAGTTATTCATATTTTTCAGTGTATAAATAACTGATCTCGAATTTACTAAAGTGATTATTACTTTTCTTACCGAGGTATACGCTAGCCGCAGTCAATGACTAGCGGGCCCGTGAATAGTGCACTTTCTATTTAACTCGACAAAAAAACGAGCGCCGACAGCGGGGTCCATCGTCACGACTGCTCATGGAACTTGGTCCATGCGCGCGCGTGCATGGTGCACGGGCTTACTCGCGATGGGCCCACTCGTCGCCTCTTTGCATCTCGCTTATCCACTCGGCTTTGCGTGCAAGGTCCCACATGTCGACACATTGTGACGGCTAAGACGGCGTTTAAATGCTAATGATTGGCGCTTAGTCCTAATGACGTGCTACAGTGTTGGTCCGCGTACGGCACGGCAATCGCGTTGTCGCCCGCTTGCCCGGCGGCTCGCCGGCGCTACGCGCCACGGCGGAGCCTGCCAATGGTCGCGTTAGCTTGGCAATAGCTCCGCGCAGCCTAGGGTAGTGGTCTTAGTGCTAGAGGTGGCTCGCTGCGCCGGCCAGCTTAAGTGAGCGGCGGCGCCATCACGGCAAATGCACAAACGCAAAAGGTAAAGCTCCGCAGCTCATACAAGCATGTGTCCAAGTTCTAAAGGCTACAAGGAGGTCACCTGAGCTAGGAGAGAGCTTGAGGAAGCGTGAAGTAGCTGGAGACTTGGTCGGCGCCGGAGAAGAAGAAGGCGATGACACGGCTCGACGTAGACATGAAGATCTGAGCAAAAAGAAGCAGGGTGAATGCTCGGGTTAGCTCAAGGGGCTTAAGAGCAAGCTATAAGAGCAAGGAATTTGAGAATAGCCTACCAATTTGAAGTGGGAGGTGAAAGGGCTTGAACTCTGGCCGCAAGAAGGCAACTTCGATTCACCGCGGTCCTGTCGAGTACTACCCAAGTGAGTTAGGGGTTTTTAATCTCAAGCCTAAAGGCGCGACATGACACGCTAGGTTTCGGACAAAGCTCACCGGAGATGAAGAACACAAGGGGATGCCCACTGGAGCGTGCTCTGGAGCTTCAAGGAGCACGAGGCTGGTCCCGGCGCTACAAAGGAAGTCACGAGCTCGCATAAGCAAAAATGGAAATGGCATGCAAAGGAGGAGCCGAGGGTACCGGAGGTGGGAAGCTTACCAGAGAAATGAGCTCAAGCGGGCTTCCCTCCCCTCTGTCAACCGAGGAGAAGTAAGGGAGAAGGAAGGGTCGCGAGGGGGTGTTATGCCCGGGCGATGACGGCAATGGAGGCGGCGTGAAGAGGAGGTGGTTCCGAGTGGCCAACGGCAATGGGCGGATTGACGGCGCCGAGTTGCCGTTTCAGGCGCTGTCTGAACGGCGCGGCCGCGTGGAGCTCAGCTCCTGCGCGAGGTAGAAGAAGCAGCTGACCGGTGGACCCAACCGGTCAGTGGCACAGGGAGCTGTGGCTCGGGGGAGAGAGAGAGTTTCAATCGGGACCGTTAGATGGCGAATGGACGGACGAGATGAGTGGGGGCATTGGGACAGTCGATTGTGGTGATGAGATCTCGATCGTTGATCTTCAATCCGACGGACGCATGTGAGGTGCATTAGGCGGTTGGGTTGAGTCCGTTGCGAGTCTGACTCGAGTCCGAGGAACAAAGCTAGCCGATTAGGGTTGAGTTTGACTGAGAATTAAATTAGATTTACTACTTTGACCAGAGCTTTATAAATAGAAATAAATTTCATAAAATCCTCAAATAATTTGTGGGGGTTCCTGGGAGTATATAGTTCCCATAAAAATTATAAAACCCCACTGTTCATAAAATATTTTGTGATATTTAAATTCAAACTTAATGTATGTCTTTTAAGTTGGTTTGAATTTTCATTAGGTTCAAACTAGTCCCAAAAATTTTGGAAAAATTATATTTATTCATGATAATTAATTTAGTATTTGAATAAATTGGTTCCAGTTGATGATCACAACTTTTTATTACTGATTTGAAGTGAAATCTGAATTTTGTTGTGTATGTTCACCTCAAATTAGATTTTCCAAGTACAATATATTATGAAATGATTTGAATTTGATAATGCATGTTAGTGAAGTACATATTAATCCAATTTAATTAGTTGGGGCTGTGACAAACCTCCCCCCTTACAAAAGATCTCGACCCGAGATCTGGGTGGAGAAGAATTAGAAAGTTTTCATTAGACGTTATAATTTATGTTGTCTTGGTTTCCTTCAAAGATAGTGTTGACAGGTTATAATTTACATTAATATGTTTTACCTTTCCTTGCTTGATACGAAGGCACTTCATGCAGAGAAGAGTTCTGGATATGCTGCTCGCATCCGGTCTTCACGTTCCCAAGTCGATTCATCTTCCGTGTGGTTGCTCCATTGAACCTTGACGAACTTGATGTTACGATTCCTAGTCTTACGCTCGGTTTCCTCAAGGATACGAATCGGGCTCTCTCGATAAGATAGATCGGGTTGCAAGTCGAGTTTATCCAACTCGGTTGCTCCGCTGGGACTCAAGACATTTCTTGAGTTGGGAGACATGGAAGACGTTATGCACGCTCGAGAGTGATGGTGGCAACTCCAACCGGTATGCCATTGATCCCAACTTAGCTAGAATACGGAAAGGTCCAATATAGCGAGGTGCTAATTTACCTTTGATTTGGAAGCGACGTACTCCTTTCATAGGAGAGACTTTAAGATAAACATGATCGCCCACTTCAAACTCAACTCGCGACGCACGACGGTCGGCATATGACTTCGACGTGATTGAGCCGCCCTAAGTCGTTCACGAATGACACGAACTTGTTCTTCAAAGATCTTCCACCAAGGTTGGGCCATAGAATGGCCTCTCCCGACTTCGACCAGTTCAACGGTGTTCTACAAGCTCTCCCATACAATGCTTCAAGAGTGACATTTGAATGCTTGATTGGAAACTATTGTTGTAGGAGAACTCGCAAACGGTAAACATTTTTCCCAACTATCATTTGAGGACAAGACGCAAGCCCGAGAAGGTCTTCCAAAACTTGGTTTACCCTCTCGCTTGTCCATCTGCTTATGGGTGATAAGCGGAGCTAAAAGATAGACTGGTCCCCATCGCTTATGTAAACATTCCTAAATAGGATGTGAATTGAGGGCCTCTATCGAAACTATCACCTTTGGAACACCGTGGAGACAAACAATTCTTGCAATGTAAAGCTCCGCTAACTTGTCCCCACGGTAGATGGTCTTGACAGAATGAAGTGAGCAACCTTCACAAACGGTCTACAATTACCCATATAGAATCAAATCCAGCTTTAGTTCTAGGAAGGCGGTGATAAAATCCATACCAACTTCTTCCCATTTCCACCGGGAATGGGCGGGGATCTAGAGTACCGGTGGCTTCAAGTGCTCACCTTAACTCTTTGACATAGATCGCACTCGGCCACATACTCGCGCAACGCTTTGCTTCATTCGGCCCACCACGTTTCTTCTTCAAATCTTGATACATTTTTCTACTCCCGGGGTGGATAGAGAATTTTGAGTTATGAGCCTCCTTGAGAATCAATTCTCTCAAGTGGTGATCAAACGGTACCACCATACGGTTTCCAAACCATAGAGTACCTTGTGCATCTTGCTTAAAACATTTAGCCTTGCCTTGTTTCATTAGTTCTAAAATTTTAGCCACTTCCGCATCGCTGGGCTTCCTAATCTGGTCCTCAAGTGTGCAAGTCACACCGAGGGCTGCAGTTAACCTTCTTCAACTATCTCCGTGTAGGCTTTGCAATGCAACACATAAGCTCGCAGAAAAGGAGTTACCTGACAAACGGTTGCATTGAGATTTTTCTCAATGCGTCGCCACTACATTAGCCTTCCTGGATGATAATGGAGTCCCATATCATAATCTTTAATCAACTCAAGCCATCTTCTTTGTCTCAAGTTCAGTCGGCTTGGGTGAAAATATATTTAAGGCTCTTATGGTCGGTGTAGATCTCGCAACGACATCGATGAGGTAATGTCGCCAAATCTTCAAGGCATGAACTAAAGCTGCGAGCTCTAGGTTGTGTGTGGGATAATTGGTCTCATGGGGCCTCAATTGCCTTGACGCAGAGGCCACCACTCGCCGCCTTGCATAAGCACACAACCGAGCCCATGGCGAGATGCATCACAAGAGATATCAAAGCTCTTGTGAATGTTCCGCGAACAAGCACGGGAGCTTCATCAGCCTCCTTTCAAGGTTTGGAAGCTTTGCTCGCATTCTGCTGTCCACTCAAATTTCTTTTCTTTTTTTAGAAGTTGGGTCATAGGCTTCGCGATTTTTGAGAAATTCTTGATGAACCTACGGTAGTATCCCGCAAGTCCAAGAAAACTACAAATGTCAGTGACGCTCTTAGGTTGCTTCCATTCGAGGACATCTCGTACCTTACTAGGATCAATAGCGACACCGCCCTTAGATAGGATATGACCCAAGAAACTAACCTCTCAAGCCAAAACTCACATTTGTTGAATTTGGCGCATGGTGATGGTGGTAAGCTTTTCTAACACAAGTCTCGATGTTGCTCGTGCTCAATATCAGACTTAGAGTAGATAAGGATATCATCAATGAAAACCACTACAAACTTATCTAAGTATTCCATGAACACCGAATTCATGAGGTTCATGAAATAGGTCAGGGCATTGGTCAAGCCAAAGGATATGACCGTGTACTGCACAAACCGTAACAGTAGAGAAGACGGTCTTCTAATGTCCTCGTTCTAACTTTAATCGATGGTAGCCTAACCTCAAGTCAATTTTAGAGAACACATGAGCTCCACTAAGCTGGTCAAATAGGTCATCGATCCGCGGGAGCGGATACTTGTTCTTGATGGTGACCTCATTCAACGGACGGTAGTCAACACACATCCGTAGACTCTTGTCTTTCTTCTTGACAAAGAGAGCCGGGCATCCCCAAGGCGAGGAGCTAGGCCTGATGAAACCCTTGTCTTGCAACTCCTTAAGTTGTTCTTTCAATTCAGCTAGCTCATTGGGCGGCATCCGATACGGCCTTTTCGAGATGGGCGCGGTACCGGGTGCAAGCTCAATGACAAACTCTACCTCTCGGTCAGGGGGCATGCCTGGAAGCTCTTCAGGGAACACATCAAGATACTCCCTCACTATTGGTACCTCCTCTAGCGCGAGAGAGGTACTCGCCTCTAAAGCATATAGGTGAGAACTACCCACTAAAGGCGCAAAGACGACCTGGATGCCGTCCTCGCTAGTCACCGAGATAGACCGGGCACAATCAATCTTCCTCGATTCTTAGATAACCAATCCATCCCTAAGATAACATCAATGCCCACAGAACTTATCACTATTAAGTTTGCTGAAAAGTTAACGTTTTGTATTTCAATTTTCACGTCCCTGCAGACTTGATCGGCGTAGAAAACCGACCCTGGGGACTGAATATGATAAGGTGGGTGTAGAGTATGTATCTTGAATTGGTTAATTTCGGCATACTCGTTTTTAATAAAAGAATGAGATGCTCCAGAATCAAATAGAACTGATGCAGGACATGAATTAACAAGTAGTGTACCTAGCACGACGCCAAAGCGCGGTTGCCTCCTCGCTGAGACGTGGTTGACACAACCACGTGCATGCCGGGTGGAGTAGGTGCCGCTCTCGTGGTGGTGGCGGTGGCCTCGCCGAGCCGGGCCGTGGTGGCCGAGCAGAGTACGCCCGGGCGCCCTCGCCGCTGGCGAGGCATCGTGAAGCATAGTGGCCCCGCGCCACGTGGAAACAAATGACGCCGCTTGTATGCCCCGCCATCCGTGGTCTTCGCCCCATTGCCGTGCCGCTGAGCCGCCGGTGGTGAAGGTCGTGGAGGTGCCACAGAGACCTCGATGGTGCTGAAGCCGGGCACGGCGCTCGAGGTAGTCCCGGCGTGGCTCAGGAAATCGCCACTCGCCATCGCCGTATGAAAGGCCTTCCTCCTCTTCTCGACTCATCCATCGTCATGCTCTCATGCTCCACCACTATCGCCTTGTTGACCGGAGGCCGGAAACTCGAAATCATGTGCGCTAAGACAAGCCGCAACTCCTCGATGACCCATGGAAGAACTCGCTCGCGACGAGCGCTCGCCGAGACGCCGTCCGAGCATACCGCCAAGTAGTTGAAATCATGTGTACTCGCGATCGCCCTCCGCCCGTCTCAAGGCAGGAACTGCGCCGCTGATAAGCAAGACTCCCTCCAGTATATGGGCCTCTCGAACGCTGCCTCGATTCGCCCCAAGTCGGGACGTGACTGGCTGGCTGCATGGTGGAATAACTATCCCACCACGCGCCGCCGCACTCGCCAACCGATAGCGGCAAACAAGACTCTCTCAACTTTGGTACACTACGCAATGTTCGCTTCTTCTCAATGTTGTGCGGCCGCCCTTCCGCTTCCATCGGGTCCTTGCCGCCACAAATGTCGAGGGTTGGTCCGCTGAACTCGCCGAGACCTCCGGAGGCTCGGTGCGGGCAGCTCCTCCGCCGAACGGAGTCGGGCGGTATTACGACGATCGCCTCAAGCATCCGGTCCGATCCATCCGGCTGCGCCAATCATCATCATAAACTCGACCATGGATGGCGGCGGAGGAGCACCTCTCAGCGGTCCACCCGCTGGGACGGTGGCCGAGAGGGCTCGCCATGCTCGGGACGGCTGCTGGGATGACCGCCCCGATCGAGAAATCGCCGAGGTGCTAGACGTGGTGCCCTAGATGGGGATGGGAGCCTGCGCGCGCAGGCTCCCGATCACAGAGTCGGTCCTGTCATCCTGTATTAGGCAAGGATGGTTAGTAAGTAAGATAAAAGCCATTACTTGGCTATACCTGCACAATCAATATCAAAGAGCAAGAAAATTGTAACATCAAATGGAACACCAAACATTAATCAACATAAACCAAATCGATACACTCCGTACATAAGCGCCCGCAGGCTTAAGATTACAACTGAAATAGTAGTGTTTGCAAATAAAACATAATAGTTCGGCATCTACTACCCTATTACATAATCCTAAGGATACACGCTCAAACATAGAGCTCCCTGCCCTAACAGCCTAGATATTATTCCGGTCAAAGTTCACCGGAAAGTCATCGAGCAGGTGGTATCCAGGGGATCCTGTGTCTTCCGGGTCTCCCGGGTTGGTGAGGCGTAAGGGGGATCCTACGCCGA
The DNA here is from genome assembly GCA_036346255.1 of Ampelocalamus luodianensis. Classification (NCBI taxonomy): domain Eukaryota; kingdom Viridiplantae; phylum Streptophyta; class Magnoliopsida; order Poales; family Poaceae; genus Ampelocalamus; species Ampelocalamus luodianensis. The sequence goes on from CM070633.1 coordinate 48,032,399, forward strand.
TGATATGGCCTCCTACTTCAGGAAGACGATAGTCCGGCGGCGCAGAAATGTACGGTGAAACCTCATTAGCGCCATACAGCACATCCGGACGAATTAGCCTCATGTCATGCATAAGCTGTAAATGCTCCTGAGCTACAATGAAACGACGACGCGTCTCCCATAACTCATGCATTACGCAGCGATGCATTTGGTCCATTATGTGAACCAATTTCGCCAACTGCCTGACTTGGGGGTCCTCCCCAAACTGGATCCTAGCAAACGAGCTCACGCCCCTACCGCGCGCGCATCGGAAAGTGATCATATGGGGACTGGGCTAACTCGGTCAGGTCGTAGCGAAGACGACTCATGGCCACTAAGGCCACTTCTTGTAACGCCATGGCCTCAGAGGTACCACGCGCCTGGAAGTGGTAAGGTATGCTCCCCGTGACTTGCCTAGCAACGATATCTATCACTGCCATAAATTCCTCCATTCCTGGTCCTCGATCACGGCGGTAGATGGAATAAGTGGGCTGATATGTGAAGTTCGCCCTCCACATCATGTCTCGTAGCAACGCCGGTATCCATCCACTCCTTCACTTGAGTTTCCTGACAAGATGCGAGGGTTCATCTAAAGGCAAGAAGGCAAGGTAAGTTAGTTTCATAAACCAAAATAGGATCAGAGAGAAAAGATACTAAGATGGATAAGGAATAAAAGATATTCTTATCTTAAACTTTCTGAAAGTAATTTGATAATTTCAAAATATTTTGACTCGAGAAGGCTTACTAACTCTAACGCCGTGCTACCTCTAACCTACATCAAGATGGCTCGATAATTAACGTCAGGGACTCCTGTAATTATCTCCATAAGACCGAGATTAGACAAGGTCTTAGGGACATAATTACGGGTCTCCGGTAAATGAATTCCAATTTAACTCTATCCAAGTGAGAGGCTTACCCGAATACTAGAGCCTCAACGATCATGCGTGCTGCTCCTTTGCGAGCGCTACATGATTGTCGATTCTCCTTCGATCCGAAGCACTACACTTAGTGAGTTAAATGGGAATTCATCAACAACGAGTATGACTTATATTGGCTCCCAAGATCAACGACCAATATACTCATACCCTCATCCAACGTTGATTGCATCCATACAACACATACAACAAGAGATTAAAAAGACATACTGCATAATAGATAAAGTCTACAGTTTATTACATACGGCCGACCGGCCAAATTCAAAGTAAAGTATCAAGTAGCAGCGGAAGTAAATAGATAAAACAAAAGACCAGCAGTGGTATGCCCATCACCCATCGGCAACCGACTGGGGGTTAAATGGTAGCACACTACTCGTTAGTGTCACCCAAGTCAACACTAGCGAGATCGTCATACTCATAATCTTCCTCACCTGAAAAGGCCAGCAAACATCTGGCTGAGTACAAGTGTACTCGCAAGTCTTACACAAATAAAAATAGTTATGCATAAGGGTCATTCAAAGGATGGCTCATATTGGTTTAGTTTTGCGAAAGAGACGCAACAATTAACATCCTACACATACTAGTTTTTCATGTGCCCATTTAAAATCAGATTTGAAGTAGAAGTAAAACATGTAGTAAATCATTTCAGTAATAAACAATTGAATCATACAAAGACCAAAGTGGCAGCCCACTTTGATGTACTAAACACATGAACATCCCGTCCATGACGAATACCAAGTTCAACCACAATTTTAATTAAAAGTCTAACAATAAGCAGCCACAAATTTCAAGCGGTCGTCCATAACCGTGGACACGGCTATTCGAATAGATTAATACCCTGCAGGGGTGTACTACTTTACCCACACGACTTGATTAGCCCGTAAGCCTCCAGAGGCCTCTGAAATAGCACACTTCCTATGGTATGCCGGCCGGGTAAATCAAGATACGATCATTTTCAGCAAGAAAGCCCTATTGAGCTAAGTCCCCCTTGTGAGATGGTTCCTTGCCTAGTACAAGCGTCTGATAGCCCTTGCTAGGGGGCTCACAAGTTATATTGGAAATACCGATGCAATCAAAACAAAAGAATTGGTGCTCCCTTGCACACTATAAAGGATTACATCGGCTCCTCAAAGAACATAGGATTTCACGGTCGCTATGCCCCTTACACCACCAAGGACTTAACACAATAAAACCCTCCCCCTACTTAACCATACGGCACCCATACACCGCGTGTGGCAGCACGAGTGTTGCTTGAACAGTAGGTACCCAAAGTTCGGTCCTCAATTGTCCAGACAAGTCCTTCCACTTACCCAATGCTCGTGCACAAAGCACCATCACTAACCAACACTTGTCCGGACCAAATCTCATTTAAAAATGACAAAGTTTAACTCATAAAATAGCTACAAAGATCTGAAGTAAAACATAAAGTAAGAGTTGTGTGTATCCCAAAACCGCCGGGTTATTCCCGACGATCGAACTCATCAGATCTAGACTTGCATGGCTAAGCAATTCTACAACCCATAATTCACACATCCTATCTTAAGCATATAGGAGTTGGCATAATTCAAGATTAACCTCAAGCATAGGACATATCTAAACTACACATCACAAAAATATTGACATAATCAAAATAGCATGCAAGCAATTATCATTGCACTATCTTAACCAAAACTGGGATCAAATATGATGCAAAAGAAAGTTCAAATGATGCTTGCCTTGTCGGGTACAAGAGTCGCTGGGGATCCTTGAGTTATCTCCGTAAGACCGAGACTAATCAAGGTCTTAGGACATAACTCTAGATCTCCGTGAATGGATTCCAACTTAACTCCATCTAAATGAGAGACTTAACTCAAACTAGAGCCCGACGATCATGCGCGCCGCTCCTCTGAAAGCACTACATGATTGTTGGTTCTCCAACAAGTCAAGCGCTACACTTAGTGAGTTAAATAGGAAGTCATGAACAGCGAGTATGACTTATATTGGCTCCCAAGATCAGCGACCAATATAAGCATACTCATCCAACGTTGATCACATCCATACAACATCCATACATAAATAGTTCAAAAGACATACAACATAGTTCGAGTTTACATCTAATACAAGTGGCCGACCGCCAAATTTAAAAGAGAGTATTAAGTAGCAGCGAAACACATAAATAGACCAAAAGACCAGCAATGGTATGCCCCATAACCCATCGGCAACCAACCGGGAGTTAGATGATAGCAACTACTCATCGGTGTCGCCTAAATCGACATTCCACAAGCTCGCCGGTCTCATTATCCTCCTCACCTGAAAAGCCAGCAAACATCCGCTGAGTACAAAGAGTACTGCAAGTCTTACACAAATAAAAATATTTATGCATAAGGTCATTCAAAGGAAGGGCTCATATTGGCTTAATTTTTATGAAAGAGACGCACATCTTGAACAACCTACACATACTAGTTTTTCAAGTGCCATTTCAAAATCAGATTTGAAGGTATAAAGCATATGAATAAGTAATGAATTCAAGAACAAATGAATCATACCAACAACAAAGTGGAGGTCCACTTTGATACAAAGAATAAGCATGAACATCTCATTCATGACGATACCAAGTTATAACCACAATTTTAATTTCAAGTCTAACAATAATAACTCCCGAACTCAAGCGGTTGTCCATAACCGTGGACACGGCTATTCGAATAGATTTATACCCTACAGGGGTGTACTACGCTACCCACACGACTTGATTAGCCCGTAGCCTCTAGATGCCTCCGAATATAGCATACTTCCTATGGTATGTCGGCTGTAAATCAAGATACTCATTGCTTTTAGCAAGAAGATCCCATTGAGCTAAGTCCTCAACCCATGGCTCCTAGGAAACACAAGACGTTAACGCCCATCCTATATATCCTAGGAAACACAAGACGTTAACGCCCCATCCTATCGCCCAAAAGGAACACGGGATTTCACTGTCCCATGCCCTTACAATTTCACCACTGTGGGACTCAACACAATAAAACCTTCCCCTACTTAACCATACGGCACCCATATATCGCGTGGTGATAGCAACGAATGTACTTGAATCAACGACGTTACCAAAGTTCGGTCCTTAATTGTCCGCACAAGTCCAACCACATACCCAATCTCGCACGAAGGCACCATCACTAACCAACACTTGTCCGCACCAAACGCTCATTTAAAATGACAAAATTTAACTTATAAAATAGATACGAAGATCTGAAATAAAAGTATATAAAGAGAGTGGTGTTTGTCCCATAATTGTCGGGTTATTCCCGACAATCAAACTACCGGTTCTAGACTTGCATGGCTAAGCAAAACTCGAACAATATAAATTCATACATCCTATCTTAAGCATTTCAGACGGAAATAATTCATGGATAGCCACAATGACAAGATAATAGGATGTGTCTAACTACCCATCACAAAAATAGCGACATTATAGAACTACCATGCAAGCAATTATCATTGCATCTACCCTAACAAAATTGGGATCAAATATGATGCAAAAGAAAGTTCAAAGGATGCTTGCCTTGCTGGAAAAGTAATTGTTCACTCTCGGTCGCAGAGGAGTCGATATTAATGAGCTCGGAATCTAGATAAATACAATACCGAATAAACATCGAGAAAACTCCAAAATCAAGATGCTCAAAAATGCATGATTTTTCCATAGTAGCTAAGTTATGATTTTAAGTGATTTTGGTGAAAGAATTATTTCATTTCGATTTAGTATATGCAAGTTACGGTGGTTTGAATTCCAGATTTCAATATGCCTTTATTTATGTAATTTAATTATGAAGTGAAATTTTGTAGAACAATGGTGAGTAAATGGATTACATGGATAAATAGGCAATATTATTACAAGTTCAAAACAGTTGAGTTTGCCTCAAAACGAGTTTTCATGATTTAGTTATGAATTTTCAAAGTTATTAGTGTTTTTTTTGTAACAATAATAGTGTTAATAGCTCATTTTCCAAAGTAATGCTCTCTGTTACAGGGACAAGTTTGAAACCAATTTTAATATAAAGTTCATTAAATATAAAAATTATCAGAAGTGGTTTCATTCATTTTGGAGTTAAAATGATTTAGTTATGTATTTTAGAAGGTATACACATTTTTCAGCTCACAAATAAATAGATTTGAATTCTATAAGTCATCTTAACCTTTTCTTACCGAGCTACACGCTAGCGGTTGTTGACATGCGGGCCCGGAGAATAGCGTATTTTCTAATTTAGCTCGATTGACAAACAGCTTCGACGCAGGGACTCGCCGTCCGAGACACGCCCGCTGGACTGGTTCCACGCTTCCAAGCCGCGCAGGGTTTAAAGCCTAGGCCCACGTGTCACCACGCCGCGACCGGTTTAACTCTCGGCGTTTCAGGTTCGGCGCACGCAGAGCGAGTGTAGCCGCCACTCCGACCGCGATTAAATGCTAATGATTGACACTTACACCTAATCATCTCGCTACAGGCGGCCGCGCGACGACAACGGAAAATCTCCCGCTGCTTGCTCGGCGGCTCGCCGCGATTCCGACCACGGTGGCGCCAGACAAGGGCATGCATAGATGCAAAATAGCAAGGCGGTTCTAATGAGGGTAGTCTCAACGACGGAGCCGGCCTGCATCGGCGGCTAGCCGGAGTTGAGCGGCGGCGCTCAAAACGGCAAGAAGACAAAACAAAGTGAAGCTCCGCAACACAATCCAGCAGTGCCCAAGGTTCTAGGGACTAATAGTGAGTTACCTGAGTTGAGAAGGGTGCTCAGGAAGCTCGAAGCTAGCTGGAGTTTGGTCGGCGCCGGAGGAGAAAATGGTGAGAACACGTTAGTCAAAACATGCATCATGCACCACATATGACATGAAAACCATGAACTTGACCTAATCAGCAACCATCGCCGCCACACGGGCCGACGACTTAAGTGAAAACGGTCGATCGCCACCCTTGGCCGGCTCGACCGCCAACGTAAGGTCGGTCCGACCGCCACCAAAGGACTTAGTCAAAATTTCAAAGATCGAAACCGCAACCTCTCGAAATTTCAAACGAATAGAACTTTTGCCCGAGGCTCCAAAATTATGAGACCAAGTGCGAGAAACTCCTCACTTGCCTACACCCTGTATTTTTGGCCCAGCCTCAAACTCCAATGCCACTTAAATGGCCGGTCCGACCGCCATCGACGATCGATCGCTACCCAACCGATCGGACCGCCTACCTGGCCGGTCAGACCGCCAGTCCAATTCTCCCGAGGCATGGGCGGTCTGACCGCCACCAAGGCCGGTCTGACCGCTTGAGACCTGGCAGAACCTGAACTTTGTCGAAAACTCGTGTTTTCGCAAACCTTCAACGTCATTGCCAATTGTCACATCATCCTAAGATCATGAGCATATCCCCATGATATCCACAATTTGTTACCATGTTTGTTTACTGTGTGAACTAGCGACTGATCATGAGACTAGTTCAGAAATGCACAAAGGATTTGGGATATTAATCCCGGGTTCTGACACAACTCTTCGTATAGTTTTGGCTAGCTTTCTTGTACTAATATAGTATTGTAATACCCTTTTCTACTCAGGGCATCTGCAAGTACGTTTGCTTTTCCGGGATGATAATGGATTCCAAGGTCATAATCCTTTATCAATTCCAACCATCTTCTTTGCCTCAAATTGAGTTCTGACTATGTAAAGAGGTATTTCAAATTTTTGTGATATGTGAAAATCTCGCAGCAATTACCAATGAGGTAATGTCGCCAGATCTTCAGTGCATGCACAATTGCTGCTATTTTCAAGTCATGTGTCGAGTAATTCCCTTCATGCGGTCTCAGCTATCGGGATGCATAGGCTACGACCTTGCCTTCTTGCATGAGCACACATCCAAGACCTTGGCGAGAGGCACTACAGAAGACCTCAAAGTCCTTATGGATGTCAGGTAAAACTAGGACTGGGGCAGAAACTAGTCTTGTAGAGTTATATATGTCAAGAATTGTCAGCTTGCATGGTGTACCTAAGAAGATAGTGTCAGATCATGGATCTCAGTTTATCTCTCGTTTTTGGCAGAGTCTACATGAAGCATTGGGGACTCATATGAATTTCAGTACTACTATCACCCTCAGACGGATGAACAGACTAAAAGAATAAATCAAATATTAGAGGATATGTTGAGAGCTTTTGCTCTAGCTAATGCTACCAGTTGGGACAAGAGTTTGTCGTATGCAGAATTCTCGTACAACTACAGTTATCAAGCCAGTTTGCAAATGTCACCATTTGAATCTTTGTATGGTCGTGCATGCAGAACACCACTGAATTGGTCAAAAACAACCGAGCATAAGGTATTCGAACCAGATATTATTCAGGAAGTAGAAGAACAAGTGTCTATGATCAGAGAAAGATTGAAGATAGCTCAGTCCAGGCAAAAGAGCTACGCTGATAACCGTCGTCGTGATCTCAGCTTTGAATCAGAAGATTTCGTGTATCTTTGAGTTACTTCGCTGAGAGGTGTTAAAACATTTCATGCCAAAGGGAAGCTTTCCTCAAGATATGTTGGTTTGTTCAACATTGTGAGTCGTCGTGGAGAAGTTGTTTATCAACTTGAACTGCCATAGTCATTAGCAGGAGTGCATGATGTCTTCCATGTCTCTCAGTTGAAGATGTGTCTTTGTGTGCCAGTAGAACAAACCCCATTGGATTCAATTGAGTTAAAAGAAGATCTCACTTATAAAGAGCAACCAATCAAATTTTGGATGTTGCAGAGCGTCGGAGTAGAAGTAAGACCGTTCATTTTTGCAAAGTCCAATGGAGAAACCACTCCGAAGGATAAGCAACATGGGAGCGTGAAGAGGAGCTGAAAACCGAGTTTCCTAACCTTTTCTCTAGTTAGCCTGAATTTTGGGGTCGAGATTCCTTTAAGGGGGGAGGTTTGTAACATCCCGATTTTCTGAGCTTTAATTTTTTTTTGAATAGCTAGTAGTTGGAAAATTCACCCTTGAGATTTTATTTGAATTTTAATTCAAAACTTAATATGGACTTTCAGTATCAAAACAATTTAATATGATTAATGCCAACATCAATAATTGTTTAAAACTATTTCATTTGGATTCTTTCTGCTTTCTAGATTTTTATAGAATTTTTTTAGTTCATTTGCTATTTGTATTTTTTGTAATTTCTAAAATAGAAAACGTATTTAAAATCTCAAAATTTGCTTTCGGCTGAAATCCTATTCCTTCAACCCATTTCCTCTTCGGTTCAGCCCAGCCCGTGTGGCCTTTCTGTCCGCACTAGCCCAGCGCACGCGCCTCCTTTCTCATTGACCGGTGGGCCCGCATGGCCTTTTGCTCTAGTCCGATCGTGCGCGTCCGCTTGCCCTCGCTGACGTGTGGGGCCCACACGTCACATCCTTTTTCCACCTCTCGCCTTCGTCTCCACCGCACTGAGCCGTGCCATCGCCATTAGCGCACCTTGGAGCTATGTATGACAATGGGACTTTTCCAACTAAGCTACCTTGGATTTTCGCTTCAAATCTTATCTCTTTCCTTCCTACACCCGAATTTTTTAGAATCTTATCTCGAAACACCTTCCATCACCGATATTGCATCGTGTTCGTTTCGGACTCTTTTAGGGTTTTACCTAATCTGGCTTGCCCTTACCCTATAAATAGGATCCGAGGATCGATTCGCCTCATCCCAAACGCCAAGCCGCCGCACCTCAAGAACCCTAGTGCCACCGTAACCGAAGTTTTAGGGTTTTGTCGCCGCTGTTGATTTTCTTCAAATTTCGTCGCCGTCCTTGTCACGTCACTGATGTTGACCACACCTCCGAGCCGCCGTCGCACAGGCTACTTCCAGCACCCATCCGCATCGCCGGAGCATCAATGAAGGAATTTCCCGACAACGCCCGTACCGTCTCCTCCACTTGAAGCCCACCGCCGGCCATCACCGTCATCCTCGACCACCTGGGTGTGCCCCCATAGGTTCGCAATAACCCCCTCTACACGTTGGTACCACTCACCACTGGTGAATCGCCGCCGTTTGTCGTAGCCTTTGGTTCCCGAGCTATTGTCGCCATTGAGCTGACGTGTTCGACCACATTGGCATCCACATCAGTGCATGTGCTTGCATGTCGGCCTACGCGTTGTCCAGTCAGCTGCCACGTGTGCGTGCGTGGCAATCCAGATCCAACCCTAGAGCCAAAATCGCATAAATCCAGTCCACGTGCACCGTGTCTATGACACGTAGGCCCCACACGTCAGAAGGATTTTCTATTTTCTTTTCTTTTCGGCAAAAATCCCTTGCTGACATCAGCTTGCATCATAATCCAATTTTTCAAAAGAAAAATAAATTGAGAAATTCCAAAAATTCCTTTTTGAGAATTTTCTTTAGATTAGATCTTCCAAAGGCCATATCTTCTTCATGCGAACTCCGATTGAGCCCATTCAAAATTTTAAATTCATCTAAATTTGAGCTATATTTACTAAGATTTTTATTTAATTGTTGAAGTTTGTTTTTCTCTTTGTTACTTATTTATTTTGTTTACTTGCTTCGTTTGCGAGTAGACATTGATTCTTCGGGCAATTTTGAAGAAGGAGTTCACCAAGACCAAGACCAGTACCAGGATTTATTCCAAGACAAGTTGTACCTTTGATCATGTTGAGCCCAATTTTCAAATTTTCTTTGATTCAATCAGTTGCATTTACTTCAAGTATTTATTTAAATGCTTTTAGATTTAGTTATTAATTCAATTTGTTTATATCCACCTTGTCTATTGTTATGTCATGATCCTTGTCACCCTAGATCGGTTCATTATTTAGTTGGTATTATTATAGCACCAACGTGGGTTGGTTGGATACGAGTAGATTGCTTAGCCATCCAACGAGTTATCATTTCATGTGAGTTGAAAATATGAATTTGACTAAGTGACTATGAAACTTTGTGATAAAACTGTGTGTACAATGTGCTATTACTCGTTGATAGCATATGTTGCACTTAACCAACAGTGTGGGAAAGGATTTAGACTGAGGCAAGTGGTGGAAACTCTGTGATATGGTGGAGCTTAGTGCTTGTGTTTGAAAAGAATGGTTACTTAGTTAGAACTTGGAAGTCTTGCATTTGTCAATTAAGGACTTAACTTTATGTGCCATTGAACTGAGCCACAACTGTACGACCACATGCCTGGTATGGGACGGGCCTAACTTAGTAAGTTATAGACTACTCAGGTAGTAGGTTAGACTCTCTGTCAGGGTGGAGGTGTGTTTCTGTCTCCGTGGCGACTCACATTGTGGGACGGTTCGCCGCTTCCCTGTCCAACAGTGTGTGATGGGCTAATTTCCTGTGTGGGCGTTAGTGTCATCAATAAAACACATCGAGAGTGTCAATGTTTGAGATGAAGTTTCTGAAAAGTTTTGTTATGATTGGTGCTAGCTACACTGATTGTATTGTGTGGGTAAAGTGTACAACCTCTATAGAGTGTTAAACAATCTATTTGAATAGCCGCGTCCGCGGTCATAGATATGCTTGGGGATTTCACACGAGGGGTAGATTTTCATAAAACACTTGGGAAGGGAGCTATGTGATCTAAATCATATGGTTGTGTGAATAATTTGATTAGACTTTGTGTTCTTTTTTAAAAACAACTGTTAAAATTAATATTGTCTATTTGTTTTGAGTTATGATTCAATCTATTACTTGTATTCAATTGCAAATATTGTATTTCTGCAAAAGAACCACAGAAGCCACTCCTTTGGAATAAGCCATCATGTATACATTGCATTCTGTGGTATAACTTGCGAGTACGGTTGTGTACTCATGCTTGCTATAATGAATCAATAGAAGTGGAGGATTCTTCGCTCGCTTTTGAGGAGTTCTATGAAGGTGCTTACCGCTAGGTCTTGATCCCAGTCGGTTGACTGTGGTGAATCGATGGGTTTCCGCTGAAGTTTATTTTGTTTTGCGGCTGCTTATTTAATTATTGCCAGCTCTGCGAGGCTTAATAAATGTAAACTTGACCATGAGGTCACAATAGTTATTTGGTATTCAAATTACTTGTTTATTCTATTATTTCGTTTTGTGTGGATCGATCGATATTCATCTATATTGACACTGTGTGTACTAGCGTGATCCTAGACTAGTACGTTATACATAAATGGTCTAGAATTGCATGTTTGTGTCTCGACATTGGGCCCTCACCCTTCTTATCAACGGCCTTCACTAGGCTACGCCTTTTATCTAGAGAAATTCTGTTTTCCTCTGACTCCTCTTCGATAGCCCTCAATTCGACCTCTTGGTCGTCTTGACGATCTGTCCTACCTACTTTCTGCAAATGTCAGAAAATGAATATTACTCAATGGTCGAATTCTACGACTACTGAACCATGAAGACAAAATCAATTTTTGATTACCTTTAGGTGTTCACTTCTCTTCTTCGCCTACGATGGCCAAGATTTGAGGAACTCCTGGCATAGGCGTAGGAGCCTTCTCACGAATGAGTTTGATCCGATCAATTTCCTTCTGTGAGAGATCTACGAGTACAAGGACATAATCAACAATAACACTCAAAAATCAAATTCCTTAAGTTGATTATTTCTTTACCTCCTTCATATTCCCTGGTCGGGTCATTGGTCCCCGAATACATCCACATAGGATGTACTCGATCCTTAAGATGACTAATGCGACACGTGATGAAGTCCTTCACCACGTGCCATCTGATTAACCCCTCTTCCTTCAAGTCCTTGATGGTTTGGATATAGGGGTGATCCGATTGAGGTTGTTCGGAGTCGAGTCCCAGGATGCATTCTTCTCTACGGGCTTTCCCGTGAAGAAGAGGTTGTCTTCCTTGGACACCCTCCAGTAAAACCACCTCTTCTTCCAACCAGGCCATGACGATCGGGTGAATATTTGAATATACTCTCTCGACTTCCCATCGTGGAGCTTCAGATCGCAGCTACTTGCAATTCCTCTATGCTTGCTCATCCCGTAGTAGTACCGGAAGAGATCCAAATCTGGAAGGATTCCTAGATAGGCTTCACACAGGTAGACGAATACAGTCAGCATTATGATGGAATTGAGAACTAAGTTAACCAATTCCACCCCAAAATGCTGGAGTACAAGCATGAAGAAGGGGTGAATAGGAAATCGAAAGCCACATTCACAGTATGCTTGAAATACTGGAATGGTGCCCTCTTCACCCGAGGGCCAATGCTGTCCTTCAGCATTGGTCCACTTCACATAAGCTCGCTTCGGGATCTTCTTGGCTCATCTTCTATGATTTCTCCCACTTGGAAAAGGTTCTAGTCATCTTTTTCGAGCGAGTTTGATTTGGATTTGGAAGAGTTTGGAGAAGGATTGTGACTTGGTTAGTCATGAGAGAACAAGAGCTCAAGAACAATTGAAGCAAATGGGGAAAGTAAAAAACCCTAAGTCACGCCCGAGGTAAAATTTTATAGCTGTGGGTCTGGGTTAAAGATCGTGGGAACTCAATAGTTGCCACCCTTTCGGGAACCGTTCCAACGGATAGATATGTGAGAGTCGGTTTATATCTGATCGTTCGGGAAAAGCGGTTATGTCTTTTCAACTCGAGTAAAATTACCTTCTTGACCAAGTTAATTTCTGATCAAATGAAATACTAGTCAGAAAGACTTTGCTTCAGACCACTATTCTAAATCCTCCTTTCCATGTAAGTCATTTTCACTTAAAGATAGGGGGCTAGATGACGAGGATATAATAATCCTTAATTAACTGTTTATCTATAATTGCTATTATAGATAGCAATATCTTTATATTATTCATAAGTATACCCCTTATTATTCATAAGGGAAAAGCTTAACTAAGTGATCGTAAGTCTTTTTATAACTATTCCATGGTCGTAAGCCTTTCTAAGACCACCTTATGGTCGTAAAGCCTTCTATGATCAGGTCAGCTATAACCACCCTATAATCGATAAAGCCTACAGACATGTGGACTCAATCGACTAGGGACTCTTATATGCTCCGTTCAATACACAGAGTAGTTAGTATACGTACTTATTCGCTGGAATAATTACACGTATTACGGCTCTATCCATGACGTAACTACAAGGCAACGTGGGGTTCAGTTTCTCTAACAATAACTACCATCAATATGTGCCTTTCATCAAGCATTGAAGCGCTTCTTGGCATGGAGTAACTACAGCTCCTCCACACGCTATATAAGGGTGAAGTCACGGCGTAAAGGAGAGGAGAAACAATTGGGGTTAGCCGCAAGGGATCATTGAATCTTAGTTTGAGTGATTTCTTCCCAATTGTAACAAGCATACTGAATACAACACATAGGAGTAAGGTTATTATTCTCCCCAGAGAAGGTCCGAACCTGTTTAAATCTATGTATCTTTTCCATGTGGCTCTATTTCACAAGGACCGACACTGATCTTTCCACTTGTTTATATACAGTTTCGCTGGTGAGTCCTGATAGGTGGATAAGTTGATGATAAAGATCAGTATATTACCATTCGTGCATCGATCAGTGGCGGAGCCAGGAATTTTGTGATGGGGGTGCACACTTCAAGGATTAAAAAAAAAAATCTTGTACGACATATAAGTAATTTTACAAGTTCAACACAATTACATAAAAAGTTCAAAATTATTTAATAGTGCAATACAAATAGTTCAAATAAAATCTTACATGAATAAAAAAAATCCTAAATAGCTAATGGAAATCACAATACCATACGACGCGATCTCATTCCTTGAAAACACTTGATTATATCATCTCTGCTATTTTCAAGAACAAAAGTCAAGATAGGAGACATTCGTGCATCGATGTTTCTAGATAGGCTACGTGTAGAACGTGCAATTAGTGGGCTGCCTAGTCCTGTTGCATGTCCAAAGGATTTGTTGTTACCTTGTGTATATATCGATCGGTCGCTTTGATTGTAGGTTGTACAAAGGTCAACTACTTGTCTACACATGTTTGTATAGACTGTGTTGGTAAGTTGAATTGTGCTTAAATATGCTTGGCTATGCTTTTATAAAGAAATCCATCTCATTGTACTCTGTAAGTAACTACACACACACAAACAAAGGATCAGCAGATCGATTCACCCCTTTGCCTGCTAGAAGAGACAAAAATAGGCAATGAACCATGTTAATTAGGACACGGCCATTCTCTGCATGGCCAAACTACTAATCAAGGAATAGCGAACTTACCAAACATAGCCTCCACAAACGTCTCTCGGCCCTTCTTTCCTCGGGATCGACAGTGCCCAAATAAACCCTCGCTCTCCATTGCCTCCCGCCCTCTTTCTCCATCCTCTCTGCCTTGGGTGATGTCAGGCAGAGAGTGAGACAGAGAAAGAAGCAGTCAACAAAGTGAAGAAAAAAAAAGGTTACAAAAAAAGGAAAAGAAACAACAGCGACTCCGACCATGTCGTCGGCGTTCGGCGACTTCGGCCCACTCACCGAGCGCCGCCGCGCCGAGAAGGCGCGGCAGCAGCGCAGGCGCATCATGATCGCCGGTGGCACCGTGTCCGTCGTCATTATACTCGTTGTCATGGGAGGTGCAGCCGTCATGTACAGTGGGAAGGAGTCCCACGACGAGGACGGCGGCCACTCGGGCTCCAAGGGCTCGTCTCCAGCCAAGGCCAAGTCCAGCGGTGGTTCCGGCTCCAGCTCTGGCTCGCAGCCGGATCTGCGCGCCGTGTCGAAGAGCATCAAGGCGATGTGCGCGCAGACGGACTACAAGGACGCGTGCGAGAAGAGCCTCGGCAAGGCCGCGAACGCGAGCGCGTCGTCGCCCAAGGACATCGTTCGCGCCGCCGTGGATGTGATCGGCAGCGCGATCTGCCAGGCGTTCGACCGCGCTGACCTGATTATGAGCAACGACCCCCGCGTGAAGGCCGCCGTCGCCGACTGCAAGGAGGTCTACGAATATGCCAAGGACGACCTCAACCGCACGCTCAAGGGCATGGACGCCGGCGGAAAGGACGGCCTCGCCAAGCAGGGCTACCAGCTGCGCGTCTGGCTGAGCGCGGTGATCGCGCACCAGGAGACGTGCATCGACGGGTTCCCTGACGGGGACTTCAGGGCCAAGGTGAAGGAATCGTTCAACGACGGGAAGGAACTGACCAGCAACGCCCTCGCGCTCATCGAGAAGGCATCATCGCTCCTCTCCTCTGTCAAGGCCTCAGAACGCCGGCTGCTCGCTGACGAAGCGACGCCGCGAGCTGAGCCGGTCCTCGGGAAGGCCGGCGGCATCCCGGAGTGGGTGTCTGACAGCGACAGGAGGGTGCTCAAGGGCGGCGGGTTCAAGAACAACCTCACGCCGGACGTGGTGGTGGCGAAGGACGGCAGCGGCAAGTTCAAAACTATCAATGAGGCGCTCAGCGCCATGCCAAAGACCTACGACGGAAGGTACTTACGTCTCTGCATGCACCCATCCACGCATATTCTTGATCATCTTATAAGCACTATCCATGTTCTTAATGAATTCCTTCTGATCACAAAAGAGTGTCGTTTTGGATATGAATACGGTTTCCAAAATACAACTTTGACTACTAATTTTTAATTTATAAAACCTGATAAAATTATATATTATGAAAATATTTTTGAAGACAAATCTACTCAAAGTTTATAAAGATGTCGATGGCCAAAGTTTAGCAAGTTTGATCTGACATATTCCAAAATGTCACTCTTTTGTAGAGGTGTTCATAGGTGGCCCGACCTGAGCCCGAGGCAGTCCGGGCCGAGCTTAAGAATGCGTTTTTGACCTGTAAGCACGGCCTGAAAGCCCAAAAAATCAATTTAAAAATATAAAAAACTATGTTTTAATTCTGGAAATGAATTGAATATTATTTTTTTTATTTCAAAAAATAATTAAAATAATATATTTAAAAGAAAAAAATCAATTTTAGCTAGGTTGAGCTCGGGCCTACTTTTTTAGACCTGGCTTTTCAAACCGGCCCGGCCCAGATCTACTCTTTTGTGACGGGATATAGTTATTTAATTTGGTCCATCTTAAATAGTCACAAAAGTGCACAATGTCAACTGGCATATGACCTTTTGTGCATGTAAGATATGTGATCTACGTGAAGGAGGGAGTGTACGAGGAGTACGTGGCCATCACTAGGAAGATGGCGAACGTGACTGTGTACGGTGACGGTGCCAGGAAGTCGATCGTCTCTGGTAACAAGAACTTCGTTGACGGGCTCACGACCTTCAAGACAGCAACCTTCAGTAAGCACGCCAGCCGTCACTTCTTCGATCGGGATCGGCCTCCATTGACGCGCGCGCGCATGCGTACGTACGTGCTGAAATCAACTTTTTGTAGGCGCGCAAGGGGACGGGTTCATGGCGATCGGGATGGGGTTCCAGAACACGGCCGGCGCGGAGAAGCACCAGGCGGTAGCTCTGCTGGTGCAGTCCGACAAGTCCATCTTCCTAAACTGCCGCATGGACGGCTTCCAGGACACGCTCTACGCGCACTCCAAGGTGCAGTTCTACCGCAACTGCATCATCACGGGCACCGTCGACTTCATCTTCGGCGACGCGGCCGCCGTGTTCCAGAATTGCATCGTCACCCTCCGCCGCCCGCTCGACAACCAGCAGAACATCGTCACCGCGCAGGGCCGCGCCGACGGCCGCGAGGCCACAGGCTTCGTGCTCCAGAAGTGCGAGTTCAACGCCGAGACCGCGCTCATGGACTCGGCGCGCCCTGCCATCCGCAACTACCTCGGCCGACCGTGGCGCGAATTCTCTCGCACGGTGATCATGGAGTGCGACCTCCCGGCCTTGATCGACAAGGCCGGGTACATGCCGTGGAACGGCGACTTCGGGCTCAAGACGCTCTGGTACGCCGAGTACGCCAACAACGGGCCCGGCGCCGACACGGCGGGGCGCGTCGACTGGCCCGGTTACAAGAAGGTCATCAGCAAGGCGGACGCGACCAAGTTCACCGTGGAGAACTTCCTGCACGGCCAGCCGTGGATCGACCCGACCGGCACGCCCGTCAAGTACGATTTCTTCACATAAGGGGATTGATTGCAAGCGTCATGCCATTGGTAGGGGAGGATGAGATAAAGCATGGAGGAGTTGGAGGATGCATGCGTGCGCTCGTGCTTGTTTTCGAGAGATGCTTAAATCTGGCGACGCGCGCGCGCATGTGTGTCTAGTTTTAATTTGTTTTGGTATACTGGCTGATATAGTTGTTTTGTACCTGTACATGACCTTTTTTCGACCACGATTATGTTTAAGTATACGGTTTTGCTAGTTTTAAGTTGCCTGAAATTTTCTTAAGTTTAAATCACTTGTTGTGACTATTGAATTTGTGTAGAGATTGGTGTGTCACATGATTGTCATATGATTGGATATTGATCTAATGGTCACAACAAGTGACTTAAACTTAAGAAAAATTCAGACAACTTATAAATAGACAGTCCCGCGCCGTACACCACACCTTGCAACATTACGCACCCCTGATGCAACAAAAAAAAACTCCTTTCACCCCGATCTCCTCCAAAAAATCATTGAAAAAACAATATATTCTCACCGAAAATTACATAAAAACTATCAGAACCTAGCTGCGCTTAAACACTAATTCAAATATAATCAAACAAATTCCGATGTTACAACACTGCAACATTTGAAAACAATAGTTGCAACATCTGTAAAAAATTGTTGCAATATCAAGAAATTTGCAATATTTAAAACAAACTTATGAAACATTTAGAAGGTGTAGTCCCAACATTTCAAATCACCTATTGAAACAATGAGAAACAGCTATTGCAACATTGAGATTTTTGAGAAAAAATCATACGGCAACATCCAAAAGATAGTAGTCCCAACAATAAAACTCATTTCGCCTCGATCTCCTCCAAAAAATCATTGGAAAAATAACATATTCTCACCAAAAATTGCATGGAAACCATCGGAACCTAGCTGCGCTTAAACACTGATTCAAATATAATCAAACAAATTCGATGTTACAACATTGCAACATTTGAAAACAATAGTTGCAACATCCGAAAATAATTATTGCAACATCAAGAAATTTGCAACATTTAAAACTAACTTATGAAACATCTAGAAGGTATAGTCCCAACATTTCAAATCACCTATTGAAACAATGAGAAGCAGCACTGCAACATTGAGATTTTTTTGAGAAAAAAATCATATGGGAACATACAGAAGATAGTAGTCCCAACATTTCAAATCAGTTATTGCAACAATGAGGAGCAACAATTGCAATGAGAAAAAAAAATCCACCTCAAGAATCTGCTACTACAACATCCAAAAGATATAGTACCAACATTTTCAAATCACCTATTGCAACAAAAATCCCTATTACTACAACAAACACATGACATTAACCGGCCAGCTAGGAGGAAGCTAGTGGCGGCGCCCAGCTAGGAGCTCAAAGGAGGATGAGGCGATGCCCACCCATGAACTCGTAGAAGGGGTGGCGGTGCTCATACTTTCTATTCCCACACCGCGGGACTTAGGAAGCCTCACCGCTACATAGCACGATGATGGCGCCGACCATGCCGGCCTCCTCCTCCGCTACGCCCCGCGATGGCGACAGATCCGGTGAGCTTCGGGCGACAATGGATCCGCTGTGCTCCAACCACCCTTAAGGAGAGGATCGAGCTCTAGCATGGCTGATGGCTTCCCTTGAGCTCAATTGTTGTCTTTGGTAGCGACGGATGTGGAAAGAAAATAGAGAGAATAGTGAGCTGGTGAGATGTGTGCGGGGAATAGAGAAGAAAGAGATTAGGTTGGGGAGCGGCTCAACTAAAAGTGACTTGGACTAGAAAAAGTAAGCGTCTTGGGGAGTGGGCGAGCCATCTGATGCGTCGGACGACCGAGTGGTATCATTACCCAATTTCTAAATAAAATTTTGTGATCACATTCGAATTTCTAACTTTTGGATCTACTTGAAGATTTGTGTTTACCCTCAACGTCTTTGCTTTCGGCGATCTCACAACTGACACCGTACACCCCCTTTAGCCGGGTGTCCCCTTCTCCCTTAGTAGCTTGTAGACTCAGATTTTTGCATTGTCACTGGCACCGAAAGCGGTGACTAGCTTTTGGCACCATCTTAATTTGGAGGCAGTGGCAAGTGGCAAAGCCAAGTAGGCATGGTGGAGGTAGCGGAGGTTCGATGGACCTCACCGGCGTATGCGATACGTCTCACAAGGCATCATGTGCGATGTTATGAGGTGCATCATAATTTGGGTTGGTAAGGGGAGAGGATTGTTGTGAAAGGGAGGGAGGTAGAGAGGGGGAAAGATCTGCAAACATCCATTTAAATTCAATGAGAAAAGGATGGGCTGATTTTTCTTTATAGAAATAAGCTCAGTTTTGTTTCGAAATTGTCCTTTCATGTTTCACCTCGAGATCATTGACACATTTTAATTGCGAAAGATCGTGTTTCTAAGGTCCTGTTTGGGCTTCAACTATTCGCTCGAAAAAACCAGAAATAGTCTCAAACGAATGACTTTTATCATCAGCTTTTTTAAAGGGTAATGATCTGGTGCTTACGTCCGGACAGTCAGACATTTTCCTTTTCGAGTCATCCAATCGCGCTGCGCGCCGCGATCCGTTCCTCCACCACGATCGCGCTGTGTGTACGTCCACGTTACTAATTACTATCTTGCTGCTATTAATTAATTATTCTCTCAAACCGCAATTAATTGTGTTCTGCTTACAGCGGCATTGGGTGGTCTGTGTGTGCATGCAGTTAGTGTGAGCAAGATTGAAGCATTGTATGAGCTGTTCAAGAACATCAGAAGCGCCGTAATAGATGACGGGCTGATCAACAAGGTTAGTTAAAGTAAAAATTAAGGAGAAGGCAAACAGCGGTTAACAAAGTAAATCATTCTATGTATAATCGATATCGTAGACGGACAAAGCTATCAACTCATAATTGTTTTGATTTGGGATGTTGCAACTGTTGTTCGGGGATGTTGCAACCGTTGTTCTGGGATGTTGCAACCATTGTCCGGGGATGTTGCAACCATTGTTCTGGGATGTTGCAACCGTTGTCCTAGGATGTTGCAACCGTTGTCCAGAGATGTTGCAACCGTTATCCGAGGATATTACAAGTATTGCATCAATAGAAAAAAATGTTCCATCCGGTTCACGACGATGTTGTAATTTTTTCCAACGCGTTTTTTTTCAGATGCTTTGTTTTGATTTGTGATGTTGCAACCATTGTCCGAAGATGTTGCAATCGTTATCCTAGAATGTTGCAACCATTGTTCGGAGATGTTGCAACCGTTGTCCGGAGATATTATAATCGTTGTCCGGGGGATGTTGCAAGTTGCAACTATTGTCCTAGCATGTTGGCACGGGAGAAGTACTTCCGTGTGCTCTCGCTGAAATTGTGGGCCATGCGTGCATGATAATTTTTTTTTAATAATCAATTCTTGTATGCATGAAGTTCACGTTTTAGAGATCACGTTTTTAAGAAAAATAGGGATGTACGGTGAGAATTGCTTAATCGGAGGACGTACGGCCCTAGTTGCTCTCATTCATAAATTTGGTAGGGTGACTCATTAGCTGATGTAGAACAAAGTGGTATCGTTTTGCCTTAAAAGAAGTTATAGAACATTGTTTTGACGTTTTAATTTGCTTGTAGCAGTTGCATGCAGTTTAGTTTAAGAGAGCAACTAGGGGCATACGACGAGAATCATTTAATTGGATGCACGACCTCTAATTGCTCCCTTTTTTAAACTAAAAGCCACTAAAGAACAGCTTCCTATGGTTTCCCACAACTCTCGTTCCTACTTTGCCCCCTAACCTTCGGGGGGTATTTAGTCGCTCGTACCGGCTATAAGAATCGGCCTCCCAGCCCTCCCCCATTCCCCACCCCATTCGATCCCGTTTTTCCCCGACCCTAGCTCCGCCCGACCGCCGCCCCTCCGCTCGGTCCCTGCTTCCGAGCGCCCGCCCCCGCGCCGCCTCCTACCCAGACCGGGTCCGCACCTCCGGCCGTCTCCACCAGGCCGCGCGCCTCCTCCCTCCTCCGACCCCTAACCCGCCCGAGCCCGCGCCTCCGATCGCCTCCGCCCGGCCGGCGCCGCCTCCCTCCTCCGACTCCTACCCCGACCGGGCCCGCGCCTCCGCCTGGCCGTGCGCCGCCTCTCTCCTCCGAGCCTCCGCCCGGGTTGCCCGTGTGCGGCTACGCTGCCGTTAGCCAGTGAGTGACGCCGCGTCTAGTGCGTGTCACTGCTCCAGCCGGCTCCTGGTAGGTGCTCTACTCCCCCTTGCGCTCCTTCTTCCCTCTGCTACTCTACTCTCTCAATTCTTGTCTTGGCTACCGAGCTGGCCCCAACTGGAATGCTTTAGTTCTGGTGCTTAAGTGAAATGCATGCTTAGTCGGATGGTTAAAATCATTAGTTATTGTTCTTATAATTAGCTTGGTCTAATTCCATTCCTATCAAATTTAGTGGATAGGCCAGCTTCCTCTACTTGTTCTGCTAGTCTTATCTAGTGCATAACAAAGACACTTATTCCTATCTCACGAATTTATACTGGTCACCACTAGTGTCTAATTGCTAGCATGCAGTTAAATCTTCTGGTCAAAGTCTCATTCTTTGTTCTCAAGATTATTTAGGCCTAAAACATATTATGCCAACACTAGTAGAAAGCAGAATCTTGCTCATGATAGGCTTGTCATACTTGAAATTTAATATTGCGAGAAACAAACTGTTATCATCCTCCCTAATTTTTCCAACATAGCTAGTCCTACCATTTACCTCTACTGTTTAGCTTCATGACTTAAATCACTTTCTTTGCAAATGAGGTCATTAGCCCTACTGCCATGGCAAATCTCTAATGAACTACTAGTAATGGAAGGTTCTAGATAAAATCTTGGCCAAATCTTTAATAACTTGCTTCTACTTATTTATGATTTATCTAATGCACCCATTCAACATGGGAGGACAGTGTAGATGTCAAGTTCTGATTCTAACCTTGTTGCCTGAATCTTTATTTTAGCACTAAAACTAGTTTTTCATGCTTCAAGTCTTGCTTCTTCCCTATTTCAACTATAAATGTTTTTCAGCCTTATTTCTTGTCCTTTGTGCCATATATTTTTTCCATATAACCATTTCATTATATTTGCATAACTGAAAACTGTATTGCTTCATTACAAATAATTGAATTGCTAAGGGATTATTTTGGTTTATCTGGTTTAGAAAAGGCTACAGAATTAGGTGATTCACTTTCAGTGCGCATTGGCGATGCACTTTCTCCATCAGCTACAGTTGAAGGAGGATTTAGAGTTTCTTCTTCTTCTTTTTGCAAGCACTCAAAATAGACTTAAGAATTAAGATGGTTGTTTTGAGGAAAATATGTTTGATTTTCAAGATCAAGCTTTCTTCTCCATCTTCTGTTGGGTATATTGATATGGCATAACAAGGCTACTTTACTCATGTATTGGTTGCACACAGGTAGGATAAGATGATCTCCATGGATTATCAACCTCCTTTCGTTCCCAAAGTCTCAGTGGACACCGAGGATGCATTCCCTCTGAGCCCACAGACGGAAGAGGTAATTCTTGCTAGTAATTTGTCTCTCTCGCTGGCTCTTATTAAAAGGACGTCGATCTCTGTTCTTCTTCTCACCCAATCATTATTGTAGACATAGTGGAGTTGTGTAATTGCTTTGCAATTGTAATTATTTCCTCACAGACATCGATCAATGAGATCTCTGGCATCGGTGACCTATGTGCACTAGATCCAGAGGACAATAATTTTTACAATCTTCGCAATGTTGATGACGCCGCAAAGTCGAGGAAAAAAGAACAGCAGAGGATGAGAGAGGAACGCATCCAAAACAATCGCTTAAGAAAGCAACAGAAAATAAGGGAAGCTAAAGAAATTGTCGACAATGCCCTCAAGATAAGAGAAAAATTGCATGAAGAGGAGCTCAAATTCATGGCATGGAGGGAAGAACAGAGAAAGCAACGACTCTCCAAGCAAGACGGCGACAGCGATGATGACTACTTCAGCATTGATGAAGGAGACACGAAGGGAGTTTTTACAAGTAAGCATTTTACCCTCCTCCTTGCTTTTTCTCCTACAGTTATTCGTGCCTTATTCTTTAAAAAAATTGTTCTTCCCTTTGTTACTAACTTAGTCCCTGCACCAACTTATTGCAGCTGAGGTCATCAATCAATCACCAAGTTATTCTGGAGGTTTGCTTCTCTTCCCATTTTACAACTCTATGAAGGAACAAGTTTGATTTATCCTGTAGTGCTTTGCATTTAGTGAAGGCGTTGCTTTTGAATTTGTAACTAGAATGGGAACCATATGAATCGGATGATGAGTTTGGGACAGCATTTGAGCTGAAGCGTACAAGTTGGGGAATCGAGAAGTTCACTTTAGAACTTGCTCGATGTATGGTTGGACTTGAGTCATTTACAGGTGAATAACTTTATTGCAGTGGGTTGTTGTTTATGTTAGTATTGACTTTGGCACTTAGCTATACCACAAGTGGTTCAATTTCTGTTCTATGCAGGAGACAATCAGCTTTTCTCTTGCTCTGGCACAATTATTGAATTTGTGAAGGGTATTGGTTATGTGGTAACATCCGCAAGTTTAGTCAGATGTCCAGACAAAGACGGGCAAGCTGATGAACTTAAGGTTGCTGCGTTCTTCTTTTCCTTTCTCTATGGAATCATTGTATTTCTTCTAAAAAGTGAACACTAATCTTTACTATCTGATTTCTCTCTAGATCAATGTATGGTTACCGAGTGGTGAAAAACTTGAGGGCTCAGTGTCGAATGTGGATTTTTATTACAACATTTGTGTGGTTGAAGTCCCTTCTACTTTCCAGCTGCCAACAAAAAGCTTCAGTGCAGACACTAGATTTTTCAATTTTTACGAGTGCCATTCAAAAGATGTCGTAGCTTTGGGCTGTATCTGTAAGCCTTGGAGCTTGAAGGTGGCTTTGGGAAAGCTAATTCCAAGAAGAAGCCAGTTTGATTGTGAAGAACTTCTTGTTTCGTCTTGCAAGATTTCAAAGGTAACTCAAGCGTGAAGTCATTTTGCAAATTGATTCCTGAACCACTAATTTTGCAGTTTTTATCTGAAAACCATTTAGTAGTGATTTGCTGCTTTTGGTTCCTTGTTTGAACACGATTTGTTAGAGCTGCAGCAACCTTTATCTTAGGTTCAAGGATCTTATTGTATATCCAGAACTGACATTAGTAGGACATTGTAGTATCCAATATGTTATGACAACAACATCCATATGAACTTGTTCTTCATAAAAACTGATTGCACTCTATTAATTTTTCAAGCCTAGCAGTCAGATCTATTTAATTATTTTGATACTGCAGTTTAGGCACTGGGTGTTGTTGAACTTAGAAATTCTGTTAGCTCTCTCCTCCTCAGGTATTAATCAACCCATTGTTCAGTCTCAAGGTCTAGTGCTCCATACCAATCTTGAAACGAAGCCACCTGTAGCTGTATTTCTTGTAAATGAAGTTCCAGCGTTTCTAGTTTTCATCTGTTTGATTGCATCTGGCCTTTAGCAGTATCATGTTTTCATCTGTTTGATTGCAATGCAAACTTCTTCAGTAAAAGATTGAGTCGGAGTCATTATCAGCTGCGACATTCTACCTGAAGAGATTCTTAAAAGGTGTATTCTGTGTTTACCTTTACCACTGTCTATGGTTAGCTTGCCTGCTATTTAAGTTTGCCTGCAAGGAATGTTTATTAACCAAAAACATGTGAGCATTTGCACTGAACTACTAATCAAATTGGAATTTTGTCAAGTTTCTTGTGTCATCATTAACATATAAATTTCAGATCCTACAGGTGCAATTGTATTATTCAAAGTGCTGAACTAAATTGCACAAATCCTAAAGTAGTATTGTTAGTAGAACTAAACAAATTTCTTTATCATATGCCATTCAAGCTTTCCTACTGTCACATCCCCAAATTAATAAAGAGGTTTATTATGCATTTCATTACCATGCATCATGTTTTGAAACTTTTTATGTTAATATTGCACTTGGAAAATCTCAAAATGCTTATGAAACATCCACTTTAAATTGAACTCCAATCATAAAACTAAAATAAATGCTACTGAAGTATCTCTCGAAATAATTTATTCAAATACTATATTAATTATCACGAATTAATATAATTTTTCCCAAATTTTTGGGACTGTTTTGAACCCTAAGGAAATTCAAACACTAATAAAAGATCTAGTTTAAGTTTGAAATTATATATCACAAATTATATCATGAACAGTAGGGTTCAATAATTTTTATGGACACTAGGTTATCCCAGGAACCCCATGATTTATTTCATGATTTTAGGAATTTTATTTCTATTTTTAAGTCCCTGGTCAAAGTAGGAAAACAATTAAAATCTCGGTCAAACTTGGACCCAAACCGACTAGCGACTGTTCCTCGGGCTCGAGCCGACTCGGCGAATGGACTCACCCAACCGCCTAATCGCACCGCGACATGTAACGATTCATCAAGTTGATCGCCTACCCTTCGACCGGTCCGATTGCACACACTGATCCCGTCCGTCCATTCGTGATCCAACGGTTCTGATCAAATCGTTCAACTCGCGTTCGCGCGCGCCGCTGTGAGTCACTGACGCGGTGGGTCCCGCATGTCAGGGGCGTCTTCAACCTCGGCGGCGCGAGCGAGCTCAGCGCCACGCGCCGGAAGAGCTCTCGCGCTGCCCCGTCAACGCCGTGACCGCACCGCCCAGTTTGACCTATCCTGGAGCGTCGGCATGTCACGCCGCCTCCGTTCCGTCCGTTGGCCATCTTTAACTAGCACCCGAACCCTAGCAAATCCCTTACTTCTCCTCTGTTGACCGAGGAGAGGGAAGCTCGTCCTGCTCTCACGCAGGTAAGCTCCCACCGGTGATGCCATCCTTTTTCCTTGTTCAATACCTTATCCATTTTTGCTCATACCAATTTCTATCTTGCTTTGTAGCTCTCGGACCATCCTCGTGCTCTAGATCACGTCCAGAGCGCGCACTCGGGGACATTGTCTTGTCATCCTTGTTTCCGGTGAGATTTGTAACCATTCTTTCGTGTCATAACGTGTATTAGGATATTTTAAAGCTTTCCCCTCAATCAATTTCTGGAATGCACGATAGGATCTTGTTGAATTGAAGTTTGAACATTATCGGCCGAAGAACAGTCTTTTCGCCTCCCACCTTGTTTCGGTAAGCCATTTTCCAATTCTTTGCTCTTATAGCATCTCCTGCTGATGCTTAAGCTGCTCCGACCACTCACTCTAGTTGGTTTTGCTCAGTGCCATCTCTCCACGTGAAGCCGGGTTGACAACACCTTCTTCTCCGGCGCCATCGGTGCTCCAGCCGACTCCCAGCTTCCCCGAGCACCCTCTTCGCTCAGGTAGCCTTCTCATAGTCCCTAGAATCTTGGCACACGCTTGAATGTCGCTGCGGAGCTTTCACTGTGTTGTTTTTGTTTTGCCGTATTGAGTGCCACCGCTCAACGCCGGTTAGCTGCCATTCTAAGAGCATCTCCAGCAGGGCCCCTACTTGAGCCCCTAAAACCAAATTTGAGGGCTTGAGGCAAAAACAGAGGTCCAGCAGGGCCCCTACTAGAGTCCTCAAATTTGAGGGGCCCCTAAAATCCCCCCTCAAGCCCTCATTCCTGGGGGCTCTAGGCCAAGCCCCCAAATCACGGTTTCCTACGCGCCCTGGTCCCGATTCTTCTCCCGCCAGCCTTTTTCCCTTCCCGCGCCCGCTCCTTCCCCGCCCAAATTTGATGATTATGTCATTTTGATTTGCAGAGATGTTATGAACTATGTTGTGATCGACTATCATTAAATTCGGACCAAATTTGTCTTTGAATTTAAATTTGAATATTTGTATTTTCATTCATAATTTTAAGTATAGTGCTTTAGAGTTATAGTTTAAATAAATTATTATATAATGTGATGTTCTCAAATACATATGCATATAGTGTGTGAGGAAATAGAGGAATTAGAAGTAGGGGCCTGCTTTGAGGGCTCTCACTGAGTGCAAAGATGAAAACAGGCCCTCAGTAGGGGAGCCTCAAATTAAAAGTAGGGCTCTGCTTTGAGGGCTCCTCGCCGAGATGCTCTAAGCGGCCAGTGCCGTGAGTGCCCTTAACGGTGCACAATACTATTGCACACTGGACATGGCCTTGTCCGCATCGCCGTGGCGCAGCGCCGACAAGCGCCGGTGAAGCACACGGGCAAAAGCCCGTTGCCGTCGCGACAAAGCGCCAGAGCAAAATGATTAGGGGTTAAGAGGTAATCATTAGCGTTAAATGCTGTCCTAACGAGTTAAAGCAATCGCTTACGTGGGTCCTGCACGAAAACGGCGGGGTTAAACCGTAACATAGGGTGGCTGACATGTGGGCCCTAGGCTTTAAGTTCCGTGCGCCGAGCGCGTGCGCCGGTGGGCCTAGTCCCGTGGACCGTGTCACTGACAGAGGGACCCACTAGTCAGAACACGTTTTGAATCTGAGTTAGAATAGAAAACACCCTATTCACCGGGCCCGCTGGTCAGTGACCGCGACTAGGCTAGCGCTCGGTGAGAAAGGTTATAAAAACTTTATGAAATTCGAAATCTGTTATTTTAAACACTGAAAGATATGTATAACTTCTAAAATGCATAACTAATTCATTTTAACTCCAAAATGAGTGAAACCACTTCTGGTAATTTTCTTATTTAATGAACTTTATATTAAAATTGGTTTCAACCTTGTCTCTGTAACAGGGTGCATTATTTTGGAGAATGAGCCTTTAGCACTATTATTTGTACAATAGAAAAAGGCTGATAACTTCAAAAATTCATAAGTAATTCTTGAAAACTCCAAAAACAGTGAAATTAGTTTTGATAATTTCTATTTCAAATAAACTTAATTATAAAAATAGTTTCAAACTCACCTCTATCACAGAAACTATAGTTTGAAGAAAATGATCCTAAAAGTCATTATTTCTACATTATTAATGCTGGTAACTTTAGAAATCAATAACTAAATCATGAAAACTTCAATTGGAGCAAACTCAACTGTTTTGAACTTGTAATAATATTGCCTAATTAACCAGGTAATCCATTTACTCACCTCTGCTCTACAAATTTTCGTCTCATAATTAAATTACCCGAATAAAGGCGTATTGAAAAATGAAAATCGAATCACCATAACTTTCACATACTAAGTCAAAATGAAATAATTCTTTCACCAAAAATCATTTAAATTCATGACTTAGCTACTGTAGAAAAATCATGCATTTTTGAGCATCTTGATTTTTGGAGTATTTCTGGTGTTTATATCGGTCTTTATTCTTTAGATTCGGCTATTGATATTGATTCATACGCCACCGAGAGTGAGCAACTAATCTACCAGCAAGGCAAGCATCCTTTGAACTTTCTTTTGCATCATATTTGATCCCAATTTTGCTAGGGTAGATGCAATGATAATTGCTTGCATGATAGTCTTATATTGTCGCTATTTTTGTTATGAATGGTTAGACACATCCTATTATCTTGTCATTGAGGCTATCCATGAATTATTCCATTACTGAAATGCTATGGTAGGATGAGTGAAGTAATGTTGTTCGAGTTTGCTTAGTCATGCAAGTCTAGAACCGGTAGCTCGATTGTCGGGAATAGCCCGCCAATTATGGGACAAACATAACTCTCATTATATAGTTATGTTTCAGATCTTCGTATCTGTTTTATAAGTGAGATTTTGTCATTCTTAAATGAGCTTTTGGTCGGACAAGTGTTGGTTAGTGATGGTGCCTTCGTACGAGATTGGGTATGTGGTTTGACTTGTCTGGACAATTAAGGACCGAACTTTGGGTTGTTGCGATTCAAGCAAAACTCGTGCTATCACGCGCGGTATATGGGTGCCGTATGGTTAAGTAGGGGGAAGATTTTATTGTGTTGAGTCCCACGGTGGGGAAATTGTAAGGGCATGGGACCGTGAAATCCCGTGTTCCTTTTGGGCCGATAGGATGGGGGCGTTAACGTCTTGTGTTTCCTAGGATATATAGGATGGAGGCGTTAACGTCTTGTGTTTCCTAGCAGCCATGGGTTGAGGGACTTATCTCAATGGGATCTTCTTGCTAAAACGACCGTATCTTGATTTACCCACGGCATATCTTAGGAAGTATGCTATATTCGGAGGCATCTGGAGGCTTACGGGCTAATCAAGTCGTGTGGGTAAAGTAGTACACCCCTGCAGGGTATAATCTATTCGAATAGCCGTGTCCACGGTTATGGACGACCGCTTGAAATTTGTGGCTGCTTATTGTTAGATTTGAAATTAAAATTGTGGTTATAACTTGGTATCGTCATGAATGAGATGTTCATGCTTATGTTGTATCAAAGTGGACCGCCACTTTGTTGTTGGTATGATTCATTTATTATTGAAATTATCACTTATTCACATGTTTTACTTCTACTTCAAATCTAATTTTGAAAAGGCATGTGAAAAACTAGCATGTGTAGGTTGTTCAGTATTGCGTCTTTTTCGCAAAAATTAAAGCCAATATGAGCCCTTCCTTTGAATGACCTTATGCATAACTATTTTTATTTGTGTAAGACTTGCGAGTACTCTTTGTACTCAGCCAGGTGTTTGCTGGCTTTTTCAGGTGAGGAGGATTTAGAGACCGGTGAGCTTATCGGTGTCGATTTAGGTGACACCGATGAGTAGTTTGCTATCATCTAACTCCCAGTTGGTTGCCGATGGGTTATGGGGCATACCATTGCTGGTCTTTTGGTCTATTTATGTGTTTCCGCTGCTACTTAATACTCTCTTTTAATTTGGCCGGTCGGCCACTTGTATTAGTTGTAAACTTGGATTTATGTTGTATGTCTTTTGAACTATTTATGTATGAATGTTGTATGGATGTGATCAACGTTGAATGAGAGTATGGTTATATTGGTCGCTGATCTTGGGAGCCAATATAAGTCATACTCGCTGTTCATGAATTCCTATTTAACTCACTAAGTGTAGCGCTTGACTTGTCGGAGAACCGACAATCATGTAGTGCTCGCAGAGGAGCGCGCGCATGATCGTCGGGGCTCTAATCTGAGTTAAGCCTTTCATTTGGATGGGGTTAAGTTGGAATTCATCCACTGGAGATCTAGAGTTATGTCCCTAAGACCTTGATTAGTCTCGGTCTTACGGAGATAACTCCGGGGTCCCCACATCTACAGTGATTACTATATATATGACAAATGATCAATTAATCACTAACAACATATTTGGCAGAGAGGTGTTGGGGGTCCTCTGATGGATTTTGATGGAAATATCATTGGAATGAACTTCTATGACAAGAAAGAAACCCCTTTCCTTCCTAGTTTCATTGTGTTGAAGTGTTTGCAGCAATTCAAAGATTTCAGGTATGTATTTTGTTACTTCTACAGATTAAACACCCTTCTTATGATATACTAATTTTGATTGGAAAATGTGAGTATGTCATTTTAATGTGTAGTATATTTGGGGTGCTTCTTTCTTAACTCTTTTTTTAATCGAATCGTTTGCTACTTCATTTTTTGCACCTTCTCATTAGTATACCAATTAAGTTACAGCCTTAGTTCATTGCAATATTGGGGGTAAGTTAGTAAGAAGTGGGGTTTAGTAGTGCTCCTTTTTTTAGCAATGATGAATAAAATGAACTATCTGATGATGCCAGGAAGGTTATACGGCCGTTGCATGGAATGCGAGTTAGAACTCTTTACGAAGCACAGGTTACTGTAGCTGGGAAGATACAGCATGGTTTCCCTGAGGCCTGTGGTGTGATCGTGGAGAAGGTATGCATCTTTTGTCTGTTACACTTCTTTCCTGCATTGATGTCAGTGAAGTTCGGAATTTCATAATTCTGTGTTGTTGATGCTATCTTTTATGGCCATGGATATATATATATATATATATATATAGACATACACACATAAGGCACCTACAATATATACAGTAGCGTTATTCTGCGCCTGAGTGTAGAATCAATAGGTTATTCTACGCTACGGCCGTCCCTCGCGCAACCAACAGTAAAACTGCGTGTGTCCCACGCAACCAATAGTAAAACCGCGTGTGTCCCACACAAACCTCGTTGTGCCTTTTACTGCAGCACTACAAAAGATTTACTGTCACACTGAGTGCAGAGGGGCGGGTGGAGATAGAAGCTTGGGTTAATTGCAAACTTTGAATGAGAATATCTCCTAAACCATTCATCCTATTTACAATCTGTTTGAAGCGTTTTGATAGAAACAATGTGCTTAACAAAAAGAGATCCTTGACGAGTATGTTTTAACGTTGTAAAAAAATTTACGTCATCGAAAGTTCGTATTTACTGTATGTAAGCTAATCACTTACTGCATTGTCTGAGCACGACGCAACCGACACTGATGTGATCTTATTGTGCTTTTTACTGCTGCACTACAAAAGATTTACTGTGATCTCATTGTGCCTTTTACTGCTGCACTACAAAAGATTTACTGTGATCTCATTGTGCCTTTTACTGCTGCACTACAAATATTTACTGTGATCTCATTGTGTTTTTACTATAGAACTACAAAACCGATTTATTGCGACCTCATTGTGCCTTTTACTGCAGCACTACAAGAGATTTTACTGCGATCTCATTGCGCCTTTTACTGCAACACTACATAGAGATTTACTGCCACGCTGAGAGCAGTGGGGCGCGGGATCATGACCCGAGGGAAAAAATCGCTTAGGGGTGATGTGGTAGAAAAAAGGGTATCATAATTACTTGGATTAAGTACAAGTTTCGTCCCTCAACTATACACGATGGTTAATTTTGGTCCCTCAACTCAAATACCAGAGAACACACCTGAAAGTTTAGAAACCGGGCAAAAGAAGTCCTTCGATGCGTTTGAGAGCGGTTTTGTTCGATATGACATCCACGCTGACCGTTGACTCAAGTCAGCCACCCTTCTTTCTCGCTTCATTCCCCATCCTATTTCTCCCCCATCTCTCATTTCTCTCCCTGGTGCTCTCGGTTCTAAGAGGTTGCCTCCTCAGCTCGTCTCCAGCTCCCTCGGCTCCCCACGCCGCCATCTCCAGCTGCTGGCCCACCACCGTCGCCTGGGCCACGGCGCCGACTCCCGGCCTGTGCGCCGCCCTTGGCCCTGGTTCCACTCGCGCGCCCGCACCACGGCGCCCCTGCACTCCCGGCTCTACCCGAGCCCTGCCTCGGCTGCGCCTCCCTGGCCGCCGCCTCAGCTCACTTCTCAGCTCGCCTCCACCTCCCTCGGCTCCCTGCGCCACCGTCTCCGGCTGCTAGCCCACGGTGCCGACTCTCGGCCTGCATGCCGCCATCGAGAAGGTGGAGTTTGACGACACACACAACCCATGGTGAAGGTGGAGTTTGAGGACGATTGGCGCCTCACGGTGGCGGCGGCTTGCAGCTGATGCATTTGTTGTTCTCGTCGGTGGCCGCGAGGGAGGTCGGCGACGTGCACGCGGCGGCAATGACCCTGCAGGAGGTCTACCGACGCACATCGTTCTGCGGCGGCGACACAGCCCAGCGCGTCGTGGCCTACTTCGCAGACGCGGTGGCGTCGAGGCTCCTCGGGTCGCCGGTGGTCTCGCCCCCGACAACGAGCAGCTCCCACGACGGCAGCGACTGTGATGAGGCAGAAGATCCCTGCAGATCCACTCTCTGAACCCGTCCATGGTGTTCTTGATTGAGAAAGACGAAGGCGGTAGCAAGCACCAACTTGAGCCTCACATTCTTCTCCTAATTCCTAGCATCAAATTGAGCACCGCATTCTTCTCCTAATTCCAGGAACTCCCACCCTGCATGGGGGTGAAGATGCCGGTCTCGCCGCCGTGGGTGAGGTGCTGCCCATCGAGGTGCCCCATCTTGAGCCGCGTCCACCAGGGAGAGGCAACGGCAGCGCCAGGTCCATCTCCTTGTTCATCACCAGCAACACGAGCGCCGTGCGTGGGGGAAACGCAGCAAACGGGGGAGCGCAGCAAGGGCTTGGGCCGGGCGTAGCCGGGCATGGAGCAGCGGCGGTGCCTCCTTCGACCGCTCCTACCACCGCCTCCTCCTCAAGCTCTTCGCCCGCCTCGCCGACCTCAGCTCCCCGACCAAGCGCCGCTCCGTCCCCGATGGGTTCCACCACCTCCGCTCCTCCTCGCCGCCGCCGCCGCCTCCTCCGTCGACGCAGCCTCCCCGTCTACGTCTCCAAGCGCCCGGGCGTCGAGGCCTTCCTCCGCGCCGCGCGTGCCGACGGCCAGGGAGCTGGGCCGGAGGCAAGCAGGAGGAGGCATCGTGGAGCTTCCATTCGGGGAGGCTCACCTCCCACGCGGCCACGCTCGCGCTCTCCGCCATCGCATACTCTGTAGGAGGCGGAGCCGCGAGGTGGTGGCCGGAGAAGAGGGCTGGAGGGCCGGGTTGGAGGGGAGCCAGGAGGAGCTGTGCGGGAGGACCGGGCGTATGGAGCTACGGGCGAGCCGGGGCCGAGGGTTGCGCGCGGGCGGCGCAGCCGGCGACAGTAGAGGAGGAGGCGGCGCCAGGCCGGCTAGAGGCGTCAGCGCTAGGAGGGAGAAGGCTCCGGGAGGAGGCGGCGCCACGGAGGAAGTGGAGAGGAAGAAGGGGGAGATTGGGGGAACAATGGAAGAGCTGAGGAATAGTTTTTGACGTAGACGCCCCGGTGGCAATGAAAAGTATTTCTTTTTTCCACGTGGATCAAACATTGGTCAAAACTGTTCTAAACCGGACGAAGGGGTAGTTTTTGCACGGTATTAACGGTTCGAGGGTCGTTATATCTGGTATTGAAATTGAGGGACGAAAACTAAACTAGGGTAAGAGTTGAGGGATGAAATGTGTATTTAATCCTAATTACTTCTCACCATTGCAATTTACTGTATCATGTGTTCGGATCGTGAGACCATGGCTCGAAAAAAGCAATACGCTATAAGATAGTCCAGCAGTAAAAATGGTATTAGAATTACTGTCACATATACTACCTGTCACTGTTGATATGTGTTGTGCGTGGGGCGGCGGGGGTTCATGGCCCATAACTGTTCGGATTGGGCTGCTCGGCCTGGGTTTGCTCACGCGCGTGTAGAATAGCTATTCTACACGTAGGTACAGAATAGTGCATCTAATATATATATATATAGGGTGCTAGTGCGGTGGGCTGACTGACATATAGAATAGTTATTCTACGCTTAGCTACAGAATAGTGCATCATCCGTACATCTGGGAGTATACTCCTACTTCTAATATATCACTTAAACGAACATATTATACTTTTTATCACTTTCAGTATACTTAAATACCAATTATAAAATACCCCAATGTGATTTGATTGAAAGATTTTCATTGGAGCCCTTTATGTTTGCTATATACTTTTTTCGTATATAAGATGAGTATATACACAAATTTGTTATAAAAAGTGGGCTTTAATGAAATTTTTCAAGAAACTCGTTTTGGGGTATCTTACAATCATTATTGGAGTATGGTCAAAATGATAAAGAGGTACCATCATACTTAACGTATACGGGAAGTAAGAGTACGTATTCCTAGGAGTACAATACCATTTTCCCCCACATTTTGAGTGTAAAAGGACTTAGTGGTGGTGGTGAGTTTGCCATGTACCACGTCTGTCCCTACATTTTGAGTTGGTAGGCTCTTTTGTAGATAGATATGTATACATGCATAAGTTACTTCAAGAATTTTCTGTGGATAATTAAATTATATGTGCTTGTGACTTGTGATAAGATTATATGTGGTTTGTTGATTAGATACAAATTATGTATGAAAGTTTCATTTGTAGGATAATTATGTTATAGATATTGATTTTTTAATTAATAACTTATATTATGTTTATTTGAAAACTGTTGCAACGCCCGGGTATATTCCTGTCTTTTGACTGAGAGCTGAGACCCAATTGGCCTGTCTTTTGGTTTTACGAGTTGTGACCAGGGAAAAAAATTCCCGGTAACCGCCGGTTACCGGCTACGACCCCTCCGGGAAAAGCAAAACCGGAACTAAAACATCCGGTTTAGCAACTTCAAAATTCAAATTTTGAATTTTGGACGAATTTTAAGCGAATTTGATCGAATTTCAGCCGAAAAAAACGGGATTTCCGGTAACCGGCCGGTTACCGTTCCCGGTCATCTCCCGGCCATCCAATGGGAACATCCCGGTACCGGTTTTTGGAACCCTGGTTGTGACTGAATTACATTTTATATTTGGTTTATGGACTGCTGTTGTGAATGAATTGTTTTTCTTGTGTGTGTTTGTGTTGCAGGTAGAAGTACCTTCAGCCGAACATTCTGAGATAAAGGTCGGGGACATCATTACACATGTTGATGGTGTACCTTTCTCCAATGCTGCAGTGGTGTGTATCTTTTTAACCTTAAGTTTACTATGGACATGAAGAACTTAATGAAGAATTAGAGGTCATGTCCAAGATTCCAAATACCGCTTCCTACCAGAAACTGGAAAGCAACTCAGCGGTTTGATAGCTCAAATTTAAATACAAATATACATAAAAAAGCGGCTCCCGGTGGTTATGACCGGTTACCAACAATTCCCATCCAGTTACCACTTACCACCAGGAACTGGTAATTTACACAACTTTGTTTAATAACATGTATTTGTTGTATAGTTGGGTGGCATACTGCTGGATAGGTGTGGTCAGCATATGCTAGAGAGGCAGAAATTGAACCTGTCAGAGGAGGACTGCAACCACATGGCAACAATTATAAGCCTAAAGGTTTCGTCTACATAAGTGCGTTAAGTTTTTGTTATGATTCCCGTGGCATTCTAATTGCAGCTTCTTGTCTTGTTTATATATCCAATCCAGTTTTGTGTGAAAACAGGATGTGGTAAATCTGAAACCACAACCAGAACAATCAACATCGACAAGTTTACCCCTAGTGTACTTAACAGGTAATTCAGTAGAAACTAGAAACAGTGTAGTTTTTTAGTATCTGATGTATTGACTTTGTTTACCCGCAGGTGGCCACTTCCCAGGCCTATTATTGTTCGGCGATATGCTCGTGGAGTCCTTTTCTCTGAAGAGCGGTATTGTTAACATGGAAGCACTTTGTTTCATCCCTTTGGGTAAAAAGAATTTCATCACCACGAATACTATTCATCTTTTTTGTTTTAAGGTGGAACCACGTCGATAGTATGAATTTTTAACTAAAGGGTTCCATCTGAATTGAAGCTCAGCACTAATGGTGCTTGGATAGTGGAATTGATTTGTATTATGTTAGTATAACTGGAATTTCAGTTCTAGTTCTTGTGTGCTTGGTTGGAAATGGTAAATTTGGCTAGCTTTTTTTTGCAAGGATAAATTTGGTAAATTGACTTGCTGTCAGATGGCACTGCTGGTTACATTGAATTTCAACTTCAGTTCTATTTCAGTCTTTTCCCTAACAAATAGTTTCTATTACAAAGACCGTGCTTGCGAAAAAATGAGGATATCCTGGGGATCGTAGTAATGAACCCAACCGGGGTATTTGAATCAGTTCCTCCAAAAACCAAACGACCACAAGTCAAAGGCGATCGAAATGACATGTCCATGGTGAGGTGGAAAAGGGCAAAAGAAGCCGAAAAGGTGACTGAGCTTATTGAGCTCGATGCTGAGGAGTCTCAAAGTAAGAAAACGGGTGCTACACATAGGGCCTGGGCTCGTCATATGAAACGCCATCACAACACACTAATGGACTGGGTTATATATTCTCGTTCAGTTTTAATGGCGATCTAACATTAGATTTATATCGTTTTTTTTTGTGGTTTCTCAGCTCAATTTGAGTTATTGTGGGATTTGAAAACATGCCCTATTCCGGTTTGTTAAATCCTACTCAAGATTCTACGTGCCTTAGTTTGTTACAAACTACTCCCTTTGAGATTCAGAGAAGCTAGAGAGAGAAGATAAACATAGGATAAATGAATTGAGATATAAAAAGAGTCTATCTTCAAGTTGGCTTCATATCCAAGGGTTTTCGAGTTGTTCAAAATTTTGAGGTATCAATGTGCACTGACAGGGTTGAGTTGTCCAATGGGTTATTAGAGAAGAGGGGATAGTAAATGATGATAGAGAAAGCTACAAGGAGAGAAGTCTACCCACTTAAGCAAACGTTGCACACAAGATCAAAAAGATCTACAAGTTAAAAAACAATATGATGTTCTACTCGATCGAGACTCTGAAGCTGGTGATATGACTCGATACACATAATGAGTCTTGGCAAACTAAGACTATATGGCTTGGCTGACATCGCATCTTTTGCTCACGGTCTTCAATTAATTCTGTCTGTTGTCCTTGGATGGTGGAGACGACAATACTTTCTTGATGGCTCTATTTCTTGTGTTCTTGAATACAATGGTAAGAATCGTGTTGACCATCATAGAAATTTTTCAAGAGAAAGAGAATCCATTTAACATTATAAAATGGCAATGGGAGAATTAGGTACAAAAGAATTGCTATGAAGAAGCTAAAGATAGATGAATGACCAAAGATGAGGAGAGAACAATTTATTTTTCTTATTATAAAATAAGTTTTGAAGTTTTTCAACTAACGGTCATTTTAACTATGTCATGACCTATGGTCGATATGGCTATGATACCATCTTTGTCAGACCAGAGTAACACCCCAAAATCCTCTATGCATTCTACACTAGTCTCTAAAACAGTAACTAGTGTACACAGTAAACAAATATGGTAACATCTATATCTTGCACAATTTTATTAATAGTTATCAGAGTTTTACAAGAACGACTTACAAGCCAACAATAAAGAACACAGCGAAAAACGAAGAAGAAGTAGTAGAGCCCAACTAATCTGCCACAGACAATTGGCTGGGGTAGCGGTCTAGTCGTCAAGGTCCACATCGGTAGCGAAGTCCTTCTCATCTGAATAACATTTTATTAAATAAAGGTGAGTACAAAAATGTACTCCGCAAATTACACCCAATAACATATTATAATGCATGCCATAATAATTTAAAACCAAAATTAAATAATTTTAAATACTGGGATCAAATATGATCAAAAGATGTAACTTGCCTTGCTCAATTAATTATTGTTCTGAAACGGTGTCAAAATCTGATTCTCCGAAGTCGTCGAAATCTATACGCGAAAACAAGCTAAATTCAAATAAAATTAAAATAATCTCCAAAATAAATAATTTTAGTTTTGGGAGATAGATATTGAATTTAGAAATTTTAATCATTTGAATCGGAGTTCAAACGAAGAAGAATGGGCTCTCGAAAGATTGAAATTCACTTATGAATATTTGAAGACCAAGATAGGATCCTACCTCGGCCACTAGAATCTTCGTCTTTTAGCTATCAAATTTATTTATTTATTTATTAATCTTCTGCAATGTAACAAAAAAAACTGTGATTTTTTTGTAAAAGCTATTGACCACGCTACTTGGCGAGAGAAAAATACAATGAAGATTTACTCTGGACTTCAATTTACTGTTTATGATGCCACCATTTACTGGATGACACGTTTGTGATTACTGCCGTGGATATATACAATGTTAGTAAAACATTATAAAACACATTTACTTATACATACATTCACTTTTACTGTCGTGCGAATCACCTTTTACTGCAATAGAACTACCAAGTAAACAAGTATAACACATTTACCTTACAAGTAAGCTACCTTTATTGTTTTTGTAACAAACTTTTACGGCCACTCGACAAAACTTGTTCACATGTGTGGTAGGGCGGTAAAAAAGGAAAAACATAATTACTTTGCTCCCTTTGCATGTTTTACTATCAGCGTTGGCTGATAGTTACTCAGAAAAAGGACAGAACCCCTACGTGGTAATCTGACAGTAAAAATGGTGTTATATTTACACATATTGCGTTTTACTTCCTGTATGCGTGGCGTGTGGCGTGGGAGGTTCCTGGCCCATAACTAATCTTATTGGGCCACCCGAGAGGAGGATTGCGCGCGCACGTATCACTTGGACTGGGCCGGCATGGCGGGCTGGCTGGGCATAGAATAGTGTGTGTGTATAACACTAATATTAAGTAGTAATTGATCGATTCAAAAGCGACTATCAGTATAAAACTGAATGCAATCGAAGAAGTGTGTAGTCCATCTATAAAAAGTATTGCATGTTACAGAGATAGCTACCAAAACTGAAAAATAGCATGGCAGATGATCTCCAGTTGACATAATTCTTCTCAAGATCAATTACCACAGTTGAGAAAGCACAATACTGACATTATTCTGCTTTTAACTAAATATACTCCTAACATATTTGTTTATTACACATATGAAGTATGCTTCTCTCTTCTAATTACTATACTGCTTTTGGAAACTGAATATACTCCTTAGGAGATCATGCGATTATGCCTGTATATATAGCATCCATATATTTGTACCACAGCAACAAAGAAAGTGAGTTGGTGCAGTATTACTCAGTAGAAATAATGAACGATGTGTATATTTGAGGAGATCCATCAAGAATCGACAATAGCAGGAGACACCTACCCATATTTTGGAGTGGCGAATCACACAATGAGCACCGTGATACTGCAGCCACATAGTTGGATAAAAATCCACAATGAATTTTATGAAATAAAAAGTAAGTACATTAAAAAGAACTAACATGACTGAAGTGCACCAAGTCAATCAAATCGGTTCCAAATCTCATGCCACAAGAAAAAGCTACTACTGAAATCACATACAGAAAGAAGGGTGGTTTATACCCTTTTCTCCCACAGCAGATGCCCTTTTCCCAAATAGAAATACCCAAAAGAATGTTAAAGCAGAAATGTTTTCCGTAGCCTTGCAGCATACTTTCCTATGTGTTGGAGATCAAGTCATTGCTGACCCGGCAGCCAAGAGTGCGTTCTTTACCCACGGTGAGTTACACGGAGCTTGACATAATGGAACGCGATGAGCCGTGGTCGTCTGTAGGTCCGGCGACTGAGTATATGCCTCAGCAGTGGGGAAAATTTTGGCTTAATCTCCTAGGAGAATAAAGACCTCATTGGAATACATCTTACACACCAGATATCGTAAAAAAAAAAAGCATGAAAAATTACAAAAAATAGGAGTTAATTACCAAATCCATGTATGATGATAGAAAGACTGATCTCCAAAATTAAAATCCTAGCAAACACAACAAGAAATCAAACAAATGGGAAATCATCTCACGCTCTCCCACCATCCCGCTGGTTTCATGCTCTAGTTGGTAATCGCTGACGGCGACGGTTGTCAGCGGCGGAGGCATGGAATGGTAGTTGAGATCGAGCTTTACGTCAGCCGCCATCGCCGAGTATGACCTATACGATGCAAATTTTCAATCGGATCTGGCCAAAGAAGGTGCTGGTTTGTTAGTTCTAATCTTGATTTCTTAGTTAAGTGTCTAGGCATGTTAGTTTGGAGATTTGTATTGCATGTTTTTTTTCAGAGCTCTGTACACGTGCAGAGCGTGTTTTAGTTGCATGAGTTATCTAGTCTCCAGAGAATGCAGCTGCATGAGTTAGTTGAGCACGTTAGAGTCTGCTGCGTGAGAACTGGTCATGGATTAGTGGCGCGAGTGAGAATCGGTCAGGGGCACCGCGCGTGAGTTGAGTCTGCATGCATGTGTTTAAAGCTCTGTCATGTTCATTTGTGATCAGTTGTGGAGTTGAATAACAGAAGTGTGTTTGTGTTCTTCTACCTTCAGTAACGTGAGAGTATTTGTCTCTTGAGAGAGAGAGAAATACAAGAAAGAGAATGAGAAATTTTGAGAGATTTCCAACATTTGGTATCAGAGCGAGGAGATACCGAAGATGATGCCGTACGGTGATGGTTCGTCAAGTGGTGCCGCGGCGAGCGGCAGCTTCGGCGACGCGGTGACGTCGAGGCTCCAGTACCGGCAGCTAACAAGGACGAACTATATGGCATTGGTGACG
Source organism: Ampelocalamus luodianensis (assembly GCA_036346255.1). NCBI lineage: Eukaryota > Viridiplantae > Streptophyta > Magnoliopsida > Poales > Poaceae > Ampelocalamus > Ampelocalamus luodianensis. Next base: position 48,073,197 of record CM070633.1, read on the forward strand.
AGGATGAAGATCCTCACGAGAGCTCATGGCGTGTGGGATGTGGTTGATCCCAAGAGCTCGTCCAAGGTTGTAGATGAGAAGAAGGATCAGATGGCCTTGGTCATCATCTCCCAAGCCATCAACGACGAGATGTTGATGCGAGTTGTAGAGAAGGACACCGTGCTTGATGTCTGGTGCCGAGTGCGTCAGGGAGGCGAGGATCCAGTCCCTGCGCTCGGAGTTTGATGCAGAGTCGGTGGATGACTTCACTACGAAGTTCACGATGCTTGTTGGCCAGATCCGAGAACTTGGAGAGACGATGGAAGAGAAGTATGTCATGGAGAAGCTACTACGAGCCGTTTTTGACAAGTTCATCAATGTTGTTTCGTCGATGGCGCTATTTGGTGACATCAACCAGATGGCTGTAGAGGAGGCCATTAGATCACTGAAGGCGCACAAGGAGCTTCTCAAGGGGCGGGACACACGGACAGAAGAGCAACTTCTTATGACAAGAGGATATGACTCGTCACGAGGACGAGGGCATGGCGGTGGCCGTGGTGAATGGTGCAAAGATAAAAGCAAGATGCGTTGCTTTGATTGTGAAGAGTTTGGGTATTATTCTTATGAGTGTCCGAAGAAAAGAAAGGATGAGAAAGCCCTTCTTGCTACAGCTCACAGTGATGATGAACCAGCCCTTCTGTGATGATGCGTGAGGAATGATGAGTCAAGATTAAGGGGGAATTGTTAGTTATAATCTTGATTTCTTAGTTAAGTGTCTAGGCATGTTAGTTTGGTGATTTGTATTGTATGTTTTTTCAGAGCTCTCTACACGTGCAGAGTGTATTTTAGTTGCATGAGTTATCTAGTCTCCAGAGAATGCAGCTGCATGAGTTAGCTGGGCACGTTAGTATCTCCTGCTTTAGAACCGGTCATGGGTTAGTGGCGAGAGTGAGAATCGGTCAGGGCACCGGCGTGAGTTGAGTCTGCACGTGTAGGATTGTATACCGCAATCAGAGGGGTGAATGATTGTAGCGATTTTTTCCTTCTTACCGAAGAAGATCCGCGTTGGATTGAATCGACGACTGAAGACACCCTATTCGTACGCCGTACTCGCCGTGCGCTGATCTGCTCTACCTCCCGATGCTGTTTGCGACGATCGGGTGATCGACACAACACATGATCATAGTAAGCATAGTCGACAAAGGAGAGCTATCTCGCCACGCACTGCTAGGAACGAGAACAAGTCGAAAATGATGCCCAGGGAAACACACCGCCGACGATGACTCTTTTTTTTTGGAATAGATCTGAGCTTTTATTTCTAAATCATGTTCTGTGGCTACAAAGTGCCCTAACAACCACCCCTCAAACCCTAACATGAAAACTCCAAAAAGCTTTTTCGCAAAAGCCGTCTATCAATCTCACGTTAATTCTTAACTTCTCCCTCCTTTTATATGCTAGAGCCCTAAACTGTGTCCTCAACAACCTGGACACAAAATCCTATCTGCTTCCAAAAATCAAGGTACCCGAAACCCTTCCAAACACGAGTTTTCCAAAATATCTAAACCTTCCAGTTATGAACTCCTTCTATAACTCCTCACGCGTCGAAGCTTTCAGGACCGCATCTCCCTAGCTTCTCCACGCATCATGCATCCACCTTCGATCTCCACATGCCCCAACGTAAGCCCGAACACCTCGTGACATCCTTAACCGCCTTTGGCAATGTAAACATCAAGAACTCTAGAGCAAGAATAATTCTAAAAATGAGCAAGGAGAGTCAAAATCAAGAAGCTTTGTAGATTATTCAAGTCACTTCGTATTGATTTAATAAAGTAACCAAACCATCTTTTTGAGTAGAGCTATTTGGATCATATAAAGTCATATACCTAATAGCAATGTCAAACCAAGTCTCTAGATTGATTAAGCAATTTAAATTAATGACTGGCATCTCGACAATGACCAAACCAATTATAAAGAGCACAATGAGATATCACAAGGAAAAGTTAAAGTCTAAAAGTGAAGCAAACTTTAAATCTAGGCGAGCTAGCAGTCTCATGTATTGCTCCAAACTCAATTCTTATGCATGTGGTATGCTTGTAGCATACTTCTTTTCAATGGTGGCGTGCTTGAAGCATACTTCTTTTCATTTGAGTATTTTTTTTTCTTTTCATATATATACACATGTATATGTATGGCATGCTTGAAGCATACATATTTTCAATTGTCTCTTTCTCATTTTTTTTAAACATGCCAAATTGAGTGAGCATAAAAAATATTGCAGTAAAAAATATACGAGCCTCATATCTAAGATTTAAAATAAGACTCACGAACAAGCTGATCCTTTTCGATGAACATCGCAAAGTTATAACTATAATCAATCTAGTCAAAGTATTTCATCATGTTATGCTTTAGTTCAAATATAGCAAAGTAATTATAACCAGTCATGATCAAAGCTACACAACACATGAGTAAATATGATAGCGAGAGCTCTACGTACCTCATTTGATTTCAATAGCTTGGACTTGATGAGTTGTTTGACAAGTATAATAAACAAAGTTTCTGAAAATTTTAAACAATAAACTCTCCCTCAGAATAATTCCATTGGATAACACACCCCCAACTCTCTCTGCAAATAAGATCTAGAAATCCAGTACTGAGATACACGGCATGGAGGAATAGCGACAAAACTAGAACCAGAACCACGCGCGCGTGCGCGATCAGAACGCAAATTATGATAATTAAATCCCAAACTAGTACGTGAAGCAGATTTAAAGCCATCATGAAAATCCTCTAAAAACCTAGTTTTCGTATTAGTTCTAGGGACAACAAAAGAGGTTACATGTTTTTGTCTTAAGGCATTCAATCTTTCCTTCTTCTCTTTCTTAACACGCCTAAAGTAAAATTTATGTAAGTGCTCATCTCTACCATAATAGGTGCAATAAAATTTAACATGATTAGAATTCTTTTGAGATGATGAGATAGCACCTACAACATTAGTAGAAGAGCTTTGCACAAAATCAACATATTTAAACATAGTTTTATGAGGCTCACTATTTGTTTCAATTAGCCCACTTCCAATGACCTTAATTATCTTAGGTGGATTATTCTTAGCATAATTAGCAGCATTAAATCCTAGACCAATATTTTTGACACTCAGTTTTGACTTGTCTATAATTATATTTAAATTTTTCTTACTAAAAGAAAATCACTCTAAAGTGTCCTTAAGGTACTCATTTTATTTACATAAAGTAGGACAAGTTGTGCATTTAACTGGTTCATTCACAACATTCTTAGAAGCACTAGACTGAATCAATCTATCTTTTTCAGCAAAATCATTAAGTTGTCTAGTCAGTGCTTCTATTTTTGTGCTAAGCATGAGGACAATTAGTGCAAGAAAGTGTCTCATGATAAAGCATTTGTTTAATAGATTCCTGTGATAAATTAAGTCTAGCTTCTAGCAATTCACAATTAGAGCAAGCTTTAGATTGAGTATTTGAAACACTTGACTCTAAACAAGTAGAAGAACTAAACTTGAACTTTTCAATTTCATCATTGGCAAGTTTTAAATTTTCATCACAAGAATCATGTGTCAATCTTAGTTCATCAAGTTTAGCAGTTACATCCCTAAGTTGAATTAAGGTTGATTCATTAATTGTTTTAGCAGTCTCCAACTCAGAGTGTAAAACTTAACAAGACTCACAAGATTCATCATCAGGAATAAAAGCTCTAAGTCTATTAATTTCAGAAGTTAAACTTTCAACAAGACAATTATTTTCTTTCAGTTTCTTTTTTTGTCTTTTTCAATTCAATAGCAAGTTTAATCAAATCATGTTCAAGCTCATCATATGATGGTCTTACCTCATCGGGATCACTGTCATCGTCGTCATCGTTGTCATTTCTTGCCATGAAGCACAAGCCCGTGAAGTCATCGTTTATTGGAGATGTTGTCTCTAAATATGATGTAGCATATGTCAAAGACAAAATTATCTCTAACTATTAAAGATGCCCTTAGGGGTGCATCATTCACTCAGCATTTATCGACTCCTTTTTACCAAAAAGTAAAGATCACCATTTTACCAAGCAATAAAGATCATTATGCATAGCTGACTTAGAGATGATTCAACGCTTACGTATTAGCAAATTTATACATGTAGATGTTGCATCATCTAAAACCAAACCAGAGTGGTTTCAGAGGAGAGGATGGCTTGCACCAATTTTGATAGTTGGATGGTGTAAAGTAAATGATTATATTGTCTCAAATAGTTTTAAGAGTTGGAGGGTGTAAAAATAATGTCAAAGTGGCAAAGTATTAACAAGCCAATCTTTTGAGTGATAAATAACCTGTTACATTCTGTAGAGTGGCATTATATGAATACTACTCTTTTGCGATGATAAATAATTAATTATCATTATTGTTGGGAAAAACGGACCTATTCTATTAGAGTAAAGTACACTATGGGTCTCTAAACTTATCAGAGGGGTTCACTTGGGTCCCTAATCTATAAAATTGTCCAATTCGGTACCTAAACCTATTTAAGTAGGTCATCGAAAGTTTAAAGTGCCTGAGCTGGCCTTGACCGCTGACGTGGATGGTTGACCGTGTGCACGTGGACTCCATCCTCACCTCACTACACCTCTCCTTCCACCAGCTTTCCCCTCCTCTCTCTCTCTCCCTATCTCTTCCCAAATCGATGGTGTTCATGGCGGAGTGCTCCCACTCCTTCCACTTCCCCTGCATCGCCACCCACGCCCGCTCCACCTTCTCCAGCACCCTCTCCTGCCCCGTCTGCTTTGCTCTGCGGAGCCAGGCCCCCTTCCTCGCCTCCCTTCGCCTCCACTACTCCTCCATCCTGGCCCCGTGGTCGCTGTCGATGATAATGCCGAGAACCACTCCCCCCACTAGTTGTAAGCTAGGTCGTCGCCACCAACGATGGGTTCAACCCGATCCCGGAGACTATCCACTTCTTGGCCTTCCTCGCCGCCACCTTCTTGACCGAGGCGGCCGCCTTCTTCTTGCGGGTCGTGGCCTTCTTCTTGGGCGCCGCGACAGGCTTCTTCTTGGGCGCCGCCGCGAGCGCAGCCTTCTTGCCGAAGGCATCCTTGGCGGAGGTCTTGGCGAACTTGGCCTGGCGGGGCTTGGCCAGCACAGCAGAGGATGAGGCCTTCGTCTTGGTGGTCTTGGACGCGGTCTTCACCTTCGTCTTGGTGGTCTTGGACGCGGTCTTCGCCTTCGCCTTGGGGGACGCCTTGGGCTTTGCCACCGGCTTGGCGGCCTTGGCCTTTGGCTTCGGCTTGGTGGCCTTGGGCTTCGACTTGGCGTCGACGACGGCGGGGCGAGCAGAGGGTAGCTTGAAGGAGTTCTTCACCCTCGTGAGCTTGCCGGCGGCGGCGAACTTCTTCAACTGCACGATGAGCTGCTTCTGGAAGTTGGGCAGTAGCTGCGCGCCGTGCTTCGCCTCGATGTGCTTCCCGATCGCATGCGCGCTCGATCTCGTCCTCTCCTTCAGCGTTGCGATCACCTTCGAGATCATCTGCGAAACAACCACCACCAAAACCATCTCAAATCCAACGAAACCACCACACGTAAACGCAAACACAAACGCGAATTAAAGCACCAAGAAAGAAACCATCTCAATCGAACCTCGGCGTACGGTGGGTGGGCGACAACAGCGCAGGGCTTCCTCGGCGCAGCGGGCTTCTTGGGCTTGGCCTCCTTGACCACCTTGGCCGGCTTGGCGGCATTCTTCTCCGCCGCCTCTGTCGCTGCGGTGGTCAATGCCTCCACCTCGGGAGCTGGGACCTCAGGCTCAGCCACCTCCATCGCCATCTCTCTCTCTCTCTCTTGACGCGCTTATGGAAATTCGATGCGAAGATCAGCGGTTGCTTCTACAGGTGCGACGGCGGCGGTGGTGGTGGGTGAGGAGGCCGGAGGGGATGACGAGGGGATTTAAATAGCGGTGGCGAGGTGGGAGACGAGGTGACGTGAACGGGTGCGCCCGGAGAATGCCCACGCCACCATGTCCTCTGCCAGCTTCACCTGCACGTGAGCCTACAAGCCAAGCTGGCGAGTCCACGTGCACACGATCAACCATCCACGTCAGCGGTCAAGGCCAGTTTAGGCATTTTGGACCTCCGATGTTCCACTTAAATAGGTTTAGGTACCGGATTGAACGGTTTCATAGATTAGAGACCCAAGTGAACCCCTCTGACAAGTTTAAAGACTCACAGTGTACTTTACTCTATTATGTAGAGTAGATTATAAAGAGTAATTTGAAAGGCATAACGAACTGTTTCTTCGGCATAGTGAATAACAGCCCTACAACAGTAGTTACCATGAGAACAGTAGTTACCATAAGTAACCATACTACCATAGATCCACAACGAAGACAAGTCACATAGTGCTTGTAGCACAGCAAAAAAATAATAATGCACCGAACTTTGACACTTGTTTGTTGCTGCTAGTTGGTGTATCAAGTCATCTCGTCATATCTTCTTCAATATATATCTTTTGCTTTGTCATGGAGTTGCTTTAGCCCTCCTGTTCCTTTTGTCTTTTCATTTTCCTGTAGGCTTGAAGCCTTTCTTGGGTCTTGTTGACCTATTGTACAGTTCTTTTTTGGATAATAGGCCAATGGCCCAGCTTTATTCTAAAATAAGAGTTTAACGCTGGGATACCAGTTTTACAATAGGTTCAGCAAACATGAAGAAAGCAGCTACCACCAGAGCACAACTAGAAAGCCGGGAAACTACATGCTCGGCATAGACAAAAACAAGGTTTAAACTCTTAACTGAACTACGACAAACTCCCCTACAGGAACACTACAGATTATATACCACTAAAAACACAACCTGGAGTTAGTTCAACAAAACACAAACAGCACTAAAGAAGCCAACATCACTATCAGCCCACTGCAAAACGCTCCTGGATCTCCTCAGCTGATAATTGCCGAAGCTTTGACTGAAGTCGCCCCATGGCTTCATCCACCACCTGCCGGCGCTTTTGAGGTACCAAGATCTTTCACTGCTGCATGAATGACTACGCTTTGTGAACCACATGAACAGGAGGTGTATGTAACATCCCAATTTTGAGCTTGTGTTTCAAATGTAAGAAAATGAGGGGAAATTAAAACTTTTTCTTACATCTTGTATTTCCTGTATGCTTTGGACAATTGTTGTAAGGAGATTATGGGAATACAAAAATCACAAGTCATTTCGACCCACATCTTATTTCTTCTTAGTCATTCTTGTTCCATCTTGTGATAATCTCCTGGAAATAATTTTCCTAAATTCTTGGGTTGGCTGGGGGCTCCTCTGAAAAATTTCACAATTTTTAGAAATTGTTTGAATATTTTTGGAGGCCAGTCAAACCCAATTCAAAATCTGGTCAAACCTTGGACCAGTACCTTGTTAAATTTTTGGAGGAAAATCCACAGCACCAAAGCCTCTGAAAATTTTATGCTAGGTCCTCGTTTGAGCTAGCAAGCTCCTGTAAAAATTTCATAATTTTTGGAGTTCGTTTGCTACCTCAAACAATTCTCCAAATGTCAGCCTTTCTCTAATACCAGAAAATTCAAATCTAGTTTGAGTCAAACTCGGGCTCGGACCCGAGCCCAACTCAACCGACTTGGGTGGACCACGTCGCCAGCGCCGCACTCGGGCTCGAGCTGTTGCGCGCGCAAGCTGAGCCTTTGGATCTCAATCCAACGCTCACGACCTCCCCCTGATCCGAGGAGCTCTTGAGCGCCCTCAGCGCTTTGGGGTGGTCCAAGCCATGGGGTATCCATCGTGTGGCTCACGACCTCCCAGGACCTCCTCGCCCGCGCAAGACCTCCCCACCTCGGGTGATCTGGGACGTCCAGGACCACCCCATGCAAATCGGGATCGTCCAGGACCTCTCCCTCGGCTCTGTTTCTCTTCCTCACGACCTCCTGGAGGTTTGGTCATCATGGTTTTCCCGCACCCGTGCGTGTGTCAGGGTCAGAGCAGTTGGGGGCAGTGAGATGTCACCTTTTGCCTCTTGTCAACGGCTCTTTCTGCTGACATGCATTTATTGCCAGTCAGCTTTAACCTCCAAAGTCTTCACCTGCTCTGCCACTTGTCCTGTCGTGCGTGCCGTTGGCAGGGGCATGGTTCTTGCTCACAGTAGGTTGCCCTAGCCCTTGACCAAGCTCCCTGGCTATGTATAGCCTGAGGCCTTCCTCTCCTTTTCTTTCTTCGTTCTTGGCTGTGCTTGAGCTCCCTCAGTTGAGTTGGTCCCCAAGCTCAAGCACCCAAGAGCACACCCCCCCCGAAACCTCCATTGTCACTTTTGGAGCTCCCCAAGACCACCTTCGAGCTCCAGGGGTTCAATATTGCTATTTTGGCTGTCACTTTGTCATCTTGGTCTCCTCAAGCCTCCCTAACTTGTTGTGTTTGACCTTCACAGAGGTTGACAATTTGGGGAGCTGCTTGTCGGGGTCGAGATCGTCTTCTTCTCCATCACCGGCAAACACGTCACCGTCGGACTTCGTCGACCTCCTTCAAGTTCCTTCGACCTCCCTGGTCCCCTCTCTGCCCTCAGGTGCCCATCCCTTAGCCTTGCTGATTATTTTCTAGAGCTCGCGTAGTTGTCGTTTTAGCCCTCCTAGCCTATCTCCGCCGCCGGCGTTCAAGGCCGTCGCCGCCGTCGAGAGTGCCTCCGCTAGGTCCGCGGCACTTTTGCGAGTATATCGGTGCCCTTGGTCGGCGCCGGCGAGGTACCCATCGCCGGCGGCAAGCGGTTAATCGCGCTCGGGAGTTTTGCCGGTGCAAACTCCGTTTTGTCATTTTCTTAGGACAACATTAATGCCCCATTTATTGCTAATCATTGGCGCATTAGTCTTGTCTTGATCCGTGCCGGGTGTCACTGGCATATGGGCCCTAGGCTTGGACTGAAATCCAGACGTCATTAAAGTCCCTTTTAGGTTCCTTTATTGCCAATCATCAGCCGCATTAGTTTTGTCGGAAGCCGTCACTGTGGTCGTGTTCTGGGTCACCGCTCAGACCACCCCACGACCTCCTGGACTTGTTGTCTACCGCTTAGGACCTCCTTAGAATTAATCCGAGCCGTAGGACCATCCTTGGGGTCCTCTTTGCAAAAAGACCTCCCCTTGGTCATTTTGCAAAGACCACCTCAGGACCACCCTCGGGGCCGTCTTTGTAAAAAGCCACCCCTGGCCTTTTACAAAGAAAACCCCCGCTCAGACCTCTTAGGCTCAATCCTGACCGTTCACGACCTCCCTGGTTTAGATCTGAGCGTTAGATCTCTTTTTGTCAAATCCTTAGCGCTCAGACCTCCCTCCGCGTCGATCTGGACCGTTCAAGACCTCCCTAGGTCTAATCTGGACCGTCCAGATCTCCTCCCGTTAAAACACTATCGCTTAGAACCTCCCCGAGAAGATCTTGGCCATCCAAGACCTCCTCGTGTCAATCCCAGCCGATCAAGACCTCCCTCTGGAGATCTTGACCGTCTAGGACCTCCTCCTTTGGATCCGTAGCGTTAGGACCTCCTCCTTTGGTCTAAACCGTTATATTTAGATCTAACGGGCTAGACCTCCCTCCGTAGATTTAGCCGTAGGACCTCCCTCTGGAGATCTAGACCGCTGGGACCTCCTCCGTGAGATCCTGACCGTCCCGACCTCCTTCCTTGGATTTAAAGCCTTAGGACCTCCCCTAGTGCTCGGGACCGCCAGATCTCGATCTGACGGTCACGACCTCTGTTAGGCGCTAGGACCTCCTTTGCATGCGCTGTGCATGCACTGGTCGTGGCCGTTGGATCAGATCTCAACGGTCCAGACCTCCCCAGTGCGGGAGGAGGTCTTGTGTGCGCTGTGCTTCCAGGTCTGGGGCCCTGCGATACAAGATAAACGGCCCACGACCTCTCCTTTGTCTTCCAGTTCATTTGGACCTCCCGAGAGCTCAAATTTTCTAAGTCTTTTATTGTTTCAAATTCCAAAAGTGCATAATTTTGTCATTTTAATTCCTTTTTGAATGATTCCAATTGCTGTAGCTTGGTTATAATGTGAACTTTAATCTGAGAATGAATTTAGGCCCTGTTTTGTAGCAGGAAATGATTTAAACAGCATGATCTTGTTTAGTGAACTTGGTTATCTAGAAATTCTTTGAAAACTTGTAAAATACATAACTTTCTCTCTGTAATTGCAAACTGAGCAAACTCAACTTGGTAAAATTGGTCTGTAGACATGCTTTAATATGAACTAGGCCTTGTCTTTATTTATGTTCCTGAGAATTGATATATGCTAGTTTTAGAACTTAGAAAAATCATAACTAATTCATTATAACTCCAAATTGTGCAAACTCAGTTTTGCTGTTGTTAGGATAACCATATCTACCTACCATAAAAATTTCAAGTTCCAGATCGTTCTAGAAAATTTTGCCATGAACAGTATCTCTAATTAATTTAATTATGAATTGTTTAGGCTGAGAGAACTTAGATTAGCCATAACTTTTTCATGTTAAGTCCAATTGGAGTGATTCTTATTTCTAAAATTGTATAAAATCAACCTCTAGATGCTGTAAAAATTTCGTTGGATTTGGATGTTCTTTGCTGTTGAGTTCCTTTTGGTGTTCTTCGTTCTTATCGGTTTTTATCACCTTTTCGCGTTAGGTTCTGAAGAATTTATTGAACCTGAGCACTCCCCTCTGCAGCAAGAACAAATCCAGCAAGGCAAGCAGTTTGATCATGTTAATCCCAGTATTTTAAGTATTTATGTTGATTACAACTTCTATGTATGCATTGCTACCTTGTGTTAAACTATTGTCGTTGTTGAACTTAGTAATATATGTTGTATGGAAATGATGTGTAATTTTGTGATGATGTGCATATGCTGCAATTCTGGGAAGCATATGACCATCGAGGCTTAGAGTGTTTAATTAGTAACGCTAGAACCATTTGGAGGTTAAGTGTTACTAGTTAAATATTCCGGGTCCTCACAGTGTAAAACTTTATCTCTAAACAACATATCATTTCTGGTCAACCACAAGGACCAGATGATAGTAGAGAAAATCAGGATTTTAGTAAGATTTTGTGGATCTCCACCCATACCCAAATGGGGATTAAGATCAAATCTAGAAACAGGAATTCTGTCGGATCCGGATTTCTTAATCCAGAATCCTCTGTGAAAAACGGTGCTATTCTCTAGATCAGTAGCTAGCACTCATAGATACATCACTAAATCAATTCATACATGGCGTAAAACCATACCATTCATTATTTAACACTTCAGAGTTTACATAGACGCGTCGGATCAGGTTTTACAATAAAGGCCGAATAGGCCAAACCGATTACATTACAAAAAGCGGCAGCGACAACGGAAGCAAAAGGGTGAGAGCACATCTCTCCACAGGCAAGCGACTGGGGAAACCTGTGTTCGTCTGATATTACCCAAGGCTTGGATAATATTGGATGCACGCAAGTACCAATGGAGTCAACTGGACTGGGGCGAGACTAGAACAGCTAACGTCTACACTATGCTTCATTATCTCCTGGTCCTCCGACTTCTGGATTCTCGTAGTAATCGTAATCTTCGGGATTCCCTACTTCTGAGGATTTTGGGGGAGAGAGCGAGGATGAGCACAACTTCCGTGCTCGCGAGCCAACACACAATGCAATATTATACATGCAAGGCTAAATAAGGATGGCTCGGGTTCTTTTATTTGCTAAAGCAATGCTTCCAATTATCATAATTACAAATTCCTATCACTTAGCATTTTAACCAAATTGCATTTTATTAAAGAGAGTAATTATGCAATATTTAATAACAGCAGAGGTTCCCTCCGTCGGAAACTCTATCCATGCTTCATTTGATTGGGATTACCACCATATATTAACCTCACTGAGTCTGAAAACTCAGGCAAAATCCAATCTCAGCTCTAGGTGAGCCCACCACAATTTTCATACCACCCACAAAAGTTTTTGAAATAGAACTATCTCAAGTTAAGTTCCCATGTCCGCCTTTGACCGTAGGCACGGCTGTTTAAACAGTTTATAACTCTGCAGAGGTTGTACACTTTACTCACAAGAGATAATCGTCTTGATATATACACACGTTTCCGTAGACATGTGAATCAAGGGGAGATCATCACAAGGCATTTACAATGTATCCCTCAGTATTAATTCACTTCACTAAGGTTTCATCTGCGAAGGGTTACGCTCTTTGTTTTTAGATCCGTTAACCCTTACTCAGATCCCCTCTTGCACCATCGAACGACTTACATCGTGCACTCCGACACCCTTTGCCACAAAGGCTTACGGCGTCGCGGATCATCTATCTGATGCAACTCATACTGATGGACATAAATTATTTAGCCAGGTTGTACTTTATAGACTTGTGGTTGCACTTGTTTTACACGGGAGTTCCTGACAAGATTAAGTTCTTAGGGTTGTCTGGGCGGTTCATTCCATATTCCAATCCACAACACAACAGTACTTGGGCTACATTAGCACTCACTATCATACCATCCATCTTGCTGTCCACCCGGACGGGGTAATAGCAATTTAGGGTTTTGAGGAGTAAAACCAACTTGTCTCATTTATCCCAGTCATGGACCACCAATGACTGTCCAAACCATTTTCATGTTTGAAAAGATGATGATTGGGACATTTTAATGTCCCAGTACTTAAGCAAGACTAGCATGTTGCTTAAGTACGACCTATAACTAGTATTACCACATAGTTACTAGGGTGACATTGGTTAAGGGATTCAAGTTGTCAAGAATGACATAATAATTAATTAATCATCAAATGGGTATTTAACTACCTTAAGCTTTAACATACATTTGCTTAAAGAATTAAAGCATGCAATTTGCTACTTTAAAATAATATAATTTGCATAAAATGTAGGCTCAATATGATCAAAGTGTTGACTCACCTGGGTTATAGGCAAGAGGGTCTTGGTAACCTTGTGCTTGATCAAGTTGGAGGTCGTCCGCATCTTCAAATCCTAGTCGGACGAACGTACCGGAAAAAAGGCACAGATAAGCAAAAAGAGCAAATAAATACATATGAATAACAAATGAACTTCAAATTAAACAAGACCTATGCCATTAGCAAGATCTTGAATTTACAAATTTTTAGAAACAAGTTTCACAATTTTAGGGTTACGACGAGGGAGATATGAATTTTTGAAGTCTCATTGGAAATGAAATTAAATAAGAAAAAGAAAACAAGAAAAGGGAATGGGCTGTAGGCGGCCCACGGCTCAGTGGTTTGGGCCCAGCCCATGATGAGGGCCGAAACCGGCACGGGCGAGCGAGCGCGGCCCACAGAGGGGGGGTGGCCTGCCCTAAAACACAACGCGGGGGGGTGGCTCGGGCCGGCCGCCAAAAGAGAGAGGGAGAGGGGAGATGGAGGGGCGGCGGTGGCGCGCGAGAGGAGAGGGCCCGGGAGCGCGGCGGCGGTGGGGGCCGGAGAGGACGACCTCGACGGCTTGGGCGCAACAAGAAGGAAGCGGCGACGCCGGAAGGTGGGAGGGGTGGCGTCGCATGGGGAAGACGGGGGGGGGTCCCCGGGGCGCGCGATGGCGATGACCAGAGGGAGTGACGGCGGCTGACAGCCAAGGTGAGTCCCCTTTCTTTACCTTGGTTCTTTTGCTCGGGGAAGAAGGGGACAAGGTGGGAAGGGCGGGACCGAAGGGGGAGGGGAGGGCTCTTATAGCCAGCAGAAAGGGGAGGGAGCCGGGGAGGGCTTGGCGCGGGCGCCGCGCATGGCGTGGACCGGCCAAGGACAGGCGTGGGGGCGGCGATGGTACGAGGCGACGACTTGTGCGGGTGATGGGCCAGCCGAGGACGGGGCATAGCTTGGACCGGGCAAAACAAGGGCGCGGCGAGGACGGCAAGTGGGGCGGCGAGTGGGCACGAGCGAGAGAGAGGGACTCGGGTGCTGGTGTTGACCGGGGAAGAAGAAGACCGGGGAAGGGAGTTGGGCCGGGAGAGGAGACGAAATTGAAAGTTTTTATTCTTGAGTTGAAGTTTGAAGATGCACTTTACTTCAATTTTTTGAAAACTTTAGAAGAAACGAAAATGGGATGTTACAAATTCTTGACCAACTAAAGCTATCAGCAACCACTGACCACACAAACCTGGACAGGGGACAATCAAACAGAAGATTATCTGTATCCTCTATGAGGCCACACAGTTTACATCTCACCTCACTATCCCAATTCCTTTTCACCAGCTAATCAGCCATCCACATGAATATTTTCACTTTCAGAGTATAAGATTGATTTCCAAATATCATGCATTCTGACATCTATTCACACCTCTAAATGTCATAGCTCTACATAATGATTTTGTAGAAAACATACCAGAAGCCTCTAAACTGTCACATCTATTGTACATCTTTATATCTTATTAGTATTGTTAATGTATTTCAGTACGGTTCTCCCTACAGTTCTCATAAAAAAAAAAAGGTGCAATGCACGCAATGAAGTATCAAACCTCAAGTAGCATAGTATTGTAGTAACAAATGGAGGTGATCAGACAACCATGTTGTGCAGTGTGCACTAGGAAATAAATTTAGGATAGTAAAAACAAGGTATTGCCAGCATACGAAAGACAAAACAGAAGATGATATATGAAAACAAATGAAGTGAGCTGTTTCAATTTCAGACCAGGTGTAGCATCGTCAGGCAATATTGCTGCAAGCCTGCAATCATTGACCTTATATATGCTCTTTTTCACTCTAAATGCTATCCTAATCAACCAAAATTTTGTAGAAGCATAAGCAACATTTTCGCAACATAGGTGGATCATATAAATAATTATTTAACTAAGTTGATACACATAATATAATTAATGCATTTTAGCACTCTACAAATAAGAAATGATTTCAGCAACAACAGATTCGAATAGTTAATGAGCAATATTGAATGCCTACCTTTTGATTGAAGACAATACGCTTCCTCTCGCAGCAACCAATGCTTTACATGGTGTACGATCTCTGGAATACTCTAGTAATAGGAAAAGATGCAAAATATGACATAACCTGTATACATTTTATATAAGGGTGCTAACTTGTACATGATTTTATTCAAAATTATATTAGAGATTATACCATTCCTTCCATGTCCTTATACAATGATGCCACCAAAATCTGATTTCTTTTCAGATGCATAACCCTCACCTTTGGACATTGTATACAAAATATTCATCCCAACGAGAAGTTGTTTTTCATCAGACAGCTGACCCTACATAGCCCCAAATGCCGGTTGAACACCCATGCAGAAATAAGGTAGCATCTTTCGAAGTCTTGTTCCGTATGCCTACACCACTGTTGTAATTTTCAAATATAAGACATCAGAATTGAATAGAAAATATAAATAGAAAGAATTTGGATACTAACTTGACAAGACTTCCTGAAAAGAAACTTCTTTCTTCTAGGTTTGAGTTGTACCCACAAGTGAAGACCCGCTTAGACACAGCAATATCATTGTCACTAAATGTCAGTTTTCGCATGAGCCATGTTGACATCTTTAACATAAATGGTGCCCATTCCGAAATTCTGCTGCACTCTTACGAAATACTTGTCATTTGTCAACCATTCTTTTTGTTCCATCAAAAAATTGTACTTCACATACGTCATCTGGCCTTTCAACATGATGCGATGTTATAAGACAATAAGATGTATTGCCCGATGCAAAAATGATACCGGTCCCAAGAAATGTCAGTTTCTTCTCTGCATCATCCTTGTGATGGAAGCGCAAGGAAACAATAAATTTCTGGCAAAATTTGATATATGTCACTCAGAAAGTTGCCACTTCGAGATTTGCCACCCAGTTTCCTCAAATTCGAAATTTGCCACTCGAGTTTCTTTTCCCTTTGAATTTTGCCATTAACACCACTTTTCGAATTATTTCTTTTCTTTTCTTCCATTTCCCATCTATTCCAATAGTGAAGTACCGATTGTGCCCTTATTGGAATCCTCTATCCCTTCGTTCCCCTCTGCCTGTGACACTCACGCATACATGAAGTAGGGCACCGAAGCAAACCTGGTACGGCGCCGCCGGTCCTCCCCCTCCCCGCCGATCCTGCCCGTCGTCCCTCGGTGCCGCCGATCCCGCCTCCCATCCCCGACAAGCCGCACGCGGCCGCCGCAACCTCGCTCGCCTCGCCCAAACTCGCGCGACTCCTCACCGGCCGCCCCGAGGGAGCTCGAAGACCTCTCTCGCCGGTCTGCCGCCGCGGCCAAGACATCGCTCACGCTGCCGCGCAACCTCGCTCGCCTCGCCCAAACTCGCGCCTACTCCTCACCGGCCGCCCGAGGGAGCTCAAGACCCTCTCCGCGGGTCTGCCGCCCGCCGGCCAGATCGCTCACGCCGCCGCGCAACCTCGCTCGCTCTCGCCCAAACTGCGCCTACTCCCTCACCGGCCGCCCGAGGAGCTCAAGACCTCTCCGCCGCACGCTCCCCGCTCCTCACGAAAACAGGCGCCGCCTCCCCAGTCGGCCACCCCTGCAGTGTGTCCAAGCCCCCTCCTCAACCCCCTCCACACACACAAACACACAAAGAAGAACCCTAGTTATTTGCAGTGGAATGCAAATGGAAGAATCCCATTGTAGCAGGTAAATATATTTTTCCTGTCATATGTGTGGTGGAAGAACTCTTCGCTATAGCTAACATGTTCTTCGCATTTTATTTATTTGTTGGTGTTGGTGTAGGGTTGATTGTGGTACCGCATATAGAGTAGTTGCTAACTTTGCTGCGTACGTAGCACGGCTTGATAATGGCTGCACCAAATCATATACAGCTGCAGCTCACGATTTGGTGGTAGATGATAGAGATTTGTACTCAATGTTAGATCTGAACGCTGACTTGAAACGGAAGTCAAATTGGGGATCGGCGCAGAATGCTTTGATATGGTACTTTGATAGTAAGAAAGGAACACAAGTAAAGATATGTAGCGATGCAGAACTTCTGAGGTTGTTTGATGCAAACAAGGATAGCAAGTTGGTGAATTTGTTCATCACTATAGTGGATAGGCAAAAAAACTTGTCAACTATTTGCAGTGGAATTTCTAGTGCTTCGCACTGGCAGTCTGTGAGTCCTCCACACCTATCCTTTCGTGTTGATCCTATTAGTGAACAGGCAGAAACATCACAATGGCAAGAACCAGGCAGTCCTTGCAATAACTCCACGCACTCTCTCATATGGGGTAGTCAAGGGGTAGGTTTTTCTATTCCCGAAGTGGATCCACCCGACCCTGCTAATGTGGATGGAAATAGTGTGTATATCACAGACAACCAGATGTTTGACATGCTTGGGCTAAGGGCCGAGGAGAATGAGTATGCACATGTGGAGCCAAATGATGATGCTAGTGGTCCTAACAATGGTGGTATTGATACAGAGGATGAGTTACTAGTGAATGACTATGCACATGTGGAGCCAGTGCATGTGCATGATAAGGAAAATCCTGGGATTGAATTGGGCAGCACATTTCCTAATATGAAGGAATTCAAATTAGCTTTGAGGCAATTTGCTATTAAGGGGGAGTTTGAGATAGGCAAATGTAAGACTGACAAAAAAAGGTATAGAGGAGAATGCAAGAAGGAGGACTGTCCTTGGAGAATAACTGCGCACACTAGGATTGATCAAAGCGTCACGGTAATAACGTAACATAGTTTAAGTTGTACTAACTAATGTTCATTTCATTGTGTAAAATACTTAGTTGGTAAATACTAAGTTGTTGCAATCTATCTGCAGGTTACAGTGTTGGTTGATTCCCACAAATGTGCTTCAACAAGCAGAATAAAGAGCTCTATGGCATCACAAGGCTGGGTGGCAGATAGGGCTCTTCCTTTGATTAGAGCAAATCCAACTATAGGTGCAAGTGAGTTAGAAAAGGCACTCGAACAGAAATACAATGTCACAATTGGCTACGGAAAGGTGTGGTCAGAGACGCTTAGCACTAGAGCAAACTATATGGGCCATGGGAGGAGAGTTTCCAATCTTGTACGCTTTCAAGGCAGAGCTTGAAAGAATAATGCCAGTAGCATCGTTGAGATAGACACCAAGGTGTACGGTGGGAAGACACATTTTCACAAGATGTTCAAAGCTAAAGCCTTGCATTGATGGATTTCTTAATGGCTGTAGACCGTACTTGGGCATCGACTCTACCTTTCTCACTGGTAGGTACAATGGCCAGTTGGCATCTGCTACGGCCATAGATGGCCATAACTGGATGTACCCGGTTGCATATGGTATTATCGACTCGGAGTCTGCAGAGAATTGGACTTGGTTTATGCAGCAGCTACGTAAGGCAATCGGCAAACCACATGGGTTGACTTTGCATACAGATGCTGGGAATGGGGTATGTGCAGGTGTAAAGAGAGTTTTCCCGGATGTTGAGCATAGAGAGTGTTTCAGGCATCTTTGGGGGAACATGCAGAAGAAGTTTCATGGTCCTATGGTCTCAACTAACATGTGGACAGCGGCACGATCTTACAAATACGAGGATTTGCATGAGCACATTCAAGTAATTCAAGAAAATTGTCCAGCAGCCATTGAGTATCTCAACCAGTACCACCCTCACATCTGGAGTAGGGCCTTGTTCAATACAATTGCGAAGTGTGACTACATGCACAACAATATTGCAGAAACGTACAACTCTTGGATCATGAATGTTAAGGATCTTCCGGTGGTTGAACTCATGGACACCATCCGAAACTTGATTATGCAGCGTTGTGATAAGAGGAGGAGGATTGGAGACAGATTGCAAGGTAGAATACTTCCAGCTGTTATTCATGAACTTAATGCGAGCACTAGAGGTCTTGGACACTTGAAGGAGACCCCGGGAGCAAATACAAGTGCTGAGGTAGTGAACATGCATGATAATAAAAGGCACGTGATCCATCTTCTCAGTAGGGAATGCACATGTAGAGAATGGCAAGTATCTGGGAAACCATGCCAACATGCCTTGCGATTCATCTGTAGCAATCGACAAGCTAATATGGAGGACTATGTTGATGATTTCTTCTCCTTGGCTAAATTTAAAGCTGCATATGCTGGGATTGTGCAACCGATGACAGACAAGTCCCAATGGCGAAAGGTTGATCCTGGTTTCAAGTTGCACCCACCTCAGCTCAAAAGGTCAGCGGGAAGACCAAAGACACAAAAGTTTAAGGTGCCAATGAGGTGCCAAAGAAAAAGGCAACAAAGTAAATGTATGCAAGACTGTGGAGAACTAGGACATCAAAGTAGGGAGCATGCCCTCTAAAAGCTCCTAAGAAAAGGTAAATATGTATTAAAATGCATGCTTACATTTAATTATAATGCATTAACCAATTTCATGTATGTGTTATAGGAAAAGAAACCCTCCAAGGAAGAAGAGTAAAAAGGATAGGGCAGAGTCATCTGAGGTTGCTGTAGCACCTACTCCTTCCGTAGGGGATGGTTTTGCAATTGCTCCACAACTGACTATGATGAGACAGCAATTGGATCTCACATCTGCTCATGGTCTTGGAGGTGAACCATCTGCTTCTACCCCACAAAAGATGAGATCGCCAGTTAAGAAGTTAGCCACAAAGAAGCTAACCCCTAAGAAGAAGAAGTAGGTCGTTCGTATGTAATGTGATGCTTTTGTGATGACAGAATTCATGCATGTTCCTGTGTAATGACACTTGTTGCATCTTCCTTTATTTTGCTTGATGGCTAAGACTTGATGTTAGATTATTGTTACATGCAATGGATGAACTGTTATTTCAGCAATTTCAGCAATGGATGAACTGTTATGGCTGTGATTGTTCTGTGCATGCAATTTTGATGGCATATCTTTGGTCTAGTCTTCCAAACAATTGTTGCAAATTACAACTTTGGTCTAGTCTTCCAACCGTTAGTTTACTGTGGAAGCAGTTCAAACCAGAAATGGCATGGTAAGATTTTGAACACTTGATACGAAGCTGAGCTTAAGAATTGTAGTTTTATTCTCATTGCAATATGTTAAATTGTGAAAATAATTACTACAAAATCTCAACTATTATTCTACTACTGTACATCTCTTGACAACTGGTGATGTTGCGTCGAGCAGGCGGACTTCGAGACCGAAACTGCATTACCTATTGAACCGCCTTGCCGAAATTTTGATTGCTAATCAGATAAAGCTATTTTCGTATTCATTACAAGACATCTTGTGTAGTACAACTTCAACTTCCTTGCCATCCTTAAAACACCAGCTATAGCTTCTGTTCTGTAACCATAGGCAACATACTTCATAGGCATGCAAATCTGAATACTCAACGGGGGGCACCATCAAATGATAGGCACAATCAACACATTGATAACACTTCCAAATCTCTGCGGTGGCATTCTAGTATTGACATTTACATGACAAACACTTGAAAAGAAAAGAAAAGAAAAGAAAGGAGCGGGAGAACTCAAGTATATCAGCCAGGAGAACCATCGCTGCCTGTGGGTTCTGAGTCGGCTGAACTTGAAGCAATTTCTTTGCTGCAATGAGAATAAAAAATAAATGTCAAAATTTAGCATCTGATCTCATAGCTTAAATGCAAACAACGAAGAAATTAGTAAATGTTAGTAAGGGAAATCACAGAGCAATGGAATGGTGGATTGTACTATAGCTAAGCCACCCATAAAAGTCAGAATGATTTTCGGTCCATGGACCATCCAACCAAGTAAAATAGTATGAACCAAGCAAAGGCATTCTCATGTCATAAGTTCCTATTCCCTACTTACATCATAGCACTAAAAATTAGTAGGAAGTTGCGACCATGCTTTTTTCAAAGCTACACAAATACAAACAACACGGACATCTTGTGACAAGAAATAGTATGATCTGTTAGTCTCTACAATTTCTTATCCTATATTCATATCTGCGAGAAACATAAAACCTTCACTTGAGATTGATATAACAATATCCCTGTTATAACTAAAGCAACGGTATAGCATAAAGGACTAATTGATGGTATACTATCTTCAACAAAGAGAGCGGGCATGTGCATGAGGATATGCTGCAGTAGGAAGTCTTCAACACTAAAAATATTGTGATATCATCTAGAAGCCTTTTTTATCCATTTTGCAAGGTTCATTGAGAAACTTACAAATTAAACATATGGAGCTCGCTCGGGGGGAGGCGGGGAGAGACCGGAGGGGAGCTCGGGGAGGCGCCACTGGGGGAAGGTCACCGGAGGCGCGGGTGGGATGCGGCGGCCGACTGGTTTGGGGAGGGGAGCACAGGGGAGGCGCAGCACGGGGGAGCTGCTTCTTCAGAAGAACTGATGGTGATGGATTGGGATTGAGAGGGGAACGAAGGGATAGAGGATTCCAATAAGGGCACAATCGGTACTTCACTATTGGAATAGATGAGAAATGGAAGAAAAGAAAAGAAATAATTCAAAAAGTGGTGTTAATGGCAAAATTCAAAGGGAAAAGAAACTCGAGTGGCAAATTTCGAATTTGAGGAAACTGGGTGGCAAATCTCGAAGTGGCAACTTTCTGAGTGGCATATATCAAATTTTGCCTAAATTTCTGGCAATGACTATGAGATTTGGCAATGTAATCTCCATAGAACAAACTCCCAGCCTAGCATTCCAAAATGATACTATAATCAATAAAAAGTGGCGGACTATGGTCAACATCATAATTTTCCTAAATAAAGTGTTGCTAAAGCAATTTAGCGAGATTTTTTTATGAGGTAAAAACACTGGTAATAACCCCTTCCATAATCTCCATGGAGGGATTCGAACACCAAATCTCCACCATGATAATCTGGTGTCTTACCTAATTTAGCCAGAATGTTGAGCAATTCTATAAAATAATGTTTGTACTGCAACATTTTATTACAACTAACGCAACAAGCATCACAATTCTGTTTTACTACCTTTGCAATAGTTTAGTGGCTCAATCATGAAATGATATAGAACAAAATGTCGTTATAAAAGGTAAAGTATCTTCCATTGCAACATATTGAATAAATTATTGCAACACCCCTAATCAATTAGCATCCTACCCATTAAATATTTCTCAATTAAAAAAAATGAAATAGGATGCCAAGAGTTACCTTCCAACCGGTCATGGTGGGTATTTATAGCCCACACACAAAAACTAGCCGTTGGAGGTTCAAAGGGCTGAAAACAGCGAAACACGGCCTGACCGCCAACCAACAACCGGTCAGACCGGGCTACAATGCAATAGCTATAAAACTAGCTGTTACAGACAATCCCCGATCAGACCTCCCTCACTGGGTCCGATCTGACCGGACCCTCAGTCAGTCCGGACCGGTCAGACTAGACCTTCGGGAGGAAGAAAAGTAAAAAAAAACATGCCCTCTGAAAAAGGTTGATCAGCCTTATAAGGGTGGTCAGACCGGACTTCCGGTCAATCTGGGGTGGTCATTCTGGTTCTGAATTTGTTTAGCTTTCAAATAATTAAGTAAAAGCTTTTAAAATTTCAAAAAATCCACAAAAATAATTAAGTTTTAAATTTTCTCTGAAATTGAAAATTTGGGCTGTTACATTTGTTTTATGCAAATAGCTCAAAAATCATGCATAAATAATTTTCTATATATAATAAGCTCAAAATTACTTTCCCATTTACTTTCACTATGAATTTTTTTTCCCAAAATGAGATTTTGTTATATTACAAACATTCACTGGATCCATCCTGTGCATAAACTTGCACCACTAACTATCCATTTTCGCCCAAGTCTAAACCAGTTTTTTATTTTTTATTTTGCTTTTAAAATCATTTGCAAATTTCTACGGCATAATAATGACATAGACTCCTTTTAAACCATATTTGAATCTTTGGCTAAATTTCCCCAAATTGAATATTGTTTATCTAAGCATGACTACGCATATTTTTTTCCCAAAGAGTTCTAGTTCATACTATTTCATAAACTATATTTTCATATAAGATGTCAAGGTATGTTTAATTAAGTGTCAAAGTTGGCTATACAATGGTAATGGGAATAACTATAATTTTAAAGACGGAATTTAAATTAACTTGAATATAAATAAGCATGCAGTAAAAATTTAAAATAAAATTTAAATAATTTAAAACATGATTAAAGAATGTAACTTACCTTGCTCAATTAATTGTTGTTCTGAAACGGCGTCAAAATCTGGTTTTTGAAGCTGTCGAAATCTATACACGAAAATAAGCCAAATTCAAATAAAATTCAAATAAACTCTAAATTAAATAATTTAGGTTCTGGGAGATATATATTGAATTTATATGAATTTAGAAATTTGAATCATTTGAATCAGAGCTCGAACGAAGGAGACCGGGCTCTCGGAAGTTTGAATTTCACATGAAATGATAGAATTAGAAATTCTGAATTTGTGGAATTATTTTTCTAAAGGAAAAAACAATTTCTTGCATCAGCATGACATCAGCGAGGGGATAATTGAATTTTGGTCGAATTATTTTTCCAAAAGAAAATAGGATTGAGCCACTAAGATGTAGGCCCATTCCTGTGGACTAGGTCCATGGCATTGTGCCTTGGTCCACGGTAAACCGGTGCACAGAATAGTATCAGCCACATCAGCGTGACACACAAGCAAGACATGTGGGCGACCACATAAGCAAGGGGGCTGAGGTGGCGCTTGTGTGGCGGTGACAAGGCAGTCGTGTGGTTGTGGCGCACAGGGACCAACAGTTGACGGCGAACGGCGGCTGCAACATCCTGATTTTTAGAGTCTTTTTGAAGCTTTAAAAATAAAATAAACCATTTGAATTTTACTGGATTAATTTAAAGCTTAATTTGAATTTTTAGAAAATGAAAAACATTTGAAGTGATTGAAATAAACTACAATTAAATCCAAAATTATTTTACTCGATCTAATCATGTTCTAAGGAATTTTCTTGAATTCTCTGAATTTATTTTATTTTATTTCCTTTTTCTCTTTTTCTTTTCTATTTCCTCTCTCTTTCTCTCTCTTCTTGTTTTTCTTCCCGACAGCTCCACTGCCCATGCCGTCGACTAGAGCGCCTTGTCGCCCGCGCGCCACACGTCGCTCACGCCAGCTCCTAGCATGCCACGCCGCCTCGTGCCCGACGCACTGCCCCGTCCCTCGCCGAGCGCATCGCGCGTTGCTCGGCGCCCTGCCCATGCCACCTCCTCTCATCCGCTCCGTCCACGCCTATAAAAGGCCAGCCAGCCCTTGCTTCCTCCTCCTTTCCCCTCCTCTTCCCCCTCCTCTTCCCCCCCAACCGGAGCTCTAACCACCACGCCTCCTCCTTCCTGAACTCCAACTGCGCCGCCTCTTTGTCGTTCTCCTGTTCGATCATCCTCTTGCCCCCTATCTGCGTCACGGCGCATTCCCGGACCTCCTCCATTCCCCCACCTCCTCTCATCCTCTCCCTCGCCATAGAGCCGTGCCGCCGCGACCTCCTCCCTACCGGGAATGGCCGCCGTACACGTGGAGGCACCTCTCCGAGCCTCCTCGAGCCTTCCCGACCTCACCTCCACCTTCCCCACCGTCGGGCGTAGCCCGTGCTCCCTCCATCTTCCTCCCCGTGCCGCCCCACCACTGGTGCCATGTTCCACCCGCGCGCCGCCGCCTCGCTCCCTCTCCAGGGCCACCGCTGCAACCATCGGGTAGAGGAGACCGTGGGAACCCATTTTGGTCGGTCCCCGGCGTCGGCGCCTCCCTTCACTGGTGTCGATGTAGCCCCATGCACCTCCTCCTCTCTGCTCTGCTCTGTCTTCTCCCTCTTTCTTTCTTTCTTTGAGCCACCTCCATGTGGGGCCCCTCTGTCATCCTCTCAATCCACTTCTTTTTTTCCTCTGTCTCACCTCCAAGTGGGCCCATGTTGTCATATTCTTTTGCTTGCATAAAAAATCAGAAAGCATATTCCAATATATTCTTTCCATTTTGACATTTTTTTCTATCATTTCATGTGAAGTCAAATTTTCGGACGTTCGTTCACCCTCATACGAACTCCGATTATGTCGATTCTTGTTTCTAAATTCATCTAAATTCAGTACCTTTCTATTGGTTCTAATTTGATATTTTTGGATTTTATTTATATTTTATTTGAATATTGGCTCGTTTTTGCGCATAGGTTTCGACGACTCCGAGGAACCCGAATTATTTGATGAGTTAAATTCTCAAGCTTTTGAGCAAGACAAGTTACATCTTTGATCATGTTTGATCCCAATAGTTTAAATTATTTAAATTCTATTTTAAATTATTATTGTATGCGTATTTATATTCAAGCTATTTAAATCCCTGTTTTAAATTATAGTTATTCTCAATTCCTTTGTATGGCCAAATGTTGCTATTAAATTAGCCATTCCTTGATACCATGGTTAAAATCTAGTTGGTACAATAGTATGAACTAGAACATGTTGAAAAACTTATGCTTAGACAAGCTTAGACCAAAAATATTGAATTTGGGGAGTTTAGCCAAAAGTTCAATTATGATTTAAAATGAGGCTATGGTATTGTGTTTACCATAGAAATTTTAGCAAATGATTTAACTTGAAAAATGAATAAAAGTTGGTTTAGATTTGGACGAAATGGATAGTTGGTGGGTGCAGATTCATGCACAGACTCAATTTGGGAATGGTTGAGGCCCAGGGTTTTATTGGAAGTTGCTCAAGTCAGTTAAGCATCAGTCTTGAGCCGCATCTTGCTAAGCCCCATCGTACTACCACATGTCTTGAGTGGGCAGGACTAGGCTAAATAATTTATCATGTTCTAGCATTATACCCGCAGGCTATTTTTAGGTTTGTGCAGACGATGGTAAAAGATGTCCATGTTTGTAGGGGCTTGCTTCGGGCGATGGTAACAAACATCCATGTCCGGGCAACCTTCCCCCACAACGGTGAGCTTCGGGTTGATGGTAAATGACGTCCATGACTTGGGGTTAAGCTCATCGGGCTGGTTGATGTTAGAGCGTGGTATTGTAAAGGCCTTGTGATATTTGCTTAGTCGCACACCTTCAGAAGCGTGTCTTGGCCGACATGTTAAGCAAAAGGGACAATTAAGATTTTGCCACCCAATAGAATGGTCTTCTCACCTTTGCCACTCTATAGAAGCGGTGGCGCGGGTGCTCTGGCGATGCTACGGCAGCGAGGGGAGCACAGGGTAGAACGTGAAGCCACGAAGCCGAGGGTGGGGAAGATGTCGCCGGTGCTCCACGGGCCACGTCGGGAACAGTGGCGAAATCGCTTACAGCCAACAGCGGGGAAATCGCGATTGCGGCGAGGATAAAGGGAGAAAGGAGGGGATACTTTGGGGATGAAATGAGGAGGAGGGGCACCTCATGCTCCCTTTTATAGGGCAAGAAGATGGCCAGAAGTGGAGATCATGTTCGACGATTTTAAGCCGACGTGAGCGGCGGCTCAAATGCACATTAACACATGTTTAAGGTGGTTAAATGGCCGAAATGAAGTGCGGGGGAAGGAGTGGATCTTATTGCACTTGAATGCGCGAGAAAAGGGGAAGAAACAGTCGTGTTTAAGAGCTTTATGGGTGCGCGACAATGGCGGCTGCATGCGGGTAGCGAGAGAAAGAAGAAGGGGAGGAGGAAGAATGGGGTGGGGTGGCTAACAGGCGGGCCCGGGGTGTAAGAGAGAGAGAGAGAGGAAGGAGAGTGGGGAGGTGGGCTGGCGGGGTGGGTTGGGCCAAGGGAGTGGGCGGCGAGAGAAAAGAGAAAATGGGTGGGAAAGGAAATTGGGCCCGTAAGGGTTTTCCGGATTTTCAATTGATTTCTGAATTTTAAAAATTACAAGAAATAAAAAGGTCTTTTAGAAAATACCAAATAGAGTTCAAAATTCTAAAAAAAAATCATAGAAATTCCTTGAATTGTTTTGAACTTAGTAAAATTATTTCCAACTTAACGTTGTTTTTGTGCACATAAATTATTTTAATTTCTGTAAAATAGGAAAACCTTTTAAAATCCAAAAAATCAATTTTTTTTTCTTTTTGACTTTAAAAACGAGGAAAAACCAGAAAAACCCAAGAAAACTCTTTAAAAATTCTGAAAATTCCAATAAAATAAAAACTTTATTAGTTTTATTTTTTGTAACAAACTTTGGGATGTTACACGATATGATAGGGAAAACCTTGTGCACCTTCCGCCCCAATATGCGGATACTGCAACAACAGTACCTCAATGAGAAGTACTTGAAGTACTATGAGCTGATGTACACTGGGACGATGGTTGTGCCTGAAGCACAAACAAATGCTCAACAGGCTAGCAAAAGCCAGAATCGTGAAAAAGGTCCAAAACAGAATGGGGGCAAATGGAAGAAGTTTGGGATGCAGAGAGGCAGGGGTAAACCCCATGGTAGAGGAGCAGGTAAAGAGAGGCCCCAGAAGCAAGAATCAGGCAGCAAGACTGCTAATCCTCCCCTGACGTGCTTCAGATTCGGTTGCACCGGCCATTGGTGGCCCACTTGCCGCCCCCCGTAGCATTTGGTCAACCTCTACATGCAATCCATAGGAAGAGTTAAGAAGACCCAAGGGAACAAAGTTGAGGCTCATTTCACCGCTCAGCCCGCTCTGACAGGACTGTCTCCTAGCCAAGACATTGAGAAGAATGATTACATTATTCTTGACGATGCGGCTCAAGGAGAAGGCGCCTCCATGGATCACGACAATCTTGTCGAGTTGGAGCTCCTGGACCTTCATAAGGACAACCAGGATCCATTTGGAGACATGAAGTAGTCTCCTTTAGATGATTTATTTCATATCAGTTTAGTTTCAGTTCCCGATGAATATTGATTTATTCATGCTCATGTTGAGCATTTATCTTTTATTATTTGTTTAGGCTGAACTCTTGGCATTGTTATTTTTTCAGATTAATTTAATTCATTATCTTATTGGTCTATGTTTGTTCTATTTAATTTCAAATTATATTTCCTATTGAATAATTGTTTGATTATAAAATCATGTTTTAAATATAGAACAACCCGGTACGATCAAATGGCGAAAGAGGAAATATGTCTTGTAGATAGTTGCACTACTAATTTGATTTTTAGGGAAACTAAATATTTCCGGACATTAACTAAGAAAACTAGGAATATCATGACCATCGCCAGAAACGATGCTCTCATAGTCAGCACTAGAAGGGGACATAGTTCTCCTGATGGGTACATGTATAATAGTCGAGGGCACTAGAAGGGTCATCATAGTTCTCCTTTTGCTTTTGGAAGGTTCCTTGATAGTTTTCAAAAATTAATGTTTGGTTTTTTGACGTGATTTTGCATAGTTTCAACTTCTTTTCTGCAAAACAAGGTTCCGACGAAACGCCTCTTGTCGAGGGTAGAGTAAATGAATCATAATTTTGGTATTATTATATTATAAAATGTAGACAATTGAAAGTGGGAATTGTAAAATGTTGAGTGCCAACAGGCATCAAGTAATATATAGATGTGTTTGTATAACTTGAGGGTTGATCATAATGCTAACCAAAGTGTTGTCGTGAAGGCTAGTGGGTCAATACTTCTATTATAACGGTTTAGATTAATTAAATATAGATAATACAATTGTTACAGTTGTATACTATATATAACTATTTTTAATCATAAGCATTAGTATTATATAGCAAATATAAGTATATTTCTTAAGCTAGTCACGCCAATGCCCGTGCCACTACTACCAAAACATGTTATATAAAAACTTATTTATATTCAAGAGATCCAAACAACCACTAACTTAACTTAGCATGAGTATAACAAAAACGAGTTATCTATAAATTCAGTAATTATTTTGAGTTTCAACATAAACTAGTGGGAGTCGTTTTGTTTGGGTTTTAACAAAAACTGGTGGGCGTGTCCTCGTGTTCTACCTTGTATTGTACTAGCAACTCACCCGCACCAGATGGCACGGTGTCAGGAGCGGCGTGATGAGCGAGGTCCCGCGCTAGAAGCGGACGCGCGTGGAGCGAGGGCGTGGGCCGAATAAGACGTGCAGGCCCATGAGGAAACCGGACACTAGGCCGCATGGCGAAGCGAACGAAGTGCGATCGTACGAAGCACATCGCTGGCGATCGGGTGGGCACGGGCACAGCCTGGCTCGATCGGACGGCGGGCGTGGAGGGGGCGACGTGGCCGCATGCGGAGGCGAAATCCTCCAGCTGTTAAATAAGGGAATTGTATTGTCTGGCATCTGTTCATATTTTCGGCCTCCTCCGAAAGAAATTTTGTTGTTGCACGCAACAAATTGTAACTATCACGTACATGATTGATCTAATCTCACGTGCTTTCACATCTAAGTTGGCTCGCGAGCCGAAGCTAGCTAGTATCACTAATTATATAGTTAGATGGCTCCGATGCTTTTGCTAGCTTGTAAAGTTAGCGCCAAAAGCAAGCCGTGGAGACAGTGCTGCTCAGCGCCAGGGAACTCGGTGCTGGCATTGTGCCGAGTTGGCAATTGATGCCTTCCATGTTGGACCGTGCACTGGCGTGAACCCTAGGCTTCGCGTCAATTACACTGGCGCTGACTAATTCACCCTCAGCGCCGTTCATCTCGGCGCTAAAAAGAAAACCATTTGTGAAAATAGTTTTGAGTTGGGTTTATTTGTGAAAATAATTTTTTTAAAAAAAGGCCAAATCGTGCAAAATATACAATGCGCTCTATATTGCGCTAGGCTTTTTTTTTTTTTGCACACACGTCGTTTCGGTATGACTGACGAGTGGACCACACACATATTGGGGCCACCTATCGGTCAGTGTAATATGGCCCCCCGTAAGTGACCTGCCTCGACAAACGGGCCTGGATGCTCACCGGTAGAGCTGGAAGTCGGGTCGTGCCAGCACGTCACGGGCACTCCGTGCTTCGGGCCGCATTGTGCCGTGCCGGCCAGGCATGGACACCTCACCGTGCTGTGCCGTGCCGGCACGACTCGCCTCCGGCGAGGCCCAAGCACGGCCGAAGGCATGACAAGCTGCAGTCGTGCCGTGCCGTGCCGGCCCAGACCCAGCCCTGAGCAAGCGGCGACGTTGACGATGACGAGGACGAGGACCGCGTCGCCCGGGAAGACGACAGCCGCTGCCGCCCAGGAAGAAGAAGGGGGCGAGAGGGAAGGCAACGAGGGAGGGAAGGTGGCCGGCCCGTGGCAAGTGTGGAAGGAGGAGAGGAAGCGGTTGGAGGGAGGGAGGTGGCCGGCGGCTAGGGGCGGAGCCAGCAGCCCTATTGGCCGAGCACTTGCCCGGGCTTCGCGGCCTGCATGTTCCTTGAGCAGCTCCAACAGGTTGTACCACGGCCTACCTTTTGTTTCAGTTGACGAGCCATCCTTTTGTTTCAAGGAACATGCTATGGCTTGTGAGTCCTCCTCTGGTGCTTTCAAGTCGTATCGCAATGGCTGTTTACAGATGGAGCGATGGGACGTGGAGTCCGCGCCAAGAGCGTGGACGTAGCCGTGGGCTTGCCCAGGCTTTGGAGGGTCGTTGGCTCCGCCACTGCCGGCGGTGCGTGAGGAAGGAGTGCCGGAGAGGGAGGGAGGCGGTTCGAGGAGTTGAGGGAGGGGCGGCGGGCTGGAGGGAACGTGGGGAGGGAGAGCCGGAGAGGGAGGGAGGCGGCGCATAGGGAGAGAGAGAGAACCAGAGTGGGAGGGAGGCGGCGAGAGGAGAGCCAGGATGGAGGAAGGCGGCGCGTGGGGAGGGAGAGGAACTAAGGGTGGAGGTGGCGTGTGGGATTGAGGATTGGGATTAGCAGGGATGGGGGAGGGGGTTGGGGTTGGGCTAGACCCGGGGGGTTGTAACATCCCGATTTTCGATGCTTTTTGAAAATTTTCAAATTAAAACTAACCATTCGATTTTATTGGATTAATAAAGCTTAAACTTGAAATTTTAGAAAATAAAAATAATTTAATATGAGTTAATCAAACTTCAATTAAATAAAAAATTGGTTTATTTAAAATTCTTGGGTTTTATTGGATTTAAAGCCAAAAGGAGTTTCTATCTAAAGGGGGCGAAACCTTAACGAGGCGGGACTAAGGTGGGATGACGCATTGTAATGGTCTTATCACGTGCTCTAGATCGCTTACCTAAGGTAGTGAGCGGTGGTATCGACGGATGCCAAACAAACTAGAGAAGTCGTGTCATATAGGTAAAGTTGTACCACCTCTACAGAGTGTAAAACTATTCGAATATCTGTGTCCACGGTCATAGACATGCTAGCAAAGCCACTCCAAGTTAGATTTTGGTTTTGATTTCAAAAGACATTGTTACATGGTTTTGGATTTCTATCCAAATGAGAAATTTGGCAGATAACTATGTGATAGGAAGGTATCCTTCACCACTTGTTAATGAATGTTATCTGACTATAAAACTTGAGATCTAGAAAATAAATTTTAGTTATAGAGTAAGCTGCTTTAGAACTTAGTATGAATATTTAAATAGAAAATGTCACTTTATGCAAATTGAGCCATATAAGCCTCCCTTTGCGGAATTCTTGCGTGCATTATAATCTGTTATTGGGTGCAACTTGTGGAGTACATTCATTTGTACTCACATTACTTAATAAATTGTTGATCAGGAGAAGAGTACTACGAGGAGAATAAAAACTTGGACGACTAGACTACGCCTCCAGACGATTGCCTGTGGCGAATCGTGTGGTCTACTTTACTGCTTTGCTTCCGCTGTATTTTGCTTATTGACTTTATGCCCTTTTTGTAACAAACTTTAATTGTTATCTATGAAAGACGTTTTATGGTTATGCTATCCATTTTTATTGACTATGTACACTACCTGTTCCTAGACTAGTGTATGAAACACAGAGAATCTGGGATCCTTCGCTCCCGGGTTCGACAGGAGAGGCAAGGAATGGGATTGGGCCAGGCTACCAAGCTGGGGGAGGGATACGATTGGGCCAGGCCGAGGGAGGGATTGGCTGACTGGGCTTCTTTCGTGCCGAGCTGGCCCAAGCACGACCCAAATGGTCGTGCTGTTCCGCCCAACGGGTTGTGTTCTCAGGCCCGACCTGGCCTGGGCGTTCGTGCCGTGCCGGCCCATCCCAGCGCGTGTCGTGTCGTGCTCAGACCGTACCATGCCGATCGGGCATTGGGCCGGCCCGGAAAAGCCCGACCCAATTCCCAGCTCTACTCACCGAGTCCTCTAGTCAGCTGGCAAGGCCAGGTACTTGTGCTTAGGGAGTCAATTGGATACGAATTATCCGTTTTATTCGACTATCGTATTCAATGGGATACGAATATGATTTAGATTTTTCCATCCGATCAACAATTTCTCTCCTATTCGTATTCGTATTCGCATAAAAAAATATGGATACGAATATGGTACAGAATTTTGCCATCCGAAATGTTATTTTTTCCGCACTATTTGTATTCGAATTCGATAAAATAATATACATATTTTTATTACAGTATGGCTAATTAGTTGGATGAGTATTTTTTAGTTTAATGTGAATTCATGTTTTTAGGTGAAATAGATAAAGTAGAATGATTAAGTGTGCTATACACGAGGATAAAATATTATAAATATCTTGTCATTACGTAAGTTACGAGGATATCCAAATCCGACCAAATTGAGTAGGTATTCGATTTGTATTTGTATTCGTTACAACATTCGATTTGCATTCATATTCACCAATATTCGAATTAGTACTTGTATTCGTTTAGAAAATAAGAATACAAATACGAAAAGATTACTATTTAATTCGTATTCGATCCGTTGACAGCCCTGCTTGTGTTCGTAGTGTACTGCCCCTGAAGCCCGGCTCAGGGAACATTGTTACATCTGATCACCTCCTTTCTTGCGAGCGCCTGCTTCATCCGGGACCATTGCGATCGCACAACCCAACTTCATACACAATCCGGAGTCGGGGCACCTCACGTCCGCAGCACAACTCCTTCCTTCCTTCTGCATTCTCCCCGTGAGCCTCCTCTCTGAGGCTGAGGTGAGGAGAGCTGAGGTGATCCCAAAATCAGGCTGCGAAATTTTGCCCCTGGTGGGGATCACCCACTACATCCGGGTCCATAGTCCACGAGATTACTAGTGCGCAGAAAACATCATGATCTACAACCATGGTAATGAAAAAGGCAGGAATGGATAAAAATTCCGAAATTGCGTACCAATCCCAAGGCCCCAAACGGTCACTGCCGATAATAATAATAACACATTTAACATGCACATGACTATCAGTACGAGGTACAACCGTACAACAGAGTCGTAATGATGTCCCGGACACATGGATTGGGTGCATTCAGTCGGGGTTTAGTACAAATTTAAGTTATACTCCGGACAAATAAATACCCCTTATCTAGATTTAGTCTACTACATGCAAAGTCGATCACAAACATGGACGGTCTTCATGCACTTCGACGTGGTGGGAGATTTTGCACGCAGCAGCTCGGTTCCCTTGCAGCTGTCACCCCTTCCAGCATCATTCACCTACCCATAATATAACCACGGATTAGTACAGATCATGATATGTATTGGAACTACTCAATATATACAGGTAGAAGTAGAACTGCGAGAAAAGAAATGACATAAAGTTGCTGTCTCAGCTGACAAAGGATATGTAAATGTGGTACACGCTCTGCTAGTTGAGGCCCCAGAACGTCCATGTTTTGGATCAGAAACGGAAAGCACAATGCATAAAAAGGTGAAATGAAACATTTACTGTGCATGTCTGTTTATTCAAGAGCGTAGACTGAATAAGCAACGGGGAAATTAGGTATTTCTGAAGAAACCAACATATGCGGCTTTTACTGTTTGGTAGGACTTCAGGTTCTGATTTTTCAACTTCTGCTCCTCATTCTCCAAGAATTCACTCCTTTGATAATCTAGAGCTGTCAGATGAAAGTGTTTGGATAGAAGGTTGGCTCCGGATTCAAGAATGAGATGATTGTATGCAAAATGTCTATACTACTCATGGTTTTAGCACATGTATATTGTTTTGTACATATTACTAGCTTATTTATATGGTTTCTTTGTATGTTGTTATTTTGGATATTATTTATTTTTTAAAAAACATTTTTGGCCAAAAGTCTTTACAAATTTGGACATAAACTCGACAAATATCCATATTATCATTCATCATGAATGTGAACTTGGCTATCCAGCGGTACCCTATAGCAAGGCGGCTCTAGAATAATGTCAATATTACTACCATCAAGTCAGCATTAAGAACATCAGATCAATGTTACTACCATCTCATTTCTAGCTGCATAAAAACTCATATCTTGATAATTAACATCACTTCTGGCCAATTCAACTAGAGTAATTACCGCTATATACAACACTAATGTTAAAATAAACCAAACAAAATTAAAATTACTACCAATGTATACATCACTACTGCTACATCAAGCTAGCATGAAAGCTTGATGTAGAGCTAGTATGAAAGCTAGAACCACTGCAGCCTCAAGAATCATAGCCATCTTGATTCTTCTCCAGTTTCACGTTCAGAACCTCGACGGCCTAATGCACCTCAACCTCTCGT
Source organism: Ampelocalamus luodianensis (assembly GCA_036346255.1). NCBI lineage: Eukaryota > Viridiplantae > Streptophyta > Magnoliopsida > Poales > Poaceae > Ampelocalamus > Ampelocalamus luodianensis. The sequence continues at coordinate 48,107,578 of CM070633.1, forward strand.
ACAACACCTTTTCCGGAAGAAGAAATAAATTGTTCTGTGATGATGAGACAAGTGAACTAATCATGAACAATCTTTTGTCTTTAAGAAAGCAAAAAGCTTGTTTAAATAATCCTGCACCCAAAAAAAAATATGTTACGAACAGAAATCAATAAATATCTAATGTGAGTAAGCTTTAACTAAGATAAAGTACCAGCATACATTGTTCTTTTTAATCTTTGATGGATCTGAATTCCAGTGAGAATGGAAAGTGGGCTAAGAGAACTTCCCACCTATTATTTGCTAACTCATTAGTGACGGCCTTCGAGCTTTGTATTCTTGAATGCTTTGGCATTAATTTGCAGTTTATAAGTAGGAACAAACTCATTGGCCCAAAGGATGAAATCAGGACCCCCGACCTTCCCCAACCTTTCATATATTTTGGAGCTGGCCACCATCCATTATTTGCTTTGCCCGCTTCATGAGAAGACTTCACAAGATTAAAACTCTCCAAGCATCTCCTAGCATTGTTCACTACTTCTGCCTCGGAAATTCTGTGTATACAAACAGAGGAATCAAATGAGCAGTTTGGTTTCAGCTTCTGAAACAAACCGCCTGTGCCCCCGAGGTAATTCTTTCCGGCATCCTCAATGCCACAGGAGAAAATGGCTTCAGCAAGAGCAGAAAGAAGTTTTTCATCTGATGAACTGATACTAAAATCCACAGGCATCTAGTATGCAACCGCAAATTATATATATATATATATATATATATATATATATATATATATATATATATATATATATATATATATATATATATATATATATATATATATATATATATGTAATATCAACTTATGAAGTCCCAAACTTTACTGGTGTACGTCTTTCGGGATTTGCTCAAATCTTGGAAGTCTCTCTCTGGGTCTTGGGACAAGACGTCGAACCGAAAGTTTGAGATCTGCTACATTACAACTTGCTTAAAGGCCATTGCCAAAATACTGTCTGAATCAGGTTCATTTTTAGAGAAAAAAATCAACGCCAAAGTCTTCCTTTATCTTCCTGGCCTTCTCTTTAACTTTCTTGGCTTGCAAAATCTAAAAAAAAAATGCCAAAAACTTCCTCATGAACCAATGATGACAGAAAATCGAACCAAAATTCAAGAATCTTGCCATGTTTCACATATACAAACAAGCGAATAAGTTCCTTCTTAATCTTGGATACATCATACAATATAGGGGGGGGACCGATTCATGGTTGAACTACATCATACAAAAAGGACGGCGCGAGGGGTGGGTGGGGGGTGCTCGGGGAGGAGGCTGGAGGCCGACACAAAGGGCGCCGGGAGGAGGCCAGCGCAGGGGGGGCCCAGGAGGAGGCCGGCGCAGGGGGCGCCGGGAGGAGCCCGCCGCGCGCCGGGGGCTCGGGAAGGAGGCCAGCGCAGCGGGGAGGACCAGGCCGGTTGCTCTTTGAGGAACTCCAATGGCAAAATCCTAAAACTTACCTCCTAGATCGCACTCAATCGGGTGGTGAGGTACTCTGGGACGACAGCAAGGGGTCCCGAGGTAGGGGAAGCCGGCGCGAAGGTGGGGGAGACGGAGGCAGAGTCACCGAGCAATTGGCATGGTGCGAAGGGTACGCTCGGGGGGCTCCGGGTGGGGAGGGGGTTAGGTTAGTGATATTTTGCGGGTAATTAAGTCTAACTTCAAGGGGCATTTTGTTTCTAGTAGGCTGGTTTCTCACGAGAATCCACTGGAAGGTCGCTTCTCTTTGCTAGTTCATTTTCTAGACAACTCCTCGTGAGAAGCAGAATCAGTCGTTTTGGGAAGCTGAGTGTTTGGTGCAGCTCCACGAGATCCAAACGAGAAGCTGGGAGTAGGAACTGTACCAAACAGACCCTTATTCAGCACCTGGTAGGAATTACAAATAAACAACTGAAGCATGTGGACATACGTTTATAGTAGTGATTCAAAACTTTCTAACGCTGACAAAAAACCAGGGGCTTAACATGCAAGGCCTACTATAGCATCATCAATGTGACCCAGGAGCATGCAAGGCAGAGGCAAAATTATTCCTGCTCTTTACAGTTGAGACAGGTGCGGTATCGGTTACTTTACATCGATCAGCCATATTCCAGCAAAGTGAAGATGAATGCCTCTTTTAAATTCAGCATATCTAGAAAGATGGAAATGTGGACAATGAAGTGTCAAACCTCAAGGAAGTGAAGTTTATCACAAGAAACGACGGAGATAGTCACCCTATCCACTCTCCCCCGTTTTCAGGTTCCCTTTCAGGGGATGGGTATATTTTTACGATTTCTCCATCCGTAGGTGGAAAAGGTATAAGTATAACATCAGATCAATGACAGCTATACTGTGCATTGGGAACTTAGGGATGAAAAAAAACAAGGTATTGCCAGTATGTAACACAAAACCGCAGACGATCAATATAGGAAAACAAATACCCTGAACTGTGTGAAATTTCACAACATAGGAGTAGCATCATCAGAATTAACACGTAGCATCATGGACTAAATTTAGGAATTGACCCGTATGCATAATTGTTGATTGTTGTCTGTTGAAATCATTGACCTTTGGGGGTAAACTTTCTTGAATGCAGCACAAACCGTTGTGAGCAAACACACAGTTCCGTAAGTGATCATACTATGGAATTGAACAAAGAAAGCTGAATTTCTGAGCATATGATTTTTTTCTTACTTTTTTGGGATAGTGCATGTTCAATTTTTGGCAAAGGTGGGCAGCTGCCCATATGCTCATTCGAGCATTTCCCATTGAACAAATATGCCGATTCGAGCATTCTAGCAAAGAATTCCCTCCCATGTCTGCAAAGAAGTTCTTTTTTGTATGCATGCATGATATTAAGTTAGCATGATCAACTGGTCTATGCATGAACATCTAAAATAATGCATACTATTTTAAACAAAGTATCACGAAGGTAATAAAGGAGGTGAATGAGGTATTGACGTATTATCTTCCCGTTGGACTTGCGGTTTTTGGGATTGTGGTTTAGAGCGTTGCGAATAGTGTTGTTCTGTCTTGTCAAAACTTGTTTTGAGTAAAGTATTTATTGTAGGCGGGCTGACCTTGGGTTTGGTGTCGCCTTCTTTACCTTCCAACTTGTCGCAACATGAAAGGCAAGTACATTTCGAGTCATCTTGAATGTTGTTTGTTCAAATTGGTTATTTGACTATGATTTGGCTAAATCATATGAAGTATGAGTATTACTGTTCTTTACATGCTTCCGTTTATTGTTGATATCGAATTTGCATGTATGGGAGACTTCATTCATTTCATTACCTTCATTTCAAGCATTCATGCTTAACCCACGCGAGTGGGTATTGAGATCCCCATATTTTTCAATATGGGCAACTAGATCCCCGTATGAAAGATTCTTCATATGGGCCTTGGATCCCCGCATTTTAAGAATACAAGCATAAGTGAACACCGAAGGGTGTTACACTAGCTATACTGGTATATGCAGAAGAGAAGTGGAGATCATATGCATGTTTTGCATAAAGAGCATAGCATTTTCTTATGTATTCGATATATTGTGACTGATCTGTCATTGATTCGATGTTTCCTTTGATGCTCAATTGTATTTGCTGAGTCTCGGACTCACTCTTGTCTTTTATTGTTTAGGTAACCATCGAGGATGACATTCTTTGGGGGGAAGTAGCTCACGGATGCATACCACGTTGTTGCACACTCCACTACCAAAATAATATTTCTACTGTCTTCTTCCATTTAGAAACAATTAATGTAATAATTGGTCTTTTGGTACTTCAAATGGTTTCTTTCAGTGTTTCAAATATTAGAAGATGTTTCCATCTAGTTGGATTTTATCCATGATGTTTACAATCTTGCTTGAGTTGTAATAATTGTGGTTTTGATTCTAGTTTCTTGTTGAAATTTTTATGTTAGCATTGTTATTAGAAATGTTTAGTTTGTATCTAGTTGTCATTCATAGTTGATTTAATTAAAAAGTTGTAGTTTCGGTCTTGATTAAAACCTTCGGTTTGTTAGTCTAAGTTACATCTTGGCTTCCGCATAGCCATGGTGTTACACCATTTGGTCCAGGTGTTTTGTTATGTTCCATTTGAAAGATAGCTTCTTTCACCTCCTTCTTCGTGAAAGGTTCTATCAGGAATTTATTTTCAGCATCTGAAACTTGAGGTATATTATTCCTAAAAGTATCAATCATGGATAAATGATTAACTTCGGATGGTCCAAATAGACCTTTATAATAATTGACGATGTACTTTTTTAATTGTACATCACCCTGAATTATCTCATCCTCTTGTTCAAGCTGAAAAATTCTTTGTCTTTTATGTTTACCATTCGTAGTAAAATGATAATAACGAGTATTTCTATCTCCCTCCAAAAGAAATTTCGCTTTGGACCTTTTGTACCATTTAATTTCTTCTTCTATTAATAGATGTGTCAATCTCTCATTAGCAAATTTTTTAAGAGAAAGATCTTCTTTAGACAATCTCGAAAGCTCAACTTTTTTATCTAACTTATCAATTATCAAGTTGAGTTCTAGCTTTTCCTTTTAATAAGTCCCATGCAAGAATGGATATTCATAGCTCTTGCGTTCTCTTAAGAAATTTTGGGTTAAAGTTGGCCTCAGTAGTTATAGCCTTTGAAATCTTGAGTAATATGAAGCCTTATTCTCCTTCAAATTTATTTGTAAATGTGCCCATTGTTTCAGTTTTTTGATGAGATCAATTGCTTACGATATGCTCATCGATACCGATGGACTAAAAAAGAGAGTTCTAGACCTATGGGTGGTTTCAGTTAGAACAAACATATGCTGATTTCAGGTTACAGTTGCTATATGTGAGTACATTGTCTCTTATTCAAATGTCTTATTGAAATGATTGTTCTTGTTTTCTGTCAAATGTCAATAGGTTCTGCTTTATCCCTCATGGTCTGTTTAATGCATCCATCCATATCATGCTCTATCTTTTCCTCCATAACTTATTTGTGCCAATATAATTTCCATGCATAGGCCACTACTCAACCAAACTACAAGATCTAATGGTGCCTCACCATCTCTCCCACTGAGGCGTCCTTCCAAATGTTCAAGTCACTTGTAAGTTGTGAATCTAGAGACCTCACTGACAGTAGAATTGTAATAAGTTACAATTGCATAACCAAAGCAATTGGTTAAACATATGCTGGTTTCAGGTTGCAGTTGCTATATATGAGTACATTGTCTCTGATTCAAATGTCTTATTGAAATGATTGTTCTTGTTTTCTGTCAAATGTCAATAGGTTCTGCTTTATCCCTGATGGTCTGTTTAATGCATCCGTCCATATCATGCTCTATCTTTTCCTCCACAACTTACTGTGCCAATATAATTTCCATGCATAGATCAATACTCAACCAGACTGCAAGATCTAATGGTGCCTCACCATCTGTCCAGCCTAGGCGTCATTCCAAATGTTCAAGTCACTTGTAAGTTGTGAATCTAGTGACTTCACTGACAGTAGAAATGTAATAAATTAGAATTGCATAACCAAATCAATTGGTTATATGTCAGAATTGCACAACAAGAGCAATTGATTATGCCATAATTGCATAACAAGAATAGACAAACAAATGTTTAGCTACAAACACGCTGCAAACAACGGCACGGCAGACCATTTAAGCAGTGATTTATGCAGATAAGCAGCTGCTTACATGAATATGCACCCTCCCTAGAGGTGGCGCTTGTTGGAATGAGACTTGTATTCATTCCAATGGGCCAAGAGGCCAATATATAACATGTACAGAGTTTACAATTATGCAAAGAACACCCTACACTATCTACAAATCTAACACCTCCCCTCAAACTCATGGTGAATCAACGACACTGAGTTTGGAAAGGTAGAATCTATGCCGAACTCTAGTCTGTGTCTTGGTGAAGAAATCTGCTAACTGAAGCTCCGAAGGCATATACTGAAGACCAATAACGTGGTTTTGCACCTGCGATCGCACGTACAAGGCATCCACTCCAATGTGCTTGGTGAGCTCATGCTTCACAGGATCTCTAGCAATGTTGATCGCACCAGTACTATCTGATAAGAGAGGAGTCGGTGTAGAAGCGGAAACACCGAAATCCTCAAGTAGCCATTGAAGCCAGGTGATCTTAGCTGTCAACGACACCATGGCTCTCAAGTCAGCCTCAGCGTTCGAACAGAAAACTACAGTACGCTTCTTGGTTTTCCAGGCAATCAAGGAGGAACCAAGAAAAACACAATAGGCAGAAAGAGACCGGCGATCAGAATGATCACTAGCCCAGGTCGCATCAGAGTACGCCTGAAGCTGCAAAGAACTGGAGCGAGGAAAAAAAAGGCGACGAGTGATGGTCCTAAAAAGATATCGCAGAACACGAAGAAGATTAGTGTAGTAAAGCTGAGTGGGAGCAGAGACGAACTGACTCAGGATGTGTACTGGGTGAGAGATGTCAGGACGAGTGATCCCAAGATAGACAAGGCTCCCGACAAGATGGCGGTAGCGAGTGGGATCCTCAAGAGGCTCACCATCAGTAGGCTGAAGGTGAACACTAAGCTCCATCAGAGTATCCATCACACGCTGATCAGTGAGACAAGTGCGAGTAAGAATGTCCTGAATGTACTTCTCCTAGGAGAGATAGTAGCCCTCGGGCGTAGAAGTGATCTCTATCCCAAGGAAGTAATGAAGAGGACCCAAATCGGACATCAAGAACTGCTCACTGAGACGCTCCTTCACAAGGCAATGTGCTGAGAGTCATCTCCAGAAATGATCATATCATCCACATAGAGAAGGAGGAGTGTCCGACCCCTCGGAGAGGTGTGGACGAAGAAGGTAGGGTCGTGATCACTAGTGGAGAAGCCGGCAGCAGTGACAACAGAGGAGAAGCGGTCAAACCAAGCACGAGGGACTTGTTTGAGCCCATAGAGAGAGCGACGAAGGCGACACACCATGCCATCAAGGATAGAATACCCAGGGCGGCTGCATGTAGACCTCCTCACTCAGCTCGCCATTGAGAAATGCATTCTTAACGTCCAATTGAGAGATGTGCCACTGTCAAACAGAGGCCATAGCAGGGAGAGTGCGAACAGTGGTCATGTGAGCAACAGGAGTGAAAATATCATCGTAGTCATGATCATGCTCCTGCTAAAAACCACGTGCCACGAGACGAGCCTTGTAGCGCTCAAGGGAACCATCTGAGCGGGTTTTGAGCTTGTACACCCACTTGCACGTGATGGGAGTGACACGCGCAGGTAAGGGCACAAGATCTCAAGTGTCAGTACACTCCAAAGTAGCAATCTCCTCAGACACCGCAAGCTGCCACTCAGGGTGAGCAGCAGCCTCACGGTAGGTCGTAGGCTCAGAAAGAACAGTGGCTGCAAAGCCGTAGCACTCAGGCTGCCTGATAGTGTGATGATTACGAAGATCGTATCTGGGAGGAGAAGACAGAGCAGGACTAACGAGGATTAAAATCTCTATGTATTACTTTAATACATAATAAAAGACCATATGTATTCACGGTCGTAACCCCTAAGGCTAACGACCCCTGTGGTCGTAAGGATTCCAGAGGTTACATAATAAGTATCCTGGTCAGATGAGGTCCTGTACCCAGTCTTCGACCAGATGACTGCTCGTAGAAGTCATGAACTGGCATTCGGATCTAACTCCAAGTATATTCTTTACCGTGTGATGAATGGAACACATGTCATATTTGCTCCATACCACTCGACATTTCATGATCCTAAGACACTAACAACAACCACCATACGGTTGAGTGTCTCACAGACACACAACCACCGAACGGTTGATACTTTATCAACCGCTGCCTCGCTCCGACCAGTCGCATCACTTCCAACAGACGTCTTCTCTAGGAACAACTGTCACCTCTTCGACGGTTATTTAAAGATGGAGCATGGAGGAACGAGGGGATCAGATTGAAGGCAATCGGCATTAGATTCATGTTTCAAGTCTGATTCAACCGCATAGCAAGCATTATGCTCAGTGTAATTAGGATTAGTCCACTGCCATGTCGAGGCCACCCCCTGTAATAGGTAGTTCATATCAATGAAAGAGTAGTCCCATTCTCTCCTAAGAACTCTTTGTCATTTTCCTCTGTTTATTTCGTAAGATCGACGACTCGATCGTCGACAGCTGGCGCCGTCCGTGGGGTAGAAGGCGTTGAGTTCTTGAAGATTACTTCACTCAAGAATTCATCATCCATTTCCTTTGCTCCATCATCGCTCATGCAAACATGGCAGGGACTTGGGATGAGTGAAACTAGTTCAACCTAGCGGACTACTCCAACCTCGACATGCACGCATGCATCCGCGCCATGGAAGAAAATGGGATGTCATCCTCCTCCTCCTCCTCCACTGGCTCGCCAATCGTAGAGATTGACGAAATCGACCGGATGGATGAGGATACACCGCCACCAACAATAGCACTCTCAGAGGAACCGTTCATTCTGACCAGTTCGGAACGTCCGAATGCCTCTGCAAGCCTGGTCAATCCGACCGACAAAAGCGGCAATGGAAGCCCAGCGCTGCAATCAGAGAGTCCACGTACTCTCGCTACTGTCATGGGCGATCAATATTCGCCAACAGCTCCTACGTATTCCGGGGGCCAAGCGACATCTGGTAACAGTATCAATGAAGTTATCATTGATCGTAGGCCAAGTGGGCATGGTGAAACTCAGCATACGATCGGCAGTCCGCTGGATCAGGCTAAATCCACCCCAAAGCCCACCGGAGGCGGTAATCTCCGATCGCTCCCCATCGTGGAGGCTCCTTACAGAAGCACTGGAAGGCTCTCCCTTAGCTACGACGGGAGTTCATCGAAAGATCACTGTTTGCGCCACGAAGTTAACACAATCAAAGATACCAATCCGGATGCCATGCATGATCCTCCACAGCTTAACTCGCCACCACTTGCTGGTGGAGATAGTACGGGCGCTCAAGCACCAACTACCAGAGAAAACTGAGCTAATGGACGTGTATCAGTTAATTCACCTGTTCCTACCCCATCGCAAGTAAGGAATCAGGCAGGGCCATCCGGATGCTTTCTTCTCTCCACGCAGGCAAGTTTTGATTCATGAGCAAAGCACGGGACACATTACCAGAACCGAGTCGGCGAAAATGATGGCAGCGTTCCCCACGGACGGCGCCAGCTATCGACGTCTGAGACTCTCATCACAGAACGGACAAACAAGAATATAAAGGAAAAATAGAGATTACTATCTATTCGCCAAAGGACTCAGAATGGTGATGTATATTGCAAAAAGTATGCTTTGATTACAGGAAAAATGACTGTGAATACACGTGGATTAGGCTTGGATGAGAATCTGTGTTATAAAGGCACATAGGCCGGGCTTTTATAGTTCTATAAGCGTCGGCAGTTTGTTACAGTGGTGCTTCCTCGCGCCAATGGTTGCGTCCCTTCAAGCCAATAATTGCGTCTCTTCGTGATAACCGTTATAGCTAATATCTTCTCTCTACGTGTAGTTATTATTAACCACACGTGGATAACCGCTCTCTAGGACCTCCTCTGTGGGGGAGAGGTCCTGGAGTGGTCCGAAGGGACCTATAGAGGAAGTCCAACCGGACCTCCGGAAGAGGTTTTGAGAACGGTCAAAGAAAAGACTTTCAGGCCTACTCTCTGACTGCTTAATTGATCTTGGGCCCATAAAGCAAATTTAGGCTTAGTAGAAAACCTTGCTTATTTATAAATAAGCAAATAAAGATATATTCGGATAATTGACTAGTCAACAATCCTCATCAAGCATATTGAAAATGTAATAAAGAGCTTTATTAATGTTCAAATGACTACCTCGTTAAAACCTTTGCCAAGTAAAAACTCAACATGAGAAAAACCTTGAGAAAGGAAAAGGAGTACAACCTATAGATCTATATACATCCTTATTCTACGTGTCGTTGTCTAGGTACAGATTTTCGAACACCTCCGACGACTCTGGATTTTTCACAGAGTGTTGTGTTCGTGAATCAGCTTGTTCCCAATCCTTCACAGTTAGAAGTATCTCCACCATCTCACTTGTGAGACTTGTTCTTCTCTCCTCCAATATTCTTCCAGAAAGACTGAAAGCAGACTTGGAGGAAACCGTCGAGACAGGAATAGTTAACACATCACGTGCAAGGATGGATAACACGGGATATGTTAGCTTATGGGCTTGCCACCATTGCAAAATTTTGAAGCCTTTTGAGTTGAAATCTACCGTATCACTGTCCAAAATAGGTGAATAGTTCCCTACTCCTTAGGGTTGATCTTGGTTGAGCAGGCGGCACTGTAGAAGAAGACGACCTGGACTTGGAGGAAGAGCCACTGAATATCTTGTCCCACATATTTGTCTTGCTATTTGAGGTGGGGGCTATTGGAGGTCGTTGCAAGCGGTCTCTCCAGAACTTATTTTTATACCTTTGGTAAACCTCGTGTGATCGAGAACGAACTTCTACAAAATAGTTAGTATAGTCTAGCCCTGTAGCATCACTAAGAAGATCAAGTACATTACCAAATGCTTCAATTTTAGCTATAGGATCTAAAACAAATGCAAATGCATATAGAAAAGGGATTTCTCTCCAATATTTAAGGTATTTACTTTTCATAGCAACAATAGCCTTGCGTAAAACTAAGTCATTTTCCTATATTTTCAATTGAGTAGCAATCTGTAAAATACTATACACAATGATAAAAGATGTTGAATAGTAGATAGTGGACAAAGCAACAGTGACCTCATAATTTTTTTTCTAAAAACTGTAGTATCTTCTCAGCAACGAACCAATGTTGCTTTGTCAATAGTATACTACCGCCAGTGCGTTTGAATAAAAACAGAAAAAGTGCTATTATATGGTAAAAGACTCTTAAACATCAGGTAAGTAGAGTTTCATCTTGCCGGCATGTTCAAACCGAACTTTCTTGGACGTACACCCATCGCCCTGTAGAAGTTTTTATTACTGCTATTCTTACGTTAGAATTATTTAATAAAGAAATCGCATCGCGAAAAGCTTTAATATACGGTTGCAACCTCTTCAAACCACATTTGACTATAAGGTTAATAGTATGACAAACACATCGCTGATGTAGCAAGAAGGAATCAGAGTATATACTTGACACTGGAGTAAGAATATCCACGGCCCTAGAGTTTGAAGCGGCATTGTCTAAAGTAATTGAGAATATTTTGTCTGTAAGACCAAAGTCCACAATATTCTCACCCGTGTATGATACATCAGTTAATTTCAAACTTATAATTTTTTTCTCCATTACCCAGTCGTCATTAACATAATGAGCAACTACACTAAGATAATCATCCCTAACCTGACCAATCCATATGTACGAGGTCAGGGCCATCGAAAATGTGCACGTACTAAATAGTTTCTTTATTTTATTACGACGTTCATTGTAGTATTTTACTAGATCCCTAGTTGTTGTCTGTCTAGAAACAACAGAAATCTAGGATTATGCGCAGACCTAATGTAAGTTTGGAAAATAGTAGACTCACAAAGCCTAACGGTAAATCCTCAGAAGCAATTAAACGACAGAGAGATAAACGGGCTACCTCGGAATCGTAGGTCCAGTTACGTACCGTACCGTCGGGGTTGTACTGTAGCTGCGTCTATCTCATCACCAATCCTTGCTTAGCTCGACATCCTATAGCATGTCTAAGCAAGTGCCCGTTCCACCTGTAGACCTTGCAGACAATTCATTGCGATAAATTTTGCAAATAGCATATGGTACATGATTTCCCTATGCGTCTGCCTTGGTTGTCATGTCAAAATTCTCCTACACTCCCGATGTAAACGACCTCAACCTCTTTGCTCCGGTGGTCGTCAACGAAGATGTTGCCGTGGAGCCTGATGACGGAACTCCGCCTTGCCCTTCTGGTAACAACTTCGGTTGGCTTGAGGCAGCCGCAGCTGCCTCCATGGATGCAACTTCCTCTGGTGAAAGTCCGTAATCACCCAGAGCAAAGCTGTCGTAACTGTCCATAACGAAAACTGTAAAATCGAAACAAATAGTATTATTACTTTCATCTTAGCGAAACAAGTACTAATAATAAAAGTATGCAAAAAATAGAATTGTACCTCTTTTGCTGACTTGCTGTCGAAAATTGAATTTTCCAAAATTTGGCATAATTTATTTGAATTTTGCCAAATTATCTCACAACTAATTAGAATTTGCACACCAGAATTTGAATGAGGGATTGAGGAATGGATGAGTGCTGAATGAGGGGGGTATGATGGTTATTTATAGAAAAAAAGGTATGATTTTTTGAATTTGTTTGCTATGTTTAAAGAGCCAAACGGTCAAAAACGGTAAAAAAAAAATAGGCAAAAAAACACCCAATGGGCAGATTCTAGTTGGGTTGTGCCGTGCGTGCACGCCCACCACCCGCCCTGTGGCCCACCTCGCCGCCGCCACCGCCCGCCGCTCGACCTCCCTGCTGCTCGCCTAGCCGCCGCGTTGGCCCTCCCCTCCCCCTCTCCCGCTACGTGCCCCTGCCCGTGTGCGGCAGTGCGCTTGAGTGGGGCATTGCCGCCCCTTCGCCTCCTTGCCGCACCGCCTCCTCCCTTAGTGCTGGCCCACACCACGCTGCCTCCCCCTCTTCCTCTCCTCCTCCTTCTCCCTTCGCGCCGGCGTTGCCCTGCCCTCCTCCTCCTCCTTCTTCCTCCACGCCGACACCTTCTTTCTCCGCGCCGGTGCCGCCCCATCCTCCTCTCCTCTCGGCGTCTTGTCAGCTCAGGCTCGGGCGCTCGGCCTCTCCGCACGCGAGCCAGATAGGCCGTGCCGGGCTCGTGTTGTGCCTAGCACGGCCCGACACTATTCGTGCCGTGCCGGACCAACCCATCGTGCCAGCGTAATGACCCAAGCACGGTACAGACCGTCGTGCCGGACTGGCACGACCCATGAATCAAGCCAGACTGGCACGACCCATGAATCGAGCCGGACCAACAGTACCGTACCTCAGATCGGACCAACAATACCGTACCTTGGGCTGGACTGGCCGACACGCCCATCTGGCCAGCTCTAGTTACCCAACCACATGGTCCACGATATTATGGGTCTGTTTGGTTTACGACCCTACGTAGCCATACCAAAATTTTGGTAATGCTAAATCCCAAGCAATGCCAAAACCTGGACAAAAAAATATTGTTTGGATCGTAGCCATACCAATTCACAGGTAACGCCGAAATTGATGTGTTTGGATTGTAACCATGCCAAAATTTACCAAAATTGTGAGTATGACACATGGGGTCGTATGATATATATTTTTTTGCACCAAAATATGCCAATAGTGGTCTTGTTTTGTTGATAAAATGACAAGGAACACAGCTGTTCAAACGGATCGCAAATCGAATACCTGATTTAGAAAATATGATCATTTGAAGCTTGTTAATCAAACTATTGATGCATTTAATATACTAAGACACAACCAATCCATCCTTGCCACCTGTCCCAGCCTCTGGCTATTGCGCTACCAATTCTTGGGCGAGCCTTTTTGCCACCTGGATCAAGCCAAGTTCGGGCGTTTAAAAAATTTGGCGACGCCAAAATTTTGCGAGCATTGCCAAATATCGGTAGGGGACCAAATTATCAGGGTATTACAAAAAATTTGGTTTGGTAAGTTAGGGCTACGAACCAAACATCCTTCGGTCTTAATTGGAGGCAGATTTGAGGAGAGGAGAGGCAGGCCACGTCGATGTTTTTTTTTTGAGCCGTCCGATCCTGTTTCGCTTCGTTTCATCGCCGTTCGATTTGAGGAGAGGAGAGGCAGGCGCGCACAGGCCGCTAGTGCCCTATAACGCGAGTCGCCTGTCGCCTCCAATGGGAGAAACCCTCGCTCGTGACCTCGCGATTGCGCCGCCGCCACCCTTCCTCCCCTCCTCGCGTCGCCTCTCCCAAGGGGTGAAAACGGATGGATAATGGCTCTGCCATATTTGTTTTCATATTTTTCCCCGGATGCAGATACGAATACGGATACCCCGGATACGAATACGGATGCGAACAATATCGAATACGAATCGAAACAAATACTGTCACGGATATTTTTTTGGAACATGAAAACCCCTTAAATTGTATGCTATAAATTAAACAGTTCTCCTATTTTTTTTCTATATCTAAATATTCTTCATATTTATTTATTTCTTTACTTCTCCTACGTTCTCTCTCTACCCTATCCTCGTTAGTCATTCGGCTGAGCATAAGGCTCATTCGGCCGAATAGCCCCCTGGTCATTGCTTTCTTCCTCATATATTCCCCATTCCCCACTCTTCTCTCCCCTGGCTATTTGTTTGTGGCTCATGGCCGAATAGTGGGCTCCTGGCGCCATGGCGCCTCCTCCGGCCTCCGGCTTGCTCTTGGCTCGGCCCAGCACCGCTGCCCTTCGCGCCGCCCCACTTCTCCTGCGCCTCCCTGTGCCGCCAGCGTGCCGCCGCTTGGCCGTTCGGCCCGACCGCGCCTCTTCATCCTCCCTTAGCCCACTGTGGCCTGGCTCACCCGTTCTCATGCGCTTGGCTCCTTCCTGTGATTTTCGGTTTTCTTATGTATTTATGTTTGATTCACTCTTTTCTGATGTGGCCATGTGGGTTGATTTGTTGATTATGCATGGTGCCGGCTCCTCTCCTCCCATGGCGCCACCTCTCCTCCCATGGCGCCACCTTTCCTCCAGGCTCCTTGCCACGCCTACCGCCGGCTCTCCTCTCCGGCCACCGCCTCCCTTGGCCGCCTCCACCCGCACCCTGGCCCGGCTCGGTGCTTGGGCCGCCTCCATGCTCGCGCTCACCCCAAGCTGCTGCTTCCTTACGGGGAGGTGAGGTGGCCTCGGGCGGAGCCGGTGGGCCGGTGAGGTGGCCGACGGGGAGGCGAGGCTGCGCCGACTCGGTGAGTGGTGACGGCGCGTGTGGTGCACTGGTGCGCGCATGAGGCACAAACCCTAAAGGCCTCCTTTATGTGAGTTTGAATTTGTTCTCTCTCTTTCATGTCATCTGTTGGTATTGATTCCCTGAAATTTTGCCCCCTTGTTTCGTGATGCCTGCTGTTAGTGACTTTCCTCCTACGGTGGCTTGGATTAGTCCATTTTTATCAAATATGGAATCAATTTGTTAGAATTTTCAGTATGTTGTCAAGTCTTGAATTATGCTTAGTGGCTCTTGTTAGAATTTTTGTTTTATACCTACTAGTTTTGTTTATCCTGGAAGTATAGTTTTTGTATGGGTCAATAATTTCTTTGTTAGCTTGCATAATTAACAGATCTAAACTACTAAAAATAATTCAGAACACTAGTTTAAGTACATACAAGACCAACCCCTCAAACAAATTGTTTTGTTGGCTTAAGTAAATACAAGGTCAGCCTCACACTTGAGGTTGAGATTGATATGACAAGAGTGATGTGGAAAAACTGAGCATTAGCAAGTTGAGTTACCCGCGCAACTGTTTCCTTCTCTGAAATTTTAAGGAGTTTTAGTTGCTAGATCATATTGTTGTGGTGCGTTAAGTTTACAAGTTAGATGAAGGAGGAAAAAGATAAGTTGGACAAGTTCAATGTACAGCTGACTTTGTGCTTTCTTTTACACTGGATTTACAAGTTACCTTGAGGAGGTTTCATTCCTAGCCTACCCCAACTTGTTTGGGACAAAAGGCTTTGTTGTTGTTGCTGTTGTTCCAATTCTGGTGATTTTGTCTGAAAGAATATAGTTTCCTAAAAATCATACTACTCTTTAAGTTATTTTCGAACTTGACTAATGATTTGTCATTTGTCTCTATAGATGTGAAGATGGCATTTAGCTTATATCTGAAAGTTTATCAAATTCGATATTCTTCAAGCAGAACCAAATTTTTGTTCAGTTGAATTATTGGTAGCCATGTTCTGTTTTCTTTGTATGTTTTCATTCAGTAGCGTAAAGAATGACGCGATTAAATCATCCTTTCCAGGTTCAGAATGGAACCTTTCTGTTCTTTCTACAAGAAACAAGTAAAGAATGTAGTAGTGGTACTGTCATGGAGTAGCATTTATGCTGAAGCAAGGTTCACATTTAAGTATGAGTAATATTATTGTATAAATTTGTACTCACTGAAGAAATTTGTGCACTATTATTTATCTTCTTCTAGTATATTCAAAAAACATTTATTATCTTTTTCAATACTTAAGTGTTAGCATAGGAATATACTATTTCTTATGTATTTCTAGTTATATTACCATGTATAGGTGAGACTGCACGAGAGAATGAGAGATGTTGAGAGAGGTCCGATGAGAGGGGAAATCGGAGAAGCTGTTGGTGTCAAACCGGAGATTGAACAATATATCTTTCTACATAAGTCATTGTGTGTTTGTCAAATCTGTTGCTGTGCATATTGCTGCAAGAACAGACTGTAGTTGTACTCTTTTGTCTACATCACAGCAAAATACTTCTGGGTTGTCAAACTAAAAAAAAACAGTTGTAGATACTGTGCTCCTCTTTGGTCAATCGAGATAGCTTCTTGTGAACTTTTCGATTAGATACTTAGATAGCTTGTTGTGATCTTTTCGATTGAGATAGCTTCTTGAAGAATTTAGAGTGCTTGTTGTTAGTTTGCTACTGGTTTGAACAAAGCTTGTCATCATCTAATCCCCCAATCTAATGCTAATTTTTTCACAATCTGCAGGTTTCAAATGATGTTGTAAAACAGTAGCAAAAGTTTGGTTTTGCTGTGGCCCCAAGATTCATGTTGCTTGCTTCCACAAGGTTTCTTATAATTGTCCATGTTTCAAGGCTTTTCTTTTGTGTCAAATGATGTTGTGTAATGCCACTGTTATCTTAGTTACTGCTATCTCAGTGCTCAGGATAATCTGATGATGCATGAATGTGTGTGTAACATTGCGCTTAAGGCGATTTATGGACCTAGCGCTTCAAGTACTATTTATGCTACCAAATTGGACAATTTTACTGCTATTTTGAGTAGAATTTATAGTGCTTGTTGTGATGCATGAATGTGTGCCTAACATTGTAGGCTTACACACATCGTTAGCCCGTAGATGCCAGTGTGGGCTGCGGCTGGTAGGATATGTACACAGGCTGGTTTGGTCTAGCCATGAGGAAATGGGTTGAAATGGGTTCAACCAAAAAAAAGGAAGTGGGTTGGGTTGGGCTCAAATGATATTTGGGTTTGGTTCAAATTATATTTGTGTTGGGTTGGGTTGGGTTCTGAGGGATGATTAATGGGTTGGGTTGCGTTGGAAAAGTGTAGTTTGGTCTGGAAATGATTTGGGTTTTAACCCATTAGCACCCCTACGTGTAGACCTAAGAATTAAGATAATTATTTAAGTAAAACTATATTTGATTTTCAAGCTCAAGCTCTCGTCTTCTCCATCATATAACAAGTCTATTTTACTCCTGCATTCTGTGCGCATGGATAGGTAGGATAAGATGATGATTACCGCGGATTGTCCGCCTCCTTCCGTTCCCCAAATCTCAGAGGACACCGAGGACACAAGCTGTCAAAGCAGAGAGACGGAAGAGGTGATTCTCGCTCTCTTTCTCTCTCTCGCATTTCATCTAATTATCATAAAAAAACCACACTGAGTTCTTCTAGTTGACTAGCAATTGTCATTGTCTCCCAGAACTTGTTTTGCAAGAGCTCTATCAGCAATGAGCAACACACACAATTTCCAGATAAAGGGACTTACAGTGTTAGTCTTCGCAAACGGAAAGTTGATCAAGGCACATTATTGAAGAGGAAAGAACAACAAAGGATAAGAGAAGAGCGTATGCAAAACAGATGATTAAAGAAGGAGAGAAAAATAAGGGAGAATGAAAGGAAAAGAATGGAGAAGGAAAGGGTACTGAGGGAAGCTGAAGAACGTGTGAAAAATCACAAGAAGCTGACAGAACAAGATCATCAAAGCTACCTTGATTACAAGGCACAGTGGGAAGAAAAGAAAAGGCAAGGACTCCTCCGTCCAGACGACTATGACTTCGATGGTGAGAACGAGCAGCAGAAGGAGGATAGGAGGAAGGCAGAGGAGCTTTGGAGATGTAAGGATCATTCACCCTTCTTTCTGTTCTCTTCCGCCATTATCATTATTATCTTCTTTACTAACTCAGTCCCTACACTAACCTGTTGCAGGTGAGATAATTAACGCACCTGCACCTTCACGTTCTTCTGGTTTGCTTATCCTCCCGTTTTACATACCTCTGCATTCAAACAGGAACAAGTTTAGTTTGTACCATAGCGATTCAAGTATTTACTGAAGGGTATTTCTTTTGAATCTTTTTTATAACTAGATTGGATCCCATATGTGGATACATCGGAAGAAGACTTAGGGACAGCATTTGAGCTTAAGGATATTAGTTGGAGAGTCGAGAGGTTCGCTGTGGAGCTTGCTCAAAGTGTGGTTGGACTTGAGTCTTTTACAGGTAAATTCATTTATCTCATCTTAAAAAAATCGTAGTCTTCATTGCCTTCTGTTACCTTCAATCGCCATTTACCTTGGTTTCGACTTCCCTACACTACCAATGGTTCCATCCTTTTTCCATGTAGGAAATAGGAATCTTTTCACTTGCTCTGGCATCATTGTTGAATTTGTGAACGGCATTGGTTATGTGGTGACATCTGCAACTTTAGTTAGATGTCAAGATGAAAATGAGGAAGCTGAAGCTGATGAACTTAAGGTGAGTGTGTTCTTCTTTTCCATTCTCTATGGAATCTGTACTCTTTCTTGTAAACACTAAACTATGCTCTTTGACATTTGGCTCTAGATCAACGCATCATTACCAAGTGGTGAAAAACTGGAGGGTTCTGTGTCAAATGTGGATTTTTATTACAACATCTGTGTGATTAAAATCCATTCTCCTTTCTACCTGCCAAGTAAAAGCTTTAGTCCAAACATTGGATTTGTCAATTTCTATGAAAACTATTCAAAAGATGTTGTGGCTTTGGGCCGTAGTTGTTTTAAGGCTCGGGGCTTAAGAGTTGCTTTGGGAAAGCTCATTCCAAGAAGAAGCCAGTTTGACTGTGAAGAACTTCTTGTCTCAACTTGCAAGTGTTCAAAGGTAAGTTTACAGCAGTATATTTTGCAAAAGATGCCTGAACCACTAATTTTTGCGATTCTTATTTGGACAACATTCAGTATTGATTTGGTGCTTCGGTCCCTTGTTTTGTGCCCTTTCATAACTTTGCTAAGGTCATAATCTCATGTATGATTGTTTTGTTACCTTACGTAACCAGAAATCTTGTCTGCACAATGTTTTTAAAAATAATTACACAGTTTGCACTAGCAATGCTATGTTTAGGAGCTGTGCACATCTTGGAATTTTTGTTATTAGACCAAAGGCATAAGGCTCGTCTTCTCTTCTATAATTTCCTTGTAGTCCAGACATGTTTTTTTTTTTTTTTAAAGAGGCCTTATCTACATCATTATCCAGTAGCAAAATGGTTTCATTTGAATTGTGGAGCTGGTGAACTTCTTTTGAGATTAAATCCTGACCTAGGGTGTGTTTGGTACATCTCCGCTTCTTACTTTTCAGCTCTCAGTTTCTGATTCTCAGAGGATCCACTCCTATGAGAATCTGGAGCTGACTGAGAGAAGTGTTTGGTAGGAGGTTGACTCCTAAAACTCCGAAAGTTAGGATTTGAGGCAACAAGACCTGATACCCCTGGTTTTAACACTTCAAGTGTATTTGTTACTTATTTCTATTTGTAACTTTCATTTCTGAAATTTTTTAGCTACAAATTTCTCAGGACCGATCGATATTCTATTTGAATGCTATATCATATGAATGTAGTGAGATGAATGCATTTCATACCAATAATAAAGCCGACTAAATAGGAGATCCGAACCACACATAACATGGAATTATGGTGTTTGTGCTGTGTTGTCAATCCCCAAATTAATTAGGAGTTTGATTAATTTGTCAATCCCCAAATTTCGATAAAGTCCGAACCACAACGCAATCACAAGTTTTGACGTACCATTCTATCAATGGCAATGCGAAATGTTCCGGGAATGGAAACACTTCCACCACCCATAGTAGCACCATACCTTCATCATGACGAAGCTGTTATGAATATTGTGTAGAGGCCCAATGGACAATATATATAGGGTACAAAGGGGACGCAAGACTAAACCCTAGTACAATAGGAAATACCATTAATACCCGTAACACTCCCCTCAAATGCAAGGCGTATGCAATAGTATTGCAGAGGAGGCGTCGGGGCAGTCGGATTCGAGGTAGTCCGACGCGGGTTCGGGGGCGACGTCGGCGTCGTAGGTGAGGAAGTGGAGGATGTAGGGGGCGGCGTGGATGGCGGCGACGCAGGAGGCCATGACGGGGATGGCGCGGCTGCTTGTACGCCACCTCCTTGCCCGGCCGTCCAGGAACGTCTCGACTCTGACACAAGCTCCGCTCGTCCGAATTCTCCCGAGGCGATGAGATGCTGCTGCTGCTGCGACGAGTAACTACAACTAGGAGGAGGCCACCCCCGGGAGCGAAGATCTCTCCTTGGGGCGGCTGCAGCGAAGGACGAGTAGAGGCTAGGAGGCGGTGGTGGCTACAGTAAACCCTAGCCCTAACTTTAGCTCTGATACCATATTATGAATATTGTGTATGAATTGAAGAGGCTCAACGGGCAATATATATAGGGTACAAAGGGGACACAAGACTAAACCCTAGTATAATAGGAAATACCATTAATACCCTTAACAGAAGCCAATGTCTGGATTGTCTTCCCATGGCTCATAAAACTTATTGAGCCTAGCTCCCTATCATGACAACCATTGCACCAAAAGTCCCATCAATGTACCAGGAAGCTATGATGCACAGACACAGATACGTCGACACGACACTGACACGGGGATTCGCCATTTTCCCAAAAATGCCGATACGGCGACACAACTGTATATACACCGACACGCGTGAGGGACGGTGCCTGCTGGAGAGGGAGGAGGGCGCGCGAGGGAGGGGGCCTGCCGGGGAGGGAGGAGGGCGCGCGAGGGAGGGCACGCGAGTGAGGGGCTGCCTGCTGGTCGCCGGAGAGGGAGGAGGCGCGGCGAGCTGGTGGCGTGTGGAGGGCGATGGGGCTGAGGAGGCATACGGGCAACGGGGGTCGGGTGGATTGGGATCGAGAGGAGAGGATGAGGGCTAGGGTTATGCGCACGGGTGGCCCGGCTAGGCCGTGTCGGATATGTGTCCAAGCCGTCGGTTCAGTTAATCTCTGGGGGCAAAAAAACATTGAACCGACGCAGGGGGCGGGGAGGAGGCCGACGTGGAAGGAGGGGGGACTCCATGCGGGCGAGACAGAGGGGTGACAGAAATGATGCAGGGGAGGTGCGAACGGGAGGATGGGTCCAGGTGTTATATCAGTGGCATTTGGTTGGTAAATACTTTCAACCTCATGGGCATTTACGTATCAGGGAGGCCGGATTCTTGTGGGGAGCGACCATTAGGCTGCTCCGAGTTTTGTATAGAGAACCCACTCCGCTCCTACCCTGATTCTGATTCTAAAAAACTTGGAGCTGAGGTGTTTGGTTGGGCTCCTGGAACTCCGGTTAAGAATCCGGGAGTAGAAGTCCTACCAAACAGGCCCCTAATCTCCCAATTAGATAACATTTTTTTTTTGCTCTATCAAGGATAAGTCCATCTGCTGATCTGCAATCAAATTGAAAAGTAGCAGGGGGAGGATCTCCCTTTCTCACACATGTATCTATATAGAGTTTCCTTATTTACGATTAAGCAGGATATTGATATGGCATCCTTCAATAACAACCATAATCCAATTCATTAGAATCGCACTCCATGACCAATCTTGTGGATAACTTTTCTGAGCCTACTAATCAGCAGTTTTTAATAATTTTGAAACTGCCTCAAAACATTGGTGGTCTGAGCATAGAAAATGGTCCTTGCTGGAAACTAATTCCAGAAATAGCCCTTTTTCTCAACGCCAGCACAAATGGTGCTAGTGTAGTGAGATGATAACTTATCTTTGATATCTACCCCTTTTCTCAGCGCCAGCCCTTCTGGCGCTAACATGTTCATCCTCAACGCCATTTGTGCTGGCGTTGAGGAATAGGGGCCATTCCTGGAATTAGTTTCCAACATGGACCATTTTTGGAAATAGAGACAAAAAAGGGACCCAAAATAGGCAAAATATACATAGTTCAGCCTCTTGAGGCCTAGTGTCGCTTTATACATATCATCAAATGAAGCCATGGTGCTAGACTTAATGAAGTTCCATCTTTTCTTGGGAAAGAAAATGGGAATCCCATCTGGCTTGCAGCAGTATGTTGTTTTCATTTCTTTTATAGGAGTATAAACATCTCCAGTAAGAGGTTGAGTTGGAAGTCACTATCAGCTTGAGAAAGCTCAACATGTTCTTGCTGAGAATATTCATAAAAGGAAAATCATTATTTTGTGTTCACCTTAGTCTTAAGTCAGTGCAGTAGTTGGTTTTCCTCTATTCTATGTGTAGGACTGTAGGTACTACAATTCATCAGAGAGCAAGGTTCTTTGACCAAAAACTTACGAGCATCTGCACTGGTCTACTTAGCAAATTGAGTTCTCTCAATTATCTTGTATGATGTTTAGTATTTAGAGTTTTAGACTTTGGATACTACATGTGCAGTTTTATTACTGCTTTTCTATCATGACCTGTGCAAAAGTGAAATTCTTGGTTATGCTTACTGAGTAACGTGTGCACTTATAATTACAGGACATTGTGAACTTTTGTCTGAAGATTTCATTGAACTGTTTATAGAGTGAATACATTTCGATAAATTTGTTGGAAATTAAAGCACATTTTGCGTTGTCTGATTATTTTTTGGCAATTGTCTAGTTTGAGGATTAGATAAGCATAGTGTTACTTCTTGTATTTTAGTACTGCACCCAAGTCTCATGATCAGTTGCATTTGCATAGCCTCATCTAGGTAAGTTCATTAATTTCATTGTTTAAGGACTGTGACATCATGGGGAAATAGAGTGCTGACTTAAGGTTACTCTGTGGAGATCAACACGCTTGTTGCTTGTGCTGTTGTACCCATGTTGAAATTTTGAGGGTCGTTCTTTGCATACAAAATTCGAAATTTGAACATGCGGAAGATGCTCTATACTAATATAATTATTACAAATGATCACTTAATTGCTGACAACATATTTTTCAGAGATGTATGTTATGAATAT
Organism: Ampelocalamus luodianensis; assembly: GCA_036346255.1. Taxonomy (NCBI): domain Eukaryota; kingdom Viridiplantae; phylum Streptophyta; class Magnoliopsida; order Poales; family Poaceae; genus Ampelocalamus; species Ampelocalamus luodianensis. The sequence goes on from CM070633.1 coordinate 48,130,733, forward strand.
TGTGTGTATATTGAAGAGGCCCAATGGGCAATATATATAGGGTGTACAAGGGTACAGATAAGAAAATATAAAAGACTCCCTATTCTATCTCTAACATATCTCTAACACCCCCCGGCAAATGCAAGGCGTATGCAATAGATTGCATTTGGAAAGGGTTGACACTAAAATATGGAAAATCCAAAGTCCGAGTCTTGATAATGTCGTCGTAGCATGCAGCTCTTGAAAAATATGTCGATAAAAGATCTCCTCCCATCCAAGGTCCCGCGATAGCCCATAAAGCACAATGTGTAGGAGCAAAATCGACCGTGGCAACATGACGAAGAAGATGATGACACCGACAAAAAGATAAAATTGTCAAGTCGAATAGGAATAGATAGAAACATGACGACGTAGATCGAAGCCCAAGACGACAGCGACGCAGTGCACAAAAAGCGCAATAAATACGCAGTGCACAAGAAGCGCAATAAAGACGCAGAGAGCACAAGAAGCGCAACAGAGACGCAGTGCAGAAGAAGCGCGGCGCAATGCACAAAAAGTACACCGAAGACGCAGTGCGGAAGAAGCGCAGCGGCCTTAAAAGCGAGGCGACGGATCTGCAGCGGTTCGAAGAAAAGAACAGCGACTGCTGTCATACAAAGAAATTTCTATGCTTTTATGACTGACAAGAAATTTGTGGACTCGTATGGCTTAGACGAACTCAAAAATTGATTGATACGGATTTGGATGGACGCAGCAAAAAAAACGACACAAAAGATACCTAACAATAGAAACTAGCAAGACTAACGGCGAAAAGACTCGATCTCGGTGCTCCACCAATAGCAAAGAAGACACACTAGCATAGATCATGTAGTCTGTTGAGCCATCCCAATAGCCAAGATCGAGCATGTAGTACGGATGGCAAACGACCGATCCATCCCAATAAAAATCCACTGACGAAACAATCCACGGACAAAGGCAAAACAACACCCCAAGTCCCAACTAGTGCTAGCAGCAGCCTACGACGGCGAGCGGCGCTGGGGAAGCGAGCGAGGCGGCGCGCGCGTGGAATGCCTGAGCGGCGGCGTGGGAAAGTGCGGAGCCGACGGCGCGGCGATCCGATCGGGCGTGCTCGGGCGGCCGCGGCGGCTCAATCTGGAGTTGGGCGCTTGAGCGGCCGGGCGGCGCGGCCAAGATGTAGAGGCGGCGGTGGAGCAGCTCGGAATCCATGGGCGCGGATCCGGCGAGATGAAGCCGTCCGGACTTGGCGAGAGATGTCGGCCACGTCGCGCGAACGAGACCACCAGAGAGAGGAGCACGGGCGGCGACGGCTCGGTGAGAGAACACGAGCAGAGCAGAGACAGCGCATCGGGCGATGTCGGAAGCAGCTCGATCTAGAGCGGCGCCGCCGCAACCACGCGCGGTGATCCGGGAGAGGGCCCAAAGGTGGTGCCAGCGGCGGGAGAAGACGCTGGTCCGCTCGGCGGGGCACCCAAAGGCCGCCCCATGTAATGCCCGTTTCCCCTCGAGGTCAACCCCGCGGACCCCCTCCCCTTCCCCTCCGTCAACCTCGCCGGGCCCCCTTCGCGTCGTCCCGTCGCGGCCGTCCTCGCCGTCCTCGCCGACCAGTGCTCTCTCGCACGCCTCCCCGCCGCCATCATCCCCTCCGTGCGCACGCGCACCCCGAAGCCGGCCGCACGCCCGTCCTTCTCCTCGCCCGGACCCCCCCTCCCCCGAGCTCCTCGCGTCGGCTTTAAAACCCGGCGCACTCCCCTTCTTCTCCTCCTCCCCCTTTCACCCCACAGCAAAAGAGAAGAAGAAGGGAACCAGAGGACTTACCTCCTGGTGAGCCTCGTTGTCGCCGTCGTGCCCGCCCTTCTCCGGTTGTCGTCGCGCGCGCCGGGACCTCCTCGTCTCCATCGCGTCGTCGCGCCCGTAGCCGCGCCTCCCCTCCGCCGCCACCGCTACTCCTCGAGCATCGCCGTCGCGCTCTTCCCCGAGCCCGCTCCTCCTTCCCCGCGAGCGCCGGCGCCCGAACCCCCTCACCACGCCGCCGCGCGCCCCGTAACCCTCCCCTCCCGGGCCTCCTTTTGAGGCCGCCGCGGGCGCTGCGCGCAGGCCGCGCCAGCAGCGTGTCTTGCTTTTGACCACGCCGTGGGCTGGGCCGAAAGTGGTTGCGGGCCGGTTCCTTTTTTTTCTTTTTATTTGATTTTCGGTTTCCTTTTTCTATTTTAATTTAAAAGTGAGACTTCAAAAATTAATAACTCCCCCATTTCAACTCCAAAAATTGTAAAATAAATTTCTAAAAATTTCTAAAATCAAGATCTTGCTAATGGCATAGGTCTTGTTCCATTTGGAGTTCATTTGTGTATTCTTGTGTATTTAATTGCTCTCGTTGCTTGTCGTTTATTTTGCCGGTACTTCGCCCGCGTAGATTTCGGAGACGCCGGAGACCTCCACGTCGATCAAGGACAAGACTACCCGGACTCTCTCCCCTACAACCAAGGCGAGTCAATACTTTGATCATATTGAGCCTACATTTTATGCAAATTATATTCTTTTAAAATAGCAAATTGCATGCTTTAATTCTTTAAACAAATGTATGTTAAAGCTTAAGGTAGTTAATTACCCATTTGTTGAATAATTAATTATTATGCCATCCTTGACAACTTGAATCCCTTAACCATTGCCACCCTAGTAACTATATGGTAATACTAGCTATAGGTTGTACTTAAGCGACATGCTAGCCTTGCTTAAGTCTGGGACATTAAAGCTGTCCCAATCATCATCCTTTCAAATATAAAATGATTTGGGCAGCCATTACGGGTAAATGGTGAGATGGTTGAATTGTTGTGTTTTGCTTCTCAAAACCCTAAAATTGCTATTACCATATCGGGTGGATGGAGAGGTGGATGGTATGACAATGGGTGCTAATGTAGCCACGGAATGTCATTTTGTGGATGGGATGTGGATGAACCGCCGGATAACTCCTAAGGACTTAATCTTGTCACGACCTCCCGTGTAAAACAAATGACGACCACAAGTCTGCGACAAACCGCGACTTGGCTTAGTAAATTTATCGAATCCGAAAGTCATCTCACGGTGGATAAATGGCACGCGCAAGCTTGCGGTACATCCGACTTGCGGGGACATCGATACAAGGTGAAGTTGCCAGCGTCGTGCGGTACATCCAGCGTACTGCGGTACAACATCCCTCGCGAATATATGGGCATAACCCCATATGGGTGAGATGATGGAAAGGACGAGGTAGTTGAAAAGTTATTGTGACAACCTCTCAACTACACGACTACGGAATCGTGTAGGGCAACGAGTTAATTGTCTCTTGTGGGTAAAGTGTACAATCTCTGCAGAGTTATAAAGCTGTTTAAGCACCGTGTGCCTCGGTCAAAGGCGGACATGGGAACTTAACTTGAGTTAGTTCTATTTCAAAAATCTTGTGGGTGGTATGAAAATTGTGGCGGGCTCTCCTAGCCCTGAGTTTGGTTTTTCCCTGAGTTTTCAGACTCAGCGCGGTTAATAATTGGAGGTAGCTCCAATCAAAATAAACATCAGGTAGAGTTTCCGAAGGAGGGATTCTCTGCTGATATCAAATATTGCACAATTACTCTCTTTAACTAAAATGAAATTTGTTAAAAATGCTAAGTGCTAGGAATTTGTACTTATGATATTTAAAAGTATTGCTTTCGCAAATAAAAGAACCGAGCCATCCTTGTAAGCCTTGCATGTATATTATTGCATTGTGTATTGGCTCGCGAGCACGGAAGTTGTGCTCATTCTCGCTCTCCCCAAACCCTTCAGATGACGCTGATGAAGGAGACTATGCGTACTACGAGGATCCAGAAGTCGATGGGCAAGGAAACGATGAAGAGTAGTCTAGGATCTGTAGTCTAGGCCTCGACGCAGTCTAAGTTGACTCGTTGGTGCTTGCGTACAACCGATATTATCCGGATCCTTGGATCATATCAGTCGTACACAGGTTGCCCCAGTCGCTTGCCTGTGAAGAGATGAGCTCTACCCTTTTGCTTCCGCTATCGTATTCGGTGTTCTGTATTGTAATCAATTTGGCCTGATCGGCCCCTGTTGTAAAACTCGACCCGACGTGGTCTATGTCACTCTGTTGGTTGTAATAAATTTGGTACTTTAGTTAACGCCATGTATGAATGATTCAGCAATGCCTGTGAGTGCTATCTACTGATCCAGGGAATAGCACATTGTTTTCACAGAGGATTCGGATTAGAAAATCCGGGTCCGACACCCCAGGAGTGAAGAAAGCTCTCCGGGCGTGGCGCGGCGGCAAATGAGGCTAGGAGGCGGCGGTGGAAACAGTAAACCCTAACCTTAACCTTTGCTCTGATACCATGGTATGAATATTGTGTGTATATTGAAGAGGCCCAATGGGCAATATATATAGGGTGTACAAGGGTACAGATAAGAAAATATAAAAGACTCCTTATTCTATCTCTAACATATCTCTAACAGTATTGGGGGTCCTCTGATGGACTTTGATGGGAATGTCATTGGATTGAGCTTCTATGACAAGAAAGGAACTCCTTTCCTCCCAAGTTTCATTGTGTTGAAGTGTTTGCAGCACTTCAAAAATTTCGGGTATGTGTTCAGTTCTGTTTTTGTTGTATTTCAATCAGTTTTTAAACCATAGGAGTTGTGACAAAAGAGTTAAAGACCCAAAATAGAAAACAAATCGTTACTATATAATCAAAATACATTATTTGGTAGGTTTTTATAATTTTCTGTAATATTTAAGCAAACAAGAGAACAATTCTTATGTGACAAGTTTCAACTTTCAAGGCTAATGTTCCTGGTGCTTATATAGAGATCCTTTCAAGGGACGAGTGACTATATAATTGTATTTTTTTCATATTAAGAAAACAAAAGTTATGCTTACATAACCAAATAGAGTAATTTAAATTTGAAAATGGTGTATTTATTTGTACACAATGGAGATATATTTTTAATATTGAACACAGAACTGACAAAAAGCAAGTTACGGATGCTAATCATGGAAAACTAAAATGCAAGTATACGATTTGAGATTAAAACTTTTAAATGGATGGATGACATCGGCAAGAACTTGATTTACACACAGACATACACTCGTACGTGCGCAACACACACATACTGTACTAGCGAGTGCTCAGAATAAAACTGGCGCAAAATTATACTTAAACGTTTCAATCCTATAACTTCTAAGTTAAAAATGAACTGATCGTAAATCTCACGAAAACCAAAGAATGGTACTATAATCGAAATTCTAAAGCACATGACTCAAGTTTATATATATAACATAGCAGGTTCGACTCTTTGCTTTTTAAACACCATAGATTCCAATTCTGTTATATAGGACTCATTAATGGTTCAACATGATCAGCATATCTTAGATTGTGCTACCAACAATGCACACAGTAGCAAAAAGGTGAATGTGCACTGTACAGTAATCGTTATGATATTATACATACAACTCCTGAACTCCACTCCTCCGTTCATACTTCATAGACAAAAGTTAGTACATGTGTTATCTAGGCATACATCGTATAACCTGCTTCTATCTTTTATAGTGTACCACTGTACCTCATTATATATATATATGTAGAAGAGACCCTTGTGATATGTCCAAGTGACAAAGAAATGAAAGAATTATATCATAATTATTTCCTTTACTCACCAAACTGCCGCACCTTTCTTCTTTCTATTGCTTTTAATCATTTTTTTTCAGTTTACTTATCTATCTAAACTACTGCAAAACTTTATGCATCGTTCCCTTGAGCCCTTTTCAATTGTTGCCATCTCCAAGTTGGGGATTTTCTGGTTTACAATCCATTCTTATTAAATGGAATTTATACAGATATGTGTTACCATAGGAGCCTTTATTTTGTTTGGGGGTGGTGCGGGATGCAATGGTTATAAATGCATTACTTCAATGATAGAACATTCTTCCATAGTTCCATATATTATCTGTCCCTTGCATATGGGGGCTAGCCCATGCGATCTCATATTAATTTGGGTTCTTGCTGTTATTATGAACCTGTGGACCAATTATCTCTAGACCCTGAACTTTTTTAATTTGATTCGTCAAAGGAATTTATTTTCCCCTTCAGTTGTCCCTGTGGACTAATTTATCTGTAGAACCTACCAATTTTGACATCCTTCACATGATATGCTAAATTTGAGTGTGGAAAATGTCAATAGATCATTGTAATGTGTAGTATCTTTGATATGCTTCTTGAATGTACCTGTATTGCACCTGTTCTTTTGGCTATATCGTCTTGCACCTTGCAATGTTAGGGGAAATGTAGTTAGTACCTTTAGCTGTAGAATTGACAAGTGTGGTTTGTTGAGGTTTCACTTTTGTTTTTTTTAGCAATGATAAATAAAATGATCCATTTGATGATGCAGGAAGGTCATACGACCATTGCATGGTCTGCGAGCAAAAACTATTCATGAAACACAGCTTACTGTACTTGAAGAGAAGATACGGTATGGATTGTCGGGGGTCTGCGGTGTGATTGTGGAGAAGGTACACGTCATTTATCTGCTGCGTACTCGCATTTCAATCTTTCTTCATTGCTTTAATGTCAGTGCATGGAATTAGGAACTTCATAGTCCAAACCTTTGTCTTTTGATCTGATGAACAAACTACATTTTATTTTGGTTATATGGTCCGCTTTTCAAATGGATTGCTTTCCTATCACTTTTTTTGGGTGCACCTAATAGGTATATTGCAATTGTAGGTAGAAGAAGGCTCTTCCGCAGAGCGTTGTAAGATAGAGGTAGGGGATATCATCACCCATGCTGATGGCCTGCCTTTTTCCAGCGCTGCAGAGGTATGTGTCTTTTGAAACTACCGATCATTTTGAGCATGAACTTAATGGATAATTAAAGCTCATATCCAAGATTCCAAAAACCAATTCCTGTCAGAAACCAGAAACAACTATGCACTTTGAAAAATCAAATTCATGTACAAGCAGCTGTCACTGGTTACCATTGGGAACTGGTAATTCAAAATTAATTTAAGATCTGGCGGTTGGTGCAGAGCTTGAACTAAAGTCTAGAGAGGGCCAAATTGCCAATATAATGTAACATGTACCTAGAGATCTTTACAAGAGGCCAATTTAGCATTTCACTAGAAACCAAGCGGTAAAATCTTGGTGTTTCTTAAGAAGTTATCAAGGAAAGAGCCCTGTTTGGCCCTAAGGAAGCTCCACCATTGCTGGCAGTTTTCTAAATTTTGGTATCCACTGGAATCTCCAGTAACTGCTGGTAACCAGGTGGGAATTTAAACCTTGGTCTGAAGGCACTTTGTGAATGACATCTATCTGTTTTATAGTTGGGTGGCATACTGCTGGATTGGTGTGGTAAACATATGCTAGACAGGCAGAAGATGAACCTAACGGAGGACCCCAACCAGATGGCAACAGAGTTAACCCTCAAGGTTTGGTCTAAATAAGCGTGTTAGGTTTTTATTATGACTCAGCTGCGTTCTAATTGCAGTTTCTTGCCTTGCTCGTTTACCCAATCCAGTTTGGTGTGACAAAAGCAACAGGAGGCAAATGTGAAACAGAAACAAGGACGATCAACATCGACAAGTATACCCCTAATGGAATTAACAGGTAATTTAGTATAAACGGGAAAGCGTGTAAATTGTCTGAGCAACGATGTAATTACTTTTAATTTTTTTCCCCCTCAGATGGCCGCTTCCCAAGCCAATTATTGTTCGGAATTACATTGGTGACCGTCTTTTCTCCGAAGAATGGTTCACGGCAGAAGGTTAAGAGATGCTTTGTTGTATTTATTCTCTGTTTTTTTTTTTGTTTTCATGGTGGAATTCCTTTAATAGTGTGAATTGTTGACTAATCGGTCACCGTCTGAATTGATGCTTACCATTAATGATGTTTGGATGTTGGAAGTGATTTGCATTGTAGTCCCTCCAGTCACAAATACATGTCCTTTTAGAAATTGGCACGGTCCTTAAAACACAACTTTGACTACTAATTTCTATTGTTATACAGTTATAACACCTAATAAAATTACAATATTATAAAAAATACTTTTTCCTATATATCAAATCTAAATATTTAAAAAGATATCGACAGCCAACATTTTGAAAGTTTGATTGTACGAATCCCAAAACAACATGTATTTGTGATTGGAGGGAGTGTAGAATAACCGGATTTGAGCTATTCCCTTGCATGGTTGAATTGGTTGAAATTAGTAAATTTGGTATGCTGACTTGGCTGTCGGGAGGAGCTATTGGTTAAGTGGTATGCTAATTTCAATTCCAAGTATAGCAGACACTTTTGGGTGAAAGGAGCTTTTCTCCGCCTTCACAACCTCTTTCCTCCCACTAGTTTCTTTTTTCATCTGACGAACTTCGTTGGTAAGTGTTCAGTGTTCATTACAATCCTTGTGGACACAGGGCGAGATTAAAGGCGGGATAACTGAAGCCGAGTTACGGAGAGTTTTTCTCCACTCGCAGCATTCGGGACGACAGGGCCATCAACTGACCTGTCTCCTTCCTGGCTCCGTAGCTTCGTGCTGACTCGGTAATGCTGTGTTGGGAGGCTCCGCGACGCTGGCACATGAATCCACGCCCATTCCTCCACCATGCATCTCACTGATCTGCTGTCCTTGTTACACGCTACTGATGACGCTTGCAAGGACTCGCCGCGGCGAATTGTGCGTTCGCCAGATCTCACAGCTTCGCTGCTGGCTGAAGAGGACTCCAGAGGTATTTCGCCCTGCTCAGGGAGCCACTGGGGCCAAACCGCGTCCAAGCCATTACGGCACCAACTTGCTGCTTGTTAGTAGTTTCTATGGCCATATTGGTGTTGGACTGCAATGCATCATCCATCTCAATTTCTCAGTGTCGAGACGAGAGGCTCCCGTTTTGACCTTCTGGAGTCTGGACAAAGCAAATATATACCATCATTGAGAAACCTTCAAACCGTTTTGAAACCATCACGCAAATACCACCAGAGAAGGCGCCTGCCTTGGCTAGACGGTTTCACTCACCGGGCTATTTACAAGCTACAAGAGAAATGATGTTTTAAGGACACTTTCTTGGCGACGCATCGGTGAAGCGTCACCAAGATTTTCTTCGGTTGTTGTTCCGTGACCCTTCACGTGACTCTTTTTTAGTGTCATATTACTACTCTTCGTGACACTTTGGAATGACTCTTTAGAAAGGGATAAAGAAAGTTGGTGACACCTAAAAGTATTTCTTAACACAAAATAAAGTGTCTAGGAGTCCACTGTGTCGTGCTTAAGCTTTGCTGCCAACAACCAAATCTGATATACTACGTGCCATTGACAAGCTCTATCATGGGAAGAGTAAAAAACACGATCGGCTTTCAGCGATCCTCCTCAAGATCGACATCACCCAAGACATTCGACACATTGTGCTGGGAATTCCTGCTTGAATGATGTACTAACACGACTGGGTTTCACATGCGTTGGAGGGATTGGCCGATTGGATCAATGGTTCTTGCGGTGAGCCGTTGAAATTTGCAACTTGATCATACCCGCAATGGATGCGCTTCAAGCAATGGTGGCCTGCCCGGGAACCTCTAATTTGCGGTTGATCGCACCAATCCTACCTCACACGCGCACTATGGTGTCGGCACGTGGCAACTCCTGAATTTGAGCAGAGCACTGAGTTTTTTTTTCCTAAGTGGCATTGTTGGCGGTGTTAATAGCAAAAGTGGCTATCAGCGTATCGTAATGCCAAAAATGGTACTACGGATGTACCGGCGGCTAACACATGTCCAAAGCCGTGCCTCTCGCACCCGGATTTTATCTCCATCGCACATTTGGCGTCCGGATTCGCCTCCTCCCGCCACGTGGCCTATACCATGCGTCTAGCACCCGGACAAGCCTTGTCCGTGTGACCAGCGCACGACGCCGGCTCCGCCGACCCCCCTGCCATGGACGAGCGCCACGTGGGCGCATCCGCTGCCCCTAGCCCCGACAAGCCATGTCCGACCGATGGCAAATGGTTGGAATTAGTATGATGTAATCATGTGAGTAATGTTAAGAAACCGGGCCCAGACCGGCAGTCCTGGCCCAAGGTGGGCTCCTTATCTATCAGTAGCCTATATAAAGGAGGGGGACCCTAACCATTGTACTATAGTTTTACAGAAGAGCAATAAAGAGAAGCCAGAAGTCCCCTCATATCTCTGTGTTCAATCTACTATTCTGTTCTTGTGTTCTTCCATTGTTCTTACGATTCTGAGTTTGTCTACAAGGTAATCGCTCGGACTGGACTCGCCAGCGACAGTTCCTCAATACGTTATCAGCACGATCGACTCTCCTCGGATCGAAAGGTAACCGTCGTAGCACGACACTCGTAGATCGAATCGTTTTTCTAGACCGCTTTCAATTATGCAATTGTTACTTTCTAGATTATTTTTTCATACGGTGCAAATTCGCTCTAATCTATCGTAAGCAGATTTGAAGTCGCCAGCACAATGCCGATCGGTAGATTGCATGAAAGAGTAGATAATGATTGCACTGTAGATTACAAATCCGTTCTAATCTACCGCGAGCTGACTTGAAGTCACCGGCCAAGTCTATCAGTGGATTGCATGAATAGTAATCACGCATGAACAATAATCATCGCACGAATAGTAACGGAAAAAATGGTCGGCGGCCTCGTACGGCCGCGCCGCCGCCGACTTGCCATTGGCCTGCTCTGCCGCCGCACGGGTCCTCCACGGCCTGGAGCCACCGCCGACCTGGAACCACAGCACCGCCGGCCGGTGTTGCCCCGCACGAGCTCCCCTCCACACCGTCGCTCGAAGCCGGTGCCGCCCACGCATGCAGACGGCCGTCGATCGCCCAAAGAACCAAAGAAAAAACAGAGCAGGTGTGGCGCCGTTGCCACACCACACGGCCTCCCGCAAGTGCCGCCCTCCACCGGCCCCGCACAACCAGCCGCCACCACGCACGACAACCCGCATGCGCCGCGCCGACCGTCTTGGCGGAGTCGCCCGCGCCATCTGCATCGGCCGCCTCGCATGGCCGTGCCGCCGGCCCTGCATGGCCACCGTGCGCATGGGAGCTCCGAGCCGCCGACCGCCCATCCACCGCCTCCGCTCGGGTGCCGCCGCCGCCGTTGCCGCCTCCCTACCACTGCCCGCATTGCCACCCGTGAGAGCCCGCCGCTCCCGCAAGCGCCGTTGGCTGCCGCCTCCATATAAGGCGCCTCCACAAAAGCCGCCACCGTGCCCACGTGCTTGTAGCGGGCCGCTGGCCTCCCGCACCTAAGCGCCCACATCCGCCGCCTTTGCATCCGCAGCTGCCACCGGCCTCCCACGCCTAAGCGCCTGCAGCCGCCGCCGCCATCTGTGGAGGCGCTAGGGTTGGAAACCCTAGCGCAGCTCCTCTTCATGCTGCGCTCGAGCAGGCCATGGGCCGAATGAATAAGGCCCAAAACCGAAAAGGGGTGGTTTGGCCGTTTTGGGGCCGCCGGCCATGAGAATTCGGGAAAAGAAAAGAAAAATAGGGGAGAAAATCGAAAATCCTGAAAAATTACAAATAAATCCTCGAAGTTCGAAAAATTACAAGGAAATATTTCAGGAAAGAAATTCTTGTAGAATAACCCCTCAGAAATAAAAAAAATTGCGTGAAAATTTCTCAGAATTGAAATTTAGCAGTTTAGTCCCCTGGAAATTGCAGAATTCAATGAAAATTCATATTCCACTAGAAAAGGACGTTGGGAATTCGAATTTTGAATCTTTTTGAAGTTTTGAAGCTTCTTTAACTTTGTTATTATTATTTCTATGCAATTTATGTATTATATTTACTATTTTGATTATCTACGATTGTTTATATTACTTTTAATCACTGAAAATAGCAGTAAATCATAAAAATGTATAAAAAATACGAGATCACGAACTGAGAGTTCGAAGAAGATTATAAGAATTTTACAACTATTTTATGTAGATTACCAACAGTAATCTTATGAACTCTTTGCATGAATATGAAGATGACTGACATCACAAACCAGAAGTTCAAAGAACTAACCCACTATGGCCAGAACTTGTACAGAATTTGTACCAGTCTTCAACTCTGTGATAAGGTAATCACGGATGAGCAAAAGATTGAGAAGAATATCTCTACCTTTCACCCGAATGCGGTGTAATCCGCATGCAACTATCGTCAAGACGGCTACCGAATTGATTATCATCATGCAAATTGCGGAAGCTCAAGATGATGTTCTAGGGAAGAACTACATCTCACAGCCACCTAGTAGCAATGTTGGTCATGAAGCTACTACTAGCAACTACAAGGTGATGAAGCCTCTCACGAAGGAGAGGAGCAAGAAGGGTAAGGTCGTGGGTCGCACGTTATTGATGTTTTCCAGTCTAAGAAGAAGGGCAAACGACAGCATGAGGCACACCTCACCATTGCACGCACAGAGAGTCTACAGCCATTAGTTGCACTAATGGATGCGGACAGCCCAGTAGCAGCCCCCATCATCCCTCCTTTGGATATCGCAGCGGCTACAGCCGTAGTTGCCCAAGAGGAGAAGATCGCCATGGAGCAGATTGAGACAGAAGTTTCTGAATACTTCGACGATTAGATCTAGTGCACGCATTGCACTTAGATCTTTTATAGTAACTTATAGTTTGTAATTGAAGCAGAACATTGAATTATTTTATTCTTTGAATAATGGTTGTAAGCTCTAGGAGAGCAAAACATTAAATTCTTATAATGAGTCCTATAAGGCTTATTTTTCCATATTTATAATAGCAAATTATGCTCTTATATCTGAAGCATTTTATTTATGTGTTCCTTGCTTTTTGCTACATATTAATAAAGTATATTATATTAGAACATATGTGGTGCCCTATAGAGGAAGTGTGCTTAGCTAATAGCGACACAACGAATACTATCCTGAGAGAAATAAAATTTTCTCAGTCGATAAGTAAGAATGCTGGTAGTTTTACGACAATCGTAGGCAATGGTACTTGTATAATAGGCTTAGGAAGAGCCACAATTATACTCCTAATATGCACAACTTTGGTCATTGAAGAAGCCTTATTGTACCCAGAATCGACTAGAACTCTCAAGGATATTCGCGCTAACGGTTTTCATGTAGAAACTGAAGAAGAGTGTGGTAAGGAATACCTACTCATTACAAAGTGTGAAGAAAGTGAAAAATAGTATTAGAACGACTTCCTTCATATGAAACTGGGCTATACTACACTAATATTAAGGCACCTGCAACCTATACTATCTTGAAATCCATATTTAGAAGCTCTGAACTTTTCTATTTCTGGCATGATAGATTATGTCGCCTAGGTCTTAGGATGATGAGAAATATAATTAACAATTCACAGGGACATAATATCGACGTAAAAAATTTCTCGAATTAGGAAGATTTTGTGTGCCCTGCATGTACCACCGAAAAATTAATTACTAGACATTTTGCTCTAAAAGCAAAGCATAAAGTCTCTGCATTCCTGAACCATATTCAAGGAGACTTTTGCGGTCCTATACAGCCCCTGTCAAGGTCATTTAGGTATTTTATGGTGCTCATCGATGCTTCCCCGAAATGGTCACACGTATGTTTATTGTTTATGAGAAACCACGCTTTTGCAAAACTAAATATTGCAGATAATTAAAATTAAAAATAATTTCCCTGACCATCATGTGAGGTCCACCAAAATGGACAATGTCAAAGAATTTACTTCGAATGCATTTGATGATTATTGCATGAAAATGGGAATTAACGATGAACATTTCGTACCGCATGTCCACACCTAGAATGGACTAGCAGAGGCATTAATTAAAAGGATTGAATTTATTGCCCGACCACCTTTGAAGAATTGTAATTTACTAACTACATATTGAGGACACGTCGTCCTGCACGCAGCAACTCTTATCAAATTTTAGACTGTTGGTATATAACATCCATTCACTTATGCAACTAGCACAAGGGTCAACACAAAAATTTCTCATCTTCGCAGATTTGGTTGCAAGGTTTTTGTACCTATACCACCACCGCAGCAAACTACAATAGGCTCTCTTCGAAAGTTTGGGATATACGTTAGTTATGAGATAGCATCCATAATCAGGTGTTTGGACCCTATGACCGGAGGTTTGCATAACGCCCGATTCGCTGATAGTATATTATATGAGGTTAGTTTCCCGTCATTAAGGGGAGGAAATCAACCCCTTGATGAAAATATCGGGAAATAACGCTGCATGCCACGGAAAGTCCAGAAGACAATTGAAGTCTAGAAGATAATTGAAGTCCAGAAGATAATTGAAGACGATGCACATGACCCGCTGTCGGGACCCAAAATTACGATTCCGGAACCCTCTGTGTATACTGCACTAGTCCAGGATCACGCTAGTGCACACAGTGTTAACATAGGTAAATATCGATCCACACAAGCGATAAATAAAGTAAACGACTAGTTTGAATAACAAATAAGGGTTTTGATCTTATGGTCGAGTTTACACTTATTAAGCCACGCAGGCTATGAGAGAATAAAGCGGCGTGAGCGGAAATAACTCCAGCGTAGATCCCACCAATTCACCACGAACCGACATGAGATCCGGACCTTAACGATCAACAACCTTGGCGAACTCCTCCTCAGCGGCGTAGACTCCTCCTCTTACGTAGGTTTGGGCGCAAGTTTTACAACAAGCGTGAGTACACAACCGTACTCGCAAATCATACCACAGAATGCAATTTAGAGATGCAGGCTTATTCCAAAGAAAAGTCTTCTGTGATTCTTTTGCATAAAAGCAACATTTGCAATTGAATACAATAATAGATTGAAATGCAGTTCAAAACAAATAGACAGTATTAATTTAACAGTTGTTTCCACAAAGACACAAAGCTAAGCAGTTATTTCACATAGCCATATGATTGAGTCACACTCCCATCCCAACATTTTATGAAAACTACCCCTCGTGTGAAATCCCGAGCATGTCCATGACCATGGGCGCGGCTATTCGAATAGATTGATTTAACACTCTGCAGAGGTTGTACACTTTACCCACAAGATACAACTAGTGTAGCAAGCACTAATCATAACAAAGCGGTTGAAACTTCATCTCAACATTGACACTCCCGATGTGCTTACAAACCGCTATGCCAACCCAAGCGAAGTGCTTTGGCATAACACACACCAGACGGGAGCGGCGAACCGTCCCGCGATGCAACCACCAAGTAGTCACACCTCCACCTGTCACCTGCCTAACCTATCCACCGAACATCAATCTGAGAATCCATAACACTAAGTTAGGCCCGTCCCATACGGGCATATGGTCGTACAGTAAGACTCAGTTCAATGGCGCACAAAGTTAAGTCCTTAATTGACCAAGGCAAGACTTCCATATTCTAACTAGATCAGAAAGATTATCATTCCCATCACAAAGTCCACCATATCACACAGCTTCCACCACTTGCCTCAGTCTAAATCCTTTACCACCCAGTTGGTTTTAGTGCAACACATGCCATCATGAAGTAATAACACATAGCACATAGTTTTACACAAAGTTCCATACTCACTTAGTCATATTTAATAATGGCAACTTTCGTGAGATGTGATACTCGTAGCATGGCTAAGCAATTGTACTCGCATATAACCAACCCACGTTGGTGCTATAATAATACCAACTAATAAACCAATCTAGGTGACAAGGAATTATGACATACAAGGCCAAGGTGTGATAACAAATTGGATAATAACTATGCCCAAAGCATTTAAATAAATAATTAAAGTAGAATGCAATAATTTAACACAAAGTAATTTGAAAGCTGGGTTCAAGATGATCAAAGGTATGACTTGCCTTGGAAAAGGTCTATGTACTGGTCTTGATCTTGGGGTGCTCCTTCTTCAACGAAATTCCCCGACGAATCGGCGTCTACTCGCAAACGAGGCAAAAATAAACAAAACAAATAAATAACAGAGGCAAAACAAGCTCCAAAAATTAAATAAAAATCTCAGATAAATAGAGCTTGAATTTAGATAAATTTAGAAATTTGAATGGGCTCAATCGGAGTTATGATGCAAAAGTTATGCGCTCTGAAAGTTTTAAATCTAAAAGAAACCATAATTTGGATTTTCTGGAATTTCCGAATTATTTCTCTAAAGAAAAATCGGATTATTGTGCAATGATGATGTCAGCAACGAATTTCGGAAATTAAAAGAAATAACAGAAAATTCTGACATGTGGGACCGACATGTCAGAGGCATGGCTCACGGTAGACTAGGTCTACCGAGCCTCGGGTTTTGGGGCGGGGTGGACTGCCACGCGGCGCACACGTGGCTCGGCGAGGATCTTGACGGCGCCACGGGGCGACGCGCGCGCGCTGCACGGATGAGGTGGACGCTGACGCGGACTGCCACGTCAGACCGACGGCAACAACGGCTCGGGAACCAAAGGCAGCGGCGGCAGCGGCTCCTCGCCGGCGGTGAGTGGTACGGCGTGTAGCTCGCTATTGCGAACCTTTGGGTGCAACTCGGGTGATCAGGGCGGCGGAGGTGGCGGCGGAGGTCGAAGCGGCGGAGAGGCTTCGGTCTTGACGGGATCGGGCCTCTGATGATGCTCGGCGGAACCAAGGCGACCACGAGGTAGCCCTTGTTCTTGCGATGTCGATGAAGCAAACCTCGAGGTCCGGCGGCGGTTGCGTAGAAAAGCTCGTCGGAGAAGGCGGCGGCGCAAAGCGATCTTGAGCTCTGCGGCGGCTAGGGTTCGTGCGAGGCGGCGGCTAGGGTTGAGGCGCGACGGCGAGGGCTCCTCTCCCTTTATACCGGAGACAGGAGAGTCGAGGCACGAGCGCCCAAAAGCGGCATGCGGCGGCGGAGATCGTATCCCTAACGGACTCGAGGCGAAGCCTGAAGATTCGGGGCCACACGTCGGCGACGCCGGCTCGGGCGCGGCGCGTGCGAAACGGCGCGGCTGCGAAACGGACTCAAGATCTGACCGTCCATCTAAGATCGAACGGTCCACAATCAAGGGGACGATCGTAAGCTCCGGTTATAACGCGCGCATCCAGCCGTTCAACCTTGATCAAACGGCGGAGGGTGAGCGGGGCATTCGGAGAGAGAGAGAGAAAAAGACAGAGAGGCTGATAGGTGGGGTCCACATCGGCGGATGGAGGCAGGCTTGTGTATGGCGAAATGGTAGCAGCGTGGGAGTTGGGCGTGCGAACGAGGATTGGGCCGAGGCTTTAGGAATAGGGATGGGTTTAAGCCCAAGGGATTATCTGAGATTATTAATAGGTTTTCTATTTTAGAAAATACCAGAAATTCAAATAAGCAATAGAAAATAGCAAATGAACTCAGAAAAAATCTAGAAAAATCTAGAAAATATATCTGAGCACATAGAACCCAAATAAAATAGTTTTGACTATTGTTCATGTTGGGATTATTCACATTAAATATTTTTTTATTGTAAAGTCCAATGTTAAGCTTTTGAATTTGAATTCAAATAAATCCAAATGGTGACTTTTTCTCTACTAACTATTTAAAAGATTTTTAAACTCAGAAAATTGGGATGTTCACCAGCGCACTAGTGAAGCAAATAATTAAAGTCCAGAAGATAATTGAAGTTCATAAGATAATTGAAATCTGGAAGATAATTGATTTGCAAGTATTAGCGAATCAATTGCATCGCTCGTTGAATGTAAGAAAAGATTACATTAGGAAGATTAGAAGAAGACAATAGAAACTGAGTTATTCTCTCTGAATAAAAGAGAGTTGTTTGGGTCTGTAACCTGCACGCCTCCCTATGTGCACCCCGTAGGACATAAGTGGGTATCTATTCGAAAGAGAAATAGAAAGAAGCAAGACTCGTTGCACAAGGTTTCACTCAATGTCCAAGAGGTGATTATGAAGAAACATATTCCCCGGTCATGGGCGGAACTCTCTTTAGATATTTAATCTCAATGGAAATAAACTTGAATTTAGAAATGAAATTGATGGATGAGGTAACTACATACTTTTATGAAAATTTAGATTCAGACATTTATATGAAGATACCTGAATGTATCCCTGTCGTGAATCAAGACAGAGCAAATAGAAATCTGTACAGTGTGAAACTCAGAAAGTCATTGTACGAACTCAAACAATCAGGCAGGATGTGGTATAATCGCTTGAAGCGACTTTCTATGCAAGAAAGGTTGCACAAACAATAAGAATAATCCCCGTGTATTTACACGACGATCTGAATATCATCAGAACCCTGAAGGATATTAAGAAAGCAAGCTCTTATCTGGAGTCAGAGTTCGAAATAAAAGATTTGGGTAAAACCAAATATTTCCTAGGCTTGTAACTTGAGCATGCCCCTGAAGGGATATTAATGCATCAGTCAACCTACACTCAGAAGGTGTTAGAAAGGTTCGACTTTGAAAAGGCATACCCTTCGAAAGTGTCGATGGTCGGGAGATTCTTGCTGCAAGACAAGGCCTCGTACAAACCTAGAGAAGAGGGGGAGGAAGTCCTGGGATCGGAATTTCCATACTTAAGTGCAATAGGAGCACTCGTGTAGTTAGCAAACTGTACTAGATCGGGTATTGCATTTGCCGTAAACCTACTAGCAAGGTATAACACAGAACCTACCAAAGGCATTAGTAGGGAATGAAAGACATCTTCCGATACCTCTAAGAAAGTCAAGAACTCGGTCTGTTCTACAAAAAGAACCAAGACTTAAATATGACTACCTATGCAGATGTCGGGTACCTGTCGGACCCACATATAGCCAAGTCACAAATAGGCTATGTATTCCTATGTGGTGGAACTGCAATTCCATAGAATTCGTCTAAGCAATATCTTGTATCGACTTCGACGAACCACTTGGAAATAATAGCATTGTGCGAGGCCTCACAGGAATGTGCTTGGCTTCGGCAAATGATTCACCACATCTAGTAGTCGTGTGGATTGAATACCGCGCAAACCCCCATTATTATATGAAGATAATACAGCTTGTGTTGCACAAGTGCAGATGGGTTATGTGAAGAATCCTCTCACAAAGCATATCAACCCCAAGTTCTTCTTTGCTCATGAATTGCAAAAGACGGATGAAATTAAAGTATTGCATACTAAGTCATGTGAAAATCTTACAGATTTAGTCACTAAGTCACTTCCAGCATCTAGCTTTGAAAGGTGCATACATGGAACTGGAATGACGAGACTTAGAGAAGTGCGGAATTCAGGGGAGAATCTTCACGAACTCATTATTAAAGCTTGATCACAAAGATCGAGTACCCAAAGAGTAAATCCTAGAGATTAAATGAAATTGGGTGGATTGTACTCTTTCTCCCTTGACGAGTTTTACCAAAGTTTCTCGGCTAAGATTTTTAATGAGGCAATTCGTGCAGCACAGCAGAACGTGTTTCATGTACTCTTTCTTCAAATTTTTTCTACTGGGTTTTTATGAAGTTTTGATGAGACATGAACATGACAGATAAGTGCCCAAGAGGGGGGTGTTAAGAAACCGGGCTCAGGCCGGCAATTCTGGCCTAAGGTGGGCTCCTCATCCATCAGTAGCCTATATGAAGGAGGGAGGACCCCAACCATTGTACTACAGTTTTATAGAAGAGCAATAAAGAGAAGCAAGAAGTCCCCTCATATCTCTGTGTTCAATCTACTATTCTGTTCTTGTGTTCTTACATTGTTCTTATGATTCTGAGTTTGTCTACGAGGTAATCGTTCGGACTAGACTCGCCAGCGACAGTTCCTCAACAAGTAACACTCCTATAGGCGTTGCGTGGATAACCGAAGATTTGTGGGGATGCCGGGATTTGTGGCGCTAAAGATGGCAACGACAATTAATGTCAAACTAATTAATCACAAGAATATAGTCCCTAGTATTGGAGTCTGGAGTAGATGGATAGAGTGACAGATAGATAGCTGCCTTAGGTTAGGTAGGGGCAACACGGATGCATACAATGCAACAAGATAGAGTAGCTAGGTTAGGTGCCTCTTAGGCTAGGCCAGGTGGTTGTCCTCTCCGAGGAGGGCGATGAGGCCAATGAGAAGCATGGAGAGGGGCGGCACGCAGAGTAGGGCGTAGTGGGCGTTAAGCATGACCTAGTTGGAGTGATCGAGGCAGCGCCTGGTTGCGACAATGACGATAGCAGAGATGGCCGCGACGAAGTGCCAAGCGGTGAGGATGCTCAGCAGGTGCACGAGGGAGGCGAAGGCCTGGCTCACGCAGGGCGTCGCCGCCATCTTCAGCGCCATCTGAGCCAGCGTTGCCGCCAGCGCCTGCGTCATGCCGGACAACACCAGCAGCGTTGCCGTGGTGCGCAGGCTCCTCGCCTCTGCATCCGTCACCGCGGCACACGGCCCCTGCCCCTGCACACAATGTGTGATACGTATCCATCATCACTCGTGTACTACTGATTGAATTAATATTGTTATTTTGATCAATCAATCAATCAACGTACTCGCATGCAGCAGCTTAATTTGCGACGCAGAACGTACACATCAAGCAGACAAGCAATGCAGCGCTAGTGCAAAAGAAATAACAAATTTCATATCACCGGCCGGTTTCAGATCGCTTTTACTGGAGCCCGCGGCATGGTGCACCAAGCTTGCAGCACCACCAGAAATGACGACTAAATGCTAGCTACTTCAAATTGAAGTGCACGAACAAGCTAAGAAATTAGGACTAGTCATGTGCAGGCTAAACAACTGCACTAGCAGTGCATGATTCATGCATTTCGTGATGTGATCGATCGATGTGCAGTATTATATTAATTGACGGAAACAAAAGAGGCAAGCTAGCTAATTCGTGATGCTGCTCGGACACGGCTTGTCCGGGCTAAGGGATAGTGGACGCGTTGTCCAGGCTAGGGGCAACGGACGCGCCTACATGGCGCTCGTCCGTGGTAGGGGGGCCGGCGGAGCCAGCGCGGTGCGCTGGGCGTTCAGACAAGCGCCAAACGTAAGGTATAGCCCACGTGGCGGGAGGAGGCGAGTTCGGGTGTCAGATGTGCAATGGAGATGAAATCCGGATGCAGGAGGCACGGTTTAGGTCACGTGTTTGTCGTCGGCACGTCCGTTGTACCATTTTTGACATTACAGCGTGCCGACGGCCATTTTTGTTATTAACGTTGTCAATAGTGACATTTAGAACAAAAAAAACTCCGAACATCCCTCCTCTTAAGCCATGCCCCACGGCTGCCGCCCATCTTCCATGTTTCCTCCTCTCTCCACTCCACCCCCCGCCCCCTCAAAAATTCAAAAACTTTCAAATCAGAAGCTTTCAAACCGAAAAACTTTCAAAAGTTAGAAACTTTCAAATTGAGAAATTTCAACTCAAATTCAAGAGATTCAACTCGATTCAGGGGAATTTCAACTCGGTTTCAATAAAAAATGTCCACAGATGGCATTTTCCAGTCCCTGGGAAAATTTCAGGATCAGACTGACCGATCGTTGGTCAGCGGTCAGACCAGTCTGAGGGAGTTCATGCACCGAGAAGGCGGTAAACTTTGTCAAATTGGCCAAAGTTATGGGTGTCAATGCGTAGGTGATGCACGATTCATGTTTTGGCTAACGTGGGTCAAGTTGCGAGGAACTTGTGTCCGGAATCGATTTCTTAGTCTATTGTTGTGCAGGTGGCTTGGAGTCAACTACGATCAATGACGAGGATGATCGAGACTAGGCTAGGAGAGCTGAGGTTCAGAACGATCGAAGATGTTGAGTGAAGTGGTTAGACTCAAGCATGACGCAATATGGATAAGAATGACCGAACAGGAAGTTCGGTGTAACGGGTTGCATCAAATGGCTCGAGATCGGTGCAAGTGTCTCATTCTACATTTCCTTTTCTCGAATCCGGAGTAGACATGAATACCCTCAGCTATGAATACATAATCAGATTTTACACACAAATACATAGATCGTATACTAAGAATAGCAGACATACAATACTAGCTAGTCTAAGCTACACGTCTAATAACAAGTTGTAGGTAATATCCGATATGATTAGGAATTCAATTTGGTCTTTTTTTTCTTTTGGGTAGTCATGTGGCTAGATTTATTTGTAGCTCTTGAACAGAACACAATTCCGATGAGATCCATGTCTAACGACAATCACCTACACTTAACACAAATGTCCACTCAAATTAGATAGGATTTAAACCTTCTTTTGTAAACTTTTAAACCATTGGCAATTTGCGATACGTCTGCACCATTGAATTCTTGGTGATGGACTGATGGACTCTACAAGGCAAAGTTTTTTTCTTGGATATCTGAATCTAGGCGGATATCAAAATTCCTATTTGAACCCAACCCGACTTGGATGCGCCATTGGATCGTTCATGAAGTATCCGATCCAACATGAACTTTCCGATCCAATGACACCCCGGATAACGATCCTATCAAAGGCCAGCTAGGTAGTCGAATGTTTCGAGTAGCGTTCCAGCCTTCAGTGTTCCACCGGGATAAAAGGAAAAGGTAAGAAAAGGATAAAATTGTACTGTATATTTTTGAACTTATGTGGTTATGATATTTAGCTTTCTGAAATTGCATTTTACTTTCTCAACCCCTTGAATTTGAGAGGTTGTGACACTTAACTCCCTGAACTTGTATTTTATTTTCTCCGCCCCTTGAACTTGCGAGGTTGTGCCATTTATTTCCCTAAACTTGTGTTAAAGCGAAGTTCGTCGGATGCGATGCCGACAACTTCGTCCCCTCCGAGTCCGATCAACTCGTTGCCGCCCTATTCTCGCCATGTTCATCATTCCCGTCACCCCACGATGACAAAAACGGATTCTTCAAACCCAAGAACGCACCGTGCTCGTGTCTTCACCGGAGCACCACCATCGCAGCTTGTTACTGCCCTCGCTCTTGCCTCTTCTGAGTCGACCGTGAGAGAGAGAAGTACATTCCTAGTGCCAGAGCAGAAGCTACTCACCCTCAGTGAAAAAAGAATGCAACCATCAGTGGATTGAACTTACATTATGTATGTCAAAAAAAGAATGCAAAGAAAAAAAATGTTTATGGATGGGCTCAAGTCAGTGAATGGTTGAGGCCTAGTGGTATTTTAAAAGTCGCTCAAGTTGGTTAAGGACCGGTCTTTGAGTCGCATCTTGCAAAGCCATTTCGTACCACCACAAGTCTGGTATGAGACAAACTGGGATAAATAATTTGCAACGCTCTATTGTTAGTTGTGCCATGTTGATGTGCGGGTATCGGTTAGACGGTATTCCCACTTGGCGCAAAAATGGGCTTTCGACGAGTTGTTAGCCCAAAGGAAGTGAAATCTTAGCGTGCATAACTACTTTGGGATAGTACATTGTAAAGACCCTATGATAATCACTTAGTCGCACACCAATGAAAGTGTGTGAAGTAGACAGTATAAGATGATTTCTTGTGGGTAAAGTTGTACAACCACTACAGAATATAAATCTATTCGAATAGCCATACCCACAGTCATGAACTTGCTGAGCAAAGTCCCTCAAAGTTAGACTTTTGTTTTCTTTTCAAAATGTTTTACAAAAAGGCTTATGACATGGATTGATGTCCATGAGAAAAATATGGGTTGAAGCCCCGGGTTGGTGCCCGTGTTTAAGTTAGTGTTAGTTGGTGCCTACACTAGCTTTATTAATTCATTTAAAACTCAATTCTAGATATTGTAAAATTTGAGATGTTGAACTTAGTTATTTAGGGATAAGTCCAGTTTACTCACTCCAACTATCAGAAAAGTCTGATTTACCCTCTGAACTTTAAAATCGGTTATATAACCCTCTAAACTTACGAAATCCGATCACTAGACCCCTCAGGCCGGTTTGAAGTAGCGGTTTTGCACACGTGGCTCCATTTGTCCTATGTGGTGGACGTGGCTCCATTTGTCCAAGCAAGGGAGGAAGTAGAATCGGCTTCAGTCCTCTTCTCGTTGCCCCTCCCTCCTTCCCTACTCTCATGAATATTGGTGATCTATTGACAAAGTCTCTCCCACAACCTAAGCATGAGGCACACACAAGAGCTATGGGTATTCGATACCTATACGATTGACTCTAGTGCAAGTGGGAGACTGTTGGTGACATGCCCTAGAGGCAATCGTAGAGATGATTGTATCACGTCTATGTTTATGTGTTATTGAATAAGTGTTATTCTGTTCCTTGATTGAATCATCAGTTATAAAGATTAATGAGTATGTGACTTGTTGGTGAAGCTCTTTTAACTTATGATGATGTCATTCTAAATGTATCCCTGATCGAATGTCACTGGTCGGAACACTAGTGACTTTATCGACCAGCACATGTATTGATTGATGACCATATTTCACCGGTCATAGATATAGAGATATCAAATCAATAATGTGAACACATGTTAGAGAACATGGGGTTGGATAGACCCACCTTGAGGCACTATTGAGATTGTTATGATTATATGTGTCATTAGTTGGTCTCAAGCAATGATGATGTATAATCCTTAGACTTGAGATCAATATGGTTCCCTATATGTGTAATAACACTCTTAGGGGTTGCCAAACGCTACTCGTAACTAGGTAGTTATAAAGGTAGTTTTCGGGTATGCTATAAAATATACGGAGGAATGTGACTGGTCAGATATGGGATTTGCCTCTCCTAACATAACAGGAGAGATATATTTAGGCCCCTCAAAGTGGTCATATAAAGAAAGTGCATGGCCATGCCACTGGTGGTTGAAGAGTTCGACCACATAAGGTTATCCGATACTCAATCGAGAAAGTATTGAACAGTCCATGGATGACAAATATCTCACTTGGAGTTCAAACCAGATATCGTGAGGCAAAAGAAGAATACACGAGTAGGTTGCTTAGTTCGATCAGTTACAGACTGATCGTATGGAGATACGAGCTAGTCGTAGACTGGTCGAACATAATCACAGAGTGGTCGAAACTTGGTCGTAAGGAGTTACGAACTGGTCGAGACTAAATATGAACTGATCGTACACAATTACAAACTGGTCTCGAGCTGGTCGTAGACTGGTCGTACTTAAGTATTAACTGGTCGTAAGGAGTTACGAACTGGTCGTACCTAAATACGGACTAGTCGTGACGAGATATGAGCTAATCATAAGTGATGAGGACCTGGTCATAAATCATATCGCATTAAGATTCATCCAAGATAATTCGTGTGTATTCGGGAATCGTTATGTTCTGCTAGGTGCCGCTGATGACTCGTGATCGGAAAGGTGTTTCTGAGTCACAACCGAACTACGCATGAACCTAACGGCTCACACACTTAACGGGTTGGAACAAAACATGTTCGGATAGGATCCGTCACGGACACTATATAAAGAGATGCTTGAGGTTATTTGAAGATACATGACATGTGAGAGACGTGAGTCGCTCCACCAAAACCCTAGCCGCTATCTTCCCGAGAGAGCCCCGTCGTGCGACTTGGTGCTAGCACACCGACATTCGGTGTTCCTTCCCTGGACATGTGGATACCGTAGAGGCACTACTGCGGTTGCTGTTGCGCTTGAGGACGATCCGTGATCTTCACAAGGAACATTGGAGGAGACGATCGACTGCGAAGACGTTGGACGATCGACTATGACCACTGCACCAATGCGATCTACGTTGAATCGGGTTGCTCCAACACTACTTCCGCTGCACTACGCGTCCGGTGGTAACAATCTGTGATCATCTACTTGCTTGGCATCCTGGTTTATGTGGTAAATTTTTTTGAATTATTGCTATCATAGCCTACCCGTATCCCTTCAGTTGGGCCACAGTGGATTCGGCCCAAAAGGCGAGCGGGAAATAGGATTTGAGTTTGAAACTTTTGAATAGGCTTACTGTTTGATGAATTTTTAAATATAGAAAATGAGCTCCAAAAATTATTAAAATTTTTATGGAGGCTCCGGACATAGTGAATTTGCTTGTGTAATTTTCTCAAAATTTCATATGTTTTAAATTTCTCTCAAAAATTCTTTTAGGGTCACTATTTGTGTGTTAATGCAATAATTGATTTAATAAATATTTAAAAACATGCTCAAAATAGTTCCACATTTATTATCAGTACAAATATCCCAAGTTTGGATTTTTGGGATGTTACACGTGCGAACAACATCAAGGTACTGTAGCATCACGTGAACAGTAATGCTCGCATGTATTAGGAAGGATTTATTATTTAGGAATCTATTTATTAGGTATTTAGTATTATCTATTAGTTAGGCAAGTTATTATTAGATTGTATTATTAGAGATAAGTTTCCTAATAGTTTATTTCTTAGGGGTTTAATCGAGTCGCTCCATTAAAACGGATAGCATGTATCCATTATGAATCAAGAAAGAAATAAACAAAGTTGGGCTCTAACCAGTTGGCTAAAGATCAAAACCTTCTTATTCATCGGGAAGAGTTCCGGTCGAGCTTGGAGGGCGATCCCTCGCCTCCCTGGCTAATCGGACATCAAAGCCTTGCTACCTTGACAGGGAAGAGCCATGCCAACGGTTAGATAAGGACAAGTGCTCTACCCTCAGTCCTCAGACTTGTACCCAACTAAAGTCCACCACGGCGACAATCCCTTGTACTCTTTTGAAGTTGTACTGAATTTGCGATCGGTTTCGTCATATCCCTCTCTCTCGTTGTGATTATTTCGACGTTGTTATTTTGGTTCAATCTAAGAGATTCATCTCTTTTGTTCTTGATATCGTGCACGATCATGCTGTATCTCGCAACTCTGATCCGATTTGAAGGTTGTTACGTATAAAAAAGGGTATCAGAGTATAACATGAGTGTTAGTAGTAGAGGTGTTCTTTGTCTGTACTCTAGTGAATTATATCAAGTTATGAGGAATCATTCATTTTTTTATATGCTGCTGCTCATGTAATTGTGTCTAAACCTGGGATCTGAAATGGTGCTGCTGAATGCTGATCTGTTGCTCGTAGCCTTATATATATGTAGCTGATGTACAACATCAGGTGAAAATATGTTCATATGTAGCTCACTACTGTTGCTATTAAGTCCAGAACATAGCTGCTGCTGCTGCTGCTATTAAGTCCAACACACATAGAATTGAAATTCAACTGCTTCTACTGTTCTGTATAGAACACAAACAATTGAAATTTGGGGCAGCTCTTTTCTGTAGTAACATAAAAAAGACAAAGGTTCTAACGAATGTAAATTTGAAATCCACTTGCTGCTGCTATTTTGTCCAGAACACAGAATTGAAATTTGGGGCAGCTATTTTGTCAAGAACATGACAATCACAATAGAAGGTTTCCAACAGTACATAACCATTTAGCAGTAGATGAGAATCTTCAACACCGGAAGTTTCTACTACATAAGAAACTACTACATTAATTTTGTAGTGCATGACAGCAATAAGTTTCCATTACATGTATTACATGTCAACTGGCTGCTGCCTCTGGTAGTAGTGGTGCTAGCTGCTAGTAGAAGAAAACAAGAAGAAATGCTGGTAGTGCTGCTGCTAGTTCCTGCGGCCCCTGGTAGTTCTGCTGCTAGCTGTTGCCTGTTAGTAGAAGAAAACAAGTATAGTGAGTGCAATGATTTCATCCCGGATACTCTCTAAAAGCACAAGATTTTATCCATGCAATTAGTGTAATGCATTACAGTTGCAATTCAAAAGCAGTATCTCGTCATGCCATAATTACAGTTGTGTATAAGATAGGATGGTTTTTAAAGCTAGCAAGAAAAATTATGTCAAGAACAACGACTGTTGTGTATATGCTCCAGATTGGACTGCAATTACTTGAATGGATTGAAGAGTATCTCCTCTCATGTTGTTTATAGGAAGCAGGTCAGATTGCAATTACTTGAACCAAGCCATAAGATAAGACTATGCTGGTCTTTTAGACATGCGAGAATTAGAGCCGTAGCATCAACAACCATACATTGTTGCATCGTAAATCATGCTATAGTTATTTTGCACTGACTGCCATATGTACTAGTCATAACTATTGATGAATCTCCTCCAAATTCTTGTCTCCCAGCAAAGGGAAATGAAATAATTTCTTTTTTTAATAGAAATTGTCTATGAGTGGAGGGAAGAGCAATTATAAGTTCAAAATATTCTACTGTTAGTTGGTTCTGAGATTTAATTTTATTTCTGATAAAAATCATTGGCAGTTTCTTATAGTTTACTTTTTATGTAAACTTGCGGTTTAATTTTTTATGCATAACAGTGGAAATGGAGAACCGCTACTACTATCTAATTTCTGTTTACTTTGCATATGACTAGTAAGTTGCGCCAGCATTTCTGTTTGCACCCCCAGGAGAGGAAAAGAATCTAGCAAGTTTGTATATCGCAAAGTTAACTAGATCGCATTGGCAGATAATTATAAAGAGTATGCTTCATTGAGTGTCATAAGGACCTATAGCTCAAATTGCAAAATAACTAATAAACGTTTTCGAGAAAAAGGTTTATGTCCTAGGCTGCTAGATTTTGTGCACTTTTTCTTATTCAGAACATGACATGCCATAATACTGATGAAATAACGTCGTGCATGCTGGCACTCTTCAGTCATAAGTAAGGTCAGTCATTGCTTATACGAGTAAAACTACAAGTATAGCTAGGAAGGTACCTGCACCTGATGGCCCTGCTACATCGCTCTGATCTGCCGTTGCAAAGCAAGATCGAAACATGTCCATAATGCTCGCGTTTACAAGCTGTTGAAAAGAGAGAGAGAGCAAATTAATTAGTGTTCAGTACAACAAGGATATCTAGATCATCATAAAATAGAAATACATGCTCGATCATATTAATTACCCCAGCTCTCTTTACTTCATCGGTATCCTTGAGTGAACTCTCTACCCAGTTAACAGAGACAGCGTAGCATATGTCGTTCGAGCCAGAAGCGAGGATGCCCACCACCTCACCATCTGTGTTGAACATGGGCGCGCCCGATGCGCCTGGATCAACAGCACAATCGGAAGCGAAAAGCTCAATGTATTCGTCGGCTGGAGTGTTCAGGCATTTCCCGATGAGAGTTGGCTCGTTGCTGTCAATCCATAATGGAGTTTAGTTAGCTAACATGACAGTAACAAAAAAAAAAGTATTCCCTCTGTTCAAGAATATATGACGTTTTAGAAAACGTACAGTCAAATTTCTTTAACTTTGTCGACTAATATATAAAAAAACTATTTCTATTAGTGTAGGATCGTCAACGGCAATCAGAGGGGGGTGAATGATTGCAATTCCTAGCTGAAGCTTTTTCCTCAAATTGATTGTTTTTTTATCGTGCAACCTCTCACGTGAAAACTTTTTCTTTCTTTGCCGCCCCAAAGATCTGCAGACGTCTAAAGCCGCCGTCATTTCGAGCACTAAAACCCTAATGACCGCACGAGTCTTGAAAAATCGTGGCCCCAACCTTGTCCACGCACAAGGACTTAAATACCTCTATAGTCATCAACCCTAATGATCCATGTATGGCCCACTAGTATTAAGGCCCAATACATGAACTTAGCACCTGATTACACAAATCATCAGTCCAATTTTAGACACCCTAAAATTGTCACGTGTCGTAGCCTCCGGACTACACATCCGTAGCTCCACCACACATCATCCAGCTTTGACCTCCACGCGCTCCAACTCGAGCCCGATCGTCTCCTCCAGCACTCTTGACCCTTCGGACCATGACTTTGCACCAAGTCATCTCCCGGTCACCGCCGTAGACCACGATCGCCTCCGAGTTACCCTGCACATGCAAAGACCAAAACACATCTTTTCCCGGCACAAGTTCTTTTCAACTTGACCGATATGAGTCCACACACGCACACACGCCTCGAATAACATCAGTACCTAACATTGTCAATTATTCATCACTAAAATATTCTAGTCCTAGCCACATGGTCTAACAATCTCCCCCTTGATGAATACATTGACAACACTTCAAGATTGCATAATGAGTAATAAGAAAAAATATAAAAGCTTCAAAACAGGTCATGAAAAGAACTGAAGCCGAAAAGCCAAAAAGCCAGAAAAGCTCCCCCTCAACATAAGGGAAGCAAATTTCTCCTATTTTCTCCCCCTTTGGCAATGTAATCATCAGGAAGCATCAAAGAAAGAATAATTCTAAGAAAGAGCAATGAGAGTAAAAATCAAGAAGCTTTGTAGATTATCCAAGTCATTTTGCACTGATTTAGTAAATTAACCAAGCCATCTTTTTTAGTAGAGCTATCTGGATCATATAAAATCATATACCATATAGCAAAGTCAAGACAAGTCTTTTAGAATGATTAAGCAATTTAAATTTATGACAGACATCTCAACAATGACTAAACAGATTATAAACACCACAAAGAGATATCATCATGAAAAGTTAAAGCCTAACAGTGAGGCAAACTTTAAATCTAGAAGAGCTATCAGTCTTATGTAACAACCTATTGCTCCACTTTCAATTCTTCTTTGCATGTGGCATGCTTGCAGCATACTTCTTTTCACTGATAGCATGCTTGAAGCATACTTCTTTTCGTTGGAGCACTTTTGTGTGCATTTTTTTTTCTTCTTTTGAATACATAGACATGTATGGCATACTTGAAGCATACATCTTTTCAATTTGTTTCTTTCTCAATTTTTTTTTTATATTGTAACATGCCAAATTGAGTGAGCATAATAGGATTGTAATGAGAGACATACTTGCTTCAAATCCAAGATTTAAAATAAGAATCACAAACAAGCTCATCCTTTTCGATGGACATCACAAAGTGATAACAATAATCAATCTAGTCAAAGTTTTCAGCCATGTCATGCTTTAGTTCTAATGTAGCAAATTAATTATAACCAGTCAAGAACACAGCTACACAGTACATGAATAAATATGATAAAGAAGGCTCTACAACTCATTTGATTTCAATGGCTTGGACTTGAAGAATTGTCTGACAAGTATAATAAACAAAGTTTCTGAATTGTTAAACCACAAGCTCCCCCTCACAATAAGCCCATAGGATGCAACACACCCAACTCACTTTGCAAAAGAGCAAATCAAAATTCAAACTTAACAAGGTGTAGAGCAACATCACCTTTTCCACGTGGTCTCTCAGAAAGTGAAATCTCTTGGAAGCCATCAAAGAAAGTGAAGAACCATCGATTGTTCCAATCAAGTAATGACGTAAAAGACTGGAACCAAATCAAGCTCATGTTCTCCAGCCTCGTCAGCTGTTCTTACATCACATCACAGGAAACATCGGTCTCACAGTACTGGGGTTAGTGAAATAAGATTTAGGAATCCCGATCTTGAGATATACGATGAACAGTGCAGCAAAACTAGAACCGAAACATGTGTACGTGAGCGATCGAATGCCAAAAGAAGCTGTCTAATTGCCCTTGAAATGCGGCAATCTTTGAATAAACATTATTTGAATTGTAACCCAAACCGGCACGTGAAACAGATTGAAAATCATCATAAAAGTTATCTACAAACCTAGCTTTTGCATTAGCTCTAGGAACAACAAAAGAAGATGCACGTTTTTGTCTTAAAGCATTCAATCTTTCATTTTTCTCTTTCTTAACACGTCTAAAGCAAAATTCATGCAAGTGTCCATCTCTACCACAATAAGTGCAACAAAATTTAACATAATCAGAATTCTTTTGAGATGATAAGCTGGCACCAACAACATTACTAGAGGAGCTTTGCACAAAACCAGTGATTTGAACACGCTTTGTTTTGGTTCGATTTTACTTCAAATTTTCGAGTTCAAGAAACTTAGCAACCGTAGGAGGATTATTCTTGGCATGCTCAACAAAATTAAATCCTAGACCATGATTTTTAACACTTACTTTTGACTTGTCTAGAATCATATTCAAATTTTTCTTGCCAAAAGAAAATCTTTCTAAAGTGTCCTTCAGATACTCAATTTCTTTAGCTAGAGTAGGACAAACGATTGCATGTGTGATTCATTCACAATCTTCTTAGAAGCACTAGATGAGCCAATTTTTCTTTTTCAAGAAAATCATTAAGTTGTCTAGTCAAAGCTTCTATTTCTATGGTGAGTTTAGGACAGTTAGAGCAAGAAGCTATCTCATGATAGAGCATCTCGTTGAATTGTCTCTGTGATGAATTAAGTTTAGCTTCTAACAACCCACAATTAGAGCAAGTTTTAATTTGAGCATTCAAGTACTTGACTCTAAATATGTAAGAGAACTAAACTTGAGTTTTTCAATTTCACTATTTGCAAGTTTTAACTTTTCATCACAAGAATCATGTGTCAATCTTAATTCATCAAGTTTAGCAGTTACATCCTCAAATTGAACCAAGGTTGATGCATTAATTGTTCTAGCAGTCTCCAACTCAGAGTGTAAAACTTGACAAGACTCACAAGATTCATCATCAGGAATAGAAGCTCTAAGTCTATTAATTTCAGAATTTAAGCTTTCAACAAGACTATTATTTTCTTTTAGTTTCTTTTTAGTCTTTTTCAATTCCATAGCAAGTTTAATCAAACCATCTTCAAGCTCATCATATGATGGTCTTACCTCATCGGGATCACTGTCATCGTCGTTGTCGTTTCTTGCCATGAAGCACATGCCCGTAAAGTCGTTGTTCTTCTTTTTCCCTTTAGAATCATCATCATCATCATCGATGTCATCACAACTCTCATATTCCACATCACTCAAATCAAGATGCTCAATAGTGATATGATCTTTTCAAAAAGCTTGCTTAAAATTGCCACCCTTGGTGTTGTTGTTCTTGGATGGCCGACGACGGTAATTCTTGTTTTCCTTGATCACCTTTCCCTTGAGCTTAGGACACTCCGACTTAATGTGACCTTGCTCGCCACACTCATAGCACGTGATTGAACGAGAGACGCCACCTCGCTTCTTCATCCTCATGTTGTTGAGTGCCTTGTATGCCGTGAGGAGATCAACACCAAGTCTTCTTCAGGGAGCTGTTCGAACTGTTCATCTCAAAAAGAAGACAAAGCGGACAAAGAAAAAGAACTCGACGAAGCAGCCTGCATGGGGTTAGTTACAAGAGCTAAAGATGAAAATTTATCAATCTTAGATGGCAAAGCTTCCATCTCATAGGTTTTCAATCTAGAAAAGAGATCATCCATGGTTAAAGTATCTAGATCGATAGTTTGATTGATAGTCGTGACAACCATCAACCACTCAGAACCTAAAGATCTCAAAATTTTAGTTGCATTATCTTCATCAGTAGGAATAACATCAACGCCACGCAAATTACTTAATATCTTTTCAAAGCGAGCAAAAAGATCATCAATAGATTCACCAGGCTTCATAGCAAAATTCGAATATTCTTTTTGATAAAGATTTTTACGCACTTTCTTAATTTTAGTGGTTCCCTCATGATAATCGCAAAGAGTCTTCCATATTAAATGGGCAGAATTAATATGAGCTACACGATCAAATTCTTTGCGAGAAATCCTTGAAACGACAAGATTCTGAGCTTGGGCATTTAAATTAACATCGCTTTATTTAGATCAAGAACAATAACAGAACCACATAAGGTCTAGAAACTTTATTCCACACATCACTACCTTGAGCCTCAATATAAGCTTGCATACGACACTTCCAAAAAGCAAAATCAGTACCATCTAGCATGGGGGACGATTCATATACCTCTCTGACGCCATAGCAACCCCGCTCTGATACCACTTGTAGGATCGTCAACGGCAATCAGAGGGGGGGTGAATGATTGCAATTCCTAGCTGAAGCTTTTTCCTCAAATTGATTGTTTTTTTATCGTGCAACCTCTCACGTGAAAACTTTTTCTTTGCTGCCGCCCCCAAAGACTACGCACGTCTAAAGCCGCCGTCAGCTCAGAGCACTAAAACCCTAACAAAGAAGACGGAGTCTTGAAAAATCGTGGCCCTAACCTTGTCCACGCACAAGGACTTAAATACCTCTATAGTCATCAACCTAATGATCCATGTATGGCCCACTAGTATTAAGGCCCAATACATGAACTTAGCACTGATTACACAAATCACGGTCAATTTTAGACACCTAAAATTGTCACGTGTCGTAGCCTCCGGACTACACATCCGTAGCTCCACCACACATCATCCGCTTTGACCTCCACGCGCTCCAACTCGAGCCCGACCGTCTCCTCCAGCACTCTTGACCCTTCGGACCATGACTTTGCACCAAGTCATCTCCCGGTCACCGCCGTAGACCACGATCGCCTCAGAGTTACCACTGCACATGCAAAGACCAAAACACATCTTTTCCGGCACAAGTTCTTTTCAACTTGACCGATATGAGTCCACACACGCACACACGCCTCGAATAACATCAGTACCTAACATTGTCAATTATTCATCACTAAAATATTCTACTCCTAGCCACATGGTCTAACAATCTCCCCCTTGATGAATACATTGACAACACTTCAAGATTGCATAATGAGTAATAAGAAAAAAATATAAAAGCTTCAAAACA
Organism: Ampelocalamus luodianensis; assembly: GCA_036346255.1. Classification (NCBI taxonomy): domain Eukaryota; kingdom Viridiplantae; phylum Streptophyta; class Magnoliopsida; order Poales; family Poaceae; genus Ampelocalamus; species Ampelocalamus luodianensis. The sequence goes on from CM070633.1 coordinate 48,165,069, forward strand.
GGTCATGAAAAGAACTAAAGCCGAAAAGCCAAAAAGCCAGAAAAGCTCCCCCTCAACATAAGGGAAGCAAATTTCTCCTATTTTCTCCCCCTTTGGCAATGTAATCATCAGGAAGCATCAAAGAAAGAATAATTCTAAGAAAGAGCATTGGGAGCAAAAATCAAGAAGCTTTGTAGATTATCCAAGTCATTTTGCACTGATTTAGTAAATTAACCAAGCCATCTTTTTTAGTAGAGCTATCTGGATCATATAAAATCATATACCATATAGCAAAGTCAAGACAAGTCTTTTAGAATGATTAAGCAATTTAAATTTATGACAGACATCTCAACAATGACTAAACAGATTATAAACACCACAAAGAGATATCATCATGAAAAGTTAAAGCCTAACAGTGAGGCAAACTTTAAATCTAGAAGAGCTATTAGTCTTATGTAACAACCTATTGCTCCACTTTCAATTCTTCTTTGCATGTGGCATGCTTGCAGCATACTTCTTTTCACTGATGGCATGCTTGAAGCATACTTCTTTTCGTTGGAGCACTTTTGTGTGCATTTTTTTTTCTTCTTTTGAATACATAGACATGTATGGCATACTTGAAGCATACATCTTTTCAATTTGTTTCTTTCTCAATTTTTTTTTATATTGTAACATGCCAAATTGAGTGAGCATAATAGGATTGTAATGAGAGACATACTTGCTTCAAATCCAAGATTTAAAATAAGAATCACAAACAAGCTCATCCTTTTCGATGGACATCACAAAGTGATAACAATAATCAATCTAGTCAAAGTTTTCACCATGTCATTCTTTAGTTCTAATGTAGCAAATTAATTATAACTACCAAGAACACAACTACACAAAGACATGAATAAATATGATAAAGAAGGCTCTACAACTCATTTGATTTCAATGGCTTGGACTTGAAGAATTGTCTGACAAGTATAATAAACAAAGTTTCTGAATTGTTAAACCACAAGCTCCCCCTCACAATAAGCCCATAGGATGCAACACACCCAACTCACTTTGCAAAAGAGCAAATCAAAATTCAAACTTAACAAGGTGTAGAGCAACATCACCTTTTCCACGTGGTCTCTCAGAAAGTGAAATCTCTTGGAAGCCATCAAAGAAAGTGAAGAACCATCAGTTGTTCCAATCAAGTAATGACGTAAAAGACTGGAACCAAATCAAGCTCATGTTCTCCAGCCTCGTCAGCTGTTCTTACATCACATCACAGGAAACATCGGTCTCACAGTACTGGGGTTAGTGAAATAAGATTTAGGAATCGATCTTGAGATATCGATGAACAGTGCAGCAAAACTAGAACCGAAACATGTGTACGTGAGCGATCGAATGCCAAAAGAAGCTGTCTAATTGCCCTTGAAATGCAGTGCAATCTTGAATAAACATTATTTGAATTGTAACCCAAACCGGCACGTGAAACAGATTGAAAATCATCATAAAAGTTATCTACAAACCTAGCTTTTGCATTAGCTCTAGGAACAACAAAAGAAGATGCACGTTTTTGTCTTAAAGCATTCAATCTTTCATTTTTCTCTTTCTTAACACGTCTAAAGCAAAATTCATGCAAGTGTCCATCTCTACCACAATAAGTGCAACAAAATTTAACATAATCAGAATTCTTTTGAGATGATAAGCTGGCACCAACAACATTACTAGAGGAGCTTTGCACAAAACCAGCAGATTTGAACACAGTTTGTTTTGGTTCAGATTTTACTTCAAATTTTCCAGGTTCAAGAAACTTAGCAACCGTAGGAGGATTATTCTTGGCATGCTCAACAAAATTAAATCCTAGACCATGATTTTTAACACTTACTTTTGACTTGTCTAGAATCATATTCAAATTTTTCTTGCCAAAAGAAAATCTTTCTAAAGTGTCCTTCAGATACTCAATTTCTTTAGCTAGAGTAGGACAAACAGTGCATGTGACAGATTCATTCACAATCTTCTTAGAAGCACTAGACTGAGCCAATTTTTCTTTTTCAGCAAAATCATTAAGTTGTCTAGTCAAAGCTTCTATTTCTATGGTGAGTTTAGGACAGTTAGAGCAAGAAGCTATCTCATGATAGAGCATCCATTGAATTGTCTCTGTGATGAATTAAGTTTAGCTTCTAACAACCCACAATTAGAGCAAGTTTTAATTTGAGCATTCGAAGTACTTGACTCTAAATATGTAAGAGAACTAAACTTGAGTTTTTCAATTTCACTATTTGCAAGTTTTAACTTTTCATCACAAGAATCATGTGTCAATCTTAATTCATCAAGTTTAGATTACATCCTCAAATTGAACCAAGGTTGATGCATTAATTGTTCTAGATCTCCAACTCAGAGTGTAAAACTTGACAAGACTCACAAGATTCATCATCGGGAATAGAAGCTCTAAGTCTATTAATTTTGAATTTAAGCTTTCAACAAGACTATTATTTTCTTTTAGTTTCTTTTAGTCTTTTCAATTCCATAGCAAGTTTAATCAAACCATCTTCAAGCTCATCATATGATGGTCTTACCTCATCGGATCACCGTCATCGTCGTTGTCGTTTCTTGCCATGAAGCACATGCCCGTAAAGTCGTTGTTCTTCTTTTTCCCTTTAGAATCATCATCATCATCATCGATGTCATCACAACTCTCATATTCCACATCACTCAAATCAAGATGCTCAATAGCCGATATGATCTTTTCAAAGAAGCTTATGATTTAAAATTGCCACCCTTGGTGTTGTTGTTCTTGGATGGCGGCGACGGTAATTCTTGTTTTCCTTGATCACCTTTCCCTTGAGCTTAGGACACTCCGACTTAATGTGACCTTGCTCGCCACACTCATAGCACGTGATTGAACGAGAGACGCCACCTCGCTTCTTCATCCTCATGTTGTTGAGTGCCTTGTATGCCCGTGAGGAGATCAACACCAAGTCTTCTTCAGGGAGCTGTTCGAACTGTTCATCTGAAAAAGAAGACAAAGCGGACAAAGAAAAAGAACTCGACGAAGCAGCCTGCATGGGGTTAGTTACAAGAGCTAAAGATGAAGATTTATCAATCTTAGATGGCAAAGCTTCCATCTCATAGGTTTTCAATCTAGAAAAGAGATCATCCATGGTTAAAGTATCTAGATCGATAGTTTGATTGATAGTCGTGACAACCATCAACCACTCAGAACCTAAAGATCTCAAAATTTTAGTTGCATTATCTTCATCAGTAGGAATAACATCAACGCCACGTAAATTACTTAATATCTTTTCAAAGCGAGCAAAAAGATCATCAATAGATTCACCAGGCTTCATAGCAAAATCCGAATATTCTTTTTGATAAAGATTTTTACGCACTTTCTTAATTTTAGTGGTTTCCTCATGATAATTGCAAAGAGTCTTCCATATTAAGTGGGCAGAATTAATATGAGCTACACGATCAAATTCTTTATGAGAAATCCTTGAAACTGACAAGTTACGAGCTTGGGCATTTAAATTAACATCGCTTTATTTAGATCAAGTAACAATACAGAGAACCACATAAGGTCTAGAAACTTTATTCCACACATCACTACCTTGAGCCTCAATATAAGCTTGCATCGACACTTCCAAAAGGCAAAATCGGTACCATCTAGCATGGGGACGATTCACATACCTCTCGGCGCCATAGCAACCCCGCTCGATACCACTTGTAGGATCGTCAACGGCAATCGAGGGGGTGAATGATTGCAATTCCTAGTCAAGCTTTTCCTCAAATTGATTGTTTTTATCGTGCAACCTCTCACGTGAAAACTTTTTCTTTCTTCGCCGCCCCAAAGATCTGCAAGACGTCTAAAGCCGCGTCACCTTCGAGCACTAAAACCCTAACACCGCACGAGTCTTGAAAAATCGTGGCCCCAACCTTGTCCACGCACAAGGACTTAAATACCTCTATAGTCATCAACCTAATGATCCATGTATGACCCACTAGTATTAAGGCCCAATACATGAACTTAGCACTGATTACACAAATCACGGTCCAATTTTAGACACCCTAAAATTGTCACGTGTCGTAGCCTCCGGACTACACATCCGTAGCTCCACCACACATCATCCAGCTTTGACCTCTACGCGATCCAACTCGAGCCCGACCGTCTCCTCCAGCACTCTTGACCCTTCGGACCATGACTTTGCACCAAGTCATCTCCCGGTCACCGCCGTAGACCACGATCGCCTCCGAGTTACCCTGCATATGCAAAGACCAAAACACATCTTTTCCCGGCACAAGTTCTTTTAACTTGACCGATATGAGTCCACACACGCACACACGCCTCGAATAACATCAGTACCTAACATTGTCAATTATTCATCACTAAAATATTCTAGTCCTAGCCACATGGTCTAACAATTAGTCAAGTAAAAATTGTACCATTATATTAGTTTCGTAATATAATAACATTATATTATTTTATGAACATATCATATAAAAGTAAAAGTAATGGTCAAAATTGCATATTGAGGACCGTGTTAATATCGGAAACATCGTATATTCTTGAACAAATAGAGTAATTAAAGAGATGTTTTTTTGTTTTTATTTTTTTGCCCTATAATATCAAACGACTCACGTTACAGAGCCCATAGTAAGTCCAATCTCGACGGGGTTGAGCGCACCGGTGTGGAAGCCAAGCATGACAACCAAATCTCCTTTAATGGGAACACGTTGTGACAAGTTTACCTGAGGATACACGCATGCATCAGGAGAGTGATCAAGCTTAACAAGAAGATCTCTTTTGCTGGGACCGGCAAGTTTCACGTACCTGAGGATAGATGCAGGCGTAAGGATGCGTGGAGATGTCGACGCTAAGCAGAGCCACCTCTCTCTTTGCTTGAATGAAGCATACTCGAGCTTCCATCACGCTGTTATCGTGAAAGCACACCGACACCGGCACGTCCGCGGCCCAACGCTTAAATGAATCGGTGCTTGTCAGCACAAGCAAATCGTGTGCGCCTCTATGCACGATAAAGCCGGTGCCATGTTGTAGTCTGGTTGCGCCAGCACCACTACGTTTTGGGATGGTGAGTCTAACTACCGACGCGTAGTGGTTCGTATATATTGTTCTTGCGATAGTGGATTCCACCGTGAGCCTGCCAACGATACAAATTAAATAGTTTAGGATTCATTTTATGCTTTTCTTTAAGGTTATCTATATGTCTATGTACGTATAAGCAACTGGTGAGACTATCAAATGCACTGCAGTAATATTTCTTAAAAGAAAATTCTCTACAAATTCTCTCGCTACTCAGGAGAAAAGAGATGGATGAGACTATATTAAAGACACCACAATATAATAGTCCTTAATAGACAAGTTTCTACAAATTCTCTCATTGATCAGAAGACAACAGAAGGCTTTGTATCGTTTATTTGATGAACCTAATTATAGTGCTACAGACTAATTAAATAGTGTCAACTATTTTGTAAATAGTTGTAGCTTGTGTCTTTTTTTATTTTTCTGGTTTTTCCTTGTAAGTATTTTGTAACTTTACAACCTGTTTTTTAAACTAAATTCCTCGGTAGGATCCTTTTCCACTGTTTTCCTAAAAAAAAGTATCAACTAGAGGGCTATACAGAATTAATGTTGTATAACAAATTGAACTTATTGTTAGAGTTGTAAAACGAAAACAACTCTATTTCAAATATATATGTATGGTAGCACCTAGCCGTGCAATTATACGAAATTTAAGATATTTGGAGTTAAAGAGTATACGCTAGTTTGATTTTTTATTAAATAAAACTTTTTACAATTCATTTTAAAAAATAAACCCCTTCCTTACCTATTTTCAAGAATAAACCCTGCTGCCACATTACAAATAAACTTTGCCACGCCTTACCTATTTTCAAGAATAAACCCTGCTGCCACATTACAAATAAACTTTGCCACGCCACGAGTACCGAGTACGTATTCAAAACTTCCTATAGATGGCTGCCCATTTGCCATATTTAGGCTAGAAATTCGTTAGAAAATGGTGAGGAAATGGCAAGAGAGTGTCTTTAGATGATAAAACGACTCACAAGCTAGTCCTTTTTAACATGTTTTGGTTAAAGTGCAAAATGCTATAATCACATTTATTGAGCATCGAATGTAGTAGTAACTTCTAAAAATAGTCTTCTCTTCTTGTACAACACTCAGCCTCTTATCAAAACATAACATATTATAATGTTCGTTGATGGTTAAAAAGAATTAGCTCCACGCATACCTTTTAATGTTATCGGGTCTTGGCGATGGGCTGTGGTCTTTGCCATATTGTCTCTCGCCAACGCCAACAGGACAAGTAAAATTGCCTGAATATAATAAAGAAATTGACAGTCCTTTTTAACATGTTTTGGTTAAAGTGCAAAATGCTATAATCACATTTATTGAGCATCGAATGTAGTAGTAACTTCTAAAAATAGTCTTCTCTTCTTGTACAACACTCAGCCTCTTATCAAAACATAACATATTATAATGTTCGTTGATGGTTAAAAAGAATTAGCTCCACGCATACCTTTTAATGTTATCTGGTCTCGGCGTGTAGGCGCTGATCTTTGCCATATTGTCTCTCGCCAACGCCAACAGGACAAGTAAAATTGCCTGAATATAATAAAGAAATTGACAGTCCTTTTTAACATGTTTTGGTTAAAGTGCAAAATGCTATAATCACATTTATTGAGCATCGAATGTAGTAGTAACTTCTAAAAATAGTCTTCTCTTCTTGTACAACACTCAGCCTCTTATCAAAACATAACATATTATAATGTTCGTTGATGGTTAAAAAGAATTAGCTCCACGCATACCTTTTAATGTTATCGGGTGCTGGCAGTGGCTGCGGTGCTGCCATATTGTCTCTCGCCAACGCCAACAGGACAAGTAAAATTGCCTGAATATAATAAAGAAATTGCTCCTTTTTAACATGTTTTGGTTAAAGTGCAAAATGCTATAATCACATTTATTGAGCATCGAATGTAGTAGTAACTTCTAAAAATAGTCTTCTCTTCTTGTACAACACTCAGCCTCTTATCAAAACATAACATATTATAATGTTCGTTGATGGTTAAAAAGAATTAGCTCCACGCATACCTTTTAATGTTATCGGTCTTTGGCAGTGGTCATGTCTTTGCCATATTGTCTCTCGCCAACGCCAACAGGACAAGTAAAATTGCCTGAATATAATAAAGAAATTGACAGAGTTACATAGGCCACTCAAATTAATCACCAGTACGTCCATTTCCTAAGAACAATGAAAACATTTCATGCACAATAAAGACCACAAGCTACCTCCTATAGTCCCATTTACATTAATTAGAGAAGGACATTAATTAGAGACCTTCTTGACAGAGGCGTGAGAATATTTCTAATCAAACGGGTGTCCTCTCATCTTGATGTCCGATGTCCGAAGAATATTAACTAAGTTATTGCGAGAGAATCCGTCTCCTCTCATTTTTCTTTCCTTTATTTGTAAAGGAACGGTAGTTAACTCAACTCAGAATAAAACTTTGATTACAACACAATATTATACATATGAATTATGTCGCGATGGCCTTGGTACGGTGATGCTCACTTAATTATAGTTACTAGGGTGACAATAATTAAGAGATTCAAGTTGTCAAGGATGACATAATAATTAATTAATTATTAAATATGTATTTAACTATCTTAGTTTAACATACATTCGTTTAAATAATTAAAACATGCAATTTTTTATTTTAAAATAATATAATGTGTATGAAATATAAGCTCAATATGATTAAAGTATTGACTCACCTTGGTTATAGACAAAAGGATTTTGATAATCTTGTGCTCGATCAACTTGGAGGTCGTCCGCGTCTTCAAACTCTAATCGGGCGATTGCACTGAAAAAAGATACAAACAAGCAAACGCAACAAATAAATAACAAAGAACAATAAATGAACTCCAAATTGAACAAGACCTATACCATTAGCAAAATCTTGAATTTACAAAATTTCAAAAACTTATTTCATAATTTTTAGAGCTACTACAAGGAAGAAACGGTCTTCTGAAGTTCGGGTTTGGGATTAAATCAAGGAATAGAAGAGGGAGAGGGAAATGGGTGCACTACATAGTGCATGAACCGAGTCTAGGCGTCCTGGTCCAGGGGGGTGCACTGTGGCCGGGCCCACTTGGAAGGGAGACAAGGGAGGGATTAAGCCAATGGCAGGGGGGGCCTCATGGTCTCAGAGCAATCACACAGAAAGCACAACGAAGAGGGGGGAAACCAGAGGAGGGCTCGGGCGCTTGCGGCTCCGGCGGAGGAAGGGGTGACGGCGCCGGGGGAGACCGGAAAATGGGACTCCAAGAGGATGGCGGCCCTAGGGCAGGTGACAGCGGCAGAGGAGGAGACCCGGTGCGGCGGCGGCGCAGCTAGAGGCGGCGGCGGAGCACGGGCGTGCGGGCGGTGCGTCGATGCGGCGGCGCAGCCATGAGGGAAGCGCGCGAAAGGGCACCGGAGAGGGTCAGGGAGTCCACCTGAAGCGAGAGTGGAGCTTGGGGGTGCCCGAGAAGAGCTGCCGACGAGGGCCCGGGGCGGCGGCGAGGGGGTCGTCGAGGGGAGCTCGCTGGGGAGGGGGAGAATGGCCGGCGCGGTAGGGGATGTCTTCAGGGCATCGAGGGGTCCTGTTGGTGGCCGTGATTGGGTTGAGGCGGTGAAGGACTTGGTCAGCATTGGAAGGGGGTCGTTCGGCCGGAGGGGGAGAAGAACACTAATTGCGGGCGATTCTCAGGGGGCGAAGTGGGGAGGAGCAAGGGGGTGGGATCCTTGGGCCTGGAGGCTCATGGCGACGTGGTCGCCGGAGGCGGAGGCTCACCGGTGCGGCAACGCGGCGGCGAGGCGAGCCAGCCAAAAAGGGAGCTCCGACTTCGGCTCTGCTTCGAGAAGGTAAGCAATTGGGGGCAAGGGATGAACCAAGAGGGGATGTTTGGGGGCTTTATAGCCGGCGGAGGATGGGAGCCGTTGGAGGGAGGAGCTGGCGACTCGGGCGCACGCGCGGCGTGATGATGGTGGCCAAGGCGTGCGCGGGCGCTCGGGGACGGTAGTAGCGGCGCAGGCACGCGTGCGCGAAGCGCAGCGCGGGGATGGGACTGCTCGGCGATGGCATGCGCGCTCGAGCTGGCCGTGGCAGGTGGTGCAGAGGGCGCAGGTGGCGCTGGCAGGGAGCAGGAGGTGGCGTGCGAGGCAGAGGGAGCCAGGAGGAAGAAGACAAGAGGGCCAGGCCAAAGAAAAGGAATAGGGCTGAGCCTAGAAATGGAGAGAGGCCAAACTGAGAAAAAGGCTTCCAAATCCGAAAACGGGAAATTCGAACTTGGAAATTGAATTTCAGAAATCGAGAATGTTTGAAACACAAACACGAGCGAAGGAGAACTAGGAGATTTTGAAATTACTGCCTAATTGAAATACGATTTTGAAATCAAGAACCAAAGTAATTACTATTCGCCGTTTTTGAAAACGGGACGTTACAGAAGCTGTCTTCCTGGCATCAGAGTAAAGGTTCATTAACTCAATGCCCAAATATATAACATGATTGAAAATATAGAGCCTGCTTTGACAAGATTCTACTGAACTTAAGAGAGAATTCAGAGTTCTGAACTTTTTCAGACGAGCTACAGTAAAGCTTCAGAGAAGTTCAGAAGAAAAGAAACACACTCTGATGCGGCTTTTCAGTTTTCCTTCTCTTTATTCAGTGGAATACGTATGTCAGTTACATGCAAATTATGGCCCGGTTTTTCCTCAGATCCAATCCATGATCTGTTGTGAAGAACAACAATTACTGTTGTGTATATGCTGCAGATTGGACTGTAATTACTTGAATGAATTGAAGAGTATCTGCTCTCTTTCATGTTGTTTATAGGAAGCAGGTCAGATTGCAATTACTTGAATCAAGCCATAAGACTATGCTTGTCTTTAGACATGAGATGTCCTTAGCTATGCACATCAATTTTACAAAACCTGAAAATAGACCTTTAGTAATCAGATTCTTGCAGCATGGCACCTGGATATCGAACGCTTTGATGATGCTTGTGATCGAGATGGAACGCTTGTAGTTCTCCTCTTTTCCTGGGAAGAAGCTGAAAAAACATAATTTCGGTAGTGGGGCAAGTAATGGCGCGCGAGCGACCCAAGGCCAATTCTCATCTTAAAGGGAACCAGTAAAGTCTTTCACAACAACGGCAAAGCTTTAATGGCTTTCTTTTGCCAGCCCCAGTAAAATCGTTTTCACAACAACGGCAAGAATCTCTGAGCTAGAGGGCACGCCTACGCACCTGAGTCTCTGACGACGGATGGACGATGGACGTCTGCGTTCTCCACGAATTAAGGAGGGTCGGTCCAGCTAGGAGCCAAGCCACCGAAGCAACGAGCATTCTCCGTGAATTAACACCAGCAGCTCCATGAATTAATGGAGGTATGGTGTTATTGGCGGAGGCTAGATGGTATGCGTACCCACATGGGTTGATATGTGTTTGATTTAAACTAGTTGTGTCGAAGTTATTCTTTCTGTTCTGAAGTTTCTGTTTGTTAGTCGGATTGCAAATTTGATAAGCAATTCCGATGTTAGTTCTTTGTTTGAAAGATGATAGCTAGTATAACTTGTTGATTCAGAGTTTGTTTCCAGTTAAGAGTCAGAGTCGAACTCTGTTTCTGCGTCAGAAGCAGAAGAGGTTTCGGAATCCTGTAGCAATTCCGGAACCGACTCAAACTGTAAACTTCAGATGGCTATAAATAACAGAGAAAAGAAACAAAAAGACTGCAATTGTTGCAGCGCAAACTACTCGTCTCGGTTCCAAATTGTTCCCCCAAGTATTGGCTGTTTTCATATGGGTCTGAACTTTCAGAATTGTCGTTTTTCTGAACTTTCAGAATCTGTGGATTTCTGTCAATATGGCGCCAATGCTGTTGACGCTAGCTGAAGCACTCGCTTAATTGCCGCGACAGCGCCGAGTGTATTAGCCTGGTTAATCAATGGAAGACCCGGCACGAGCAGCGCGTGAAGATATCACCAATGCTGACTGACATCCAAGAGCTAAGCAGGTCTTTTACAGATTAATTTTGACGTTTGCTTTGTAAGTAGGAAAGCAAATATATATATAGCTGCTCATGTTGTCACGCGCTATGCAAGTTTCCAATGATAGTCAAAGGTGCGTTTCGGTTGGTTAAACGCAAACACCAGACTTCTTGTTGAGCTGCCTGCTCAGTGATTGTAATAATCCACTAATCCTGGTTCCGGTGGATTCTTATAATTGCTCTTGGTCTCAAAAGAGAGAGAGAAAACGCATGGATGGCGACAGGATCGGACGGGCAGCTGTCGGCCGCCGCGATCAACTGGATGGGCCGAGCGGTGTTGGTGGGACAAGATGCTCAACAATGGTTCTCAAAAAAAAAAAAAGCTCAACAATTCCTCTAAAAAAGATGCTCAACAATTATTAGTATTAGGGGTTTATAATGGACTCCCTAAAAAAGGAAACTGCAATGGATGGTTTTCATAAGTAATAAAGTAAATTATTCAAAATGAACTACAATTTTCTTAGATATATCCCATAAGTACTGCATGTATATAGTCAAATGTTTTCAAGAACCATACGATCTACGAGTTACACTTCGGGGGTAACTAATGGTGCGTCATCTTGAAGGGAACCTTCAAAGTCCAAGCGTGGTGAGTATTCACAGTATGCCCGGTCGTGGCAATATTCTCCGAGCTAGAGAGCACGCCTACGTACCTGAGTTTCTGACGACAGATGGACGATGGACGTCTGTGTTCTCCATGAATTAAGGGGTCGGTTCAGACAGGAGCCAAGCTTTCCAAGCTAGCTAGGCAGCTAGCGTGATGGCCGGTGGGCAGTATAGACACGCTAATAAGGGAAGGGTTCAATGGCCTTCTTTTGCCAGCCCAGTAAAGTCTTTCACAACAACGGCAAAGCTTTACAAGCTAGCTAGCGTGGTGGCCGGTGGGCAGTATAGGCACGCTAATAAGGGAAGGGTTCGATGGCCTTCTTTTGCCAGCCCCAGTAAAGTCGTTTTCACAACGACGGCAAGAATCTCTGAGCTAGAGGGCACGAAACGGACGCCCGTTTCATACTCCTGGGAGTATGTACTCCTACTTCTAATATATCACTTAAATGAATATATTATACTTCTTTATCACTTTCAGTATACTTGAATACCAATTATAAGATACTCCAATGTGACTTGATCAGAAAATTTTCATTGGAGCCCTTTATTTTTGCTATATACCATTTTTCATACATAAAAGAAGTATATACATGGATTTTGGTATAAAAAGTGGATCTTCATAAAATTTTCATGGAACTCACTTTAGGGTATCTTATAATCATTATTGGACTATACTCAAATTGATAAAGAGGTATAATCATACAGTTTAAGTGGTATATGAGAGGTGAGAGTACGTACTCCCAGGAGTACCATACCATTTTCCTATATATATATATATGTATATATGTATATATATATATGTATATATGTATATATATATGTATATATGTACATATATATATATGTATATATATACATATATACATATATATATATACATATATATATATATATATATATATATATATATATATATATATATATATATGGACTAAGAAGGGATATTTCCCTTCTTACCCTTGCCTTTCATTGAGAGCGAGAGGGACATTTATGTACATTTTTATAGATACACCACATGGGCTTAGTCCATACATACGTATGACTTTCTCTAGAACATCCCGAGTATTACCGACGACCCCAAGAGACAGAGCACTCCTTGGGGCCCCCCTCCTCTGACAATATGTATAGCAGCTTGGTCATATGCAAATGATAAAATACCCTAGACATAATACAAAAAGTAAGAGAAAAGGTCAATGTGTAGATGACGAGTAGGCCCGATGTTAGTTGCTTTGTGAGATGATCATTCATAGGTGGGCCCGTCGGGGCTAACGCTTGAGTCCCACATGTAGGTCTCCAAGGCTCACATGAGGAGGAGGTGGGCAGGCCCCCATGCACCATACACGAACCCAAAGTGGTGGCATGTTAGGCACCCTTCGTGGGTTAGTCTAGGGACCTACTAGGGGGAGCGAGCGTGCTCGCAAACCTTGGTAAGTGGACATGCATGGTAACCTCCTACTCAGTGGTGGACTTAGGACTAAAATTTAGGGGTGAGAGGGGGGTGCTAGGGGTACCTACAATCCGGCCAGAGGTAAGGTGTGCACCAGCTCCGGGTGCCCTTGTTGGGCCCACCCCTGCTCCTACTATGAAACTCTTACTAAAGCAGTGGTACAAGGGTACCATAGGTATAGGTACTCAATAGTGTAACTATCTATGATTATATCAAAGTAAATGCAAACTTATAGAAAAATTCAAATGTTGCAAGAGAGGTTTTTTCCAAACAAAACATTAGAATAACTAATTAAAGAATCGAGAAAATTATAGTAGAATATAGATAGTTTCTCGATGTTGCCACTTGTCATATAGTCCTCATTATCCTCCATGTCATTCAAAGTAAAGAAATCTTAACAGGTAAAAAGAGGCCGTTTTGGGCTCCCCTCGATATGGCCACATTGTTCGTTTTGTTTGCACCGTTCGATGGTGGTTCTACTGTCTTCCCTGTCGTTCGATCGTGCTCTCACGTCGCTGGCTCAGTTGCTCCGTGTCTCTTCCCCGTCGTTCGATCGCGTTCGCACACTGCTGCCTCGGCTACTCCGTGTCTTTTCTTTCTTTATTCCCCATCGCTCCGCGTCTTCGCTTTCTTTATTCTTCTTCGTCACTTGTGTCGTCGGCGTTTCTTCCCCCCTCGTGCCCGCTTCCTCCTCGTCTCCTCTCCCGCCATCACAGCCGCCACCGCTCCCTCCTCCCTATCTCCTCTCTCGTCGTCGTCTCCATCACCGCTCCCTCCTCCCCGCCTCCCACGCTGTTACCGCCGCTCCTGAGTTGCCGCACGCCCGAACCCTAGGACGCTGTCGGCGCCTCCTTCCCCTTTTCCCTCCCATCCTCTCATGGAAGAAAGGGAACACGACGACGCGGGAGGAGATAGGGGCGCTCTTCGTCGCCGGCAACATGCCTCCGTACAGTGTGTAGAAGAACACCCATATGACCTGGCACGCCATCGCCCAAGAGGAGGCTGCCATGCACCGACCCTTCGACGACCTCTGCACCCTCGGTAGGTACATCGTTCTTTCGTCTTGATCCGTGAGGTTCTTGAGAGCTCCTTGTTTGGATAAGTGGGTATAATATGGGAGACATAAGCGCTGCTGGGATGATGAAGACAACCCTGCTCCCATCTTTTGCCTTAAATCTTAATTATGACATTATTGAGATTATGAAAATTAGTAACTGTGATCTTTCGAGAAATTGGTCCCTGTGTTCCTTGCTAAGCTTGCTCGGGTTGTATAGTTGAATTTTGCAAGAAAATTGTAACTTCTAGGGTTTGGGTTATTCCCCTAGATATGCATGCCGGTTGCAATTTTGTGAGGAGGACGAACTTTAAAACCAAGTATGTTTGGAATTGCGCTGAAAGTCATGTGAAGAGGCTGGATTTGAGTTGCTTCTTTCGGCAATCTGTTTACATTATTTTCCTACTAAACTGGCTTAAGAAGCTTACCGGACGCTACTCCTACAATGTGCCGATCTAGTCCTTGCTCAAGATCCATTTTCTTCATTAATGTCGGCACTTTTCTATCTACCTGTTCAATTTCTAATAGCCACCAAATTCTTTATCCCTTTGGTCCATCTATTCTATATTGTTTGTGTCATTCAGGTATGCTATTTTGCCTTCTCCCGTAACTTGCATATTATATGTTAGTTGAATTATTGTATACCATGTTATTGCATACATTGTGCTATAGGCTCTGATAACATGCTATGGAGAAGAAGCTTTTGACAGATCAAGCTTCCATGACAACCTTCTTAATGATGTTTGCCACATAATGTCAGGATATGATATTGGTAGAGAATATTTTGTATCCAAGTACATCAATCCCTCTTGTCATCCTAAAAATATAGTCCTGAGATTGACGTATCCTTATCTTTGGAGGTGTGCGCTATTTTTCGAGCTGCTAAGATCGTCTTCCTCAGCACCCTTATATGACAGTTCTAATATTTTCAAAGGATCACATCTTTACTTGAATAATACCACAACAGAAGGCAATTCTTCGCTAGTAATGGGATGTATGGAATAAGAGAATTGGAACACATGTTTCAGATTCAATCATTCGATTTGATTCTCCAAGATGAACCTGTACATATGCTCGCCTTAAAATGGTCTCAACATGTAACATCCCAAAAGTGCCCAAGTATAAAAATACGGGATTTCTAAAACTTTTTGCGTGTTATTTTATTTTTGCCTTGATTGCATTTTTGGGAATTATTTGATTTGTGTTTTCTTTTGCCAACATAAGTGATAAAAACGAAAACCCTAATTACAAAAAGATTAAATACATAAACCCTAGAATCAAAAATTGTAAAAGTAAAAGAATCAGATGCAGTTAAATCGTTATAACAAAGTTAACCTAGAGTTTTGCCATTTGAATTATTGCATGAAGTGTTAAACCCTAATAATCGAAAACCTAAAATGACAACGTATAAAAATAGATCTAACTAATGTACTTTGCGCTAGCAAATCTGCTGAAAAAGATTATGTAAAATAAATATACAAATTGAAATCTTGCTCCAGAAATTAATCCATATCATTTTTGTTCTTTTTCCCCAATCCCTCATTCCTTTCCCCTCTCTTTTCTTACTGGTACTGCTCCTTGGGCTGAGCCATTGAAGTAGGTCTAGCTCAACCTCCTCCCGCTTCCTTCTCTCTCTCCCTCCACCATTTTCCTCGGCCGAACCAGTGTGCCACGCCATTGCCTTCTCTCAGCAACGACAGCATTTGAGGGTCCTCGCCACATTGCGGCCATGCACCGGGGCTCATCTCCAAACCATCACACACTGTCAATTCTCAACAGTCACTGTGTGCCAACATTGTCAGATACGGCACCGAGTTCCTTCCGAGAGCTTCACCAGCTTCATCTCGTTGCCCATGCCGCCGATCCACTATCGTGTTCTCCACCCTCTCCCACCTATTTAAGCACCAAGCCACGCCTTCGCCCTTCCTCTGCTGGCCTTCCCTGCCATTGCCTCCTCTTCCCTCCCTCCAGCTCTCCTCTACCGAGCAAGCAAGCAAAGGGAGCGTCGCGCCCGTCCACGGCCGCCAAGCCTACTTCACCATTCTCGGCAAGCCGGTGAAGCTCGTCCATGGAAAACCGTGTCACCCTGTGTCCTAGAGCCTAAGAAGCAAATCCCTTCGACTAATTTCTCATTTCGATCATAGGAGCTCACCGCCCGAGCCGCTGTGCCCCATTCGCGGAGCTCTGGCTCGATTCACTGCCCCTAGAGCATCCTTGGACCTCTCCTAACCTCCCCCCATCGTCCATTGGAGCTTCCTCCCACCACAGCGCCGTCGCCACAACGACCCCATCGCGCCGCCGCTGGCTCCCGACACCAGCTCACCTCCGGCCTTCTTAGCTTCCACCAATAGTTTTGGTGAGTTCCACTGGGGCCCCTCTAACTCATACATGTGCTACTCCAATCCACCCCCTTTCACTCCGGCACCGCCGCCATGTTCCTCCCCCACGCCCAGCAGCCGCACGCCACCGCCAGCTCCCCTCAGCGTCGCTCGAGCAGTGTAACCACTGCCCCGGGGTCACCCTCCCTAGTCGGTCCCGTTTCTGCCCTCTGTGGCTGCCGTCGTCACTCCCTCCGCTGGCACCGCTCTTGCCACCGCTGCTGGTTGCCCTCCTCTGTTGCTCTGCACTATGGATCTATCTCCCTCTCTGTAACTCCTTCATGTGTGTATGTGTTTTCATGTAGGTGTCTAACCAGTGGGCCCTTCCTGTGTAGCTCTATGTGTGTATGATTGGCCTGTGGGCCCACCTAGTTAATTGAAGGTTAGTTAGTAGGTTGATTAGTTATGGGCGTTTACTTAACAAATTACAATATAGTTTGTGTTTTTCAGTGGTCAAATGGGATATTTAGGGGTTGACTGCAAGTTAGTGAGCATATGATAATGCCCCGGTGACTAATTTAAGTAATTACTTGAAAGACATTAGAAGATTATATAGTTTATACATATTCAATTGATGGATTATATTTTCGGATAATAACAGTCAGTGGGCAAAACAAGTCATTGGTTTAGATTTTCAGATGAGACTAGTTCAATGTAGTGTTGCGGTGTCCTGGAATAATAAAATGAAAGATAGGCTCCATTCAAGTTTTGTTATAAGGCTAATTAGGCTGTCGTTACTATTTAGGCTTAAAATACGACATTAATCGGCGTCATCTTAGAACCTAAGATGATGTAGTCATAATTAGACACATGCATACACATCCAACACTAGTGAATCCTAGACTATTGTTGTAATAATAAAGATAAACTCAGGATTGGTGTGTAGATCATTACGATCTAGTTGAAGTAAAGGGCTTAGGCAAACTAGAGGTTAATTATGAATGACATTCTAATATAAGTACTTAGAGGTTCACTAGAAGTAGTCAGTGAGCAACCATCCTTTAGAATGCATAAGTATATTTAGTTAGGAATTGTACAAACATAAGTCATTAGTAGAAACCTGCATTAGCAACTAAAGCTAAAATAAATAATCTTGTCAATCACTCATTCCTCTCTTTCCATCTCTCTCTCACTTCCATATGGGATCCACAAAAATTAGCATTTCTTTTTATCCCCAAATCATGGAATGGAATATTCCAGCATATTCCCTTTTCTACATTTCTATCATTTTATGTGATCGCAATCTTCCGGGCGTTCGTTCTCCCTCATACGAACTCTGAATCCGTCGATTCTTGTTCCTAAATTCATTTAAAGTAAACATCTTTCTATCGCTGCTAATTTATAATTTTTTATTTTATTTGGATTTATTGTATTGATTTGCTTCGTTTTATGCGTATAGATTCCGACGTTTTCGAAGAATTTTTGGAACCGTCTTCCGAAGCAACTCAACCCTTCAACGAAGGCAAGTCGTAGACCTTTGATCATGTTGAACCTATTCTTATAAAATTTATATATATATATATATATATATATATATATATATATATATATATATATATATATATATATATATATGCATGGCTAGTTTTATAATGATGCTTTTGAGAATAGTTAAATACTTATTGACATTATACCTCCTTGAATAATTATGAATGACATGTACCCTTGGACACCATAGGTTGGGTTAATTGTAGCTGGACATATTTTGGTACCAACATGGGTATCGTATTTATGCTTAGTCATGCTTTAGTTGTACGATGGGTTCCTTCACAATGTGAATCATGGAAATATTAACTAAATGATATATGGAATTGTGTCATGGCCACTGTTATTAAAAGTTGTTGTGCCATGGTAAGGGTTGCCATTTGGCTAGGTTGAATAAAAACGATTTCATACTCGGGCGAGTGGTTGGGCAGTAAAGGGGTGGATTTCGGAGGTGGTTCCCTCGTCTGAGTAGTCACTAAGAACTTAACTTTGTGCACCATTGATCTTGGTCATACCGTACAACCACACGTCTAGAGTAGGGAGAACCTTGTTGACTAATTTACCAAGTCCAAGCATTAAGTTCGCAGGCTGTAGTTATAGGTGTCTCTTGATAATGGTAAATGAACTTTCATATTTTGGGTCGTTGTTAGGACCCGGATTAACACTCTCAAATCCTCTGTGTATTACTGAACTAGTCCCATGATCAATGGCTAATTCATACAGTAAACAAATATGGTAATATCCATAAATCGGAAAACTTTATTAATAAATATCAGAGTTTATTACCAGAAAGGCTTACGAGCAAATAATAAAGAACACAGCGGAAGACGAAGAAGAAGTAGTAGACCCAGCTAATCTGCCACAGACAATCGACTGAGGTAGCAGCCTAGTCGTCGAGATATTCAGCAGATGCAAAGTCCTTCTCCTCTGAACAACATTTTATTAAGCAAGGGTGAGCACAAATAACCATGCTCCACAAGTTACACCCAATAACAAATGATAATGCATTCAGGGATATATCAGAGGAAGGCTTATAGGGTTGGATTTGCATAAAGCGATGTTTCTTTTTAAATACTTGTACTGAGTTCCAAAGCAGCTATTCTATAACTAAAATTCATTTTCTAAATTCTCAAGTTTTATAATAAGGTAATATTCACACAAGAGTGGTGAAGGATACCCTCCTATCACATGGCTACCTACCCAATTTCCCATTTAGATAAATTATCCAGAATCATTTGATAAAGTCTTTTGAAAACAAACCAAAATATAACCTTAAGTAGCTTTGCTCAGTATGTCCATGACTGTGGACACGGCTATTTAAATAGTTTATAACACTTTGCAGAGGTTGTACAGCTTTACCCGCAAGAGAAGGAGAGGGGGAGGAGGAAGGAGGAGGAGCTTCTAGGGCTTTAAAGGAGGGAAGAGAGCAGCTCGGGGAGGGGCTGTGCACAGCAGGCCGGCATGGCTATGGCGGGGCGCTTGTGGCTGGGATGGGGCAGAGGGATGGGCGGCCAAGGGCAGGTGGATGCTAGGGGAGGCGTGAGGGCAGGGGATGGGTGGTGACGGGAGCAGGCAGCTTGGGGCATGCACGGTTGGGAAGAAAAATGGCGCCCAGGGAAGAAGAACAGTAACGGGAGGACTACGAGGAAGAAAAAGGGGGGAGAGAGAAAGAAAAGAAAGGAATAACGAAAAATCTAGAAAATAAATAAATCCAAAAATTTCAACAAAATTTTATAAAATACTCTAGAATCTGAATGGATCAAATAGAATAGTTTTGGATTTTTTTGAAGTTTATTTTAATTAAATAAAATGTTTTTCGTTCAGAAATTCAAGTCAAGCTTTAAATTAATCCAATAAAATTTAAATAGTTTCTTTTATTTTTAAAGCTTCAAAAAGACTCTGAAAATAGAATAAAACAATTTTTATTTAATCAGAGTTTATTTTACTCACATTTAAATTATTTTTATTTCTAAAATATCAAATTAAGCTTTAGCAAAACAGGAAAAATCAAATGGTGATTTTTATTTTGAAAACTTCAAAATGACCTAAAAATCAAATAGATTAGCTTTGAAATAATAAAAATTACTTCTAACTTAAAGTTGGCTTTTATTTTTGCACATAACTATTTAAAAAAAAATTGAAAGACAAAAACCTTTTTAAATACCTGAAGATTTAAGAAATTAAATAAGTTTTTCCTTTTTACTTTAAATCCCAAAATAACCCAAAAATATTAATAAAATTTTATTTCTGAGTTTTTATATTAAAGGAATTTTCAAAAAAGCAATAAAACTCTTTTAAAACTCATAAAAATAATAAAATGATAATTTTATTAATTTAAAATTGGTAACATAATTTTGGGATGTTACAGTCGTGCAGCATGATGGTAAATGAACCTCCATATCTATTGGGGCTTGCATCGGGCAATGGTAAATGAACCTCCACGTTCGGGCAGGTTATCCCCCACAACGATAAGCTCCGGGTCGATGGTAAATGAGCCTCTAGGACTTGGGGTCAAGCTCATCAGGCGAGCTGATATAAGGATGAAGTATTGTAAAAGCATTGTGATAATCTCTTAGTCGCACACTTTCGGAAGTGTGTGAGTGGACATTACAAGTTGATTATCTCGTGTGTGTCAAGCTGTACAACCTCTGCAGAGTGTTAAAAAACTATTCGAATAGTTGTGTCCCTGGTTACGGACAATGCTGGGTGATTTCACACGAGGGGTAGATTTTTTATAAAATGTTGGAATGGTGGTTTGGTTGGGCAGTGAGCAGGGTGTTCACTGGTTGTTGGATGGGAAGTGAACCACTAGTTGTTTTGAAGAACTTGTTTACTTATGTATTTAATCTTTTAAATTATGTTTTTAATCTATTTACTGTATTTACTGTCAATACTGTTTTTTTGCAAAATAGCCATTAGCTATCCTTGTCAAGCCTTTCATGAATACTATTTGTATACATTTTTCTACGACTTGCTGAGTACTTTAAGTACTCACGACTTTGCGCCAATTGTTGATTAGTCACCGAAGAAGGACCAGGGAACTCAGAGTTCTATGAATAGGAGTATTTTGAAGACTATACTGTCAGGACCTGGGATTAACACCCCATATCCTCTGAACTAGTCCTATGATCAGTAGCTAGTTCACACAGTAAACAAATATGGTAACAAAATCATATCACAACTTTATTAATAAATGCCAACAGAGTTGATTACAAAGGAGGCTTACAGGCCAACAATAAAATAAACACAGCGGAAGACGAAGATGTAGTAAAGTCTAGTTAATCTGCCATAGACAATCGACTGGGGAAGCGGCCTAGTCGTCGAGGTCCACGTCGGTAGCAAAGTACTTCTCCTCTGAAATTTTATTTGCACGAAGCAAGGATGAGCACAATTTCCGTGCTCGCAAGTTACACCCGTCAAATAACAGAATGACATGCATACATGGATGTAACAAAGGATGGCTTATAGGGTTATTTGCATAAAGCAGTATTTTCTTTAAATATTGGTACTAAGTTCCAAAGCAGTTATTCTATAACTACAAATCATTGTATAAATTCTCAGTTTTATAGTCAGATAACATTCACACATGAATGGTGAAGGATACCCTCCTATCACATGGCTTCCTGCCCAATTCTCATCTGGATAAACCAGTTTGAAGAAGTCTTTTTCAAACAAAACCAAAGTCTAACTTTGAGTGGCTTTGCCAGCATGTCCATGACCGTGGACATGGCTATTCGAATAGTTTTACACTCTGCAGAGGTTGTACAGCTTTACCCACATGGCACGAATTCTCTAGTTTGTTCGGTATATATCTATGCCACCGCTCACTACCTTGGGTAAGCGGTCTAGAGCACGTGACAAGGCTTTTACAAAGCACCATTCCACCGTAGTTACCCCCCGCTAAGGTTTCGCCACCCCCTTTGGAATAAAGACCTCTGGGTTCGGGCCCCCTCTTGCGCTAGGTGGGACTAACATAAGTCGTAACATGACTACCCATTGCATCTGTAGGGAACGACCACGGTGGAACATTGCAGATTAATTAGCCAGGTCCTACTCCCCACACTGAGAACATGTGGTGGTACGGTGGTGGCATAGCAAGATGCGGCTCGAAGACCGGTCCTCAACTGACTTGGGCAACTTTCCAATAAAACTCATAGGCCTCAACCATACCCGATTGAGCCCGTGCATAAACTTGCACCCACTGAACATCCATTATGCCCAAGTCCAAACCATTTTCATTTATTTCATTTTTCAAAGTCATAAACTTCCATAACATACGATGTCATGGATACCATTTAAACAACAATTGATTTCTGGCTGAAATTTCCCAAAATAAACATGTTTGGTCTATAAGCATGGCTAAGCCTGATTTTTCTCAAAATGCTTTAGTTCATACTATCATATCAACTAGGTTTTATCTATGGTGACAATATGTTTGCTTCAATTATCAAAATTGGTCATACAAAGGATTTTAGGCATAACTATATATTTAAAGCAGGAATTTAAATTACTGATATAAATAAGCATGCAGTAATAATTTAAAACAGAATATAAATAATTTTAAATAATGGGATCGATATGATCAAGGGTATAACTTGCCTTGCTTGATGAGGTGGTGTTGTTTTCCTTAACAGATCACCTGGTACTGAGGTGATGTTGTTTTCCTTAACAGGTCACCTAGTACTCACAAGTACTGTCTCCAGGAAGTCCAAGTGTACAATCACGATGATCATACAGTCAAAATCAATCCTCTTATGAGCTCTTCAAACGGCGTCGAAATCTGACTCTCCGAAGTCGTCGAAATCTAATCGCGAAATAAGCTAAATTCAAATAAAATTCAAATAACAACTCAAATGAACTCCAAATTAAATAATTTTTGGTTTGGTTAGCTAGATCTTGAATTTAGATAAATTTAGAAATTTGAATGGACTAAATCGGAGTTCGGATGCAAAAGATATGACCTTCAGAAGTTTGAAATTACATAAAATAATAAAATTAGGGGTTTAAAAAGAATTATTGGAATTAAATTTAGTTTGGATGGCTAGATCTTGATTTTATAGGAATTTAGGAATTTGAATCACCTAAATCGGAGTTCGTATGAAGAAATACGAGCTCCTAGAAGTTTTAAATATAAGAAACCCTAATTTTCATATTTTTATGAATTTCTTGAATTATTTTCCTAAAGGAAATTCTAGTTATTGCGCAAGATGACGTCAGCGAGGGAAATTCTTTTTCCCGGCCGAATTATTTTTGCGAAGGAAATGGCTTTGACTCTCTGACATGTGGTTTGCTTTAGAAAAATATTTTCCAAAATTCAGAAAAACTCTAATTCTATCATTTTATGTAATTTCAAACTTCGAAAGTCCATATCTTTTGCATCCGAACTCCGATTGAGCCCATTCAAATTTCTAAATTTATATAAATTCAAGATCTAGCCAACCAAACCAAAATTGTTCAATTTGGAGTTAATTTGAATCTTATTTTGAATTTAGTTTGAATTTAGCTTATTTTCGCGTATAGATTTCGACGACTTCGGAGAATCAGATTTCGACGCCGTTTGAGAGCAACTATTCGATCAAGGCAAGTAAAATTCTTGATAATATTTGTACCCATTATTTAAAATTATTTAAATTCTATTTCAAATTATTACTGCATGCTTATTTATATTCAGTAATTTAAATCCCTGTTTTAAATTTATAGTTATGCCTAAATTCTTTGTATGGCCAATTTTGATATCGAATCAAACATATTGTCACCCTAGATAAAACCTAGTTAATACAATAGTATGGACTAGGATCTTTTGGAAAGAATTATGCTTAGCCATGCTTATAGACCAAATATGTTTCAGTTGGGGAATTTCAGTCAAAAACTAACTATTATTTAAATTGTACCCTTGACATTGGTGTGTCATGGAGTTTCATGAATGACTTTGAAAAATGAAATTAAAGGATGGTTTGGACTTGGGCGAATTGGTTGTCTGGTGGGTGCAGGTTTATGCACGGGCTCAACTGGGTAGGTTGAGGCCCAGGGTTCTGTTGGTTGTCGCCCAGGTCAGTTAAGGACCGGTCTTTGAGCCGCATCTTGCTAAGCCACATCGTACTACCACATGTCCTCAGTATGGGGAGTAGGACCTGGTTGACTAATTTGTAAAGTTCCATCGTGGTCGATCCAACTGTTTCGGTGGGTTATTTTTCATGACTATGTTGTCCCACCTGGCTCAAGAGGGGGCCCCTAAGCCCAGCGGATTTCCATCCAAAGGGGGAGGTAAAACCTTAGAGAGGGTGGACTATGGTGGAATGGCGCATTGTAAAGGCCTTGACACGTGCTCTAGACTGCTTACCTAAGGTAGTGAGTGGTGGTATCGACGGATGCCAAATAAACTAGAGAATTCATGTCTTGTGGGTAAAGTTGTACAACCTCTGCAGAGTGTTAAACTATTCGAATAGCCGTGTCCACGGTCATGGACATGCTGGCAAAGCCACTCAAAGTTAGACTTTGGTTTTGATTTAAAAATATTTTTGTAAAACAATTTTGTCGTGGATGGGTGTCCATGAGAAAGATTGTGGGTTGAAGCCCCGGGTTGGTGCCTGTGTTTATGTTGGTGTTAGGTTGGTGCCTACATTATCTTTGTCAATTCAAAATCAATTTTGGATTTTATAAATCTTGAGCTTTTGAACTTAGTATGGTATTTAATGTCAAATGCTGTTTTTGCACAAATAACCCTATAAGCCATCCTATGTTACATCCATTTATGCATGTCATTCTGTTATTTGACGGGTGTAACTTGCGAGCACGGAAGTTGTGCTCATACTTGCTTAATGCAAACAAATTTCAGAGGAGAAGAACTTTGCTTCAGGTGTGGATCATGACGACTAGGCCGCTATCCCAGTCGATTGCCTGTGGCAGATCAGCTGGACTCCACTACCTCTTCATGGTCTTCCGCTGTGTTTATTTAATGTTGCCCTGTAAGGCTATCTTGTAATCAACTCTGTTGTTATTTAATAAATTTTAGCGTTTATGGTTGAGTTATCACATTTGTTTACTGTGTGAGCTAGCCACTGATCATGGGACTAGTTCAGTTATGCACAGAAGATCTGGGATGTTAATCCCGGGTTCTTACAGCTCGCCGGCGGCAGCAGATGGGTGCACTGGGTAGAGGAGGCTATTACGGACCTGGTGATACCTGTTTTGGCTCGGGAGGTCGACGGTGGTGACCGGAATCGGCGGCGGAGTGGGGAGTGATGATCGGTTTTGTCGGGGACGGAGACCAGAGGCGTTCCGGGGTGAAGAAGGGGCGCGTGAGGTAGCTCCGGTGACGGGAAGGGCGGTGGTGCGGTCCGCAGAGGCAGGGCGGCGCTGTCGACGGAGGTCTTCGAGGTTTTAATCGACGGCGGCAAAACCCTAAAATCAAAATTGTGGCGGTGCTAGAGCGAGAGGGGAGGAGTGGGTGGCGGCGCTGGGTTGCCTGGAGAGGTGCGCACCCGGTGCTCCCTTTATAGGGGCTGGGGAAGATCGGAGACGAGAGATCGAGCGCGGGAGGTCGCGGCGATGATTGCGGGGTTCCGGTGATTCCGTGCGAGATGGAGGGGGAAACAGCTGGGAGGAGAGGCGACGTGATGCGCGGGTTTAAACGCGCGCGACCGTGCGGGGAAAGGAGGTGTAAATGGTGGCGGTGATGGAGCTCTATGCGGGCGCTAATGGCGTCCATGTGCGGGAGCTGGAGGAAGGAGGAGGCGAGGTGGAAGACGGGTGCGCAGGCCATTGGATGGGAATCCAAGGGTGCGGAGGAGCGGGGATGGCGTGGGTGCGTGCTAGCCGTCCGATGTAAATCGGACGGTGGAAGAGAGAGAGGGAAGTACGCGAGGGAGGAACGGGCCGTGCGGGCCGCGCGCGCGTGGAAGTTGGACTGGGCCGAAAGAGATTCGGCCCAAACACTATTTGGCAAATTTCTATTGATTTTCTAATTGATTCAATTCAAATAATTCAAAAGGGCTTTAGAAAATAGCAAATAAAATCCAAAAATTATGAGAAAATTCACAGAAATTCCCTTATTTATTTTGGACTTAATAAAAATAGTTCCAATTCATAATTGGCTATTAATTTTGCAGAATAAATTGTTTGACTTTAGAATATTTAGGAAAAAGTTTTTAAAATTCCAGAAAATTCTAGAAATTAATTAAAATTTTATTTTCCAGATCAAACCAACTAAAACTTCAAGAACTTCAAATAAATTTTAAATTTTGACTTTTAAAAATTTCAAAAATTCAAATAAAGAAATGAAACTCTATCAAATTCAGGAAATTCAATAAAATAATAACTTTTATTTATTTTATTTTGGTAACAACACTTTGGGATGTTACATATACGAACTAGGTCACGTTCTCCACTCGATTGCTTGTGGGCATATCAGATGGCCATCACAAGTTTGTTTCTCTCAGCTACAAGTTATTCTAGTTATTTCGCTTGAAAGAGCAGCAATTGTAAGCTTCAACCATAAGATCATTGCTCTTTGTTCAATATTATACAATAGTTTGACATTTGCAAGGTATGTGTTGATATTCAATGATGGAATTGTGTGCACTAGCTACTGATCCAGGGACTAGTACAGATATACACAGAGGGTTCTGGATTCGGAAATCCGGGTCCCCACACAACATTTCTGTGAAGACTACAGATCCCGTAAATACAAAGCTGTTCTCTTTTCTACCCCTGCAGTCCCATTTAGGCTAACACAATTACCACCTGTCTACCAAGTTCTCCTAGAAAGGTTCAGTTTCAATCTACTAAGCTGGAATTCTGTTGATTTGAATATTTTAGGCTGTAATTCTATTCTTTTCTGCTAAGCTTCAGGAAATAGACATTGTTTTTTTAAAGGTAATGAACACATTGTTTTTTTAAAGATAATGAGTTATTGTTTTTACCAGTAGCTATGTCAAGATGCAATGCCCTAATTGTGGTTCAGTGCCTGATGAACTGGTTAGATGTACTAATTTATTTCATATCAGTTAGATATGTTCTTCTCTTCTTCTTTTATGCTAAAATGTGGGGTTTATCAATGTGTTGTTAGGATTAGGTGCAAAACAGGGAAATTGACGTATTTATAATAACAAATCATATTTTTAGTTCTTCCAAAGTAATTAGATTTTATGCAATAAAGGGAAGATCGGCAGGCTAACTTTATTATAGTCCACCCCTCAATCTAGCTTTTAGGATTTGATTATTTGTATTCATGGAAGCAAACTACCTTATGGGCTTAATTCATTTTACTACAGAGAGGATATGTATCTGTTAGTGCAAAAAATGTGCATGCTATTTTTTCATCTGGGAGTCCTTGCTGTCTATATTGTGTTTATCTCAGAATTAACTATTGACAAAGAAAAGACAGTGAAGTGGCTAATTTATTCTTTTTTCAAGTAGCAAATTGGCCTTCGTTAGGCAAGTGGCGCATACATGGCATTGGCTAGGTCCTTAAAGTTTAGTGTTGTACCGGTCATTGTGCCAGTTTGGGTTCGAGATTTTGATATCGATGCCGGATTGTGGGTTAAACTAAGGCTTATACCAATATAATTGTTGGTGGAAGCTGTATCCTGGGCATTTGCATCCCTTCCAAATAATAGGTCCGAGCTATCACTGTTCTGCCATTGTTTCGACTTTTCAGTCTTATGGATATACATCTACTAATGCAACCTTATAGCTTATGTTTGTAACTTATACGTAATTTCATGATTGTAAAGTTGATTCGCTTAGGGTGTTAAAAGATAGAGCATGGTTGGCACCCTTTAACTCATATGACTTACTGGAAGCAGCATCGGCAACACAATTTCATAATTTTGGATTATTGATTTACTTCTTAGGCTATGGGGTATATATAGCCTATGTTATACCCATAATAGTGAATTGAAGTTATGCCCTATTTCATGTTGTGCAACATTGCAAATACATCTCTTCTACGTATAGATCTAGAGTTCATTCATGGCTACATTGAAATGGTTAAATTTTTACCACCGTTTGTAAAACACTATATGTGCAAACAACTGTTGATGAAAGTATTACATAAGTCCCAATACTAGAGCAGTTTTGTTCTCTTCTTCACATGCATAGTCTTTCGTGTTTGTCTCCACGTCAAGGCGCGGGCAAGCATCTAGTATAAGAGAAGAGAAGAGTGTTATAGCAGTTTGAGATAGCATGGCCAGCTAACAAAGTGTGTTCTGTACTTCTGTTGTAGGTTGTAATAGTGTTTGTGTAATTATATATCCGTGATATTACAAGATAGCATATCCAGCTAAACAACTGTAACATTATTCGTAATGTAACTTTCTAAGTACTTAGTTTATTGTTAAATAATGATTTGGAATATGGTTACCTGGCTGCAAAAAGTGCAAAAATTGCAACGGTTTTGCTTTGACTTATGGTCAGCCTAAGTTTTAATAATGCACTAATTAATTTAAAAAAGTAACAAACCTTGCTAGAGAGTGGGTGTACTATTGCGGTTTGATCTGGTGCACTCACACATATATTTGCTATTTTTAGAAGAAGAAAGAACTATAAATTTCCTATAAAAAAAAAAAAGCTCCGTATCGAGAAGATTTTGATGTTTGGTTTGAAACCTTAACTAGCCTTACTAAAATTTGGTAATACCTCAAATAATTAGACACCATTTGATTTAAAGCCAAAATTTGGTAATACCGAAGAAATCTAACACCAAGCGCGGGCAATCCGAGCGTGGCCAAATCCCTAATTTTAGTGTTACCAAATTTTGGTATAACCACGATCTAAATACTGTTTATTTACCTAAATTTTGGTATTGTCAGTTTTGATATTGCAATTTTAGTTTAGTACACTGGTGTCGGAACCAAACAACCCTGGTACGAAGGTCAAAATCATTTTTTCGGCACGACAGGGACAAGAGCCGAATAACTGTAGAAAAACACGGCCAAGGAAGTGAGAACTGAGAAGCCTCGCCTAGCCGCTGGGAGTTCCGTCCCGTTGCCCAGCAATGCCGGCCGGCCCCGCATGCACGCTCGCCAATGCAACGAGTGGCGCCACGCGGTCGTTGCTCGCTGCGCTGACAGGAACGGCTCTTCGCCGCCTCATCCCGGGAGCCCCTCCCGCCCACAAAACCACCGCCCCTCCCACTGACACGCGGGCCCGGCGCCCTCCTGCCCCCACCGCCCTCTCCCGCGCCACCCGCGCCGTACACGTTGCTCTCACTGACACGCCCACCACGCAACCGTCCAGACCCACGTGCCAGTGTGTGAACCCGTGGGTCCGCCTGGTGTTATAGCGACGGGCTGCAGGAGCTTTTCGCTCAAAAAGCCGGAAAGCCTTCCCTTCCCGTCGACGTCGTGTTTACCCTTTTCCCAATCCGCTCCGCCTCTCTCCACCACCACCACAACCGCTTCCGCCGCCTCCGTTTCCGTTTCCCACCGTAGCAGCTTCTGGAAGCGCGTGGCCTCGCCGTGGACTCCGCTGATGCTTCTCCGCCCCGTCTCCTCCCCGCCTCCTCGCCACCTCCCCTCCGCCGCCGCTCGCCGGAGCGCTGCCCCCACGACCGCGTCCTTCTTCCTCATCATCCGGAGCCGCCAGCGACGGCGCCGCCGACCGTACCCTCTCCTCCGCGCCTCCCTCTCCGATCTCCTCGCCAACCTTCCCGCCTCGCTCGCGCTCGTCGGCCCCGTCGCGGTCGCCGCGGCGGCGGCGGTTGCGTCCTCCCTCTCCTCCTCCTCCTATTTTCGCAGCAGCCTCCCGCCGCCGTACCCCGACTCGGATTACGGCGAGGCGTGCGGGGATGTCGCCGGCGAGTGGATCCTCTTCACCAGCCCGACGCCGTTCAACCGGTGCGTGCTGCTGCGGTGCCCGTCGGTGTCGTTCGAGGACGGGGGCGTGCTGCTCGACGGCGTCAACGAGCGGCTGCTCACCGAGGAGCGGCACTACGTGAACCTGAGCCGCGGCCGCATCCCCGCGGCGCGCGGCGGGGATGACGCCGGCTATATATTCTATCAGAGGATTTGCATCCCCTCGGAGGATGGCGGTGTGATCGCTCTTGATTGGCCTGACAATTTGGATTTGGATAAGGAGCATGGGCTTGATTCCACGGTATTTATTGTGCCCGGGACGCCTGAGGGGAGCATGGAGAGGGCCATCAAGATGTTCGTGCTGGATGCACTGAAGAATGGCTACTTCCCCATTGTGGTGAATCCCAGAGGGTGTGGCGGGTCACCACTTACTACGCCAAGGTGAAATTTAGCACTTATTTCTTAGTCTAAAATTTTCACATTAAGGGTGCTTAGATGGTACCATAGCTAGAGTAGATGATTAGCATTTAGCAGTCAGAAACAGTTCAATATGAGCATAACTAGAAGCTTGTTATTGTTCACGGATTGATATTTCGTAATTCACTTTGAACTTCTCAATTTTTGTTGCTTGTGTTTGTTAGACCTAAATATCCGTAAGTCCATGCTACATCTGTATTAGTAACTGTTGTCCATTCTGAAGTCTGGTTAGACAAATTATTGTTTATACAACCTAGTGGTTGTTAGTACTGAAGTGTAACAACAAGTTACTACAAAAGTTTAGAGTAGCAAGTGAGTGTTATTACCGGAGAATAACACAGATTCATTTCGGAATGGTAGAAACTGTGATTGAACTGTATGTGGAAATGGCCATACTTGTAGTTTTCGTAGTGGATCATCTTTTGAGTAACCATTTTATACAAAGTGCATCATTTACTAATTTAATCACTTAGTTGACTAATAAATTCTAACGGGAGATAGCATAGGTTTGTTGTCTGGACAAAAGTTAGAAATTTTCTTACTGTTCTTACTGAAAAAGGTCGGAAGTGTCAGAAAATTGAAGTTTTTGGTAGCGGAAATGGATCAATGAGTGCACGTAATTGAGCTTCAAATCTTCCCTGCAGCAAATGTTTGCAGTATGGCTTTGGCAAGAAAATTTCGGACAGTGTAGTCGAGCATAAGTGTTAGCTCACCTCTTACCTGTTATTCTACTAAGCTATTAGTAAATCATAGTTGAGATTTGTGATACTGGAAATTATTGTAATTTGGGAACTCCAGGGACCTCAATCGTGACCACTTGTGCACTCTAATACTGTTGACTTAATGCTCCCTTTTATCCAGTAACATCGTTGCATTAGTGTACTATTCATGCTTGTACATATGTTTTGAGGTGTGGCTGTGATGGATATCTGTTATAAAATTGTAGGGCTTCTAAACTACCTGCTTATGTAGGTTATTTACAGCGGCTGACAGTGATGATATCTGCACAGCAATACGCTTTATAAACAGTAAAAGACCTTGGACAACACTGATGGGTGTTGGATGGGGATATGGTGCCAATATGCTGACAAAGTACCTTGTGGAAGTTGGAGAGTCTACTCCTATTACTGCTGCTGTTTGTATTGACAATCCTTTCGACCTACAAGAAGCAACAAGATTGTTTCCTCATCATATCGCTCTTGATCGAAAGCTCACGGCTGGCTTGGTCGATATTCTGCGTTCCAATAAGGTTGTGACCCCATCATGATCTCCAAAAATTCGTCCCCCTTTTCTCATGCTCTTGCATATGTTCACATGCGCACAATCTAACACGTGCACGTGTGCACACATCAATTCACAGAACAAGTGCAAAGTCATTGTAGTAAATAGCTGGTGCTAGTATCTCTTTTTAGCACTCCCTGTAAATAGAACAAGGATCTAAGAAGTTGAATAACCAGCAGCTCCTGAAATGGACTCAATAATTCACTGTATTTGCAAGGTCTTTCTTTTCCATGGAAGGGCATTTAGCCCAAGATAACTGATGTTTTATTCTTTCAGGAACTCTTTCAAGGAAAAGCTAAAGACTTTGATGTTCAAAAGGCTTTATCAGCCAATTCTTTGCGTGACTTTGATGGAGCAATATCCATGGTTTCCCATGGGTTTGCTACTGTTGATGATTTCTATTCGGAAAATAGCACAAGGCTGTCAATTGCCCATGTGAAAATACCTGTACTATTTATACAGGTATAATTCTTAACTATAGTTAATATAAGCAATGGTATACATTAGTTAACTTGTCATTTACATATCATATTAATTGCAATGTCAGGATATCCAAATAATAAACTCCCATCTTATGCTGAATCTAGTTTGATGCCTTGTTAACACCGTCTTTCTGGTTATCTAATTTTGAAGCCATATCTTGCAGAGTGATGATGGGACTGTGCCACTTCTTTCAGTACCACGCAGTTCAATATCAGAAAATCCTTTTACTAGCCTTCTCCTTTGTTCTTGTGTACATTCCACTGTCTTCACCTTTGAGAGATATGCTGTATTATGGTGCCAGAATATTGCCTTAGAGGTATATATTGTCATTTTCTTTATTTGACTCCCAATGGAGGCATTCTTGTACCACTTCAAACAGGAGTAGACATGCATATTTTCTAATCTTCAACAAGATTTATATACAAAAAATCCATCAATGGGCATTTTTGAAAGTAGCTGGTGGACAGTTATCAACATTCCACCTCCCTCTCTCTCTCCCTCTGTGTGTGTTGTTGGGGGTGCACATGCTCAATTATAATCTGCCCAACCAGATCTCCCGCAACTGTTTGCCCTTTTTTTCTCCACTAGTAAGGGTTATTTAATTGTTAAGGGTTAGATGCACTTATGATCTATTGTAAGCAGTTGCATTGAACAGTTGCTCACAGTAGTATATAGAATTTAACATTCTTATGCATCGCTCCTGTAATTGCTACTTTCATGTTGTGCATTTTTCACATTAAATTGTTATTTGGATTTATGCAGTGGCTGTCAGGAGTGGAGTTTGCACTTCTGAAGGGTCGCCATCCACTTATTAAAGATTTGGACATCACTATTAACCCATCCAAAGGTCTAACATTTGTTGAACCCCAAACGAATGATAGGAAGGTTCCAAAAGTCAATAATTTTCATCAGCAATCTCAATTTATTTTGTATAATAATGTTCCACATGGAATAAATGGGCTGCTGGTTGATTCCGCAAAAGGATATTCTGGTGTTCAAAACAAAGAAAATGTGCAGTTAAAAGATAATGGTGATGCTCATAGGGTAAGCAAAGATTCAGATGTAGAAGAGTCAGAAGAGAGTTCTGAAGATGCTGAAAAAGGTCATGTACTACAATCAGCAACTCTCGTGATGAATATGCTGGATGCTACAATGCCCGGTACTCTGGATGATGATCAGAAGAAGAAGGTAGAGAAGACTTAGCAAGCATTGTTGTTTGCTTTTCCTGAAGTTCATATATCTACTCATTCCTCAGTCCAAAAGAAATGTGTTGGCCTAGCTCCTAATTTTGTTGTATTTTTCATTTAGGCTTTACAATCTTTTTACAAATTAATTCGTTATAAGAAGCTTAGTGTCAACTGTCAAGTTACTTAATTTAAAGTGTTCCTTTTTTTTTTCACTCTTTTGCATTTTATTCTGTGTGTTAGATATACATGGAGTGAATGCTAGCACCATAGGTTTCTTTCAAGTCCAAATGGAAAAATCAAAATCCTCTGCACATTATCGCATTTTATTTCCAGAAATATAGGCCACTAATTCTCATAAACATCTTAAAAGCTTTTTTCTCATGCTCATTGTTTAATTTATTTGGGTTGTAATTATTGGGAATCTTTTCAGCACTTGAGCAGACTCCGACCCAACTAAATATCGTCAACTCGCAATAAATTCGAGATATATTTCCAACTCATTTGAACTGAAGCTGCTAGCTGTTTGAATGCTTCATCCATCTAGATGGATTTGGGGTGACGGCTGTAGCTTTTCTGCTAAGTTGAATGTTTAGATTACCAGCAACAACAACAACAAAACCTTTGGTTCCAAACAAGTTGGGGTAGGTTAGATTACCTGCATCTCTGCAAAATAATATCATCCTAAATAAGAGAACAGATATTGTTTAGAAACTAAAAGTATGTTTTCTTTTTCTGGAAAGGTACAGAATTGTGTGCTATCGTCTTGTGAATCATACGCCAAGTTGCTTACATTTTTTTTTTCTTGTCATAAGGTTCTGGTAGCAGTTGAACAAGGTGAATCTCTGGTGAAAGCTCTAGAAGAAGCTGTACCTGAAGATGTGCGTGGAAAACTCACAACATATGTGACTGAAAGTTTACAATCCAAACGAGAAAATTTCAGTTTAGATGCATTGAAGCGACTTGGCTGGACTAATGCAAGATCAACCACCAGGATATCAGTCCAAGAAAAGATCAAAGATTCAGATCAGGAAAGTGGGCTGAAGGATGCCAAAATGAATGATAAGAACAGAAGTGTTGCAACCATTGGTGAGGGCGAACAAAAAGATACTAATTTGACCTCAAACGACAATAATCTTGGAGAAGGCATCGAGTTATCACAAGGAAAGCCTTCCCAAACTTCTGGGTCTGTTGGAGCTGGAACAGAAATGGGAAGTGAACAAACTCAACCCAATAAATCAGAGAAAGCAAACTCTGGTACAAATCAAGGCAGTGAAGAGCAGCATAGAACAGATCAGGGCAATGAAACAGCTCCAAAGCACATTTCCGATGATCAATCAACGGCCAGCTCAAACGGGGCTCCTAGAGAGCGAGCGCACTCGCCTGATGCTACAGTAGATCAGAATGCACAGTCTCATGCGATAGAAAAGGAAGGTGATGCAGTTCGTGCCAATGAAGATAAGGCTGCACATAATTTTACTGATCAAAGTATGCAAGCCTCTAAAACAGAAGAATCTAAACCTCCCCAAATCAATGTGACACAGGCCTTGGACGCCTTAACTGGATTTGATGACTCAACTCAAATGGCTGTCAACAGTGTATTTGGAGTTCTTGAAAATATGATTGACCAGTTTGAAAAACAACATGATTCTGAGAACGGGGATAATTCTGATGGAACTACTGATGAACCTTCAGTGGATGGGATGGAGTCTCAAGTGACAGGTGATATGGACACAGAGTTCAGTGGAAAAAACATAAATCCGTCATCTTATCAACCAGAAAATAACATTTCTGGAAGAGTTCATTCAATCATGTCTGAGGATCGCACTTTTGGTGAGAGAAATTCCAATTTAAGCATAGTTTCATCTTCTAAAGGAAAGATAAGAAATTATCAAAGATATAGAGCTGATAACTATGTGGATGCTGATGTTACAAAGCAGGCAAGTGGCTTACCTGACCATTTATTGGATATAGCTGTCAAATCTTACTTGAAGGCACAGTATGCATTGTACCTTCATGAATTTCTTTCTACACAATTGCAACTCAAATCACCAGATTTGAATTCAGCAACTGATCTTTTCCTCGATCCACAAGAGGGTAAATGGAAAATAGCAGATCAAATGGCCAATGTGCACGATGAAATTTCTAAATATGACAAACATAGCGGCATCGAGGAAGAGATCGAACATGCTCGTTCCTCCCAAGCACCATCTAGAACAGACAATGTTATTGAGCCACCCTACATGGTTATGGAAAGTTTTCTGGAGTCTAGAAACAAGACAAATGAATGGAATAATAAAGTAGCAACCAGGTTACCTGATAATGCTTTGGGAGAGACACTCACATGCTTCATTAGAGATGAATTAGAAAATGCCCTCAAAATTGAAGTTGGTCGCAAACTAGGGATAACAAACACTGAGCAACTTGGAAGAAGTCTTGCACGTGATGTGGAGCGACTTGCTGCTCAAGTTTCTAGAACTATTGTGTTTGACAGTGAGTTATACTCAGCGGCTTGTGTGCAAAGGAATCCAACAACTGTCAAATTTGGTATGACTCGTGGAGAAAATGTTATTGAAGCTGTATCAACTGCAGTTCAGCAATCTCGTGATCTGAGAAACATTCTTCCAGTAGGTGTCATAGTTGGTGTAACTTTAGCATCTTTGAGAAATTACTTCCATGTTGGTGTGTCTAAGCATGATGACCAGATGAAAGCCACTGTCAAGTCAGGAATTTTAAATGAGGATCTAATTGTTCAGGATACTGGCAAAGCAAATACAGATAATCCTTACTCAAAAAGAGAAGCAAATGCAGATAACCTTTCCCTAGAAAAAGAAGCAAATGCAGATAATCCTTCCTCAGAAAAAGAAGCAAATACAGTTAATCATATCGAGAAAACTGGTGGGCACAAACAGCAGAAGATAATGAGGTCAGAGGGTCAAGGTATGATGGTTGGGGCTGTAACAGCTGCCCTAGGTGCTTCCGCTTTTGTAGCACATCATCAAGTAAGTAAATTAATGCCCCAAAGTTTCATTCTTATTTATAATTTCCATTGTTCCATCTTGTGTAAGCACCAATCCTTCTTATGTATAAGTTTCATTGCCTATTTTGTTTATCAATCCTTCTGGTCATGTTTAAAATTAGCTGGATGAGATAAACAAAACATATTTCTACATCTTTCTTTTAGCATTTAATTTTTCTTGCACAAAACACATGGGTTCTGGAGTCAACCCAGCTTTTTGGTTGAACTAAATGTCTAGTAAAGTATCAGGTAATAGTTCCCACTTGTAATAAGTCAAGATTGCACAGGATTCCATTCTTATAACAGATACTTACATTCCCCGTTACACTAAAATAGATGCCAGCTGCATATTTGAATTATTCGTAATTCCTAATTCATGTTGTTGGAACATTTGTGTTTAACATGTTTTTCTAGCAATACATAACTTTGTTTATATTTCAGCAAAATAAGGCTGAAAACGGTGATAGCACCACCGCGTCTTCTCAGCATAAGCTTGACGAAACTGCACAGGAAAAGAGCCAGGACAACTTAATGAGCAGCTTTGCTGAGAAAGCCCTATCTGTTGCAGCTCCTGTAGTACCCACAAAGGACGATGGTGAAGTAGATCACGAAAGGTCTGTTTAATGTTACTGTTGTTTTGTTCCCATTTCATT
The DNA here is from genome assembly GCA_036346255.1 of Ampelocalamus luodianensis. NCBI lineage: Eukaryota > Viridiplantae > Streptophyta > Magnoliopsida > Poales > Poaceae > Ampelocalamus > Ampelocalamus luodianensis. The sequence goes on from CM070633.1 coordinate 48,202,006, forward strand.
TCTCCTTCTCTCTCTTTGTATTCTCTTGAATACTCTTACCACATCCAACTTTTACAAGCAGGCTCGTTGCAGTTCTAGCTGAACTAGGACAAAAAGGTGGGATTTTGAGGTTTGTGGGGAAAATTGCTCTACTCTGGGGAGGTATTCGTGGTGCTATGAGCTTGATTGATAGGCTTATCTCATTCTTACATATCAGCGAACGTCCCTTATTTCAGAGGTTAGTCCTTCAAAGTTCTAATTCATACCAGAAAAAAACATTCAAACAGGGGGGGGGGGGGGCGCATATAATTCAAATGGTGTGTCTTCATTAAATGGATTATGTTAGTAGCATATGAAATTCTTAAAAATGATTTGCACTGCCTTTGTTCTCGTTTGCAAGCAGCATGATTTGTCAGTATGAGGTTCTGCATGATGTGAGAGTGAAATCTGGAGATTATATATAATTTGGTTATGTACAACGTATCCTAGAACTTAGATAAAATGGTGATGTGTTAGGAAAACAAATATGATGCCAACGTAGTGAGCGGAAACTACTTTGGACCTAGATAAATCAGAGTTCTTCTAAAAAACGAAGATACACAGTGACCTAATGCAATTTCACGACCGTTATAAAACTATGACAGTTGTGTTTCTATCAAAACATACTGTGACTTTTTTGTTACTTCTTCCCCTCCCTGAACTAGTTCGCATGGCATGTTTCCTGATGCCATCCATGTAGCTAGAGGTAGTTAGCCATAGTTTCTCTATCTTGCCTTTTGGCTGATAGCATATAAATGCCTGATGTCTCTCCGGAAATGTCATCAGATGTAACCAATATTTAACAAGTTCTAGATGCTTCTGTTTCAGACACTAGCTTGAATTGTGTGTTTCAGTGTTTTGGTTTTGTTAGTATTCAGCTAATTGTTTCCTCATTTATACTAGGGTTGGAGGTTTTTCATTTCTTTTATTCCTTTTTTATGGGTACTGGAAGAGGAGTTACCCATAAATTTTTTGGTTCAGCCAACAGCTTTTTGCATGTTTTGCATGCCGTGTAGTTGCACTTCTAAAGAAAGGGAACTGATGACCATTTGTTTCATACATCAAACAGTCAGAAATTTATGTTTTATTTTATAAGCTATAAAAGTATTCAGAGCAATATCAATGAGTGGCGCCTTCTCAAGCAGTAGTGGTTACTTGAAACCTGGTTGGGTTGAATTAGTTCTCTTAGTGTAAGTGTTATGCGAATACTGTTCTTGTCCCTTTATGTATTAGTTAGGTGAAATTTCTGTTGCGTAGTCATATTAAATACGTATGCCTTTTCCTGGTGATTTCCTGTTATCAGGTTGTCCTTGACTTATGCCTTTTTCTCATTCTTAGGATAATGGGATTTTCCTTCATGGTACTTGTTCTATGGTCTCCTGTCGTGATCCCTCTACTGCCAACACTTGTTCAAAGTTGGACAATAAGCGCTTCAACAGGAATTGTTGGATATGCTTGCATTGTTGGACTGTATGTATCTATAATGATACTTGTCATGCTATGGGGCAAAAGAATACGTGGCTACGACAATCCAGTTGAGCAATATGGGATGAATCTTGCATCTACATCAAGGGTATAAACTGTCTTCCCTATGCAACCTTACTTGGTCTTGTGTAGAAGGATTTATAGAATGCTCCCAGCACACACACACACACACACACACACACACACACACACACACACACATATAATAACTTACCTTTGATTTCAGGTGCGAGAATTTTTTCAAGGTCTTGTTGGAGGTGTAACTGTTGTTGGGTTGGTGCATTCAATAAGCATTTTACTTGGTTTTGCAACTTTTCGAGCAGGGTCGTCTTCAATCTTAGCTAGACCCTTTGATCTTCTCAAGTCTTCTAGTAATGTATTCTTGCTAGCTCTTAGAGGGTTTGTCACAGCCACTAGCATTGCCATGGTGGAAGAAGTGGTTTTCAGATCATGGCTTCCAGAAGAAATTGCTGTTGACCTTGGTTACTACAATGCCATCCTGATATCTGGAGTTGTTTTTTCTCTAATTCACCGGTATTTCCATTCTGGCCACTATCCCTTCTATTATTTCACTACTTTATTAGTTAACACATGGTTCATGTTACTGCTGGTAAATTCTCGAGGCATTCATCACTAGATATGGGATCTAAAACCCATAACAGTCCCCTCAATCACAACTTATCTAAGTTGAGATTGTACTGGAACTTTCAAGCTGTGTTATTGGAAGTGGCTTGGTGAATCCATCTGCAACTTGATCACCTGAAGATACAAACTCAATATCCAGTAGCTTATTCTTGACTCTTTCTCGAACAAAATGATAGTCCACCTCAATGTGTTTTGTGCGGGCATGGAAGACTGGATTAGCTGAGAGATACATTGCACCAATATTATCACACCACAGTTTTGCAGTTGATGGACTATTGATACCAAGTTCTTTGAGGAGAGTCTGAACCCACATGATTTCGGCTGTAGCATTAGCTACTGCCTTATACTCAGCTTCCGTGCTAGATCTTGACACCGTTGCTTGCTTTCGTGCACTCCATGAGACAAGATTCTTTCCTAGAAAAACAGCAAAACCTCCGGTCGATCTTGATCATCTAAACAGCCAGCCCAATCTGCATCTGAGAAAGCTGAGACAAGCATGGATGACGATGCACTTATCTTCAGTCCAACACCTAGAGTATTCTTTAGATATCTTAAGATTCTTTTGACTGCCACCCAGTGCAAAATAGTTGGAGCATGCAAGTATTGACAGACTTTATTCACTGAGAAGGAGATATCAGGTCTTGTTAATGTCAAATATTGCAATGTCCCAACAACACTTCTGTACCTGGTGCTGTCTTCTGTCCCAAGTTTTCTCCTTGTGCTGTTAACTTATCATTTACCGACATAGGAGTATTTGCTGGTTTGCAGTTATACATCTGCACTTTCTTCAGCAAATCTGCAGTATACTTTTCTTGAGTTAGAAGGATTCCATCCTGTACTTTCCTGACCTCAATACCCAGAAAGTAATGTAGCTCCCCAAGTCTTTTAGAGAAACTCAGATCTCAAATTGTCAAGTAGGGCTGCAGTAGCATCAGGATTTGAACTAGCAACAATTATATCATCAACATAAATAAGCATGAAGATAACAATACTTCCTTTCCTATAAAAGAACAAGGATGTATCAGCTTTGGAGGAAGTAAAACCAAGCTTTTGCAGTTTTCACTGAGTCTGAGTACCATGCTCTTGGCGCTGTTTAAGACCATACAAGGATTTGTCCAGTTTACAAACATAGTCCTTATGTGTCTTTTCTTCATACCAGGAGGTTGCTTCATATACACATCTTCCTCAAGGACACCATGAAGAAACGCATTTTGTACATCAAGTTGTGAAGGCTCCAGCCTTGTGAAATAGCAATGGACAAAACAATTCTAATAGATGCTGCCTTAACAACAGGACTAAAAGTATCTTCATAATCAATCCCATATCTTTGTTTAAAACCTTTTGCAACTAAACGAGCTTTGTACCTATCTATACTGTCATCAGCCTTCCTTTTAATTTTATAGACCCATTTGCAGTCAATCAAGTTCATTCCATTCTTAGGAGGAACCAAATGCCATGTATTGTTATTTTTTAGTGCCATGTACTCCACATCCATAGCCTCTTTCCAATTTTTATCTTTCAAAGCTTCTTCTACAGTGCATGGTTCTCCATTGGATGTGAGAAAGCTATACTTAACTCGGCCATCAGTGTATTTGACTCTACCATCAGTAAAGACTGCAGGTTGAATGATACCTCTTTGTAGTCTTGTTACTGGACGATGCTGAGAAGCCGGTGTAATAGGAGCTTGTGGAGGTATGCTGTTATCAGATGAGGGAGATGCCATGCTGCTAGGAGAAAGTTCACTATTACCAGCAGTTTCTTCCTGAGTAGAAAACATTAACTCATGCTCATGCTCAGATGTAGATGCTGCAACTTTAGGACGCCTGCTGTAGACTTGAGTTATGGGTGGTTTCTGTGGCACCACGGTTGCAACTGCAGGTGGCACAGCATCATCAGCCGAGACTGCGTGTTCCTGTTCTCCATCAATCTGTCCTGAAAACTCATCTAGTTCAATAGAATTAGCCAAGTCAGGATTATCAGGACATGTAGCAGCAGATTGATCAAACACATTTTCACCCCCTTGATCAATAGAATGTGATGATTCATTGGGAAGGAGGAGAATCTCAGACCGAAGTCTTGCTCCTGCATTGGGATAAAGTTTGGCAGAAGGAAAGACTTCCTCATCAAAAACAACATCTCTAGAGATATAAATTCTTCCAGTTGGAATATCTAGGCACTTGAACCCCTTATGTAGATTGCTATAGCCAAGGAAAGCGCATTGTTTTGAGCGGAATTGAAGTTTGTGATTATTATAAGGACGAAGATTAGGCCAACACGCACATCCAAAGATACGAAGAGAGGAATAATCAGGAGAGGTGTTGTGGAGGCGTTCCAAGGGAGTGGACCAATGTAGAACTTTGCTAGGTGTGCGGTTTATCAAGTAAGTGGCAGCAATGAAGGCTTCATCCCAAAATTTAAGGGGCATGGAGGCATGAGCAAGGAGAGCAAGGCCAACTTCAACTATATGCCTATGTTTACGTTCTGCAGCGCCATTTTGTTGGTGGGTGTGAGGACAGGAAACCCGATGAGAGATTCCTATTCTTTGAAAGAAAGAATTGAGTTTCTCATATTCACCACCCCAATCTGTTTGAACAGAGATAATTTTCTTGCTGAACAATCTCTCAACAAGGTTCTGGAATTCATGGAACTTCTGGAAGACTTCAGATTTGTGTTTTAGCAAGTATATCCAAGTGAACTTACTAAAATCATCAATAAAACTGACATAATATTTATTTCTGCCCACAGATTCTGAGGCAGGTCCCCACACATCAGAGAAAACAAGTTCTAAAGGAACACTAGACTCACTAGGAGATCTTGAAAACGGGAGCTGATGACTCTTTGCCTGCTGACAGGCATTACAAACTGAGCTTTTATTTGATTCTAAAGAACAAGGCAAATTATTGTAACTAATGACACGTTGAATAACATATGGTGATGCATGACCTAGCCGACTATGCCATTGAGACAAGGACGGTTTTGAGACACCAAAGGCTTGTTTTCTCGAGCTAATGGATGAGAGAGGATAAAGACCCCCTTCACTCTTGCCTTGCAGCAGGGTTTGCTTCGTTGCCTGATCCTTAATCAAGAAAAAATCAGGATGGAATTCAAAATAAGCTTGGTTATCAGCAGCAAAACGATGAACAGAAACAAGACTCTTTGAAGCTTTAGGAACATGAAGGATGTTTCTAAGATGAAGATCACGATTAGGGGTATGAATGTGTGAATGACCAATGTGCGTAATGTCCATACCTGCTCCATTTGCTGCATGGATCTGATCACCACCTCCATACCTGTCACGAACAGTCAACTTGTCAAGTTCGCTGGTGATGTGGTCAGTGGCGCCTGTGTCGATGTACCAGTTGGTGTCAACGCCATATGAGGTAGTGGCAGCTGCAGCCATCTTCTCACTTGGAGGAATGAAGTTGTGATCAAATCTGTGCCAGCAGGTTTCAACCGTGTGTCCTCTCTTCTTGCAGAGCTGGCATTTAGGACGAGTATCTTCACCATAGTTTGAGCGACTTGATGTATAATTGTTGCTGCCACGGCCACCAATGCCACGGCCACGTCCGCGGCCTCTCTGAAAGCTGTGCTGGAAGCCTCCGCGTCCACGCATAGCAGAGTTCGCAGAGGACTGCGATGGTCCACCTTGTACTCCTTGTAGAAGCCGTATTCTTTGCTCGAAGCTGAGGAGTTGGGAGTAAACTTCTCCAACCGAGGCTGGTTCAGCACGTCCCACCAGTGTCGACACAATTGGATTGTATTCCATGTCGAGGCCGCTGAGGATGTAGGAGACCAACTCTTCTTCTTCTAGGGGTTTTCCAGCAGATGCCATCTCATCTGCTAAGGTCTTCATCTTGCCAATGTACTCAGCCACACTCATATTGCCCTTCGGAGTTGTGGCTAGCGCTATGCGCGTGTTTATTGACCGCGCACGCGTTTGTGAGGAGAACATTGCTTCAATTGTCTGCCATAGTTCGGCAGCAGTCTTCTTGTCAGCAACATGGACAAGGATCTCTCTGGACAGAGATGCCAGCAGATAGCCCAGGATCTGCTGATCTTTGGCCATCCACTGGATGTAGTCTTGATTTGGGATCTTGACTATCTTCTCGTCTTGCTTTGCTTCAATTTCTTCTGGCGGAGCTCTAGTAGTTCCATCAAGGTACCCCATCATCAGGGCACCACGCATTGTGGGGAGGATTTGTGCCTTCCACAGCGTATGATTGGATCTGGAGAGCTTCTCAGTTACTGGGACGGCAAAGGGAAAGATAGAGGAGGAACTAGAGGAGCTCGCCATTGAGATTGGCTCTGATACCATGTGATAAAAGCTCTATTGGCCGTAAGGATCCCTGCCGATCCCTTCGTGTTTATATAGGGTGGAGAACACCCGAAAGATTACAGAGGAGAGGAGCCGTGAAGAATAGCAGGTCTGGTTTCCTTTCTATCTATTACATTGAGCTAATCTATACTTTCTATTCATAACCAGATCTGCACCTTTCTTCGCGGCTCAGATTACATATTTAGAACAGATACTAAATATAGGAGATTGAGTCTATCTCTAGGATCAGTTTCCAAATATAGGAGATAGACTCAATCACGGCTCAATCTCTAACATGAGCGACTGACTGATTTAGGAGGCAATACCAATGACACTGGCAGGTGTGACCTGGTGGTGGGGTGGGTTTGGGGGAGGGGGAGGGGGAGGGGGAAAGGGCACAAAGGAGGGAGGGGAGGGTAGTGGCACGAAACAGAATGGGTTGAGTAAACATATTTAATTTCTGGTTAGTGGGCTGTAGAAGGGTTCAATCCTAGCAGTGCTATATTGCTGTAAAATCAAGCATGATTTCGCCCCATTAACAAACAAGCTAGTTACTTTTCTGTAGTGGCCTTAGATATTACTAATATAAAAAAAGTCGAGGATACAAGTATTCATGGATTGATTTATGTTTTTTTATATACAAGCATGATTCAGTTGTGTAAGCACCAAAAAATGTTGACCTCCCTACAAATGAATGGCAGGTCTCTACCTTCAATACCTGGTTTCTTGCTACTTTCACTGGTGCTTTTTGGACTCAAACAAAGAACGCAAGGGAAGCTCGCTGCACCTATTGGCCTGCGCTCTGGAATCATGACTGCTGGTTATCTAATACAAAGCAGTGGCATTATTACATCCAAACCTGAAACTCCATTCTGGATGATTAGCACCTACCACCTTCATCCTTTTGATGGTGTAATTGGCTTAAGTATCTGGGCTCTACTTGCTATCCTTTTCTTCCCTCAAAACCCCGTTCAGAGGGATACTTCTGTGTCGTGAGAATCAGAAAAGAAAAAAGAACTCTTGACATATAGCTAGTGAGGTGAGCTTCATCAAAAACGTCCTCTCTGTACAAAGTCTATGTCAGCGATGAAGGGCTTCTCTAGAATACCACGTTAAACTGCAGCTCAAATTTCTGATGCATTGCAACTTGCTGGCTGCGAAAAGGAAGCAGACGGTTAGTTCTTTGTTTACATTGAGTGAGAGGTACCGCTGACTGCAATGGCTTTGGGGCTGTCGCTGGGGTATCTGGCCTTCATGCTTGGCAAATTTGTATACTACCCTTTTCTGGACTGTATGGATCAACTTGTAATCTTCCAGGTTATAAGATTACCTCCATAAAGGGATAACTTCTTGCATTCATTATACGGTACGTATCTTAACTACAATTAAACTTTATTTGTAGTGTGCTACATTGTTAACTCCCTTCACTGTTACTGTTCATACAGGTGGGAAAGAATAAACTAACCAAGTTGTTGGATATGCTCAGGGAGAGAAACTAGCACATATGGTAATATATTGGTTACCATTTTAGCCATAAATATGTTGCGCAGAGTCATCTGACTTTGTTCTATAGTTCATACTAATTACTTGTAGATTTGGTCAGTAGATCATCTAGTCTATTATTGTTTTTGAATCTTCGGACACAAGCATACCCAAGTTTTGAGGCAGCAATTTTTGCCCAACAAATACTGTACTTAGAAAATAGATCCATGGCATAGTTAGCTTATGCCACCTACAGTTATGTATCTTCCCCCCTCTCCTCTATTCGCTGTTAGTGTAATGTTACTCCTATGTACAGAAAAAAAAGAGATTTACAAGGAAAATAGACATGCTACCCATGTATGATACTTCTATGCTCTTTGGCCAACTTGTTGTGCAGAAATTCTTTTTTTTTTTTTATTAAAAAAAACTGAATTATGTAGAAATTCTTGTCTCTTATTTCAACAATATTTTCTCGTCTCTTGCTTCAGCAAGGAAAATACTTTCTGTTGTTCTCTTCTTAACGCAGTGACGCACAAAATTTTTGCGTGTTCTTGAAAAACATTTTTTTCTGATCATATTTTGTTGGTGTTCATCTGGGTTCTGAATCTGTAAATTATGTAAGTAGTAAGTAGCAAAGCAATCTGGTGAAGGAGAGCCGGAATCCAGCTAAAGATGATGCCTAGCGAGCGGGAGCAATTCTTTTCTTCCTCGATGCTATGTGGAGTCTCCATTGATGATGCCTAGCGAAAAATCTCTCGCCGAGAACATCCCGCGAGATCGGACGGTGCCTGCGACGCCACGTGGCCATGCCGTCGGCCGCGCCGTCGGCCTCGTGGCGAAAGTGCGAAACCATCGCGGCTCACCTCCTCTACTCCCTACCCTCTGCCTATCCACTAAACCCCCGTGCCCTCCTTCCTCCCCACGCCCGCCGCTACACCCACGGGACCAAAGCTGCCAGGAGCCTCTCCTGCCGCCCCCGCCCCCGCTCCCTTGCCACGGGGGAGGCCTTACCTACGGGAGAACTCCTGCCACATCTTCCCGCCCCCGCGCGGCCGCCGCCCGCTCGCCGTCATCAAGTTCCTCGGCGGCTCCTTCATCGGCGCCGTCCCCGAGGTCACGTACGGGTAGGTGGAATCCATCCATGGTTCGGGGTGGAACCGTACTCGCAGTAATCCACGATCGCTTCGGTGCGGAAAAAATTACTGATTTGCGTTGGGTCGCGTGGTTGGTTGCTGCCACCTGCTGGAGCTCCTGGCGCGGGAGGGCTTCCTCGTGGTATCCATGCCGTACAACGTCACCTTCGACCACGAGGCGGCCGCGCGGGAGGTCTTCGAGAGGTTCCACGGCTGCTACGACGCGCTCCTCGCCTCAGGGCTGCCGGGGGCCGGGCTGAGCGCGCTGGACATCGCGGAGCTCCCGCTCTACTCGGTCGGTCACAGATGATCTGGGCATGGAGTGTCGCACGCCACCAGTTCGATGCTTTGCCATAGAGCAAATTTGAAGCTTTGTTTTGTTGACGTTATTCTTTAACTATTCTTCAATGGGTTGCAGCAACGGTGCGCTGCTTCAGCTGTTGGTGGGGAGCTACTTCTCAGAAAAGATACCAAAGGTTCGCATAAATACCTGTTCTCTTGAATGATTTGGGAGAATAAGGAGACAAAGTTTGAATTCCTAACTTTTTGTGTATAATTCCTTGATAATAGTGCTTAGTGTTTTAATTCTTCTTCTTTTTGGTTGGATTCTGATCATTCTAGGCTAATGCCATTGTTTCATTCAAGTTCAACAATAGGCCGACTTCAGAGGCTGTTCCTTACTTTGAGCAGGTAAAAGTTTTGTGCTTTCTAGCACATTGCATTGTTGTTACCTTATGGTGAATGGGAGTAACTATGCTGCTCCACGCCTTATTATTTCGAACTAACTGGAATGGATCCCAATTTTGCGAAATTGAAGAAGGAAACAAAAATGAAGTCTTGATCATTTAGTGCCTATTTCAGCCTGAGCATTTGATATATTCGGAACTAGTATACTGAAGTATGACAATGCGATAGATTCTTTTGTTTTTGTGTGCATAAGTTTACGAAGTTTTGAAGAAAGTATATTTTGGCATTCTACAAACTTGCCCAACTTGGCAGGTGATTCTCTTTGTCCCCTGCATTGGGACTTATGCTGCCAAGTAGCTGATCATGACTAACTGGCACGGAAATCAAACTAAACTTTTGAAGTTAGCTTAAGGTTTAGGAGAACAATTAATTCTGAACTTTATAAGTTCCTGTGAACTGTGCACATGTGTACCATACCTTCAATCCCTTCCTAACCCACATTCAACCCCCCATTCCCACATGATCAGTTTTCCTTGTGCAAAAAACGCACCTATTCCCTGATATTGCACTGCAGCCACTACTGGCATGTGTTTGGTTGGGCCGAGGTTTTGTGTTGCGGGGAGGAGATGAGTTCTTCACAGTATTGTGTGTTGAACTACAGCTAGCTATTCCATACTGTGAAGTCCAGAGCGCCAAAAAGACAGGATCAAATATTTTGGTTCAGATATGAGACTAGCAGATTCATCCAGAACCTATTTACACTTCATAAGTTGTTATCAATTAAAACGTATAACTTATTAGGCTATGGCAAGGTGTCTGAGGAACATGTACAAAGTGCAATGCTACTTGATACTTCATTTCCAACATACATTTTAAGAATATAACGTCTCAGGACTGAAACCAGTTATGAACATAAAATGTAGAGTAAATTTCAGAAAACCTCAGGTTTTGGGGCATTAGTAACATAAAACCCCCAGGTTTTAGATTTTTTTAAGAAACCTCAGGTTTTAGTTTTGGGGTAAAATATTCAGGAAACCTCGGGTTTTGGGGCAAAGGTAACACAAAACCCTAGATTTTAGAATTTTTTTCAAGAAATCCCTAGTTTTGGGGCAAAATATATAAAAAAAACACCATGTGCACCACCTAGGCCATCAAATACATGGTGTTTTTGAGTATATACACACATTGATAGCCTCACAGTATGTCCGACCGCTGTGTGTGTAGCGGTTGCCGTCTTTGTCGCCTCGATCGCTTGTGTCGGTCGCTTGTGTCGCCGCCGCTGGGCCTCACTCAAAAAACCTGACAGTTCATTTTTCTCAAAGATTTGTGCAGGATACCGGTACGTAATAAAAAACATGGTATTTTTTTCTTCTCTCATTAATGTGGCGACCGAGGAGGCGGCGGCACGGCGACCGGTTACACAACGGCGTGGCTGGGCGTACTGTGGGCCATCAATGTGTGTATATACTCAAAAATACCATGTATTTAATGGTCCAGGTGGTGTACATGGTATTTTTTTAATACATTTTTGCCCCAAAACCCGAGGTTTCTTGAAAAATTTCTAAAACCTAGGGTTTTGTGTTATCTTTGCCCCAAAACCTAGGGTTTTTTGAAATTTACTCTATATTCTTAGTTTATTACCTTATGCTCGTGTCGGACCCCAATTTTGGAGCTTGGGATCCACTGTGTATACGGTGTCATTCCCTGGATCAGTAGCTGACACACACAGTCACATCGTTTGTTTATGCACATAACTACAGAAGCTCTAAGCAGACATACAACTTAGGCTCATAGTTGCGACCACGTTTGGTCGAAAATGGCAGTCTAGGGAGGTCTTGAAGAGGTCCTGGGATGGTTCTACAGTGATCCCGAGGAGGTCCTAGAGTGATCTTGAAGAGGTCCTGTGTAATCGAAGGAGGTCCTGAGGAGGTCTCGAGGGAGGTCCCGAGAGGAGGTCTTGAACAGTTCAGATGATATCAAGGGAGGTCCTGATCGGTTCAGATGAAACCAAGAGAGGTCTGAGCAGTTCGAGATGGAACTAAGGAGGTCTGAGCAGATTCGAGATGCGATCAAGGAGGTCTGAGCAGTTCGAGATGAAGTTAAGGGAGGTCCTGAACGGTACAGATGATATCAGGGAGGTCCTGAATGTTGAATGGTACAGATGATATCAGGGAGGTCCTGAACGGTACAGGTGATATCAGGGAGATCCTGAATGGTTCAGATGTAACCAAAGGAGGTCCTGAACGGTTCGGATGTAACCAAGGGAGGTCCTATGGAGGTTCAAGAGGTCTTGGAGAGGTCCAAGGGGAGGTCCTCGAAACGTTTCTGCGGAGGTCCGTGAGGAGATCCTTGAGACGCTTCTGAGGAAGTCCAAGAGGTCTTGGAGTGATCCAAGAGGAGGTCCTGAAGACGTTTCCGAGGTCCAAGAGGAGGTCATGGAGACGCTTCCGAGGAGGTCCAAGAGGAGGTCTTAAGGAGGTCTTAGGAGGTCCTGGTGGTCATAGGAAATCCTGAGGAGGTCCTAGTGGTCATTTGGTAGAGGTCCCCAACCAGCTAAGGGTTGTCCTAAGTCACCTAGCAGTGGTTCTAGAACATCTAAGGGTGGTCATCAGACATCTGTTTTAGCGGTTGTAAACAAACTGATCGTGAACCTTATCCATTGTGAAAAGTACTTGTCATGAACAGTGCAAGCCCATAATATATTACATAAACATCAGGCTGTGCGGCCAACTGTTTTACAAAAGCGCCACTTGGGCGAGAGTTTTACAAAAGTCAAGAGTACAGATTAGAGGGCAAGTGCGGGAGCAAAACGAATCGTGGTGGATCCATTCACTCTGCCCACAGGCAAGTGACTGGGGTTCTCGGCCTAAGCTTCATTATCTCCACCATCATCCGGTTCAGCCTCTGTGAAGTACTAGTAGGGGTCTTGATCATTTGGGTCTGAAAAGAGTATAATAGCGGAGCCTGAGTACACAACCGTACTCGCGAGCCAACACACAATGTAGTTGTATAGATGCATGGCTATTCAAGGGAAGCTTGGGGTTCTTTTATTTGCATAAAGCCAAGTGTGAATTAGACTTAATAGAAATTCTTGAGACTTAGCACTTTTAACAAATGAGGTTTTGTAAATGAGTTTTCATTTGTAATATACTAGTGGAGGTCCCACCTCCAATACCATTGAGTGGCTCCATCCACTCAATACTCGGGTTATCCCGTAATTACCACTGGTCCCCGACCAAGTTTTTCTCAAATGCCTGGGGTCCCACCCCATCCTTCTTTTCCTTCACAAATGGTTTTATGAAAACAAAACTATATCCAGTAAGTTCTCAGCACCGCTCTTGACCGTGCGCACAGCTATCTAGATAGTTTTCTTACTCTGCAGAGTTCACGCACTTTACCCACAAGAGATAAGCGCCTTGATATACACACACACGCTTCCTTAGACATGTGAATCAAGGGGAGATTACCACAAGGCCTTTGCAACGCTCAACCTCGACACAACTCCACCCGCTAAGGTTTCCACCGTCCGGTGCCAAGCACTTCCAGGAGGCCCCCTCTCGCGCCGTGTGGTTTCACTGTGGCTACTATCCCCTTTACCCACACCATATTCTCCCAATGACGTAGCCACGCCGAGGTGAGCAAATTAGTTGGCCAAGTCGTACCCATTATAGGCTTGTGGTTGCACTGTTTTTTACATGAGAGGTCATCACCAGATTCGGTCTTTGGCTGACTTGGATGGTACATCCACATACCAACCATGACTCGTGCTCCCGGCATCGGCCACCTTTCTAGCCGCCCAAGTCGTAAACAGTTTTTAGGTTTTATTTATTTTGGAAATAACCTTTTGCTCAACATACCAGTCAGGCTCCCAGCCTCACTGCCCCAAACCATTTTCCAAAGTTTTTAATGATTGTGGTCGGGCAATTTAATGCCCGTATGACATTGTATCTAAGCAAGGCTAAGTATGATAGTTAGATACAGACTTATCAGCTAATATGTATTTCATTAAGTCTAGGGTGACAAGGAATAATGTCCAAGTTCAAGGATTGGAATGTTATACACAATTACTGTTAAGGCATTAACTATGAGCTAGGACAATTTAGTTGGATAAAACATAGCAATGCAAGTTCATAATTTAAAACAATATACTTTGCAAAAGGTAGGTGCAATATGATCAAAGTGTTGACTCGCCTTGTTCAGGGTACTGCTGATCGTGATCCTGATCCACGAACGGTTCTTCAGTTGCCTTGGCTTCTATAGTTGCAAAAACAACCAGAAGGAATAATAAGCATATATATTCAGACTCCAATTGTTTTCAAATATGCAATGAACTCCGAAACAAATGCAAGTTGTAGATTAGAGATATTAGACCGGCATAGTCGAAGACCTTGTGGTCGTAGGGTTTGTGGTGGCGTAGGAGTTACTGTGGTTGTAGAAGGATACGACGAGGAGGTTGTGGAGATACTATGATCAGAGGAGGTCATGGATGTACCATAACTAGGGAGGTCGTGGTAGTACTGTGACCAGGGGAGGTCTTGTGAGTGTTAAGACCTGGGGAGGTCTTGTGAGCGTTAAGGCCTGGGGAGGTCTTGTGAGCGTTAAGACCATGGGAGGTCTTGTGAGTGTTAAGACATGGGGAGGTCTTGTGAGCGTTAAAACCTGGGGAGGTCTTGTGAAATAGGGGGTCTTGACCCAGATGGTGGTCTTTGCAAAACGGGAGATCATGACCAATAGGGTGGTCTTTGCAAAATGGAAGGTCATGGCCCAGAGGGTGGTCTTTGCAAAATGGAAAGTCATGACCCAGAGGGTGGTCTTTGCAAAATGGAAGGTCATGACCCAGAGGGTGGTCTTTGCAAAATGGAAGGTCATGGAAGTGCTAAGCCCGGTGTAGTCGATTGAGAGAAACATTCGACTATACAACAGCGGCCAAAAGAAACAGATGTTCGACTTCATTGACATATACGAATGAACCGGTGGAAGGGCTAGAGGGAGAACCAGAGGAACATTTAGAGAAAGAACAAGGTTGCTCGGGCTAGGAGGAGCATCTGGCCACTAGGGACTTACCGATACTAGGCTGGGGAAATGAACTAGCTGGAGCGGAGTTGGCGATGTGGACCATGACTATGTAAGAAGCTCCACGCTGCAACAGTGGCTTGAGGGAGGAGGTAGAATTCAACCTCCAAGGTTGCTCCGTGGAAGCAGGTGGATGGTCCTTCAAGGTGGTCTTCTGGTCGGAGAGGAGGAAGAACGATGGCGAGCAGCCCCTGTGAATCAAAGAGTGGATTCAATGGAGGAGCGTATTGTGGGTTATGGATGAGAGCAGATACCCACAACGCGAAAGGTACCTTACTGAGGGGTGACAACGACGAAGGTGGCGATGTGGTGAGGCTCGGCCGAGGCAAGCGCTTGTGCCCAATCGGAGCTCGAGCTCACTTGAAGGAGGATGAAAGTGAGGCTAACACTGGAATAGCAAAAGAAGGCATTCAGGGGTTGGGAGCAAATATGTGCATGCACCTTGGTACAATTGACGAAGAGGGGTGGTTAGTGCAGTTGACGGTATGGGCAGCATAGGGTAGTGGAATGACATGTTATTAATGGCTTGTCAGACCACAGCATACCGAAGCCCTCACTTAGTGCATGCAGTGCACGGTTAGGAGGGGCACGGCTGCCCTGGCCCGGTTAGGGAGGTTCGGCTGCAATGGAGTGGACCCAGTGCTGGTCGGAGGAACAGGAAAGGAAAGCACGGGAACGGGTGAGCCGGACCAGGCCTTAGGCTGATTAGCCATTAGCCCAAAGGAGGAACGGGGAGAAGGAAGGAAAACTAGAAAGACTTGGGTAGAAACAAAATGACGGAGTGGTAAATAAAATCATGAGAGCAAAAGAGATGCAAAATGTCCTCAAGCAAATATCAAAGATGCAAGCAAACGGAACGACAATAGACATTGTACAAAAAGTTTTAAAAATCCCCCATTTTTACAATTATGAGTTTTTGGGCTGTTACATCTTGCCTCCTAGTTTTTTTGTTGCTGTTATTCTCTCTCCTTAATAGTAAATTTGTTTTATGCAGATAGGCCCCCTTTTTAGTTAACTAATGCCTATGATGGAGGCATCACCTGTATACTCTGTGGCGAGAAATGCATCAGGTGATTGTTCATTTACAGCTTACCTTTATATGATATTTATTGATTAGAAATTAAGTTCCATGGAAAAATGTGGTTTACCGCTAACCCTCCATATCGAGCCTGGTAACTTTACTGAGGTTGATGGTAAATCTAGTTCTTAGTTATGGTTTTGTAGCTTCCAGAGTTCCAGTGCTTCATGATATTGCATTGTTGTTGCTATGCCTCATGATCTTCCGTAATTTTCTGGACATGTTAGAAATGTGTCCAAACATTTGTTTAATGGAAGAGTTACAACAAAGACATAAACTTGCTCATTTGTGTAAGACCCATCCTGTTAGGGTCATTCACGACCAATAGTCTCTACTTGGTGCTAGCACTAGAAATGGTAGTAAACAAGCAGATGTTTGTAGATGAACAATGAATCTAACCATTTGGCATTCTTGGAATCACTGGATCATATCAAAGACAACTTCTTCGTTTTTATCTGCATTACCATTTCTCTATGCAACATTAGTATTCATGTGTGCCGTGCCAGGCACTAACTACAGCTGTACTACAGGATGTGAAATGGTAGGTTGGTTCATAATACGCTCCAGCAGATGCTCTTGCCCAGGGTTTGAAATCATTGGCTCTCAATAAAACTAGGGTCCTCTCAAGAAATATTGCTGATTGGTTTAAATCCCTTTAATTTTTGAGTTGCCTTATACATCTGTTGAAGTTCAGAATGCTGCTTACAAAGGTTTGTAGTACTGTATCTAGAATTCATAAATAGTCAATTCACAACCATTCGCAGACTTTTACACCTTTGTGTAACTTCTGTGGTGTAAAGACCTAGGGACATTGCTTGCATGATTGCATCACTCATGCACTTAACACATTGGAGATCTTTTCACACACCTCAAAGCTGCAGAAATTGATGTAGAATCAATAGTACGATCTGGTTTTCATTCAGTTAACATTGGCTCATGTATCAGAAAATTTTTGTCGGGTTCCCGCTTTGCTGATGCAATCGGCTGGGGGTTGCCACTGCGAGGAGACATCGGAGCACAAAGTAGTACCTAAGAGCGACGCACTTGGGCTGAGTTGAGTTGGTCATGCATGTTCACCCACAGGCCGTACTACTTCCACTATCTGATCAAGATTGGGAGATTGGGGCCAAGTGTTTGGACTCTAGTCACAGCCTATGCAATGCATTTAACCCAAAGTCCAAAAAAACAACGATCCTATCTCAGGTATGGCACCAGCAAGGCCGAATTGGCCGTATATATCTTGCAGCACGCACGCAAGCCTGTCTTGGCGTTGCACAGCCTTCTGCCGGTTGGCATTGTACACTAAAAACATGTGTAGATTGTCATGCTGTATTTTCTGGATATACCAAACATTTGGACAGTTTTGGGTATTTGGTTTGTTGATGATGCTTGTAGTAGTAGCCTGTTCTGTATTGACACCCATGCACATGCTGCAACAAGCCCTGGCTGCTGACTTTGGAACTGGGACGTGGGAATTTAATGGGAATTTTTTGTATGAATTTTTTGGAACTGGGACTTTGCAAAATTCTTCTCTTCCAAACAGGCCTGGCTAGCTTTATGTGAAAACTAGCAGATGTTTTTGGTTTCCAAGAATACGCAAAGTCTAAACAATCTGTGTGCACGCAAGAATGATAGTATGATACAAATGCAACAAGTGTGAATTATTGATGAACAGATCCGGTTCGAAAAAACTTGGTAAATAGTGCCGGTGTCTAGTCCTAAGCCGACCAAATCCTATAGAAAATCCGTCCAGTTCAGGATCCGCTGGGATTGGTATCTCCACACTCCAGTCAAATCACGATGCAAATCATGGCCAACTTTTTTCTTCCGCTATCAGTGGTGGCCTAAAAAGACGAAGGCTTAGCCATACTTTGTGAAAACGGCAGGGCATCCTAAAAGGCTGCCGCGTGCCCCATGTACCAATTATCAATGCATGTCCAACTTGTAAAGATCTCGCTTTTCCTTGCATGCATGCTTTGCCGAACCAAATTGAAAGCGATCACAGCTCACAGGTGAAACCGCATATAAATTTCCTGTATAATAATATACGATGTTCTCCTTGTATGTACGTGCCCGTTTTACACTGGTATGTGTGTCTTGCAGGCACGGGCCGGTGGGACTTTTGTCAGGGCCTCATAATTTGTGCAGTGTGCACGCTCGCCTCTGACGCGCATCGGCGAATCACAGCTCAGATTAGGTATCATCGATCCGGGACCAAATTTCCGGCGAGGACAAGCTCCAGCAAGCCACTGTCAGACCAAGGCTTGGACGCATGCATGCCGCTGCGTCCGTCCGTCGCATGCGATCGAACAGGTAGGCTCTGCCGCTGACGAGAAGCCGTACCACCTAGTTGGCACGGCGTCAGAGGACGCGCGCACGGCCGCATCGCATTGAGATACACGACCGGCCGGCGGTCGGCAGAAGCTGTCGCGCACGGAGAGATCGATCTTAATTCACCAGCGGTTCGCGGCAATGATCGACGGACGTGCATGGTTGTGTTGCAACTTGCAACGGCACGGGACAAACATGCACTTGATGTCTCTGAGATACTCAAATAATTAGTTCTTGTCTCGTGATATCGTGCCATGGATCATAGATGCATGGCATAAAAGCTAGAAACTTCACGCTTCCCTCTGCTAAGTTATTTAATGGGATTCAATAAATATCAGCCAGTTTTTTACGTACAAAAATTGTTCAAATTTTGAGCCATTCGATATGTACAGACCACATGGTTTGGTCTTATATCTGGTGATAAACAATTGACATCGTTGTCAAAGAGATGGGGGAGTTAACCTTTTGTTTTGTAAAAGTTGGCATGCTGTCAGGAGACAAGCGGTCTAACTGGCCTAGTGGTAGTGGTGCACGCTTGGGGTAAATAGACACCAAACACTGGTGTAGGCAGTGGCGAAGTTAGGATGAAAATAAAGATGTTGCTCATGTGTCAAAACTAACGTAAGACAAGTATACCAAAAAAAAAAATACATTTATGGGTCTTTTGCTATCCAAATGTATACGTATACAGAATGAAAACAAAGTGAAATCAACAAATACAATAACTGAAGTACCTAGCTAATAGAAGGTGTGTCCTAAATATCCGTAAATATGTGAGTACCGACATGTAGATACAAAGCATCAAGTTTAGTGATACAATAGTAAATTATGAATACTTACAAACGTAAAATAGAAAACGAAACATACCACTACAGCACTACATTTGATTATGAGGCAATTTCACCCTACGATTTTTCATGTCTTGAAAGCGTCGAATAATTATTTTATTATTAAGGCTTCTAAATATCTCTCGTTCAGTGTAACATACCATCAAGTCATTGAGTCATTCATCAGCTACATTGCTACGCAAATCTATCTTGATAATCTTCATTGATGAGAAGATTCTTTCAACTGATGTCATTGCTACTGAAAGGATCAATGCCAACTCGATAAGGCAATAGACCAATGTGAAAGTTCTATTTTTTATGTTTCTACCATCTTTTGAGCAAACATGGCAAGATCACGACATCCCTGAAATTCTTCACTTCTCCAAACATTAAAAATAAATGTTTTAAGCTGATTTCTTAACAATAAATGATCAGCTATGGTGAAATTCGCATCATAAATCTTAGCAAGTCAAACAAGTTTATCCACATCAAACTTAGAGAAGGAGTTGGTTGGATCAACACAAGACATGCATATCAATAACTCTAAAAAAAACTTCATTGAAGCGATGATCCATCTCTGTCATAATGGATTCCGGTGCATATGATCCATCAAGAGCAACATTGAAAATGTTAACATGGTGATAATGAAGGTGAGTCACCTTATGCTTCCGGTGTGCAAATTAACCCTTAACTCCGATGTGATCATCCATATTTGGGACATCAATCTCATTTGCCCCACAAAAGCTTTTGACTTGGTTGAACAATGGCTCCCACCTATTTTTCCCCATGTCTTGCAAACGCGCTTTGACATCCACAATCAAACCCATAGTTTCAATAATGTCTTAATCCTTTTTTTGCAAAGAAAGTGATAACTCATGTGTAATGCTCAACAAGTCTTTCAAGAAAAGCATGATGAATATAAATTAAAAACTTACCATCTTTTGTATCAAACCTGCTGCTCCACCATGACCTGAAGGGAATGATACATCTTCACATATCATCTCTAACACCCCAAGCACTGATTCCCACATTTGGTATATACGAAGGAAGGTTTTTAGATGTGAGGCTCATCTAGTACCGTCAGGTCTAGCTAGGCTAGTTTCCTGATTCAAGCATGTTCCAGTTGAAAGCACACCATTCTTCAACTTCCCCAATAAGACTTCCTGGTGCTTTTCCATCAAAGCATCATTTCTCTTACAAGATGCACTCACAGTGGTCACTATCAAGGGAACATAGTTGAAGAAATTAACAATAGCTCCACGACAGTGACAACTATTAACTGTAATTGGTGGGCAAAACAATGGGCATAGAAAGCATATGGATTCTCATTCCGTATTAATCTTTGCAAGTCATTAAATTATTCTCTCATATTTAAAGCTCCATCATAACCCTACCCACGTAGCCTAGAAATTAGTAGATCATGCTTAGCAAGCAAACCAACCACAACTTCCTTCAATGCAACTGATGTACACAAAGTGACATGCTCAATACCAAGAACCTTTCCATAATCTTCCCTTCTTTATTCACAAACCTAAATGGCATGAATTATGCAAATTTAGAACAGTAGAACAAAACCACAACACACAAATCATAAATGGTATGACTAAAAAACATAACATGTAATACTAACCTTACAATCACGGACATTTGCTCATTTATTGATGAATCACGGGACTCATCAATAAGCACTACAAAATTTCTATCTCCAATCTCATCCTTAATCACCTGTGTGACCTCTTGTGCACAACATTTCGCAAGTTCCTTCTGTATTTCGCGAAGAAATCATCAAACAATTGCCTGCACCCTCAAATTCAAATGCATCCTTCGCATCCACCTTCTTATCTTTGTACCACTCCACCAACTCTCTAAAATTTCCCTTATTCATGGAAGCAGTAGATTCATCATGTTCACGAAAAGCTCCACCTTGCATCATGAGATATCTCGCACAATCTAAAGAAGTAGTCAAATGAATCTTGTATGCAATTTCGGACTCCTTGCTATAATTATTTAATTTATGTTCTACACTTGCTCTTTGATTGTGAAAATCTTCACAATCTAGCCTTGCAATGTTGTGGACACTACTAGGTCCACCAACATGTGCATTGAAAGATTGCATAGCACCTCTCCAATTCACATACCCAACTTTTGTGAAGATATCTCTCCCAAAGTGAGTGGGTTGTGCCGGTTTCTTAAAAAGAAAGCAATAGAAACAAAATGTGGTGTCTTTTTTCACACTATATTCCAACCAATCGAACTTCTTATAACATGGTCCTTGAAAGGATCTACAAATTGAACCTTGATATTTTGTTGGAAAATCATGACCAATTGGTTGAGTTGAACCATTTAACAAATATACCCTCCTTAGTTGATCTCTAATCTCATTGGGATAATCTTCAATTGGTGTGCGACATGCTGGATCGACAATAATTTCATCTTGATTAAATTCATGTCGAGCCTTCTTTGCTTGAGTTGTGCTCTCTATGGTTCGACGGTTGCTGCTAGATGCATTATTTGAGAAATAATTGTGCAAGTTCACCTATCCATTTTTGTAATCTATGAACAAATCAACAATCACCATTCAAACAAAATTGTTATTGTCTATAAGTAATAAATGTATTATCTATGAACAAATCAACAGACAACAATCACCATTCAAACAATCAGTGAGACTGGGAGGCTGAGAAGTGAGAAGTGATTTGGAAGGGCCGAGGAGGGCCAGGAGGTAAGTTTGCGTCACTGCGTCAGTGACAAGAGGATCAGGGCGGCGTGAAGCCGAGAACACCAAGCGGCGCTCTTCCAGGCCCTGGACTCCTCTACTCTCCAACCCACTGCCAGCTGTCGTGCTCACGTGCCCTCCTGGCCTCTGCTCTCCGAGCTGCCGTCGTGCCCGTGCTACCACGTACCCTCCCGGCCTCCTCCGCTCTCCAAGCTGCCACCACGCCCGTGTGCCCTCCTAGCCTCCTTTGCTCTCAAGCTGCCGCCGTGCCCATGCGCTCTCCAGGCCTCCTCCGCTCTCAAGCCATCGCCGCGCCTGCATGCCCTCCCGGCCTCCTTCGCTCTCAAGCCGTTGCCACGCCCTCCTGACCTCCAGTCTAGCCTCCTCTAGGATTATTGGCATCTGGCTTGGCCGCTTGGGGAGTTGTTGAGTGCTCGAGTTGGGGTCTAGCCGCTTGGGGACTTGGGGCTTCTAGCCTTCCACAGCTCTATTTCTGGCCCAAGATGCCAGCCCAAGAAGCCAGCTCAAGAAGCCAAGAAGGCCTAGCGCCCAGCTAGTGGTTTAGGATCCCAAGTGTTCGGCGGTAGGAGCCCATGCTCAAGAATATACGAGCACAAACACTGGTATCGCCCCTGGGTGTGGGAATGTTTGGGAATGTGTTTGCACTAGGTGCAATTGAAAATGAAAACTGGACGCGAAACTAGATATAGATTAACTGAAAAGTCCAAAGAGAGGTGTTTTCTAGTTTGAGTAAGAGGTATGACCGGCCACACCATGGTAGTCAGATCAATGGTGGTTAGACCGGCGCCGTGTTATCGATGGGCGCAGTCAAACTGATTAGATGGGGGTAGTCAGACCGGCCATGGTGGTTTAGTGCACAGTGAGCTGTGCTGGATTTTGGGAATTGATTTAGGATTATAGAATTGGTGCGCATGTGTTGCATGATGCATGTTTTGGCTAACGTGAGTCAAGTTGTAAAGAACTTATGTCCGAAAATGTTTGCTTGGTCTATTGTTGTGCATATAGCTTGGAGTCAACTATGGTGAAAGGCGAGGAGGACCGGGACTTGGTT
This sequence comes from Ampelocalamus luodianensis, assembly GCA_036346255.1. Taxonomy (NCBI): domain Eukaryota; kingdom Viridiplantae; phylum Streptophyta; class Magnoliopsida; order Poales; family Poaceae; genus Ampelocalamus; species Ampelocalamus luodianensis. Next base: position 48,224,868 of record CM070633.1, read on the forward strand.
AGGAGAACCAAGGACTAGAACAGTGATGGATGCCAAGTGAGATGATTAGACTCAAGTAAGGTGCAAGATGGACAAGAACACTGGAAGGCAAAGTTTGAACAAAGACCTTTTGGGGTAAAGTGATACTTCCGGGAGCAAAGCTTTGAAGGTATGCGTTCGTGAGTCATCAATTATGTAAATGAATGATTTTGTGTGTAGTGCGGTACTACATGATGGTTTGCTTGTCGGTGATGGTTGTAGGACTCTAGAGCTGCATCATGGTGAGGAAGACAAGATCGGGACTAACCTAGGGGAGCTGAGGTCCAAAATGATCAAGGTGCCGCTGAAGATATCAAAACTTGTGGAGTGGTGGACATGATGAGCAACAACAATATGGACTAGGACTAAGCTCAAGGAGGAGCTGAGGTCTAAAACGGTTAAGGAAACCCGGTGCATGGTAAGGCATGTGGTGCGCCAAGTGATTTAGGCCCATTTGCAAGTGAGGACGATTCAGTGGGATCCGAACGCGTGAGAGGCTTAGTGGGAAGTCATTGGGACCACATAGATGATTGCGAAACATGGACGATGCTTCAATGTGAAGGATTCAGGAAAGGTCGTTAGAGGGGGCATTTTGGTAAATTGCTCAATACCAGAAAAGGGGTGGTGTGCGAAACCATGATGATGGCCAAAGTGGATTCAGTCAAGGATACTCCATGGAGGGCAAGACATGTTGCATTTGGCCTAATGGAGCTAAAAATGAAGACAACGCTTTGAGAAGTGTATGTGAGTGAGAGACCCGTTTGTGTATGGGGACTTAATGGGTACCTGTTAGGGTTTCTCTCTTAGCTCCTAGCCTCCACTATATAAGAGTTGGTGCAGGATTGCAACAATCAAGCCAACAAACCCTAATATGAAAATTTGGGGAAAGTGGAGAGAGGAGGAGGCTATGGTTTGAGAGATGAGAGCACTTATGTGTGTGTGCTTTCCTAGTGGATTTGTTCTTCCAACGGAGTGATTATAAGCATTCATCTCCAAGTAAAAATTAAATCTCCAAATTCATCTGTCTTCCTCTCATATGCTCAAGTGTTGATTTCTTGATTTGGCTTGATTTTTGGTGTTTATTCCTCCCCTCTTGATCTGCTTTGTACCTAGCATGTGTAAGTGATGGAGATATCTCTTGGATACCATATCCCATCCATCTAACCACTTTCTACTGCAAGTTCATGAGTTTGACCCGTTTTGGTTGAAGAAAATGTGATTTTGGGGATTTTGCTATTGAGGGCTTTTAGCTTAATTCTTGTTGTGATTGAGGATGTTAAGACGTGTGGAAAACCATCTTTAGCCATCTTGGATTGATTTCTCCCATGAGCTCCTTGCTATCGTCATTTTCGTATTTGATCCGGTTTCGTGTAACTTGCCTTTGAATAAAAAAAGATCAAAGCTTTGGAAAGATTTGCTTTGATCTCTTCACTACTGCAAAAAAAAAGGTCATCACAGACGATTCAAAAACATCATCACAGATAGTTTCGTGAGCCGTCTCAGTTTATAGGCCAGTAATGATATGATGTCATCAAATTATCACAGACGGTTATTAACTCAGAACCGTCTGTGATAGTTGACTACAACAGACGATTTGTAGATGAAACCATCTGTGATAGCTAATGTATCACAGATGGTTTGTCCCAAGGAACCGTCTGTTATATTCTTTTGTATTGCTAAATCTATTTCTGTTTATTGGCTAACCTCAGAAAATGCTAGCCATACCCTCTAAAATAAGCAGAAACACAACAAGTACATGACAGAGTTGCAAAGTTATATAATTACTTATTATTTTAAAATAGAATACCTTAAATATAAGTATGCCATGTTCAGTAATTTAACATCCTAGGAAACTATTTCAAATGAATGACATAGTTGCAGTAAATATGCATGCTTAGTAGAAATGACCGTTAGGGTAATAAGAGTTGCTTTAAAATGTAAAGCCATTGGTACAAATGATACCGAGGGTAATTAGTGGCATGTAGTCTTTCGGACCATCCTTTTCTAAGCATGCTTGGTAGTAATGTACACTACTACAGTAAAGTTGATTGATTGTACAATCAATAATGAAATATGGATTGCATGTCCTCTGCAAATACAATAGTTCTTCATCTTTTATTGAATTTACATATATTTCTACATATGGATTGAGAAATTGAACCTGAAAAAGTCGTCATGCCTAGGTAGCATACCACTGGGAGGAGGCGACGTGTGCTCAGCAAGGGGAGGAGACGAGCTCGGGGAGGAGGCCTGCCGAGCTCAGGGGAGGAGGGGCGCCGGGTTCGGGGAGGCGGCGGCTCGTGCTCGGGGAGGAGGAGGTGGCTCGTGCTTAGGGAGGAGACGGCGGGCACGGGGGAGGAGGCGCGTAGGGCTCGAGGAGGAGGAGGTGTTGAGGACGGCGACGGTGGGCTCGGGGGGAGGAGGGAGAGTTAGATAAACTTAATTGTTTGAGTGGGGGCTGCAGTCAAACCCTAGAGTCTGAATATAAATATGGTTGGACATCACGGATGGTTCTAAAGTAGCACTGTCTGTGATAAATATACATCACAGACGGTTCCAATAAATAACCATCTGTGATAGCTTATGTATCACAGACGGTTTATAGATGAAACCGTCTGTGATAGTTGATGTATCATAGACTATTGTATTTTATAACTGTATATGATACATATCATAGACGGTTTGTTCCACTAAACTGCCTGTGATAGTTCCTTCTATAGCTAAAAAATATTCTGTTTTTCGGCTAGCCTCAAGAGTTAATTAATATGTATGACTTGTTTTTCACATAGAAGATAGTAAGATAAACATATCATTCAGTAAACATGTTCAACATAGACAGTAACTTAAACTCCAAACTGGATTTTTTATATCATTTTTTGTATTTACAGGTGGCCAATCAGCGTGGCCGGTCGCTTTTTACAAAAGATTTTCTTAAAAAAGTAAAAATAAAAAAGATCAACTTATTTCTAGTGGTCTAGGTAGACTGCTATCTCCGTCTTCAATTCTTCGTATGCGACGTCGTCGATATCGTAGGGTTCGGGGTCAACATAGGTTCCTCGAAACACGTCCACCCATTGACGCACTTGTTGGAGAGTAGCCCAAAGACGTTCCAACTCAAGGACCATGTTGAAATGCGTCCAGAGGCTCTCTTCCCTCGCTCGAGGTGTCTCGGCATGGTAGACCCGATCGACCGCTGTCTCAATATTGCATTCCAAGCGACGGTAATCCTCTTGAGACGTGCAATGTCTTCCTCGAGGACTACGTCGATGGCGAGGTTAGATCGCCGGAAGAGGGAGACCACCCAGAAGACATGGTGGAGGAGGATGTCAAGATGGTGGAAGGTGGCCATCACATGCTCCGGCATAACCTCCGCCGGAGGAGGGAGGACATTGCTAGCACAGTGTTCTTCCGCAGCATCCGCCAGCGTATGGCTGGCAAGGTGCTCGTACAAAATAGCTAAGTAGGCCATCAACGCCGGCGTCAAGGGAGAAGAGTGGGGAGTTATTGTTTTTTTTTAACTCTACTAGTTGTTGATGGAGGGTGCGAAAGAGAGTAGAGCGATGTGGGGATTCATCTTCGGTGGTAGATGATCATTCTTATAAAACAAGGAGTAACGTCGGCGCGCGAGACGAAGAGACACATCGTAATGTCGGCGCACGCAACGAAGAAAGGCATCGCATGAGAGCCGAAGTGGCATTGAACATATCACATATACTTCTAAATACAAATTATCTGTGATGAGTTAATTATCAGAGACGAAAAGTATCACATACGGTTTTAAGAAGAAAAAAAACCATCTATAATATTTAGTAATATCACAGATGGTTCTGAACAAGGACCGTCTGTGATATTTCATAAACTATTTTCAACATGAACTGTCTGTGATATCACCTCTTCACAGATGGTTTTTTGTACAGCCAGTAATACAGACGGTCGCTAAGCCAAAATCGTCTGTGATTGTATTTAATACTGATAGTTTTGGTCAACCATCTATGATGAAGCGTCCAGTATTAGCCTTTTTGTAGTAGTGCTTCATGGATTAGGTTCACAATATCATATGTAAGGCACATGCAAAGTTTCAAGTAATTTAGAGTGGTAGATTGAAAGTTACATTGATTCTTGGATTTGGAATTGTACTGATTTTCAGCTCAGTCCTGAGGGAAGGTCAGACCATCCGAAGGAGAGGTCAGACCACCACTACTACACACAGCCTCATCACAGACGGTTAGAAACCGTCATCACAGACGGTTTTCTGAACCGTCTGAAAAAGCTCGTCTGTGATAACATGCGTTATCACAGACGGTTCAAAAACCGTCTGTGATACGAATATCACAGACTGTTCGGAAGTAGAACCGTCTGTGATAACTACTATCACAGACGGTTCTACTTTCGAACCGTCTGTGATAGTATATTTTCACAGACGGTTCTGAACAAGAAACGTTTGTGATAGTAATTATCACAGATGGTTCTTGTTAAGAACCGTCTGTGATAGTTTTTTCAACTGCAAAAAAAAAATACTAAATGTATAGCTTGCAAGTGGCCACAGCGGCCTTCCCCTTGGCCGTCCGCCTCTTCGCTGCCTCCACTGCCTTGGCCGAGCTTCCGGTGTTGCGCTCCTCAATGTAGGAGATGGTGGAGTTGATGAGGAGGAGCACGATGATGCCGACGAAGTGCTGCCAGTCCGGCGGGCGGTGGTCGTCGTTGGCCATCACGATGGTCATGACTGCTGCCACCTCCATCACCCACGACAGAGGGTTCCACATGAACCCCAAGAACTTGAGGATCTCGCTCTCCTGTGCACGCATGCAAGCACCATGCCACCATTGTTACAACATTACGCAAAAACAAAGCTCGCAGCTAATTTAATTAGTCAAAACTCACTACTAACCTTCTTTTCTTCGAGCTTGTTGGGGCCGAAGACGACAATGTGCGCCTGGGAGGACCGGCGTGGGGAGGAGGCCAGTGCAGACGGAGGACGCCGACACAGGGAGGAGGAGGACTAGAGGAGGAGGAGGACTGCGGGAGGTTGGAGGACCGGCTATATATAAGGACTCCTGCTACTCCCGCGCACGCGTTCAAAATTTTCGAACTCCCGCGTTGTGAATCACATATCACAGACGGTTCGTATCACCAACCGTCTGTGATGAGGTACTTATCACAGACGGTTCGTGATACAAACCGTCTGTGATAGTATTACAGATGGTTCTATTAAAGAACCGTCTATGATACTGAAGATTATCATAGACGGTTTTTTAATAGAATCGTCTGTGAGTTCTTTAATAGAACCGTCTATGATACTATCACAGACGGTTCTTTAATAGAACCGTCTGTGATACTGAGTATCACAGACAGTTTGTAATACAAACCGTCTGTGATAGGCCCGATAGACCCAACATAGACGGTTCTATTTTAACCGTCTGTGATGAGGCGTCTACTATAGCCTGTTTTGTAGTAGTGCACCCACTAGTTGGAGGTCACACCGCTCGAGCAAGTTTTGGTGCATTTTGTTTGGTTTTTCTTAGATATTTCGTTGTGAGGGTTTAGACTGTGATCTTCATAGCTTCATATAACTAATGAAGTGAAAGAACTTTGAACTACTTAAGACAATTTTTTAAAAAGTCATTGTTTGTGTGACGCCTACTCAGCTCCTCTTAGTCGCCACCTCGATCCAACAGGATAAGAGATCTGCCAGTGGGCCGACATCCATCTCCGCCTGATAGTTCCGGCCCACCCTCATCCCCTCTCACGCGGCGAGACTGTCCACCCCAAGCGGACGTCCTCCATGTAGCAAGAGCATTGGATAATACCTTGATACCCCCTATGTTGTAATTAGGCATTTGTGATTCATCAGGCTAGCGATAGCCCCATGGTGTGGCAACCACTTGAGGTTTGAGGTATTCTTACCTTGTCATTTGTGACGTGGACCACACCTACTTAACAAAAAAAAAAACAGACAACTTACAGATAGCAAAACGAAAATTTAAATCTGCTTTCTCTTCTACATGCATTATTTGTATTTGATCGCGCATAACCTCTCTGTTGTCTACGTGTCTCACGTACCACCATTTGCGCGGCAAAGCTCAAACAACACAGCAATGGCCCAACCATACACTTCTTTCGGCACAACAATAGAACGAACGACATGGAAGATATCGACTGCATTGCCTGTATATACGAGTCTTTCGTGAGACTACACGTATGGTGCATACAGCAGCACATGCAGAGAGGTCCGAAATGAAAGAAACATGGGTTAGTTTTCTATACTGTGCACAGTACTCGTTGGGCAACCTGGCATTCAACAACTTAACATTGACCACTGTGTACAACATAGCTTGAAATTAATACTAGTACATGGCTTGCATGTTCCTCTGTCGATCGGATGCAATGCCAGAAACCCATACCGAAAGCGACTAAATATGGCCTTGATCGTCACGTTGGTCTAAGCCGATTGTTACTTGTATAAATTAACAAACAAAAACGGCCTCGTGTCGTCTTATCCCTTATCTCTTGTCTGTTCGCCAAAGATGATCGGGCATGGCACATTGTACGCCCAGTCCACGGTATTCTTAACAAATCACTACCAGAAACTGCAACAATTCAGTGTGTCTGAGGCGGGTTTTTTTTTTTTTTAAGAAACAGGCAGAGGAACTATCTATTATATTAATAAAAAAGGTGATGCGATACATAACCGAGTTACCGGTTTAAGAGAGGGCCTTAATTACAAAAATAAAATTGCTCCAAACATTCCGCCCCGGCCAGGGACCAAGCTCTACCATCCTCTTTTATCTTTGCCAGTAGATCCACAGCAATGGAAGACTTTTTATTGAAGATTCTAGCATTCCGTTCCTTCCAAATCTCCCAAGAGATGAGGATGAGAATCGTGGCTGTCGCCCTTCTCGGTAGGGCCCCCTCCCGCTGACTTTTGTCCACCAATATGCAATATTCTAGCTATCGAGCCAGTTTGGTGGCTTAAGTTGTGGCGAGCCTAGCCAGTCCGCCATGGAGTTCCAGATTCGGGTGGAGTATTTGCACTGGGTGAAAAGATGTAGAGCCATTTTCAGGTGATTGTCTGCATAGCAGGCAGATGTGCTGGTTTGGCCAACCCCTCTGTTGTAGCCTATTTGAGGTCCATAGCCGATTTTGAATGACTATCCAAACGAAGAATTTGTATTTAGGTGGGGCAGTGGTTTTCTAGATGACGTTTTGGTAGTTTGTCATTGTTGAGCCGAGGAACTGTAATATGTAAGCGAATTTCGTCGAGTAGACTCCTCCCGATGTTAGCTTCCAGATGATCTTGAAAGCATCTAGACCCCTAAAAATGATTTTGGTAATTAATGTCAACAATGTATTATGGGACTAACATGTGTATTAAGATGTTTTAAGATTTAGTCCCGAAGTTTGATTGATGACATGAGAATGGCAATGCAAAGATGATAAAAGATCGACATAGCTCAAGGCAAAGGTATCATATAGTCTAAGGATTCTTTTGTAGTTTTTACCCGGACTCGGTGTTTGGAGAAAACACCGAATTAGTAGGCTAGACGCCGTACTATAAACAGAGATCATGGCTAGTAACTTGAAAGTTTAATTTGTGCCATTTTGATCAACCATATGATGTGCATTGCATTTAGAATTGCTTTGGTTTTTGCCTATGAAAAACTGTTCAGAAAAATCGATATGACCGCATGTGATAAGCGGTACTACCGAAGGTCGGTAGTACCGTAGTCTAGATGGCGGTAAGTATTTCCTAGAGAGCTTGTTTTTTGGGAGTTTCTCTTGAATTCTGAAAATGGTATGACCACCAGAGATAAGCGGTACTACCGCAGGTCAGTAGTACCGAAATCTAATTGGCGGTACGTATTTTCCAGAGAACATATTTCGGGAGTTTTTGTTGTCCCTTGAAAAATCAGTATGACTGTATTTCTTAAGTGATACTACCGCAGTGCGGTAGGACCGAAAATTACATGGCGGTACGTTATTTCTAGAGAGGGTGTTTTAATGTGTTTCTTAATCCTCTGAAAATCGGTAGTTCCGTTCTAGCTAAACGGTACTACCGCTGTGTAGTAGTACCAGTTTTTAGTTGGCGGTAGTACCACAACTTTTTTTTATAACGGCTAGTTCAGAGCATTAAATGCAACAGTTTTGACCATTGATCGTGAAGAGTAGTAGTACCAGGTTTGTATAGTGATACCACCGCAAATGTTGAAAATTTCAGAGATTTATTCCAAATGGCTAGTTTTGTGGTTAGGGGCCATAAATACATCCCCACCTGCACTAAGCTTAAAAATCTTGTGGTTAGGGGCCATAAATACATCCCCACCTGCACCAAGCTTAAAAATCTTTAGCCATATTGAATACTTTTGAGGCTTTGGTGCTCTCTCTTCTACTTATTTGCATTCAATTCACATTTTAAGGTAGTTGAGAGCATTCAAGTGCATTGCATCATTAGTTGATCATTTTGGCACTTGATAATCTTCAAGCAAGCGCTGCGATTTGTTACTCTTGGTACTTGCCGACACCTAGACGGCTTAGAGAAGAGTTTGTGCGGTGATCACTTCAAAGAAGCTTGTGAAGTGACCCAGCAAGGAATTGTGAAGTAGTTGAGTGCTCACCATCTCCAAAGAGGAGGAAGAGCAACAATAGTGATCGAGGGAAGTGCTCTGTAGAAGCCTACTTGATTCGTTCAAGTTTTCTTAACGTAGACTAGTGAAGACCAATAAGTCTTCAATACCATGGGAAAAACATCAAGTGTCTACATTGTGGTTTTTTCCTCTCTTGTATTTACGTTTCCGTATTTATATTTCTAGCTCTTACTTGTGTAGAATTCTTGCTAGAATTGTTTTGGTAATCTTGAGTTGCCTTAGCAAATAATGTTCATAGGCTTTAAACTTGTGCTAGTATTTCTTCATTAAGATCACAATTGTTAAAATTGTTAATTAGAGCACAAGAATTTTTATAACCTCCTATTCACCCCCCTCTAGTAGGTCATCCTTGATCCTACAAATCTCATATGGGGTGTTTAGGTCCTAATGGATCTGGTTGACTTTGGACCACAACACAAGGAATTGTTGGACATTTTGGGGTGTGAATTCCAGGGGAGTGTTGATGTGTTGGACCCACAGTCTGTTCTGTAATACCGCACTAACCGATTGGTTTTTCCTCCGGGACGCTTGAAAAATCTGCAGGGTCAGGTCTTTAGGAGCAGCTCCATGTACCCATGCGGAGGACCAAAATTTTGTTTTGTTGCTGTCTCCAAGAGTGATCATTGTGGCCGCTGCGACAATGTGGCGCCAGCATTGTCGCACAATATTTCCATGCCTACCCAAGGTTTCTATGGAGCTTTCCACTCTTGCCATATCCATCTCAGTCTGAGAGCTGAGGCGACCTTTTGAAAATTGAGGACGCTGAGACCCCCCAGCTGGGTTGGGCGGCATACCTTCGCCCATCCAACTTTACATTTTCCTCCTGAAATATCTTCATGTCTGGCCCAAAGGAAACAATGCCAACTACGATCCAGGGCACGGAGAACTCCTTTTGGTGCTTTCAGGGTCGTGAGAAAATAGATTGGGATTGAGGTGAGCACTGATTTAACTAGGGTCGTCCGACCCGCCATAGTTAGAAGTTTGCCTTTCCATCCTGCCAACCTTCCTCCCACTTTGTCGAGGAGTGGCTGGAAATCAACCCTGCGGAGTCTTCTGAACGAAAGTGGTAACCCCAGGTATTTGATAGGGAAAGTAGATCAGATGGTGGGGAAGTCTAGCAGGACCGTGTCTAGGTCAATGTGGTCGCAGCTTATTGGGAGCACCGTGCTTTTCTAGAAGTTTATTTATAGTGCCGTGATAGTCCCAAAACTCTAGAGTAGTTGGGTCATTGTTTTGATTTCCTCCTGAGTTGGGGAGATGAAAATGGCGCATCGTCTGCGTATAGGGAGGTTCTCAGCCTGACAAATTGATCACCGGGGGGTGGGGGTGTTCTCAAAGGCCCAGCTCTGTTGCCACTACTAGCAGCTGTTGGAGGGGGTCGATTACCAGGATGAAAAGGAATGGGGAAAGTGGGTCCCCTTCCCGCAGGCCCCTTTCATGGGTGATGAATGTGCACAGAACGCCATTGAGAAGCACTCTAGAGGAAACAGTTGCTAGGAGGGCTGAGAGCCAGTCTCTCCATCTGGGTACGAAGCCCCATCTCTGTAGCAGATCTAATAGGTAGTCCCATCGCAACGTGCTGAACGCTTTTGCTATGTCCAGCTTGAGAAAAAGCGTTCAATTTTTGGTTCAGTGAGGAAATTATTTTGGATGCTTCGAGTTTTGACGAAAGCGCTCTGATTAGGCAGATCAAGCTGTTTAGGTGCGGTTCAGTCTTAGGGCCAGAGTCTTTGAGATCCATTTCCTGATTCCGTGAATTAGGCTGATTGGTCTGTAGTCTTGTACCCTATCTGCCCTGTTCTTTTTCAGGATCAGAGTTATGTTTGCGTGTTTATGAGGTGGAGGCTCAACGTGCGGAGGCTGTGGAAGCTTTTGAACACTACCATAATGTCTGGTCTAATAATGGGCTAGCAGGATCTGTAGAATTTGAACGTGAAGCCATCCGGGTCGGGTGCTTTATCACTCGGCATCTAGTTCAATGCATTTAGTACTTCCTCCTCCGTGAAGATCCCGTCTAGACTTTGGAGGTTTTGCGCAGGGAGGTGCAATGCTTCCCACTAAAGGTTGAGTGTTCGGGTGGTTGTCCTGGATAGCATGGTCTGGAAGTGATGTTAAATTGTGTCTTGTTTCTCTTCGTGCGAGATGGCCCAACCCTGATCCTTTTGCAGCCATTGGACCCTTGGTGAAGCAAATCTTTACTAGATAGTACAACCCGTGTGGTTTTCCACGTGTGACTTACATAGGGTATATGTTCATTGTGTGCTTTCTTTTGTTCGCTAACGGTAGAGAACACGTGGAATCTAGGCAGATCGTTGTAATGATTGTCGCTAACACTATTGGTAAGTCGTTTAACCAAGGTATACCAAAGTTACATGTATGTAACAACCCAAATTTGTTCCAATTTAAAACTTCAATAAATTTCATGAATTTTTTTAAAAAAAGTTTTGTTGCATGTTAAGAATGTTCAAAAAAGCCTTGCCTTGCAATTCAGAAATTTAAAACAATTTCATTGCCTCAAACTTGGATTTGCAAAAATCTACAAGTTTAATTGCATCCGAAATCACCTTAGCATTTGAATTCAAATTCAAGTCGAATGCTGAAATTACAAACTAAAAATTTAAACCTTTTTTCCTTCCCTTTCTCTCCCTCGGGCCACATCTCCTCGTCGGCCTAGCCTCTCCCCTCTCTCGTGCCCAATCGGCCCAACGCGCCGCCGCGTTCCTCTCTTTTCTTTCGTGCGGCCCAGCTAGCCGGCCCGCGCCGCTCCCCTCTCCTTCCCCTTTCCCGGCGCACCGCAAGCAGGCCGAGCCCACCAGACGCTGCGTTCGCCAGCTAGCACCCATCACCCGCTCTCTCTTGCTTACGCTCATTGACAAGTGGGCCCTAGCCCCACCTGTCAGGCCGCACTAGAGAAGCATTGTGCTTCTTTCCCGTACGATTGCTCTCCTGACCCTCTCTTGTCCATTTCACCGTACACACATCGTGTGAGTCAGAGTTGCATCAACCCCACCTCGAGCATTATAGCCATGCCTCGAGCCTCTAGCCCTATCACGCACCGTCGCGACCTCGTCCTATCCATGCGCCAGACCTCTGCACGCCACTCTGGTCGGGTACCCATGCCTTACCGTGCTCACCCTCAACCATTTCCGTTCTACCCCTCTATAAAAGCCACAACCAAGCGCGTCATCCTCTTCATTATGCCTTCCTCTGCGTTTTCCCCTACTTCTCCCCGCCTTGGGTGAAGAAGAAAGTAAGTCATGCCGGTCGTATTCCCCAATTTCGGCCGCCGTCTCTACCCGTTGAGGTGAGCTTCCACATTTGTTGTCTCACACATCTTGGTCGCCTCGACCACCTCTTTCTAATGTGCATCTTCTTCATCCTTGTTGTTCCCCAAAGCAGCCGAAACGCCTTCGTCTCCATCATCGGCCCGAAGCACGCCAACCTACCGACACACTCTTTCTCCTTCCTCACTCGGTTTCGAAGTATGCCTTTATGTTCCCATATGTTCTAGCTCATTGCAAACTTGGTAGGCTAGTCATTGTCACGCCTAGTTGATCGTAGCACCGCCGCGCCGTAGCCCCTCGCTGCGCTGCCACAGGCCGCCGTGGAGAGCTCGGTGCGCTGCTTCTTCTTGAGCACCGAGAGCACCATTAGCTTCATGGTAGCCCGTAGTTAGTGATTTAACTTTCTTTTCGTAGTCTCTAACATCGTACGATAGTTGACCAAGTTAACAGTAGTGCTGTCGCCATCCACGTTGTCGCCTCAGACCATCTCCTGTTAGGGTCGTCTTGGACCCCGCAACTTATTTTGGGGGTCACGGGTGGTCACTGGAGCCCCCTCCGTTGGCACCGAGCTCGCCCACAGCCTATCCATGGTAGCTCTGTCTGCTCCTCTACTCCGGGAGGAAGACGACGACGTAGAGACACTGATATGTGGGCCCAAGGTGATTAGGCTAACCGTAATTAGTTAACAATAGTTAGTCGTTAATGTCAGGATGACATGTAGGTCCGACGCAATTAGAAAAGCTAATTAAGTCGTAGGTTAGTTTATGCATGTATGACATGCGGGCGCCACCATTTAAAACCCGTTGTGTAGACCTAGTCCGTAGGCCAAATTGCTAACGTGTGGGTCCTGGCCCTGTCAACCGTTGGGTGGACCAAGTCCATTTGTATCGCGATCCCACTTGTCAATCTCTGAGGTTTTTCTGAATAAAAATAATTTTTAAAAATTAGGCTAGACCCACGTATCAGCCACGGATGCTTTTCCTAAAAAGAAATAATTGAAAAATTAATTTAAAACCCGGCTAGACCCCACCTATCAGTCACAAAGGATTTTCTTAAGAATTTTAACTGAAAAAGGGAAAAAACCGATTGGACCCACGTGTTAGGGATTTCGTATTTTCTAGAATTTCCTCTAGGGTCAAACTTTGGAGAGCTCGTTCTCCCTCGAGGTAAATCGAAATGACTTGATTTTTATTTATAAATTAATATAAATTCAAAACCTTTCCATAAATTCCAAAATTACCATTTTTGGAGTTCATTTGAATTTTATTTGAGTTTATGTGTATTTATTCGAAGTTGTCATTTGTGCTTAAATATATTCCAATGTCGTCGAAGACTTCGCCGCTACTTCAGGATAAGATCAAGACCATGTAATATCCACTGTTGAGCTAGGTAAGTCCTTACAATTGATCATGTTGAACCTACTTTTCAAATGCAAATTACTTTGGTTTAAAGTACTTGCTTAGACACTGTTTAGCAGTTAAATTGAATATGACAAACATTGCCATAACAATACTTTGGATATAATGTGAATCGTAGTGCGGTAACATGGGTTACCACTGGAAATAGGATAATGTTATATAAATTGGTGGAGGCTTGGGCGAATGGATGGTATGAGATCGATGCAGGGGCATGCACGAGAGTTGGGTCTGTAGATTATCTTGCCTAAGTCGATTATGGACCGAATCATGTGCCGCATTTCTAAACTAATAACCTTGCAACCACAAGTCCGGTATGGGATAGATCTTACCGATTACTTTGCTCAGTTTTCAGCACAACCCCGCGCATAGTAGTAGGTGGATTTATATACGATTTCTGTCGTCGAGAATTTCTAATACGATCTCTGTCGTCGAGAAGGGTGGCAGACTCCCTCACAACAGAGGGTCCTCCATTGAAAATATGTCTCGTAACAGAGCATTCTGAGGGTACCCCATAACAGTCACTGTCCTAGTGTTGAGGGGATCCCCACTGTAGCGGGATAAGTGTTGGGACTAGGTATCAGAAAAGCCTTGTTATGATCATCTTCGTCGCACGCCCAAGGAAGCGTGTCATGGCTGACATTATGAGTTAATCGTATCTTATAGGTAAAGTTGTACAACCTCTGCAAAGTGTATAATCTATTCGAATAGTCGTTCCCCGTTTATTGGCGTTGTGAAGAAAGCCACATTTGGTTAGTTTTAATAAAATGTGGAATGAGGACATGCTAACAAAAAATGGTTTTAACGATGATCTGGAGATAGGTGAATGGAACCTCATGAGTAGTAATAGGTGGATGGAACCTTGCTTTATTGTAAATTTGCTAATAAACAACACCTTGGTTTGAAATTAAAATGGCTAGGTTATAAGTTTGAAAAAATAATTATAGTATTTGAACAAAACCTGCTTTATGCTAAAATAAACATAAGACCCATCGTTTGGCCAGCCTCATGTCTATATAATTGCTTTTGATGTGAGGGCTTGCTAAGTACTTTTGTACTAATTGTTGCTCAAATATGTAGATTCAGACTACAAGATAGAAGACCCGGTGTATGGATACTTCTATGCATCTGGCTTTTGGAACTGAAGATGTCGGTGATAACAAGGTCGTAGACCCAGTCGATTGCCTATGGCAGATCATAGAGGCTCATTTTGATTTATTTATCTTCCACTGCTTTATACTCTTTTGAACTCAATGGTCTGTCGGCCCATTATGTAAGAATTTGGCTTTAAGGCTTATTTGTGATTGTTATGTAATATTAAGTAGTTTTTTTTAATTAAGTGCGTGTATGATATGATATTCATCAATATTATACTATGTGAGCTAGCTACTGGTTATGAGACTAACTCGGTATACACAGAGAGTTTGAATACAAATCCGAGCTTGACACTATATGTCCAGAGTTCGAATTCCATCGCAACTCTACGCCAAATTTACTAACCCATGGAAGTACAACATGAAATAAAATATAGATTGACAAGCAAGTATGTATTTTATTAAAAAACATTTTTCTTGTTTTTCTCTTTTTTTTTCCAATTACATGGAAGACGCACACGCACACACATCACATGCATATACGCGAGTGCACCCTCTTAGCATACGCCTAGAAAGACGAAGGTGTTAACACCCCGGCCCAACACAGAGCACGAAATGCCACTAAACTACACTAACTATCAATTTTAACAACAATTAACAGTAAATTACAGCAAGAATCCCAATGCTAAAACCCGTCCACGGGTCACATTAAAACAAACATGATGATATGGTAGTCATAGATAATTAATCTCTAGGAAGCATAGCAAGATAATAACCCAAAATCAATGCAAAACCAATCGAATAAAGTCTATTGAATGTATAATCAACTCCAACTTATCATCTAAAGCTATTCAAAACTATCAAGTCCTAAATATAAATCATCACACTCTTAAAAAGGCTTCTCATGATCAATGAATCAAGTATTTCAGTGTATGTTGTGGTTCCAAGTGTGCTAGCCCTTCCCAAGTGAAATGTCGTCAATGGTCACCTAAAAACAACAATAGAGTAAGAGTGAGTCCACAAATCAGTAAGTAAAATAATAAACAGTGATAAATTCAACCATAAACAATATCATCATCAACATCAACTATTTACTCCTGTTTATTCTCATACTCAAGTCTCAATTTCTCTTTTCATTAAATGCAAGGTATCTCTACTCTACATGTCCATATTCTCATTTCATTGCGTATACCGATATAGCATACGTGAACAGTCACGACAATGTTCATCCTTTCATCAAGCCTGTCCTCAAAAGACCGAGGACCTCTCTACTCCCATGGGGTCTCTACCAATGAGGTAGATATGTGATCACCATGATCACATTTTCTTTATGCAATGATTCTTATGAATGCACAGTTCAACAGAAGTTCATCAATAATTCCATTATCCAACATTCATGACTTCATCACCACGATTAATATCATAATCATTCACATTGCCACAATTAAACAAGATAATAGCATAAAAAACATAATGGTAATGAGTGATAAGGAATATAGCGATCAACCATTGATCACTGTCTACCAAGCACTTGCCACATTATCCCCTCAAAATGGATAGCGAGGTGGCGGTAAGGCACTAGAGGCCATACTCCCTGAACAAATAATTCAAAATAATCTCAATATCACATCATCATAGTACCAAAACATTACACTAATCGCCCCCGCATGTCTACACCAAAACAACATAATTACCCCCAATTCTACTGGACACTCTACCCGCTGTCCCAGTAGTAGAAATGCTCTAACTTATTCATCTGAACTCCAAATCTAGCAAACCAATACTTTCTGGAACCCTCACGAAATTGGCTACAACTTCCTGGTTATGACTAACTTCTGAATCTACCATTTTCTCCCCCATTTCCTTCCCCGAAGACTGTCCTAGGATCTGTCAGGATAGACTATTTCACAATTTTGTATCTTTATTTCTAAAACTTTAAAATATATGAATGATACCAGTTCTGAAGACTAGTAAAATTTTCTAGCTTATTCAAGTTATCATTGAAATTTAATTCTTCCATTTACTGGGTGAAAACAACCCATCTACACGACATCTGCCAACGACGTCTGATTTCTGGATAGCGACCTTCCCGAGGCTGTAACCTTTTGCTCGCTACTCTAAATCTATTATTCTAGACCTTCCTGGAAAGCTAACAAAATTATATACATTTTCTATAATTGTACAAAACTATGAATTCGAGTCTAAATATATATAACTTCCCCCCACAAGGTTCTGCATCAAAACTTGACGAACTAGGGCATGCTAAAAACTAATCTTCCCTTAGACAAAACGATCTATGAATCGTACCGCAACTAATCAATGGTAATTATAAGGATTAATAGCGGTTAACATTGAAGAACACGAATAATATCACGAAAACCCATGAATCTTTCTCTCTTCCTCCAATCTTTCTCCTTCTCCCTTCCTTCCATCTTTTCTCCTTCTTGCTAGCCGATTCCTTGCTGCCCTCCTATCCTGGTTCCCTCCTATGGCCAGCAGCAAGGGCTGCAAGGGGTGGGCGGCCTTGAGATGAGGTGGTGGCGCTTGGAGGGAGGGGAGGCAGGGGTGGCGCAGGGAGGATAGCAGGGGGAGGTGGGGGCTGCAGTAGGGTGTGGGGGTTGCAGCTAGGGTTTGGCTGCCGTCCCTCCCCCCTAGTCCCTCTTAAAGCTGGCCCCCCTCCTGGGCCAAGTCGTCGTGGGCCGAAGGCCCAAGGCCTAGGTTTTCCACAATATCTAAAATTCCTATTTTATTTCCTTTAATTCCCTCTCTTTCTGATTTATTTAACCCCTCTAGTGCGATTCAGGATATTACAGGAGGATGGGGATAAATCAGCGACCTCACAAAATTCCTACTAAGGCACACTCGCATGTGCATAAAGGTGGACACCGGGATTTGAACCCTGATGGGTGGAGTCATTATAATATCTTGTTTAATTATTGGAGAAACTAAGAGAATTAAAAGGAAATTAATTATATTCAATAGTGGAATTTCATAAATTAGGAGGTGGAAAAAGAAATTGGGCCAAAGGCCCATGGCCCCCTTGGCCAAGTGGGGGGGGGGGCAGCCAGCCTTAAGTGGCTTGAGGGGCGCGGCAGCCCCAAACCCTAGCCACCACTCCTCCTGGCGCCTCCTCCTCTGGCCCGCATTGCCAAGCCATCCCTCCCTTGGTGCCTCCTGGTCGACGTTGCCCCTAGCCTCCCTGCCGTGCGCTCTCCCCAACGAGGTGGTGCTGCTGCTACTGCCGTCAAGCAAGGAGAAGAGGGGAAGGTTCAGCAAGGGGACCGACCAGTAGAAGGAAGGGAGGAAAGGAAAGAGAAGAGGGGAAGGGAAGGAAAAAGGGAAGGGAAGGAAAAGGGGAGGGAAGATCAAGGGCTTCGCAAGCATCGTCAATTTCTTCAAGGGTAATGATCTGATATCCTTTAGTTGGTCCTAGATTAATCGTTGTTCAGATTATAGATCGTTTGGATAATGGGAAGTATAGTTTCGGAAACCCTAGTACATCGAACAGCGTTGCAGAACCTTGCGAGGGTAATGAAGGATATTTATGTTCGGATTCAGGGTTTCATCTAGTTAGAAAAGTTGTAGAGAATTTCACTAGCTTTCCAGGAAGGTCTAGATCACTAAGATGGGTGTTGTGAGCGAAACATTATGGCCTCGGGAAAGTCGTTGTCCAGAAAACGGGCGTCAATATGGCAGCTGTCGCGTAGATGGGCTAATTACATACAATAGATGGAATAATTTAATCATTGTCATAACTTGAATAAGCTAGATATTTCTTAGTAGATTCCATAACTACCATTGTTTTCTACTTTTCAAGTTATATAAAAATAGATAAGAAAACATGAAGTAGACTGCTCTAGCATAATCTAGTTTTATCTTTGGAGTTGGAAACGGGAAAATAAACAGCGAATTCAAAAGTTTTTCATAACTAGAAAGTTGTAGATAATTTTGTGGGATTTTTCCGGAAAATATATATTGCACTATGTTGGAGTTCAGATGAGGGATTTAGGGTCGTTTTACTACTAGGACAGCAGGTAGTGTGCCCGATAAAGTTAGGTTAAAAGCGTTAATTTTGTGTATAGGTTCGATGGTAATTAGTTTGATGTTTTGGTACTGTGGTGGTATGTTTTTTAGTGTATTTTAATTGTTTGTCCATGGAGTGTTGCCTCAAGCACTTTGCCACCATCTCGCTACCCGATTCCTAGAGGATAAGAGACAAGTACATGGTAGAATGGTGATCAAAGGTTTGGTTGTTGTTTCTTTATTATTCATTGCCATGATGTTATTTATACTGTACATTGCTTAATTATACCTTCTTGAGAATGATTATGGTATTGTTATTGATGATAAAGACATGGAATGTTGATAATGGAATATTTGATTAGTTTAAATTGAATTATTGCATCATTGCATAAAAGAGAGGTGATCATGGCGATCACATATCTACCTCTCGTTGGTAGAGACTCCACGGGAGTGGAGAGGTCCCCGGTCTTTTTTTAGGACGGGCTTGATGAAAGAGTGAACACTGTTGCGGATGTTCACTCATTCTATACCGATATAAGCGATGAAATGAACATGTGAGCATGTAGCATAGAGTTGCATTGCATTAAATGAAAAGTGAATGATATGATATTTGAGTATGAGCATGAGGATAAATAAGAGAATATGTTGATGATGATATTGATAATGGTTATTGAATTGTTAATTATTGTTTTATTATGTTCTTGCTGAGTCGTAGACTTGTCTTTGCTCTATTGTTGCTATAGGTGGATGTTGACGCCATCTTCCATGGAAGGGAATAGTTCACATGGCTCATATGCAACCATTGTACAATTATTTAATTCACTTTGTGACGAGAATTTACAATATAGTGTGATGATAGTTCTTTTAGGATTCAATAGGCTTGATAAATTCTAGATGATTGGTTTGAGACTTGATTTATTTATTCAATAGACTCGTTATGGACTGTTTATTAATTATTGGTTCACTATTCCGTATTGCTATTCGGTTCTTTGATTGTTATGTCGTGTTTAATGCTTTTATTGTGACCCGTGGACATGTTTTATTTTTTATATGCTTGCTAGAAATTATTGTAATATATTGTTTAAATTAATAATTAGTGTAGTTTAGTAGCATTCTAGGCTCAGTATTAGACCGGAGTGTAACTCGTAACTTCACCACACACCAGGTGGCATGGCTCACGTTTTATCATTATTCTGTCTTCTACGTACAATCCTTTTTGAATGATTCGTGCATGCATGGTAGCAATTGCGCCGTTTTGGATAAGTTGGTCGGTGACATTATAGGATGCAAAAATACATGTACTGCAGCATCTCGTGCATGCTCGTGCAACAGTTAGCTAGTGGTGGTCAAATAATTGCCTAGGGTACACTTAGGCCACTATTATACTTATCGTTAGATTCAGAACAGGTACAGATCAGATCCACGTTCTCAGCTCGATCCTAACCGTAGCTACAGGCACTAATGTCTACGTACGTCCATATGCATGCATGTAACGTGCATGCTAAATAATCGTCCACGTTCTCAGCTCGATCCTAACCGTAGCTACAGGCACTACTGTCTACGTCCATATACATGCATGTAACGTGCATGCCAAATAATCGTCTAAGTCTCGCACGTTTTTTGCTTCAAATTCAACTCGCTCTACTCTTCTATTCTGCGTCCAATCTGTAATAATTCAAATCAAGGCATATCTGAATATCGATTCGGAAATATCTGAATCCATTCGGAAATATATACATCATCAGAAGTTTGTATGTATATATAGCTAGCACTACTCATTTAAGAGAGTTCACCTTGCACGTACGGCACGAGCTAGCCTTGGGCTACGTACCGATGGATCGGCGCGTTTGGCTCCGTCACAATTTCCGAGGATGTACGAAGTAAACCATGGAGATTCAAGGCTCGAACCTCCGGTACAGGGAATTGCTGTCACCATGCATGATACATTGCTTCATCTCACTGCAGCCAGCCAAGCAGTGGAGTCAGTGTACCACCCCACATCACCACATGCTTGCCCGAACTGCCGTCTGTCCATATATCACCGCACTGTAGCACGTGCGAGCTAGTACGCTAACCATATATAACTAAATTTTTCTTTGCCTCGGAACTCTTGCCCGAGACGCACTGATTATTAATTACTCCCTTGGATCACAAAATATCTACTGTGTGTCACCACCGGAATTAATGTGCATTCAGCTAAATCATTTCCGTTTTGAATGACAAACATTTTCTAATAATATTTAGATTGGTCTTGTGTGAAAGTGACACATAGAAATACTTTCATAATACTCTAGTTCTATTAAGTTTTGATCGACAAAGTCGTATTTTGAAGCGAGAGCGACACTTTCTTTTACCCAAGGGAGTAATAGTGTTTCATTTCATCAGTGGCACAACAAATTAAATTAAGACGCCCCTCACCCAACAACCGGATGCATGGCCGCATATCAATATATCATGCATATTTGCATGGGACAACTGTTGCAATACTAGTGATCCACCCACATACATGCAAGCGTACATGCATGCAGCTAGGAGCCAATAACTATATATAAGCACGCCAAATGCCGTATCTAATCTTGTAATCGATTCTATCCAGAACGTCACGAGAATCAAATCCCGGCCGCGACCCCATCGATGGCGAGATGGATCGTGCTCAGGCTTAGTTAGTCTTTGATGCTCCCTTTGACCATTGTTATCCTTGTGTCCGCCGAACCGACGCGTTGCTCCAAACAAACGGCCGGCGATCTCGGCTTGTTTTGAATTCATCTGCACGTGCTGCAGTAACCTTTTCACTGCATGCGTGCAGTACTACTGAAAGATGCACGCCCTGGGCATGTGTGTAGCTATAGATCGATGACTAAGCTAGGCGCCCTGCATACTATTACTGCTCATTGCTGATCGATCCGTCAGTTGCTAGCTAGCTAGTTCGGTTCATGACATGCCATGCACGGATGATCAAAGTTACATGACATATATATGTGCATAGATATCGATCATCGACAACGACCGACGGATCGAAAAAGGAACAAAAGTGTTAGTGAATCATGCTGTACACTAACGTTCGTCTCATCACTCACTGCACATGGGAATCATGCATGACTTGGAGGGAAACCAAAAGACAAGTTAATTAGCACAAGAGAAAACTTCGCTAGCTAGCGAGTACGTAGTTGCATCTCACATGCGTCCTCCTGCCTGATCCTGACTCGTAAGCTAATGGCAATTAAACGAAACGAAGCATCATCGATCGATCACCAAGGACATCTGCATCACATGCGCGCATAACCGAGATCGACCAATAACCTTAACAACGTCGTCTCAGCGAAAAAAAGCATCGATCTCTACTGGCCGGCGCGTGAATCATGGATCAGGACCGATCGGGCGTTGCACGTAAGTTGTTAGAATAGCACGTACGCATGGTACGTACGTGCGTGCGTACGCTCGAGCGCCGAGGCAAACATCATGCATGCACTCATGCAGAGGCCGGCCGGCGTCGCACGTCGCTCGTACGTACGTCGTTGCAAGTTGCGCGCTGCGAGCGATCGAGAGCGCCGCGCCGGAAAACTCGGCGTATGCGTACAGAAAAATGAATGCGCGCACGTCGCGCGTGTCTGTACCCTCCTGCGTCGCCGCGCGCGGCATTGATGAATACCGACGCCGTACGTGAAATAAACGCGGGCTGCCGGCCGGCCGGGGCGGCGGGGCCGAGCGAACCCTGTATGTATATAGGGGAATTCCGCCATCGGTGTCGAGCGATTCAGAAGTGACGACTGAATTTGTCACGGTTTTGTCACGTTTTGGACGGTCCGACGTTTGGGATGTAGATCCCGCCAGTATGGTTTATCTACGCGTATCCGGTGTTTCCCACCCATGCTCGGCCTAAGTTTTGATGTGAAGGATAACAACATGCATGCTCCTAGCTAGAGAACAATGTTTTGTAAGTAAGGTGGGTAGAAACATATCTTAATTTATTCAAAGGTGACAGCTTACAAGTAAGAGTTGTCAAGATCGTGATCTTAGATAGAATCATTTTTTGTTTGATGGGATCAGATTGAATAGTAGAATCATGATTCTATCGGATTTTTAAAAGCATGTATATTTTGTATAAAAAATTGAATTATGTTTTCAAATATGCAAGTCTATAGTAGAATTTTGAATATTTTGCATTTAATTTTGTAAATTTTATTACACTTGTTCATGTTAAATTCAATTAAGATTGTCTTTTTAACCTTATTTGATTTTTAAAAAATAAAATAATCATTTAAAGCTCTAATAAGTTAATGGAAATATCTTTTCCCATAGAACAACACTTAAACACGACAAACAAAGCAAAATAAACTATCGCAACTAAAATTAGCAATAGGTGATATCAAAATTTATATATTGATATAGTTTGTTGTCAAGACCATGATCCTAAATCCTACCCGATTTTATGCGATCCTACCTTCAGGATCATGATTATATGAAATTCCAATTCACATACCAATCCGTGTCATTTCGGCTCCGTTGGATCGTAGGATCGTACGATCCGTATCGCAATCCTAACAATCTTACTTACAAGTGGAGATAGACACTACAAGAACCACCCCCCCCCTCCCATAGACAAGCTTTAGTCTAGAGATATTTTTTAGAGACACTTTAAAAATCGTCCCAAAATTTTGTATGCTAGATATGGTTTTGAGACGTTTTCGAGATACGTACAAAATTTTATCTTGTAGATACGTTTTTGATACACTCTCTAATTCGCCTAAAGTTTTTGTTATGTAAAGATATTTTTTGACGCATTCCAACTCTCTACATACTTTTTTCGGTGGTTGATATTTGTTAAACCAATTACATAGAAATATTGCAACACATAACTAAACATGTGAGGTTGTGAGGTTGAGATGGCTAGTACGACAAGTCTAACATAAGTATTGCCCATGAGGTCTAAAGTTTGAGTACCAACCTTCGCAAAAGTCCACATATTTTTTATATTTTATTATGTGGCTCACTATACTAGTAGCTTAATTTAACATCTCTATGCATTGCCTCTATTTCTCTAAATACACAATAAAACATCTCTATAAAATGCCACAAAGAATATAGAGGGGTTTTAATAAAATGTCTCTTCGTCGTAGCGACAATGCATAGGAAGATGCTTATGTGATGTTTTTATAAACGTCTCTACAATAGTGTAGTGACATGGAAAAACGCCACTACTATATTAAGAAAACATCTCTACGATGGGTTTGTTCTGCAGTGAAAAAAATGTGTTTAGTGGGAAAAGAACTTACACCCAACTATACTTCTATGTGGCAATTTGCACAATTTTAGTTTTTTTAGGACTCAACGGAGGGCCAAAACGGTCTCCTCCCCGGGATAGATAGAATAGGGAGAGGGTAGGGGTTACATATGGACGCGCATCCTCTGACATTGCGTAGCAATCTCGTGGTGTTACAGTACTGTGACATTGCGCAGCAGCCGTCGGATCAGAAAGCAAAGGATGAGATCGTGTTCCACTGTAGCAATACTGTACCATTGCACTATTCAAGAAGGCTGTAGCATCGCTGTAGCGCTTGATCTGGCCCGTTCTTCCCGGATCAGACAGCTCAGATCTGTTGAATGTTATAGCACTGTAGCACTATGACATTGCCAATGGAATGGCAGAGGATTTCAATCCATTACATATATAGAGCACTAAGTAATTATATCTACTACTACAGAAAATAAATATCATCACAAACGATTCAAAAACGTCATCACAGACAGTTTCTTTGAGCTGTCTGAGTTTATGAGTCAGTAATGACACGAGGTCATCACAGACGGTTTTTGAACCGTCTGTGATGCGGACTATCACAGACTATTGTTAACTCAAAACCATCTATGATAGCTGATGTATCACAAACCATTTGTAGATGAAACCGTCTGTGATAGCTGATGTATCACAGATGGTTTGTCTGAAGGAACCGTCTGTGATGGTTACAAGAGAGTCAAAAACTACTACAACACCTCTTCACCTGCCTCTCGTAATTTATTTCACCTTTGTTTGTATAAATGTGTTCATGTCGGTCAAGTTCTCCCCCCTTACGTCCCAGGGTCCTACTATTCTATTCTTGATCATTTCTCTATAAAATATCCAAGCATTCATCCTAAATGTGATGGTGAACCACGGCCTACTTTATCGAACCTGACATACTAGAGTGTATAATTTGCTTTATGCCAATCCTTCAAGTGTTTGTAGACTCACTACTACAGAAAATGTCATCACCGACAATTCAAAAATGTCATTACAGACGGTTTTGTGAGCCGTCTGACTTTATGAGTCAGTAATGACATGAGGTCATCATTGATAGTCTTCAAAATGTCTGTGATGCAGACTATCACATACGGTTATTAACTTAGAACCGTCTGTGATAGCAGACGGTTTGTAGATGAAATCGTCTGTGATAGCATATGTATTGTAGACTATTTGTAGATGAAAACTACTGTGATAGCTGATGTATCACAGACGGTTTGTCCTAAGGAACCGTCTATGATAGTTACTTCTCTATAAAACCTCCAAGTAGTGGCTGCTTGTGCCTTTAAAACCAGCTTCATGGTGCTTCTGCCTTTAAAACTGGCTTCATATACATATATACATATATATACATATACATATATATATATATATGTATATATATATATATATATATATATATATATATATATATATATATATATATATATATATATATATATATATATATATATATAAAGGCACAAGCAGCCACTACTTGGAGATTTTATAGAGAAGGGATCAGGAATGGAATGGTAGGACCCTAGGACGCAAGGAAGGAGGCGGGCTCGGGGGAGGAGGGGCACTGGGTTCAGGGAAATAATTGACCAAGATAACATATAAACATGTAATTTCTATAAGTCAATTAACTAGGATAAAATACTCAAAAGATAAGATAAACAACCATGTGAAAACAACATATTGCTCAGTTTTGAATGTTTATGATTGCTTTCAGATGTAGAGTTGCACGAGATGTAATCTTGGCCTTCTCGATACTTGCTAATATTCTTTATCAACTAAATATGATAACAATAAATCAGACTTTTTAGCTCAAATAACGCTTCACTAGAATGTCAAGAAAAACTTCTAAAACAACAGTTTTATACTTTCAGTCATCAGAAGGTCATTCAACTAACAGTGTGCAGAAATGCTCTATTATCATATTAGCTAATTACTAACTAGTTAAATGAAAACTGAACAGAATCACTAATCTCAAATACTAGATAGAATCACTAATCTTAATATAATAGCCAATCTGCTATCAGTAAACCAGCAAAAGTACAGAACACAAATTCTATCCAGTTTCAACTGAAAACAAAAAATATCAGAACTAGTTGCTTAGTACAAATTGACAATGAGAAACAATCCAAATAGCCCAAGTCTGATATTGCTACCACATCAATTTCATAATATGACAATTATCCTCATCAAGCAATTACCAGAGCCCAACACAATACCAAGTCTCCCAGTGCTAGTCAAGACAAATTGAAATACAACTAGCACAGTACACTTAGTAAAGTAAATCAATTCTGAAAAACAGAAACAACTCACGAAGGGATGGTAAGAACCACCAAGGATGCACTGGCCGAGTGCACCTCAGAGCAAGAGAGGAGGCGCGCCAGGCTTGAGGAGGAGGAGTCGCGTGCTCGGGGGAGGGGAGGGGACGGGCTCGGGGAAGGGAGGAGGCGCGCTGGACTCGGGGGAGGAGGGGTGCTGAGTTCAGGGAGGCGATGGCTCGTGCTTGGAGAGGAGGCGCGCCAGGCTCGAGGAGGCGGCGTCGAAGACGATGGCGACAGGCTCAGGGAGGGTAGGAGGCACGCGGGCTCGGGGGAGGAGAGGCACTGGGTTCGTGGATGCAACGGTTCGTGCTCGAGGAGGAGGCAGCGGGCTCGGGGGATGAGGTGCACTAGGCTCGAGGAGGAGGCGGCGACGGGCTCGGGGGAGGAGAAACTTAATCGTTTGAGTTGGAAGCGCGGGAAAACCCTTGAGTCCGAATATAAATAGGGTTGTAAATCATAGACAGTTCTAAAGTAGAATCGTTTGTGATAAATACACATCACAGATGGTTCCAATAAATAACCATCTGTGATAATAAACATTCTCATATATATAAATGCAAATTCAGAACATATGACACATTCACATATTAGTAAAGCATTAGTTTGAGCTGAAAGTCTGATTTGCAGTTGTTATATTTAATTAGTGAAGAATATTGACAAAAATAGCGAGGAATTATATGTGAATATTTGCTAAAACTATGCTAAAACCGCTAATTTTACGACAAGTAGTTCAATTACACCTGTGCAACGAACTTGGCGTGCTCATGCCTAATCCTACAGTCGTCGCTGTAGAAGATGACGTAGTCGTCCCACCCTTCCGTCGTCGCAGCCGGTGCTAGTGCACCGGTAGCCGTCCTCCGGCAGCACCAACACACAGCCCTACGGCCAGCCCATCTTCTTCCACATCGCCTCTCGAACCGCGTCTACAGCGAGCCTCCTGCACCGCATGCACTCCCGATTGGTCCTCTTGACCGTCTCGCACCCGCCGCCGATCGGCTCGCCCTCGACGTGGCTAATGTAGTGCTTTCCAACGTCGAGCGCCTCACCAGCCATGTAGAGGAGGAGGCCACGGCCTTGTGGTCGGTGACGATCGCCCGGTCGAGGCACACGAGGCCGCGCTGTATATCCGGGTGCGCAAAGATGAGCGTGAGGCTGACGATGAAGCAGGCCTCTAGGTTACCAGTGTCGGCCAGGTGGTTAACGACGACAAGGTAGTGCTCGTTGTTCAGCCACTTCATCGCCTCCTTCCACTCCAGCGCCACGTGCCTCCCCATGGTGCGCTCCTTGGACGCCCTATACATGGCCTTGCAACTCCTATATACGTACACAATTCAAGACGTCAGAATAATCTTAATACAAGAATTGCTCCATAAGAGAAAATTAAAAGGCCAAATACGTACGTGGCTCGTAGGTTGTAGAGGTCAGCCATGGGCTGAGGAGATCTCGCGGCCTTGCGGTCGACGATGTCAGCGACGACTTCGTGAGGAAGAGCGACAACAATCGCTAACCTCCTCACCTTGGTCCTCACCGTCATGCTCCGCGTGCTCACCATGGCACACGATCGATGGTACTAGCTAGCTACGTACGTATTGATCAATACCATTCGTCCTCACCATGGCGTGCGATGATCATTCTTATAAAACAAGAAGTAATGCTGGCACGCGAGATGAAGAGACGATGGCGTGTGAGATGAAGAGACGCATCGTAACGTCGACGCGCGAGATGAAGAGACGCATCGCGCAGCAGTCGAAACATTGAATTATCAAATATGGTTATATTTAAAAACCGTCTGTGGCGTCTGTAATCACAAATGGTTCTTGTTTAGAACCGTCTGGGAATTATCACAGATGGTTCTTATTCAAAATCGTCTGTGATATCTGTAATCACAGACAGTTCTTATTAAAAACCATTTGTGATGAGGCCTCCAGCTTGAGTTGTAAAGATAGAATTATTTTCCCTGAGAAGATAGGAAAAGGAGCATCAATTGTATTTATGAAAAACTATTCTCGAAAAGACGGTGATGCTTTGGTTACCAACTATTTATTCGGAGTAGATTCTAATAAATCATATCCATTGAACTTCTGTCTTTGTTCATTTAATCTTTCCACAAGTTGTTCACCTATAAATAACCATCAGAATGGTAGAATTAAGAAAAAATCACTCACAAACTTCCCATCTTTTCTTCCATTTTTTTTCTTAAAGTTCTTATCTCCATACCCTTCTAGTAAGACAAAATTTACGAAACAAATTGACTTTCCGACCACCATGTGGAAATAACAAAATCCACAGATGACTTCAATTAAGGTGCTCGGAAAGTCAGTTTGGTCTATAGATTTGAAGTCTTCAAGAAATTGGTAGAAGAATATCCCTACGATCAGGTGAACACTTCATTGTCTATGATGTGTAACTTTCGATCAAGTGATGTACTTCTGCTTTCTTCTGTTGATCGGAAGTTACACATCAAAGACAGTGAAGTTACACATACGAAACAAAGTGCTTACGGATTACATATCTTCTGCTTTCTTCTGTCGAAGATCAACTTTGACCACTTTAAAAGATCAATCCTGATGAACTGGTCGAAATCGATTAACCAGTTGTTTCTCATTACAGACAGTTCCAATAAATAACTGTCTGTGAATTTAGTAATATCACAGACGGTTCTTCAACATGAACCGTCTGTGATACTTCACAGTTGGTCTTCAACATGAACCATCTATGATATTACCTCTTCATAGATGATTTTTAGTGCAGCCAGTAACACAGATGGTCGCTAAATCAAAATCGTCTGTGATTGTATTTAATACTAATAGTTTTGGTCAACCGTCTGTCATGAGAGACGTCCAGTATTAACCTTTTTGTAGTAGTGACTTGGAGGATTGGCATGAAGCAAATCACACACTCCAGTGTGTCAGGTTCGATGAAGTAGGTCGTGGTTCACCTGCATGTTTAGGATTAACACCCAAGGAGCGAGCTAGCTAGCTGAATTAAGGCCTTGAGTTAGCTAGGAAGGGACTACAAACTAACTAACTAACTAACTAACTATATATATATATATATATATATAGTTGGTTTTAAAGGCACAAGCAACCACTGCTCCGAGATTTTATAGAGAAAAGATTAGGAATGGAATGGTAGGACCCTAGGGCGCAAGGGAGGAGAACTTAACCGACATGAACACGGTTACACAGACAAAGGTGAAATGAATGGCGAAAGGCAGGTGAAGAGGTGTTGTAGTAGTTTTTGACTCATTTGGTCATCTTGTTTTGGAATGGAATAGCAAATTTTGTCTTCTCATGTCCGAAATTACAATAATAACACCGTAGTAGACCAGTCAGGCAACACGTATCCCCTGCCATTCTTCGGATGCATGACAGCATTGCTCTTCTATCGCGCTTGGATTTTCAGAGGACGACGCATTAGACGCGTGAGGTGATGATGACGGAGAATAAGTGGACGACTTCTTAACAAAAAATAGATATGTTGGAAAGAAAGTAGGATACTTTCTTATTAAGAATATAGCTAAAATAAAAAAAATCCATACATGCTACATATAAGAAGAGGATAAATTTACAAAGTTATATAATTACTTATTATAGCCACCACAAAAAAATCCATACATGCTACATCATGTGAACAAATGAAATCAGCATAAAGCTAAGATTTAACATTTTAAAATTGCTCTCAGATGTCGAGTTGCACAAGATTTAATCTTAACCTTCTCGCTACTTTAGTCTATACTCTTCATTAATTGAATTTGACAATATTAATTCAAACTTTGAGCTCTAAAATCATGCTTTACTTATCTGCTGACACGATCTTTAAAGAAAAGACAATAGATAATACTTTTGACCGACAGGAGATCAAAGCAAAATAATCACCAAAACAACACTCGAGCCAGCCAACAAAACTTGATCTACTCACAATATAAAAGATCACAGTTTAACAAGTTCAGTAATAAGCCCAATTGACTGACAGAATAGCATGTATTATGAATTGATAAGGATCACAGAACTTGGAGGTTCGACCAATTAACCAATCGAAAGTAACAGACTAAATGGTAAAGATCAATCAACAGTAGTAAGCATTCCAATTAGAGCTCAAGTTCAAACCCGATTATCAAAATAATTTTAATACAAGACTATTATCGTCACAGAGCATTCATCTCAAGCCCACCATACCACATTGCAATATATTCTAGTAGCAGTATCAAAACAAATATAATATGAATCACTGACTAGAACATATCAAATGCAAAGGGGTAATTAAATTGAAATGTTGTGATACTCACGAATCAGATGGCAATCAAAGCCACTGAGCAATTTGAGCAATGTAGATATTCAGCATGGATTCATTTTTAAAGGTGATTTCAGATCTGGACATCGATTACCTTTGGGTGTCGAGGAGAAGGACAAGCAGGGAGCACCACAGCAGCAGGGCAGCATCGAAGGGGAGGCATGCCGGGCTCAGGGGAGGAGGAGGCGACGCATGCTTAGGGGAGGGGAGGACGCAGGCTCGGGGAGGAGGCGTACCGGGCTCAAGGAGGAGGCAGCATGTGCTCGAGGGAGGAAGGGTGCTGGGTTCGGGGAGGCGACGACTCATGCTCGGGGAGGAGGCGCACCAGGCTCAATGAGGAGGCGGCGTCGAGGATGGCGGTGACGGGCTTGGGGGAGGAGGGAGATCTAGTTAGAGAAAATTAATCGTTTGAGTGGGAGCACGGGCAAACCCTAGAGTTCGAATATAAATAGGGTAGGGCATCACAGACAGTTCTAAAGTAGAACCTTCTATGATAAATACCAATAAATAACCATTTT
This sequence comes from Ampelocalamus luodianensis, assembly GCA_036346255.1. NCBI lineage: Eukaryota > Viridiplantae > Streptophyta > Magnoliopsida > Poales > Poaceae > Ampelocalamus > Ampelocalamus luodianensis. Next base: position 48,255,748 of record CM070633.1, read on the forward strand.
TTTACTGGAATGGGGCGTGGTGTTTTTGGTGTTCTCCGTGCACTTAACTAAAATGAGTCGCCTAGTAAATTCTAGGGTAATAAACAGTAAAATTGAAGACAATATATATATATATATATATCCTTTTTACATCATAGACAATAAAAAAGGATCAGCTATCCTATCTTAACCTTCAAATCTTCGTAAGCCTTCTCCTCATCTTCAGTGGTAGCGGGATCAGCGACTGTCTGATTGAACACCTCCGCCTGCTTTCTTGCACGCTCGATTCGGGCTTTTAGCCGTTCGGACTCGGTAACCAAGTCCATGATAGCCCAGAGGCCATCAACCCTGGTCTCCTCCGTCTCGCGAGGTTGACCTACTCTCCTGCCATCCGGATGTCATTCTCGGCTCTCCGGGATGCATCGTCGGTGTGGACCAAGTAGTTTCAGAGGACGATCCCCACGATGAGGTTTTCTCATCGAATGCCAGAGACCCTCGCATTGGTCCATCTGCGGAGGAGCTCTAGTCTACAGATGATGGCCACTATGGTCTCCGGTAGATCAGAGAGCCTAGAACGGATGATATTATGAACGGAAGGCTTGTCCGCAACTTAGGTCAGGTTGCGACCAAAGATGTGCAAGTAGACAAGCACAATGTAGGCCAATATGGCCAGCACGAGAGGAGAGGAAGCCATTGGAGTTTGTGGAGTTTCGAAGAAAGATGAGGTTTGTGAGAAATCCTTTTTGAAGCGGATGTCTATTTATAAAACAAGTACTAAAGCTGATGCGAGAGAATAAGAGTCGATACATTGAGAGCTGTAGCGACACTAGTGCGTTTAAACGAGCAATCGGATGACAATACGGTTTTTTCTACCGTTTGTGTTATTTAGTAATATCATAGACAATTCTTGTTTAGAACCGTCTGTGATGAGTCAATTACTTTCCTTAGTAGGAAAAGGAGCATCAACCGTATTTATGAAAAATAATTCCCAAAAATACGATGATGCTTTGGTTTCTAACGATTTATTAGGAGCATATTCTAATAAATCCTATCTGTCGGACTTCCTGTCTTTATTCGTTTAATCTTGCCATAAGTTGTTGGCCTATAAATAAGGGCAGAACTAAGAAAAAATTACTCACAAATTAAGTTCCCATCTTTCTTACTTCCGTTTCTTCTTAAAGTTCTCATCTTTGGACGGCCTTCTGGTACGAGTAGATGATGAACTATTATCGTTTAAAAGAAAGTGAGATGAGATTTCTATTCTCAAAGCTTTTTACGAGTGTGAACTCATATTCCCAGTTGGTGTATATTCTTCTATAAAACTAAGACAAAATTCACGGAACAAATTGACTTTTTGCCCACCGTGGAAAGAACAAAATCCATGGAACATGACTTCAAGGCCGGTGGTTGGAAAGTTAGTTCACTACTACAAAAAGGCACATACTGGATGCCTCATCACAGACGGTTGACCAAAACCGTCTGTATTACATTACATCACAGACGGTTTTGGTTTAGAGACCGTCTGTATTACTGGCTGCGCTAAAACCGTCTGTGAACAGGTAATATCACAGACGGTTCATGATAAAAACCGTATGTAAAGTATCACAGACGATTCGTGATAATAACCGTCTGTGATATTGCTACATATCACAGACGGTTTTATGTTGAAAACCGTTTGTGATACTTCACAGACGGTTCTTATTAATAACCGCTATTACCGTCGTGCTATTACTCCATGTCACAGATTTTTTTTTTTAAACCGTCTATGATAATGATCCCATAACAAACGGTGCGCCATTTTGCTCGCTTACTTATCATCCGTTGCAGTGTACTCCTCAATAGTCTTCTTCTCCATCTCTAGCGCTATGGTGAGTCCATCGACACCACTCCGTGCCCGATTTTTAGTCTCGCCTCACCTCACTGAGCCCACTCGATTGATCGTGTGGTCCATTTCAGCTATTGTCGCCCACGCTGAGCTGCATGTCACTACCGCCACCATAGACGCCAACTCTTCTCCGGTGAGTGCTCGACGCCACCAAGGTCGATTTCCCCATCTATATGTCCCCCTAAAGCTGTGCATGTGCTTCGTTTCAGTTTATTTCCACCGAGAAGAGCTGTCACCGAGGAGCTTGTCGTCGTCGCCTCTGTTCACCGATGACCAGCCGCCTTAGACCTTCCCGGCCGACTTCATTGACACCTTCCTCGTGATCAAGGTGAGCTACTGGAGCATAAGCATCCTTTAATTTGAGTACTTTCGGGCGTTTACGCCAAAATCGCTAGTAAAGCCCATGATCACCCTTTTATTTATTTTCAGGGTTTTCAACACGAATCGTGTGATGGACCAAGCTGGATGTATGCTAAGAACCATGTGAGTGAAGAGTACATTAATGGCGTGTGTGCTTTTACAATAGCTGCCGAGAGGGATATGTTGAATAAGGGGGCGGAATATATGCACTGTCCATGCATTGACTGCGAGAATCTGAAGATGTTTGACAACCAAGCGCAGATCCAATCACATTTGATTCGAAGGGGTTTCAAAAAGGTGTATACACGTTGGACCAGTCACGGTGAAGAGCATATTATAAAAGAAGGTAGTAATAATGGCATCGTCGGCGAAGTCAATGATATGCCGCTGGATGATGTCGATTATGGTTCCGATTCGGATAGGCTGCACGATAACAATCTGGATCAGATGCTTCGCGATGCAGAAGTGAACTATAGTGAAAGAGAGTTTGGTAAATTCGAAGGCTTGATGGAGGACTCAGAGAAGCCTTTGTTCCCGGGCTGCAAGCTGGAATACATAAGGTTGTCATCCGTACTTAAACTGTTGAAATTGAAGGCAAGTAACGGTTGGTCCAACAAGAGTTTCACGGCGGTGTTAAGTCTCTTAGCGGACATGCTTCTGGATGAAAACGAGTTGTCCAAAACCACATACAGAGCCAAGAATGTTCTTTGTCCGTTGAGAATGGAAGTAGAAAAAATGCATGCATGTCCCAACAACTGTATCCTCTACCGTAAAGAGTACGCAAACATGCATGTTTGTCCAGTGTGCAACGCATCCTAATACAAGCGTAAGAATCAATCAGATGATGGCGAGGGAATCGAGGTGAAGAAAGGACCTCCTGCTAAGGTGGCGTGTTATCTTCCTGTAATTCCCCGTTTGAAGCGCTTTTTTATAACCCAAAGGAGGCAAAGCGCTACGTTGGCACTCTGAGGAGCGTACGCAGAATGGAAAGCTAAGACACCCTGCTGATTCCACCCAGTGGAGAAACATTGATAGGAGGTTTGCAGACTTCGGTGCGGAACCGAGGAATATAAGGTTTGGATTGAGTACAGATGGAATGACTCCTTTTGGGTAACATGAGCAGCGGACATAGCACTTGGCCCGTGACTCTCTGTATGTATAACCTTCCTCCTTGGTTGTGTATGAAGCGGAAGTATATTTTGCTATCGATACTTATCGAAGGGCCGAAGCAACCTGGAAATGATATTGATGTGTACCTAGCACCATTGATTGAAGATCTAAAAATACTGTGGATCGAAGGGGTACATGTATGGGATGCATACAAACAAGAGTACTGCATCGTACGCTCCTTGTTGTTCTGCACCATAAATGATTATCCCGCCCTTGCTAACCTGTCGAGCCAGAGTACAAAAGGGGCCAAAGCATGTACTCACTGCTTAGATAATACCGAGAGTGTGTGGCTGAAGCACTCGTGCAAAACCGTGTACATGCGTCACCGTAGGTTCCTCCGGATGGCTCACCTATACCGCAGGATGAATAAACAATTCAATGGAGAGAAGGATGATAGTTCAGCTCCAAGGCATTTAAGTGGAAAAGAGGTCTATGATATGGTTAAGGATTTAGATGTTGTGCTCGGAAAGGGACGTAAATCGAGGACCCGTGAGAAGAACATCTGGCAGAAGAGATCAATATTTTGGGAGTTACCTTATTAGGAGCACCTAGAAGTTCGCCACTGCATCGACGTTATGCACGTAGAGAAGAATATATGTGACAGCTTGATTGGTCTCTTACTGAACATTCGTGACAAAACAAAGGATGGTGTCAATGCACGACTTGACTTGGTTGATATGGACATCAGACCTGAGTTAGCACCAACAAAGACCGATAAAGGACGAGCGTACCTTCCCCCTGCTTGTTACACTCTATCCAAGGTCGAGAGAACTGAACTGTGCCAGTTCTTGCATGGTGTGAAAGTTTTGTCCGATTACTCTGCCAACATGAAGAAACTTGTTTCGATGGAAGATTTGAAGTTAATTGGCATGAAGTCTGATGATTGTCATGTGCTGATGACACAGATGCTCCCTGTTGCAATTAGAAGTATCTTGCCGATCAAGGTCCGAGAGACAATCATGAGGCTGTGTTATTTCTTTAACACAATTGCTCAGAAGGTCATCGATCCCGAAGAACTAGATGCTCTACAGACGAGGTGGTGATGACTCTATGTCATCTTGAGATGTATTTCCCTCCGTCGTTTTTCGATATCATGGTCCATCTCATTGTTCACATTGTGAGGGAGATAAAGATGTGCGGGTCCGTGTTCCTACGTAGCATATACCCGTTCGAGAGGTTCATGGGAATTCTCAAGTCCTATGTACGGAATCGATCTCGGTCGGAGGGAAGCATCGTCGAAGGTTATGCAATCGAAGAGGTCATTGAGTTCAGCGTCCATTACATGGCTAAGATCGAACCAATAGGTGTGCCTCGATCTCACCATGAGGGGAGGCTCGAGGGTATCGGGACCATCGGAAGGAAAACAATCACTCCAAAGATGAGAGCGTATGCTCAAGCCCATTTCACGGTCTTGCAACACATGACTGAAGTGTCCCCGTATATCGACCAAAGACAAGGACGTGCTTCGCAATGTAATCCAGAGCGGCGGATGTTTGGATCACGAGACAAAGACTGTGATCGGTTCAACCAATGGATGAAGGAGCGACTCGCTAGGAGCTCGTCAAGTGATATGCTGACATGGTTGGCAAAAGGGCCAACATTTACAGTTGTGACATGGCAAGGATACGACATAAATAGGTACACATTCTATACGCATGCTTACGATATAAAGAGCACTAACCAGAACAACGGTGTCCGCATAGATGCATTTAGTACCGATGGGTTGAGGATCTCCTACTATGGGTTCATAGAGGAGATTTGGGAGCTCGACTACGTGCTTTTCAAGATCCTACTGTATCGGTGCCGTTGGGTCCATCTCCCACAGGTGAAGGTCGATAGGTACGACGTCACTACCGTGGACCTCGAATGTGTCGGATACAAAGACGAACCATTCGTACTCGCTAACCAAGTTGTTTAAGTCTTCTATGTAACCGAACAGGCAAATAAGAAGCGCCACGTAGTTCTTCATGGAAAAGGAGGATTGTCGAAGTTGAGAATGTAGTGGATAAGGAAGAATACAATCAATTTGACGAGTTGCCTCCTTTCGGAAACTTCATAAGGGTCGAGGAAGAATGACATGACGAAACTAGCTACATACGCGTCGATCATCATGAAGGACTAATTTTTAAAGGAGATAAGCAAGTGGAATGATGAATGAAATGTTTATGTGTCATATGTTCTAAATTTGCATTTATGTATATGAGAATGTGTCATATGTAAATTTGTATTTATGTATATGAGAATGTGTTATATGTGAATTTGCATTCACGTATATGAGAATGTGTGATATCTGAATTTGTGAAATGGATGTGCTTGTTTCTAAAATGAATGTGAATTGGATGTATACATGTACTTGTTGTGTTTCTGTTTGTTTTAGAGGGCATGGCTAGCATTTCCTGAGGCTAGCAAATAAACAGAAATGGATTTAGTAATACAAAAGAATATCACAGACGGTTCTTTAGAACAAACCGTCTGTGATTATATATCACAGATAGTTCCATATACAACCCGTCTGTGATTATATCACAGACGGTTCCATATACAAACCGTCTGATATACATCAGACATCATAGACGGTTCCATCTACAACCCATCTGTGATACATCATATATCATAGACGGTTCCTTCTACAAATTGTCTGTGATAAGGTAGATATCACAGACGGCTCCATATACAACCCGTTTGTGATAAGGCAGATATCATAGACGGTTATATATACAACCCGTCTGTGATACATATATCACAGACGGTTATTTATTGGAACCGTCTGTGATGTTCAACCCTATTTATATTCAGACTCTAGGGTTTGCCGCGCCCCACTCAAACGATTAAGTTTCTCTAACATCCCTCCTCCCCCAAGCCCGTTCGCCTCCTCCTTGAGCCGGCATGCACTACTACAGAAAACGTTATCACAGACGGTTCGGAACCATCTGTGTTTTTGTACGTCTGTGATAACTGGCGGTTATCACAGACGGTTAAAGAACCGTCTGTGATAAGTAACAAATACGAGCGGTTCTAATGAACAACCGTCGTGATATCCATATATCACGAGCGCTAAATTTACGATCCGCAGTAATATCAATATCACAGCACGGTTCACAATTCTCACCGTCGTGATATATGGATATCACGATGGTTCGTAAATATAGCCATCGTGATATATGGATATCACAGACGGTCATAATTAGCACCGTCTGAAATATCCACATATCACAGACGGTGATAATTATGAACCGTCTGTGATATCCATATATCACAGACGGCGATTTTTACGAACCGTCTGTGATATCCATCTATCACAGACGGCAATAGTTATGAACCGTCTGTGATAGCTCTTTCAGCATAACTAATTTAATTTTGATTTTCGGCTAGCCTCAGGAATTGCTAGCCATGCCCTCTGAAAACAAGCAGGCAGAAAATAGATACATTATAGATGAATCAATCATTGACACTCAAAGTGATCATTTAACTCAAAATCAATTCGACACGAATATGTATCAAATATTGGCTAGCCTCAGGAGTTACAATTGAATTACAACTATTCAAAGTGAATTACATTAATGAATCATTCAAGGTCGTTTAGCGGTGTTGGAGTAGTGAAACTCTCCGTTGGCGCTAATGATATCCGTCATGATGAAGGTGCAGAGCTTCCCTCGAACATCCGAGATCTCTCTCTGGACAAGTGAATCTAAATCTATATTGAAGATCTATAGCTAGCAACAGTGAAGTAGTAAGCATATATATGTAAATTTATAATTAGGAAATAATTATTGCGAGATTGACTAACCTCGGGATCCTCCAACTTAGCACTCATAAGAATCTGCATATGATGGCAAACGTAGATTGCACATTCTTCTGCTTTTTGCTGACGACACTGCAAAAATAGAATTACATATATAGGTATAGTCAGTTCGAGATGCATTATTACGAAGTATGATAGAATTATTGTGTTGTAGCATGTACCGGAAATCGCATCCTGTGATTAAATGTGGCGTTCGTTCCCTTGTATAGCCCTCCCTCGGCAATATAGGAGATGAACGACCTACATGTTTCCAAAAAGTTAACCTCGGCCATTTCAAACGAAGGAAGACTACAATAGAGTTATGTATGGAGGAAATAAGCACACCTGTCGAGTACTCCTCGCACAAGGGTGAAGTCGTGGCCTTTTTTCATTAGGGAATCAAGGTATAGTACCTGGTTCCTCCTTGGTATAATGACTAAAAGGACCTAGTGGTGCCTACTCATGTATGTCGCTTGAGTCATTAAACCTAAGTTCGTGCTGCGTATAAAGAACAAATGAAATTTGTATAGCAAGTAGTGAAGCACTTACTTCTGGTTGTAGGGCACCATTATGTAGTCCTTGTCGTTTTGAGCAAGCAATCCTGTCATTATGTATTTCTCGACGTAGGATGCGTCTGCCAAGATGGTTTGCTCAGAGACCACGTGTGGGTCGAGGAAACCCACCGGTTCTTTCAATCGCCGGGTATTTTTAATCATGTATCTATACATAAGCAATGAGTTGTTATATTCGTATTACGTGAATGTAGAACTTGATTGTACACACTTATAGTGTCCAAAGATCGTAGAAGTGAGGCATCGAGGGCTTTGAGGTTGAATAGGTCGAATAAGTCGTGAAGCCCACGACGGGCGGCTCGTGGAGGAAATAGTCCTCCGTATATCGCGATGATTCCATCGCGCACCCTTTCTCTTTGGTCTTGTGCAAGTACTGTATGCAAACTCGACAACCTAATCCGGCAGAGGCCAACATCTGCGGTGGTCGCCAACGGACTTCAAAGAGTATTTCTTAGGGTTATGAGGGAAGCGCCTTAATGTTCTTCAATTTCGATTTGCCCTGAACAACTTGCCCGCTACGTGTCCTCCTGTGAGACGACTCGGGAACCAAAACGGCGGCACGCTTTTTTTGTTCTTTCGGTGTCTTCTCCACGGGAACCGATGAGGCGGGCTTCTCAAGCGAAGGTTGAGGTGTAGTCATGGAGGGTCCTGTTGGAGAGGCATGGTCGTGCCGAGATGGTTGGGGTAGAGTCATCAGAGGTTGAGGCGGCACTGCAGGGTCCAGGGTGATGTTCTTCTTGGGTCCTGTTGGAGAGGCATGGTCGTGTTGAGATGGTTGGGGTGGAGTCATCAAAGGTTGAGGCGCACCGCAGCGAGGTCGAGCGATGTCCTTCTTGGGCCACCGGATAAAAGCATACGCGCATCTCCTAGTGTTACGATGTCGTCGTTGGGCGAATCTCGGTAGGACGGCCTTAAAATTGTCATGTACCATGTCCACCTGGACCCTGGCGTAACCCTGCGCCACCTGGGCACCGTGCTGCACTATCCCTTCCATGCATGGATACGCCACCCCACGCCCAGCCTCAATAGACATCCCAACCATCCTCACTTGGAGCGTGCAGTGTGTCGGCTCCTACAAAACGATACGCAATTAGCTAAGGCGTCCTATAGGTCTATCTTTGGAGCATTCCAAAGATGTACATTACCTTGATGTCGTCGATAGGTAATTGGACGTCATCATGTTCATAATTTTGCGTGGACGCAACGCTACTCCGATGTTGAGGAGGACTGGCTCCCAAAACAACGGGGGCGGTTTGCGACTGGTTGAGGAGTAGGAGTTGATTCACTTAGTCCTGCAATCTTGCTATCTTTTCTTCAAATTTTGCAGTAAGCACCTGTTCTCTTCCTTCAAATTTTGTAGTAAGCACATGTTCCAACTCTGTGTCGTACTCGGCCTTGGATCTCTTCCTGCTCCTATACGTGCAGAGTCGATGCAGGAATCCATCCTCCAAGATACGTTAACCCTTTGCCTCGTAATGCGACCCGGTGCTCTTTGTTTCCCGAGCCATAGATAGTATATCCTTCTCCCGTCTCGCTTGGAAGGAGCCTTGGAATATGCGAACTCAATTCTTGCTGCAAGAGGTCATCATGTTATTATAGACATTATGAAGTTATGGACTTATTAACAACTAGGTAGTTCAAAGACATATTTACCACGGTTGGTCACATCCGGTCACGGGTTTGTGAAAGAGATTTACTCAAGATGTGGTGATGCCCTCGCTCTTAACCAAGAGAGAGCGCTGCGTTCGATCTCAACAAATGGCCTTGTTGCGTTCTCGTCCTCCGCCGCCCATTGCGCGGTTTTACCCGCGTACCCAGCGGTGCCAAGTTTGTGGGGGTGAGTGTTCAGTGTCTGGAGAGCTTGCGTCGCACTTTCCTCAAGAAATTCGGGCGTCGTCTTCATTTGCACAAAGGCGTCCCATATATCCCGCGACAAGAATTTATACGCCATGAAGGGCGTTCGACCCGTGTTCACGTACTTTGTAACAAGCACGCTCTTGAAGGTCCTCCACGCCTTTCCGATCGAGAGCAACGCCTGCCGTTCCACGCGCGCCAAGTGTGCGGCTGGGAAAGTGAACGATTTTAAAACTTCGTCCCACAGCTGGCGTCTCCGAACATCCGACACAGTGTCCCAGCTCAGTGTGGTGATGGGGACCCGTTCCCTTCCAAGTATCCCGCACACGGTCCGAAATCTCACCGCTGCTTTGGGGGGACTCACAGGGATCCCATTGGCATTGACCTCCGAGACGGTCATTAGGCCTGGAGGAATTTTCGATGTTCCTCTGCCATCTCGCGTACGTACCACTTTCCTCGGAGATCCAGACGCATTCGACGACGTCGATGACGGCGGCGAAGACGGTGCAGACGCCATGTCGCTTACTTGCTATCTATATATGCACGAAGCAATATGCGTAAGCTCTAACCGACCAGATTCAAGCAGATGTACTCAACTTAACCGAAAATGATGCACAAATGTAATATATAAAGAAGGATTGATGGTAGTTTGTGCTCTCAGAAGGAGAGTTGCGAAAGAACAAGTCTTTGCCATCTCAATCCTATTGTCTATACTCTTCATTAAATGAATATGATAGTATAAATTCAAACTATGAGCTCTAAACAGTACTTTGCTTAACTGTCAAATGATCTCAACTGTTACCGAAAATGATCTTAACTATCACATTCAATCTCAGTATAAGACAAAAGTTCATCACAGAGCATGTCAACAAAGCCCCACTGATCAATTTCAGTTCACATATTATCAAAGTCACATCACAGACGGTTCGTCAATACAATAGAGCTCAAGAATGAACTAACAGTATATCAAATTGACAATAGCATTCAACCGTCTGTGATAACTAGCATTCAACCGAAAGTTAGAAATTAACAGTATATCAAATTGACAGTAGCAAGTAATACAATAGAGCTCAAGAATCAACTAACTATCACATTCAATCTCAGTATAAGACAAAGTTCATCACAGAGCATGTCAACAAAGCCCACTGATCAATTTGCAACATCTTTAGTACTCACAGAGAGGAATACTCACAGAGAGGATGCCGCACAACAACTCACGGTGCAAGGAGGAGGCTGGTGCAGGGGAGGAGGCCGACACGGGGAGGAGGACGGCGCGGGGAGGAGGACGGGAGGAGGGCGCGAGGAGGAGGCGGGAGGAGGAGGCGGGAGGAGGGGCAGGGAGGAGGCAGGAGGAGGCCGACACAGGGAGGAGGCCACGCGTCGAGGCAGAGGCAGCATCGTCGATGAAGGGGCGGCGGCGTCGGGTCTTACGGCCGGGGAGGTGAACGGGCGAACCCTAGAGGAGCCGAGAGAGCGCGCGAGAGCCTAAGGGGTGCGGGAGAGGAAGTGACGAGCAAAGAGCAAAACCCTAGCGGTGCGCCTTTTTATAAAAAGGATATCACAGACGGCTCTATTAAAGCACCGTCAGGATAAGATATCACTGACGGTTCCATTAAATAACCGTCTTTGATATGGAGGATATCATGACGGTTCTTTAATGGAACCGCTCAGATATTGAGGATATCACAGACGGTTCGTAAATAGAACCGTCTGTGATGTGAGTATATCAAAGACGGTTCTCCTCACTAACCGTCTGTGATATGGAGGATATCACAGATGGTTCCACATGGTGATGTCTGTATAAGTTCAACACGAGCGGTTAGTTAGAGGAACTGTCATGATATACTCATATCACGACGGTTGGGAATAAGAACCGCCTCGTGATATGCCACCCCTATAAATATAAAGACCGACGGACTCGCCCCTAGCGCCTCGATCTCTTCTTTGGAATAGAGGGCTTGAGAAGCTTTGCTCTGTGTTGGTGTAGGAGGCTTGTTTATTTTGCTTGCCTTGTTCTTGGTTGTGGGTTGCCCTAGCAACTTATGGCTATTTGGCTTGCATGCTTGCTTTGTAAGGCTTGGCTTTGGTGGTAGCTCTCGGTTTGGGTGTTGTGAATGAGTGTTTTGTTTCGGCTGTGGGTGTTTTCTGAGTGGGATAAGCTTATGGGGAGGTGCATTTCGATCGTGGCTCTTCTCTGCCCTGCTCATTTAAGTCTCACATTGCTTGTGGCCCAAGGAGAAGGACAAAGGAGGAATCTCGCATGATATTAGGAATTTTCGTCCTGAGCTCCGAGGGTAACGATCTTTAACTCTTTATATTTGCTCTAGGTTTATCTTTAATCAATTTTAGTGTATTTGGTTAATAGGAGGAGTAACGTATTTGCAGTTTATTAATATAATTTAACACTACTAATTGTTACGTGTGTAGCGTAGATGGACCGAAACTGGATGTACTGTGCGAACCGTGTGAGTGAAGAGTACATTAATGGCGTGATTGCTTTTAAAAGAGCCGCAGAGCAGGATATGCTGAATAAAGAGATAGAATTTATGTACTGTCCATGCATTGATTGCGGTAATCTGAAGATTTTTAACAACCCGGCGCAGATCGTAGGGCACTTGATTCGAAGGGGTTTCAAAAAAGGGTATACATGTTGGACCAGTCACGGTGAAGAGCAGATTATACAGGAAGTTAATAATGATGACATCGCCGAGGAAGTTAATAATGATGACATCGCCGAGGAAGTCAATGGTATGCCGGATATGGACTGTGTTTTTGATGACGATAGGTCGTACGATGACAATCTGGATCAGATGCTACGCGATGCAGAAGGAAATTACAGTGAGAGAGAGTTTTGTAAATTCGAGCGCTTAATGGAGGACTCGGGAAACCTTTGTTCCCTCGGCTGCAAGCCGGAATACACAAGGTTGTCAACCGATTTGAATCGCTGAAATTGAAGGCGAGCAATGGTTGGTCCGACAAGAGTTTCACGGCGTTGTTAGGTCTCCTAGCGGACATTCTTAGAGGGAAACGTGTTGCCCAAAGACCACCTACCAAGCCAAGAAGGTTCTTTGTACATTGGGAATGGAAATAGAAAGAATACATGCATGTCCGAACGATTGTATCCTCGATCGTAAAGAGTATGCGCATGCATGTATGTCTCGTGTGCAAAGTATCCCGATACAAGCGTAAGAATATCGCTAAGGTGAAGCAAGGACCTCTGCTAAGGTGTTGTGGTATGCGCCGTGATCCCACGCTTGAAGCGCTTATTTGCGAACCGAAGGAGGCAAGATTGCTGCGTTGGCACTCGGAGGAGCGTAAGAAAGATGGAAAACTAAGACACCCGATGATTCGCCTAGTGGAGAAACTTCGATCGGACCTTCAAAGAGTTCGGCGGAACCGAGGAACATAAGGTTAGGTTGAGTACGATGGAATGAATCCTTTCGGTAACATGAGCAACCGACATAGCACTGCCGCTGAATCTATGTATGTACAACCTTCCTCCGTGGTGTGTATGAAGCGGAAGTACATTTTGATGTCACTACTTATCCAAGGGCCAAGCAACCTGGGAACGATATTGATGTGTACCTAGCACCATTACTAGATGATCTTGTAAGACTCGTGGAACGAAGGGTACAAGTATGGGATGCGTATAAACGAGAGAACTTTCTTTACGCGCCATGTTATTCTCGCACTATCAATGATTTTCCTGCTCTTGGTAACGCTTAAGCCAGATTTAAAGGAGCCAAAGCCTGTCCGCACCGCTTAGATGCTACGAGAGTGTATGGTGAACAACTCGCGCAAAATCGTATATATCGCCACCGTAGGTTCCTTCCCGTGAGTCACCCATACCGCAAGATGAAGAAATAATTCGACGGAAATAAGGAGAAACGATTCGACCCAAGGGCTTTTAGAGGAAAGAGGTCTATGATATGGTTAAGGATATCGATGTTGTGCTTGGGAAGGGACGTAAATTAAAACCCGTCGTAAGAACATCCGGAAGAAGCGGCCAATTTTTGGGACTTGCCTTATTGGGAGCACTTAGAAGTTCGATCAACGCATCGATGTCATGCACGTGGAGAAGAATGTATGTGAAATCTTGATTGGTCTCTTCATGAACATTAGTGGCAAAACAAAGAATGGTGTTAACGCACGACGTGACTTGGTTGATATGAACATAAGGACCGAGTTAGCACGAAGAGACCGATAAAGGACGAACATACCTTCCGCCGACTTGCTACACTATGTCCAAGGCGAGAGAAATGAATTGTGCCAAAGCTTGCATGGTGTCAAAGTCCCGTCCGTTACTCCGCTAACATTAAGAAACTTGTTTCTATGCAAGATTTGAAATTAATTGGTATAAAGTCTCATGATTGTCATGTGCGATGACACAAATGCTTCTGTTGCAATTAGGGGTATCTTCTTCGAACAAGGTCCGAGTGGCAATCTTGAGGTGTTATTTCTTCAACTCAATTGCTCGAGAAGGTCATCGATCCGAAGGACTAGATACTCTACAGGCCGAGGTGGTGACGACTCTATGTCAACTTGAGATGTATTTCCCTCCGTCATTTTTCGATATCATGGTCCATCTCATTGTTCATCTTGTGAAAGAGATAAAGATATGCGGTCCTGTGTTCCTACGCCATATGTACCCGCTCGAGAGGTATATGGGAATTCTCAAGTCCTATGTACGGAATCGATCTCGACCGAAGGGAAACATCATCGAAGGTTATGCAACCGAAGAGGTCATTGAGTTCTGTGTCGAATACATGGCTCAGGTGGAACCGATAGGTGTGTCTCTATCTCGCCATGAGAGAAGGTCGATGGTATCGGACCATCGGAAGGAAATCAATCACTCCCGATCCGATACGCACGCTCAAGCCCATTTCACGGTCTTGCAACACATGACCCAAGTGTCCCCGTACATCGACGAGCACAAAGACATGGTACGCCAACATAATCCAGACCGGTCGGAGGTTTGGATCACGAGAGAGCACAACCGTCGGCTCAACGAATGGTTAAAGGTGTGAATCATGACCGAGGTCATCAAGTGATGATACGCTATGGTTGGCAAAAGGGTCACAATTTACAATTGTCACATGGTAAGGATATGACATAAATGGGTACACATTTTATACGGCAGCTCAGATAGGAAGAGCACACCGTAACAGCAGGTGTTCGTGATAGATGCATTCAAGATCGATGGGTCGAGGAGCTCGTACTATGGGCAAATAGAGGAGATATGGGAGCTCGACACGTGCTTTTCAAAATCCCTCTATTTCGTGCCGTTGGGTCCATCTCCCATGTGAAGGTCGACAAATGCTGGCGTCCACTCTGTGGACCTCGATCGTGTCGGATACAAAGACGAACCATTCGTCTCAAGCAACCAAGTTGTTCAAGTCTTCTATGTAACCGACCCGGCAAATAAGAAGCGTCACGTAGTTCTTCATGGAAAAAGAAGGATTGTCGGAGTTGAGAATATAGTGGACGAGGAAGAATACAATCAATTTGATGAGTTACCTCCTTTCGGAGACGGCATCAGGCTTGAGGAAGAACCCAGCGAGGAAGCTAGCTATATGCGCGTCGATCATCATGAAGGACTATATTTTAATTAAGAAATTACTCCATTGTAATTAATTTATTCCATAACATCATGTGTTATGAACTTGTAATCTGTCGTACGTATATTTTGATGTCAACGTGGAATTGTAATTGCTCCTGTCCTTGTGGACCGTATATTTTGGTGCATTAAAAATTCATTTAATTTGGAAAATAGTCCAGCTGCACCACCTTTCTAGAAACCTAAAAAACTAAAATTTTATGGCAAATAGTACAACAACTTTGCAAAGAAACCGTATACTCATGCCTAATCCCGCAATCGCCATCGCTGAAGACGACGTAGTCGCCCCACCCTTCCACACCGCAGCCTGCTCGTGCACGGTGGCCATCCTCCGACAGCGCCACACCCGCCCGGTGTCCCGCTTCTTCCCCACGCCGCTCGACCATGTCCGCGGCGAGCCTCTCGCACCGCCCGCACTCCCGGCTGGTCTTGGCCGCTCGCACCCACCGCCGGTCGGCTCGCCTCGACTTTGGCTGATGTATTGCTTCCCAACGCCGCGCGCCTCGCCGCCGTAGAGGAGGAGACCGAGCACGAGGCCGCGCCAGGCCGACCACGGCCGCCTGCTCAAGGAACATGAGGCGCGCTACATGTCTTGGGGTGCGAAGACAAGCCCGAGGTCGACGATGAAACAAGCCCTCGCCGCCGCGCCGCCAGTGGTTGACGCATCGCGAGGTAGCGCTCGTTGTCCGCCACTTCATCGCCTCTCTCGCTTCAGCCGCCACGCGCTCCCACGCGCTCCTTGACACCTTGTACAAGGCATTGCAACTCCAATATACGACATACGAAAGTCAAGATGTTAGAATAAATAGGCACGCGCGTATATTTTGTAGGTATAAATATGTACGCACGTTAATCATAGGTCGCATAGGTCCTCCATGGGTCGAGGAGAGCTCGCGTCACACGCATCGACGCATGTCGACGGCGACATCGTGAGAAAGAGCGCGATCACCGACCTCCTCGCCTTGGTGTCGCCATCATGCTCGCATGCTCACCTTGGCGATTGCCGCGCGTGACGCATCAAAACCGTGAGACGAAGAGCGATGGGAGTTTAATTTTTGGTGAATTATTAATTTCGTCTTATAAAGAACTAGGAGTAATCGGCGTGCGAGACGAAGAGTCGACGGTTGTGCGATGGTCGAGATGAAGAGACATATCGCGGGGAGACGAAGAGGTAGGAAATATCCGAGCGGTTCGCTCTCCTTGGAACCGCTCGTGATGATAATATCTGAGCGGTTCTATCGCGGAATCGTCAGAATTATAATATCACGCAGCGGTTCTTTAATAGAGTCGCTCGTGATACTAGTATATTATTGAGCGGTTCTAAAATTGAACCGCTCATGATATTTCAAATATATCACGAGCGGTTCCACGATAGAACTGCTCGTGATGTGGACTATATCACATACGGTTGAATATAGAACCGTCTGTAATATACTAGTATCACAGATGGCTCTATTAAAGAACCATCTGTGATATTACGGTTATAGACGGTTCCACGATAGAACCGTCTGTGATATTTCCTACCTCTCCGTCTCCCGCGCGATATGTCTCTTCATCTCACCGCCGCCATACTCCCGGCGATTTGCGCTCTTCGCCTCACGCTCGAATTTATTCCTTGTTTTATATAAAAGGATCATCCGTCATTGAAGATGATCATCCCACACACTTATAAGAAAACAGAAATGGCCGCCTCTTCCTTGTCGCCAGTATTGATAGCCTTCCCGCCGCGACCGCACGAGCACCTCTCTCGGCGGCGCCGAATCAAGCCGCAGTAAGAACATTTGCTTCAACAGTGTGTTCCTCCTCCGCCGACCGAGAATTTGCCGAGCAGTGACGCCACCTTCGTCGCCTTGAAATCCTCCTCCACCGTGTCTTAGGGTGATCTCCCACTTCGGTGAGTTTATCGTGTCGCCGACGTGGTCCTCCAAAATGAGGTTGCACATCTCCAAGAGGCTTGCCGTGACTTGGGCTGCGTATCGAGGCAAAGAAGCGATCAGAATCCATCGTGCCGAGACCCCAAGCAAGGGAAGAGAGGCTATGGGCTCAATACTTCTTGATTCTACAAAGACGATGGTCTTGAGGAGACACTCAACGAGCGCCAACACAGTGGACGATTTCGGCTTCATTTCACGATCAGAACCGCTCATGCCGACGCCGTCGCTTATGAAGTATTGAAGACGGAGATAGCAGCTTACCTCCGCTACTAGAAAGACTTTATTTACAAATTTTTGGTTTCTACCTTTGAAGAGCTGTTATCTTTTCTTAATCTTTTGTTTAATTATATCGTAGAGCGCTTAATCTTTTTGTTTAATTATGTCGACGACGTGTGATCTTTTCTTAATCTTTTGTTTAATTATATGACATGACGGTTTGTAAAAGAACCGCTCGTGATAAGTCGATATCATCGCAGCGGTTACGATTACCAACCGCTCAGGATAATATGAGCATTTGTTAGTAGAATTAACCGCTCGGATAATACATGCATGCGTTAGTAGAATTAACTGTCAGGATATTCGCTGACGGTTCCTAATAAGAACCGCCTCGTGTTGAGTAGCTATCGCAGCACGGATCCAAAATGAACCGTCAGAGTAAGTTTAATACGCATCGCCTTTGGAAATGCTCGTGATGAGGCGCCCAAAGATGACCTGTTTTGTACTAGTGATGCCTCCTCCCCTGAGCCCTTCACCTCCTCCTTAAGCCCGGCGTGCCTCCTCCCCCGAGCCCGCCGCCTCCTCCCCCGAGCCCGTCATATCCTCCTTGAGCCCGGAGTGCCTCCTCCCCGAGCCCACCGCCTCCTCCTTGAGCCCGGCGTGCCTCCTCCCCCGAGCCCGCCGCCTCCACCCCGAGCACGAGCCACCGCTTCCCAAACCCGGCGCCCCTCCTCCCTCTCGACGCGCCGCCGCTGCACTCGTGCTCCTCGCCATCCTCCCACTACTACAAAACAGCAATAGCAGACACCTCATCACTGCATTTGCCCAAAGGAGCCGTCAGAGCTATCTTATGAGCGGTTCTCCTTTGAATATGCGTGATATGTCTCATCATGCAGCGGTTCTTATTACCAACCGTTTGTGATATTTCGCGCACGGTTCGTAATATGAACCGCTCGTGATGAGGACATATCACGCACGGTTCATATTACGAACCGTCAGGAAGTATCACGAGCGGTTGGTAATATGAACCGCTCGCGAGGAGGACGCTTATCACGCACGTTTGGAAATAAACCGCTCAGGAAATATCACGCATCGGTTCAATTTGAGAACATGCCAGTAATATACTAGTATCACGAGCGGCTCTATTAAATAACCGCCGGTGATATTATTATCGCACGGTTCCCATATAGAGCCGCCAGTGATATCCCCGCGTGATGTGTCTCTTCACCATCGCACAACCGCTCTTCGCCTCGCACGCCGACGATAGATGGGTCTCTTCGCCTCACGTGCAAGAACTCCTAATTCTTGATATAAGACTAATAATCACCGAAGATTAAACTCCTCCCATCGCTTCTTCGTCTCACGGTTTTGAGTACGCCAATCGCCAAGGTTAGCATGCGAGCATCGAGCCAAAGCACCAAGGCGAGGAGGTCGGTGATCGCGCTCTTTCACGATGTCGTCGCCGACATCGTACCGCGGTGGCCGCGAGCTCTCTCAGCCCATGGAGGACCTATGCACCTACGATTAACGTGACGTACATCTTTATGTCTACAATATACGCACGCATATACTACTATTTATTCTAACATCTTGAATGTATGTACGTATAGTTGCAAGTCCTTGTACAAGGTGTCCAAAGAACGCAGTGGGGAGGCGCGGCGCCGAGCGAGAGGAGGCGGCGAAGTGGCAGACAACGAAGCGCTACTCGCCGCCGCCAACCACCTCGCCGCCGCCGCAACCCGGGGCTTGTTTCATCGCCGCCTCGGCTTGTCTCGCGCCCCAAGACATACGGTAGCGCCTCATGTTCCTTGAACGGGCCGCGGGTCGCCACAAGGCCGCGCCTACGTGTTTCGGTCTCCTCCTCTACACGCCGACGAGACGCGCGACGTTGGGAAGCACTACATCAGCCCGAGTTGAGGACGAGCCGACCGTGGCGGGCGGAAGTAGACGCCAAGACCAACCGGAGTGCAGCGATGCAGAGGCTCGCCGCGGACATGGTCTAGGCGGCGCGTGGGGAAGAAGGCCGCCATCGGGTCGTATGGGCGCTGTCGGAGGATGGCCACCGGTGCACGAGCATTGGCTGCGGTGTGGAAGGGTGGACGACTACGTCGTCTCGCAGATGACGATCGCAGGATTAGGCATGAGTATACCAGTTTCTTTGCAATGGTGTTAGACTATTTGCCATAAAATTTTAGTTTTTAGGTTTCTAGAAAGGTGGTGCAACGGACTATTTTCCAAATGAAATGAATTTTTAATGCACCAAAATATACGGTCCACAAGGACAGGAGCGACACAATTCCACGCTGACATCAAAATATACGCACGATATATTACAAGTTCATAACACATGATGTTATGGAATAAATTAATTACAATGGAGTAATTTCTAATTAAAATATAGTCCTTCACGATGATCGACGCAAGATATAGCTAGCTTCCTCATTTGGGTTCTTCCTCGAGCCCGATGCCGCCTCCAAAGGAGGCAACTCACAAATTGATTGTATTCTTCCTCGCCCACTACATTCTCAACTCCGACAATCCTTCTTTTTCCATGAAGAACTACGTGACGCTTCTTATTTGCCGGTCGGTTACATAGAAGACTTGAACAACTTGGTTAGCCAAGACGAATGGTTCGCCTTTGTATCCGACACGATCGAGGTCCACTAGTAGTGACGCCGCATTTGTCGACCTTCACATGTGGGAGATGGACCCAACGGCACCGAAATAGGGGATCTTGAAAAGCACGTAGTCGAGCTCCCATATCTCCTCTATTTGCCCATAGTACGAGCTCCTCACCATCGGCATCGAATGCATTTATGCGACACCGCTGCTCGATCGTGCTCTTCCTATCCCGAGCCGCCAGATAAAATGTGTACCCATTTATGTCGATCCATGCCATGTGACAATTGTAAATTGTGGCCCTTTGCCAACCATAGCACAGATCATCACTTGATGACCTCCCTACCATGATTCGCACTTTACCCATTTGTTGAACCGACGGTTGTGTTTCTCGTGATCCAAACCTCCGACGGGCCCGATTCTGGCGCATTCATGTCTTTGTGCTCGCCGATGTACGGGGACAATGGGTCATGTGTTGCAAGACCGTGAAATGGGCTTGAGCGTGACGATCCAGATCGGAGTGATTGATTTCTTCCGATGGTCCCGATACCATCCAAATTTCCTCGTGACGAGATAGAGGCACACCTATCGGTTCCACTCGAGCCATGTAGTCGACGCAGAACTCAATGACCTCCGCTGCATAACCTTCGATGATGCCGCCCTCCGGCCGAGATCGATTCCAGACGTAGGACTTGAGAATTCCATATACCTCTCGAACGGGTACATATGACGAGGAACACAGGACCGCATATCTTTATCTCTTTCACAAGATGAACAATGAGATGGACCATAATATCAAAAATGACGGAGGGAAATACATCTCAAGTTGACATAGAGTCGCCACCACCTCACCAGAGCATCTAGTCCTTCGATCGATGACCTTCTCGAGCAATTGTTGAAGAAATAACACGACCTCAAGATTGCCACTGACCTTGTTCGGCAAGATACCCCTAATTGCAACAGAAGCATTTGTGTCATCAAGACATGACAATCATGAGACTTCATACCAATTAATTTCAAATCTTGCATAGAAACAAGTTTCTTAATGTTAGCTGAGTAACCAGACGGGACTTTGACACCATGCAAGCTTTGGCACAATTCATTTTCTCGCCTTGACATAGTGTAGCAAGTCGGTGGAAGGTATGTTCGCCCTTTATCGGTCTCTTTCGGTGCTAACTCGGTCCTTATGTTCATATCAACTAAGTCGCGTCGCATGCTAACACCATCCTTTGTTTTGCCACTAATGTTCAAGAAGAGACCAATCAAGCTTTCACATACATTCTTCCACGCATGACGTCGATGCAGTTGATTTAACTTCTAAGTGCTCCCAATAAGGCAAGTCCCAAAAATTGACCGCTTCTTCCGCATGTTCTTCGACGGGTTTTTAATTTACATCCCTTCCCAAGCACAACATGGATATCCTTAACCATATCATAGACCTCTTTCCTCTAAAAGCCCTTTGAGCCGAACTGCCCTCCTTATTTCCGCGAATTGTTTTTTCATCTTGCGTATGGGTGACTCGGAAGGAACCTACGGTGACGCATATACGCTTATGCGTGAGTTGTTCAAACCATACACTCTCCGTAGCATCTAAGCAAAGTATGACAAAGCTTTGGCTCCTTTCGCATCAAGTCCTGACAGTTACCAAGGGCAGGAAAATCATTGATAGTGCAGTAACAACATGACGCGTGAAAGAGAAGTTTCTCGCTTGTACGCATCCCATACTTGTACCCTCGCTCCACAAAGGTCACAAGATCATCCAAAGAATGGTGCTAGGTACACATCAATATCGCTCCTGTGCTGTTGCTTCGCCCTGGATAAGTAGTGACATCAAAATGTACTCCGCTTCATACACATCCAAGGAGGAAGGTTGTACATACATAGGTTCACGCCATGTGCTATGTCGGCCGCTTCATGTTACCGAAAGGATTCATTCCATCCAGACTAACCCTAACCTTATGTTCCTCGCCCGCACCGAACTCTTTGAAGGTCCGATCAAGTTTCTCCACCGCGCAGAATCGCAGGTGTCTTAGTTTTCCATCTTTCTTACGCTCCTCCGAGTGCCAACGCAGCAATCTTGCCTCCTTTCTGGTCGCAAATAAACGCCTCAAACGTGGGATTACAGTGATACCACAACACCTTAGCAGGAGGTCCTTGCTTCACCTTAGTAGTATTCTTACGCTTGTATCGGGATGCTTTGCACACGGACATACATGGAAGTCTGATACTCTTTACGATACAGATACAATCGTTTCGGACATGCATGTATTCTTTCTACTTCCATTCCCAATGGACAAAGAACCTTCTTGGCTTGGTAGGTGGTGCGGGCAACACGCTTCTCCTAAGAATGTCCGCTAGGAGACCTAATAACGCCGTGAAACTTTGTCTGACCAACCATTGCTCGCCTTCAATTTCAGCAGCCAAGCACTGTTGATACTTTTGTGTATTCCGCCATGCCTGTGGAACAAAGGTTTCCCGAGTCCTCCATTAAGCGCCGAATTTACAAAACTCTCTCTCACCAGAGTTTCTTCGCATCGCGTGAGCATCCGATCCAGATTGTCATCGCATTTACCTATCGCCATCAAAAACACACCACATCCGGCATATCGTTGACTTCCTCGCCGATGTCATCATTATTAACTTCCTCAGATAATCGCTTTACCATGATCGTCCAACATGTATACCCTTTTTGAAACTCCTTCAATCAAGTGCCCTACGACCGCGCCGTTGTTAAAAATCTTCGATTATCGCAATCAATGCATGGACAAGATATAAATTCTATCCTTATTCAAGATATCCCGCCCGCGCTCTTTTAAAAGCAATCACGCCATTAATGTACTTCTTCACTCACACGGTTCGCACTGCACATCCAAAGATCGGTCCATCTACGCTACACATGTAACAATTAGTAGTGTTAAATTATATTAATAAACCGCAAATACGCATTCCCTATTAATCGCAAATACGTTACTCCTCCTATTAAGCAAATATAAAGAGTTAAAGATCGCTACCTCTGAGCTCACGACTAAAACTCCTAATATCCCGCGAGATTCTCAACGCCCTTCTCCTTCGTGCCAATGAACAGTGGCAAGAGAGCCATAGTCTAAATACACCAAATTATCCCACTCACAAAAACACTCATTCACAACACCCAAACCGAGAGCTACCACCAAAGCCTCACAAAGCAAGCATGCATGCAAGCCAATGACCATAAGTTGCTAGGGCAACCCACAACCAAGAACAAGGCAAGCCAAATAAACAAGCCACCTACACCAACACAGAGCAAAGCTTCTCAAGCCCTCTATTCCAAAGAAGAGATCAAGCGCTAAAGGCGGGGGCCTCGGCCGGTCTTTATATTATAGGGGTGAAATATCACGATGTTCTTATTTCCAACCGTCAGGATACGAGTATATCATGATTTTCTCACACAAACCATCTCAGTTGACTTTCAGACGGTTTCCATGTGAAACCGTCTGCGATATATCAATATCACGACGATTTATAAGTATAACCGCTCGTGATATACTCAACATCGCTGCACGGTTCTATTCACAAACCGTCAGGTTATGGAGTATATCATGCACGGTTCTCCGACAACCGTCTCGTGATATGGAGGATATCATGCATTTGCCCACATGGAGCCGCCTCGTGATGGTCAACACAGATTTGTTAGTGAGAGGAACCGCTCGTGATGAGTATATTATCACAGATGGTTCTTTATTCAACCGCTCGTGATAGCGCATTTGATTTGCCTCAAGAATAATTAGATGATAAAAAGACCATATCATCACGCATTTATAAAAAGATCATATCATCACGCACAAAAAGACCATATTTACATCACGCATGCATAATAGATCGCCTTATCGCTTTTACATCACGCACGACGATGAAAAAGGATGAGCGATCCTATCTTAGTCTTCAAATCTTCGACGCATTCTCGCGGCTTCAATGGGAGCGGATCACCGATCGCTCTCACCAAATGCCTCCACCGTGACCTTGCACGCCAATTTCCTCTTGTAGATGTTCGACCAGAATCAAGTCCCATATAGCCCGTGAGGCCATCAACCCGGTTCCACAGCCTCGCCAGACGGACCCGCCTCTCCCGCATGTCGATGTCGCCTCGACTCTCTGGCCGCATCCTCGGTGCGACCAAAGAGTTCCATAGACAATCTCCACGACGAGGTTTACTCACTGGATGCCGGAGAGCCTCGTGACCGGTCCGTTGGAGGAGGAGCTCCAATCGACCGATGATCGCCGCTATGGTCTCCAGTAGATGGGAGGGTCTACAACGGATTGCATTGCTAACGACGCCTTGTTCGCAGCTTGGGCCAAGCTGCGATCAGAGTGGTGCGAGTACACAACCAAAATGTAGGCCAAGATAGCCGGGACGAGAGAGGAAGCCATTTGGAATTTGTGGAGAGAGAGGGATGATCAAGGAGCTGCGGAGAAATCCTTTGATAAGGGTTGTCTATTTATATAAAAGCCGGAGCAGAGACGAAGAGACACTCGCGCTGGAGATGAAGGGAATGAGATTCATAGCATGCACGGCTCTATGATGGATCCGTCGTGATATATTATCACTGCACGCTTCTATTAAAGAACCGCTCGAGATATCACAACATCACAGACGCTTTATTTAAGCACCGTCGTGATAATATCGACGCCGTTGTTAAAGAACCGTCGAGATATCCTCAACATCGCTGCATCGCTCTTGAATGGCACCGCTCGTGATATTGAGGATATCTCGCACGGTTCTTTAGCAAACCGTTCGTGATATTATCACGCACGGTGCTTAAATAGAGCCGCTCGGATATTCTTTTATTAAAAGGCGCACTTTAGGTTTTGCTCTTTACTCGTCACTCGCCCCGCGCCTTAGGCTCTCGCGCCTCTCGGCCTTCTAGGGTTCGCCTGCTCACCTCCCGGCCAGAAGACCCACGCCGCCGCCCTTCATCGACGACGCCTTCTCCGCCGACGCGCGGCCTCCTCCCGTGTCGGCCTCCTCCCCGCACCGGCCTCCTCCCGTGTCGGCCTCTCCTCCCGCACCGGCCTCCCTCCGCGCCGCCCTCCTCCCCGTGTCGGCCTCCTCCCGCGCTCTCTCTCCTCCTCCCGCGCCGGCCTCCTCCCGCACCGGCCTCCTCCTTGCACCGTGAGTTGTTGTGCGCATCCTCCGTGAGTATTCCTAAAGATCCGCAAATTGATCATGGGCTTTGTTGACATGCTCGTGATGAACTCTGCCTTATACCGAGATTGAATGTGATAGTTAGTTGATTCTTGAGCTCTATTGTACAAATTACTTGCTACCACAATTTCATATATCGTTAATTTGTTACTTTTGCTGAATGCTAGTTATCACAGCATTTCGTTGAATGCATCCGTCAATTTGATATACCGTTAGTTCATTCATGAGCTCTATTGTATTGACGAACCTCCGTGATGTGACTTTGATAGTCTTTGATAATGTGAACTGAAATTGATCGCTGGGCTTTGTTCGTTCGCCTCGTGATGAACTTTTTTCTTATAATGAGATTGAATGTGATAGTTAAGAGATCATTATCGAATGCTTGAGATCATTTGACGCTTAAGCAAAGTATTGTTTAGAGCTCATAGTTTGAATTTATACTATCATATTCATTTAATGAAGAGTATAGACAATAGGATTGAGATGGCAAAGACTTGTTCTTTTGCAACTCTCTCTTCGAGAGCACAAACTACCATCAATCCTTCTTATATATTATACGCTTGTGCATCATTTTCTGTTAAGTTGAGTAACCGCTTGAATCGGGTCGCTTAGAGCTTACGATATTGCTTCGCGCATATATAGATAGCAAGCGTTTACATGGCGCCCGCACCATCTTCGCCGCCGTCCGATCTCCGAGGAAAGTGGTACGCACGCGAGATGGCGAGGAACATCGAGAATTCTCTCGTGCATAATGACCGCCACGAGGTCAATGCCAATGGGATCCTCGTGAGTCCCCCCAGCAGCGGCGTAGATTCAACCTTGTGCGGGATACTTGAAGGGAACGGTCCCCATCACCACACCGAGCCGACACCGTGGCCTGATGTTCTGAGAAGCCACCGTGGGACGGTTTAAAATCGCTCACTTTCCCACCGCAGACTGGCGCGCGTGGAACGGCTGTGCGCTGTCTCGATCGGAAAGCGCGGAGGACCTTCAAGAGCGTGCTTGTCACAAGGTACGTGAACACGGGTCGAACGCCTTCACGGCTTATAAATTCTTGTCGCGGGATATATGGGACGCCTTTGTGCAAATGAAGACGACGCCAATTTCTTGAGGAAAGTGCGACGCACAAGGCTCTCCGACACTTAACACTCACCCTCACAAACTCGGCACCACCGAGCACGCGTAAAACCGCGCAATGGGCTGCTGAGGACGCGAACTAAACAAGGCCATTTGTCGATATCACGCATCGCGCGCTTCTCCGGTTAAGAGCGAGGCATCGCCACGCTCTTCGCGAAATCTCTTTCACAAACCCGCAGATCGATGTGGCCAACCGTGTGGTAAATGTCTTCGAACTACCTAGTTGTTAATAAGTCTATAACTTCATAATGTATATAATAACATGATGACCTCTTGCAAAGAAGAATTGAGTTCCGCATGTTCCAAGGCTCCTTCCAAGCGCACAGGAGAAGGATATACTAACAACGCCCGGGAAACAAGGAGCACCCTGGTCGCACGCGAGGCAAAGGGGTTAACGATCTTGGAGGGATGGATTCTGCACGACTCATCGCACGATAGGAGCAGGAAGAGATCCAAGGCCGAGTACGACATGCTGTTGGAACATGTGCTTACTTCAAAATTTGAAGGAAGAGAACGGGTGCTTACCGCAAAATTTGAAGAAAAGATAGCAAGATTGCGTGACCAAGTGAATCAACTACTACTCCTCAACAACCGCCGCAGCCGCCTCGTTGTTTTGCAGGCGCCTCCGCAACATCGAGTAGCGCCGCCCACGCAAAATTGTGAACACGATGATGTCCAATTACCTATCGACGACATCAAGGTAATGTACATCTCTCGAATGCTCCAAAGATAGACCTATAGGACGCCTTAGCTAATTGCGATCGCTTTGTAGGAGCCGACGCACCGCACACCCAAGTGAGGATGGTTGGGATGTCTATTGAGGTCGGGCGGGGTGTGTATCCATGCAATGAAGGGATAGTGCAAAGACGGTGCCCGTGTGGCGCAGGTTACGCCAGGTCCGTGGACATGGTACATGATAATTTTAGGTCGCCCTACCGAGATTCGCCTCAACGACGAAATCATAACACTAGGGGATGCCTGCATGCTTTATTCAGGCCAAAGAAGGACATCGCTCGACCCTACAAAGGCCGCTCAACCTTCGATGACTCCACCCCAACCATCTCCACACGACCATGCCCTCCAATTCAACTTTTGAAGGACATCGCCCCGACCGCAGCGCCGCCTCAACCTTTGATGACTCTACCCCAACCACCTCGACACGACCATGTCTCTCCAACAGACCTCCATGACCGCACCTCAACCATCGCCGTGAAGCCCGCCATCGGTTCCGTGGAGAAGACACCGAACGAACAAAAAAGCGTGCCACCGACGCTTCCCGAGTCGTCGACAGAGGAAGACGCGTAGCGCGCAAGTCGCTCAGACAAATCGAAATCAAGAACATTAAGGCGCTTCCTCCTCCTAACCCTAAGAAATACTCTTTCTAAGTCCGCTGGCGACGAGCACAGATTAGCCTACGCCGGATTAGGTTGTCGAGTTTGCATAGCCGGTACTTGAAGAAGACCAAAGAGAAAGGGTGCGCTGATGGAATCACCGCCGATACACGGAGGACTATTTCTCCACGAGCCGCCCCTTCATCGTGGGCTTCACGACTTGTTCGACCTATTCAACCTCAAAGCCCTCGATGCCTCACTTCTACGAGGCCGACATCGTAAGTGTGTACAATCAAGTTCTACATTCACGCACATTCACGTAATATAACAACTCATTGCTTATGTATAGATACATGATTAAACTGCCGGCGATTGAAAGAACCGTGGGTTTCTCGACCCACACGTGGTCTCTGAGCAAACCATCTTGGCGCACGATCCCACGCCGAGAAATACATAACGGCAGGATTGCTTGCTCAAAACTACGTGGACTACATAATGGTGCCCTACAACGTAAGTAAGTGCTTCACTACTTGCTATACAAATTTCATTTGTACTTTATATGCTAGATGAACTTAGGTCTAATGACTATAGCGACATACATGAGTAGGCATCATCGATCCTTCTAGTCATTATACCAAAGAGGAATCAGTACTATACCTTGATTCCCTAATGAAAAAGGCCACGACTTCACCCTTGTGCAAGAAGTAGTCGACAGTGTGTGCTCATTTCCTCCATACATAACTCTATTGTAGTCTTCCTTCGCTTGAAATGGCCGAGGTTAACTTTTTGGAAACATGTAGGTCGCTCATCTCCTATATTGCCGAGGAGGGCTATACAAGGGAACGAACGCCACACTTAATCACAGGACGCGATTTCCAGACGTGCTACAACACAATAATCCTATATCATACTGTAATAATGCGCTCGAATCGACTATACCTATATATGTAATTCTATTTTTTCAGTTGCCGCCAAAGAAAAGCGTAAGAATGTGCATTCTACGCTTGCCATCATATGCGATTCTCATGAGTGCTAGGTTGCTTGATCCCGAGGTTGGTCAATCTCGCAATAATTGCTAATTATAAATTTAAATATATATGTGTAACACTTTACTCTTGTTTGTAGGTTTTGAATATAGATTTAGATTCACTGCTCGTAAAGAGATCTCTGATGTTCGAGGAGGCTCGCACCTTCATCACGACGGATATCATTGCGCCAACTGAGAGTTTCACCATCGAACGACCTTGAAACAATTAATATATTTGATATAGTTGTAATTCACTTTGAATAGTTGTGATTCAATGGTAAACTTTGGGTTGTCACTTTGGGTTGTATGACAATATTTTCTCGAACGAGTTGATATTACAATGTTTGATCAGATTTGATATATGTTCGCTTGTATGACAATGATCACTTTGGGTTGTCAACGATTGATATCCGTGATGTATCTATTTTTTCACCGCTTATTTTCAGAGGGCATGGCTAGCAATCCCGAGGCTAGCGAAAATTTTTAAAAATAGTTATGTGAAATAACTATCACATACGGTTTATCAATCAAACCGTCATGATATGTATAATCCGAGCATTTATTATATAACCGTCGTGATATACACATATCCCGAGACGGTTCAGAATATAACCGTCAGGATATCCTTTATCATGACGGTTCTATTTACTTAACCGTCTCGATATGTGTATATCACGACGATTATATAATGATAACCGCTCGATATGTGTATATCATGCAGACGGTTCAGAATAGAGCCGTCTCGTGATAATTAGATATCACGACGGTTATATAATTAGAACCGCTCGTGTTGTGACTTATCACGAGACGGATGTTTAACCGTCGTGATAACCGCCACTTATCACAGACGCATAAAAACACACGCACGGTCGGAATCGCTCGTGATGACCGCTCGAACCGCTCGTGATGAGGCCGTGTAGTAGTGTCCTCACACATTGCTCGATTGCTTGGCATTGATTGCCATCTGCTTCCTGAGTATCACAACATTTTAATTTTATTACCCCTTTGCATTTGATATGTTCATATTGAAATGTGGTGTAGTGGGCTTGAGAATCTTATGATAATATGTTGATTTGTGACAGAACCTCTATTTCTCGTGAAGATATCGTCCGCTCATTCTTCGTCATCATTGCCTCATGTGTCAGATGTGCCGTCCTCTGGAAAATCCAAGCGCAAGGAAAGAGGAATATAAAAAAGGCCAGAGGGCCGATTTACCATCACGAGAGTCCATGTGTCTGGGGCCCCTCTGAGTCCTCCCCGAGCAGCCCACATTCCGGACAACAGTCGGAGTAGTTACACGCGAACGGGTCAAGATCACCTATGATTCATGGAAGGAGTACACCAAAGTTAACAATCACAAAGTTGTGATGCTGAAGAAAAATTTTAAATCCTTCGAGATACCAGAAGAACACAAAGCCTTCGTGCAACGATACACGTTGCCAGCGGCGTGCAAAGCGTGGAGGAACTTCAAGAGCACGCTTATCAAGGATTACATGGAGAAGGATTTGACACCCTTCCAGAAGTATCTGTTCGTGGAGGAGTACTAGGAAGACTTTGTGGCGAAGAAGAAGACAAATGATTTTAGGATTGAAAGTGAGGCGCACAGGGCCCTCCAGGAAAAAAAACACACACCCCCACAGACTCGGCACCGCTGGGTATGCGGGTAAAATCGCGTAATGGAGGGATCAGAACGTGCGTGCACGCCAATTAGATGCCTCCCCGCCATTTGCCAGCATCACTGATGAGCGTTCCCAACAGTGGCTAAGTGCGAGGTTATCTACCTCGTCTTCGGGGGTCGTCTCCTTTCCAAACCCCACAGACATGGAAGTGTTACGGCGTATAGTAAGATATCGAACTACCTAGTTTGTAATTACTTGATAACTTCATAGGAAGTGAAATAACATGTCGGGCTCTTGCAGGAAGAGCTGAGTACTGCACAATCTTTCCAAGGCTCATTCCAGGCAGACAGGGAGAGAGATATACTCTTCGCGGCCCTGGAAAATAAGGAGCATCCGAGTCGCACGAGAGGCATTAGTCTTTATGTTGATTGGAACAGAGGATTCTCAAAGGACTCCGAGACGTACCGGAGTAGGAAGAGAGCTAAAGCCAAGCGCGAAGTAGAGATACGAGAGGAGATTCGTGCATCCCTTAGAGAAGAGATGCGGGATGTCATACGAGAGGAGATTCGTGCATCCCTCACAAATCAGTTGGAAGCCCCCGCCGCTATTGTGCTAGCTAGCCCCCCAAACGTCCGAGTAGTTGCGTATCCAATTCCAACCATAACTTAGAAATCGATAATAGATTTCATGTTGATGACATCCTAGTAATAATTATTATCCCAGCAATAATTATTATCCCTGGAATGCTCGATCCATTGATAGGCCTGTTGGAGTAGCTAATTTTGTATCGTTATGTAGAGGGCTACGAAGTGCAAACTCCAAGTGAGATGTGGCTCCATTGCCCTGGATGCTGCTTGGGGCCAGGCGTATCCATCCGGTGTCAGGGCCTTGCTGCACAGTGTAAATATAGCGCCGGGTTTCACAAAAGTGAATGTGGACGGTGTTTATGCCAATTTCGAGGTCGTCCAGCTGGAGAAGCCTCCAAACGACGAGGTCGTGACTTTAGGGCGAGCCATTGGAGCATTCATCCAGTGGCCCAAGAGAGACATCTGCTTGGGGCTACCTGCACCGGTGCCAACTTCATAGGAAGTATCTGTACCGGAGCAGACCGCACCGAAGCGGCAAGGGTCCGGTGCATCATGTGCATCTACACCTCATGCTCGGTCGACTCTCGTGAAGTCGACCTATACAAAGCGAGGTAGCAAGGGCAAATCGAAGACGGTCGACTCCTGTTCTGATATACCCTTCTTGCCATTGGCCCGGAAATTCGTGCTAGGCTAGCCGTTGGTCGAGAGGTTAAACAGCCCTACCATAGGATTGGCTTGCACGAGATTGCACACATGGTACATAGAACAGACCAACAAGATGGATGAACAACGACGCTCGGGTGTCACCGTCAAGTTCAAGAAGGATCATTTTAACCACGAAACTCTAGACTGTGTCTTCACGGTGATGTTCGATGACATGTTCAATCTCTTCAACCTCGACTCCTTCGATGTCTCACTCATGCGATGCTGGACACTGTAAGTGTGTACAATCACGGTCAATGTTCGTGTAATACCGATAAATGTTATATATAACTCCTTGCTTTTGTATATATATACATGATTTCGGTCAAAGTAAGGCATTCACCGGTAGGTTTCTCGACCCACACATGGTCTGCGAGCAAACCATCAAGGAGAATGCACAATTCGTCGAGAATTACGTGGCGGACTCATTGATGACTCATCGCAACAAGCAATTCATACTTTTGCCCTACAACGAGGAGTAAGTGCTGCACTAGTAGCTATACTTGTTGATTTGTACTTTATAAGCAACACCAACTTAGGTTTAATGACCATGCATGGCGACATACCTGTGTAGGTTTCACTGGATTCTAATTGTAATTGTACCAAAATGGAACTTGGTAATATACCTAGATTCCCTAAAGAGGGCCACACACAACTTTACAGTTATCCGAGAATTAATCAACAGATAAACACATTTCCTCCATTGATAACTCTATTGTACAGTCTTTCCTTCCTTTGCAATGGTCAAGGCTAAGTTTTTGGAATCACGTAGGTAGTTCAAGACGTACTATCCAAAAGGAGGGCTATGCAAGGGAGGGACCTGCGACACTATCTAAATTTCTCGGTATTTCTAGTACACATTAATCCATATAACACTTCATAGTAATGCCTCTCGAACCAACCACTTCTATTTTTGCAGTGCCACCAGCAGCCATCGGCCTACAACCTCTGTGGATTCTATGTTTACCACAACATGGAACTACTCGTCGGTTCCGCGATAACCAATGATCCTTAGGTTTGTCATTAATCTTGCAATAATTATTTCATACTTATAAATTTATATATACACGAATTTAATCTTCGTAGCGACAGGTTATGTAACAGCCCAAATCTGGGTTTGTGTTTCAAATGTAAGAAAATAAGTAGAAATTAAAAAAATTTCTTGCATCTTGAAGTTTTTGAGCTTTTCTGTAATTCTTGTAAAGGAATTGTGGGAAATGAAAAACCCAAACCTCCAAATTGACTAAAGTCATGACCCTTCTTTTCCAACCCTGGTCAAATCTAGTGATCATCTACTAGAAATAATTTTTCTGAGTTCTAAGGATGTTGTGTGACCCCTCTGAAAAATTTCATAATTTTTAGAAATTGTTTGAATATTTTAAGAGACAATCAAACCATTCTGACCTTTGGTCAAACCCTAATCAGAACCTTGAAGAATTTTTAGAGAAAAATGCTCTACATAAAAACTTTTGAAAATTTTATACAAGGTCAATCTCAAAGTCAACAAGCCCCTGTAAAAATTTCAGAAATTTTGGAGTTAGTTTGCTACTTCTAAAAATTCCTCAAAGTTTTCAGCTCAAATGAAACCCTAAGTCAAGCCTTTGGCTTGGGTTCGAGTCGGACTCGAGATTTGGGTTGAACCCAACCATCTTAGCGCCGTCCCGAGCTCCCCTTCAACGCATGTTGGATCCTAGCCGTTGGATTTTTATCAAGCGGCCCTCGTTCGGTGGCACCTTCGGACCTCCGACCCCGCCACCGCTTGTGAGCCGTTGGATCTCCATCGGCCGTTCCCTTTTGCTTGGACCTTCCCTTGGACCTCCCTTTGTATCTTTGCAAAGACCACCCTAGGTCGGGTGCAAAGACCTCTTCAAAAGACCTCCCTTGAGACCACCATCAGACCTCCTCCTGCGTTTTTGCAAAGACCACCCCATGGATCTTTTGCAAAGACAAACCCCCCGGACCACCCTTGGCGACCACCTTGTTAGCGCCTAGGAGGTTGTGGTTCGTCCATATCTAGATGTGTGGCTCAGACCACCTTGAGCATTAAGACCTCCGAGCACCTCTTCAAATCGGGGCCCTTCGTTCCAAATGCAACCGTCAAGACCTCCCCAAACTCGGCCTCAACACTTAACCCAACCGTTATGTTCTTTGACCAGTCCACCCAGGCTCATTCACTGACTGGTGGGACCTCTCTGAGCCTGGTCATCATCATTTTCGTGCGCGCGCGAGTGTGCCAGAGCCATGGCAGTGTGGAGTAGCGCCTTGTCATTTCATGTCCTTGTCAACGGCTCTTTGCCACTTTGCATTTAATCTTTGGTCGCTTTAGCCCCGGTCGCCCTTCTCTGCTCCTTTCCTCGCATGTCCTGGTCGAGTCGTGAACCGAGCCATGGGCTAAGCTCACCATGGAACTTAACCCTAGCTCAAAACCATGCTCCTCTGGCTATAAAAGGCCATAGAACCCCCTTTGAACCCTTTTTTCAGCACCTATTGCAAACCCTAGCTTCTCGGTGCTTAGTTGAGCTCATTTCACCAACTCCCCAAAACCACCATTGTCGGACGACAAGAAAGCTTGGTCAGCACAGCGCTCCAGTGGTTCAATTGCAACTCTTGGCGTGCCAATTTGTTCTTTTGACCACCTAGAGCACTTCCCTTAACTTATTTTGTTTGACTTCACAGAGGTGGTCAAATTGGGAACTTACTCTTTGTGGCCGGATTTACCTTCTTCCTCAACATCGGCCAGCACCTTCGTCGGAACTTCTTCGACCCTCTCTGGACTCCTCCATCCTCGGGTAATCCATTCTTTAGTGCCTTAGTATTTGAATTCCTGCTCTGTTGGACCACTTTAACTTTTGGAGTTTTGTCGTTTTAGCCTCCGCTGTCATCTCGGCCAGCGGCTCAGTAGGAGGTGTTCTAGCTTGGGTGTTTGGCACCTTTAGGTTCCCCTCGCTATTTGGAACCCATTCCTGTCCTTGGTTCACGCCGCCGCGGCCGGAGTCGCCAGCGTTGAGCTCAAACTCGAACTCGGGATTTTTGTCGTGCCTTACTCGGACAAACCCTGTAGCTTAATGATTAGCATTTAATTCCTAGCCTAACCATTAGTTTTAACTGCAGTTCTTGTCGGTAAAACATGCGTGTCGTTAAGTTTGGGACCTCTTAGGTGAGATCTCGACCGTTAAAGACCTCTATGGGTTAAATCTTAACCGTAGGATCCTTCTTTGTAAAACCTCAGTGCTAAGACCTCCCCTCTTGGTTAGATCCTAGCCGTTTAGATCACCCCATGCAAAAAGACCACCCCGTGGTCGTTTTTGTCAAAACCACCCTCAGGATCTCCCTTGGGGTCCTCTTTGCAAACGATCACCCCTTGGTCTTTTGCAAAGACAACCTCAGGACCTCCCCCTCCGTAGATCTAAACCTTTAGGACCTCCCCGTGGAAACCTTGACCGTTAAGACCTCCCCTGTGAGATCTTAGCCGTCGGAACCTCCCTCCGTGTAAACCTCTACCGCTAGGACCTCCTCGCGTGGATCTAGACCGTTAAGACTTCCCCTGCAATATCTTAGCCGTCGGGATCTTCCCCCGTTAGATTTTGACCCGTAGGACCTCCCTGTGAAATCTTGGCCGTCCAGGACCTCCTCTGGTAGATCTTGGTCGTCCCCGACCTCCTCCTTTAGAGCTATCCCTTAGGACCTCCCCTTGTAGGTCTGGACCATCAGATCCCTCCCCTTGTAGGTCTGGACCATCAGATCTTGATCTGACGGTCAAGACCTCCCTTGTGCGCGCCTGAGCTGGTGCGGTCCTCTCTAGCGTCAGGGCCGTTGGATTCAATCTCAATGGCCTGGACCTCCTCAGCGCGTGTGTGCGCGGGTGTGGTGCTCCCGTGCATCGTAGTCGTGCAATTTGAGATCTACGGCCACGACCTCTCCGTTTGAACTTAGCCAATTGGAGCAGCCTGTGGGTTTTTCTTTTTTAATCTGTTATTGTGTTAAATTTTAAAAATGCATAACTATTTTGTTTTAGCTCCTTTTTAGATGATTCCAATTGTGTTAGATTCCTGTTTACTTAAACTTTAATCCAAAAATATGTTTAGATACTGTTTTGTAGCAGAAAATGGTACAAACTGTATTAACTTGTTTCAACATAAAATGTTATCTAGAGATTCATTAAAACTTGAAAAATGCAAAAGTAACTCTCTGTAATTCCAATCTGGGCAAACTAAAATGTGTTAGTTTCTCCTGTTAATATGTGTTAGCATAGAATGTGTTGCTTGTAGGTCTTTACTTCTGAAACTAACTTAGTGCTACTTTTACAACTTAGAAAAATCATAACAAATTCATTATAACTCCAAATAAAGTAAACTCAATTTTGCTAACCTTAGAATGCCATGTTCTACCTACCATAAAAATTTCAGGTTCTAGATCTTTCTGGAAATTTATGCCATGAACAGTAACCGAAATTAATTTAATTTGGAATTTTCAGGCTGAGAAAAATTGTTTAGGCTATAATTTTTTCATGTTTAGTCCAAATAACTTGATTCTTGTTGCTAAATTCATTTAAAATCATGCCCTTGCTGCTGTATAAATTTTATGGGATTTGGATAAGTTTAGCTTTTGAGTTTCTTTCGGTGTTCTTCGTTCTTATTGGATTTTTCGCGTTTTTGTGTTAGGTTCCGAAGAAATTATCGAACCTGAGTCTGATCCTCTGCAGCAAGAGCACATCCAGCAAGGCAAGTAGATGTAGCATCATTTGATCATATTGCTCCTATTATTTTCAAAGTCTAATATGTTGTTTGCAAATTCTACGTATGCATTGCTATCTTGTGTTAAACTGTTGTCGATTAGTTGACCCATTATATGCATAATCTGTAAGCAAATGTTTATCCTCTACTACTGAGCCTAGGATTATTTGCTGTGATTTAGGGTTTGCTAGATGAGCCCTTGTCACTTAGTAGCTTACGAGTTAATGTTGCTTAGTCATGCTTAGCTACCGGTAGAAACGGGCGGTTGTCGACTTAGTCGATAACCTTGATCACACAAACTTATAATGACTTTATGATTCAGCCTTTGTGCTATGTTTAATTGTGAAAACTAAAAATGAAAATAAAATGTTTTAGACTTGGGCACAATGGTAAGATGGTGTGCTTTTGGGTGTGACTGGAATGGTGCCCGAGTCAACAAGGACCAAATTACTTGCGCCACCGTACTGAGCAATTTGCGTGCTAACCACACTAGAGGGAAATGTGACCTCTCTTGACTGAGTACTTTGGGAGGTGTTAATTAATGAGTCGCGTGGTGGGTTGTATATTTGACTATATGCAACATGGACAAGTTTGTAGGGAGGGGAGCACCCGCAATGGTTGCATCCTACTCCACATATGGGTCCTTAGTGGGAGCCATGAGGTTAATCCACTAGGTTATAACCCCTATACGTGCGGCTCTTGATTAGCTCAATCCATTGGAAATGTCTCGTAGGACTTAGCCGTGCTGGCATACCAATGGAAGTGTGCTTAATAGCTTGGCAAAAAGGCGGTCTGAAGTGTGGGTACATTGATACACCTCTGCAGGGTTAAAACTATTCGAATAGCCTCGTCCTAGGTTATGGACACGCTCGGATACGCCCCGTGAGAATTAGACTACAACCTTTTAATTAAAACTTGACGGGTGGTACGAATTGGGGATTCGTGCTATGTTGTGGTGGCTATTGGGTTAGTCACCTCTAGGTTGTTACTTATGTTTATTATGGTTACCTCGCTGTTATTTCAATGATTAAAAACAGATTTGATAAATTTCTTTCAATCTATTACATTATTGCAAATGAAAATTGCTTTATGCGTCCAATTA
This sequence comes from Ampelocalamus luodianensis, assembly GCA_036346255.1. Classification (NCBI taxonomy): domain Eukaryota; kingdom Viridiplantae; phylum Streptophyta; class Magnoliopsida; order Poales; family Poaceae; genus Ampelocalamus; species Ampelocalamus luodianensis. The sequence goes on from CM070633.1 coordinate 48,293,155, forward strand.
ACCATATAACTACTTCATTTGTTTCAGCTCTCATGTAGTTATGTATAGGCTTGTTACTCGTAAGTCTTGCGAGTACATTATTGTACTCATCTGCATTGCTTGTTGTGTGCAGAGGAGGAAGTGGATCCCCAAGGGGTCTACTTTTGTAAGTTTTGTTGCGGATCATGCGACTAGCTTGGCGGCCCGGTCGGTTGCCTTGTGGGTTATGGCTAACCGGTTGGTTTTTGTTATAGCCATCTTATGGCGCTTTTGCTTCCGCTGTTATTGTTGCTTTGATGTCATTTGGCCGGTCGGTTCTTTTGTAATAACTCTATATATTGTATGTCTTTTGCTAGACTTGGTGTTATATGTTGTATGGAATTGATGCGTGCTTTTGTAAAGATGTATGTGTGCTGCAATTCTGGGAAGCACATGTCCATCGAGGCACGGTGTATTTTGCTTGTGATGCTAGAGCCAATGGAAGGCTAAGTATTACAAGCTAAATAAACCGAGGTCTCACAGGTTGCGACCATTGCGGAAACTGCGTTGGAACAGTGTCAGCTCATAAAAATTCGAGGACAGCTTGCGGCATTTTTGAACCGTGAGATCATAAATCCAGATGGAAAGTTCCACAATGTAGATTGAACTTGATTGGGATAAGATATTGAACTTAATGGTACATGTGTGTAAATGTACATGAATGGTTAATTTTAGTTAATTGATTTGTTACTTGTTTCTGAAATGAATGCAAATTAGATGTGCTTGTTTCTGAAATGAATATGAATTGAATGTATACAACTTGTTGTGTTTCAGCTTGTTTCAGAGGGCATGGATAGCATTTCCTGAGGCTAGCCAATAAACAAAAATGGATTTATCAATACAAAAGAATATCACAGACGGTTCTTTAGGACATACCGTCTGTCATGCATTATCTCTCACAGACGGTTTAATCTAAAAACCGTCCGTGAAGCATCATCTCTCACAGACGGTTTAATCTACAAACCGTCTGTGATGCATCATCTATCACAGACGGTTTCATATACAAACTGTCTGTGATATTCGACTATCATAGACGGTTTTATACACAAACCGCTCGTGATAGTCTCACTATCACGCACGGTTACGAGTTAATAATCGCTCGTGATAGTATGCATCACAGACGGTTTTAAAAACCGTCTGTGATGACTCATGTCATCACTGACCCATAGACTCAGATGGCTCACGAAACCGTCTGTGATGGCATTTTTGAACCGTCTGTGAAGACCTTTTCTGTAGTAGTGGTTTGGTCTATGGATTTGAAGTCTTCAAGAAATCGGTAGAAGAATATCCCTACGATCAGGTGAGCACTTCACTGTAAGTATAAAAGATAGTTTGAATAAAAAACCATCTGTGATATTTAGTAATATCATAGACAGTTCTTGTTAAGAACCATCTGTGATACTTCACAGAAGATTTTCAACATGAACCATCTGTGATATTTTCTCTTCACAGATAGTTTTTAGCGTAGTCAGTAACACAAACGGTCGCTAAACCAAAACCGTCTGTGATTGTATTTAATACTGACAGTTTTAATCAACCGTCAATAATGAGACGTTCAATATTAACCTTTTTGTTGTAGTGATCCACGAGCCGAGAATACCAAGACATAACATCATCATGCATGGGGGTTTTCAGATTGCAATGTGCTCGTTGAAGGATTGGAGTGGCGGCGTGTCCACTGTTTTAAATTTTTTTTTGGAGACGTAAAGTAGGTGGTTTTGGACTTGAAGGTAAAATTAGGCTCGGAAAAGAGTTGAGAGACCAAAAGCGAACCTTGTCCCACTTAAAATAAATGTAATTTTGTTGCTCACCTGGCACTTTGCTGTCTTTACATTTCGATACAACCGTGATTAAATAATCCATGCTTAGTTTTTAAACGAGGCACTAACGACATGAAAGCATATCTTTGTCGTTTCCTTCAGCAGTTCGCTGCATTATGATTAATTAAGACTCCTAAGTAATCAATGTATAATCACCAATCAATTGATAATTAGTCCATCTATTCCCAAATACATGTCATTCTAGCTTTCAAATTTTATTTCTAAATACATGTCATTCTACAATTTCGAGATAGCATTTATCATTTTTTCCTTTACACACCCTTCCTATTTATCATTCCTGGCATTATTTACTACTATGGACTAGAATCACTAGAGTATAACACACCACCCAAAAATAATAAGGTAATCAAGGGGGATAATATAGTCTTTTGTATATATGAATTGGTTGTAGTGTAAAATCCTAGAATGACATCCGGACATATATTCTGGCTTCCACCCTAGCCACCACTACTACTGTACAGCACTTTTGGTCCCGGCCTAAAGGCCTCTAGTCCCTGTTATAGAGCCGGACTAGGAAATCGGACTAAATGTTCACCTTTAGTCCCGGTCCCAAGCTCGACTAAAGGTTTATTTAGTCCCGGCTGGTAATACCAACCGACTAAAAGGTCCGCCTGATCAGGCCACGGGCTCGCCTTTTAATCCTTGTTGGTATTACCAACCGACTAAAGGTGTTTTTTTTCTTTTTGTTTCCATTTCAATTCATTATTGATTTTGGTTTTACAATTACATTAGGTTTTCAAATGCGTATTCTTCACTGCTAATATATGTATACGCGCATATATAATTTAGTTTGGAACATTATTACACACAAATAAAGTATGAAACTATATATATTATGGAGCTATATATATATGTATAATATATATATATGCACAAAAATTTACAAAATTATTCATGCATCCTTGGTATTTACAACACAAATGTTGTCCTCCACTTAAATGTCATACAAATGTTCGTCCGGTTTGGCTTCAATGGTTCATCTGGGTTAGTAGAACTCGGTGTCGGCTTGAGGACATGCTCATTAAGAAATCTCACATTGTCTCTTGAATTCCTTTGAGGCGGTCCATATCCAACACTGCTCTTCAACCATATCTCCTTCAATTTGCATTAAACGAAAGAAGTATTAATATACATAAGATTTATTTAATAGCAACAAATAAATAAAATGGATTTATTATATATACTTGTTACGCATTTTCAGATCTCGTAGATGGGTTCTTTTGCATACACCATGAGGAACTCGCAAACGTAGTATCCACACAAATTGTTGCCTCGTGGCCGCCGAGAACCCATCTGCACGATATAAAAGATTACTCGCTATCCCGCCGCGTGAGTCAAGCATGATAAGGTAAAGACGCGGGAGCTAGTACAACTTACATCCATCGGTGTGGATCGTGAAGTGGCGCTTTGATCCGGACGGTGTAGCCGAACGAACCAAGCCCAAACCCCGCCCAATAATTGATCGCATTAACTATTGCGAGTTAAAGAGCAGAATAAATATTTAAAGATCGGTTACCCCGGATAATGTCTATCATATCTTGGTAATGTTCTCGCGGTTTTCAACGAGTCATAGATTAGCAAATGACCGCTTGAGAGATCAAGACAATCAAGATCAAAGTGAAAGTCGATTTGTTTATAGAGTCAACATATATATCTTTATGTTGGATTGAGTAAGTAAAGTAAAATGTGCACACGATAACAACACTCACCCAAAGTTGTAGGGAAGAGTATAAATCTTTTGTTCTTTTGGTTGATCAAGAACCTCCAAAATTCCTCTCCATTTGAGGTCTCCATTGATCGTGGGAGTGTTTGGGTCCTTGAATACGATATATGGATCAACGAAACCAATGTTCTTGTCATTTCTACGTGTGAGGTCTCTCATCATGTCTCTCGCATATGTATAGACATGCTAGCTAGTGTGAGGATAATTACTTATACATATACATATGCTAGAGTGAGATTATTAAAAGAAAGAATCACGCATGCACAAAAGCAATTGATGAGAGATTTGTCTAGAGCGCCCATGTGGCATAGCTGGTGTAACTCATTAAATGAACCATTATAATGTCATCGCCACTAAGTAATGATGGTTTATAATTTTGACGCAAATAAAGTCATCCGCTTTTTCGCGACATGCCGCCATGTACCACTTGTTTAACAAGTACATTTATGCATTTAAGTTCCATGAGCTTCTCGTGGTTGTATAGACTTGCCATATACATATTCCTTCTTCCAATGATCAACTTCCGAGCACTTTCGATGTGTGCTCACGAGCATTTGGGAAATGCTTAGACCGCTTCGCGAAAAATTCATCAAGTTGATCCAAATGCACGCTTCCGGATATCTGTTCTAGCACGCTCGTGTTTGAACCATATTCATTCCCAATAACTAGTGGGGCATTGATTGCCGTGATTGTTCCCGAGCCGCAACACCCTTCCGCGCTCTCTTCTCTTTCTTCTTCGCCTCAATTGACTTGGTGAGAGTGCGGTCATAGTCCGATAGTGGCTAATCCTCACGAGCATGACGTAACTTTTTCTCGTGAGCGCCCACCCTTTGCCTTAGAACTTCGGACGCACGAAGAAGTACGGCTTCGTGGTTTCGCCGCTTCACTTTTAGCCTTGACTTTCGCGAAGAAACCGCCCACATCTCGTTATCAAGCATCTATTTCTGCAGCCTTCTCAGGAAAGTTTCGTCGCCTTAGAAATAGCCGGTGTTCTCCCGAGGCTTTCTTCTTCGGCGCGGGGCCGACGCTCGTTGTGGGTGGGCTCTTCTTTGGCAGGGCCGCGGTGTCGGCGCTGGAGCCCGCCGTGGAGGCGATGGGGCCGGTGGCGGCGTTGGAGCCCGCCGTGGAGGCGATGCGTGGGCGGTGTCGCGCGGAGCCCGCCGTGGAGGCGATGGAGCGGGCGGTGTCGGCGTGGAGCCCGCCGTGGAGGCGATGGGGCGATGGCGGCGTTGGAGCCCGCCGTGGAGGCGATGGGGCGACCGTGTCGGCGTTGGAGCCCGCCGTGGAGGCGATGGGGCGGTGGCGGCATTGATCCCGTCGTGGAGGAGATGGGGCGGTGGGGATGCACCGTGTCTTCCACTTCATTGTCATCGCCGCAACACCGTGACTGTGTGGTGAATGGATAATTGACTTAGGTTGGGGAGGTTCTCACGTGAAAACAACGTGGTATGAGTAAACCGTTATTTAAGCCAATACATAATTAGTGAAAAATGTTTCGCTCACTTTCATCCGCACCTAGGTTAGGTTGTTGAGGAGGAGGAGGTGACGCCCAGAATAATGATATAGCGCTTGCGCCAACATATGAATGTCTTCTCCGCTTCTCCCAAAGTCTTCTCCCATCACCTCCTTCAATGTCAAGACGCACATTGCTATAACCTTTCACAACTCTATCCACCGATACGCTAGCATATCCAGGAGGTATTAATGCCCCATGGCATCTTGGTGTCTTCGTAGGGTCGATACGAGATACAACACCGATAGCCACCATGACGGTGGCATTCCTCTCGAATGTGCACTCACATGTCGTGAGAGGATCGGTGATGTCATCCACGGAAGCGCAGCCCTCGCCATCTTGAATCACCGCACCTCGTGGAAGCGCAATCGCCAACCGATGAGGGGTCGATGTTGACTCCCGCCTCGATGCGCTTTGGTTTTGATGGAACTTCATCGCTATCTCGCACTTGCCTTTTGATTTCCTCATTCATTTTGGCTTCAAGTGCTTTTTTCTCAGACGCTTCACGAGCCACTTCCGTGACTCAAGAACCATTTCTCCATCCCACGCATCCGCTCCGCCTCCTCGCCCTTCTTTCTCCGCGCGCTTCTATAGGTGGCTTTGTCTTTAGGGAAGGCATGCTCCCACGACACCTCCCCATAGCCTCTTGTTCGCCCACCGTGTTCAAGACTCTCCGCATGTATGTCACCATCCTTATCTCTGCTCGGCCACACCGCCACTCTCACCAAGCCTCGAGCATAAGCAAATCTTTCTCGCTGCTTGGAGTTTTGCGCCATACACTATCTTTCCTGGCCTCTAGGTCCAGCTTCCCCATGACCTAAAAACCAATACTTAGCGCTCAAAGCGCTTGATTGATTCTGTTCGATCCCTTGGTAAGAATCTCTGCTCCATTCTTTCCCACTTAGGAATGGCACTCAGAGCCACCGATCCCAAGTGATGGTGGTATTGCTTTGTCCGCATTCTGTTGGTTCCTTCTCACCCGTGCCTCACCCTCTTCCGATGTCTTGAACTGCATAAACTCATCCCAAAACGGCCTCAACTTGACGTAGGCCTTAGTGTTGAAATCGCGCCGTTCTTCTTGATAAATGTGTTGTACAATTTCTTCTTCCAACACTGGAATTGTGTGGCCATCTTCTTCATAGCCCAGCTTCTAACTCTCTCCTTCAAAGCTTCATCTTCTCAGACGAGAGCGAAATGTTGAAGGACATCTTGCCAAACTAGTGCCTTGTCACGATCGAGACAAAACTAATATGAGGAGCCTCTTTCTTTTGCTTCCATTCACGAGCATTGATCGGATCCTGTCCCTTACAAGGCACCCACAAGTGGCTCACAAATTTCTGTGCATGTGGTCCAAGTACTTTGCTCGATCCTCCTCGACCCGAGAGAATGAACCGACCCTCCAACGGCTTCTTCTGCCTCGACATTTCTACTCTTCCCGTTGTTGTCGTCGATCCAGAGGGCTACGAATGTAGAAACACAAAGATTGTAGATACATAAGAGATTGTAGATACATAAGAGATTGTAGATACATAAGAGATTGTAGATAGACCTCATCTTCATAATCGGCAAAGCATCGACTCGCCATCTACTTCTTGATTGTTGTCATCACCTTCGACTTGGGCACCTTGTAAGGCGCCATTGTTGATAATATCCATGATGGCATCGTCCATGTTGTCATTCGGTCGCCATTTCGCAAATATATCGCAGTAATATAAAACTTATCATTCAAGAATATAAAATTGTACTCATTCTAAACTTCTAAACTAGTACTCATTCTCAATTTAACTACTCAAGGCACTACTCACTTAGCCTATGAACTAAACATTGTCGACAATTGCTCACGACAACTACCCTTACCATTCATCTCAAGTTACTCTCAAATACATAAATCAAAATTTAATATCTAATCTCGTGCTAAAGACTCAATGCATTAATCCCTTTGTTTAACACTTACGCTCCTAGATCTAACCTCCGGGAAAAAATGGGTCATTATCGCTAATCATATCTTTCAAGCCACTCACTAACATCAAGCACAACAACCAAGCACCAGAGTACCTCACCGAGAGGCGATGGTGGCGAGGCGCGGCCGCGCCGCGCAGGAAGACCGGCGGGCGATGACGCCGGCGCGTTGGACCGCCGAGGAGGTGAAGTAGGACCGGCAAAGAAAGGGGAGCGGCACGGCCGGGCGCGCAGAGGTCGGCAGAGCCGCGCGCGAGGAGACGGCAGGAGAGGCGCGCGAGGAGACGGCGAGGGAGAGGGCGCGATGGGAAGTGGAGGAAGAATGGAAGACGAAACGTTGCTTACATTGGGACCTTTAGTCCCGGGCGTTTTACCAACGGGATTAAAGACCTTTAGTCCCGGTGGTAATACGGACCGACTAGTGTTGACTTTAGTCCCGGTGGTTCCACTGCCCGACTAAAGGTGAATTTTGCGCGGGACATATTTTCGAGAGAACCTTTAGTCCTGGTGGTGCCACGGCCGGGACTAAAGGTGAATTTTGCGCTGGGACATATTTTCAGAGAACCTTTAGTCCCGGGTGTGTTAGCAACCGACTAAAGGTCCCCACTATTCAATTATCACACAGAGAACCTTTAGTCCTGGTCAGTTAGCAACCGGGACTAAAGGTCCCCACTATTCAGCCTCCCGCCACTATTTTCCAGAGAACCTTTAGTCCCGGCTGGGTTTTGTATTAAGTTTATTTGTATAAATATGCTAATTCTTGTTAAATGCATAATAAATTAAATATTAGGCATAAATTTTTAAAAATAATAGTTTTTAAAAATAAAACTATTGGTTTTCGATAGGAAATTTGTTTTTGCATCATTTTAACGTTAATCTTTGGTTTTCCATCATTCATTGTCCAAATGCGCGATGAGAAATCCACCATCAAATAGGAATTTAATTGGAACTATAGGTGAGATTGGAACTACTATCGCTACTAGTACTTTATTCGCGATTTTTTATGTTTTACTCTTCTTGTCTTCTTGATTAGCCTTTGTGCTACTTTGATCATCTTGTTTTAGGCCTGTTTTAAAGTGCAGTAAATTCGACTAACCGTTTTTAAAACCCCAAAAGCAATTTAATCCTTATGTAGCAATACCCCACTAAGGAGAAATTTCCATTTTTTCCTTTGCATAGTAGTTGCACTTTACCATTTCCTGACATTATATGAGTTTACCCCCCTTATGTTTGCAGATCATACTAAAAATTTGCACTGCGTTTTGGAGACAAGATCCGTGAAAGATAAAATTGAAAGCATGTAATGGAAGCATTTGCACGCTTGTAGTCACCAGATATCCGAATAAGTTAGTCCTCAAGGTGTTGGGAGGCATTTGTCAAGACTAATGATATAAGGTGTGTGACTTCCTCGTATTCAGATACAATGGAAACTTTCGCTTGAGGTTTTAATCTTCGATCCAAGTTGCTGTGTAAAAGAATCATCAAATGTTGCTGAGAACATTTGCGATCATGTCCCAGGAAAGCACAGAGATCTTATTGACATTTCAAACGACTTTTATAGTGACCACAAGCTGGGAAGTGAAGAGCCAACTATAAACAAAATGAAGGGCTCAAACCACAAGCTGGGAATTTCATTTGAAGGCATAAATACTTGCTAAAAAAATTTCAAGTCATTTTTACACCAGTGGAGAAGACATGCTTCACAGAGGTACATGTGTCCTTTTATCGAATAGGAATTTCATTTGAAACGATAAAAAACAAGAAAAATATGATAGAAACATCTGAAGTTACAATTATTACATAAAATCTCTAATACACACTATTTATTAAACATCACTATATATCAAGCGGGCACATGGTGAACTTCTTCTTGACGTATGACCCTTGGTTATGATCATGCCGTAACCATGGAGTGTCCTCGCATTTAGCAGATGCTTGGGTCTTTGGTCACATCAAGGGCGGATTCGATCATCCCTTTCATAATCTTCGACATGTCCGACTTGTCCTCAATTCCCACGATGTTTCTTTTCCCGAAAGAACTATGTGGCGCTTTGGCTCATTGGTTGATTTGTCGTCATTTTTCCCTCTCTTGGGTTTTGTAGACATGTCTTTCACATAGAACACCGATTCACATCAGCAGAAGGACGAATGGTTCGCCTTTGTACCCAATATTGTTGAGGTCCACCGTTGTCATTCCATACTCCTTGTCGATCGTTACCCCGCCTCCGGTCATCTTCACCCATTGGCTTTGGAACAAAGGGACTTTAAAATTAGGTGCGTAGTCTAGTTCCCAAATCTCTCTATGCGCCATAATATGTTTGCCTCTTTCCATTTGGGTCTGTGGCATCTACGCGACACCACTGCTTTTGGTTCGTGCTCCTTTTATCTTGGGCTACGGTGTAAAATGTATTTCCATTTATCTCGCACTTTGTACGTGAGGATGTGCCACGACGGTTGCCTAACTAACAAATACAGATTGCTCATCAATATTGTCATCACTCGACATTCTTTTCGCAACCAACCGCTGAAAGTTTCCATGTGATGACGCCTAATCCAAGCTTCATTCTTCCCCGAAACCGATCGAGGAATTCCTTGTGTACTCGACATACGGCTCCACCACTGAGGAGTTTTGAAGAACTGTGTAGTGCGCTTTATTGAAATAATCGCCCTCGCATCGATATATGTTTTATTCCCTAGTGTTCCCTTTCCACTAAGTCTCCCCTCGTGTCGCGATTCAGAACACCAATCGGGTCAAGGTCGGAATGAAGTCAACACAGAACTCAATGACCTCTCTGCCCCGTAGCCCTTGGCGATGCTTCCTTCTCGCCGAGCACGTGGTGAACATATTTCTTCAGACTCCCATGAACCTCTCAAAGGGGAACATGTTGTGTAGGAACACAGACCGAGAATATTAATCTCCTTGACCAGTGAACTAGGAGGTGTGTCATGATATTAAAGAAGGATGGAGGGAACACCAACTCAAAGTCGACAAGACATTGAACCACATCATTCTCAGAGAGTAGCTAGTTCCATTGGATTGATTGCCTTCGAGAAATTGCATTGAGGAATGCACATAGCTTCACGGTGGCATGACGTACATGTGGAGGTAGAATTCCTCTTAAAGCAACCGGAAGCAATTGCGTCATAAGCACGTGGCGTCATGGGACTTTAAGTGTAGGAATTTCTTCTCGGCATTTTTATTATACGCTTTATATTGGAGGAGAATCCAGATGGGACCTTGATGTTGTTTAGGCATTCAAACATGCTTTCCTTCTCTTCTTTGCTAAGAGTGAAGCTAGCGTGTCTTAAGTAATGGCGCCCATCGTCTGCCTTCTCTGGATGCAAAGTTGTCTCGTTCTTTCATGTGCCGCAAGTCCCTGCGTGCTTCGAGTGAATCCTTAGACTTTCCATACACATCCATGAATCCTAGCAGTTCACACAAAGATTCTTTGTCGTGCATCACGTCGATCGCGCTGCGGACCTCTAGACTTGCCAATAGGGTAGCTCCCAAAATATGGACTTCTTCTTCCACATGGGTGCGTGTCCCTTAGCATCTTTTGGAACAGTTCGCCGCCTTGTCCCTTTCCAAAGACTACTTGCACATCCTTGACCATATCAAGTACATCCTCCCGATTCGGCTATGCGAGGCTTGGTTCGGTGGTCCGCCTTACCTTTAAAATGCTTGCCTTTCTTTCTTAGTTGGTGATTCATAGGAAGAAAACGACGATGGCCAAGGTACACGACCTTTCGACATTTTTTCAAATATATACTGTCAATGTCATCAAAACAGTGTGTGCATGCATTGTATCCCTTGTTTGTCCGTCCCGAAGATTACTTAGAGCAGCCAATCATTGATTGTTACGAACAACAATGCTCGCAGTCGAAGTGTTCTCGCTTGTACTCATCCCACACACGCACACTGGTTTGCTCCATAAAAGCAGGAGTTCCTCAACTAATGGCCTCGTGTAGACATCGATGTCGTTGCGTTGCCTCGGGCCTTGATGAGCACCGCATCATAATGAACTTCCGCTTCATGCATAACCATGGAGGAAGGTTGTAGATACATAGAGTAATGTGCCAAGTGCTATGACTAGTGCTCGTCCCCAAAAGGATTCATACCATCCGCATTTAAAGCGAACCTTAGGTTTCTTGCGCCATCCGCAAACTCCGGAATTCTCTTTCTATTGCTCTCCACCGACCCATCGCCAGGTGTCTCAACATGTTGTCTACCTTACGGTCTTCTTTGTGCCATCGCAACAACTTTGCATGGTCCTTGTTTCAACAGACGTTTCAGCGTGGTATTATAGGAGCATACCACATAACCTTGGCGGATTTTCTTCTGGGACGTTCTTCGCCTCAACATCGCCAGGTCATCTCGCCGATCTTATATCGCGACGCTTTGCATACGGGCATTCATCCAAATTCTCGTAGTCCTTGCCATGATACAGATGCGATCATTACGACATGCATGTATCTTCCGATTTCTAATCCCAAAGGGCGACGACCGCTTTGCTTCGCACGTAGTGGCGTGCAATTCGTTAGGCTTGGAAGCATCTTTTTGGATCTTCGAATTGCCCAAATGCCTTGTCGGATACACCATTCGTGCCTTCCATTGTAGCAACTCCGTTGTTGTACCCAACTTTTTGCCCATCTTCTACGGGACGGTATAGTAATTTCTTGTGATCGTCTAGCATGCGGTCAAACTTAGCCTTCTCCTTTTCACTTTCGCAATCTCTTTGTGCATCACGAATGACATCACCAAGAGCATCATCTTCACGAGTGTGTCTTCTCCCCGCCTCTTCTTCTTCGCCCATTGCAGATCATCAAGTCACCGTATTGAACAATAATGTCGTCTGGGTCCAATTGTTCTTCTTCACCTTCTTCCATTATAACCCCGGTTTCTCCGTGCTTGGTCCAACAAATATAGTTTGGCATGAAACCCGACTTCAACAAGTGTGAGTGAAGACTCCTTGAGCTAGAATATTCCTTCAAATTCTTACAGGGCACATGGACAAAGACATGAAACCATCCCGCTTGTTTGCCTCGCCACTCTTAAGAAATAATGCACACCATCAATGAACTCTTTGAGCGGCGATCGGCATTGTACATCCAATGGCGTGTCATCGTCGCATTATATGACATATCACATAATTAAATTTCTCATTTTTGTAAACAAATGAAATTAAAAATACACCAAAATTCTCTATTTCTCTAATGAACTAATTGAGTAACATGCCATGGAACACCATCATGTGTCATGGCAAAACAATTTTCAGAATTTTTGGATCATTAATTTAGCCTACAAAATTCATGGAATAATAATTAAATAAATAAGCATAAAATAGGTATAAATTCAACTTTGTCCAAATAGCCTCAAAAATTTTATATGGACTGTTCACAGTGTAACTTAGTGGAAAAACAAATTTCATGATTTTTGAAATTTATTGTGGCCTACAAAAATCATGAAAGTTCCATTTATGAATTAATTGGCAATTTTATAACATATAAAAATTATTCAAATTTCACATTTCATATTTTTCATAGATAGTATACATGTCAGAGAGCATACACAAAACTTTCAGAATTTTTGGAGCTCTAGATTTAATTATACAAAAATCACAAATCTGTACTATTCAAAAATCGAAAATAAAAGAAAAATGGACGGCGTGCGGTAGATGTCAAATGGACGGCAGGTTAGCATCGAGCTTACCGCGAACACGCCGGTGAATACGGTTGAGTGAATGAACGGCTCGCGGTGGTGACAAAGAAGCGCGGCGTGTCCCGGCGGCGACCACGGCGTTCCGCCCCGTGACGAACGCCAAACAGGAGTTTAAATAGAAGGACATTTAGTCGGTTGGTGTTACCAACCGACTAAATGTCAACCTTAGTCCAGGTTGGTACTACAATCCGGGACTAAAGATTTAGTCCCGGATTGTAGTACCAACCGACTAAAGGTTGACATTTAGTCGGTTGGTAACACCAACCGACTAAAAGTCCTCCCGCAAAAGCTCGCTACGAGCCGTTGGGCGGGGATTTTAGTCCCGGCTGGTGTTACCAACCGGGACTAAAGATCTTTGGTCCCGACGCAATTTTCTCCGAGACTATTGCCCATTTGGCAGTTCGACCAAAGGTCTGTTCTGTAGTAGTGCACGTCCTAAATTCCCCAAAATTGAGTACTCGGGAAATGGTCTAATCATCATTACTCAACAATATTTTCATTTTCTACATACTACGTACATGTATAATTAAACGAGAAACTGTACATAGATATACAAAATAAATTTTCCAACGATTTAATAAACTATTCTATATAGCAAAACTCTTCATTTTGTATTTATATACATACATAGTATATCAATGTTTTTTTTAAAAAAAAACAATTATCATAAGGAGGGCACTTGGTATTCTCCCATGATTGCAATGGTTCATGCATGTCATTTTGCGGGAATCAAATCCTACTAGGTAACAAAAGGGCAACATAATTTTTTGATTTGACGAACACGTACACACCCTCGACCACTCTTCTAATGCTAGATAATTGTGTAGCTCGAGACCAAATATCTGTAAAAAAAAAAAAAAAAAAAAAACTGTCCTTGGATGCTGGGAAGAATCTAAAAGGACCCCTAGATGCCTTTGTCAAATCAATCGAATAGCTAGCTCGCTAAGAGCCAGATTAACTGGAACAGAATAGGTCAAACAGTGATGCATGGCTAGCTCCTGTTGCTGCTTTGTTTGACCATTCTTGTGGTTGGACTCCCTAGGATTCTTTGAAGAAAGATCATCGGCCGGTTTAGCTTATAAATTTTCAGTTTTCGTTTGGCAGGTGAACTGACAAATGAACCAACTGCGTACACTTTTTTATGCCACACTTATTTCCGACTGACAAGAACCAAAGACTAGTTTGTGAAGACAGTGATTAACTAGAGCAATTGATGCATGTAACTAGGATTGCAACATTGTCTTATCTATTTTTTTTTCTTCTTCTTTGGATTGATTCGTGAGATTATTGTATGAATTGGAAGTTTGGCTCTTGTTATCTTACGCTGCAAACGGTGGTTGGCTCATATAGAGAACGGAGAATCTATTTGGAGTTCAGAACTAACTAACGACCTTTGCGAATTGATGAATCGGCACTGCCGTTGGAAGTATGACACGTACAGCGTCTACAAACTTTTTGGACAGCTGGGTTGCAAATGCAATCTATGCTAGTACGTGCCACGAAAGTCTGAATCAGCAAGGGAATAATGGAGGGAAAGAGTGTGCAGATATAGAACCAAGGTGGTACTAACGTACGAGGGACAAAATTATGCATTCTTAGAAGATGATAAGCACTGCATTCTCGATAGAGTCTGGCTTGACTGACGGAATACTATTTATATGTATGATCAACATGGTAACGGAACATGCGGCGCATAAGAATCTTATTTCCAGCAAGCAATCAAACATAAATCAGGAAATTTGATCGAGATTGCTTGGCTAATCATACTGTGATGTCTGGATAGATGCTGCCTTTAACTATCGGTGTTTTATGATGTACCAATAGTCTACTCTCTTCGTGTTTGAAATCCGGTTCAACTTTCATGATTTTTTAGAGTCGACTTTCATGACTGTTAAACGCATGGAACAGAACACAACCTCTATTTCATTTTGGTTTGAAAAGAATGATGTCGTAAGGGGTCAAAATATGTCTACCAACATGAAGTGGGAGTAGGGTTGAAAACGAGTCGGATACGGACGGATATTGCTTTTTCTGTATCTTAACTTATATTTTTATCTCAGATTCGGAGTCAGATAGGGATACCCCAAATACGGATTTTTCGGGATACGGACACGAGATGATGCGGATCAGATTCGGATAACTTGATGGATAGTGTGCATATAAAGAAAAGATATAATTTTACCAACGAAAGGATCAAATTATACTACCTATTAAAGAATTATATATCCTACTTAACAACATAATCAAATATAAATTCATATTATATATTAGTCAATGACTAGAAAACCATAGAGGATATTAGAAGATATTGATGTTCATCGGATATCTATTTCGCTGATTTATAGAATATCCTATAAAATATGGATACGGGTCGAATAGTGCTCTTCCCATATCCTAACCCATATGCCATGAGATTTTCCGGATATGGATACTGATATTATCGGATGCGGGCTGGGACTAAAAAATGGTACCCTGGCCGGATTTTTTACGAATACGGTGTCAGATCGGGCGAAAATAATCCGCCCCATTTTCACCCCTAAGGACTTGTTTGAATACATAGTGATCCGATTCAATCCCTTCAGATTGACTCGGAATTTGAACTAAAATCACTTCCAATCCGAAAGGATTGATTCTAATCCCCTTTATCCAAACAAGCCTTAAGTGGGAGCCTTCCCCTAAAGAAGTATTTAAGAAAATAGACTAGCTAGGTAAGTTGGTTAAGAATTTTCCATGTCATTTTTCTTTCGAAAAACATGAATTTCTTGAGGCATGCACGCTCTGCACATATAGAAAAGTTCGACAACTATTCGTGCAATGCCCACCTATGTGCATATCTTATTCCGTCAGAATTCAACTCGCCGATACGCACATATTGCAATCCGGCAGATTTCACCATATATCCAAACGATATGCAACAAGGTTCCACTCACTCATAGACCACTCGTCGCATAACATAATTATCGCATCAGATAGAAATAATAATCCTAGATATGAAAAACAAAGCACAAAACAATTAAATGAGAATTCCTGATACTTCCAGGCGTTGTCACTACAACGTTGAACACCAGCCCACCATTTTTCTCTCTTTTGCGCTGCCCTGAGGCCAACCGGAGAGAAAGAGATTCATACATATACATCGATCTTTCACACGTCTATCCATCCAGCTCACGAATTTTTTTCAAATAATATTAATTTAAAAGATCATTGCAAAATTAAATATTCAAACAAAAACTACAAAACTATAATGTATGTCATCATTTGGAATGGTGACAACCCTGTCGCCAATGGAACGGTAGGGAACTGGTGACAAGAACCTCTACACTGTTTTTTTATTGACTATTTCTAAGCACATATTTTATCGATAAATTACACTGATGTTACATAACATTCAACGCAACGTCATAACATCTTTTGTCGACAAATAACAATGACATTACATAACATTCAGCGCAATGTCGTCACATATTTTGTCGACAAATCACAATATCATCACATATTTTGCGGACAAATCACACTGATATTACAAACCATTCACCACAACATCATCACCTAATTTTTTGGATAAATCAAAGTGATATTACAAATCATTGGGCACCACATATTGCAAAGGACTGACCTTTCCGTGACAACGGCCTCAACATCCGCCATGTGGACCGCCTCGAGTGGGGCGGTCGGATGAGGTCCTCGCGGCGATGTCCGGACTACCGATGTCTCCTTCATCCTGTAGATTTCTCGTATGGCATGTCTTGAAGGTGTGCCTAAACTCCCTGCAAATTGAGCACTTCTTCGTACGATAGCCGACTTCTGCTTTGTCCATATCGTTCCTGATGCGTCGTACCTGTCGTCGGCCAACCTTTTCCTTCAGCTTATCAATATCCACGGCCCAAATAAGTTGCTCCTAGGTCGGATGGCTAGTGAAATGGCCAACCATGTCGTAACCATAAATCTCTGCACTCCAGATTTGCATCACCTCCTCCTTGTTGAAATAGTCAGAGAGGTACTGGTCGGGATGCTGTGCCACCGTCGAACATGCGGTCATGACACGTGAGCAGAGCCTATGCAGAAGAAGATGCCTGTTGCAAGTGCATATGCAACTAGTGCGGCGTAGCATGCACTCGTGGGTGATCCTCTCGCGGTTCGTCCTGTGGTATCCTTTATCCCTGCATAATGTCTCGAAGCGAAGCTCCCTTGTACCCATCTTGAATGCCCGGTGCATCTTACTCTTCTTGCTCTTCTCCATGTATTTGGTGATTATGACGGAGTAGAATACTCTGTCATTTGTCATGGCGAGCGACGCCTTGTTGCTTATGTCAACAAAGTAATTTGTGATACTCCGAAAAATTGCCTCCACAATACCAACCAAAGGGACGCACCTTACGCCGCGTATGACTCAGTTGTACACCTCGGCTAGATTGGTTGTCATGACACTGTATCGAGCACCACCCCTGTTATGCAGCAACAACCACTTCTCCTTAGGCTCGTGCTCAATCCAGTCCGAGAAGCATTTCACCTACGCTCTAGTCTTTCTCGTCACACTAGAACCATCTGTGGGTAGCTGTGGCAATGCTTCGGGGGCCTGGTTAGCGCTTGTAGCAGTCTTTTTCGCTGCCTCCCTTCTGTGTGTTTGGGTCTGATCATCTAGAATCTTCTATAGTGCTTCAAACTTTCACTGTTGGTTCTGGTTGCACAACTGCTTGAGCAGGTTCATCAAGTTTTTGTTGTAGAACTGCTTGTAGAAGTTTGCACCCAAATGTCTCTTGCACCACTTGCTCTGCAGATGCGCTCATGGAAGTTGTTTGTTCTCTCCTTGTTGTAGCTGAGTTATTGCACTCAGTAGGCCCGCATGCCTATCATGTATGACGCATCGATTAGGACAACCCTGTACAACAGAAATTCTTAAATTCCTCAAGAACCACAGCCAGTTGTCTGTGTTCTCACTTTCAATGAAAGCGAATGCCACGGGAAGAACTTGATTGTTCCCGTCCGTCGTTATTGCAGCCTGTATCTGGCCCTTGTACTTTCTAGTCAGGAATGTACCATTCACGCACAAGATTAGACGGCAGTGCCGAAATGTATTGATGTATGGACCAAAGGCGAAGAATTAATGCTCGCTTCAATACCCTTTTATTGGCCCACTTTGGATGCGTAGAATCTTGAATGTCGATATGAGTGCTGAGATTCCTGTCTTGTATGACTCAGAGTAGTCTGAGCAGGTTGTGGTAGGAGTCCTCGAACGTACCGATCATTGACTCCAATGCCTTCTGTTTTGCTCTTCACACCTTGGCATAGCTGACTGTGTACTAGAACATTATCTCAATCGCCTGAATGATGGATCGTAGCTCAGAATCTAGATTATCCACGATCTCACCGTACATGAGATTTGCGATGAAGTCTAATGATAGGTTTTTGTGGGACTGCACTGACTCAGCAACAACACATGTGTGAGAGATCACTATAGAGTATTTCCAGTAGGTGCCCCACTTAGGTTGAAATACGTGCACTCGCTAAGAACATCCCTCTATATCGCACTTCATGTCGTAGCATCTTGGGTTAGACTTGACGACTGTGAATGTATGTCGCACCGACAAGGCCCAGAATTTAACCACCTATTGCATTTGTACATAGCTCTTTGCCTAACCTCACTTTGGTCATACTTCTATGGCACACGGGAGCCTTCGTTAACGACGAGGTTATCGAACTGGTATATGTTCCACTCAGATGGAACCACCTACTGTTCCACAGCATTCTCGTTGTTGGATTCTTCATCTTCTGATAATGACATGTAGTCTTGGTCTTCCAGATCCATCCTTTGGACTATGGCTTCCAGCTCCTCACCCTCGTCAACAAGCCGACTAGCTTGCTTGGCTGAAAGAGCTCTTTCCACAGGGTCTTCATCAACACCATCAGTAACTCCCGGACATTTGACCATTGTATGTGCCGCGCTATGGCTGGAGTCCCGACTTCTTCTTCGACATCAGCACCCCCTTTTTGTTCAACCACCGATGTAGGAGTGGGCTTAGCATATGCTTGGACCAAAAGACCAAATCCCACCTGATAAGGACAACAACCCTCCAAATATGATCGCTACTCCACGTTATGGTACAAGGAAGGTTTTCATGTCACTTTATGTCCAAGTCAAGCAAGAGTTCAAGTTAAACACGTTCTGGAATTCAGTTCGGCCTCCGGAGACAGTCTTGACTTCAAACGTGTATAACATTCACATACGAACTCCGTTTGAGATCCACGAGTACTTGATTGAAAGCTTATCTCGTTCTATTTTAAATGGATCTAGCCACACCTCCAAATTCCTTCTGTGCGCTCCGCAATCATCAAAAGAAGGTGTTGCATCACCTATTTGGGCCGCAGGCCTTGTAATTCAGAGAGAAACCCTAAGGCCTGTATTGTTCACATGGTTACTGTTCATACATGAACAGTACCATCACCCTTCCCTCTTCCTCCTATACATAGTGGTCACCATCCCCTTTAGTTCTTTGGGTTTTTGTTGATTGAAGTTTAGCTTTGCTACTTTATTCTTTGTCCTCTTGGTCGGCAAGATCAACAGCGATATTATTCTTCGGAACCCCACCTATCAATACATTCAATTCATATTTGCAATTTTATATTGCTTATTTATCTTGTTCTTGCGTGCTTCTTCGGTTTATGCAGGAATCGATCTTCGTGATCAGGTCAACCGAGTATTCGTGCACGGTTGATAACGACTTGTCGAGCAGTTCAGCGATTGCGTGGTTTCGAGCCTTACGAGTTCGTAGCTAGGATCGTGAGAGTTGAGTGACTACTACCGAACTTACCTTCTCATCAAAATATTGGGCCAAAATCAGGACCTCCGTGGTTCATCAAGTGGTATTAGAGCTACAGTTCTTCAGCGAGAAATCAGTACCCTTAGTATTAGATTTGATTTTCATACACAAAGTCCAGAAAATTGCCCCCAAAAAAAATGCATCTATCATCCATACCGAGCCCATTGAGCCATTGCAATTTTCTTTTCGGTATTTTGCTTGTTGAATTTTTTGTTACATCATCATGTCGGTTGCTGATTTTTAGTTTAGTTAGAGTCTAGTTCGTCGTTGTCTAGTTTGCATCTCGTATTTTCCTTCGTGTCGCTTGATTGTTCTTTTATGGTTCGTAGTTTTTGCATCTAAAACAGAAATTCGTGGGTTAGAACTCTTCTAATCTGCACCAAAAACAAAAAAATCATGCTGATGTTAATCCAAAAAAAACAAAAGGATTGTTGTGATATTTTGGGAGAGTTGATGTTATTTGCGACTTGCGGCAAACTCTAGGGCCGGCCAGATAGTAGAAGGAGTAAGAGGTAACCGTAGGAACAAAAGTTGCAGTAGAGAAAAAAAAAGAAAAAAGAAAAAGAAAAGCACATAAAAATTGGTGGAGACCTTCTACATATAGCCACAAGCTTTCATTAAAAATTTCAGCAAGTTTGGCCCACAGAATCAAAAGATATAGCAGTTTCAAGATTGAACCCGAGTTAGTTTCGAGTCTGAGGAGGATTCTCTTTTCCGAGACACATTCAGTAAAATAGGCATAACTTTTGCATACGGTGTCTGTTTTGGACGTTCTTGTGCTCGTTTCAAAGCTAATGACGAGGCGCATCCTTTCCATGTAAGCCAATAATTGCCCTCAAGGTGCCCCAAAATCGGCCATTTTCGGCCCTGAATTCGCGTCGCAAGTTTTCAGTTTCTATTTTTGACATTTCTTTTGGTCTTCTTTATAGAATTTGGGCTTCGCCTCAACTGAAAAGTTGTAGCTTTTGTCGAAACCTTTCAAAAGAGTATATATAAGCCATATAAAACTTTGTCTTTTCATCATTTGAGACTAGCTATTGTTTCTGCTCAATCTAGATGGTTGTTTACGTTGCACGTTATTCTGTTTTTGTACTCTACATCGCCCAAACAATCTTGTGCCCTTAGAAAGAAGTTTGAGTAGTTGGCTAGCGTCTCTCCTAGCACTTGTTGTGAGGTTTTCTCTTACTTACATCAAGTCACATTAATCATTGCGTGTGCGTACATACCCTTCTCTGCATAGGGCTTTGGTTATGAAGCTGTGATTAGGCTAGAATCAACAACATTGACTTTTACTTTGAACAATCTTTCAACTTGCATTAACTTATTTGATTATTGTTGATCCTTACTACCATATTGAAGTCTTCCGAGCTCCACTCCCTACTAACTCAGCAGGTGTTGTTCCTCGCAATCGTTGGGCTAATCACAAGTGAGAGTATCACGAACCAGCCACCGGTTGTACCACTTTCTTACTGCATTAGTAAGAACTTGTAAGAACTTGGTATAAGCTTGAGTGTGAGTGACTTGATTTGAGTCTCCAGATTCTAGTAGTTGATAGGAACATATACACTGTGATTTGTTCTTTGTTTTCTACTAACAATGACAAGTGAGTTGAAGTTGGTAGATTACGATATCATCGCAGGTAGATTTGAACTCAAAGGGAAACAACTTCCTACATACATATTGCTATTCACCGTTGAGAGTACGTCATCGAACTACTTTCTGTGGGTTACTATGCTGGAAAGCTACTTTGAAAGACAGGACCTTGATCTTTATGAGAAGATGAGTATGGCAAGGACGACATTGATCGGTGATGTTCAACATTGGTGGTCGAACCTTGAGTACCACTACATATACACATGGGAGAAGATGAAGAAGAAATTGCAACATCGTTTTGTACCTCCACCACTCACGTTCACAAGCGAGGTGCAACATAAGGTAACTGCAAATGCTGACATTATTTTGGCTCCTACTCCATCTACAGATGCCACCGAGACACTTAAAGAGATGAAGGAGGATCTGATGTATCTTATGTCATTAGAGAAGTTTGGGGCACCTATAGTATCTGATGAGGACGATAATGACAAAGGTACTGATTTAGTGCTACAACAAGACATAGAACAACTTTGTGAGTATATACCTGCTATAGTGCAATGTTTTGATATTCCTTGTGTTGACTTGAACGAACCATGTTCTGATCTGAATTCACATAATTTTGCACATGTCGAATTAATTACATATAAGGAAGTACTTGATAGAATATCTCTGTTGATGCATTGTGCTATATTATGCTTAATGAGCCCGTCAGTTTAGAATGTGCTATGGAGACAGTTTCTGAAATTTCATTTATAAATTCTCTTTCTAGTACCTACACCTACTGTTTTAAATTAATTGGAGATTATAGTGTAGACAATCAATTTCTGGTATATCGAATATGCATAACTTATGATCACATAAATGAATTGAAGCTTACTGTTTTGAACAACAATTCTTATGTGATGAATAACTCTACTATATACTTTACTTATACATGCAAATTGAGTTGCACATTGAATACTATGCGAAATTGTATTTTTGTTGATTTGATGTATGCACAATCACCTTTAATTTTCAAAGTTTTCTCTATTTTTTGCCACCTGCTGTTGCTAACATTTTGCAGAAAGATGAGAATGCGTTGCTACAAGTTTTAAAGCTTTTCTTGTTGCTGGAGGATGAACGTAAGTCGAGGACGACTCAAATGCAAGAAAGGGAGGATGATGAGGACATCAACCCTCCAGATATGACCGCTACTCCACGTCTTGGTATAAGGAAGGTTTTCACGTCACTTTATGTCCAAGTCAAGCAAGAGTTCAAGTTGGACACGTTCTGGAAACTAGTTCGGCCTCTGGAGACAGCCCTGACTTCAAACATGCATAACTTTCACATACGAACTCCGTTTGAGGTCCACGAGTACTTGATTGAAATCTTATCTCGTCCTCTTTCAAATTGATCTGGCCTTACCTCCAAATTCCTTTTGCATGCCGTAATCATCAAAAGAAGGTACTGTGTCACCTATTTGGGCCGCAAGCCTTGTAATTCGGAGAGAAGCCCTAGGGTTCGCTGACTGTTTACATGATTACTATTCATGCATGAACAGTACCACCACCCCTCCCTCTTCCTCCTATACATAGTGGTCGCCATCCCCTTTAGTTCTTTGGGGTTTTGTTGATTGAAGTTTAGCTTTACTACTTTATTCTTTGTCCTTTTGGTCGACGAGATTATCAATACATTTAATTCATATTTGCAATTTCATATTGCTTATTTATCTTGTTCTTGCGTATTTCTTCGGTGTATGCAGGAATCGATCTTCGTGATCAGGTCAACCGAGTATTCGTGCACAGTTGATAACGACTTGTCGAGCAGTTCAGCGATTGCGTGGTTTTAACTTTCAAGCCTTGCGAGTTTATAGTCAGGATCGTGAGAGTTGAGGGACCTCTATATACTGTTAAGCCCCCTATCGCTAATACCTAGGTCCCTGTCGCCAATTAGAATGGTGACAAGAGCCTGTCGTCATTCACCTAGTTTTGTATTTTTTTCTGAATATTTAATTTTGTAATTATCTTTTAAATTAATATTATTTTAGAAAAAAAATCTCCAACTCACCACGTGGTTTTTTTTAAAAAAAAATTGGCCTCCTACTGCCACCTTTTTTTTCAAAAGTAGCCCTCTTGCGCCAAAATTTGCAATTCTAGACCCCTCTCGAGCACGGAAACACCTGGAACTGACACGTGGACTTCATGCGGTCGGGGAGCGCATGAAGTCGACTTCATGCGCTCCCCGACCGCATGAAGTCCACGTGTCAGCTTTCGGTGTTTCCGCGCTCGAGAGGATGTTCGAATTACAAATTTTGACGTAAGAGAGCTATTTTTGAAGAAAAAAAAAATAGTTGCAACGCAGGGCAATTTAACGATTTCTTCGGACAAAGTGGCCAATTGCCTCCCTACTGTTGCTCGTCGGCCCACACGCCAGTTTTTCAGTTCCCGACACCTGGGCCCCACCTCCCCGTCCCATCCTCCCTTCTATATAAGTCCCCACCTCTCCACCATACGCCATTGCCTCCTCCGCGCCTCTCTCTGAACTGCTCTCCTCCTCTCTCTCTCTCTCTCTCTAAAGGTCTAAATTTCTGTCTCTCTCTCTCCTCTCTCTCTCTAAAGCTCTAAATTTCTTTCTCTACTTCTTGACCGGGCGGGCGGGCGCGGCGGGGCAATGGCAAAGGGCGGGCTGAGCAAGCTCAAGTGCATGATCAAGCGGTGGCACTCGTCGAGCCGGATCTCGCGCACGCCGTCGGGGGGCTCTGCGGGATCGGCGCGCTCGCACGGCGGCGGAGCCGGTGGGGAGGACTCGTGGCGGCGCAGCATTGCCTCGTCCATCGTGGTCAGCGGCGGCGGGGCGGGGTCTGTGTCGTTCCACGGCACGGACGGCGTGCCACCGGGCCTCCACCCAGTGTACGTCGGCAAGTCGCGCCGCCGCTACCTCATCGCCGCCGACCTCGTCGGCCACCCTCTGTTCCAGACCCTCGTCGACCGCTCCGGCGGCGGCGTGGGCGGGGCAGGCACCGGCGGCACCGTCGTCGGCTGCGAGGTCGTGCTGTTCGAGCACCTCCTCTGGATGCTCGAGA
The DNA here is from genome assembly GCA_036346255.1 of Ampelocalamus luodianensis. Classification (NCBI taxonomy): domain Eukaryota; kingdom Viridiplantae; phylum Streptophyta; class Magnoliopsida; order Poales; family Poaceae; genus Ampelocalamus; species Ampelocalamus luodianensis. The sequence continues at coordinate 48,317,400 of CM070633.1, forward strand.
ACGGCGACCCGCAGCCCGAGTCGCTCGACGAGCTCGTCGAGTACTACGCGTGTTGACCGGCTACCTACCTCGGAGACAATGCCGGCGGCGGCGGCGGCGCCGAGCTCGCCGGATCGGAGGCCTCTAGAAGGGGTAATTTGGTAATCCGGTTTCTTTCTTTCTTTAAGGTTAGGGGTAGAGTTGTAATATACGCCGATCGACTCGAGCGCCGAGGGCGAGTGAGTAATTAAAATGTGTGGAGATTTAGTTAACCTTGGGGTGTTTGTGGTAATTTGGAGATTAACAGTGTCATTACCGTCCGCCCAAGATGATGCTCTTTTGGGGCAGTTAATTAATTCTCTAATGCTTGATGTAATAGCTGCTTGATTCTTCTTCTTTTCCTGTTTCTTCTTTTCTTTTTCAAATAAGATTCTAGGGATCAATGTATCCACGTGTACATTTTCATCAATGTATAAAGTTCATGCATGCTCATTTCTCTTCTGCGATGTATTCTTTTTAAATTGTTCTTCGGAGATTGATTTTTTTTTTTTTGTAAATGTTCTTTTGATATTCTTGGCTGATAACTAGTTTGGGGGCATTTTCAACTGGGTCCTGCTGACAAAATTACCACACCATGGTGTTATATTTACTTCACAAGTGAGTATAAAACCTTGTCATTGTAACTATGTATGCTAATCTGCAATGCTTGAGGTTCTTTCGAAGTAGCTGGTGATTGGCTGGAATACAAAATGGAGTTCAGGTCTTGAGAGACCAAGAACCAGAGTTGAATGGGTTCATGAACCAAAATCAACACAATCAAGTACCAGAGACCAGGGTAAGTTTAAATTTTGACAAGCCCAAAGGTAACAAAAATCAGGATTATAGAGACCAAGAACAGTGAAAGTTGGTGGAACAATCTTATATTTTAACCCTGACTGTCCCACAAAGACAACACACAGCTGGATTGTTCATAAGCCCAAAAAAAGCAACTTTGATCAAACTCCATGATTAATTAACCATTATGTGCATGCACAAAGCAACATAACTTCATTGGAAAAGTACCAAGACTCGTAAAATTAACTTCCATATTTTAATTGCAGGGTTTAAATAGGAGTTTGGTGCAGAGTTAGATGAGTTCAAGTCCTGGCTGTCATGGCCTTTTTTTTCTTCCTCCCTTTGCCTGGTGTGTAAGCATGCTTACTCTTCTGCGCTTAATCCCCTTGATTGAATTGATGATGACAACCTTTTCGACATGCATTTGGTAGGTAAGGGAAAGCATTTGGTCCCCTGAAATCGTTGGACCATGCATACTACGTTTATTATGCTGTAAATTATAGTAAACTCTTCTTCGGAATGGGTTTAGCTGGTTAACACAACCATCTTCAGACTCAGCAACCGACGGTTGCCATATCAGTTGGCTAAATTGTACTAAACTTCACAGTATTCTTACCATCAATAATCCATGATTCCTGCCTTTTAATTTAACACTAGCAAGGAAGACCAATTCACTGCAAAGTACTGCATGTCAGTTCCAAATGGAACCTGAGCCCGACAAGCAAACAAGAAACCCTATTCGAGGCATTCTGACTGGATCATCCCCGTCTCTAACCCTTCGGTATACTCCCTCCGTTCAGAAATATATAATATTTTAGAAAACGTGTAGTCAAATTTTCTTAACTTTGATCACTAATATATAAAATGTTATTGGTATTGGTCATGTGAAAATTACATCATTAGATTACTCATGAAAAATATTTTTATAATATAATAATTTTATATTATTTTATGAACATATTTATACAAAAAATAATAGTCAAGCCTGCATGTTATAAACCGTATCGATGTCTAAATCGACATATATTCTCTTTTTTCGAGAACGCGTAAAAGATTTGCACGCCTTTGTATTAAGAAGGAAAAAAGGGTAGAGAGTAACAACAGTGGCGTATTAGAATACACTACCCCAGCACAAGCTCTTAAACAGAGCACTGGAAGCGTAGGCAATCAACAGAAGAAGAAAGAGTAAGAAACCTAAAGAAAAGAAAAAACAGGAAGCAAAACTAGTGACTACTCAGGCAAGGTTAGCGACTGAAGACAAGGAATTCGGAAGCATGCCATCACCGTAGCTCTTCGACATATATTCTTGAACAAAGGAATATTAATTACTAACGCAAATTAGGAGTATAGTTAAATGTTGATGCCAATGATTGATGCGGTGTGACTGGATCACTAAAGCAATGTTGGGGACAAACTGAACGCCTTCACTGTTGGATTAAAAGTTGGTAGGCCAATCCTTCGCTGTTATTATTACTCTTAAAAATTTAAAGAAGTGCTAGCTCTAATTAAGAAAAGGCTAGTCCATAAATATATACTCCTACTTACTTTAAACTTTTCCTTTAAGGATTGATTTAATGAAAGTTCCATGCATCCATGGCGCCATGGCATGAGCGGCATTCTGCAATTCATGACAACTAGGGCTGCCTCTTAAAGGATGGCACGGCAAGGCGATCTTGCTCTGCCGTCTGGCCGCCCGGCGATAATAAAATGGATCCAACCAGGAGGGTGCCCTTATCACTAGCAGCAGAACTAACTTCACCGAACATTAAAGCTAATTGATGGCATAGTACCGTAGTACAAAAAATAAGATCGGATCGCCGGTTAAACCGAAAAAGCCGGAACCAGCAACCTAGTCTGCTCGGTTTAGATCAAAGACCATCTATGCACTCAGACCGAGAAAAAACCGACTGAACTGGTCAGTTTTTTAGTAAACCGGCGAATTTTGTTTAGGATATAAATACATTTGTTCTTATTATTTTTTGCTATGAATTCAGAGGTAAGATCGGAAATATATGAATATGAGTGCCCTACTGTTGCACGCTAGTTGTTTCATTGAGAATTAGATTGTAGTTTCCACGCACCTAGTGCTTTGAATAAATACTCTGACAGACAATTACAATACAACTATGTTGTTACTATAGCTATACATGCTTAATTCTAATGATAAATCTCTTGTTCTGAAGATTCATAATCTAGATATACAAATTGATTTGCAGTATTTAATAGAAAATCTCTATTTTTTATAAAAATAATGATATATAAATATAATATTCATATATACACCGACGGTTGTATTGTTAAACCGGTAAACCGACTGTTTGACCGGCTCGATTGCCGGTCCGTTGTTTTTTTTCACTATACGTAGTACTGGTCTGATGGTCCTGCAGAAATTACGGAATTTGAGAATGTTTGATCGGTTCGAATCCATGTGCGTGAGATTAAAAGTGTTAGGAAACCGGGCCCAGGACCGGGAGTCCTGGCCCAAGGTGGGCTCCTCATCCCAAACCCTAGCAGGGTCGTAGCCTATAAATAGGGGGTACTATTCATTGTAAAAGATTGATCGATGGATGAAGGAATAAAGAGAAGCAAGACGTCCCCCTATATCTCTGTGTTCAATCTCTTATTCTGTTCTTATTGTTCATGCATTGTTCTTACGATTCTACGCTTGTCTACGAGGTAATCGCTCGGACTGGACTCGCCAGCGACGGTTCCTCAACACGTTATCAGCACGATCGACTCTTCTCGCATCGAAAAGGTAACCGTCGATGAACGACACTCGTAGATTGAATCGTTTTCTAGATTGCTTTCAATTCTGTAAATTTGGCTTTCTAGATTGGTTTTCTACGGTGCAAATTTGCTCTAATCTATCGCGAGCCGACTTGGAGTCGCCGGCACAATGTCGATCGATAGATTGCATGAAAGAGCGGATGTCGATTGTACCATAGGCATGAACTACAATTGAATCGGATGAACAGTACATTACATGAATAAAATGCATCGCATAAATAGTACGCACTACATTGTAGCTACATGAACAGTAACAAAAAGGGAGGGTGTGCTGCCGGCTATGGCCGCCCGACCTCGCCCGTATCACCGCCCGGACGGCCGGCGCGCGCCGCCGCCGTCCGCCGCCGCCCGCCGCCGACCATCATGCCACGCCGGCCGCCGTTTACACTGCAAGAAAAAAAAGGAAGTGGGGGGCGATGCCACCGGCGGACCGCAACCGCCGCACCCGGCCTCACCGACGGCCCGCAGCCGCCGTGCCCGATCCGCAACGGCGCATGCCGGCGCCGCACACCTTCCGAAGAAACCAAGAAAAAACGGCGGGATGACTCGGCGCCGGACCGCATGGCGCCGCGCTCGAGAGCGCCGCCGCATGGCCGCCGAAGCGCCGGCGCGGCTCGATCGGCCCCTCACCCGCGACGCCGCGGACCCCTCGCCTTGCCGGCGCTGCGCCGCAAAGACACCCGCAGCGCCCGCATGCGCGCCCGCGCGCGCGCCACGCCGCCGCCGCCGGTCCTCGCCTGCCGCGCGCGCGCGGAGCCGCCCGCGCCGCCGACTCCGCCCGTGCGCGCGGCGCCACGCGCCTCTCCGCCGTCGCCGGCGCCGCATGGCTAGGATCAAAGCGCGCGACGCGACGGCCGCGCGCGCGCCGCCGCAACGCCTCCCCGCAGCGCCGCGCCGCCCGCAAAGCGCTGCGCCGTGCGCTCCGCAATGAGCGCCGCCACCCACGAAAAAAAAAAGGGGGAAACCCTACCCCACCCGTGCGCCGCTCTAGTGGGCGAAACAAGTAATGACCAAAGAAAAAAACGGAAAAAGAAAAGAAAAGGGAATTTGCACAAAGGACCCTCGTGATTCAAAATTACGAGGATAAGTATGCGAATAATGAAATTTTGCGATGAAGGCCCTCGTAGTTTTGAAAATTACGAGATTTTCTTTGCGAATAAGAAAATTTTGCGAAAGCCCCGAAAAATTGGAAAATTACGCGAATTTTCTCTGAATGAAATATCGCGTTTTAACCCCTAGAAATTGCAGATTTACGAGAAAGTCATTTTCAGAGAAAAGTGCCTCGGGAATCCAATTTTGCATATTTTTGAGCATTTGAAGCATGTTTAATTTTGTTATTGTTATTTCTATGCAATTCATTTATTGTATTTCTTGTTTTGATTATTTGTGATTGTTAATATTGCTTTTAATCATGAAAATTGCAGATAAATCATGAAAAATGCATAGAAAAATACGGGAACACGAACTAGGAGTTCGAAGAGCATTATGAGAATTTTGCAACCATTTTATGCAGATTACTAGCAGTAATCCTTTGAACTTTTTGCATGAATATGAATATGATCGCATCACGAACGATGAGTTCAAGAATTGACCCAACATGGCCAGATTTTGTATAAAAATTTGTATCAGTCTTCAATTTTGTGGTAATGTAATCACGGATAAGCAGAAGATGGAGAAGATTTCTCTACCTTTCACCCGAACGCGGTGCAATCCGCAAGCAACTATCGTCAAGACGGCTACATGAAGTATGCCAAATTAATTGACATCATGCAAGTTGCAGAAACTCAAGATGATATTCTAAGAAAGAACTTCATCTCGCAACCACCTAGTAGCAATGTTGGCCATGAAGCCACTCCTAGCAACTACAAGGTGATGAAGCCTCTCACGAATGAGAGGAACAAGAAGGGTAAGGTCGTGCGTCGCACATTATTGATGTTTTCCAGTCTAAGAAGAAAGGCAAATGATAGCATGAGGCACACCTCGCCATTGCAGGCACAGAGGATTCACATCCATTAGTTGCACTTATGAATGTGGACGACCCGATGCGACCCCATCATCCCTCCTTTGGATATCGCAGCGCCACACCGTAGTCGCCTAAAAGGAGAAGATCGTGCATGGAGCCGATTGAGCGAAGTTCTGAATACGCCGTCTATTAGATCTAGTGCACGCATTGCACTCGAATCTTTTATAGTAACTGCGCAGTTTGCAATTGAAGCGAATTTTGTATTATTGAATAATGGTTGCAAGCTCTAGCGAGCAAAACATTAAATTCTTATCATGAGTTCGCAAGGCTTATTTTCCGTCTTTATAATAGCAAGTTATGTTACGATATTTGAAGTATTTTATTTATGTGTTGCTTGCTTTCGCTACATATTAATAAAGTACATTATATTAGAACGCGTGTGGCGCCTATGGAGGAAGTGTGTTTAGCATGTAGCGGCACAACCAATACCATCTGAGAGAAATAGAAATTTTTTGGTCAATCGGCAAGAATCTTTGGTAGTCTTACGACAATCGCAGTAAATGATACTTGTATAATAGGCTCATGAATGACCATAATTATACTACCAATGGGAACAACTTTGGTTATTGAAGAAGACTTGTTGTACCCAGAATCGACTAGAACTCTCAAGGATATTTGCGCTAACGGTTTCCACGTAGAGACTGAAGAAGAGTATGGTACAAAATACCTGCTCATTACAAAGCGTGAAGAAAGTAAAAAAATAGCATTAGAATATCTTCTTTCATATGAAACTGGGCTATACTACACTAATATTAAGGCACCTGCAGCCTATACTGCCTTGAAAACCGCATTTAGAAGCTCTGAACTTACCTATCTCTGGCATGATAGATTATGCCGCCTAAGGTCTTAAGATGATGATAAATATAATTAACAATTCATAGGGACATAATATGAATGTAAAGAATTTTCCGAATCAGGAAGATTTTGTGCGCCCGCATATACCACCGGGAAATTAATTACTAGACCTTTTCGCTCTGAAAGCGAAGAATGAAGTCCCTACATCCCTGGACCGTATCCAGGGAGAACTTTTACGGTCCTATAACAGCCCCTGTAAGGGTCATTTAGGTATTTTATGGTGCTCATCGATGCTTCCTCAGAATGGTCGCACGTATGTTTATTGTCTACGAGAAATCATGCTTTTGCAAAGCCAATCTCGCAGATAATTAAATTAGAAATATTTTCCCTGATCATCATGTGAAGTCCACCTAAATGGACAACGCCGGAGAATTTACTTCGAAAGCATTTGATGATTATTGCATGAAAATGGGAATTAAAAGTTGAGCATTTTGTACCGTATGTATGTACCCAGAATGGACTAGCAGAACTTTGAAGAATTGTAATTTACCAACTACATGTTGGGGACACGCAGTCCTGCTTGCAGCAGCTCTCATCAATTTTAAACCGTCGGCCTATAACATCCATCCACCTATGCAACTAGCGTAAGGGTCAGCACTGAAAACTTCTCATCTTCGCAGGTTGGTTTGCAAGGGTTATATACCTATACCACCACCGTAGCGAACTGCAATGGGTCTTCTCCGAAAGTCTGGGATATACGTTGGTTATGAGACAACATCCATAATCAAGTATTTGGACCATATGGCTGGAGATTTGTATAATGCCCGATTCGCTGATAGTACATTAGATGATGTTAGTTTCCCATCATTAGGGGGAGGAAATCAACCCTTGATGATAATGTCGGGAAATGATTGAAGTCTAGAAGACAATTGAAATTCAGAAGATAATTGAAATCTATGCATATGACCCGCGCACTAGTAAAGCAAATAGAGAAGTCCAGAAGATAATTGCGTCGTAAGATAATTGAATTGAAGTCTAGAAGACAATTGAAGTCCGAAGATAATTGATTTGCAAGTATTAGCGAATCAACCGCGGACTACTTTAGTGATTTGAAGAGCGTGAATAAGTAGCATTTGCACGCAAGCAATGCACCGAGAGGGTTGAAATACCATTGAAGGTATGCCTAATCCCGCCCGAGGCCTCGAATAAAAGGGCGAGAACTCCGATCCTCGAATCCGAAGTAACCGGGGCGCTGGTGAAAAAGGATAAGAAGGACTTGACACACCGATCACCGAAGTGCCCGAACGGAAGGGTAGCGGTTGAGACCGGCACCGTATGAAACCTTCGTAAAAGGTATACCAGAATTGAACATTCCCATGAAGGGAGACATCAGCATGGATGTGTGCGCACACATCGGAGCTGAAAAACTAAAGGGACTTGCCCCGCAATTGAAAGCAGCGGTGAGCAAGTAGAAGCATTAGCTGAACCGCCCCATGAAGAAATAGCTATAAATTATGTGACCACGGGAGGATCTTTGAATATGACAACAGCCAATGTCGACACTTACTTTGCAAAGAAACTTGCCACAATCATCAATCTTGATCCAGAGCCTGTATCGCTCGATAAATGAAAGAAAAGATCAGATTGGAAAAAGGCAATAGAAATTGAATTATTCTTTCCGAATAAAATAAAGGTGTTTGGGCCTGTAAGCCGCACGCCTCCCCTTGTACACCCTGTAGGGCATAAGTGGGTATTTGTTCGAAAGAGAAATGAAAAGAAGCAAGGCTCGTTGAACAAGGTTTCACTGAACATCCAGGAGATGATTATGAAGAAACCTATTCCCCGGTCATGGGCGGAACTCCCTTTTAAATATTTATCTCAATGGCAGTGAACTTGAAGTTAGAAGTGAAATTGATGGATGGGGTACCAGCATACCTTTATGAAATATTGGATTCGGACATTTATATGAAGATACCTGAATGTATCACTGTCCCGAACCAAAACAGAGCAAATAGAAATATGTACAGTGTGAAACTCAGAAAGTCATTGTACGAACTTAAGCAATCAGGCAGAATGTGGTATAATCGCCAGCGACTTTCTATGCAAGAAAGGCTACGAACAATGAGAATAATCTCGTGTATTTATACGACGATCCCGAATGGATTTTGTATAATCTTAGAGTATGAAGATGATCCGAATATCATCGAACCTCGAAGGATATTAAGAAAGCAAGCTTTTACCGAGTCGGAGTTCAAATGAAAGATTTGGGTAAAACCAAATATTGCCTAGGCTTGGAGCTTGAGCATGTCCTCGAAGGAATATTAGTATATCACCAACCTACACTCGTAAGGTGTCGAAGGTTCGACTTTGCAAAGGCATACCCTTTGAAAATGCCAATGGTCGGGAGACCTTTGCAGCAAGACAAAGACCCGTACAAACCTAAAGGAGAGGGGGAAGAAGTCCTGGGACCGGAATTCCCACACTTAAGTGCAATAGAAGCACTCATGTATTGAACAAACTGTACTAGACCGGGCATTGTATTTGCCGGGAACCTACTAGCAAGGTATAGTGCAGAACCTACCAAAGGCATTGGCAGGGAATAAAGGACATCTTCCGATACCTCTAAAGGAAGCAAAGAACTTAGTCTGTTCTACAGAAAGAACAAAGACTTAACTATGAATGACAATGCAGATAACGGGTACTTGTAGGACCCGCATACAGCCGAATAGCAAACAAACTATGTATTCCTATGTGGTGGAACCGTAATTCCATGAGAGTCGTCTAAGTAGAGTCTTGTACCGACTTCGATGAACCACTCGGAAACAGTAGCACTGTACGAGGCCTCACGAGAATATGTTTGGCTTCGGCGAATGATTCACCACATCCAGCAGTCATGTGGATTGAATACCGCACCAACCCCCACTATTATCTTTGAAGATAAAGTAGCTTGTGTTGCACAAGTGCAGATGGATGTTGTGAAGAACCCTCTCATAAAAGTATATCAACCCCAAGTTCTTCTATGCTCATGAATTGCAAAAGATGAACTTAATCAAAGTACTGCATACTAGGTCATGTGAGAATCTTGCAGATTTATTCACTAAGTCACTTCCAGCGTCTAGCTTTGAAAGATGCATATGTGGAATTGGAATGATGAGAATTAGGGAAGTGCAGAATTCAGGGGGAGAACCTTCACGAACTCATTACTAAAGCTTGATCACGAAGACCGAGTACCCAAAAGGTAAATCCTGGAGATTAAATGAAATTGGGTGGATTGTACTCTTTTTCCCTTGACGAGTTTTCCTGAAGTTTCTCGGCTAAGGTTTTTAATGAGGCAATTCGTGCAAGCATAGCGAAAAATGATTAATTTACCTTTTTCCCAAATTTTTCCCACTGGGTTTTTATGGAGTTTTGATGAGACATGGACATGAAGGATGAGTGCCCAAGGGGGAGTGTTAGGAAACCGGGCCCAGGACCGGGAGTCCTGGCCCAAGGTGGGCTCCTCATCCCAAACCCTAGCAGGGTCGTAGCCTATAAATAGGGGGTACTATTCATTGTAAAAGATTGATCGATGGATGAAGGAATAAAGAGAAGCAAGACGTCCCCCTATATCTCTGTGTTCAATCTCTTATTCTGTTCTTATTGTTCATGCATTGTTCTTACGATTCTACGCTTGTCTACGAGGTAATCGCTCGGACTGGACTCGCCAGCGACGGTTCCTCAACAAAAAGCAGCTGCTAGCCTACTAGAATTAACGCTCGAATTGATCGACTCGGTCCCAAAGTAGTTTTGACGGTTGGGTTTTACGTGTAGGTAGGATATGCAGTTGCCGAACAGGAGCTATATATCCGGCCGGCTCAATCATGTTGGTTGGCTGCTCCAGGTAGGTCGCCTGTCCATCTCCTAGACCGACCCATCCGTAACACTGTCCGCGACACACACCACGCTGGTAGTTCATCGGAGAATGTTACGCTCTAATGCTAAATCCTGGCGAATTAGGAGCGGCTAGTGGTGCTAATCACCCTCCCCGTTTCATAATACGAGTCGCTATGAGGAATGAGCCTAGCTCGGTTGGCACGGGATGCTTCCAGGCTCCCGCCTGTCCGCGCTCGAGGCTCGAGCTTGACACGGTACACCTCAGCCATTTCTTCTTTAAGGCAGCCCAGGTAAAGCTTGGTCACTATAATATGAGTAGCTATGCATGAAAGTATCTAAATTGGTCATGTAAGAGTATGTACAATACAAGTGTTTAGAGAGGTGGTTAGCAAAGAAAAACATATTTTTCTTACCACGTAGGACAAATAAGGTGTTTATTTTGTAGCATCGATACTTAATTAGACACCGGTGTTTAAGATGTGCTTATGTTTATAACTATATATAATTAATAGATAATATAATCATCTAAACACTTACAAAAGAAATGCTTGCATAGGAGGAAATGACTTTTAAATAGGTGTTTGATGACGTGGCTATATTCTCTTTCTTTAAACACTCGTATATAAATATCTCGCATTGTACATACCCTAAAAGTGTCAAGATTAATTATTAGATTAGTTTGTTGTCAAAATTACTTTTTGGCACATTGTGCTCCAAATTGTGCTACCAACAAAATGTGACAGCACGTACGTAGATCATTGGTTAAAGATACGTCTCAAGTACCGTAGAAAGTCATTATCGATTTATGATATGAAAAGTACCTTCGCTGCACAATTAGTATCAGACTTCATTTGTTAACAGTACACTGCTGGCAGCTTGTCCTTTGGCAATCTTGTAGTATTAAATCAAGTGTCAAATAGGAGGTCCTATTAAAGATCGATCCGCACCATTGACAAACACACCATCCTTAATATGGGGTCATAATTCTAAATAGTAACGACAATGCTGCATGTTGGCGGCTAATTATAGTTGAGGGCGGAGGGCCTGCTAAGAAGAACGGATGCACAGTGCTTATTTATTTTCCTTACGAACAAACGTACATGGTTTGTGTATATGAGCTACACTAACCATGACTAGCTAGTGAAAAATGTTGAATCGAAAAGGCAACTAGAGGGGGTGAATAGGGGCACGATCTCTTTTTCTCTCAAATCAGATTCAATACGAATCTCACTCCAATAGCTATGAAAGCTACGAAGATCAATCAATGAAGTACAGCGGAAGACTTGTATTGAATCCAATCAAAACCCCGAAGTAAAAGCAACAAAAACTCAAAACACCAAGTCTCGGGCGGTCTGACCTCTCACGGGGGCGGTCTGACCGGTTGGCCTAGCGGTCGGACCTCTCACACGGGCGGTCAGACCTCTAGTTCAATGAACAATGAAATCAGCCCGAAAAACCAAAACGCAAATTGAGCTAACTTTTGATTCGTGCGTCCAAACCTTATGAAACTTGACACACACTTTCTTAAGGATGTCAGGAACCTATTCCAAGCAACGATCGTGAAGATCCTTGCCAAAGTTCAGACCTTTCTCTATTTGAGTGAAGGTGGTTCAAAAGCCGAGTCAAAACGAAAATATGTTCTAGAGACTTGCTCGTGGATGATTGATGATCTTGAAGATCCTAGATGTATTCCCACATGTCACATCAAGCTAGATCACGGCCAGAAACCAAGTAAAAACTCGCGGATCAAAGAAAGACCTCAAATCACCAAATAGAGATAAAGAAAGCAAATAGACTCATCTTTAAGAGAACTTTCTTTGGATTGATTTGATATGGTATTGGTTTACAGCCATTCCATCAATGGAGAACAAAGACTCAATACATGAGCACAAAATCAAATCCAACTCTCTAGAACCTTAACCTCCACTAATCCTCTCCTTAAGCAAACCAGGGTTTCAAAAAGATGAAAGGGTTAAGGGGGTGCACCACCTCCTCCTCTATTTATAGTGGAGGCTTAGAGCTTCTAGAAGAGTTTCCCTAATAGGCTCCCGTTAAGGCCCAACACAAACGGGTCACACACGCATGTATTTTAAAGCGTCGTCTTCATCTCCTCTTGACCTAATCCGCTTCTCCACGCACCATCTTGCACCGCGGGTTGGCAAAAGGTAACCAAGGCAGTATTTGGTAAGATTACCAAAATACCCCTTCTCGGTCCTTCTTCAAAGACCGAGTCCAATCTTCGCAAAGCAGTCGCATGCTCCGCCACGTGTAGGTTGATCCAACGGCTCTCATCATGTCGGCAAGTCTCTCCCATCCGGCTCCCACCGAAACCACCATGGCACTTGCACCGACCCCCGCGCCGCTTGATCCAACCCGTCGCACTGAATTGCCCGTTCGGTCACCTTTGTCCATTCTGCACCATACTTGAGTCCATTGACTTCACCCGGCATCGTCGATCGTTCTAAACCTCAGCTCTCCAAGCCTAGTCTCGATCATTTTCGTCGTTGACCGTCGTTGACCACCAAGCAACCTGCACAACAATAGACAAGCAATCGATTCCGGGAACAAGTTCTTCACAACTTGACCCACGTTAGTCAAAACATGCATCATGCAACATATATGCACTGACACCCATGAGATTGACCTAACAACCAACACATCGCTGTCAGGAAAGCCAGCGACTTAAGTCAAAACCGGTCAGACCGCCACCAAGGCGGTCTGACCGCCACCATGGTCGGTCTGACCGCCCCTGACCGGTCTGACCGCCAACCATTGACCGGTCTGACCGCCAGTCCTTACGCCCGAAACAAAACCGGTCGGACCGCTAGAGGTGGCCAGTCTGACCGCCACCCTGGCCGGTCTGACCGCTTGAAGCCTGACAGCCATAGCATTTGCCGAAAACACGTGTTTCCGCAAACCTTCAACGCCATTGCCAATTGTCTCATCATTCTAAGATAATGAGCATATCCCCATGATATCCACACAAAAAAAAAATTGGCAAAATTTCGCCGGTTACCGGCGGTAACCGGGCTTACCTGTGGGGGCCGATAGAACTACAAACCGGCTCTGAAATTTTCGGTTTAGATGAGTTTTATCAAAAAAATCAAATTTACTTGAAATTTATCTGAATTTGTTTTTTTAAAAAAAATCCGAAATTTTCAAAAAAAATTGAAAATTCGGGCCGAGATTTTTCCGAAAAACCCGGTTACCGCTGGTAACCGGGCCTATCGCTAGCCTTTGAATTTTTTTTGCAACAGGTAGCGAAAACCCTGTGACTAGCTAGCTGGTTTTCTGATGCGTGTCTCTGGGATCGCGACGCTGTAGTGGCGACCAACTTATGCGTAGTACTAGTATCTCTCTCAAACAGCTAAGGACGTGAATAATATTGGAGAGAGAGATGAGCATTAATCTGACTCAGCATTACATCGGCTTATTGATATATCGTACGACCATCTCATGACAATGCTTATATATACTAGAGGCTTGCGCGCGGCGCGGTGGCAAACTTAAGAGCCGGTGATCAAGGGAAAGGAATATGTGAGGACGCAAAGTATGGGTTCATTGTTATGTCCATAAACAGCAGGTTATGTTATAAAGGTAGTTGGGAGTTGGAAATATGCATATCGATTCAGCTATATACGAGGAAAGTTGTAGATGTGGCTGAATCTGATGAGCATTGCAATATGTTTATGTAACCATACACGAACAGAGCTTCGAATGAGAATAATTAAACTTGCACGGAGCTGAAGGGGGTGTGTTGTAATGCATACTGGGTAGCCCAGGGTTCGTTTGGAAGTCACCCCAAGTCAATTAAGGATCAGTCTTCGAGTGCATTTTGCTACGTCCTACCGTACGATCACATGTCCTGACTGGCTAATTAATTTGCAACGTTTCATCGTGGTCGTGCCATCCGGTTGCGTAGTGTCTTTTATGATCTACTTTTATATATTCTCACCTGGCACAAGAGAGGACCTGAACCCTGCGAGTTTCTATCCAAAGAGGGTGAAACCTTAGCGAGGCGGGACTACGGTGGGATGATGCATTATAAAGGCCTTGTCACATGTTCTAGACTACTCACCTAAGGTAGTGAGCGGTGGTATCGACGGATGCCAAACAAACTAGAGAAGTCGTGTCGTGTGGGTAAAACTGTACACCTCTGTAGAGAGTAAAACTGTTCGAATAGCCGTGTCCACGGTCATAGACATGCTAGCAAAGCCACTCCAAATTAGATCTTTGGTTTTGTTTTCAAAAGACTTTATTAAATGGTTTTGGATCTCTATCCAAATGGGAATTGGGTGGGTAATCTTGTGATAGGAGGGTATCATTCACCACTTGTTGATGAATGTTATTTGACTATAAAACTTGAGATTTAAAAAATAAATTTTAGTTATAGAATAAACTACTTTAGAAACTTATTATGATTATTTAAATAGAAAATGTTGCTTTACGCAAATTAAGCCATATACGCCACTCCTTTGTTAATTTCTTGTATGCATTATAATATATTACTTACGGGTGTGACTTGCGAGCACGGTTGTTTGTGCTCACTCTTGCTTAATTCAATATTGAGCAGGAGAGGAATGCTATGAGGAGATTGAGACCTTCGATGACTAGGCTACGCCTCTAAATGATTGCCTGTAGGGCTGGAAAAATAGCTCGAAGCTCGTGGCTCGACTCGGGCTCGTCAAGGCTCGGCTCGAGCTCGGTTCGTGAATTTTCGAGCCGAGCCGAGCCTACTTTTTGGCTCGGTGAGAATTCGAGCCGAGCTCGAGCCGCTCGCGAGCCAAAACGAGCTGCTTTCCTTATCCCCTTTCGACCTTATCCGGTTATCCCGTTCCATTCGGCCTCTGGCCTCCTCCCCCCATGGCATCTTGCCCTCTTCCCCCCGCTTCCCCACTCCCCCACTCCCCACAACTCCCGTCGCCGCCTCCTCCCGCGCCGACCGCCGACCGGCCCAGCCCCCTCCTCCCCCCACGCTCCGCCGCCTCTCCTCCTCCCCCAGCGCCGACCGGCCTGGCCCCTCCTCGCTCTCCCCCACGCTCGCCGCCTCTCCTCCGTCCTCCTCCCGCGCCGCGCCGCCTCTCGCCTCCTCCCTCGCCGACCGGCTGGCCCCTCCTCCCCACGCTCTACCGCCTCTCCTCCTCCCCACGCGCCGCCGCCTCTCCTCCTCCCCACGCGCCGCCGCCGCCTCACCTCCTCCGTCCCAGTCCTCCAGTCCCACGCCTCTGGAGCTCCGCTCGGGTCCTCCACAGCCACACCGTCACCCCACCGCTGGATTCGAGGTTGCGGGGAGGAGGAAGCTTCCCTCCCCGAGACCACCTCCGACGGCCATCGCTGTCCGATCGAGGAGGAGCCGCGTGGGGACGACGGAGAGGTGAGCTCGACGATGGGCACCCCCGCGGCGATGGGCGGCAGCAGCGGAGAGGCGAGCGCGGTGGAGGGCCTACTGGAGGGGGACGCGAGGAGGTGCTCGAGCTCACGGTCGGCGAGCGTGCGGACTGCGGAGGAAGTTGAGCTTGAGCGCCCTCCCCAACTCCGGCCGCTCCCGCAAGCCCAGCTCCCTCCCCCAGGCCCCAGCCCCACCGGCGCCGCCGAGGAGGAGGCAGGTCGCCCTCGCTTATCGCTGCCTCTGACGGACTGACGGCGACGCCATGCTACCTCAACTTCAAGGATGGATGATGATCTCGTTGGTGAATGCCCTTTGATTGCGAGGAGAGGATTGGATTGGCTTGTGAATGTGTGCTGATTTTTTTGTAGATGTCGTGTGATGGATAGGAGATTGTAAAATGTTCATACATGATACATGTCAATGTTCCGAGTTTGTTGTGCTCGGTTCATACTTCATTCTGAGTTGCTGCTGTCTGGCTCGCGAGCCCAAACGAGCCAGCTCGAGCCGACATTCGAGCCGAGCCGAGCCGAGCCGCTCTCTTGGCTCGTACTCGAAACGAGCCGAGCCGAGCCTGTTGCTGAAACGAGCTCGAGCGAGCCTGGCTCGAGCCGGCTCGGCTCGGCTCGTTTCCAGCCCTAATTGCCTGTAGCGAATCATGTGGTCTACCTTACTTCTTTTGCTTCCGCTGTAATTTGCTTTTTGGCTGTACGCTCCTTTTGTAGCAACTCTAATTATTTCAATGAGTGACGTTGTATGGTTATGCTATCCACTTTTTTTGACTGTGTATACTAGCTGTTCCTGGACTAGTGTATGAAACATAGAGAATCCGGGATCCTTCGCTCCCGGGTTCGACACAGAAGTGGTATCAGAGCCATCTCGACTATAGGTCGTGACCTAGTTAGAATGGCCGTTAGCCAAAAACTTTAAAACTTATTTTATATAACAAGAAAAATGATTTGTTCTCTTCTCATCTGGGTCATCTATCTATCATTAGCTTCTTTTAGCAATTCTTTCTTACCCAATTCTCTATTCACCATTTTATAATGCTAAATGGATCCTCCTTCCCTTGAAATTTACTATAGATGGTCTCACGGCTATTAACCTTTATGTCTGAGACCGCAAGACCTGAAGTTGTCAAGAGGACATCGTCATACAAGAAGCACCGAAAACCGCTAGCGTTGAGTAGAACGTTGTTTAAAGCTATTAAAGTTATTTAAAAAAGCTCTTGAGTTGGTTGTCTTGTTTGGGTTGTTGTTTCGCTCTATCCCCCTTAGTTTCTCTTCTCTTTCCTAAGTCTTTGGAGATCTAGCAGATGGTGACTACTCGCAATGGCAATGGCAGTACTAGTAGTCAGGACAGAGAAAATGTGGGTAAACAAGAGAACCCAATTCCACCGCCACCACCCGCTCCAGCTAAAGGACCCGATTGGCGCCAAATGATGACCAACCAAGCACAACTAATCAACCTGCTCGCGCAATCACTCAACAACGCACAGAACTTGCAAGCAGTAGTAGCAGCTCAACCTCAAAATCATGCTCCACCTCCCCCAAGGGTCAACATATCAGAGTTCACGAGGAAGCATCCTCCAACTTTCTCTAGCAGCACCGAGCCAATGGAGGCTGATGATTGGCTCAGGGTAGTCGACAAGAAACTAGACATGGTCCAGTGCATTGATCGTGAGAGGGTTCTGTTCGCCTCTCACCAGCTAAATGGACCAGCGTTAGAGTGGTGGGACAATTTCACCCAGTCTCACACTGATGCTCAGACCATCACTTGGGACGAGTTCATGCAAGATTTCCGCCTGCACACATTCCATCAGGCATGATGACCCTAAAGAGGAAAGAGTTTCGCACTTTGCGCCAGGGCAACCACTCCGTCAACGAGTATCTGCACAAGTTCAACCAGTTAGCCTGCTATGCACCAGCAGATGTGGCGACTGATGAGGTCAAGCAAGAACATTTCTTGGAAGAATCCAACGATGATCTCTCAATCCGCCTCATTGCCCAAGACTACACCGACTTTTAGCAGTTGGTGAGCAAGACTATCCGTCAGGAGGACAAGCACCTAGAGATGGAAAGCTGCAAAAGAAGGATGGCAAACCAGAAGTTCAACTCTGGGGGTTTTCCCAATCCCCACACCACTTAGTCTCAGCCATCTCAGCACGGGAAATTCCAGTCCTCTCCATCCAAAGCACCTGTGCTAGCTCAGCGCCCAGTCAACTCTGGTTTTCGCAACACTTCTCCTAGAGGGCAGTTTCAGAAGAAAGCACCTACCTCAACTGCAGGAGTTACCTGTTTCCATTGCGATGAAGTAGGACACTATGCCAATAAGTGCACGAAGAAGCAGCAACCAGCAACCCCAACCCGACCCAATCAGGGAGTTCCAGCACCTGGCAGCATCCCAGTGGTGAAGCCATCGGTTCAATACATAAAAGGACGTGTGAATCACGTCATAGCTGAAGAATCTCAGACTGAAGGAAGTGAAGTTGGAAGACATCCCAGTGGTAAAAGAATACCCAAATGTATCTCCTGAAAAATTACCCGGTATGCCACCAGATAGGGACATTATGTTCTTAATTGACTTAGTCCTAGGGACTGCTCCAATTTCGAAGAGACCCCAGCAAATGAGTTAACAGAATTGAAACAACAAATCAAAGAGTTACAGGATAAGGGTTATATTCAGCCAAGTTCATCACCTTGGGGAGCACCAGTGCTGTTTGTCAAGAAGAAAGATAACAATATGAGGATGTGTGTATATTACAGATCACTCAATGAAGTCACAATCAAGAATAAGTATCCTTTGCCCAGGACCGATGACCTCTTCGACCAGTTGAAAGGAGCAAGTAGCAAAGATTGCTTTCACCACAAGATATGGACTGTACGAGTTCACAGTAATATCATTCGGTTTGACGAATGCACCAGCTTATTTCATGAATATGATGAATAAGGTATTCATAGAATTCTTGGATAAGTTTGTGGTCGTATTCATTGACGATATTCTCATCTACTCAAAGGATGAAGAAGAGCATGATAATCATCTCAGTGCAGTTTTAAGAAGGCTCACGGAGCAACAGCTCTACGCCAAATTTAGTAAGAGTGAATTTTGGCTAAGCCAAGTAGCTTTCCTCAGACACATCGTGTTGGCAGGAGGAGTTGCAGTAAATCCCGCCAAAGTTGAAGCCGTAATGGAATTGAAGCAACCCAAGTCCATCACCGAAGTAAGGAGTTTCCTTGGTTTAGCTAGGTATTACCGAAGATTCATTGAAGGTTTCTCCAAAACTGCCAGACCTATGGCTCAGTTGTTCAAGAAAGAGAAGAAGTTTGAATAGACAGATGCTTGTGAGCAGAGTTTCTAGGAATTAAAGAAGAGACTAGTATCGGCACCTATGTTGGTCTTACCTGACATCCGCAAGGACTTTGAAGTGTTCTGTGACGCCTCTCGTCAAGGCCTCAGATGTGTGCTGATGCAGGAAGGTAAAGTTGTAGTTTATGCATCTCGACAGCTGAAGCCTTATGAAGAAAATTATCCTACATATGATTTGGAACTAACCGCAATTGTACATGTCTTGAAAATTCGACGGTATTACCTCATTGGTAATCACTTCGAGTTTTTCACGGATCACAAAAGCTTGAAGTACATCTTCACTCGGTCAGAACTCAATCTCAGGCAAAGGAGATGGTTAGAACTAATAAAGGATTATGATCTTGGGATCCATTATCATCCAGGCAAAGCCAATATGGTGGCAGATATCTTGAGTCAAAAAGGGTATTGCAACACTATATTGGTTCAGGAGAATCAGCCAAGATTGTATAAAGAGTTGAGACGTCTGAATCTAGAGATTGTTAACTATGGTTGTGTAAACACCTTGGAAGTTCAACCGACCATTCAGAGCCAAATCAGAGAAAGTCAGAAAGAAGATGAAGACATTATAGAAATCAAGAAGAACATAAAAAAGGCACAGCCTCAGGATTTTCTTAAAATGAACAAGGTACTATTTAGTTCGGTAACCGCATTTGTGTGCCTAATCATCAAGAAACAAAGCAGATGATTTTGAATGAAGCCCATGAATCACCTTACTCCATTCATCCGGGAAGTACCAAGATATATCAGGATCTGAAGGAAAAGTACTAGTGGGTCAGTATGAAGCGAGAGATTGCTGAATTTGTTGTGTGCTGTGATGTATACCGAAGAGTCAAGGTAGAACATCAAAGGCTAGCTGGATTGTTACAACCTTTACCAATTCCCGAATGGAAGTGGAAACAAATCGGCATGGACTTTATCACTAGATTGCCCAAGACCCAATCAAGATATGACTCCATCTGGGTCGTGATCGACCGTTTAACTAAAGTGGCATACTTCATTCCCGTCAAGACCATTTACCAAAGTAGTAAGTTGGCAGAGTTGTATTTGACCAGGATCGTCTGTTTGCACAGAGTACCCAAAAGGATAGTGTCTAACAGAGGTTCACAGTTCACATCTAGATTCTGGAAGAGCTTGCATGAAGCCTTGAGGACCAGACTCAACTTCAATACAGCATATCATCCCCAAACAGATGGACAAACAGAGCATGTGAATCAGATTCTTGAAGACATGCTTCGGGCCTGTGCTATAGATTATGGGAAGAGTTGGGATCAGAATCTTCCTTGTGTAGAATTCTCGTACAACAACAGCTATCAGGCCAGCTTGTAAATATCCCCATTCGAAGCGTTGTACGACAGACAGTGTAGAACCCCTCTCCTTTGGGATCAGGTCAGAGAACATCAATTTTTTGGACCTGAACTAATTAAGGATGCTTAAAGTAAAGTGAGATTGATAAGAGAAAGATTGAGAGTGGCTCAATCCCGACAGAAGAGTTATGCAAACAACCATCGTAGAGAATTGTCCTTTGAGACAGAAGATTTTGTCTATCTCAGAGTAACTCCACTCAGAGTAGTAAGAAGATTTCAGACCAAAGGAAAGCTCGCACCAAGATTTGTTAGACCTTACAAGATTTTGGGAAGAAGAGGTGAAGTCGCATATCAGTTAGAGCTGCCGACATCCTTGTCTGCAGTTCATGACGTCTTCCACATATCACTGCTGAAGAAGTGTCTTCGAGTTCCAATAGAGCAAACATCGCTGGAGAGCATTGATCTTCAAGAGGACCTCACCTATGTGGAGCAGCCAATCAAGATCTTTGATGGCGTAGAGCGCGTTACTAGAAGCAAGGTCATCCGATCGTGTAAAGTCCAATGGAGTAACCACTCAAAAGAATAGGCCACCTGGGAACAAGCGGAAGATCTAAAAGCAGAGTATCCCCACCTTTTTGCTAACCAAGTCTGAATCTCGGGGTCGAGATTCCCTTAAGGGGGTAGGTTTGTAACACCCTGATTTTTTGAGCTCTTTGAAAATTTTCAAATAAAAATAACCATTTTGTTTTGTTGAATTTCTAAAGCTTAACTTGAGATTTTGGAAATAAAAAATGATCTAAATAACTAAATCAAACTTCAACTAATTCCAAATTTAGTTTATTTTGAGTTTGCTGGAGTTCTCTGGTGTTTAAAATCCCCTCTCTCTGTTTGTTCTGTTTTCCCCTCGGCCCATCTCTTTTTCTCTCCCCGCGCGTCGACCAGTCTTTTGACCAACCTCTTGGTTGGACCACCCTTTCGGCTTCAACCACCCTCTCGGTTGGACCACTCCTTCAGTCTTGACCACCCGCTCGGCTTCGACCAGCTGCTCAGTTTCGACTGGCCCCGCCTGTCACCTCGCCTGGTCATAGTCACGGCGGTCGCAAAAGTCCCTGCTCATTAAATGCCATCAACACATCAAATGCCATCACCTTCACTGCAAAGTCGTCGCCTCCGGTGCGATTCTCTCCCTCGTCTTCCTCGGCAGTAGGCACATTTAATTGCCCGTCCTTTGCAGCACCAACCCCCTCTGTCCTTTCTCCTCCCCACCTACTCCCGTCTCGTCCTTGCCCAGGCGCCCATGCCGTCAAGTTTCCTCCCCCTCAGCTACTATAAATAGGATTCCCGGAGCATCTCGCCTTCCTCTTCCTTTTCCCCATTTCCCCCCCCCCTCGCTCTCTCGCCTTCGTTGGCTGGGATTTCGAGCTCCAAGTACTCCAGCCAAAGCTCGCGCTGCCAGGGAATGCATCACTGTTGAGGGTCATCCGCCGCCGACACCTCCACCCCGACATCGCCTCGTCGTGCTCTTCACGGTGCACACCTCCTCGCCGTCGAAGAGTTCACCCGAGCGCTCGCGCCGCCCTCGACCCCCGTTCGCCGTCCGCAGACCCCCTTGGCCTCTCTCTCGGCCCTGGTGAGTCTCCCTTGCTCTATTCCCCCTCTTGTTCTTTGGACCTCCCTCTTGTTCTTTGGACCTCTCTCTTGTTCTTTAGACCTCCCTCTTGTTCTTTGGGACTCCCTCTCAATTTGGACCTCCCTCTTAGTTTAGACTATTCTTTCTACGACCACTTTGTGTAGTCGTATCTTTCTTGTATCCTTCCTACGACCACGTTGTGTAATCGTATTCTTCCTACGACCACGTTGTGTAGTCGTATCTTTCTTGTATCCTTCCTACGACCACGTTGTGTAGTCGTATTCTTCCTACGACCATATTGAGTAGTCGTATCCTTCTTTGGACCTGGTAGTCGAAGCCATCTTTCGACATCTTTCAACCAGGTAGTCCTTCCGACCATGTGATTTCAAAACTTTTGAGAGCTTGTTCTCCCTCCTTCGAGCTCCGACTCAAGTGGTTCGAACTTCTATCTTCTTCTAAAGTCTGTACCCTTTTTGCTGGTTCTAGTTTGGTAATTTTTGAAGTTCATTTAGATTTTATTGGGACTTTATTTGATTGGCTACGTTCTCACGTGTAGATTTCGACGACTCCGGGGAACCCAAGTACTTCAAAGAAGTACATCCTCGGGCTTTTGAGTAAGGCAAGTTACACCCTTAATCATATTGAATCCCAATATTTCAAATTAGTTAAATTCTGTTTTAAATTATTATTGCATGCATATTTGAATTCAAGTAATTTAAATCTCTGCTTTAACTTTGAAGTTATTCCTATTTCCATTGTACGTCCAATTTGGATATTGAGTTAACCGCACTTGATACCTTAGTTAAAATCTAATTGGTACATTAGTATGAACTAGACCTTGTTGCAAAAACTCTATGCTTAGTCGAGGCTTAGCTCAAAAATATTTACTTTGGAGAATTTAATCACAAATTCAACTATGATTTAAATTGATGTTATGGTATTATCCTTACTATAGAAGTTTATCAAATATTGACTTGTTAAGTAAAATAAAATTGGTTTGGATTTGGGCAAAATGGATGTTTGGATGGGTGCATGTTCATGCACGGGATCAACTTATTTCTATGATCGAGGCTCAGGGTTTGTTTGAAAATCGTCCAAGCCAATTAAGGATCGGTCTTTGAGCGTATTTTGCTACGTCCTACCGTACGACCACATGTCCTGAATGGACAGGACCTGGCTAATTAATTTGCAACGTTCCTTCGTGGTCGTGCCATCTCGTTGCGTGGGTGTCTTTTATGACCTACTTTTATGTATTCCCACCTGGCGCAAGAGGGGACCTGAACCCTGCGGGTTTCTATCCAAAGGGGGCGAAATCTTAGCGAGGCGGGACTACGGTGGGATAATGCATTGTAAAGGCCTTGTCACGTGCTCTAGACTGCTCACTTAAGGTAGTGAGCGGTGGTATCGACGGATGCCAAACAAACTAGAGAAGTCGTGTCATGTAGGTAAAGTTGTACACCTCTGCAGAGTGTAAAACTATTCGAATAGCTATGTCCACAGTCATGGACATACTAGCAAAGTCACTCTAAGTTAGATCTTTGGTTTTGTTTTCGAAAGACTTTATTAAATAGTTTTGGATCTCTATCCAAATGGGAATTGGGCGGGTAGCCTTGTGATAGGAGGGTATCCTTCACCACTTGTTGATGAATGTTATCTGACTATAAAATTTAAGATTTAGAAAATGAATTTTAGTTATAGGATAAACTGGTTTAGAAATTTATTATGATTATTTAAATAGAAAATGTTGCTTTACGCAAATTGAGCCATATATACCTCCCCTTTGTTAATTCCTTGCATGCATTATAATCTGTTATTTACGGGTGTGACTTGCGAGCACGGTTGTTTGTGCTCACTCTTGCTTAATTCTATATTGAGCAGGAGAGGAATGCTATGAGGAGATTGAGACCTTGGACGACTAGACTACGCCTCCAGACGATTGCCTGTGGCGAATCGTGTGGTCTACCTTACTTCTTTTGATTTCACTGTAATTTGCTTTTTGGTTGTACGCCCCTTTTATAGCACCTCTAATTATTTCAATGAGTGGCATTGTATGGTTATACTATTCACTTACACTAGCTGTTCCTGAACTAGTGTATGAAACCCAGAGAATCTGGAATTATTCGCTCCCGGGTTCGACAATAACGAATAACCTTGAAAGTAGCTACAGAACTGAATTCAAATCATGGCATGTACCCCCATACTTTAGAACAAGAAAGCAGCTAATAATCTTTGCCACTGTAAGTATAACTACATAACATTATAAATAGATAGGCAAAATAATTAATAACACCTTATGCTTTTCAAAAGAAGGCATATCCTTGACACAGTTAGTTAATGGAAACCGGTGGACTGAAGCAACTATTTAGTCAGGTTTTCAAAAAGCACAAACATAGGATATGTATAACCATACATTAGTCATGTCTAAAGAGATGGATAGATTGCTTAACTGATCATGCCTAAAATGAGAGGCTCCACGGCCATACATTGGCCTTATCCTTAGAAAAAAATATTAGCTTAGTCATTTCTAAATCATTCACTTCCCATCTTAATTTAGCATTGTTGACAACTACATCAAACTAAAAGTGCACCACTGAACCAATTTTCCAACCTAAAGTGCAACAAAACAAAAAAGCGAGAAGGGATGACATTTTACTTAATGCTCCAGCTCGATAAAAATTCATGCTAGCTTAGCCCCATCACTATATCCATTCACATCTAAAAGTGGAATAGACAAATTGAGCTCTTGAGATTAATATGGATAGAAAATATTGGTGAATTGCATTTATTCATTATTGTCATAATTAAGCTCCTAATTAGCAATGCAGGAGATGCACTTACAACATGTATTAGGCAGGGAGGCCCTAGAAGGCATCCACATCATTTCAACTGTGCAGTAAGCATGCAAAAATCTGCAAGAACAAAAATATGACTGCCATTAAACGTAATATATTTCCTGATCATCTGAACAATTAACTTTTGCCTCAACAAATATTCACATTTGCATAAAATTTGCTCACACAGTAGTTCTTCAGTACACAGAGATTATCTACCCATACAATCTAACTGATCAAGGAAATAACAGAAACATATGAGATGATAACTGATTTATAAAACTAGAAGAAAAGCGCAATAAATTACCAAGAGTAAACTAAGTGTATAACTGACCTAGCTTTTGCCATTCATATATGCATACAACGTATATCTGTAAACAGGACTCATAATTGCTTCGTAATAGCTCAACTGCATAATCAGTGGTTCAATGGACTACTATTTGAAGATCTCAAGCATCGCACACCAACAATTCAGAATGAAGACTCACTTGTACACCTGCGTCATCATTCCTTGCCCCTTTCCTTTGTGCATCATTACTTGCTGATCTGTCGGTGAGGTCAACAGCCAGCAAGAGCAATAACATACCGCAAAAAGGAGAAGTAGAGGAGGGAAAAACACAGCTGGGTAGCTGCACATCATTGAGTCGCTACAGCAATGGGAGCACCACGCAAACACAAATCAAAACTTAGAATCGGAGAAATAAGCAATTGGACTCAAAAGAAATTTCTACTTGATAATCAAAGAAGAAACAAAAAAAAAACTAGAAAAGGAGAGCAGGGAAGTCCATGAGAGGAGTTCCAGTGAGGTGGAGAAGCAGAGGGCTTAGGTGGTGGTGGCGAGGATCACATGAGGAGGACGAGGAGGAGGACGTGGTGGAGAGGTGGTATGGAGTCAACGATGGACTTGAATCCCCAAAACAGCAACATGGACTGCTGTCGTCGCTACCTAGCTGCTCTTCGCTGAACCAATCTGTGGCAATGTCGACCGACACCGCCACTGTGTCCACCCCGAGCTCCCTCCCTCCTCCAGTCCTCCTACACCAACGTGGGGAGATCGCAAAGGAAGGGACTCGACGGTGGCAGTAGCCGGCGAAGCGGGACGACACGAGAGGAGGAGAAGGGTGACATGGAGCAAGGCGAAAGGAGGAGGAACGCGACGTGGGGCTCAAGATGCGGCGGGGGAGGGAGGGGAGGCAGAGAGGTAGAGGGGCACGGACACGGAGCGAGGCGGAAGGAGGAGCACAATGTGGGGCTAGAGATGCAGCGGGGGAGAGAGAGGAGGGGGCATCAGCTGGAGAGGGAGAGGCGTGGCCACGCGGTGCGGATCTAGAGTGAGCCTATGAAGGAGGATCATGTCGTCCAAGCGCAACGCTACGAAAGATCAAACTGCCGAGAAGAGAACCCATGCATCGGACGGCAGACAAAAAAATCTACGTGGCCACCATGAGAGAGCCCCATTTCTACCTCCTTTTACAAAGAAAGATAGCTAAAGGATGGATCAGATCGACGCAAGTACTAAATCAAAGTAAAATCCATATGTACACTGTAAATGCAGACCACTGATTGATGTTTCATGTAAATGCAAAGTACGAATTTAACTAGTTAGAGGTTAGTTAAGAGTATATAAGTAGTTAAGTAACAACAATGTCAAATAGGACAAACCAATTGTATCTATTATTCATAAATGAATAGTCCATCATATGTCTAGTTATTAGAGGAGAGGAAAATGTAGCCATTGATGGATAATTACAGCAATTAAGAGTCGTTTGATGGAGACCTTAGTGGCTGGCCCGCGATAGAATGCGTACGTGCGTGCATGTTAGCGTGCACCGAAGGTGACGCCATGACAAACTAGGAGATATGTAGAATCTGGCAAGATCGGAGAATTCTTATCCTTTTTGTCTCAGGCAAAGGCCGGAGAATTTGCAGCCGCATGTTTCCGCATAGAAAAAGTCCATTTTACACCTACTCTTCCGAAAATTTGAAAATCAATTCTAAACTAAAAAACCGGACACCTGACCCCCCTCAACTATCAATACCATTGATTTTACCCCTTTGAGTCTATTCCACTCCGGTTTTAAGCTAACGTGGTGCTGACATGACAGTGGTTTTTGACAAGTGAGCTGGTTTTAATTAAGTGACATGGCGTCTGGTCTTCACAGTCAACAAATAAAAATATAGTGGGCCTACATGTCATCCTCCATCTCCTATTCTCCTTCTTCCTCACCTCTCTCTCCCATCTCCACGAGCTCTCGTGTTGCCGGGTGGGCGTGCCATCGCGGCTAAGCATGTTGTGTTGGTGAGCATTGTGGGCGAGAACCCAGCCGTGCGACCGGCCGAGACAATGGCGGGGATGTGGAGGGAGGTCCCCCCCCTCCCCGACCCTTGTCTAGAAGTCCTCCCCCGCCTGCGTCGCCTCTGGCAAGGCCAGCGGCTTCCTCGCCCTCAACTAGTGCGACTCAACCCCTGCCCTCTCCGTGCTCGCACGCGCCTCCTTCGCCCTCCACAGCCGCCTCCCTCGACGGCGCCTCTGCCTACAGCTTTCGCCCCGTCCACACCCTCTCCATCCGCCTCCCCTCCCAACCTGGACCAGCCTCCCCCCACCCACTCCTCCCTTCTTGGGTCAACCCCTCCGCCTCCGCCGACGAGATTTCTCAAGAAGAGCAGTAAGAGTGGAGTATCAACAGCAAGCACGGCTAGCGTGCGATGCTACGGGAGTCCAGCATGGGCGGCACCAGGTACGACATCATGCGGTATGTCTATGTGATGCCCGACGGTGACCACACCGAGAGAAGGTGGATCGGAGTGGGTGGCCAACCTCCTCCACTGGGATCCTCCTGCTCTACACCTTCTTCCTCCACTCTGGCCGCCGTGCCTCCAATCATGGTTTGCTCTCCCCTGCCTCCTCTATCTTTGTCGACGCCCGTGCTGAATCCCTCGGTAGATCACATGCCGCCACCCCCGTCCGCTAGTCGTGCCACCTCCTACACCGGGATCTAGGGAATGGTCACCAGGAGCTATGCCATCTCTGCGATGGTCGTTGGGAGCGGTGGCCGGATCTAGGGGAGGACGCCGGATGGGAGGCGGCCATGGCCGTTGGGAGAGAGAGAAGAGAAGAAAAAGATGAAGCTCGGGAGGAGGAGGGAGGTGATTTGGCTGATGAGGTGACAAAATACAATGACATGGATGCTAACGTAGATGCCACATCAGCAAACCTGGGGTAGTTTTGGTTGAGGGGGTAAACTGATTTAAGAGTTGTAGGTTGTTGCGTGTCTGGTTTCATAGTTAAGGATTAATTGATTGTCTGACTTTCATAAGAGTTTATTGTTGTAAAATGGACTTTTTTTTCCTTCCGCAAACTATCCTCTCTCTACGCGCGTTCTACGAGCAGCTAGCAGGTGAAGTAAAAGCAATTGTGCAAGCTAGCTAAGTACGTAGCTCCCTCTCCCACACAACATACTCTCTTCTCTCTACGCGCGTTCTAGAGCAGCTAGCAGGTTTTAGTAAAGCAATTGTGCAAGCTAGCTAAGTGCGTAGTTCCCTCTTCCACACAACGCATGTATGTATCTGTATGCATGCAGCCGGAAAGTCTACGCATAAGAATTCGACGTGTTACTGACTTCTCTCTGCCTGATCATGAGTAGCATCTGATTAACACACAGTGCGCTCGAATTGCTTGGGCGCGCGCACAGTTAGTTACGGTTGAACCGTCACGGTAGCGGTGTACAGGGTATATGCATGTGCCGCGTGACGGGCCATGTACAAGCTGCGCGGAACACGGGCGGCGCGATAAGAACGTGCCGCGCGCGCGATGCCTCCGTATGTACTGTACGCATGCATGCAGCATGGCACCGGCCGTCGCTCTCGGGCGCGCGGGCAGCCACACCATCCATCCCGCATCCCGCCCCGCCCCGGCCGAGCTAGCTAGCGTAAGACGTCCGCGCGCGGGGGGGTCTGCGTCCGGCACCAGCTAGCAGCTCCACATGCGCGGCCCGCCCTCGCGACGTCGCACGTACCACCCCGCGTACGACGTCGTCTCGTGGGCATGGCCACAGTGCCGCTGCCGCTGCTTCCCGTAATACAGTCGTGACGTCTACGCCATTGCATTTATGCCGGCTCCCTCCCTGGTAGGTCGCGTTTGCCTTTCGGCATGTGTGACGCGGCGTGTGCATGTCGGGGCATGCAGCAGACTAGTTAACCGAGTGCTAGCTAGCTTTGTCAAATCAAATCGCGGTGCATGCGATCAATCGTGAGAGAGTGCAAACAGTTAACTTTTGTCGAGAAGAACTGCTCGGTTCCATTCGTCAGCTCTTCAATCAACTTGGAGCTGCTATTGCTTGTGTTGTGTACCGATGGAAGTGGTCACAAAATGGCGTGGTACGTACTAGTGTACTACACAAAAGGGACTAGGTTCCAGCCCTCTCCCAATTTTAAAGTCGGGTGTGTGTAGGCATCTTCTAGGTGTTTTGTCCCCAAAAATAATTTAAATTTTTAACCATGGGATAGATGTCCTATCTCCCTCCACTCCCGTATAAATGTAATTAATTCCTCTCTCTCTCTCTCATGTAACCCTAACCCTAGTCCCTATGTCACCGCCCTCTCCTTCGATTCCATGGTCAGAGGCGCCACCACCGGTCCGTCGTCACCCGTCCACCCTAATTCTATGTTCGGGGCTCGAGTGAACCTGAACCATAACCCGATGGATCTAAGCCTTAATCTCCCGTTGCTGGTGACAAGGATTTTTTTTATCAAGTCAACCTTTTCAGTTAAAGTCAGAGTCTTTGTCAAAGCAGACCCACATATCAGAGGCTCACTCTATAACGGCTATGAACCTACGACCAGTTTGAGTCATGAAACAATCAGCTATGGACATCACACGACCAACTATACGGTTTTGGGTCATCCCCAACCAGCAAATCGGTCGGGAGATATGACAATTTTCCATGTGACTAACATGAGAGCGCTTATTGACGCACCTGGCAACTTATGACAGTTGATTAAGAAACGTGATGGTTGAAGACTCAATAGAGAAACGTGCATGAAGATAAGACGCACCTTTAGTGGCATTAACTGTCACCCATTCAATAGTTATAAAGGGGGTAACCCATGTATTCTGTAATATCATGTTCATCATTCAACATCTTCATAACGCTACGATCATTCGATCAATTATGTAACATCCTTATTGTATTCTTGTGCATTTATTGTGTCCACGGCAATAAAGGATCTTCGTTTAGACTATGCTCTTATATATCATTTTTCTGGATAAACTTGATAGGGGATCCTGTGTCCCAGTCAGAGACAAAGAAGACGCCGTACAGAGCACAAATTTTCACACGGTCGAAATATCAGAATTTCGGATGTTTTTTTTTTAATTCATCCGGGTGATGCTTATTCAAAACTCTTTCTACTGTACTGGCAGTTTTTTCTTTTTTACAAGAAGACAACTCTACAGTTGACAGTCGAGATAGACGGTACATCATCACACATGCACCAGACGAACATGGCGCATGCAGAAGTGCAGATCATATGACGCGATGCGCCAGGGGCCGCGCGCGCCGATCGATCTCGGCCCGGCCGGCATACGGAATTCCTGCAGCTACACGATACTGTCGAATCCCTGGGGGCATGCGCCTTCACTCCGAATCTGCAACAACCACCCTTTGCCATGGGCATTCAATTCCCCCACGAGGATGCGCAGCGGCAACCGAACCAAACAGCCAAGAATAGATTCACAAATCAAAGGCCTAGGACGTGGCAGCTGCAGGTTTTTATCTTTTTACTACCATATCAGTAGTTCGTAATCTTGGGTACGAATGTAGTACGATCTACAACTGGGAACTATACTGTATGGAGTACATTATTGAAGAAGTGTAAACAATTATCATACTGTAACTACTTCATTGAAGAAGTGTACATAAGTTTAGGGGTGTCGTTGGTTACGACAGGACAGCGGCTTAAGGAGGGGGTTTAGATTCGGATTTCTTGGATTTCTATTCGCTCCGGATAAATTTGGGGATGGCGATATATGGGCAAGATTTAGGCCACATCTGGGATAGGACTTAAGTAGCCTGGTGGGTTTGTTTGGGCTTGTAAATGGGCTAGCCTTTCCCCCATAGACTGGTCATCAAATGCGATGAGTTTTTTTACCAAGTGTTAGAGTTTGGACCAGGCCACCACAGGCCGTGAGCCCGTCAGAACTCAGAAATCAAACGAAACGACGTGGGCGGGAGGGCGCGACGGACGCGATGGAAACTGCACGCAACCCGACCACGACGCGGTGGGCGCGGCGGCTTTGGAGGCCGCGCGCGCGGGGGCGGGGCGGGTGTTGTGGCAAGGACGGTGTGGCTTGGCTTTACGAAAGGCTGCGGCCCGCGGGCATCAGCGGGTGCGCGCGCGCGGCCGAAATTACGGGGACGAGAACTGACCCCGTGGCGGCTGTGCGTGGGACGGCGCGCGGTCTGTCTACGGCGGGGGAGCGCCCGCGCAGCGGCATCGAGCTAGGCAGCTAGCGTCGCGCTCAAAATATTCTGATTATTTGTGCAGTTCGACTTTATTATTGATATTATAAATGAGTTAAAATATGTAAACTACAAAGTTGTATTTTATTATTGATCATCAAGAATTATGCACACTCGTAGCAATTAAAGTCTTAGACACAAGCATAAAAAACAATTCATTGGAATACTTATTTCTTTTTATTAGATTAAGTACTCCCTCTCCTCTTAATAAGAAATTAAGAAATAAATTATTGTAAATACTCTAAGGTTCATGCATACACAGAAAGAGGTTGCGTCGCACGCGAGGGCACGAGGCGGGCAGTGCCAAGGTCGGTCCGGAATTTAAGCCTTGCATTGGTTGCCGCCGTGGGTAAGGTCGACAGGATAACGTAAAGGTAACACAAGTCAGGTCAATGACGAGCATTCGATGCGGTCAGCCTTGCTTGCCCGCCCAGCCAGCCGGACAAATTA
Source organism: Ampelocalamus luodianensis (assembly GCA_036346255.1). Classification (NCBI taxonomy): domain Eukaryota; kingdom Viridiplantae; phylum Streptophyta; class Magnoliopsida; order Poales; family Poaceae; genus Ampelocalamus; species Ampelocalamus luodianensis. The sequence continues at coordinate 48,349,179 of CM070633.1, forward strand.
AGGACTGCAGGATTGGGACAAATTATTTGTGGTCAAACTCAAACACAGGAGATCGCGAGATGCTAGCTAGCTGGTAGCGAAAATAAAACGCTGAGGTGCGATAGGATAAACAAATGACACGCCGGAGACATGCGTAATTGCTTTCTAGTTTCAAAGTTTTCCGATCAGTGAGAGGTATGCTGATAATTGAACATACACAAACGGAACAAATTAGAGAACGTTGGCAACAGTAGAAAACTCCAATTCGTTCCAACTCACTGAACTCCGACGTTGTGCACTTGACAAACAGATCAAGATAGCTCGCTAGTTCAACAAAGCCGAAGGAATCAATTGTTGGAAATATAGGTAATATTTTAATTCCAAATTTTATTATAAGTCAAAGATTACAAATAATTAGAGGTACATAAAGCAATACTAATAGTAGACAAACCATTGTACTTCTAAACATATACAATAATAGGATTATAACAAAGTAGTTTGATTGCACAACCAACTTACAGTCGGATTTGATAAAGAATAGGAAACAGCGCAGGCTCAATGCAATGTAGAACGTAGATGAAGCAGCGCAGCGAGCGGTCGCGCAGATACGCAGCTCAGAAACCTTATTGTCGTCCTGTGCAGGTAAACTATACAATGAAGGTTCGGAGATATCCACTAACCTTTCTTCCCAGTGCACATCGAGGAGAAGGGGCGGCTCGATTCGACAACACAACACATGCACCAACGCAGATAAACAGAGAGGAAGCAAAAGAACGGGAGGAAAACGACTTGTGTTTTGGTATGGACGTATCCAGAACCTTTTAAGGTCAAGACAAATACTCTCTAGTAATTGCATAATAAAGCACATAATTAAACACTGGTAATTGCTAATTGAAAATCAATTAATGGTAATTAAACAGTGTTATCAGCTACTGACTATACCCTGGTCTACAGCTCACTGGTCTTCAAAACAGTGTAGTTGACCAGTATCAAAGGAGAGAAAGAAATGCACAATTAGCAAAAGAAAGATTTCATGACACGTTCACGATCGCAAGTCACATGAATATACACGCGCGTGTGACTTTAGCTATAATCCTCCTCATATATGTCACCCATGACATGTGTCATATATTTCAAAGGGTGGCAATGACTCCACCTTATAAATTGCTCTCACACTACCTGACTAGGTAATACATGACTAAACCATGCATGATTTGGAATTTAAGAAGTGAATAGGTCTTTGCACCTGTAAGCCCAATTCTAACATCAATTACCATTACAAACTACATTAATTCACAACCAATTACTTCTAGACTAGTTTTACAGATCAACTTAATTCAATTCTTGTGATCATATATAGAGGTCTTTTTCTTCAAAAGTAAAATAGAAAAGTTACAACATCGCACAGCATTACAAACCACATCTACGAAGTACGATGAATCGATGATGCTGGCTCTAGCCCCGTGGCCGGGTTCCCTTCTGCAAAAATGCACACAAATTCCAAAACTGTTACAAACGAATCCATCACAATTAAACGATTAGTACATCTTTTTGCTAATCAGCATTAGGGGGGTTAATTAATCACGTAGCGTACCGTCGATGTCGTCGTCGCCGGCGAGGCCGTTGTCGTGGCGCTCGACGCACTGGAGAATGTACTTGAAGGTCTCGGTCTCGCAGGGGATGGCGAGCGCACCCTCGTGCCGAAACCCGAACTCCTCCTCGGCCTTCTCCAGCAGCAAGCGGAACACGGGGTGCCCCAGGTAGCTCGTCGGGATCACGAACCGCCGCTGCTCCGGCCCCACGTACACCGGGCAGTACCCCCTCGGCACGTCCGGCGGCGGCTCCGGGCTGTGGCAGCTCTCGTCGTCCGAGTCCACTGTCACCGTCCTCCTCAGCCGCCGCAGCACGAACGGCGGGATCGACGCCGCCGCCGCCCCCATTTCCGGCGCCTCCGCCAAATCCTCCTCGGCATGGCCCTCTTCGTCGTCGCCCCTGGACCCCAGCGCCATGGTCTGCCACTTGTGCAGCAGTTCCCGCAGCCGCACGATCTGCTTGATGCCCGTCGCCACCTTCGCGCCGTCGTCGCCCATTAAGTACGTACGAACACGGCAACGTACACCTTCACAGTAGTGATGGCTTTCTTGGATCTAGAGATGGAATTAATGATCGGAGATACACAATAAACGATTGAGAAGATGGCATGCACGAATTAATGGAGGTGATTATATAATCAAGTCGTACTCGTACGCGGCAGACGTAACATGGCGGCATAAAATAGATTCCGTGGCCGATTATTAAAAGTGGGCGACTGTAGCATTGTCGGTTGATTTTTTTAATCAGTCATTTTTTAACGGACTTGATAGTTTCAAGATTCGTGCAAACTATCCTAACCCTCACCCCTCAGCTCCCTCACTCCCGCACCACACTCCGTGCCGCCTTCACCCCGCGCTGCCTCTCTGGCGCCGTGAGCCCCGCCAACGAGCACCTCCCCTGCTGCCCTCCTCCTCCCACCCGCTTCTCTAGCCCTCGTCGTCACTTCTTCCTCAGCTGCGGTGGAATGCCTCGCCACCGCCTCCTAACCACTTCGGTCTCGTCGCCCTCGCCGACCTCCACCGCCCACCGCCCTCCTTCTCGCCCACATCAGCCACTGCCGCCGCCGCAGCGGTCTCGACGAACCGCCGCCGGTCTACCGTCACTCCGGCCTCCCTCTAAGCCATAGGGGTACCAGTGAACCCTAACCCTAACTCGACGGTGCCGCCGTCAGCGGCCGGAGAAGAAGAAAAGGATCTCGAGCACAGATCTTCACGCGCGATCCAAGATGAGTAAACCGACTGAAACTTTTTTTATTTTCAGGCGGCCGTGGACTAGCAAAACCGTTATTAAAAGGGCTTGATTAGCTAAGCGCGGTGTGTCGCTCAAGATTACCTTGTGTTTGATCCATCCGGGCTCCGGCTAGATTTGTTCAGACATTTGGGTGGCAAGCTAGGCAGCAAAAAAAGGCGATATATAATAATTGTTGCCTTGCAAGCTAAGCAGGAATATCAATTCCGGATTTTAGTTAGCTTAATTAGCAGTACAGGACTCAAGTAGTGTACACACTATCTTTTCTGCACTGGAACAAAAGCTGGCTGTGTGCTGGAAACTAATATCGGGCCAGAACTTTATGCTCGTTTACACAAGAACATGCTTGCATGATTGTGTTTGATCGATGCCAGGTTAGAACATGATTACGCCGGTGCATCTATATATGTACCAAAAAGTACAGTAAAATATAGACCGGGGGTACGTACGTATTTCCTGTGATTGAGTCCTCATTTTTGGTGACCCGACATGGCTAGAACAGAACCCCCAAAACACTGATCGCTGCTCTGACCTCTTGAATAATTAATGCTTAAGCGCTAACAGTAAGAAGGATGTTTCAACTTTACATGGCTTAATTAACGAGCCAAACAGCCGGTAACACAGCAGCATCACAGGCCGTTAAATATTCAGATACTCTGAATTTGATCGGCCACATGTTGTTTATGCCATAAGTGCATAAGGGAACAATCTTACATAGGAGAACCAAAAGAAACTTACTAACCTACTACATAGGCCATGTACGTGGCCTGAACTTTTGCACAGATCATGCTAGATCTTCAGATAAGGACAGAGGCATCGCTTGGAAAGCTGGCTGCGGTAACGTGCGAGCACATGACTGACGAGCTAGCCTACACGGGAAATGTACGCGAAACGCAAGCCGCTTCTCCCAGGTATCACATGAAATCTTGACATGTCGCATGCTTGCGTCGCATGCTCCATGAAAAGTGACGAGCTGATCTGTAAAAGTTTGGAGAAGTTTTGCCGTAATGAACTAAGATGAGTTCAATTCAATTTATACTCAAATATGTACAAGATCGATTCAGTCAGTTACAACAGAGATAACTGAATTTGCTATCTCCTGAGTTTGTACAATACGACAACTTAACTTCAGAGATTTAGGTTAGCGATTGAATCTGATCTGTAACTTCAGAGTCCTTGCGCATTGGTCTGTCTTGTTTAACACCTCCCCTCAATCACAACCCAGTACAGCGAGGTTGAGATGGCGACGAAGACGATCAAACTGTGGACTGGACAAGGTTTTGATGAAGATATCCGCTACCTGATCTGCCGATGAGATAAACTGAACTTCCAGCTTTCGAGATGCAACTCACTCTGACAAAGTGCAAGTCCACCTCTATATGTTTTGTTCGTGCATGAAAAACAGGATTGACAATCAAATATGTAGCACCAAGATTATTACACCAAAGAATTGGAGCTCTTTTCTGAAAAATTCTCAGTTCATTCAACAACGACTGAACCCATATTATTTCACCTGTTGTATTTGCGACAGCTTTGTACTCTGCCTCTGGGCTAGATCTCGATACCATTGGTTGCTTCTTTGAACACCAAGAAATGAGATTTGGTCCAAAGAAAATAGCATAACCATTATGTGATCATCTGTCATCCGGACAGCTAGCCCAATCGGCATCGGAAAATGCACTCAAAAGCATTGAGGGAGACTTCTGAATTTTGAGTCCATCTGTTATGGTTGCCTTGACATATCTCAAGATCCTTTTCGCTGTAGCCCAATGTATCTCAGTATGTGATTGAAGGAATTGACATACCTTGCTAACAACATATGCTATATCAGGTTTAGTCAAAGTGAGATATTGCAAAGCCCCAACTGTTTCTGTACTGGAACACCCCATCTTCTGATAATTTGATTCCTGATTGAGAAAGCTTCTCAGTTGCTGCCATAGGAGTCTTTGCTGGTTTGCAATTATGCAGATTAACCATGTGTAACAAATCAATTGCATACTTCTTTTGTGAAAGTACCATATGATCTGCTTCTGTAGTTACTTCAACTCCCAGAAAATAACTCAACTCACCTAAATCTTTAATAGCAAAGTCTTTTGTCAGATTTTTGATGATTTTTTCTGTGGCTACAATTGAAGACCTAGTAATTATAATATCATCCACATATGTTAACATATAGATGATAATACCTCCTTTATCAAAGATGAAGAGAGATGTGTCAGCTTTTGAAGGCGAAACCTCCAATTTCTATAATTTTTCACTCAATCTGGAAAAACATGCTCTAGGTGCTTGTTTCAGGCTATAAAGAGCTTTGTCCAATTTACACAAGTAATCTGGACACTTGTGATCCTCATATCCCGGAGGTTATCTCATGTAAACTTCTTCTTGTAACCAACCATGCAAGAAGGCATTATGTACATATCTGTTTTAGCTACCATCCTCTAGAGAGAGCTGAAGACAAGATCAAACAGTGGGATTGACAACAAGACTAAATGTCTCTTCATAATCTATGCCATATTGTTGTTTGAATCCTTTAGCTACTAGACGTGCTTTGTATATGTCAATAGTGTGTGCCATCAAATTTCTGCTTAAGTTTAAAAACCCACTTACAATCAATAATGTTCTTGTTCTTTTGTGGTGGTACCAAGTCAATAATGTTCTTGTCCTTCATCAAAGTTGAATATTCATTGTCCATTGCCTCTTTCTATTTTTGTTGCTCAAGCCCTTCTTTATATGAAAATGGTTTTATTTCAGCGTGAAAAGCTTTACGACCTTTGAGTGGATAGTGCATTGTGTCATCAGTGAATTGCCTTAGAACGACAATATTATTTCAAAGCCGAGTTTGCATATGAGTTTGTTGTTGTTGTTGCTCCCCTTTCTTGGTGTTGTTTTTGAAATAGTTTGCAAACTATCTGAAACAGACTGAGAAGGCACAGAATCCATAAGAAACTCATTAGGCATAGAAACACAAGTATTGTCATCTCTATATCGATCAAGAACTAATGTATTGTCATGTGCCACCGAAGATGCATGCTGAGATAGAAGAAGCGAAGGTAGAAGAGTTGTTTGACAAGGACTATAATTTTCAGGCTAAGAATTGGATGTGATGGCAAAAGGGAATAAATTTTCATCAAAAATCACATCGCGTGATATATACACACGGCCTGAGGGACGTTAAAGGCACTTATATCCCTTGTGCATTGAACTATACCCCAAAAATACACACTATTGCGAATGAAAATTCAGTTCGCGTGCATTATATGGTCTTAAATTAGGCCAACAAACGCACCTAAAAGTTTTCAACATGGAATAATTGGGAGATATGCTGAGAAGACGTAGGATAGGAGTTGAGTTATTGATAACTCGACTTGGCATTCTGTTTATAAGGTAAACCGCAGTGATGAATGCCTCATCCCAGAACCTGACAGGAATGGAAGAGTGAGCAAGAAGTGCTAACCCGGTTTCAACGATGTGTCTATGTTTTCTTTCAGCTACTCCGTTCTGTTGATGAGTATGAGGACATGACACACGATGATATACCTACAGATGTGAAGTATTTATGCAATCTTTGGTATTCTCCTCCCCCAATCAGATTGGACAGTGAGGATTTTTCTCCCAAGCAAACGCACAACATGTTTTTGAAATTGAAGAAAGGCTTGTTCTACATTAGGTTTATGTTTCAATAGATAAATCCAAGAGAAATTGCTATAGTCATCTAGGAAACTCACATAGTATTTATTTCCTCCAAGAGATGTTAAGGCTGGACCCTATATATACATCTGAATGCACAAGCTCTAAAGGAAAAGATATCCATGAGCAGATGGGTTGTATGGTAGTTGATGTATCTTTGCTTGGCAAGCACCACAAACACCACTATTTTTATTTTGTATACAACTCAATTTATTCGATTGAACTATCACTTTGAACTATAGAAGGTGATGAGGACATCAACCTAAGGATGCAACCACAACCGACCACGCACTCACTCGTTGCGTTGCATCTCTCTGCAACCACATATTCTCTAATGAGACTATCGGCTACCGCAATTCCCTATACTCCAATTGGGCCGAGCTACTACTACATACCATGGTGCTCGTCACCTTTGTTGGGCCACAGGCTATGTAATGTATTGGTGACAACTTGACCCATATGTAGGACGACCTAGCCCATCTGGTGACCGGCCACCCCTAGGCTCATACTGTTCATGTGGGCACTATTCACGCATGAACAGCATCATGAATAGTACCTCACCTAGGGTTTCACCTCCTGGCCGCCCTCCTCATATAGGAGTCGTCGCCCTTTAGTTCAATTTGGGTTTTTCTTTTAGAATATTCGGCATTGCAGTTTCGCCGCTCGTTCGGTTTGAGAAACCCTAACTTTGTGAGCTTCATTATTATTCGCAATACAATTTCATATTGCATCTTCTACTATCTTGCATGTGTTCTCGATTTGCTTGCAGGAGATAGCCTTCTTGGCGAGGTCAACGCGTTCGGCATGGTTAATAACCAGCGAACAGCGGTGTAGTGATTGCGAGGTTTAATGCATTGGTCGGGCCTTTGGATCATCAGCGTCGTGTTCTCCACAATCAACGTATCGGTACCTTTCGAAAGATCGAGCCAACACTCACATCGAGAAGGTCTTTGGATGACCAAGTCTTCAATACCATTGTTCGAGGAGGCGGCTAAAGTAGCAAGGGATTGACGTGGTGCTTGAACAGAAGCTATGAGATATAGACAACCTTTACATTGGCCTGATAGGAGCTTGGTCTTCGTGACCCGATCCCTAACACAGAAATAGTTTGGATGAAATTCAAAGAAAGCATCATTGTCACGGAATTTTTGGACAAATAGAAGATGTTTGTTGATATGAGGAACATGGAGAATATTTCTAAGATGCAATGGGCGACAATGACTATAAACAGTGGAATGACCAATATGTGAGATAGACAAAGTTGTCGCTGATGCACCAATTCGTTGATTTTCTAATGACTGATAAGAGTGATCAAAACGATACCATCAACTGAGAGCATCATGCCCGTTTTCTGCATACGACATGTCATACGAGGAGTTGTTGTTGTTGTTGAATCCTCCTCCTCATCTTCTTGGGCTCGACCACCTCCTCTATTGTTGCGGCTGTCACATCTGTTGCGCCAGTTGTTCTGGCTATTGTTGTTCTTGACAACATTGTTGGCCGACGAGGCAATCTGAACCTCAGTGGTATGTTGTTCCTTGTGTAGTTCATTGCTAAGAAGATGTGTGTATAGATCAGTTAAGGAAACTGAGTCTATACGGGTTGTCATGGGCGTGACGAATGAATCATATTCTTCACCAAAACCTGCAAGAATATATGAGACAATTTGTTCTTCTTGAAGAGGATGGCCTATGAAAGCCATCGTATCTGTCAGCTTCTTCATCTTTTGGAAATAGATCATATTGACGTTGGAACTCCTTTTTCTTCAGATTTACTAGTTGGAACCTGATCTGCATGAGATGAGCACATGATCGTGAAGCAAACATATGCTCTAATGCTGCCCATACCTCTGCTGATGTCGTGAGGAAGAGAACATGACCGAGAATCTCCTCTGTTAGGGAGGAGAGTAATGCACTCGGCATGAATTGATCTGCTCTGTATGGAACCATACGGTGTATGTAGGATTCGAACTTGGCGTGCTCGCCTTCTCCTTCTTCGCGAGATGAATGGCGCTGGTGTTTGAACATTTCCATCAACATAGATGAGTTCAATTCAATTTATACTCAAACATGTACAAGAGATTCAGTCGGTTACAACAGGGATAACTGAATTTGCTATCTCCTGACTTTGTATCGTATGACAAAATATAAGCTACAGTAAACGCTATCTCTAACACAGAACTTCAGAGATTCAGGTTAGCGATAGAATCTGATCTGTAACTTCAGAGTCCTTGCGCATTGATCTGTCTTGTTTAACATGATCGAGCCAACAGATTAAGCGCCAAGGGGAAAGAAAAGCTAGCGAGCCATGTGATCTAGGGAGGTCGGTGGCACGGTTGGTACGGCTCGGTTTCTTCTTAATTGCTGGCGGTTAATTTGTTAACGATCGACGGTAATGGATAACTGGTGCAGTTCCGGCCAGGGTGTTTACGTGTTTCGTCCAAAATGGCCAAGGTTGCATAGTCTTTTTCAGAAGTTTTCTAATTAATGTTGCTCGAGGTTGTTTTGAATGTTGTTTCTGCATGTATAGCTCTGTAAGGCATGTCCCATGCATATAGCTAAGGCTTCCAGCTAGATTGGTTTCTTTTTATCAGTGTGAAATCTTCTCGGCTATCTTCCTAAAAGGCTAATTGTATGGTGCGTAAAAATGAGATCACCGACGAGCATATATAGTAGCTAGCGTAAGCTAGCTTCCAGTGCTTCCGACCAAAAATTCCATCATGACTTTGGGAAAGGAATAATGTTGCCTTTAGTCATGCAACCACACCAGTCCATATCTACAGCTGTACCTATGATTTCTTGTGGAACTTTGGTGCTTTTGGAACTCGAGTCTAGGAGATGAAAATGAAGCAATGGCCAAGCGTTGCAGGGATGAATTAAAAATTAAAACGGTATCAGTAGTTCAGTACCTATTCCTATTACAGCCGGATCTAAGCAGGGTCCTTGGCCCATGAAGGAATCTATCTCTTTCAGGGCCTGAAACTTTGGGTGCGGATGAGACGCTAACCGATCCAAACTGGGCCCATGGTTCTATTCTATTGGGCCTTGCCCAAAGCAGTGCAGTGCTGCATAAGCACCTGACCTGATTAGGGATGGTCAGTCGAGCGGAGCACGGATAGTGCTCACCAATACCCATGCCAAAATTCAGTTCGCGTGCATTATATGGTCTTAAATTAGGCCAACAAACGCACCTAAAAGTTTTCAACATGGAATAATTGGGAGATATGCTGAGAAGATGTTGGATAGGAGTTGAGTTATTAATAACTCGAATTGCCATACTATTTATAAGGTAAACCGCAGTGATGAATGCCTCATCCCAGAACCTGACTAGAATGGAAGAGTGAGCAAGAGGTGCTAACCCGGTTTCAACGATGTGTCTATGTTTTCTTTTAGCTACTCCATTCTATTGATGAGTATGAGGACATGACACACGATGATATACCTACAGATGTGAAGTATTTATGCAATCTTTGGTATTCTCCTCCCCCAATCAGATTGGACAGTGAGGATTTTTCTCCCAAGCAAACGCACAACATGTTTTTGAAATTGAAGAAAGGCTTGTTCTACATTAGGTTTATGTTTCAATAGATAAATCCAAGAGAAATTGCTATAGTCATCTAGGAAACTCACATAGTATTTATTTCCTCCAAGAGATGTTAAGGCTGGACCCTATATATACATCTGAATGCACAAGCTCTAAAGGAAAAGATATCCATGAACAGATGGGTTGTATGGTAGTTGATGTATCTTTGCTTGCTGGCAAGCACCACAAACACCACTATTTTTATTTTGTATACAACTCAATTTATTCGATTGAACTACTGCCTGAACTATAGAAGGTGATGAGGACATCAACCCTAAGGATGCAACCACAACTTCGACACGCTGCACTCGTTGCACTGCATCCTCTACTGCAACCACATATTCTCTAATGAGACTATCGGCTACCGCAATTCCCTATACTCCAATTGGGCCGAGCTACTACTACATACCATGGTGCTACGTCACCTTTGTTGGGCCACAGGCTATGTAATGTATTGGCTGACAACTTGACCCATATGTAGGACGACCTAGCCCATCTGGTGACCGGCCACCCCTAGGCTCATACTGTTCATGTGGGCACTATTCACGCATGAACAGCATCATGAATAGTACCTCACCTAGGGTTTCCACCTCCTGGCCGCCCTCCTCATATAGGAGTCGTCGCCCTTTAGTTCAATTTGGGTTTTTCTTTTAGAATATTCGGCATTGCAGTTTCGCCGCTCGTTCGGTTTGAGAAACCCTAACTTTGTGAGCTTCATTATTATTCGCAATACAATTTCATATTGCATCTTCTACTATCTTGCATGTGTTCTCGATTTGCTTGCAGGAGATAGCCTTCTTGGCGAGGTCAACCGCGTTCAGCATGGTTAATAACCAACGGAGCAACGGTGTAGTGATTGCGAGGGGTTTAATCTGTTCGGGTCGGAGCCTTTGGATCATCAACGTCGTGTTCTCCACAATCAACGTATCAGTACCTTTCGAAAGATCGAGCCAACACTCACATCAGAAGGTGCTGGATGACCAAGTCTTCAATACCATTGTTCAGAGGAGACGGCTAAAGTAGCAAGGGATTGACGTGGTGCTTGAACCGAAGCTATGAGATATAGACAACCTTTACATTGGCCTTGTAAGAGCTTGGTCTTTGTGACCCGATCTCTAACATAGAAATTGTTTGGATGAAATTCAAAGAAAGCATCATTGTCACAGGCAATTTTTTGGACAAATAGAAGATGTTTGTGGATATGAGGAACATGGAGAATATTTCTAAGATGCAATGGACGACAATGGCTATAAACAATAGAATGACCAATATGTGAGATAGACAAAGTTGTCGCCGATGCACCAATTCGTTGATCTTCTCATGACTGATAAGAGTGATCAAAACGATACCAACAGCGGAGAGCATCATGCCCGTTTTTACTGCATACCTGACATGTCATACGAGGGGAGTTGTTGTTGTTGTTGAATCCTCCTCCTCATCTTGCTGGAGCTCGACCACCTCCTCTATTGTTGCGGCTGTCACATCTGTTGCGCCAATTGTTCCGGCTATTGTTGTTCTTGACAACATTGTTGGCCGACGAGGCAATCTGAACCTCAGTGGTATGTTGTTCCTTGTGTAGTTCATTGCTAAGAAGATGTGTATAGAGATTAAGGAACCGAGTCTATACGGGTTGTCATGGGCGTGACGAATGAATCATATTCTTCACCAAAACCTGCAAGAATATATGAGACAATTTGTTCTTCTTGAAGAGGATGGCCTATGAAAGCCATCGTATCTGTCAGCTTCTTCATCTTTTGGAAATAGATGCCGACAACTCCTTTTCTTCAGATTTACTAGTTGGAACCTGATTTGCATGAGATGAGCACATGATCGTGAAGCAAACATATGCTCTAATGCTGCCCATACCTCTGCTGATGTCGTGAGGAAGAGAACATGACCGAGAATCTCCTCTGTTAGGGAGGAGAGTAATGCACTCAGCATGAATTGATCCTGCTGGAACCATACGGTGTATGTAGGATTCGGAACTTGGCGTGCTCCGCCTTCTCCTTCTTGCGAGATGAATGGCGCTGGTGTTTGAACATTTCCATCAACATAGATGAGTTCAATTCAATTTATACTCAAACATGTACAAGAGATTCAGTCGGTTACAACAGGGATAACTGAATTTGCTATCTCCTGACTTTGTATCGTATGACAAAATATAAGCTACAGTAAACGCTATCTCTAACTTACAGAACTTCAGAGATTCAGGTTAGCGATAGAATCTGATCTGTAACTTCAGAGTCCTTGCGCATTGATCTGTCTTGTTTAACATGATCGAGCCAACAGATTAAGCGCCAAGGGGAAAGAAAAGCTAGCGAGCCATGTGATCTAGGGAGGTCGGTGGCACGGTTGGTACGGCTCGGTTTCTTCTTAATTGCTGGCGATTAATTTGTTAACAGTCGACGGTAATGGATAACTGGTGCAGTTCCGGCCAGGGTGGTGTTTACGTGTTTCGTCCAAAATGGCCAAGGTTGCATAGCCTTTTTCAGAAGTTTTCTAATTAATGTTGCTCGAGGTTGTTTTGAATGTTGTTTCTGCATGTATAACTCTGTAAGGCATGTCCCATGCATATAGCTAAAGGCTTCCAGCTAGATTGGTTTCTTTTTATCAGTGTGAAATCTTCTCGGCTATCTTTCTAAAAGACTAATTGTATGGTGAGTAAAAATGAGATCACCGACGAGCATATATAGTAGCTAGCGTAAGCTAGCTTCCAGTGCTTCCGGCCAATTCCATCATGACTTTGGGAAAGGAATAATGTTGCCTTTAGTCATGCAACCACACCAGTCCATATCTACAGCTGTACCTATGATTTCTTGTGGAACTTTGGTGCTTTTGGAACTCGAGTCTAGGAGATGAAAATGAAGCAATGGCCAAGCATTCCAGGGATGAATTAAAAATTAAAACGGTATCAGTAGTTCAGTACCCTATTCCTATTACAGCCGGATCTAAGCAGGGTCGCTTGGCCCATGAAGGAATCTATCTCTTTCAGGGCCTGAAACTTTGGGTGCGGATGAGACGCTAACCGATCCAAACTGGGCCCATGGTTCTATTCTATTGGGCCTTGCCCAAAGCGGTGCAGTGCTGCATAACTGGCACACCTGACCTGATTAGGGATGGCAATCGAGTACGGCGGGCACGGATAGTGCTCACCAATACCCATGCCCGCCAGCCCAAAACTCCCCCACGGGCATGCCCGCGAAGAGCGACGGGCAGAGAACCTCGCTTATACCCGTTGCCCGCGGGTACCCATCGCCCACGGGCATGCCCATGTGCCCGCCATACTACAGAAAACACCATCACAATCCATTCACAAAAGAAAACACTATTAAAAGTCTAAACCACAGCATTGTGTCGCCATTCTAGATCTGAACAAGGAAATGCGTGACGATCAAGGAGGCCGCCGGAGCTGGAGCGGTAGACGACCTCGTCAAGCGAGTAGCGCACGTCGGAGTCGGAGTCTCCATCGAGCGTCAAGGGGAACGACACGTACCACGTTGAGACGTTGTGCGCCAGGCCGTGGACGCGGCCCGCCTCCTCCCGGATGTTCTCCTCCGCGGGGTGGCAGTGCTTCATGGCTGTCGTGGAGCCTGATGCCGAGGCGTCGAAGGCGGCACAGCGTGCGCGGTGGGGCGCGACGCAGCACGGGAGGCGGAGGTGGGACCCGCAAAAGTTCTTGCGGATGGAAGAGGAGTGGTGGGAGTGGGGGTGCGTGAAGAGGAGGGAGAGGGAGGAGGCTGCGGTCGCCATGGTGTTTGGGGACGCGTTGGCGGCGGAGGAGAGGTGGGGAGGGACCGGGAGGAGGGAGCTGAGGGAGTAGATCTGGAGTTTGGGATGTGGGGGTGAGTGCGAGTCTGCGACGCTGAGTGCAGATCAGGGGTGAGTGCGACGCCGAGTGGAGGGGTTATACGGTCCTACATGTCAGTTCCTTTGGCGGGTTATCAGGCGAAGCGAGCACAGGTGAGGCTCCCCCATACCCATGCCCGATTACCCATCGGGTAGAGTTTTCTTCTCACGAATATGCTCGTGGGCACAAAATGATGAACATACCCATCTCTATTAGGGTTTTTGTCTATGGGTAATCGGGTTATCGGGCAAGATTGCCATCCCTACACCTGATTCCTCTCTCTCAAAAAAAAAAATTGGCACACCTGATTAATTGTGTGGGCAAAAGTCCATGTGAACTGCTACATGTAAGGCCCTGTTTGGTACAGCTTCTACTCCCAGCTTCTCGTTCGAATTTGGTGGAGCTGTACCAAACACCTAGATTCTCAAACCAACCGATTCTGCTTCTCGCGAGGAGCTGTCTAAAAAATACACTAGCGAGGAGAGGCAGCCTTTCCTTGGATTCTCGTGAGAATCCAACCTATAGAAGCAAAAATACCCATTGAAGTTCATCTTATTTACCCGCCGATTGCCATCCACTTACCCCCGACCTCCCAGCGCGAGAACGCCCGACGATTCGCTTTCCTTCCTTCTTCGTTCTTTCTCCTCTCACGCGACTGACGCGACCGAGGCGATTTCGGCGTCGGGCCTCGAGCGCGTCGCCTTCGTCCACCGCCTCCTCCCCGCCGGTCCTCCACTGCGCTGCCGCCAGACCCGGGTGCACCGCCTGGAGAAGACAACCGTCGACCCAAGAAACCCTAGAGGCCGCCGCCGTTCCCCACCTTCTTCGTCGTCACCGTTCTCGAGCACCCCCGGCCGGCTCCTGTGAAGGTATATCTATAGATCTGGTCGTCCCCCTTGCCCTCCCTACTCCTCCCTTCGTCTCCTTCTTGTTCGTCGGCCGCCACCAAACAGGGCCTTATCTGTGAAATGAGGCTTAAGGTTTTGTCCTGTGATGCAAGTGATTGATGATTGTTGTTGATTTCCAATCTTGATAAAAAAAAAAAAACTTCTTGCTTACCTGAACTGGTAGTATAGCAAATTCCAGACATTCTAATTAGTATAGTATATGTGTATGCATCATTGCATCCGGCTCACAGTGCTTTTGTTTCATATCTTCAAAGATTTGGAAAGCTTGGTCAACCTGCTTAACTAACAAAGATCAGCTGCAAAGTTTTTAGAAACAGCACAAGTCTTATGAAATGGTGAGGGTTAAAATCCAAACAAACAAAGCAATTTATTGTTTACGTTCCACTAACACAAAGTTGGTATTTCACAAATATGCAAGTTTACTAAATTTTATCACCTATGATAATCATGAATTGACAAACTTGGATCAGTATTTTGCAAAAGATATAACTCCATCAGGATTTTGATAGCCCAAATAATGGCCTGTAGACTTGGTTTGAGTTCTGACCTACTTGAATTATTGCTTGAGTCCAGTGCTCATCAATTACTGATCTTTGCACTGGAAGCATGGAAATCAGTTGATATTTTGAGGAAAAAAGAACTGGTGTAATGAATGGCCCTAGTCAACTGTAGCTAGCATTGTTTATTGCTTGATGATAACAATTGCCATGATAATAGTGTTTGGTTCTCTGATGCTTATGGTTTCACACTATCAAATGCTTTACGAACTTGCATTGTCAATGTGCTTCAGGTATTTGTCATAATCTGCATGCTTCATGATGCACACTTGTTCTTCTGTGATTGATGATGCTGCTGCAAACATATAATTCAAAGAATAAAAGTGTATGTTGGTAATTGACCTAGTGGAGAATTGATGATGATTGATGCTACTGCTGCAAATTTTTTCATGCTTCTAGTATAGTGATAAAGCTTCAGAAGTATGTGGTTTTCTGTCTGGTCTATATCCATTTGTCTATATTCTTTGACTCTGATGTAGCTGAAGTCTTGTGGAAAAGCATTTCTGAATTGTTTGATAAGAACATTAATTGTTCATAATTTTGCCTCTATCTGTTGATGGGTGAGCAATGACAGAAGCAAAGTGGTGAATGCTATTTGTTCGGCAGTGCTTTTAAGTATTTGGCAAATGAGAAATGACATTTATTTTCAAATGCTAACTGAAATGAAATGCAGGTAAATTTGGAGGAAAGAATCACTACTGCTGGAGAAGGAGAGTCTGGAGCCTCAAAGCATTGCTTGTACTCAATGAAACTGTCGAAGATATCCTAAGGAGAAAATGTTGTCAATTCTTGTGTGTTGTTGAGGCTTGTCTAAATGGTGTCCTTAGGTAGCTTTTGTAGGTCTGCTCTTGTATTACAGTGGCTGTGATGCCCTGGTATAGAATGTTTCGTATCAGGAGGTTGGATAGGCACGATACTGCCATATTGTTTCTTCATCTTGTTATGCTCTTCAAATGTTTGATGTTGTACGCTGTTTAGCTCTGGTTCCATATAATAAAAAACATCAATACCTGATGCTCAGGAACATGGATGCGTTCACTTGTTTGCTAAATGATTTAACCTTAAGATGGTATTCTATGGAGCAAAGGAGTTGTGTTGCATCATCGCGAATTCTACTGCACTATCCACTCTTTGTTGACAAGTATATATTGTTATTATTTATCATTATTATTACAGCTGTAATCCATCATAAATTGTAAATACAATATAACCTAACATTGTGTATAGATAGAATATATATACATTCACATGGTCTAAATAAATTTAGGAGAAAAAAATTCTATAATTTGTGTACAAATACATAGGAGAAAGACACAAATACAATTGAATTATTACAACTAGGGGTAACATGATCTATTTGCCTCTAATCCTCTCTCAGATGGTTTTTGGAGCCAACCTACCAGCCAAACGTTTTCAACAGACAGCTCTAGATTCTCAGAGAAGTAGATTCTCAGATAATCAGGAGCAGAATTTGGAAAATAAGAATCTAGAGCTCTACCAAACAAGGCCTAAATGTTCCTTTTGTGAAACGGTGATGTTACTGTATGATTCACCTGATTAATTGTGTGGGCAAAAGTCCATGTGAACTGCTACATGTAAATGTTCCTTTTGTGAAACGGTGATGTTACTGTATGATCCAACGTTACTACTAGTATTAGATATAATGCAGGTTGAGACACGGGTTAATGTATCATCACGAGGTGACGCAGCACATGCATGTGTGCCCCTTGTAACGGCAAGAAATTAACTCATGCAAGCGTAACTGCATGCCACCAAACAGCTCGGCAATCCGCATATATGCCTCCCGTAAGCTGCGCCCCTGCCCGCTCTCTCTGCAGCACATCGATCGATCGCAAGAACTCCATACTCCCAACCATGTCCCGGCCATTAATCCTTGCGTTGCTCGTCCCAGTCCTGCTAGTACATCTCTGTAGCGCCGTATCGACCGCATGGTCCTCGTCCACTGCCGCCGTGGCCGAGGTGACCTTGCAGCGTCCACTCCATCTGCAAGGTGGCCACGCCGTCGTCGCCGCCTGCTGCGGGGGCACAGCAGCAGCTGCCGCGTCGCGGGTGGAGAGCTGCACGGGCGACATCGTCAGGTCGTTCTTCGGCATCCGCGGCAGCGAGCTCTGCTGCCGCGCGCTGGAAACGGTCGGCGCCAGGTGCTACCGAGCGATGTTCTCCGGTTCTCCGTTCGTCGATCTCTACCCGGTCATCGTCCGCAACGTCTGCGGCCTCGGCGTGGCTCCTAGCCCCTGCGCATGAATGAGAGGCTAACTAATACTATATGAATTATAGCGTCGTCCGTTGCAAATTCAGCTTGGAGAGTTCATTTTGCTACATTTTTTCTGCTGCTGTGTTCAACTGACAAATCAACGTATACATAAAGGATAATTTGGACACTTGGTATGGCCCAGGAATCAGATCCTCGGATCCTTGTCATCCTCCTCAAACGCCACTGCAAAATCAAGTGCCTCTCAAGTTACAAATCTAGTAACACTACTATACAAAGGCTAATATTGTGCGTTTGATCACAGATGATTCATGTAAAAAACCGTCTGTGATATGTTAAAAACCGTCTGTAAAATATCACAAACGGTTCTAAATATCACAGACGATGTTTAATACAAACCGTCTGTGATAATTAACTAATCATAGACGATTCGTATTAAAAACCGTTTGTGATATTTTGCCGCCCAAACTTTCAAACCGAAGCGGCGCCGTGACTCTCCACTACTCCATATCGGTTCTGCTATCCAAATCTCTTTATATATACTGCCTGCACGTGCTCAACTAGTACTCCAGATCGATTTTGCCGCCCCCTCCCCTAAACCGAAGCGGCGTCACCTCCCCCAAACCGATCAAAGCGCCCCGTCCCCCGATGACGTCATCTACCACTGTGAGCTCCTCCATCTCCGGTTGTGACGTTACGATTCACTACAGAAGACACTCTTGTCGTAAGAGTGTCTTGTGTGGTGTCACCGTCGTGACACAACGATGACGCTACCGCCGTCTCTCCTTCATTGCCGGTGATATTCCCCATCCGATCTCCTCCCCTCTCTTCCTGTATTATGATTGATTCCCATGTGCAAAACAGTTCTACAAGTGTTAGCAAGGAACAAGTGAGGTTTAAACATACTTCATATTGTAAGCTTCCCGATTATATTAAGTTTCCCTGTCTTATAGGATAAAAGTAGGCATAATGAGGAGTCCTGCTCATACACATGTTAGAATGATCTCAGGGCATTTGGCTCAACGGCCAAATGCCTCCCCTTGTTCGTGCTCTGATCGGGGGCGCCCAGCCTAATAGGCTGGTGGGCCCCTGTCGCCAGCGCCATATAAATAGTGGTGGGGCCGGGGCGGCACGCACCCCAAGGTTCCCCGTGCCGCGACCATCCCCACTGACAAAAACCCTAGACCCGATCTAAGAGGGGGTGCTCCAGCGACGGGAAGACCCACCGCCATCATCTTCACCGGATCCGCCTCGCCGCCACCGTCGAGACATGGCCGGCTCCTCCTCCTCTACCTCCGACGGTCAGTATCGTCTCTCCCTCTACCCTTCCCTCTCGAATCTAGACCCCATGCAAGAAACGGAGCACGCAACAATGGTATCAGAGCCGAAAAAAAGGGGATCGGGCTTACCGTAGCGTCGTCTCGGGTGCGGTCGCCGCCGTGCACCTCGTCGGGCCGTCGTCACGTGCGCCGGGTAGCCGCGCCGCCGCTCCGCCCGCCTCGATCTGCCGGTGCTCGGGCCGGCACCGACGTCTTGATGCCACGGAGCCCGCCGCGCCGACACCTTGGCCGCCGAGTTCCGCGCGCGGTCGGCGCGCCCGCCGCCCGCCCGATCCGTCGGTGCGCCTCCTCTCGCTGCGGACACGCCGCCGCGCTCGCGCGCGCGCGCTGCCGCCATCCGCTCCGCCGCCCGATCCGCCGTCCTCTCGCGCGGGAAGCCGCCGCCGCCCGTGAGCGCCCGCAACACCTCTCCGCGTTTCTCGGGTGGAGGGGAGCCGGATGTGGGCTAGGTTTTAGGGTTTCGGGATTTTGATCCCGCTGAGCGCTGATCGGCCGTCCGATCCGCTCGGATTCGATCGGACGGCTGAAGTCCCTCCGGCCGATTTCGGCCCAAGGGAGAAAGAGGCCTTTTGGGCCGACCACGCGCGTGTGCGAGTGGGCCGCCGTGGGCCGCGGCTGCGCAAGATGGGCCGGATTGTTGTTATGAACAGTAAATCCGTGAAAAGAAAGTTAATGATTTTCAGAAGCATTTGTGAATGAATTTGATTGAAATTTGATCCAAAATCTCTGTAAATTTTTGCACCAACGTGTTAATTTTTTCAGAGATTAAATGTGTACAGTATAATGCTTCTGTATAATGATTTTTTTTTATAGAATAATTACAGTTTCCGCTGCAAAAGTTAATTTTCATTATTAAATTCGAACCAACGGGAGAATTTAATTTTAGAAAAATAGATATAATTTCCAAAAATTTATGATATTGTTATTTTCTGACCAACGTTGATAATAACAATATTATAATTTTTTTAATTGATGATTTTATGCGTTATTTCTATTTCTGCCCAACGGTGATGTAGATTTAATATATAGATAAAATTGTATGTCGTATTTTGACCAACGTTGGAAATAAGGCATATAATTTTGCTGTTATTATGTTTAAATGTTCTCACTGAATATGAATGTGTTTTCAGGAGGATACTCCTTGATGGGCTACATCAGGGATATCCCGGTTCTCAAAGGAGATAACTACGGTGAATGGAAGAAAAAGATTGACCTGTCTTTCATCTTGGCTGAGGTGAACTGGGTAGTCACCACACCGTGTCCCACAGAGCCTGTGGCACCGGTGAGGAATGAAAATGAGACTGATGCTGCTTGGCAGACCAGACAGAGGGACTATGCTCCCATAAAAATGGCATATGATCTTGATCATAAAAAGTGGGTCACTGCCAATAAGAAATGTTTGGCTGTGATAAAGAACACGATTGAGCCTGCAATTGTGGGCTCAATCGCAGAGTGTGACACTGTCACAGAGTACCTTAAGAAAATAAATAGTCAGTTTACTGGCTCGTCAAAGACGTATGCTACACAGCTGATTAAGCAGTTTGTGACAGAAAGGTACTCTGGTGGTGGCAGTGGCATAAGAGAACACATACTAAGGATGAGCAACTTGGCATCCAAGCTTAAACCAATGGATGTGGCGATCAAGAATGAGTTCCTTATTCATTTGATTTTTGCGTCCTTGCTGGAAAAGTTTGACACCTTTGTTGTCAACTACAACATGCAGCCCGAGAAATGGGACTTAGAAAAGTGCATAGCTATGTGTGTGCAAGAGGAGGAAAGATTTAAATCCTCGCATGATGGTTCTATCAACTATGTGAAGGACAACAAGAAAAAGAACTTCAATAGTAACTTCTCCTCAAGGAACAAGGGAAAAGCCCATGTCCATCAGCCTCAACAGAATAAGTTTGCAGTAGACAAAGATCAGTGTCTTCACTGCAAGAAGATGAGACACTACAAGAAGAACTGTCCCAATTACTTAAAGATGATAATGGCAAAGAAAGGTGAGTACATTATTACCTTCATAAATGAGTCCCTATATGTACAATATTCAAAATCTACTTGGTGGATTGATTCAGGAGCAACTGTTCATGTTGCCAATAATATGCAGGGATTCCGTTCGACGAGGAATACGCAAAGAAAAGAAAGATGCATTAAAGTAGCAAATGGAGTCCAAGATGAAGTTGAAGCCGTTGGCGATCTTTCATTAGAGCTAGCTTATGGCTTCACTCTTTTACTTAGAGATGTTCTTTATGTTCCCTCTTTACAGAGGAATTTGATTAGTGTTTCATGTTTGGACAATGATGGTTATGATTGTCATTTTGGAAATGGTAAGTGTGAAATAATGTTTAATAAAGAATGTGTTGGTCTTGCCATCTTACAAAATGAGCTTTATTTGTTATCATTATGTGATGATGTGAATGTCGTATGCGATAATGGGAACGTCGCGTGCGAAAGTGAATGAACTCGTCACGAATGTAAACAGAAACGAAAGAGAACTCTAGATGCGTCGTCGAAATTATGGCAATCGTCGTTTAGGCCATATTTGAGGGGAGAATAGAAAGACTAGTTAAGAATGATATTCTTCCTCCATTAGAGTTCTCGGACTTAGAACAATGCAGATCGCATTAAAGGAAAATATGTAAAGAAAATTAAGAAAGACGCCAAAAGAAGCACATGAATTCTACAAATTATTCACACAGACATTTGTGGTCCTTTTCTTGTGAAAAGTGTGGATGGATATGACTCGTTCATAACATTCACGAATGATTACTCCCGTTATGGATATATTTATCCAATCAAAGAAAGAAATGAAGCCTTGGATAAATTCAAGATATTTAAGGCTGAAGTTGAAAACCAACACGATTTAAAGATTAAGATAGTCCGATCTGACCGTGGGGGGGAGTACTACGGTCGACATACCCCATATGGACAAGTTCCTAGACCTTTTGCAAGGTTTTTACAGGAAAATGGTATAGTGGTCCAGTATTCTACACCGGGCGAACCACAGCAAAATGGAGTAGCTGAAAGACGCAACCGTACCCTGATGGATATGGTGCGAAGCATGATGAGCTATTCCACACTGCCATTGAGTCTATGGATGGAGGCGTTGAAAACCACCATTCATATTCTCAACAGAGTGCCTAGTAAGTCGGTACCCAAAACACCGTACGAGTTGTGGACAGGAAGAGTTCCCTCACTAAACCACTTGCGTGTGTGGGGGAGTCCTGCTGAGGCTAAAGTATTTAACCCAAACCTTGGGAAGCTTGATCCCAAAACAGTAAGTTGTCATTTCATTGGCTACCCTGAAAAGTCTAAAGGTTTTCGTTTCTACTGTCCAGACAGATATACAAAGTTTGTAGAAACGAGACACGCTGTCTTCTTAGAGGATGAAATGATGAGGGGAAGCATGGTAGCTCGAGAGATTGACCTTGAAGAGAAGCGGGCGTATGCGCCCACTCCGATGATTCAAGAGTCATTCTTCATACTACATGCTGTCACTGCACCGACGGTGCAAGATACTGTGGTGCCAGCACCTGTTATTGTTCCTCCTGTGGCAACAATGAATGAGAATGAGGAACCTGTTCTTCAGGATCCTATAGAACCCATTGCCACAGATGAGGGGGAGCAACAGCAGTCTCAAACAGAAAATGTACCAAATGAGGAGGCCCCGAGGAGATCTCAAAGAGTAAGAAGATCAGCTATTTATGATGATTATCAGATTTATCATACAGAGGAATTTCAAATGGAGGATGATCCCACCTCATTTGAAGAAGCCATGAGAAGTGAAAATTCCTCAAAATGGCTTGAGGCCATGGAAGAGGAAATGAGGTCCATGAAGGCTAATAAAGTCTGGGACTTGGAAATTATTCCTAAAGGAGCCAAAACAGTAGGCTGTAAATGGGTCTACAAGACAAAGCTTGACTCCCAAGGGAATGTAGAAAGATACAAAGCGTGACTTGTAGCAAAAGGCTTTACGCAAAGAGAAGGGATTGATTACAATAAGACCTTTTCTCCAGTCTCATGTAAAGATTCCTTCAGAATCATAATGGCATTAGTAGCACATTATGATTTAGAGTTACATCAGATGGATGTAAAGACGGCATTTCTTAATGGGGATTTGGAGGAAAATGTTTACATGGCACAACCGAAAGGTTTTGTCATGGAAGGAAATGAAAGAATGGGATGCCGCCTAAAGAAATCGATTTATGGGTTAAAACAAGCTTCAAGACAGTGGTACTTGAAGTTTGACAGTACAATAAGAAAATTTGGGTTTAAAGAAAATATAGAGGACAACTGTGTTTATGCAAAGTTTAAAGATGGGAAGTTTATCTTCCTAATTCTGTATGTGGATGATATCCTACTAGCTAGTAGTGATGTTAGTCTGCTACTGGAGACAAAGAAGTTTTTGTCCTCAAATTTTGATATGAAAGATCTTGGTGAAGCTTCGTTCGTTCTAGAGATCGAAATTCACCAGGATAGAAACAAAGGGACATTGGGACTATTGCAAAAGACATACATAGAGAAAATCTTAAAGAAATTCGGTATGCATAAATGTAGTCCTTCACCTGCACCTATAGTCAAGGGCGACAGATATGGGGATTTTCAATGCCCCAGGAACTAGTATGAGATCGATCAAATGAAAGCGGTTCCATATGCTTCAGCTGTCGGAAGCTTACAGTATGCTCAAGTATGCACACGCCCTGACTTAGCATACATTACGGGTTATTTGACAGATTCGAGCAATCTCGAATAGAACATTGAAATTGATAAAGAAAGTCTTGCGTTATTTGCAAGGAACAAAAGGCCTCATGATGACATACGTAAGATCGATTCACTCCATATAGTGGGGTATACTGATTCGATTTTGCGGAGATGATAGAAAGTCTACATCCGGATATGTGTTCACTACCGGAGGAGCTATATCGTGGAAAAGCTCAAAACAAACCGTCACTACATCGCCCACAATGTATGCCGAGTTTGTAGCATGTTATGAGGCTACGGGCGGTGAAGCGGCAAAGAAGTTCATACCCGGTTTAAAAGTGGTTGACGACATCAATAGACCACTTAAGTTGTCTGCGATAATGAACCCATGAGAACGTATGTCCACAACAATAAGTCAAGTGGTGCTGCCAAACACATTGACATAAAGTATTATGTTGTGAAAGATAAAGTTCGAGATCAAATTATAAGTCTTGAGCATATAAGTACCGCAAAGATGTTAGCGGATCCGCTTACTAAAGGCTTACCACCCAACGTGTTCAGAGAACATGTAGCCGGCATGGGTTTAAGGGAAAGCCTATGACTCCTGGACTAAAAGATGGCTCAAAAGATTAAAGTAACTATTTCAGAACAGAGAGGTGTATTGTAGCTGTTGAATCTATCGGCGATTGACCGTGACGATGAGACATGTTCTATGCACTAATCTGTGATGGAATGTGTAAAGGTAAAAGTAATTAAAGATGAAGCACAGATTGAGATCAAGGGGGAGAATGTTAGAATGATCTCAGGGCATTTGGCTCAACGGCCAAATGCCTCCCCTTGTTCGCGCCCTGATCGGGGGCGCCCAGCCCAATAGGCTGGTGGGCCCCTGTCGCCAGCGCCATATAAATAGTGGTGGGGGCCGGGGCGGCATGCACCCCAAGGTTCCCCGTGCCGCCACCATCCCCACTGACAGAAACCCTAGACCCGATCTAAGAGGGGGTGCTCCAGCGACGGGAAGACCCACCGCCATCATCTTCACCGGATCCGCCTCGCCGCCACCGTCGAGACATGGCCGGCTCCTCCTCCTCTACCTCCGACGGTCAGTATCGTCTCTCCCTCTACCCTTTCCTCTCGGATCTAGACCCCATGCAAGAAACGGAGCACGCAACAACACAAGCTCTAACCGAGAAAGTTGGGGCAGATGAACTTTTAGGAGCGGGATCATTCCCAGGCGATACTAATGATCAGCAAGGGTACAATGCTTCAGTTACTTGCCTCTAAATATAGTTATTCAGAGCTAAAACTACGACGAAAGCAGGCACATTGGGTATGACTATATGGGGTACTTTTGGAAACAAAAGTTCTTCATGATTCACCTGTTTCCCTTTAGACTGGCCCTGTTTTACCCTATTTGAAGTTATGCTTACCATTACTAGTCACTTGTACGAGTTTCTCTCAAACCGGCGACTTTCTAGTTTCTTCGACAACAATGGGAACCAATTAGATTAGGAAAAAAGAATCTTAGACCACTGATAATTTGCTATGTAGAATTTGATAGTAAAGGTTCTTATTAAAATTCATGTTTTATTGCAAGATGAAAACATGATACCAAAGTCTATTGTACGATAGTGATCTTGTTCTCATAAATAGGTCCGCTTTGATTCATTTATATTCTTTGATTGCGTTGCTTTATTGCGTAATCGAAGAATATTGATGAACTGAAGGAGGTCTATTTATGATAACGAGATCACCATCTTGCAATAAACAGTATAGCTATCACAGACGGTTCTTAACTAGAACCGTTTGTAATTATAGACTATCACAGACGGTTTATAGTAAAAATCGTCTGTGATAAGTGCTATCACAGACAATTTAAAAATCGTCTGTAATGTCCTTAGGGTATTACTGACCCATAAATACAGACAGTTCAGAAAATTGTCTGTGTTGATATTTTTGAACCATCTGTGATGAGATTTTCTATAGTAGTGTAAGTTACCACCAGAATAACTATACAGATCTAATCATATAAGAACGCAGCAATTCACGCCAATAGAACTAATTACATCTACAACCACAACAGATTCCGTGAGCCCTAGGCACACTCGAAGTGCAGATCCTTTGGAAACCAGTCCCAAACCGTGCAAACCCAAGCCTAGTGGATAGAGGCGGGGTTGGTTACCGGCGTAGGAGTTGGTGACGCCGACATTGTCGCGGGATGAGGTGCTGACTGCTGAGGAAAGACGCCGACGACGCGCTTGCGGTTGTAGTGGTCGACGATGCTGAGCAGCACCAGCGGGTGCACCACCACCCGCTCCAGCGTCCGCCCCGAAAGCTGCGCCAGTGCCACTAACAAAAGCCATAAGCCGAAGGAAAATACTTCACACACTAAAATTTTTGTAGTGCATACGTACTACGAGATGATCTCAACCTTTGTGGTTCCTAACACCTAATCCTACCTATGAACTACACCAACTACCCTTGATCTGCACCAACAAGCCAGGTTGGGTTGGTGTGAGACCCCAAATTTAGAACTTAGGACTTACTGTGTATATTTGTGCTATTCTCTTGATCAGTAAGATAGCACACACAATTACATTGTTGATTCAAACACATATCACGAAAATATATAGTTATTACATATATTAATCAAAGCGTAAATATACCTAACGGCTTTTTCCTTGCAGAATAGCCGAACAGGCCAAATATCTTTTAGAGAACAGCAGCGGAAGCAGCATCAAAGTATAACGCATGGAACCCTCACGATATGCCCACCGGCAATCGACTGTGGGCTCGCGACCTAGTTCTTGGCCTTCTTAATTTTCAGTCTTATCACATGCTCATATTTATCCCTGTAGTCTTCTTTTGCGCTTACTGACTAAAAGAATATAAATAGCGAGCATGAGTACACAACCGTACTCGTGAGCCATTACACAATGCAATTATTATAGATGCAAGGCTAACAAAGGGAGGTTCAATATTATTTTATTTTGCAAAAAGCCATTTGTTAGAATAGGGTAAGTAGTAGCAAAACTTGAGACTTAACATTTTAACTAACACATGTTTTCATAAATTGAGTTTTGTTGTAAAGTATTAGTGGAGATTCCATCCCCTATACTATTGAGTGGCTTTGTCTACTCAATACTCAGGCTATCCCGTATTTACTACTGGTCCCCAACTAGGCTTTCTCAATTCTTTGGGTTCTAACTCAATATTTCAAACTGCTGGGCTCCAACCCTCCCTTTCCATTCCACACACTCACACACAAATGGTTTTATAAAAAGAAAAGATATATCAAGCAAGTTCTCAGTACCGCTCTTGACCATGAGCACGGCTATCTAGATAGTTTTCTTACTCTGCAGAGTTTGTACATTTTACCCACAAGAGATAAATCAACTTATACTGCCCCGACACACTTTCGTAGGTGTGTGGCTAATGTTGATTATCACAAGGCCTTTACAATGTCCCACCTCATTGCAACTTCGCACCGCTACATATCACCTCATTCAAACTCTCTTACTTGTCACCAGTTGTAGCCCCTTTAGCGCCGTGCAGTTCTTGTGGCTTCGTTCTCCCCCGTCTATCCACCCGCATCCACCAATGGCGAAGCCACGCCTAGGCGAACAAATTAGTTAGCCAGGTATCGTATGTGTTACCGACTTGTGGTTGCACTGTTTTACATAAGAGGTCATTACCAGATTTGGCCCTTAATTGACTTGGGCGGTACATCGACATACCAACTCTCTCTCTCTCTCTCTCTCTCTCTCTCTCTCTCTCTCTCTCGCACCCGGCACCAGCCACTCTTTCCAGCCGCCCAAGTCGAAATTTGTTTTTCAGGTTATCTTTTGTTTTCAAAATAACCTTTCGTCCAACATACAAGCTAGGCTCCCAGTCTCGACTGCCCAATTTCATTTTCAAAGTTTTGATTGATGTCGTGCAACTTAATGCCCGAATGACAGTGTATCTAAGCAAGTCTAAGCATGACACTTAGATACAGACTTATAACTAGTATGTAAACCATTAATTCTAGGGTGACAAGGATAATATCCAAATTCAAGGATTAGAAGTTTATACAAATTTATTATTAAGGCATTAACTATGAGCTAGACCAATATAGTTGTATAAAATATAGCAATACAATTTCATAGGTTAAAACAATATAATTGCAAAATTTAGGTGCAACATGATCAAAGTATTGACTCGTCTTGTTCAATATTTTGATAACCTCGGTCAGGCTCTTGCGCAATGTTTTGATAATTGTCACGCTCAATGTACTGATAATCGTCCTGATCAATGTCCTGATAAACTTGATCTTGACTTGGTCATTGTTGGGGTTGTCGATCTATTATATCTTCATATGCTAACTACGCATAATATGATTAAATCCAAGAGCGACTGAAAACAACCAAATGAAATCCAATAAGTCCAAATACATTCAATAAAAAAGGATACACTTCAAACGAAAGTAGACCTATCTAATGACACCTTGGAAGACAGAAGTACTCCATATGAATTTAATCATACTTAGAGGGGTTAATGAAGGGAATGCTGCAGACGAAGTATATCAAGGGAGTTGACGAAGGAAATATTTCAGACCAAAGTATAAGCCCAAGGAGTTGATAAAAGAAATATTGTAGACAAAAGTAGATAGATCTAACAGGGAGAGAGAATGTCCACATAAACATTCATCAATGGTTATCGATATGGGAGATATTACCTGGTTAGGTAATACTCTCATATCTGCTTTTGGATCACGAATCGTTCGATTACTGAGAACGTATAGCGATGGGTAATAGCTAGGGTTTCAACGATGTTGATTGGTGGTTGATAAGGTATTGTGTTCAACCTATAGAGAGGACCAAATAACCTATGCCATCACTAGAGGACCGAAAGGACATGCTACACTCAAGGTCGGTCAAACAATCAGTAGGAGAATCGTTGATGGTGATGTTGTTTTCCTTAATAGGACACCTAGTACTCACAAGCACTCTCTCCAAACGTTCTATGTATACATCCACGATGATCATACAGCCAAAATCAATCCTCTTATATGCTCTAACTTATCACTTTAGGCTATTTATTAACTCAATTAACAGCACTTTTGCTATACATAATATTCACTAGCTATTGTATGGGTGTTAGTGTCATGCCACAATCCTAGTTAGGTTTTAACGAAAGCAATCATTTTGCCTAATTGATAATTTAGTAAAGGTCCACTTGTAAATGTATGCTCCTATGATGTATTATTTTACGACATTGGCCTAAGGCCATCATGTTATTGAAGGTAACTATATTGTCTTTCAATATGGTTTCTTACTACACTTGTCCTTAAGTATACCACTATTAGCTTACTAATTCTTTTAGTGCTAACAATCTAGGGTTCAATGGTCATTCATACACTAGTGATGCCCTATTATATTTTATTAGGGTGTACTACTTATTACATGTTGATCAAATTTAGCTAGCGCAATAATTTAGTATATGTCTAACTCGACTACTATATATATATATATATATATATATATATATATATATATATATATATATATATATATATATATATCATATAGCTTCTCAGAGGTTGCCGGTTAGTATCGCACTTTTAAGTAATGATAGCCTACTTAACCTTATAACCGAACTTGTATGGGATCTCCCCTTCGTATCATCCATCCATTGCAACACTACACTGAACTAGTCTCAATTGTAAACCCCAAGGTAATTACTTAACGTTTTAGGACCAACTATTATGTAGGCACTTTTAGATATAACATTATTTTGACAATGCCTAATTGTTTAGGATATATCTTGAATTGATCATTAACTAAGTTGGTTAGAAAAGACAATGACTAATTGAACATCTACCCATCTGATTATATCATTTTATTCAAACCAACCATTTAATTATTCTTTTAATCAATTTGATTTGCCCACTGACTGACATTGTCTAAAAACATAATCTGACAATTGATTATCTACAAACTAACTAACCCTCCAATGTCCTTGGGCTAACTACTTAACTTAATTACTATTATAATGATTACTAGAACCTACTATTATTGGGATTAGCTAATTTAACTCCTAATTCAGCTTACTCTCTAGATTAAACACCATCAGCACTGATCTACTTCTAATTACCCTTTAACCAATCTAGATTAGCTACTTAAGTAGATGGGACCCTACTGTCATGTAGTACTATAATTCAATAGCGTTCCTTGTGCTTAGTTATACTACACTTATTTAGATAAAAAACTAATCATCTAACTAACTATGTATTGTTAACTGCGATACTCACTGATCTGTAGGTCCTTACTATTAGTGTTCATTTATTTTACAATACCACTAACTGATTACACTTCTAAGTACATATATACACTGGTAGTTAGTTGACTTCTTTTAAAGGAATAAGTTCATATTACACCCCTGAACTATGACCCGAGTCCAAAAAAACACCTTCAACTACAAAATCGTTCACTTTACACCCTCTGAACAATTGAAACCAGAGCAAATCACCCCCTCGCCCAAAACCACCCCGGTTTTGAATAACGTGGTATCCACGCTAGCACCCCGGGCCCACTTGGCAGTCAAAGGAGGGGGAATTAAAAGGGGCTACAGGGAGATCCAAAACCGGGGCAGGTAGGGGAGGCCATGGGCGTGCACAGCTCGGGATCGCCGCCAGCAGACGGAGGCGTGGCGACGTTGGCAAGGGCAGGGGTGGGACGCCCAGAGGGTGGCGGCCTCAAGGGCACTAGCGACACAGCGGCGCT
This sequence comes from Ampelocalamus luodianensis, assembly GCA_036346255.1. Taxonomy (NCBI): domain Eukaryota; kingdom Viridiplantae; phylum Streptophyta; class Magnoliopsida; order Poales; family Poaceae; genus Ampelocalamus; species Ampelocalamus luodianensis. The sequence continues at coordinate 48,379,615 of CM070633.1, forward strand.
GTGGAGCGATGGCACGGGGCAAAAAGGTAGCGGCGCGAGCGCTCGGGCCATGTGCGGCGCCTGCGGTGGAGTGGCGCAGGGAGGAGGGCGGCGCACGTATGAGCTACGCCCAGGGGTGAGGAGGCTGGCGGTGGGGTCGGGAGAGTCTGGGGGTGGCCAAATCGGCGGGGCGGCGGTGGCCGGAGGCGGAGGAGAAGAGGTGGCGGCGGTGGAAGTCCTTGGCGGCGAGGAGGACCAATGGATTTAAAATAAATTAGTTATGAGTTTTTAAAGTTTAATACAATTTTTAGTTGACAAATAAAAGCTTACCGAATTGTAATCAAACTTAACAGAAATAGGATGACGTGGACGAACGTGGGCCCTAAATGCGAAATCCAACGGCCCACGCGCACGGGGAATAGCGCACGCGCGCAAACCTACGGGGGCTTACCGTTGTATCTAGATCCAATGGTCCACGCGAAATGGGTCGTTCGGGCGACACGTTTGCCACAATCAACCACAGCCGCAAATCTTCAGATGGAGGGCTCAGAGCGCTGCTCCCTTCGGGAGGTCCGAACGGCCACCAGATCTGAGACGAAGATCTAAAAATGGACGGCTCATGTGATTTGAACGGTCGGCCCCACAGAGAGAGGTTGACGAGGGCGAGCTCGAAATGACAAGGCGTAGCTGCTCTCCTGCCATGGCTCGCACGCGCGTACAGGCTCGCGAGGAAGAAGAAGAACAAAAGGAGACGCTGTGACCGTTGGATTCAAGATGGACGGCCACGATTAAAAGGGCCGGCTGAGGGTTTCTAATACTCAAGACAATCAGGGCGGCCCGATCAAGAACGAACGGCTGAGATCAATTGGGGCATTCGAGCGACCCGAACAGCCCAATGAATCAGGACGGTTGGATCTTAATCCAACGGTGCAAATTAGATGGCGCGTCCGCGAGTTCCGAACGGCCCAATTAACACGGGTTGTTCAATTAAAATCGAACGGCTGAGAAAAGGCGCGCGTTTTATAAGTCGGGTCCGAGTACGTTTAGTTGGTTGGATTGAATCAAGTGGCTTGAGCCAGACTTGAGTCCGACCCAAACCCAACCAGAGTTGACTAGGGTTTTAATTTTGAACTGAAACTTTGGAGGATTTTTAAAGGTATCAAAACAACTCCAAAAATTCTGAAAATTTTACAAGAGCTTTCTAGCTTTGACATTGACCTTGTATAAAATTTTCAGAGGTTTTTGTTTAGTAAATTTTTCTCCAAAAATTCTACAAGGTCCGGGTTTAGGGTTTGACTGCGCTCTAAAAATATTCAAACAATTTCTAAAAATTGTGAAATTTTTCAGATGGGTCACATGCCACCCCTAGAACTTAGGAAAAATATTTTCAGAAGATGATCACAAGATTTGACAAGATTATTTTTGGAAGTCAAGGGTTTTGAATCAACAGACTTGTGACTTTGTATTTCCATAATTCTTGTACAGGAATTGTTTACAACATACAGGAAGCGTTGCTCCCTTCGGGGGGTCCAAACGGCCACCAGATCTGAGACGAAGATCTAAAAATGGACGGCTCATGTGATTTGAATGGTCGGGGACCCGAAAGTCCCACAGATCTGGGTCATTGATCACAAGATCGACGGTCCATGATCACGCGCACAAAACACATGAGGGTTTTAAGTGCGGGGGAGGTTTAAGTGCATGGGCCCACATGTCAGTGAGACAGAGGGCGCATTAGGACAACTAATAAATGCTAAACCCGATGATTAGAGATGATTAGCATTAATTATGTCCTAATGTTTTCGCACGAAGAGGGTTTAAGTGGCTGGGGGCCCACATGTCAGTGAGACAACTTGACAGCTTAAGACACATTAATTACCAACCAATGATTAGCAATTAATGACCCCAGATTTTGTCCTAATGAACCTGGAACTGAGGCTTAAGGCCTACGGGCCCACCTGACAGTGACCCAAAGGGTTATTTCCGACAGTCAATTAATGCTAAACTCTGCTTATCAATAGTTAAGCATTAATGATGTCCTAAAGATGTTTAATTGTGCCGACGGGGCTTTTAAGTGGCTGGGCTCACTGGTCAGTGGCACAGTGGGCCAGCTTAGGACGAATTAATTACCTCCAATGATTAGCAATTATTAGGCCATTAATGATGTCCTAATGACAACGGCACAGAGTAAGTTTTCGTCCGGCAAAACCCGAGCGACAAGAGTGGCTCATCGCCAGCGGCTCCGACCACGGCGGCGCCCACAAACTACCAAAATGGGTTCGCAATAGGCTTGCGGACCCAAAGGTGGTGACCTCGCTGGCGGCAATGGCCCAGAGCGCCGGCGAGCCGGAAAAGAGCAAAGGTGACCAAAACGGCCGAAAGCGAAAATAGCCAAAAATCTCCGCATTGTCCAAAGAAGCGGGTGCCACATCATCTAAGGACTAATAAGAAGCTACCTTGACCAAGGAGAGCTCCAAAGATGATCGGAGAAGCTCTAACAGCGAAGGAGTCCACCGGAGTTGGGGAAGAATGTATGAAAATGATAACCTGAGCAAAATGAACACCTCTGGGTGGTCAAAATAGCTTCATTATAGCTCATAGAAGCTCCACAAGCAATTAATTACAAAAAGAACCATTTACCAGAGCTGAGAAAGAAAGGGGGTAGAATCGGCCGAAAAGATCCAAACTTAAAATTGGTCCATTCCTGAGAATATCAAACCAAATTAAGTTAGGGGAAATGCAAAGGAGGTTAAGGAGCTCAAAAGGGTGCAAAAAGATTTGAAGATGAACCATTGGAGCACCCAAGTTCACAATGGAGCACCACGGCCTCCAATGGTGATTTGAGAATTTCAGTGGTGTTGAGCTCCAAAAACAAAGAAGTTAGGGGTGGTGTAAAGGAACACCAGGAGGGGCTCTGGGGGGCTTTATATAGTGGGAAAATTAGGGTTTGAGCCAAGACCTAGCTCCAAGGTGAGCTCGGTTCATGGAGCTACCATGGACCGAAGAAATGATGGTGGCAAGTGAGAATGGCGACGTCAGAGCCGAAAGCCTGGGGTGCATTTAATGCCCCGCAGAGAGACGTTGACGAGGGCGAGCTCGAAATGACAAGGCGTAGCTGCTCTCCCTGCCATGGCTCGCACGCGCGTACGGGCTTGCGAGGAAGAAGAAGAACAGAAGGAGACGTCGTGACCGTTGGATTCAAGATGGACGACCACGATTAAAAGGGCCAGCTGAGGGTTTCTAATACTCAAGACAATCAGGGCGGCCCGATCAAGAACGAACGGCTGAGATCAATTGGGGCATTCGAGCGACCCGAACAGCCCAACGAATCAGGACGGTTGGATCTTAATCCAACGGTGCAAATTAGATGGCGCATCTGCGAGTTCCGAACGGCCCAATCAACACTGGTTGTTCGATTAAAATCGAACGGCTGAGAAAAGGCGCGCGTTTTATAAGTCGGGTCCGAGTACGTTTAGTTGGTTAGGTCGAATCAAGTGGCTTGAGCCAGACTTGAGTCTGACCCAAACCCAACCAGAGTTGACTAGGATTTTAATTTTAAACTGAAACTTTTGAGGATTTTTAAAGGTAGCAAAACAACTCCAAAAATTCTAAAAATTTTACAGGAGTTTTCTAGCTTTGACATTGACCTTGTATAAAATTTTCAGAGGTTTTTGTTCAGTAAATATTTCTCCAAAAATTCTACAAGGTCTGGGTTTAGGGTTTGACTGAAAATCAAATAGGTTTGACTGCCCTCTAAAAATATTCAAATAATTTCTAAAAATTGTGAAATTTTTCAGAGGGGTCACATGCCATCCCTAGAACTTAGGAAAAATATTTCCTGGAGATGATAAGAAGATTTGACAAGATTGTTTTTGGAAGCCAAGGGTCTTGAATCAACAGACTTGTAACTTTGTATTTCCATAATTCTTGTACAGGAATTGTTTACAACATACAGGAAATACATGATGTAAGAAAAAGTCAGCCAGTTCCTACTCCCCAAACCGATGACATGTGTTGGTACGGTGGTGGCATAGCAAGATGCGGCTCGAAGACTGGTCCTTAATTGACCTGGGCGACATCCATCAGAACCCTGGGCCTCAACCTACCCAGTTGAGCCCGTGCATAAACCTGCACCCACCAATCATCCATTTCGCCCAAGTCCAAACCCATTTTCATTTTATTTTCCAAGTAAAAGCATTTTATAAACCTTCTATGGTAAAACAATACCACAAAACCAATTTAAATCAAATTTGAAAGATTTGGCTAAAATTTTCCAAATACAAGATTTGATCTAAGCATTGGCTAAGCATATGATTAGTTTTAGTATCTTTTTGCCTAATGGTGACAAGGTATTCACGTTCGACATTCAAATTGGCTATACAAGGAAGAATGGAATAACTAGGCAAATAAAACAGGGAATTAAAATAATTGTATAAACATATGCATGCAGTAATAATTTAAAACAAAATATAAATAATTTGAGATAATGGGATCAACATGATCAAAGGGTATAACTTGCCTTGTTGGATGAGGTGATGTTGTTTTCCTTAACAGATCACCCAGTACTCACAAGCACTTTCTCCAGGTAGTCCAAGTGTACAATCACGATGATCATACAGTCAAAATCAATCCTCTTATAAGCTCTTCAACTGGCGTCGAAATCTGACTCTCCGAAGTCGTCAAAATCTAATCGCGAAATAAGCCAAATTCAAACAAAATTCAAATAACAATTCAAATGAACTCCAAATTAAATAATTTTAGTTTAGTTATCTAGATCTCAATTTTATACAAATTTAGAAATTTGAATGGGCTCAAACGGAGTTTGGATGCAAAAGATGTGAGCGCTAGGAGTTTGAAAATACATAAAATGATAGAATTAGGGTTTTTCTTAATTTTGGGAATTATTTTTCTAAAGGAAAATAGCTTTATTGCACAATGATGACGTCAGCATGGAATTTCTGAATTAAAAAATTCAGAGAAAATGCCACAGTGGCTGACATGTGGGCCCCTTGGTCAATGGACCAAGTCCAGGTCCGGTCAACGGTCCATGGTGGACCCGGCGCATGAAACAGTGCACAGGGTGAGGTGCTGGCGCTGTGAGGTGACGTGGCGCCACGTAGGCGACATGCTGGTGACACATGGGCAAAAGGGGCAACGTGGCGCTGAGTTGGCGCATATGTGGCGACCACGTGGCGCCACATGGCCGACTACGTCAGCGCCGACGGGGGCGGTGCTCGGGGCCCGATGGCGCCGGTAAACGGCGGCGAGTTGGACTTCGGTGAGGGTACCAGAAGAAAGAGCAGGGCATGGCGAAACTGGGACGCTCACCCGGGTGGTCGCAGGAGGACGAAGGCGGCCGGAGACGAGGAGGAAGCGGCGGCGTGGCTCGGTGGTGTGGCAGCGCGGCGCTCCGGTGAGGCCCTGGAGGAGGCGAAGTGAGCACCGAGTGCGCGAGATCGCGGCGATGCCGATGGAGTGGTCGGAGTGGACGCGGCGGCGATGGTGGCGGCGCTAGGGGCGGTGGAGTGCTTCACGGCCGGCGGCGGTGTTTCGCGAAATCCGGCGAAGAGAGGCGAGGAGAGGAGAAGTGGGTCGGGGCGCTGGGATGAGGAGGTGGTCCTGGTGCGCCCTTTATAGGGGCCGAAGGAGATCGGAGTGAGGAGATCGCGCGCGGGGAAGGCGGCCGCCGTTGGCGCGGTTCCGGAGATTCCGCGCGCGGTGAAGGGGGAAACGGCCGGGAGGAGGGGCGGCGAGATTAGGGGAAGTTGATGCGCACGAAACCGCATGAAGAGGGGGCGGCAATTACGGCGGAGACTAAGCTCCTTACGGGCGCTAATGGCGACGAGATCGGCGAAGAAGAAAGCCAGAGGGAGAAGAAGGTGCGGGGAGGAAGAAAGCGCGGAGACTGTTGATTTTTGATCCGACGGCTGAGAGCGGTGCGAGGTGGCGTGGGGGCTTCCTGGCCATTGATTTAAATCCAACGACTCACAACGAGTGGGCCGTTCGGAGGTCCCGGAAGTCACAATGAATCTTGGCCGTCGGATGCCGATCCAACGGTTGAGATACGTGCAGTTAAACGCGCGGGAGAATGGGATGACGTGGGAGAGTGATAGCCGTCCGATTCAAATCGGACGGTGGGGGGAGAGAGAGAGGGAGCGGCGGTGAGAGCGGGCCGAGATGGGCTGGCGCGCGGGAGAAGAGTTGGGCCGGGTCCAAGATTCGGCCCAAACGCTATTAATTGATTTTTAATTGCTTTTCTATTTAGAATAACACTGATAAATCAAAAAGGCTTTAGAAAATAGTAAATTAAATCCAAAAATTTATAGAAAATTCACAGAAATTCTATTATTTACTTTGGACTTAATAAAAATAGTTCCAACTTATAATTGGCTATTAATCTTGCAAAATAAATTATTTTGGCTTTAAAATATTTAGGAAAAAGCTTTTAAAATATCAAAAAAATCTAGAAATTGATTAAATTTTTATTTTTCAAATCAAACCAAATAAAACTTCAAGAACTTCAAATAAATTTCACTTTTGACTTTTAAAATTTCAAAAATTCAAATAAAGCAATGAAACTCTATCAGATTGTAGAAAAATCCAATAGAACAATAACTTTATTTTATTTTATTTTGGTAACAGCACTTTGGGATGTTACAAGACTACCCCCCTTAAAAGGAATCTCGTCCCGAGATTCGAAGTGGCTAGAAAGAAAACTGGGAAAACAAGGTTTTCAACTGGAGTTGTTGTCGTCTACATCCTGCTCATCATATGACAGAACTTGAGTTGTGACATTGTACAGACGTCTTCGTCTAGAATTCTGTGGCTTTTTGTTTGTTTGCATGGTGTTGTCTTTTGGGACTTCAGTGTTGGTTGGATTCACTGCCTGCTATTTCTTGGGGCATTTATTGGCAAAATGTCCAACCTCATTGGGGCATTCACAAGGAGATAGAAACCTAGCTGGCTCTACTGACATTGGGGCATTCACAAGGAGATAGAAACTACAGAGAGCAAACTCACCTATCATTGCTTACCAACAGAGAGCACATAGAGAGGGGAAGCAGACGGCCGAAGGTGGCTCGGCCAAGGCTCATCGCCGGCGGGAGGTTCCACGGTGGCTGCCGCACATGGGCAAAATGGAACCGGTTACGTGAGGCGATCCCGAGGGGGTGGAGGCGCAGCTTGAGGCGGTCATCGGTGGTCGGGCAACTGCATGCGGCGGCCGGTCGTGGAGGAGGAGAGGCGCGGCGGCCAAACTTGGAGCTCGAGTTGTCTCCGCACTTACACTCGTTGAGAAGAGGAGAGGAAGAAGGGGAATGAAAGGCGAAAATGGGAAAGAAAGCAATGGCTCAGGGGGGATCCCTTTTATAGGCGAGGGGGCGGAGTTCCCAGAGGTGGCGATGGACGCTCGCGAGGAGCCCAAAGACCGGGATGGAGTTGGCGAGAGTGGATCAAGTCGGCAAAGACAGATGGCGATCGAGTGATGGCTTGAGCGACAGGATTCGGTTGCATGCCGCAACGTGGCGGGCGAGCTCTGAGGTATGTCGACGGCAGTGAGGCCATATCTAATAGCGTATTTATTGTCGTCTTTTAGCTATGTCATGTCAACAAAATCCTACGTGGAGGAGAGAGGGGAGAGAGAGCACAGGTCATCTCTTCCTGAAGAGACTATCATGCACGCAAAACAAGACATGATACATTAATCTACTCTAGTTAACATGTAGGCCCATTTCAAAAGAAAATTATAAAATGTAAATGTTAGAGAGTGTGCTAGAGACTATCTATTAGAGATATTGTCTCTAGAGATGATGTAGCATATGTTAGAGACAAGGTTATCTCTAACTATTGGAGATGCCCTGAGAGAGCGAGACACTGGCTTGGTTTGCTTGAGAGAAGAAAAACAGCGCGAGGGGCTGGTTCGGCAGGCTGGCTCGGTCGATGGGTGAGTTGATTGAACCGGTGAGTCTGGTTGAGCCTGATGAATAGTGGTTTAGCCCGATGATTGCTAATGTCCTTATTGTTTTGCTAAGAAAATCCTTGTTGGTTATTAATCATTTAGAGGATTAGGTTTTGTATGTTATGTGGTCGAACTTAAGGTTTAAGGTTTATGACTCCGATCCTAGTGTTTCCATTTTGCGTATTATTTAGATAGGCAATTCCTTAAGCTTATTTTGCTTTTGTAATTTATGTTTCTAGTGTTTTCATCTCTAGGGTTTCTGTATTCTAAGGTTTAGGTATTTAGGGTTTCTATTGTACATTACCTATGCCGACAAAAAGAAAACATAGATCAAATAACTCCAAAAAATGCGGGCGAAAATAAGATGACACAGATAATTATACAAAAAGTTTTAAAAATCTCGTATTTTTTCATTTAGGCATTTTTGGATGTTACAGTTGGGGCAGCTTCTTGTGGGTTGAAAATAGAACAATGCCACCGGAGTTGAAAGAAATTACCCCCAAATGCCACGTATAAAAGCAGGGCCCAAGGCAAACCCTTTCCTCCTCCCCAATCGACCATCCTCTCCACGTGCAAGCCAAGCGACGACCGCACCACATGGGTTCCCTTTCACTCTGGCGAGTGGGTGTCTCTAGCGCTGGCACATGGATCACCGTCGGAGCAACTCTGGTCCTGTAGCCCCTCATCTTGCACCATCGAAGCCCCTTGGTGGCACCTGCCTCCACCTCCTCCTGTCGGTGCTGCCATCCGCCTCCGACCGACGCGGCTTCCCTTCTACCTAGCCTCCGACCGAATCCGCCCACAGGTAGGGTTCTTTTTAATGATAAATTCTGAGAGGGGTGGAAAAAAAGGCAAGATTGGATACAGGACATCACAATTTGGTGGCATTGGCTGTAAGACCCCTAAATTTCGTGTTTTTGTGTAAAGACACTACTAAAATGTGGCTATTTACTATTGGACACTCCTCTCATTAAAATAATATATTCGGATGATTAGGAGAGAGAAACTTTGTAAAATAACCTCAATGCCCTCAACACACAGTGCCTGGCTCGGTCGGTCGGTCTAGTTCAACCACCTACGCACAGTGCCTGGCTTGGCACTATGCTTCTTCGTCCTCTTGTGTCGACCCAAAACAGAGGACATGATGGCTGGAAGCAAGGGTGAGCTGTGGCGGCGAGCAAGCGACGACGGTGTACGCAGAGTGTGTTCCCGAAGGCAGCGAACACAATGGTGGCGGTGGTTGGCACGGACGCAAACGATTGGGGCTGGGCATGCCGGCGACGGTGATGGCCATGACGACTTGGTGGAGTCTTCCTGACATCACCGCAACTCAACCTCACCATTTCCATCAAATATGGTGAGATCCCTCAAAACCATTCGCGTCATATCGTGTTCCTGATCACCCTATACGTTTGATCTCAATTAATTTTGTCGTTCATTCTCAAGACCTCGCCACGCTTCCTTCTTCTTTGTTTCCGGCCAAAAAACCGCTGCCCACCATCACCGGTGAGTTTCAAGCCAATTTCTCCATACTACAACATCCCTACACTATCCTCTATCTTTTTTAACTCCTAATTTGAGCTCCCTTCTTCTAGAACGCCGCCGCCATATGGAGCTCTCCTCGCCACCCTAAGTCATTGTTGCCAGCCTGCTTCGGATTGTCCCCGTCTCCACCATCTGCCGAGTGAGTTCCTTATGGCTCACTTATGCTCATGACACGCTTATATTCTATGTTTAATCCCATCCACACCCTTGCCATGGTAGCAGTGACGCGCAGCCATCGTAGGCCTTCCCTAGCAGCGTCATCACCACACTTGAGATCGTCGTCACTCCCACATTCCATTTTGTTGTTCGTTGTCTATCGCCGTGACCTCCCTTGCCGGTGTCGAGCTCATCCAAGCCCTCCCTTGGCTGCCTCCCTTTGGTCCTCTGTTTCGTCAAGATGTTTCTGTCAGGACCCGGGATTAACATCCCAGATCCTCTGTGCATTTCTGAACTAGTCGTATGATCAGTAGCTAGTTCACACAGTAAACAAATATGGTAACAAAATCATATCACGACTTTATTAATAAATGCCAACAGAGTTGATTACAAAGGAGGCTTACATGCCAACAACAAAATAAACACAACAGAAGACGAAGATGTAGTAGGGTCCAGTTAATCTGCCACAGGCAATCGACTGGGGAAGCGGCCTAGTCGTCGAGGTCCACATTGGTAGCGAAGTCCTTCTCCTCTGAAATTTTGTTTGTATAAAGCAAATATGAGCACAACTACCGTGCTCGCAAGTTACACCCGTCAAATAACAGAATGACATGCATATATGGATGTAACAAAGGATGACATATTGATTGATTTGCATAAAACAGCATTTTCTTTAAATACTTGTACTAAGTTCCAAAGCAGATGTTTTATAACTACAAATCATTTTAAAAATTCTTAGTTTTATAGTCAGATAACATTCACACATGAATGGTGAAGGATACCCTCCTATCACTTGGCTTCCTGCCCAATTCCCATTTGGATAAAACCAGTTTGAAGAAGTATTTTTCAAACAAAACCAAAGTCTAACTTTGAGCAGTTCCGCTAGCATGTCCATGACCGTGGACACGGCTATTCGAATAGTTTTACACTCTGCAGAGGTTGTACAGCTTTTCTCACAAGACACGACTTCTCTAGTTTATTCGGCATCCATCAATACCACCGCTCACTACCGTAGGTAAGCGGTATAGAGCACGTGACAAGGCCTTTACAAAGCGTCATTCCACCGTAGTTACCATCTCTAAGGTTTCGCCACCCCCTTTGGAATGAAAACCTTCGGGTTCGGGCCCCCTCTTGAGCCAGGTGGGACAACATAGTCATGAAAGACAACCCACCGAAACAGTTGGATCGACCGCGATGCAACTTTGTAAATTAGTCAGCCGGGTCCTACTCCCCATACTGAGGACATGTGGTGGTACGGTATGGCTTAGCATCATGCACTCGAAGACCGGTCCTTAACTGACTTGGGCAACTTTTCAACAAAACTCATGGGCTTCAACCATACCCAATTGAGCCCGTATATGAACATGCACCCACCAAACATCCATTATGCCCAAGTCCAAACCCATTTTTATTTTATTTTTCAGGTAAAGGTATTTTATAAACCTTTTATGGTAAAACAATACCATATATCCAATTTAAATCAAATTTGAAATATTTGGCTAAAAACTTCCCAAATACAAGATTTGATCTAGGCATTGGCTAAGCATACGATTAATTTTAGTATCATTTCATCTAATAGTGACAAGGTATCCATGTTCAACATTCAAATTGGCCATACAAGGAAAATTGGGATAACTAGGTAATTAAAACAGGGAATTAAAATAATTGTATAAACATATGCATGCAGTAATAATTTAAAATAGAATATAAATAATTTGAAATAATGGGATAAATATGATCAAGGGTATAACTTTCCTTGCTTGAGGTGATGTTGTTTTCCTTAACAGATCAACTGGTACTGAGGTGATGTTATTTTCCTCAACAGGTCACCTAGTACTCACAAGTACTTTCTCCAGGTAATCCAAGTGTACAATCACGATGATCATACAGTCAAAATCAATCCTCTTATAAGCTCTTCTAACAGCGTTGAAATATGACTCTCCGAAGTCGTCGAAATCTAATCGCGAGATAAGCCAAATTCAAATAAAATCCAAATAACAATTCAAATTAACTCCAAATTAAATAATTTTGGTTTGGTTGGCTAGGTCTTTAATTTAGACAAATTTAGGAATTTGAATGGGCTCAATCGGAGTTCGAATGCAAAAGATATGTGCTCTGGAAGATTGAAAATAAATAAAATAACATAATTAGGGTTTTTCTGATTTTACCGATTTATTTTCCTCAAGGAAAATCCGGTTTATTGCGCAATGATGACATCAGCAGCTGATTTTCGGGATTTAACAAGGATTAAAAGAATTTCTGACACATGGGTCCCACGTGTCATAGACACGGCTCACGGTGGATGAGTTCCACCGAGCCAAGGGGAAGCCGGTGCGGTGGACCGGCCGCGCGGTCATGTCACGTGGGCGGACATGCGAGCGGGGAGGCGACATGGCGCTGACTTGGTGCCACGGTGGCAACCACGTGGCGGCCACGTCAGTTTAACGACGGCGACCCAAAGTGGCGTACGACAACGGCGTTTGAGGGCTCGCCGGCGAGCGTGGGTCATCGCATTGGATAAAGGAGACTAAAGCGAACATGTTGATACCAGATTGGGCACGAGGGGTTGTCGGGGTTGACCGGCGGCGAGCCTTTGGCGGCGAAGTGGTTCGGCGTTGACGACAACGGGGTTCCAGCGGCGCTTCGGAGCAACGAAGGGGTCGTCGAGGTAGCCCTTGCTACGAGGATGCCGACGAAGTATTCCACGGGGCCAGGCCGTCGACAGCGGCGGCGCAAATTGAGGTTTTGCTGGCGGCGACCAAAACCCTAGAACTCGAATAGCGGCGGCGCTGGAGCTCTTGGGCGGTGGAGTCTTGAGGGTTGTGATGCGGTGTCCTTGCGACTCCAGGGGCCATTTATAGGGCCAATGGGTCGTCGGAGAAGGAGATCGAGCTCGCGGCAATCTCGGCGGCCGTTGCTCAATTCCGGTGAAAACGTGCGTAAATGAAGGGGAATTTGCCGGAAACGGGCGCGGCGGTGAATGGGGATTTAAATGCACGCACATGCGTGGAAGGAGGGGGAGGAAATCACGGCGGATTTGGAGCTTGCCGCGGCCACGCGGAGACGAAACGGAGGAGGAAGAAAGGTGCGGGATCGCCGGATCGACATCCAACGGCCGAGAGCGGCTCGTGTCGCGCGGGGGCGTGTTGGCCGATTGATTGGAATCGGGCGGTCCTGATTGATTGAAGAGTCCGGGCGTCCGAACGCAACAAATGAGATCGGTCCGATCAATTCAAATCGGACGGTCACGGTGGATCGAGCATAACGCGCGGGAGGGCGGGGTGACGTGGAGGCGTGTTAACCATTGGATGCTGATCCAACGGTGGGGGTGGATGGAGAGAGGGAGAGGGTGGAGCGACTGGGCCGAACGGGCCGGAGGCACGGTGGAAAAATGGGCCGGATCGGAGAAGTTTCGGCCCAAAAAGGGGTTAGGGTTTTTAAATGATTTTGTAATTTAATTATTCTGATTAATTCATTTTGGCTTTAGACAATAGTAAATTAAATCCAAAAATTATGAGAAAATCCACAGAAATTCCCTGAGGCATTTTGGACTTAATAAAAATAGTTCCAACTTATGATTGGCTTTTAATTTTGCAAAATAAATTGTTTTGGCTTTAAAATATTTAGGAAAAAGCTTTTAAAATCTCAAAAAATTCTAGAAATTAATTAAAATTTTATTTTTCAGATCAAACCAAATAAAACTTCAAGAATTTCAAATTAAATTTTCTTTTGACTTTTAAAACTTTAGAAATTCAAATAAAGCAATGAAACTCTTTTCAATTTCAGAAAATCCAATAAAATAATAATTTTATTAATTTTTATTTTGATAATAGAACTTTGGGATGTTACAGTTTCTTAGCCAGATCTAAACCAAAGGGCAAAATAGACAATTTGCCAACATTCTCTCCTCTCTTAGCCAGAGATAGTATTTTAATGGCCTCAGTGTCCCAGAGCAAAGAGGCACATTTGGGTGTCTTATAGCCAAATTTGGTTGTTTTTCGACAAAGACACAAAATTTGAGTGTCTTACAGCCAACAACACTAAATTGAGATGTTACGTAGCCATTTTTTGACAAACAGAAAAGGTACAGTGTAATGTATGATGGTGCTTAGAACAGCACCTACAAGTTGACTAGCCTGAATATTTGTCCATAGCTTAGCATAAATCTAAGTGAAGTTAGTGGCACTAGTGCGAAAATGATTAGCCTTTCCCTTCATTTCACATGTAAACCTTATTTTTTTGGCTTAAGAAAACTAGAAACGAACATTTCAATTCTATAACGTGACAACTAAAAATTGAATTTGTTCATTCTATAACGTGACAACTAAAAATTGAATTTGTTCCCTACCTGGTTTTGCGCAGCATAAGGCAAGATGGCAATGGCAACATCAACATCGTACCCTCCACCTCCTCCTTGTTACCTACACAGTATGTTGCTTACCGTACTATTCTTTATAGTGTGTTATGCTTCTGTTATACTAACTGGCTTTTCCTATCTATCTGCTCTCTGGACAGATGTGGTGCTGCCAAGTTTGGAGGATCAAGGTGTTCGTCAGCTTTATCCAAGGGGCTCAAATATTGGTGTGTGCGATTCCCAACAACACTTATTTGCTGTGTGCCAGGAACTGGGATCCTCCCAGTATCAAAGGATTCAACACAGATCATCTACGGTGTATGATGTTACGAACGATCTCTATTGTTTTATTAGAAATTAAAAGTCGAGATCAATTGATACATTTTGTTAAGTAAATATTTCGCTGCTGCTACATTGTTGTTACAGTACTATCTGCGCGCTCACAAAACCACTATTCGCATAGCGAACCTCTGCAGCAATGCAGATGATCTGGATCCGTGTGTGAGTTTGCATGCAATGTGAAGACCTGTGATATCCTTGGTTTCCTGGTGCCAAGTTGGTTGGACTAATGCTCTCTGAGGTGGAGACTTGAGACAGTGCATGTCTTTGTCGAAATACCCTGTAGAGTGGATATTTATAGCTTGTGACAATGAATTATTTATCTATATATCTGTCGTGACCTGTGAAGCTTCAATCACTGAACTATTTCGAGACTTGATGTTGGAAAACTCCAAAGTGCTCCAGTAATCCAGTTCCGTAATGTTAAGAATCTCATGTCTGTGTTTTCACTGAAGTGTGGCTACGCGCCTATGCCTGCCATCTTTGCGGTGTATCAACCGCTATAAGCTGATGTATTACTTTTCAACTAGACCGGTTTTTTCATGGAAAACTACAGGTTTTATATGCTGCGTGTCTCAGAATCGATCCATGGGAAACGAAGCGTTCTTTATCCAGCATCGATTCCCATAATTCGATGAAAAAAACAATGTCTGAAGCTAGGGGGTCCAATCCGCTGTAGCCTGTAGGCACACACACACGCACAAGCGCCTAAATATCTCTCAATCACACAAGTCACAGTCACTGACTCACTGTATGTACTAATGTACATGAAGTGACATCGTGATCGTCTCAGAGGAAAAGAAGAGCAAGAAAAAAGTGCCAGCGCAAAAGCGTGCCAAAATATACTTTCAGCCACTATTTCATCTCCTGCTCCTTCGTAGCCACTTGTCAGCGACCACGGCTAAGCAGATGGTGAAGTAAAGAGGAGTACTTAGGCCAGATGCTTACTGCTAGGACACTGACCAGTCACCACCCTTTTTTTTATCAGAGAAAATCAACGGACAAAGGAATTAAAAAACAATCCTCCTAAATCCTATGTTCTTCTATGATTGCTTTATCCTTTTCCTTTTTCTCTTTTTTTTGTGATTTTTTCGGGCAATTTTTGCTTTTGTCGGAGCTTTACCTGATCCAAACACGATTGATGTTACTTCCTCCAATGCGAATTAAGTTTGGTGGTAACTAGGGTAACCTCCTGTTTCCATTGAACAGATTCTGAAATCATTGAAGATATCTTTAATAATAAATTTATTTAATAATATATTTATTATCATCTCTTAACTATATCACATCAACAAAATTTTACATAGAGGAGGGAGTGCATATGTCATTTTCCTGGAGAGACGGTTATGCATGCGAAACAATCTACTCTAGTTGATATGTGAGTCTGTTTCAAAAAAAAATTATAAAATATAAATATTAAAAAGTGTGATAGAGACTATCTATTAGAGATATTATCTATAAAAATAATATAGTATATATTATAGATATTATTATCTCTAACTATTGAAAATGCTCTAACCATATACGAAACTGAATGGTATAGTACCTTGGTTTTTTTTCCCCATGAAATAGTACACGAATCCTGCCCAAGAATTAAAAAGCTCATGGTTTATCACCGAAGCTAAGATAACCTAAAGTGAAACATGACATGACACAATCGAATCTTCTCGGGAATAGACTACCTATACTATTGGGTGTTTAGGAAAGAATGAAATGGTACGAGCACCCGGTTATATGCCTGCAAGGCTACATGTTACTGCTATAGGTGCTTTATCTTCTTCATGCTAGCTCCAGATAACAGCGTATCTTGATCATGTATTGTATGTCAAGAATATAATACGGAGTACAAAATTAGTTATAACTAATTTTCTGTGGCATTGAAATATAAAATTATACTAAGTCCTGTGGTGTTTCTCTCTTCATCGATGATGTAGACATAGATGTTTATCTAGATTTCCATAATTGATCCGGGGTGCTAATTCGAGCTCCGCTAGGTCACAACTCAATTTTCAATGGAGTGCATTTTCCTCTTCCACGCAAGGATTTGGTCAAGAGGTACATGCGTGACTACCAAGGGTGTATTTGGTTTCTTGTACTAAGTGATACATGTATATGTTGGTTTAAGAAAAAAAATCATCCATGTATTTGATTGCTCAAATGGAACCATTTCATCCTAAATGATATAATAGAAATTTATGAAATATTCTTTCTAGATAATAAACTATTTTATTTATCCAAAACAATGTAACCACATACTATGAAACCGTCCCTAGGATCAGGTTATAGGTCCAAAAATGATACCACTCTTAGGGTATCTTCAATAGTATCTTTATTGTCGTCTATTAGTTAGGTCACATCAACAAAATCCTACGTGGAGGAGAAAGGGAAGAGAGAGCACAGTTCGTCTTTTCCGAAGAGACTATCGTGTCACGCGAAACAAGACATGATACATTAATCTACTCTAGTTGATATGTAGGCTCGTTTCAAAAGAAAATTATAAAATATAAATATTGGAGAGTATGCTAGAGACTATTTATTAAAGATGTTGTATCTAAATATGATGTAGCATATGTTAGAGACAAAATTATCTCTAACTATTAAAGATATCCTTAGTCATTTGCCTTTTGCCAATCATTTGCCTGGTCCAACGAACCTATGTATCATTCAGATCATATTAGTAGATATATATCTAGCTAATTAGCATAGTTTGGTTCGCATCAATATGTTATCTGTGTAGTCTTAGGATTTGATATGCGATCATTCTGTTCTCGGGTTTCGGTATGAATAATCAGGGCTCTGGTCAAATTTTGGTAAGGGCCGTTGCAGACGACTTGTAGTGCTGGACACGTGTGCAATCTTTTAGACCCTAACAAAAATCTATCAAAAAAATTTCTGAGAACAGGACATGCGCTTATTGTAGTGTACTTATCTGCTAGTGTATCACAATGATGACATGAGCCTTAACTGGAGAGCTCTAGAATTTTCCAAATCGCTGGGTACGCGTAGGAATAATGTCTCATCGGTCATCACGCCCCTCTCGTCCGCATCCAACGGATTAAAAGCGGCATTAGTTCATCTTAACTGCGGTCGTAATAACACGTAGGCCCCACTACGTGGCGTGCCAGAGTTGGCTTTAAAGCAGTGGATCTTATCTTCTCCGTGGAAACTGGTGGTGACGTGGGCCCCGGCCGGGAATGGGCCGGACCGGTCAAATGCCTCCAAAATTTTATTTATTTAAATTTTACCGTAGCTCGGGAGGCTGGCTTGTTAGGCTCAAGCCGAGCCAAAGCTCGGCTTTGCCACGGCTCGGCCCGGTGAAAGAGAGCTCAGCAAATGCTGCTGTATATGTAGGCGGCTAGGCGATAGCCGATAGGGATCACACACTTCAAGAGTTCGATTTTTTAAAAAAATAATATTATTAATTTTAAAAATAATCAAAAAATAGGTTAATGTCACCATTTCAACTGGCGACAGAAACCTATCTACTACCAGTCGTCGTTCCAACTGTCTGTCGCCATTTCAACTAAGTTATATGTAAGTTTTGGTAAATCTTGTCCTTACGCTTCAATTGTTTTGTGCAACTTACTGATGTGTATCTATTTTCTTGCAGCCAGAGCATATGACGAAGGACGCAGGCGAGTACATGGTAAGGAGACAGTTTGAGGTCTACTTGTTATGGTTGTCCAGGTGGGTGACGTTCCAAGGGTCCCACGGCGACAACGTTGACAAGCACTTCATCTGGTACACATACCAACTAGCAGATTGGGAGGTGGAGGAGATCCAGCCCTACGCTTGGGGCCCGGTGGTGCTGTGCGTGACCAGGGTTCCAAATTTCGTCGAAATTTCGCGAAATTTCGCGCATTTCGCTCCCACCCGAATTCTGGACCTTTCGCTCAAAAAAATCCGTCCATTTGAATTTGGTCCGGCCTACATGTCCCCACCGGCCCGCATCTCCCCTCCGGCCCAAAAGGCCCACCATCCCCTTACTACTCCCCTCCCATGAACCCTTTCCCCTTTCCCCTAGCTCCCGAAATCCCCAAATGCCTGCGACAGCGCGGCTTGACTATACGGCGGCGATGGCGTGGCTTGCAGCCTGCAGCGCAGGAGTGGGAGCACCAGGCGGCAGCACGGGAGTACGAGGCGGTGGCAACGCGCGGGCTGCAGCCTGTAGCGTAGGACGGCGGGAGTGGGAGCACGAGGCGGCGGCGCGGGAGCGGGAGCACGGCGGCGGCAAGACAAGCAGCCTTTTGAGCTTCAAAGACAGCAGAAGAGCCTTCGGTGGAGGCCATGGTGTGGCGCGTGCGGCAAGAAGAATGCACCAGCAGGGGCAGGGGTGGCGGCGATGGCATGGATGGCCGCACTAGACAGGGAGCGCGGCCAACAGTGGATTCTTCACCTACTGCTGGCGGAGAAGGTAAAATTTCGACTGAATTTTGGTCAAATTTCGACTGAATTTCGACCAAATTTCAAATGTTGAATTCGGTCTTTTGGACGAATTGAAACCAAAATATTCGAAATTTCGTCAATTTCGGTGGAACCCGAATTTTTAAGCGAAACGAAATACTGAACCTTGTGCGTGATGTACCACGCCCTATGCGACGCGTCCCGCCGAGTTGGGGACAACTCCATCCTCTCCGGATGCCCGCTGCTTCTTCAGCTGTGGTCCTTCGAGCGTTTCTAGATTGGATGACCACAGCTGGACCTGGGCGCCTACACAGTTGCCATGTACGCCGCTGACGATGATGTGGACCGGCCGACCATAGGTACGGTGTAGTGTCGCTAACGGGTAAGTTTTCTAAACATTTGTTTTTTCGTAATGTAATTCAATTTGTTGTGCTAACTAAGTTTCTGTTGTTCCATTCGACATTTCACCTTCACTTCGATCACTACGCACAGGTCCTACCCGGACTACATTGCAATGTTCGATCAGTTGATGGATGACCACGTCATTTAGACACCATACACTCTCGAGAGGGTGTACGCGCGCGCACCCTGAGGCTTGTCGAGCTTGTGCACGCGAGACCATGCTTATTGGTACATGCGGAGGTGCTTGGTCCATGATGACTTCGTGGAGGAGTACCACATGCACCGGGTGATGCGTCAGTTCGATCTGCGACAAGAGGTCCCAGCCCCCTAGGGGCAGCGAATGGCGCCGAACGTCCATAGCTAAGTTCACGTTTTACTTTTGTCGTATATTTGCCTTACGTACCTACGAAATAATCGTTTTGCCTTCTATAGGTACACTAGGAAGGGAGTCCCTACTACGACTTCCTGGATGGGCAGGATGTTTCCTTGGGTTTAGGAGTGGCTCCGTTTCTTGGAGGACGTCGTCTAGGAGGATGCTCCCAATGACCTCGAGACATACGACAAGTACATCGAGTGGTACTCTAGTCGAACGAGGCTTCACTGTGTCAGGGTTGTGGATGACCTACCACGACATGAGGCCACGACGTCTGACATGCACCCCACTCGGTTGGACTTTGCATTCCATCGCGTGATACATATTGAAAGGTCTGTACATATTATTTGCTTCACATGTTTTCGGTTCCTAACTTGTTAATTACATGTACAGGTCGATTTATAGTGGGATATGCATGAGTTGGCAACCTCCATGCGTCGTATGACGCTCAGGGAGTGTTTCAACATGACGGTGTAGGAGATCAGAGGGGTCATGGACTAGTTCGTCGAGAAGACGAGGCGAGACATCGAGCTGACGTCCTGCCATAGGGCGAGGGAGGTGGAGGACCCACCTATGCGTAGAGGGGGTGAGCCACGGTACATCATGCCCCACGGCTCCTCACTCGGATGTGGCGGATGGGTCCTCATGGCATCGTGTTGGGAGTATCCCGGCACAGTTCGCATGTCAATATGAAGCACTCACATCTGGTTGTTCTGTTCGAACTCCACTAACGACAATTTTCTCTGGCAGGTCCTGAGTTCCACCTGTACGCATGGCGTGAGTACGTGGAGCCATCCACTACCTTCGTGTAACGAGGTATGTCTATCTTGTTTGCATGCACAACGTACTATTTTATCATTTTTGACATGTTTACATGGATAACATACTGTTTTACAGCTCATACACCCCTTTGGGAGGAGGAGCTGGTGTCACACAAGGAGTCACACTCCGGGGACTTCGATTTCGACCAGGGTGGTGGTGGGCCTTCGCACTGCGAGAGCAGCCAGGTCTCCGCGGGGGCTTCATAACTCGACGGTGCGCCCGGAGCGAGCCAGCTGACGCAACACCCTCTCGTGACACTCCCTCAGGCTACTCGCGTCGGTAGGGTGGCACGACCACCTGAGCCTTTGACCTACTCGTACCAGTGCCCGTACTAGCCCCGAACGAGGCCAGGAGACACACGTGGGGTACGCCCCAAGAGGGCCCGCGAGTAGATATTTATTCTTGTAAATATCAGTCATGTCGTGTAAACATAAATTTATGTAGAGCTTACATTACGCTAGTCTCATGTTTTGGTACTATTTGTCCTTGTGTTATGATACTATTTGTTCTTGTGTCTGCAGGGAACCACGTGAGGGAGTCAGCATTGTGACACCCGACCTTTTCAGACCTTAAAGACCGCACAGGGTCATGCCACATACTTCCACTTTTGCAAACCGAGATAACAACACATTGCAACGCTATCTTTTCATACCGAAAAGACCACACTTTGTCACGCCACATCCCCCTTTTCAGACCGAAAAGACCATACTCTATCACGCCACACGTTGCCACTTTTGCAGACCAAGATGACAACACACTACAACGCTACCTTTGCAGACTGAAAATACCACACCGTCACACCACCTCTACAGACCGAAAAAGGCCCATTATAAAAGAAGGGAGAAGATAACTAGAGGAGAAGAGAGCTGGAGGAGAACACTACATCGCCACACCCAACACTTCACCAAAGCTTGGTTCACACAACTGAGAGGAACGAGATGTCGGACTCATTGGCGAACTTCTATGCGAAGATGCCGCGAAAACACAAGTGGCTTGCCAAGAGGGCTAAATCCTACCCGAATTGTTCTATGAAAGATGCGCATGTACCATCGAAGTTTCCATGCTCACGATATGTGTGCGAAGAACCGGCTAAGATCATCCAATCCACACACCCAGCGACAGCCGCCCGGGCGTACTACACATGTGGGAACGTTCTCTTAAGCGAGTCTTGCACGCACATAGATTTTTCATATCTTATATTCTATTCCACAAATCCCTAACTACATCCGCGTATAATGGCAACCGGAGATACGATGCAATTTCTTCCAATGGATCAATGGCCCAAACATGTACGATAAGACGTTCATCGAGCAGAAGTACATGTAAAATATGCGATGCGAACCGAGACTTTCAAACATTGGAAACCTTATGTACCCGACCCTACTGAAAAGGCACCGGATGAGCCCAGGAGAGCAGGGTGGTGGTGGAGGACTCCCGAACAAGAAGCTGAGTACGATCGGGCCGAGCACGCAGTGCACAAGAGCAAGGCTCCTGCTAGTGAGACCGGCGGCCGTCCTAGTGCTTCCCATCGCCCGGGCGCAGTCTTGATCGAAGAGGTAACTTATGTTCAGTATTCATCTAGATTATTAATTTGGCCCTACATTGTGCTTTCCTAACATCATTCAATCGTCCAACCCGTCTAGCAGAATATGACTGACTTCGAGACTGGCCACCGCCTTAGGCAGTCTAGAGTCAAGGGGAAGGGCCGATTGGCCACCAGGATTGACCGATTTCGTTCCAATCAACCTTTCTTTTGGATTCCAAAAAGGTGCACATGTATCGTAGATGTATTTTGGAGTGTTGATTCGTACATGTTGGCGTTTCTAATGTACGTAACCAAACCTGGCACGCCATGTATTTCACATTTAAATTATGAAGTCTTTCAAACTTATATCTCCTTTTCTAAATAGTTTGACCATTAAATATAAGATAAAGTCTACTTTTCAACCTTGAACTTTTCAAAAAGTCCGGAAAACAACCTTGAAGTCCAAAATCGGACACCAGAGGACCTCAAAGTTTGAAAACCGGAGAAAAAACCCCCCGCCGATTCCACCCTGGTTTAGGTGTTGACGTGGAGGTCCACCGACAGCGGGGCCCACGGTGCAGCCTCATGGGCGCACGTGAACAGTGCCTTCTGGGCCCGCTGGCGATCAAAGGGAGGGCTACGGGCCGTGGTCGCAGCGAGGAGGCTAGGCGACACGGCTCGGGCTCGCCGTCGGCGGAGGGAGGTGCGGCGGCGCCGGCGACGCTAGGAACAGGTTGCCCAAGGGGAGGTGGCGGCGCAGTGGAGCGACAGCTCGGTGGAGGAGAGCGACGGCGGCGCCATGGACCACACGCGGTGCCGGCGGTGGAGTGGAGTAAGGAGGAGGGCGGCGCGCGCATGGGAGGCGCGAGCATGCGGGGAAGCCGGAGGTGGGGTTGGGGTGGCTTGGGGGTAGCCGAATCGGTGGGGCGGCGATGGCCGGAAGCAGAGGAGGAAGAGTGGCGGCGGCGGCGCTTCTCGGCGGCGGGGAGGAAGAGGAGAGGTGGGGGAGGGGGGAAAGGGAGGCGCGGGGCTTCTTATAGCCAGGGAAGGAGGAGGGATGGCCGTTGGAGCTCTAGCGGGCGCGTGGAGCCGAGCTCCTGCTGCGGCGCGCGCGCGCCGCCGTCGGCACCGCTCCGGTGAGCCTATGCCCGGCCGACCACGCCACAACGCGCCTGTGGCCTCAAGCATTCCCTACCTCTCTCTTCCTCCCCGCCGCCAGAAGCGCCGTCGCCGCCACTCTTCCTCCTCCGCCTCGGCCGCCGCCCACCGATTGATCGCCCCTGCCACCCCCCCACCTCCGGCTTCCCGCATCCTCGCTTCTCCCTCTACCACCGGCGCGCGTGGCCCATGGCGCGCCGCGCGCTCTCCACCGAGCCGCGCTCCATCGCGCCACCCACCCGCGCCGCCTCCCTAGGCCACCACCCTTGGGCGACTGTTCCTAGCGCCCGCGCGCCGCATTTCCTTCGTCGGTGGAGAGCCCAAGCCGTGCGCGCCCCTAGCCTCCCCTGCCTGACCACGGCCCGTAGCCTCCTCCTTTGATCGCGGGCCGCCGGCGGCTTTGGTTCACGCGCGCCCGTGAGGCTGCACCGTGGGCCCCGCTATCGGTGGACCTCCACGTCAGCACCCAAACCAGGGTGGAATCGGCGGGCGTTTTTTTTTTGTCCGGTTTACAAACTTCGAGGACCTCTGGTGTCCGGTTTTGGACTTCAAGGTTGCTTTTCGGACTTTTTGAAAAGTTTAAGGTTGAAAAGTAGACTTTATCCTTAAATATTACGTAATCTTTTCTCCAAAGAACTGGTTCCACAAACAATAAAATCGGGACAACAACGAGCACGTCAACCCTAAACCCAATTTTTTTTCACTCCAAAGGGGGCTACTTGTGTTATTGCGCCGCCGAACTCGGATTCCAAATTGCGCCGCCGATCCCGCATTCTCCACTTCACATTTTATTATCTTCTCCAATTTTGGATTACGAATTATGTGATCACTTCAAGGTATTACAAAAAAAAACTAAGTGAAATACACTAAATATTTAGACTGAATTCTCTAAACATTTTTTTTTTAAAAAAAATTAAATATAGGACCCTGTCGCCGGTTCAATAGGCGACAGAGACCTGTCGCCAATTAAACTAGCGAAATTGTCCTGTCGCCAGTTAAATTAGCAATAGGAACCTCTCGTACTATTCTAATTGATGACATGATTTCTATCGCCAATTGGAACGAAGATTCCAAACGGCGACAGACATAAGTGTGTATGCAATATGTTCTTATTGTAAGCACGTGCAGTCAAAATAGCATACTGTACATCGTCAGAGCATATAGATATTTACACTGCATAACCTATGTAGCACCACGCTATAACATCTCTAACGAGTTCTCTCTTCTGTGCACAATTTTTCGGCTGCACTTTAGATTTTTTTCCCCCCATAAATACAATTAATTACTCGTGTATTTACCTTACTCTTTTACAATTAATTACTCGTGTATTTACCTTACAATTATGCACTATGCGGTAGCTAGGAGGAACCTTGGCTGGCCCTTGGGCACGCTGACGCTCGACCACGTACACGAGCCGTCCGAGCTGAGCCCGGAAAGCCGGGAGAAGAAAAAGAAAGTGACAATCCAAAATCACACACGTCCCCCAAATATCTCGCCTAAATGGCCTCTCCACCCCCCAAACTACTCTATAAAACTCCCCCTTGCTCCCTCCAACAATGAAGGAACATACACTTTACAAAACACCTCAAGGCCAGGGTAAGCCCCCCTCCCCCCCTCATCTCCAAGAACAAGTGAACAAGAACAAACCACAGAACGGAGGAAGGGAAGAAGCTAGCTAGATCTAAGCAAAAACACACAACGGCTCTAACGCACACACGTTGTACGTAAAACGCGCAGGTTACGGCGCGCGGGTGTATGCATGGGACTTCTTGACCAGCTGTGGGACGACACGGTGGCCGGGCCGCGCCCGGACTCCGGCCTCGGCAAGCTCCGCAAGTACTCCTCTTTCTCCCCCTCCTCCTCCACCTCCACGGCGTCTGCTGCAGCTGCCGCGGCTGTGTCGCCGGCCGAGGTGCCGGTGACGCGCAGCATCACCATCCTCCGCCCGCCGGCGCTGTCCGTGTCTTCGCCAGGCAGCGAGTCCAGCTCCGCGCCGTCGTCCCCGGCCAGCGTCCCGGACTCCCCCTTCGGCACAGGTGGCTTTGCCTTTATCATCCGTCCTTTCCTTCATCAGTCTTTGCAGTTTCTTATTTTTTGGCCTTTAATTTCAGCTTCTGGCACGACAACAAAAATATTAATTATACATAGGATATGATAGAACTACAGATCAGTACAGGCCTGACATGCATGATATCTATCTACCGTCTTGTTGCAGCAGCAACATCTAAGGGGGAGAGCTGGAAGAAGCTGCGCCGGAAAGCCAGGATGGCCGACGGCATGGACGCCGGCGGCGGCACGCCGAGAAGCCCGACCGTCTACGACTGGTGCGTTGCCTGTAAATTAAATAGCCCCACTTACTCTCTTTGCTACCTTACAATTTTGTCAAAAAAAAATTACTTCACATTTTGTCGTATGGTAACAATTACCCTTACAATTATGAGCACGTCTGAACATATTATACAATAACCAACATGATGTTACATGCAATGATAAATATAAAGACTCAGAATCTTGTTTGGCTTTTGATCTAATTCTAAACGATGAGTACAACAAAGCAGGGTGGTGATCAGTTCGCTCGACCGGTGAAGTAGCCCCAAGACGACAACTGCACAACGAAGCAGCTGCAAACTGAAAGATGGAAAACAAGACTCGTCCTCTTTCAGCTTATCCGAGTATGTTCAGCTATGTATTTTCTGTTGTAAATCTCCGTGTGAGATGATGCTGGTTTTGTAGCTAAGGATGTAGGCGTGCATGTGCATCACCATGTAGATCGATGTACGTAGTGAGCTACTCTTAGCTGAACGGAGAGTACGTACGCAACCTACGCAACCTGTACGAGATGACCTGATGAGATGAGTACGGTAGTAGTATGTACGTAGTCCTAGCTTGTTGGATCGAGAGTGCTAATGTTGCTGTGTTACTGTTCAGCTCTCTCCTGCTTCAATTTTTTTCAAGAAAAGTTCTCCCCTGCTTTGTATAAGATGGGCAGCATGTGCTATGCTACTGCAGTGTAAAAAAAAGTGCGCAATAATATGCATGGCTATTGGCTAAGTGTTCTGAATCTCCACTACTACGACCCTTTATTAGGTATCTTGTCGTGGTGGAGATAAATAGTACCAATAATTTGCCCGATCACATTCCCGATCTGAAATTTCAATGTTACTGTGCTCTTGTACAGTTATGGTCAAATGGATGGGCTCTCGAAGTTGATAGCTCATAAATATATGCTAGTGACGCCATGCCTACAAACAATTTTTTTTGCTATAATTTTCATCGCTCGTTAACCACTAGCGAATTCATCGCTCGTTGACGTCCTAATTAATGTCCTATCACCAACCACTACCCACATCACCTTCCTCCCGAGGTCCGAGCCCACGCCCATGGCACCATCGCCGGCAGCCTCGCGCGCCCACGTAGCCACTTACTGTCACCCTCCGTTGGGACAGTGCCGCCGTTCATCAAAATCTATGGTCAGAACCCACTGAAGGTTCATCAGAGCCAAATTGAACCTTCAGAGCCAAATTCAGAGAGAACGCTGACACTAACGAGCACCTTAACATGCACCTAGAGTTGAGGAATTAGGCCTCTTTCTTTAGAAGACGACTCTCCGTGAACAGTTAATATACGATATAGGAGATGTGACAGCGTACACCACACACCTCTACCGTATGCCATTACATTACGGAGTAGAGAGTATTTTCTGCCAAAATTCGCACACATACTGCTGCCCACCGTGCTGCCGTGCAATCCGTGGCGTTGGTAACAGTTGATGCACGGCACGAATGGTCCAGAGCGTGAGGTTGCTGTCCCATTGCCCGTGCACGCACGCGATCTGGCGCTGCGCGGATGGTTCAGCCGTGAGCCACCTGTCCATCTCTCGAACTTGCTGCCACCTATGGTCACCTCGTGTCCCCCATTTTTAACTTGTTGGG
This sequence comes from Ampelocalamus luodianensis, assembly GCA_036346255.1. Classification (NCBI taxonomy): domain Eukaryota; kingdom Viridiplantae; phylum Streptophyta; class Magnoliopsida; order Poales; family Poaceae; genus Ampelocalamus; species Ampelocalamus luodianensis. Next base: position 48,406,561 of record CM070633.1, read on the forward strand.
CCCCGTTTACGCCCGCTGAGGGCATCTCCAATAGTTAGAGATAACCTTGTCTCTAACATATGTTACATCATCTTTAGAGACAACATCTCCAATAGACAGTCTCTAGTATACTCTTCAACACTTATATTTTATAATTTTTCTTTCAAACGAGCTTACATGTCAACTAGAGTAAATTAATATATCATGTCTTGTTTCGTGTGCACGATCGTCTCTTCAGGAAGAGACGACATGTTCTCTCTCTTCTCCCCTCCACGTAGGATTTTGTTGACGTGGCATAGCTAAGAGACGACAATAAATGCACTATCGAAGATGCCCTGAGGACACAGATCTTCTGCCGTAGCCAGCCACTGCAAGGCGTACGGTAGACGTGCATTAGGTTTTATCTGGATCGTCCAACCGCCGATGAATGAACAGTAAACTCGCTGTTTGGATCGTCCAACCGCCTTTGATGAACAGTAAACTCGCTGCAATATTTTTTGTGCGCAATACAATAAAATCATCATCGTTTCTGCAGTATTTTTCTACAAGGTTAAAGTACTGTAACAACGAGCTCGTATGTTGATACAGTGCGTCTCAGCTGTACCGTGGAGGACCTGCGTCCGCAGCCCTCGGCCTGGGCAGTGGGCAGTTCGGCTGCGTCTCTGGGCTGCAGCCGGCGTGTGACGGGGCTCGGGTGATTGATTACTGGAAGATGCGAATGGACTAGCACTGATGGTGTATAGAATACTAGAATCAGATCGAGCGCTCGTTGCTTCTTCACACGAACCAGTGAACACACCAGTTGAATTAGCTTAGCTAGAAGCTTACGAACAGCTAGGTAGTCATTTCCCCCTTTACAAGGGCAAATATGAGTACTGAATGGGAACAAAAATTTTCTTTGTCTTCTGTGCGAGTTTTATCTAGAGACATTTTAGATCATACACCTTTGTTATTTAGAACAGGTGAAAGCTCTCCTTATAAAAACCAACCGTTGTTCAGATTTGAATTAAGTTGGCTTACAATTGATGGTTTTTACGACATGGTGGCAAGTGTTTGGAGAAATGAAACTAGTGGAGACGCGCCTATAGAAAAGTGGCAGGCTAAGATTAGGAGGCTGGGGCAATTTTTGAGAGGTTGGAAGAAGGATTATTTAGGTGCTTTTAGGAAAGAGAAAAAAAGAGTTGTTATCCCTATTAGATGACTTAGATAGAAAAGCGGAGGTCCAGCCTTTACAACCTCATGACTGAGATCTACGGCATCATCTGAAAGTTCGACTGACTAAGTTGCTAAGGGAAGAGGAGATTAAATGACTCCAACCTTCCAAAACAACTAATCTGCTTCAGGGTGACGACAACACAATTTTTTTTTCATTTGATTGCTAATGGGAGACATCGTAAGACACGTATTTTTAAATTGGAACAAGAGGATGGGGGTGATAGAGGGTAATGATAACCTTAAAAGATATATCACTAAATATTACAAAGGTCTTTTTGGGTCACCGGAGGCGAATCATTTTTCAATGGATGAATCTCGTCGGGATGATATGCCTCAAGTTTCCAATGCTGAAAATGAGATGTTAACTGCATGTTTCTCAGAAAAGGAGGTCAAAGAGGCGATCTTTCAAATGGAAGTAAACAAGTCATCTGGCCCTGATGGTTTCCCAGCTGAGTTCTATCAGACTTTTTGGGAAATTATTAAAAAGGACTTAACGAGTTTGTTTAATGATTTCCATAATAAGAGATTGCCTATTTATAGTCTAAATTTTGAGATCATTACTTTACTACCTAAAAAATCTGATGCTATTCAAATTCAACAGTTTAGGCCTATTTGTTTGTTAAACGTGAGTTTTAAGGTCTTCACTAAAGTTCTCACTAATAGATTATCTGTAGTAGCTCATAAGGTGATCAGACCGACTCAAACTGCTTTTATGCTAGGATGCTTTATTTTGGAGGGGGTCGTTGTTTTACATGAATCGATTCATGAGATGCATAGGAAAAAGGTAGATGGGGTAATTTTAAAGTTGGATTTCGAGAAAGCGTATGATAAGGTGAAATGGTCCTTTTTACAACAGACCCTTAGGATGAAAGGTTTTTCTCCGTTGTGGTGTGCTTGGATAGATCAGGTTGTAACAAGAGGAAGTGTAGGTGTTAAAGTAAATGATGGCATCGGCCATTTTTTTCAGACTAAGAAAGGTCTTAGACAGAGAGACCCTCTATCCCCTATTTTGTTTAACATTGTTGTAGATATGCTGGCTATCCTTATCCAACGGGCCAAAGATGATGGGCAATTTAAAGAAGTTGTCCCTCATCTAGTTGACGATGGTTTGTCAATCTTACAATATGTCGACGATACAATTATTTTTATGGATCGTAATTTAGAACAAGCCAAGAATATGAAGCTCTTGCTATGTGTGTTTGAGCAACTGTCTGGGCTGAAAATAAATTTCTATAAGAGTGAATTATTTTGTTATGGTAAAGCAAAGGATTTGGCAAACACTTATTCACAGATTTTTGGTTGTGGGAGGGGTAATAAGCCGTTTAGATACATAGGTATTCCAATGCATCACAAGAAGTTAGTAAATAAGGATTGGCAAGTAGTTGAAGAGAGTTTTCAAAAGAAACTTAGCTGTTGGAAGGGTAAACTTCTTTCTTTTGGGGGTAGACTTGTTCTTATTAATTCTGTCCTTAGCAGTTTAGCCATGTTTATGCTCTCTTTTTTCGAAGTGCCCAAAGGAATTCTTAAAAAGTTGGATTATTATCGATCTCGTTTTTTTGGCAAAGCGATGTGCATAAGAAAAAGTATAGACTTACTAAGTGGAGCATTCTCTGCACCCCTAAAGATCAGGGTGGTATGGGCATACTTAATCTAGAATTGCAGAACAAGTGCCTACTTAGCAAGTGGTTATACAGACTAATTAATGAGGATGGAGTTTGGCAACAACTGCTACGGAATAAATATTTTCGGAACAAAACAATTGCTCGTGTGGAATATAAACCAGGTGACTCTCAGTTCTGGGCAGTCCTTATGAAGGTTAAGAATGAATTCTTGAGTCTTGGCTCTTTCACCTTGCATAATGGTGCTCAAATCAGATTTTGGGAAGATGTTTGGTTGGGGCAAACTAGGTTGAGTCAACTTTATCCTTCTTTATATAATATTGTCTATAGAAAGCATGCTACTGTAGCGGAGGTTTTAGGTTTTGTTCCTCTTCACATTTCGTTCTGTAGAGCTCTAGTTGATGATAAGCTAGTTGCGTGGAATGAGTTGGTTCTCAGATTAGCTTCCTTTCATTTAACAGATGACCAATATACCTTTCGATGGTCTTTACATCAGCATGATAGTTTTTCTGTCCATTCGATGTATAGAGCATTGATTAATGGTATGGTAATTCCAACTAATCACTACTTATGGAAACTTAAGATCCCTCTAAAAATTAAGATCTTCATATGGTTTCTGTATAACGGAGTAACCTTAACCAAGGATAATCTAGCAAAGAGACAATGGAATGGTAGTACCAAATGTTGTTTTTGTAGTATGGATGAAACAATACAACATTTATTCGATTGTCATCTTGCTAAGTTTATTTGGCGTGTGGTTCATATTTCTAGTGGTGTTAATCCGCCTTTAAGTATTTCTCATTTATTTGGAAATTGGCTTGTGGGGATTAACTGTAAACTTATGTATCTTTTATTGGTTGGGGCAAGTGCTCTTTGTTGGGCCATTTGACTGAGCCGTAATGATGTGGTGTTTAACAAGGTACGAGTTTCTTCTGCTATGCAGGTTATCTTCAAAGGTACCTATTGGTTTCGCTCCTGGTCGCTGCTGCAGAGGGAGGAGGATCGTCCTTTCATTTAGGATATGTGCCGACGTCTAGAAACTACTGTTATGGAGATTTTTGCCACCCATGGGTGGCAGTTCAGTAATAGAATTTGTTTCTAATTTTTAGGCATGGCCCGGTCCTGATATGTCAGGTTCTCAGTCGCTGGTTGTATTTTGTTACTCTTGGTCGCATCTTTGGATGTTGACTAGCCATATGCACTTTACTGTGTAGAGGCTGGAATAAGTAATTTCTCTTTTCTAAAAAAATCTACGAAGTCTCGGTAAAAAGGAGCAATAATTATAAGATGTAGAGGACTTGGGTCGAATCGAAAGAGTAATACACGAGTAACGAATACTTTTCTCTACCCCATCTCCTACGAGTTCACCATGTACACACGCTCATTTTCTACCCAACTACCAGCTTTGCTCTTTTAAGGGTCTGGTTGGCGTGGCTGTAGTTTTTCTGAAAAGCGGTTTTCGGTTGGGCTGCAGGGCTAAACAGCTGAGCTGAAGAAGTTTTGTGTTTGGCTATCTGACTTTTAAGTAGTATGGCTACAGCTTCTGAGATAAAAAAAATGTCTAAAATACCCCTAGAGCAAATAATAACTTGTTTGATGCAATTTAACGGCAATTAACGCAATTAACGACATTTAACGGCAATTAACAACAACTAACGTAGTTGACAACAACACAAGTGACGACAACTACCGCAATTCATGATAATTAACTATCGCAATTAATGACAATTAACACAATTGACCATAATTAACACAATTATCCGGAATTAACACAATAGAGCGTAATTAACGACAACTAACGATATGCTGTCAGTGTGTGGCTTTGTTTGCTATAGTTTGCAACTTAATATCATGCTAAAGTTTGCACCTGCCGAAAAAGTATATTTGGGAAGAAGATGATTAGAGCATACGGGTTTTACAATAACACAGATAGGGCGACAACATATTGATCTATCCAAGTGAAAAGACGACCCAATAGAATGCTCCATGATGCAGATAAGCTTCAGAATTCAGAATGGCAATACTGATGCAAAGATCAAGTACAATTAAAGAGTGGCCAAGTCTGTTGAGCAACTCAAATGACTACAAAAAGAACTCTGTTCAACAGGGGGAGATTACAGGTGATCCTCAAAATATAAATAGGTATTTGGAAGATTCAGAAATCAAGCCCATTCTCTCTAGCAGCATCAGCCAAAGCTTTTATGCCACCATGATAGAGGAAACCACCTTGGTCAAATACAACTTTAGAAATTCCTTTCTCCAAGCAAGACTTGGCAGTCACTTCACCAATTTTAGATTCTATATCTAGAACATACACAAGAAATGTTTGTTCTTTTGATCCAATTCTTTTTGGGAATAAATGGTACTTTCAGTAAAGTTTTTGAATCATGTTATTTAGAATCACAATCATAATTCAATGATTGAAAATATAAGACATCAGAGAGTAAAGGAACGAACGGTGAGATGGGCCGGCACAGAGAAAAACAGGTACTGGAATTGTTTGCTCCTTGGAGCATGAGGGGGACAAGATCAATCTTTTTCTACTTGCGCCTCCTGGAATAAGATTCAGGCACATCTCAAAATCCTCAAACAAGAGACTATCATGTCAAGTTGTAGGCTCTAAAAATTGGCTACAACTGGGGCCGTATACTTGCTACTAAATTAGTTTGACACCGATCCTACAGTACAACAATCCATACAAAGTTTTCTTTAATTGATGACAAAGAGAAAGAGGATGCTAAGTTTAGTTTTCCTATCCCAATCTGAAACACTGACATACATTCAGAAATGCAGAGCAAGAATCATAAAAAATTCCTAATCAACAGCGAATTGTTTGATGGATTTGTTCAAAAGCAGTACTCCAATTGCATGATGGGGGCCCTCCAAATTAACCCTGACCACTACAAGTATCGTAGTACACCCATAATTAAATTCTATATATGGAGTTCAATTCTAAGGCTAGTGACATACATATATACTTGAAACAACAGTGCTCTAAATTGTTCGATTCGATTTGCTCGTCACATAAGCAAAATTTCCTCACCTCTGAGGTGCACGACGGCAGAGGGGGAGAGGAGGCGGCCCTGGAGGTCGGTGAGGGCGTCCGCGATGGCGGCATAGGAACTCCCTCTCCGACGACGACGCCGCGGAGGAGGAGGCCGCAGGTTGCTGGCCTGGGGCGTGGCAGTGGAGAGGGGAGGCAAGGAGGGGGCGTGGCGGCGAGAGGAGGAGAGGGGGGGCGGCGCCGCTCGAGGGAGGAGAAGGGCTGGAAGCTACTCGGGGGGAGGAGGAGAACAAGAGGGGCAGGGCGGCGCCGCTCGGGGGAGGAGGAGAGGGGGGGGCGCTCGAGGGAGGAGGAGGAGAAGGGGAACGAGGCCGGGGCGGCAGAGCGGGAGAGAGGAGGAGGGAGGCAGGAGGACGCAGGTGACGCTAGGGTTCGGGGGAGGCTGAGGATATTCGACGGCAAAAGCGGTAATAACTTTTGAACTTGAGGGGCAAAGTTAGAAGAGGTGGTGGGAAGCTGTGGAAGCTACTCCTCGTTTGGAACGACTTCTGACTTTTTCACGTATAACACGGCTTTCAGCTTTCGAGAAAGCTGGTGGAAAAAACCCCTAGTCTGGAACGGTTTTCGCCTTTTTCCGTCCCAAAACAGACCCTAAAACTGACCGTCACTGTTGTTGAGAACAAAACACGGGATTACGTCACTCATAGTGTTGATCAAACCTATCAAGCAACGACTTGGGGACGTAGCTCATATGGTAGAGCGCTCGCTTCGCATGCGAGAGGCACGGGGTTCGATTCCCCGCGTCTCCATCTTTTTTTTTTGTGATTTTGCTCGGTTGGCAGCAATTTTACGTTGTCAGGGTTTGGTTGGAGGATTTCGCTTCCAATGTGGTTTCATTTGGAGTTTTGGTCGATTAGATTGATTGGATAGGAGCAATGGAGCGTGATGCTTCGTTATAGCCGTCCAGGTAATCGCACAGCGGCATTCGTGATTTCGGCCCGTCCGACCGGTGCAAAAGCAATGGGTTTTGTTGGGCCTCCCGGCCCAACCTGTCGGCCCGTGCTCCCGATTCCGTTCTCCGGTTGAACTCCTCCAACCAAAGCGAAGCCGCACTCCTCTCCTCCTTTCGTCTCCTGCGCCGACCCTCCCAATTCGCACCCCGAATCTGCTTCCACCGCCGCGTCTGTCTCGGTTTATTTTTTTTTCCCGCGGGTGCAGATGTTGTCGAGGATCTCCCGCCTCGGCGCCCATGTCCTGAACCAGGCGAGGCCAGGTGGTCTCTCCCATCCTCTCCACCGTCTCGCCGCGATTCCATTCACTGCTGTGTTTTCCCCCTTCCAGTTAGAACGCGAGGGCTTTGGATGTGTGATTCTGAGTTGCTCACCAGTTGTTCCGTGGTTTTACTGATGATAACTTGGGGGACTCTGTCAAGTTTGTGCTCAGCTGAGCATGGTACGGCGCTGGATTTTGAGTCCAGATCATTCGGATGCGAAACACACCAAATTTCTACTTTCGAGTGTCGGAGTGTGTGGGGATAGGATGGGGATTAGTTGTTCAACATCTGGGAGCAAATGTGAGGTGCTTTGATGAAGTAGCAGTAGCGCCAAAGGGATAGCGTCGGTTGTGGCATACTGGTCTCCTGTTGTTTGGTTACTCAGAGTTAACGTTAACTCTGACGGTGGGCAGGCAGGCACTAGCTTGTGGTTTTTTGTATTTTCCATGGGATCGACGCGGTAGAATGCTTGCTGATTCATTTTCAAGAGAATTGATGCGATGTCTCATCGTGTACCCTGTTTTTTGGATAATAATAAATCATGCAACTAAGATTGACCTTCGCAATGGCCATATTTTATACGTCGCAGCAAAACGTAATGTCTGTTTATCTGATTTTGAGGTAATTCATGGTATCGGAGCTATTCGACTAAGTAGCAGTTCTTGTTTTATGTTTGGACCCGCGTTTTGAAAGAAAGGTAGTTATTATAGGCATCTTTGATCTGATGTCTGGTAACTCGGATGCACTTTACAATAGTAAAGACTGTACAGTTGGACTAGCATTCTGATATCTAAGTTCGTAAGGACTTTTATTTGTACTTGCTTCCGAAGTTAAAAACGCTTCATGTCCCTCTTGATTTTGTGATCAGTGCTTGAAGTAGATTTCAAGATAATGCTTTCTTTCAGACTGGCATGTTTGACAGTTTGGTGACCACCTTTTCTCCATGTGCTCTTACTGAATTCTTCTGAGCTTACTTACCAGGTCAAAGTTCGGTAACTTCAAGGAACCATGAAGTAGAAACCTTTAGATCTTATATGAACCATGTGGTTAGTTCTCTCTTCTTATATTTCTTGATCTCCATGTTATCTGATAGAATTTGTACCTCAAATGTTGCATTGGCAAAAATTCACTTCTTTTATTTTCTTTCGCAAGTACCTTTCCTATTTGACTGCGGATTTCTGGATTTTCTTTACATTTATTGCCAACTTATACAAAAGATATTCCATAGTTTCTGCAAATTGTCAATTTGCTAGGTCCTTTAAGCAGTTCTAACTGGATCTCTAACCTCCAGAACTTATTTCATCATTTGGAGTGTTAATGGAATATAGGTTACATACTTAGCAGATGTAGGTATATATGAAGGTGTGCACAAATACAAATGTTTTGCATGTGCTTAACTTTTATATATTCTTGTGTGATTTAAAATGCAAAATATTATGTAGAGCAATTGGAAATAACTTCGTTAAAATATGGAATAACAAAAGAAATGCTCTACAGGGGAAGTATTTCTTCTGTTCCGCCACAAATGCTGAAGCCACTGACAGGAGCAATGAACCGGAAGCTAAGTAAGTTTTTTTACTGTTGATGTACCAGTGAACTATTACTGTGACATAGCATAAACTATTAAAATAATAAAATGTTTTCATGTAAGGTTAATATTGTTAATTTTGCAATATAGCAGATTACCTCTTTTTAACATTTTTGCAATAATAAAATGTTTTCATGTTAGGATGCATCTCTGCACCATTAAGGGTGTCTATCCATTGTAATTATATTTTAGATGATGGCTGAGCGAACCTAAGTTACCATAATAAATCTAGGGCATGGATTGTAAAGACACGAACCGAATGTACTACTACTGCCAGCGCCAGGTAATATCTCTCCAAGATGGATAATGTTGCAAGTACCACTCCAGAGTAGGATGAACTTAAATATATTCCATTTCCATTCAACTCCTTTAGCTAACCTGCCTTGATTTTGAACTTAGTTTACTAGTTTAGTTAACCAGCCTGAGTTTTGTCTAATCAGATCCCTCCAGAGAGAGAGAGAGAGTGCTTATTTAATTCTGCCCCTTTTGCACATTTGTATAATGTTGTCTCTTTGTCCATATCAGATTTCCACTTGCTGAATGGGTAGAGTAATAGTCTCATAGAGACACCTGATTAGAGAAACAAACAAAGTAGAAGGGCGAGTTTAGACAAAATTTGGGATATGAGCTTTAGCAAAACTTCATTTTATAGGGGGTGCAATTAAACAATATTTAAGTAGATGGGCTCAATTGATTAAAAGTGAATCATATTCCCGTTTCAAAATTGACTGTCAAAATTTTCTGTAAGTACCTACAAGACGTAGCATTTGATCACTTAGAAGCCATCAGCCTGCTTTGCTTTGAGTGACTATACTATTGCCATTCATATGTTTCCATTGGACTTGACATGGTTGTTGGGCCTCTCTGCATGTTGTTGATGTTTACATCCGCTGCCAGCATCAAAATCAAAATGTGCTTGTCCTTTGCTTGTTAAGGACTGTGATGTATGGACACGGCAAGGAGGCAGCGAGTCCGTGTCGTTCACGGACACAGCTTGGCCACCCTTAACCCTAGAATTTGCCCTCTCCCATACCATCTCCCTGTCCTCCCAGATGCAGCCGCCTCCGGTCTCTCCCACACGCTCTTGCGTCTCTCGACGACTCTCTCCAGCAAGGCAGCAATGACGACCTCCCTGCTCCGGCGAACAATGGCGGTCTCCCTTCTCCTGCGAGCAGCAATGTGAGTGACGTGATGCCTCACTAGACCAGATCGCTGCCCCTCTCCCTGTCCCTCTCGAGTCACTCCTTTCTCCTCAGCAGCGCCTTCGCCGGCGACCGGCATTGAGTCCCTTTGTGGGCGACCGACCCTAGGTAAATCCCGAATCATCTCTTTTGTGCCTTCCTCTCCAGCACGTTGCCTAGTGCCATCTCTTTCGTGCTTATATGCTTGATTTAGTTGTATTTAACATTGACATGTTGAAAAAGGAATATATATATATATATATATGTGTGTGTGTGTGTGTGTGTGTGTGTATGTATGTATTGTTATTATTTAAAAATATACTCCCCGTGTTGCCATTTTTTAGAAAATGACGAATCCCGTGTCCGTGCATCATAGGTTACGGTAGCCACTAGCCAGCCTCTTGCAATGCCTACCTCCTCCAAGCGTTGTTTAAGGTAGACTTCCTCCAAGCTGCAGAGCGTCCATTCCATATCTTGTCCAATGTGAGTGCAATTGATCCTCACTGAACACCACGGGTCGCTTCATGCAAGTATATTTTGTGATTATAGTTGATCCTTGTGAGTTTTGAACACCATGCAAGTATGTTTTGTGATTATAGTTGATCCTTGTGAGTTTTGAACACCATCAGTCCCCCTGCAAATGTCTATTCTATATCATGTATGGTATTGGGCATTAGCTTAATTTAACAAGAAAAGTTTGTGTCATTGTGATTTGCAGCACATTATATGTGGTTTACATCTATATCCAGAATTTCAAGAAAAGTTTATGGCAGTTTTACCAGTTTGCCCACATAGAAAACACAACTATACTAACAACTACTGCATAAAATAAGAACTTGAACATGTTCTGCTTCTGAACTCTAACAGCTAATTCTACCACAACCATTTTCTTCTCCTCCAGCTTGTTCTTTAGGACAGCAACCTTTGTAGCATGCCTTCCTTTGACCTCTGTCACATTTCTCCTGGCATCAACAATGTCATTCTCCATCTGCATCTTCTCTCTCTTCAGCTCTGTATTCTTCTTCTTTAATCCCCACACATTATCACGTAGATCCAACAGCAAAGAATTCAAAAATAGAGGGGTTTCTGGATCATGTCACTGCCAAAAACCACAACCACAACCTAATCCAACAAAAAAGGAACCCAAATCAAAGTGAACTCTAACAAAATCAAGTTCAATACACATAAGTAGATCTAAACTATTTGCTTACCCTTGCTCCCTTGCATGTATAGTACCTCCTCCTGGGATTCTCATCGCTCCATGAAATCCATCTCGGCGCTTTCTCCTTGCAATAGCATAACCACGCAGGGAGGTAGTTCAAGCGGCTTCTCATGGTACACCATCGACTACTGCGACCCATCTGCCCTGCGCCCTTTGCTTCCCGACGGTGTCGCGCGGGGAGACCATGAGCTCCAAGAACTTCCTTCCTCCTCCATGCCCGAACCCTATCCTCACTCACGCCGTCGTTTATAACTTTCCCCAAGCTCTTGCCAGCTCACCTCGCCAACACAGTGACTAACCTGGCAAACCATGCTGAATCGATGCCACATGTGCAATACCATCACATGAAACAGCTTCAGGGGGTTAAGTTGTTTGGTTTTACAACTTCATGGTGTCAAAGGTCCGTTTTTTTAGTTCAGGGGATTAGGTGTCCGAATAGCAACACTTTAGGGGGTAAAATGGACTTCTTCCTATCCTCAATATTGAATTTATGCATTACTTTTCCTTCTCTATTTTTTGGTGAGACGGCAAATATTGTCAACTTGCTTTGCCAAACACACTAGGAAAGTGGGTTGACCAGGTCGAGGAACACCACTTTTTCTTCTAAATTACATAGGAATGGTGTACCGGGATCGATGAATCCGGTACATGGAACGTGTTAGAATAGGAATTCTTTTGTATTTCCTTGTATGCCTTTTGTATTTACTTATACGTGTATGACATATTCCCTTGTAATATCCCCTCTGTACTCCCTATATATTGCCTATTGGACCTCATGAATAGGGCACTAACCCAGCTCCTTCTGCTGCCTTCCCACCACTTCTGCCGCCGCCGTCGACCCGAGGCCGCCACTCGACGCTGCCTTGTCCGAATCGAGTCGCCAGCCACCCGAATCGGGCTGCCGCCGCCCGAATCAACGCAATATCGCTGTGACGCCGCCCGACGCCACCTCGTCCGAATCAGGTCGCCAGCCGCCCGAATCAGCACGCTGCCTCCCTGACGCGAGGACGAAGCGGCCGTCGCCGGAGATCGCCTTCGTCCGAATCATGCCGCTAGCCGCTCGAATCAGTAAGCTGCCTCGCCTGACCCGAGGACGAAGCGGTCGTCGCCGGAGGTCGCCTTCGTCTTGGTCTCGGCCACGGCCTTCGGCTTGGGAGCTGCCTTGGGCTTCGTCGCTGCCCTCATTGGGCAAGAGCATCCCGACGTTTTGGTTTAAGGAAACCGTGGACAGTTTCCTGTAGAAGAGTTTGTTCAAAAAAAAAAAAAAACAGAACATCGATCTAACCGCCGTGCCGTCCAACATGAGTTTGAGGGGGGTGTTAGAATAGAAATTCTTTTGTATTTTCTTATATGTATATGGTATATTCCTTTGTAATATCCTCTTTGTACTCTCTATATATATTTCCCATTGAGTCTCATAAATACATACACAATATTCATAACAGAACGCAGCATCGACCTGCGATCCCTGTGACTAACAACGCTTGTAACATTCATTACAAAATGCATTGCTCATTGAAATATGAGCAACTTTTTACTAAGAAAATATATCATCACTTTAGTTCCATCATTCCATGTTCTTTTCTTTTTATTTTTCTGCTATAGTGTTGATCATTTCATGTGTAGGCCAATGCTTGAATGATTCACAGTGGTATCTGCTGCTATGTTTCCCTAACTTTCTAACCTTATTATGGATAGGTTGTTAGCAGTAAATGATGTTTGCTATTTTAATAACTTGAGCTTGACTTAGCGGAAGTCATAAACAATAGTTATCATCATGTTTGTCATATGAAACGTCAAATGTTTGAAAACATCAACTTTTGCTGAATATAAGTTTTGTTGATATTATGAGATGACGAAAACCACATTGGGTGGCAGTTGGGGGTAAGAAGTGTGCATATTAGCTAACCATGTACAATCACTTTCAAAAAGAGTAGGTTGCCATCCATTATCCAGGAAATCTTAGAAAGGAGATATGATCCATTCATTCTTAAATTGAATTCCTAAACTGTTTGCTGTTGAATATCCAATTAAAGATAGGTGCAATGGTTATTGAGTAGTGTGGTGGTATCATAGAAATGTTACTCCACAATTCGAAGTGATTGCATACAATGTTCTAAGATTGTTTTGCAAGTGCGACATACAGACCTGGAGAAGTGGAGATGAGTTGTTTTTCACTTTAGTGATATGCAAGGAAGCGACAAGAGTTATTATCATAACTGAAACAGCTATCTAGTACTTTCCCAGTAAACCCGTAAGATCGGTGCTTCTTTTCATTGTGTTCTCCTTTCTGCAAAATCAATGACGCTTTCTCTTTTTTTTACCTCTTAGTTATGATTTTTATATCATAGTCATACGCCATTTGGAAAATCTTACTGCTACTAAAAGGTGAGCCATACAAGTGCATAAGTGAAATGTTGTTTTCTTGGTAGACATGCTTTGATGCAAACAAAATACTCTGCTGAAGCGGACAAATTCTTCAATTGTTATTGGTGATCGTCGTTGAACCAAAAACCACATATAAATTAACAAACATAATGTCTAAGCCCAATTCTCCAGTACTCAAGAATCATGGCAGCCACATCTGGAGGCCCTAGTGAGCAGGGTTGCTCCCTGTCGTTGTTTTGATTGAGAAAATATCGGATTGAATCGTCTCTTCCATGAGTGCTGCTATTTCTTTTCCAGGTGCTGACATCTAAAGTCCTCACCTACCAGCTGAAGTCTCTTTCGCGATGCCAAATTGTTGGTGTCATATTTTGCATCTCTTCTGGCTGCTATTGCAGCCTGCTTTTCATCCTTCAGATTTATGTCCCATGGTCAGAGTTTGCGATGTTGACATACGCAAGATTTTGCCATTTCATATGTATGTTGGTCAATAGTGGCGTGAGCACTACTATCGCTGACAGCATCCCAAATTGTGGATGGACATGCTTGCTTTTATATGTATGCACGAGTTGATTTCAATTGTGCCTTGTTATGTACTTCAAGTGTTGTTTATTGCACTGTTGACTTGACTAATATTCTGGCACTGTTTATGTCAATCTCATCTAGAAGCGATTCCTTTATCTGGTATTTTGCTGCGTGTAGCTAGAAAAGTGGTTACAAATATATTGGTTTGGCCTTTAGCAAGTTACAAGGTTTTTATGAATTTTTGTTAGTATGCTCAGGTATGGGCAGTACTAACAATTTTGTTTGTTGCTAGTTCTGTTTTGTCATTTGAAACAGTTAGAAATTTCGAATTTTCTGATGTTTTTGTATTTGCAATTTTTTATATGTTCCATCTCCTTGCTGCTGCACTCCCCTCTGGAGTTGGTTTCATCGTTCCTGTTTCATCGAGTGTTAAAAGTTGGTTAGGGACAGGAGAACAACCATTGCATACTTCTTTTTGCAGAGACTGCAATGTCAGCTCACTATAATGTGATTTGAGAAATACTATCCGGGAGCGTTCTGTCATTACCAACTGGTGAAGAGTTACTATCAATTTGATTTGCCAATTTACGGTGGCCGGCAAGTGGTGCTGGTACAGCGTCAGTGATGTGGCAAAAGGGTAAGACTAGACAAGGGGTTTTCTTTTGGATAAAAGTGTACAGTACTCCCTCGGTTTCATAGTATAACTTTATAAGCGGTTCTTGGCATGAGAATTAAAACATATTTTGAGTTTTGGTCTTGTTATATATACACTTCAGAGTTCCTATCTGGGACTAAGCTTCACAGTACTACACTGGGCAGGTGTTCTAGTACTCCGAACAAATATACTTGCAATTAGTTTTTCTATACCTGAAAATCCATTTTATTTTGGTAACGTGGCGATCGTTTATTATCTTTGAGAAGTGTCGGATTCCATTCGGTTGCAAACTCGCGTTCGTCTCCAGTTTGCTAACTGCTGTGCCCTGTATAGGCTGGTCCTTGAGCCGCCAGAATCTAAGAATGACTAAATATTCTCTGAACAGGTTACGATTGTTCATGTTATTTATTTGCAGCAACACCTCCTCTTAAGCAACTGCACAACTATTCCTTCAGTAGTGACGGCCAACATGACTCTTTTTATAAATAAAAAAAAACGTGTAGGCAAAAGGTTTACCTACAGATTTGCTCAAGATTGGAAAGCAGGTTCTGGTACTGAGTTTTAAATACGAAGGTTTGGAAACAAACCAAGACTTAAAAGCCTATGCTCCCGGTACGATGGATGCTAAACATGCTCCCCTGTAATGTATCATGCTCTCGCCTTCTCTTTTATCTTCATTAGAGGGTTTGCGGTATGGTGCTTCTGTTTTTAAGAATTCTCTCATTGCGCTCCTTCCAAATTTTTCATGTAACTAGGATAATCAAACTTGCGCTCCTTCCAAATTTTTCATGTAACTAGGATAATCAAACTTGCTATGGCCTTTCTTTGCACCCCCTATGCTCTCAGAACTCTTCCCCACCATTCGTGGGTTGTCAACAGCAGGGTCCATTGGGAAGGCTGTACACTTAGTCCTAGCCAATTGGAGATCACATTTCATATACGGACGGAGGACCAGCATATGGAGAAGATGTGCGCCGCCGTTTCCGGATGATGGTGGCATAGGGCACATTGACTGTTGTTTGGCCAGTCTCGGCGTTGCAGCCGATCTGATGTCTAAAGTCTATTTTGGAGCCACACGAAGAACTTGCATTTTTGCAGTACCCAAGTTTTCCAAATTTTGGACTGAAGGCTTGTATTAATTGAGCCCAAGAATTGGGCCTTATAAGCCGAGGCCACCATGTAAATGCCATTTGCTATGGATTTCCAAGTTATTTGATTCTCGATTTCGGGATCTAGGCTACAACATTCACCTTTTCCCACAAGGATACAAAATCTTGGAGGTGTTGTAATGTTATTTCTACTTGAATATCGATGTCTTTTATCCCGTCGTTATCCTGTAGGGCTTTGTGAACCGATTTGGTTTTTCGTCTTAAAATGTCATATATGGTGGGAGCGATGTCTCGCGGTCTCTTTCTATTCAGCCAAGCCGCATTCTAGAAGCTTGCTTTGCGACCGTTCCCCAGTGTGATACGGGTGCAAGCATTGAAAAGAGCTATGTCCTTTTCATCACAATTCACAAGGGTTTTCCATTTCTACCCATGATTTTTCCGTTGTTGTCCATTCTGCCCAAAGCCATCGAAGTCTAAAAGCTATTGCAAACTTTTCGAACGGTAGGATCCCAAGGCCTTCTAAGCACTTTTGTCTGCAAACTCGCTCTCCATTGACCTTGCATTTCCCTCCCGAAGCTGACTCTGTTCCTGACCAAAGGAAACTCCTCTTATCCAATCTTTCTCGAACACTTTTTGTGGGCTTTGATGAACGTAAGAAAATAGACCGCCTAGGATGTGATGACGGATTTCGCTAGAGTTGTCCTTCCCATTGGGGTGAGTAGCTTCCCTTGCCAGGTAGCTAGCTTGTCTGCCGCCTTATCTTCGAGTGGTTGGAAATCGACGTGGCACAGCTTCTTGGCCAACATGACTCCTATGGTCCATAAATTACAGTAGTATCCATCATGAGACATGTATATCGGTTAGACTTTGTTAGCCAACTCTGCGGTTTCCCACCCGTCCGATCCAACCGTCTATGGCCCAGATCAAAGGTGTTTTCAGGAGGGGGAAAAAGATGCCTCCCTGTTTTTCCAGCGGCAAAATTTGATATATGTCACTTAGAAAGTTGCTACTTCGAGATATGCCACCCAGTTTTCTGAAATTTGAAATTTGCCACTCTAGTTTCTTCCTCCTTTGAAATTTGCTATTATCACAACTTTTCTTCCATTTTTTTCCTCTTATTTTCCATCTATTCCTTTGTAAACTACCTATTTTGCCCCTCATCTATTCGTTTCCATCCCTTCCTTTTGAACCAGCATCCCAAAACAGAGCATCGCACTCTCCACCCGCCGCCACCATTCGCCGCATACCACCACCATGCCCCCACCGCCGTGCCATTTCGTCAAACACATCTGCTCAAGCTCCGCCTCTGAGCCAACCCTGATGTTGGCCGCCGCCTCCCTCGTGGCGACCACCGTGCTTCGCGCCCTGCATCCTGTCGCTCCTCCCCCGGGCCCTCTTCTTCCACCCGAGCTGCATCGCCTCACTATCTCCGGCCTCCTCCCCTCCTCCGTCCCTCCCTCCACTTCCTCCTCTTCCTCTCCTCCCCGCCCCCGACGCCACGCCCAATCCCTTGCCGCCACTCCGTGGCCTTGACGCCTTCCTCCTTCGGCTCTCGCCCCCTCTCGCCGCCGACACCACTGCGCTCCTCGCCTCCCACCTCGGTCTCCATCCCTCCCTCCCCGCCCTCAACGACGCATCTCATGCCACCCTCCGCGCCGCGCGCCCCGACCTCGTCTCCACCTTCTCCTCCCCGACCTTCCTAGGCGACGCCGCCACCGTCACCTGTCTCGCGCGCGCCTGCGCCACCGACGGCCTACACCTCCTCCGCGACGCCACGCGACATGGCTCCCTTCCCTCAATTGCTGCCGCCGACCTCGTCGTGGCCTTCACGGCCGCCAGCAACTTCACGAAGGTGTCCAAGACGCCCCCACCTCATGATTGCCGCGGGATGCCTGCCACACGGTCGTCTACCAGCGCATCATGCACAGGACTCTTTGTGCATGGGATGGGCGGCGAGGCCCTGCGCATCTTCAACGAGATCAAGCTGCGTGGTTACAACATAGATGCAATCACGTACACGACGGTCATCAATGGTTGTTGTGCTGTGCTCGATTCAACCAGGGCAAGTGGCAAGGGAATAGATGCCTCTGCTGTGTTGTTCAAATGGGGGCAAAATAGATAGTTCACAAGGGAATAAATGGAAAATAAGATAAAAGAAAAGGAAATGGAAGAAAAGTAGTGATAATAGCAAATTTTAAAGGAGGAAGAAACTGGAGTGGCAAATTTTAAATTTCAGAAAACTGAGTGGCATATCTCGAAGTGACAACTTTCTGAATGGTATATCAAATTTTGCCTTTTTCTGGTACAAAGGTAAGTCATTGAGTTTTTGATTGGACGGACCATGCGGTTTATAAAGGATGAAGGCGAAGGTCTAAGTATCTTCGCCTTGTTCTGCTGGTGTTTACTGCATATTTATCACCGCATTTGGCATCTTTTATCTTGTATTCTACCTAACTAGCCCCCTTTCAAGTTCCTCTGAAAATAACCGTGTTGAAGTAGTCCGTCGTCGCGGGGCTTGGGCGTCTTACTAATTTTCTGTACCCATTTTTCGTATGTTTAGCAATCGACTACCTACCATGACAACGAACTGCTTTGTGCTTTTGTGTGCAACTTTTTATCCATCTCGGTCACTGAAGCAGAACAATTTTCTTGGAGAATACTACAGAGCAGTGCGATTCGGATCCACACCACAGTTGAGAAGATGCCGCCATGGCTTGATTAATTTGTACCATCCTGTTCCACTGGGAAAAAAACAAAGGTCTAGATGTGACGGATTAAACGCGAAAATTTTACTTTCTCACCACGCTTCCTTCCTCGACATACATGACCGTGGAAAATTGATTGAACAATTTACGATGCAAGTGTTCCTGATCCTGCTTGGCGCCTGCTAAGTTGGTAGTTTAATTTCTGATCAGAAGGGCCGTGTATATGTAGGTACAGTTTCTTCATCGTTGTAGTGGATTTTCTTTCTCGAGACATTGAAAGTGGCCGATGCTGTCCGCTGGGATCGATCCTAATGCGCCTCACCATCTAGGTGGTTTTCCATTTAGATGGTTTAGTACGTGCACACGTGGGTGCGTTCAGTGGTCAAAATGTATATCCGTGATTCGTAGGGTTTTAACTCCCGGTCTAGATTAGACGTGTGTTGAGAACACATCCACGTGTGTGTAGCGTAGCTGTGGTGTTTGCATTTACTAAAAAAGAGAGAAGATACCAAATAGCTGAGCTGAAGCTGCTAGATTGCCACGTAAGCCGTGGTTGGTAAACGTTCGACTCATCGCAGCATAGTTTATGTCGTTCCAAAGACCGTTGCTCGATTCGTCGGCTGCTGCCTTATCTGATGGCTCACGTAGCATTCGATCGGACCACTTGGAAGCTAGAATTAATCGACGATGTTACGGTTTTAATGACGTTTAGTGAGGACTACCTAACCTAATCCCGAAACATTGCATTTCCTGCCAATGTAATCAATCACCGTACGTGGCTGTTTCTTGTGGTACATGCCGAGATGGAACACTCAGGTGATGCATATGTGTCACATATCTGTGCCTGACTAGACCCCATGTGTCGCGGTTACTCTCATGCAATTACAACCTTTCGCTGTTCCTGGTATCGTATATGTATCTTTTCTGATCCCCTTTACGCTGTTCCTGGTATCGTATATGTATCTTTTCTGATCCGGTTGTAAGCCTACGTGTGTGAGTCGTTTTGGTTCATGTGAAGAAAATTGGGCTCGGATTTGCTGCAGGACTATAGGCTACATACAGTGAGGCTCTGTTGGGCGTGGCGGCGGATCATGGTAATCTCAACAAAATTTCGCACAGTTCAAAACACCGGTAGTGCCCTAAGTGCAGTTAAATTTCAATTCACGGTAATTAATTTGTACTATAGTCCCAACAAAATTAGTCTTTGGGCTAGGGGGATAAAAATCCCTAGCTTACAGATCGCTTGGACTCTGCTCTATACTTCTACAAGAGGGGCAATGAATTGAGTTGAGCATAATTTATCACCTCAATGATTCAGCAATTAACTGCTTAACAACCACCTTGTCATTTTACGGCGATGTCCACTGGATGGCTTTGACCGGTGTTGCCTTTCCACATGACCACATGCGTGCCAAGAAAAAAGAGAGACGATCTTTCAAACTTCTGGTCGCGCTACCGAGTTCCCGGCAAACGCAGAAACTTTTTTTTGTGTGCAAACAACAGGAGAGCTGCCACTGAATTCATTAAGAGAAGTAAAAGCAAAGTTTATAGAGAAAAAAAAAAAAAGAAAAGGAAACGAAAGAACTGTACAAGCTGGATGTCCACGACAAAACCAGCGGTGACCAAGGAGCAATTACAGTTTGGACGTTTGCTGCTCCCGCCTGCACCCAAAGGTTAACTGCTGCTTTGATCTCCCTCGTGAGCTCACAGGCGTTTTTATGTTGGTGCTGGAAAATTTTGTAGTTCCGCTCCTTTCGTAGCTCCCGCGTGGTTGCCAAGATGATTGAATTGAGACCCTTCCTCGCTGCACCCGTACAAGCAAGGTTCTGGTTCACTGTGACCACCCGCCATTGCTGAATGGTCTGGTTGGGTGAGGTCGGCGCAAGCGATGTCACATTTATCCACTGGGGCCTGGGCTAACCCCAACCAGACCCGAGAGGAGTATGGGCATTGCAGTAGCAGATGGTCTGCCGTTTCAAGGTTTCTGTAGCACAGTGGACAGAAGTAGTTATTAGGTGAGGTCATTGTCACGCCATTAGCTTGTCAGCCGCTGGGATGCGTCCTTATTGTTAGAATGATCTCAGTGCCCCCTTTGTTCGCGCCCTGATCGGGGGCGCCCAGCCTAATAGGCTGGTGAACCCCTGTCGCCAGCGATAAATAAATAGAGGTGGGGGCCGGGGCGACACGAATACCAAGGTTCACCGTGCCGCCACCATCCCCACCGACAAACCCTAGACCCGATCTAAGAGGGGCGCTCCAGCGACGGGAACACCCACCGCCATCTACTGCCAGGGAGACGCCGCTCCCCTTCCCCGATCGTCGCTGCCTGTGCGCAGACTTCACCGAGTGAACCGCGATGGCCAACCCCTCCTCCTCTACATCGGACGGTTGGTACCCCTCTCTCCCTCTCGATATTATCTCAAGAACCCGAACAAAGAACCCGCTAGATCTAAACCCTAGGAGATCCTAAAGCAAAATTAACATTGGTATCAGAGCGTACCTAGAGTCGATCTAGACGGAAAGGAAAAGAGAACGAAACCCCTAACCTAGAAAATGGCAAAAGAACGAGAAGAGGAACGGTCAAAACCCTAACCCTAGATCCGAAAAGACTCTTACCGCCGTCGCCGCCGGGCCGCCGCCGCCGCCGGGCGCGCGGAGGCCGGCCGAGCCGTGGGCTCGCCGGCGCTCCACGTCGCGGGCCACCGTCGATCGCGCGGGACAGGGCGCCAATACGGAGCCGCTCGACGGCGGCGCGCTCCTCGGAGCGCGCGACGCCGGCGAAGGCCGCTGATGGCGCCGTCTTCTCCTTCTCCAGCGGCGTGGACGAAGTCGCCGCCGCCGTCGCTTCGCGTTCGCTCGGGCGCCAGGCTAAAGAGGGGAGAGGGAGAGGAGAGAATGAGCTAGGGTTTTCGGGGGCGTCCGCCGCGCGCGAGTTTTTGATCGGGCGAAAACGCCGCTCAGCCGTCGGATGGCGCGGGGGAGCGAGCGGCGGCGCGTGAAGAACCGGAGCCGTCGGATGTAAATCCGACGGCTGATGGATCGCACGGAGGCACCAAAGGCCGTGGTTGCGCGGGTTTTGCAGCCGTTGGATGCGAATCCAACGGCTGAGACCGCATGGGCCGCGCGCGTGCGAAGGATTGGGCCGAATTGACTTTTTGAACAGTAAATCCGAAAAAAAAAAGAAAGGGATTTAACGATTTTCAGAAGTATTTTTTGATGAATTTGAATCAAATTTTCTGGAAATTTTTGCACCAACGTGTTAATTTTTCCAGAGAGATTAATTGAGTACAGTAATAATGCTTCTGAGTATGAATTATTTTAGAATAATTTCTTGTTTCCGCTGCAAAAGTTAATGTTGATTACTCTTTCAATTAAATTCGAACCAACGGGAGAATTTAATTTTTGAGAATTGTTGTGAATTATGATATTGTTATTTTCTGACAAACGTTGATAATAACAGTATTATAATTTCTAATTGATGATTTTATGCATTATTTCTATTTCTGCCCAACGGTGATGTAGATTTAATGCATAGATAAAATTGTATGTCGTATTTTGACCAACGTTGGAAATAAAGCATATAATTTTTGCTGTTATTATGTTTAAATGTTCTCATTGAATATGAATTGTGTTTTCAGGAGGATACTCCTTGATGGGCTACATCAGGGATATCCCGGTTCTCAAAGGAGATAACTACGGTGAATAGAAGAAAAAGATTGACCTGGCCTTCATCGTGGCTGAGGTGGACTGGGTAGTCACCACACCGTGTCCCACAGCTGTGGCACCGGTGAGGATGAAAATGAGGCCGATCTTTGCTTGGCGCACTGACAGAGGACTATGCTCCCATAAAAATGGCATATGATCTTGATCATAAAAAGTGGGTCACTGCCAACAAGAAATGTTTGGCTGTGATAAAGAACACGATTGAGCCCGCAATTGTGGGCTCAATCGCAGAGTGTGACACTGTCACAGAGTACCTTGAGAAAATAAAGAGTCAGTTTACTGGCTCTTCAAAGACATATGCTACACAGCTGATTAAGCAACTTGTGACAGAAAGGTACTCTGGTGGTGGCAGTGGCATAAGAGAACACATACTAAGGATGAGCAACTTGGCATCCAAGCTTAAACCAATGGATTTGGCTCTCAAGGATGAGTTCCTTATTCATTTGATTTTTGCTTCCTTGCCGGAAAAGTTTGATACCTTTGTTGTCAACTACAACATGCAGCCTGAGAAATGGGACTTAGAAAAGTGCATAGCTATGTGTGTGCAATAGGAGGAAAGATTTAAATCCTCACATGGTGGTTCTATCAACTATGTGAAGGACAACAAGAAAAAGAACTTCAACAGTAACTCCTCCTCAAAGAACAAGGGAAAAGCCCCTGTCCATCAGCCTCAACAGAATAAGTTTGCAGTAGATAAAGATCAGTGTCTTCACCGCAAGAAGACGGGACACTACAAGAAGAACTATCCCGATTACTTAAAGATGATAATGGCAAAGAAAGGTGAGAACATTATTACCTTCATAAATGAGTCCCTGTATGTACAATATTCAAAATCTACTTGGTGGATTGATTCAGGAGCAATTGTTCATGTTGCCAATAATATGCAGGGATTCCGTTCGGCGAGGAATACGCAAAGAAAAGAAAGATGCATTAAAGTCGCAAAAGGAGTCCAAGCTGAAGTTGAAGCCGTCGGCGATCTTTCATTAGAGCTCGCTGATGGCTTCACTCTTTTACTTAGAGATGTTCTTATGTTCCCTCTTTACAGAGGAATTTGATTAGTGTTTCATGTTTGGACAATGATGGTTATGATTGTCATTTTGGGAATGGCAAGTGTGAAATAATATTTAATAAAGAATGTGTTGGTCTTGCCATCTTACAAAATGAGCTTTATTTGTTATCATTATGTGATGATGTGAATGTCGTATGCGATAATGGGAACGTCGCGTGCGAGAAAGTGAATGAATCCTCGTCTACGAATGTAAACAGGAAACGAAAGAGAACTCTAGATGCGTCGTCGAAATTATGGCACTGTCGTTTAGGCCATATTTCGAGGGGGAGAATAGAAAGACTAGTTAAGAATGATATTCTTCCTCCATTAGAGTTCTCAGACTTAGAACAATGCAGAGACTGCATTAAAGGAAAATATGTAAAGAAAATTAAGAAAGACGCCAAAAGAAGCACAGGAATTCTACAAATTATTCACACAGACATTTGTGGTCCTTTTCCTGTGAAAAGTGTGGATGGACATGACTCGTTCATAACATTCACAGATGATTACTCCCGTTATGGATATATTTATCCAATCAAAGAAAGAAATGAAGCCTTGGATAAATTCAAGATATTTAAGGCTGAAGTTGAAAACCAACACGATTTAAAGATTAAGATAGTCCGATCTGACCGTGGGGGGAGTACTACGGTCGACATACCCCATATGGACAAGTTCCTGGACCTTTTGCAAGATTTTTACAGGAAAATGGTATAGTGGCCCAGTATTCTACACCGGGCGAACCTCAGCAAAATGGAGTAGCTGAAAGACGCAACCTTACCCTGATGGATATGGTGCGAAGCATGATGAGCTATTCCACACTGTCATTGAGTCTATGGATGGAGGCGTTGAAAACCGTCATTCATATTCTCAACAGAGTGCCTAGTAAGTCGGTGCCCAAAACACCGTACGAGTTGTGGACAGGAAGAGTTTCCTCACTAAACCACTTACGTGTGATACGGGGGATGCCCGATCTTCACGACGTAGGATCGATGATAACTTTGGATCCGTGCAACCTGACGAACCGATGGCGCCAACCACTGTCAAAACAGCAACCTGCGACAAAAGAATTCGCCCAACCACACGCTCGTGATCCCGCCTACCGACCACACAGAGTAGACGTGTCGCTGCTCCTGCAAAACACAAGGATTCACAAGAACGACGGAACGGCACAACAGATTGGAACTCCCTATTCTAGTGGGGGCAATATTGCTCAAACCCTAGAATCAAGAATATATATCTGAAAAAATGCCGTCCCGCTTGCGGCGCAGCCTCGACTGCTTTAATAGCCGGCCGAACCGACTCCAACACCCAATCGGTTCGGTTGATATTCTCATTACATGCAGATCATGTGGGCTAAGCTTAATTTAATGGTTCGGTTGGTACACAGGCCCACATGATTGGTGCTAAGCTTAATTTAATAGTTTGGTTGGTACAACATGCATGCCATGCATCCTTTGGTCCACGTGAACACCCATGCAATATATTTCTTTATTCCTTGCTTTCCTTCGTAAGTTGTAACTCACATACATGCATGTAGACATTGACTTAACCATCCGAAGCCCCCAAAACCGACCGAAGCCTCCAGCCTCCAAAGTCAAGACCAAGGTGGTATTCTCTGTAGTCGGTGGTGGATATGGCTTCCAGCGGTTTCTCATCCGGTACATGGCCTCATGGCTTTTATTGGCTGACAGTCAGAAACAAAAGAAAGCGCTAGTGCTTCCAGTTCCAAAACTCTCTGGACGTACAAACCTGAGAACAATTAAAATACTAGTATTAGGTAGTAGCTGGTTCTGATATAAATTAAAACCAAAATCAACTAGGAGCGAATTCACCTGTTGATTAATCTTTTTAGCTCGTGCTCGTGTAATTGTTCCAATCGGGATGTCCTCATCATCCTCCCCCTCTTGAAAAGGAGTCGTCCTCGACTCTGATTCTTCCGGTCCAAAGAATGGTGACAAATCAGCAACATTGAATGTAGAACTCACAGCGTAATCATCACCCGGAAGCTCAATCTTATATGCATTGTCATTTATCTTCTCAAGTACTCTGAATGGACCATCTCCTCGGGGCATCAACTTGGACTTACGCTTGTCCGGAAAGCGTTCTTTGCGTAGATGCACCCAAACTAAGTCACCAGGTTCAAATAGCATCTTCTTTCTTGACTTGTTCGCCTTCTCAGCATAGTAGCGCGTCTTCTTTTCAATTTCCTCTTTAGTCTTGACATGAATTTGCTTCACATATTCAGCACGTTTTGACGCCTCCATATTAGCATGTTCGTACCTAAGTGGCGACAAATCAAGTGGCGTAATTGGTTTAAAACCATACACCACCTCGAGCGGGCACAATTGAGTAGTAGAATGTACCGCCTATTGTATGCAAACTCCACATGCGCGGACAATCTTCCCACTCTTTTAGGTTCTTCTTGATCATCGTTCGTAGCAGCATTGAAAGTGTTCTATTCACCACCTCCGTTTGTCCATCCGTTTGTGGGTGACAAGTTGTTGAGAATAACAACTTTGTCCCGAGCTTGGCCCACAAAGTCTTCCAAAAATAGCTCATAAACTTGACATCGCGATCTGAAACAATCGTCCTTGGCATGCCATGCAATCTTACAATTTCCCTGAAAAACAAGTCAGCTACATGCGACGCATCGTCGCTTTTATGACAGGGAATAAAATGTGCCATTTTAGAGAACCTATCCACAACTACAAAAACTGAATCCCTTCCCCTCTTAGTCCTAGGCAATCCTAAAACAAAGTCCATACTAATATCCTCCCAAGGTACACTAGGAACAGGCAGTGGAGTATATAAACCATGTGGATTAAGTTTAGATTTCGCTTTGTGGCATGTCATACATCGCTGTACAAACCTTTCAACATCACGCCTCATTTTAGGCCAATAAAAGTGATCGCTCAGCATCATGAAGGTCTTCTCTCTTCCAAAGTGTCCCATTAATCCACCTGAATGAGATTCCTGCAATAAAAGTAAACGCACGGACGAATCTGGAATACATAATTTGTTAGCACGAAATAAGAACCCATCATGAACATGAAACTTGTCCCATCCTTTTCCATCTTTGCATTTAGAATATGGTTCTGAAAATTCATGGTTAGAAGCATATAAATCTTTCAAACTCTCTAATCCGGGTACCTTTACTTCCAATTGAGTTAAAAGCACATGTTTTCTAGATAAAGCATCAGCTACCACATTCTCTTTTCCTTTCTTGTACTTAACAACATATGGGAAAGTTTCAATGAATTCTACCCACTTAGCATGTCTACGGTTCAGTTTAGCTTGGCTTTTCAAATATTTCAAAGCTTCGTGATCAGAATGGATAACAAATTCTCTCGGCCAAAGATAATGTTGCCAAGTCTCAAGCACACGTACTAAAGCATACAATTCTTTATCATACACAGGGTAGTTCAATTGAGCACCTCCTAGTTTCTCACTAAAATATGCTACGGGTTTCCCTTCTTGCATCAAAACACCACCAATACCTATTCCACTAGCATCACATTCAATTTCAAAAGTCTTAGTGAAATCAGGCAAAACAAGCAATGGTGCTTCAATTAAACGTTTCTTTAGCTCTTGAAAAGCCTTTTCTTGTGGTGCACCCCATTCAAATACAACACCCTTTTTAGTTAATTCATTTAATGGAGCAACAATGGTGCTGAAATCTTTAACAAAACGACGATAAAAACTAGCAAGACCATGAAAGCTTCGATTTGGTGACATTCACGGAGTAGGCCAATTCTTAATTGCTTGATTTTAGATTCATCTACCTCAATACCTTGTCCGAAACAACATAGCCTAAGAACACCACTTTATCATTACAAAAGTGCATTTATCAAGATTAGCATACAGTTTCTCATTCCTAAGCACTTCCAATACTTGTCTAGTATGATCAATGTGCTCATCCATCGTTTTGCTATAGATCAAAATATCATCAAAGTATACCACAACAAATTTACCAATGAAAGTTCTTAAAACATGATTCATCAATCGCATGAATGTACTAGGTGCATTAGATAATCCAAAAGGCATAACTAACCACTCATACAATCCAAATTTAGTCTTAAAAGCGATCTTCCATTCATCACCAAGTTTCATCCTAATCGATGGTATCCACTCCTCAAATCAATTTTGGAGAATATAACAGACACCACTAAGTTCATCTAGCATATCATCTAACCTAGGAATAGGATGACGATATCTATGATGATATTGTTAATGGCACGACAATCAACACACATTCTCCATGTACCATCTTTCTTAGGAACAAGAATTACAGAGCAGCGCAAGGACTAAGACTTTCGCGTACATACCCTTTCTCAAGTAGCCCTTGCACTTGGCGCTGAATTTCTTTGGTCTCCTCCGGATTGGTGCGGTATGGTGGGCGATTTGGAAGTGATGCGCGGGAACTAGATCAATTTGATGCTCTATTCGCGCAAAGCGGAAGTCCTGCTGGTATCTCCTCTGAAACACATCCTCAAATGCACGCAAAGAGAGGAAACACCACTAGGAAGGGAGGTTAAGTCGTTAGTTGAAAGCAAAACAGTTGCATCTTTGTACACAAGCACAAAGTGCATCTTTGATGGGTCATTGCTCACATCTCTCAAATCTGATTTTGTGGCTAACATAACCAACCCTCCCTCACTCTTACTTTTTCCTCTCATATTTGGCTTGTGGCTCTCACTCACCGATGTGTGGAAATCACTCTTTTCTTTCTTTTTACTCTCATTTTCAGCAAGCTTCTTTTGCTGAAATTCAGCATGTATTTGACTAGGAGTCATTGGATTAAACTCTTTTGTCTTCCCCTTCCACTTAAAAGCATATCTATTGGAACGGCCATCATGTTGCACACTTCTATCATATTGCCATGGCCTTCCCAACAGCAGATGACATACAGTCATAGGCACCACATCACACTCAACGGTGTCCTCATAATCACCAATCTTGAAAGTAACATGCACCACATACTGAACCTTCACATCCCCACATTCGCTAAACCATTGCACATGATATGGGCGTGGATGTTTCAACTTCTTTAAACCAAGCTTCTCACACAATTCAACACTAGCCAAGTTATGACAACTACCTCCATCAATAATGAGTTTGATTACCTTGTTGTTTACCTTGGCTTGTGTTTGAAACAAGTTGAATCGCTGCGGATGTGCATCTCCTTCTTGTGCAAGCATGCTCAAATTTTTAGTGACTACTAGTGTCTCTCCCGTTTCATAACTCAGCACATCAATCTCATCATCGTCATGGGATGCATTTTCATGACTGGGCTCAACCTCATCTTCACTTGCAGATTCAAACTCTCCATCTTCTGTCACAAGCATGACTCGGTTGTTGGGACACTCCCTAGCTATGTGCCCACGCCCCAAACACTTGAAGCATTGAATTTCTCTACTCTTTGCTGTAGCATTAATTGAAGATGTAGGGGATGGAGCCACCTTCTTCTCACTTGATGTAGGTGCTGATTTTGCAATCGAGGAAGAATAAGCATTAGTATTTGAACTAGTACTAGCTGAAGATGTACCTCGTCCCAAACTGAAGCGTGCTTTTGTGGCATTAGATGAAGCTGATGGAGCTTTCAAGTTGAATGATGCTGTCCTTGGTGCTGGTTTTACATCTTCTAATAACTGCTTCTCTGCCTTTGTCGCTTGATGCACCAAGTCAACAACAGTACTGTAGGGCTGATATTGCACTATGCGTTTAATGTTTTTATTTAGGCCAAATAGAAAACGCGCAAGTGTTTGCTCTTCATCTTCGTGCACATGTGCCCTAATCATAGCTTGCTCCATCTCCTTGTAGTATTCCTCCACCGAGCGACCTCCCTGTCTCAAATTCTGCAATTTATCAAAAAGGTCACGTTTATAAGTGTTAGGAACAAAACGTGCTCTCAGCTCTTGTTTCATTTCAGCCCATGATGCAACTGGTGGTTCTCCATTATCTTCTCTTTGGTTCAATACTTGCTCCCACCAAATCAACGCATACCCATCAAACTCAAGTGACGCCATGTGTAGCTTCTTCTCTTCCGAATAATTATGCATTCGGAATATCTTCTCTACCTTGAGCTCCCATGTGAGATATGCATCTGGATCGGAAGCGCCTTCAAATTTGGGAATATTGAACTTGAGCTTCCCAAATTTTTCCTCCACGTGCTGCTCATCATAACGACGACCATGACGTTGATAATTATCATTGCGGTGTAACCAAACGTCGTCGCCGAAGTCGTCAATGTGGGCAGCACCGCCGCGTCCACGGCCACGGCCACGCCCACGGCCTCTCCCTTGGCCATGGTCAGCGCCCAAAACACCTCCCCCACGTCCGGGAAGGGGTGGACGAACCGCGTTGGCAGCGACTCGACCCGCTTGCGCTTCTCTAGCGAATCTTGCAGCCCTCTCCTCATCAGTCTCGTCAAGCTCAATGCCTTCTTCAGGGACACCAACTGGACCCCGCTCTTTGCGAAGCTCCTCTAGTATCTCTCTCCTCAAGACGCTCATATTGTCATTCAACTGAGTGTTGAAATCATTTGTGAGCTTCTCAAGGTCAGTTTGTGTAACATATGCTGGTTCTCCTTCTTTCCCTGACATGGTTAGTGCAAACAAAGAAAAACTATATATGTGGATGTGGAAGTTTTTATTTGTGAAAATCACTCAACCTCACCTTCTCTTACCGACCGAAGTTCTTATGCGTCCTTGATGGAATTGAAGAGCTGCACGCACTTTGGTGACGGTAGACAACACAAGGTGATAGATTAAGCGAATTCAATTGCACAAGCACTGTTAGACAATGGCTTATTTGTGGAGCTTGGAGGGAAAAGTGTTTACCTATGCAATCTGAAATTTCTAGATATTGTAAAGTTAGGTAACAATCCAAACTAGAATTCAATGCCTAGTTGCTGATCTTATGGTATTAGTGAAGAATGAAGCAACTCACACGCAAAGATGATGAAACTTAGTGCAATCAAAGGAATGAGCTAATATATAAAAAATATAAGTGATGAAAAATTAGCTCGTATTGCACAAGTTATGAGAGACGCTAGCTAATTGCTCAAAGATATAAAATAGGGCACAAGATTGCTCAAAACAATGAAGTAGCACAATCTGAAATTTTGACAAAGATAGGGTGTGCTCACAATAGATGATCGGCCAAGTTTTCTTTTTCTTTTCTTGTCTTTTCTTTTCTTTTTTTTTTCTCTCTCTTTTTTTTTTAACCTAACCAATCAAATTGTTACAAGAGCGGCACTTAAAAAAAACCCCACTTTTGGCTATAAAAGAAATAACAATTCAAATGTGCACAAAGTGTAAATGAGCAGCCCTAGAGCAATATCAACAACTAGTCTCAATAGGAGCAAAGTATTCGCAAAGGATTGAATTGGCTCACAAAAGATATACCAAATATTTGCTTTTCTCGCGTACGGCTACTGTAGCTGCACGCGCAGATTTTTTCCTCAGCGCTGCCGCACGACAGGAGCAGCGCCGTGTACAGCGAAGGGTCTTTTTTTTTTGCGGAGGGTACTGTAGCTCGCGTTACTGTAGCAACGCTGTCCTGTAGCAGTCCGCAGCACTGCAGCGCACGCACGATTTTGTTTTACTGCTGCGCAGGCGAACGAGCACTGGCTTTTTTTTTTTTAAACACTGCAGCAAGTCGAATAAGCACGCGACCCTTCTTCCGTTCGGTACCGCAGCGCCTCTAGCGAGTACTGTAGCATGCGCTACAGTAAAGCCAGATTTTTTTTTTGTGCGCCTGATGGCGGCGGCTGCTGCAGTGACCGTCGCAAATTGGAGCGCAATTCTAGCGAGTACCGTAGCACACGCTACAGTATATGTTTTTTTTTTCCGGCTAACCGATTGAAAACAACAAAAAAATAATAATTTAAAGCTACGCAAAGGAAACAAAGATCAACGACTAAACACAATTTCTATTGGATCAAGATCTAACCAAACGCACTAAAAATATCAGATTGAACTACGGGCTAACAGGGATTTTTTTTTGTGGCTTTTTGTGTATAGGATAGAAAATAAATCTAACTACGGGTAAATTGATCCTACCGTGGCAACCGATGCTCTGATACCAAGATGATACGGGGGATGCCCGATCTTCACGACGTAGGATCGATGATAACTTTGGATCCGTGCAACCTGACGAACCGATGGCGCCAACCATCGTCAAAGCAACAACTGCGACAAAAGAATTCGCCCAACCACACGCTCGTGATCCCGCCTCCGACCACACGAGTAGACGTGTCGCCTGCTCCGCAAAACACAAGGATTCACAAGAACGACGGAACGGCACTGTGATTGGAACTCCTATTCTAGTGGGGCAATATTGCTCAAACCCTAGAATCAAGAATATATATCGAAAAATGCCGTCCGCTTGCGCGCAGCCTCGATCGCTTTAATAGCCGGCGAACCGACTCCAACACCCAATCGGTTCGGTTGATATTCTCATTACATGCGAGATCATGTGGGCTAAGCTTAATTTAATGGTTCGGTTGGTACACAGGCCCACATGATTGGTGCTAAGCTTAATTTAATAGTTTGGTTGGTACAACATGCATGCCATGCATCCTTTGGTCCACGTGAACACCCATGCAATATATTTCTTTATTCCTTGCTTTCCTTCGTAAGTTGTAACTCACATACATGCATGTAGACATTGACTTAACCATCCGAAGCCCCCAAAACCGACCGAAGCCTCCAGCCTCCAAAGTCAAGACCAAGGTGGTATTCTCTGTAGTCGGTGGTGGATATGGCTTCCAGCGGTTTCTCATCCGGTACATGGCCTCATGGCTTTTATTGGCTGACAGTCAGAAACAAAAGAAAGCGCTAGTGCTTCCAGTTCCAAAACTCTCTGGACGTACAAACCTGAGAACAATTAAAATACTAGTATTAGGTAGTAGCTGGTTCTGATATAAATTAAAACCAAAATCAACTAGGAGCGAATTCACCTGTTGATTAATCTTTTTAGCTCGTGCTCGTGTAATTGTTCCAATCGGGATGTCCTCATCAACGTGTGTGGGGGAGTCCTGCTGAGGCTAAAGTTTTTAACCCAAACCTTTGGAAGCTTGATCCCAAAACAGTAAGTTGTCATTTCATTGGCTACCCTGAAAAGTCAAAAGGTTTTCGTTTCTACTGTCCAGACAGATATACAAAGTTTGTAGAAACGAGACACGCTGTCTTCTTAGAGGATGAAATGATGAGAGGAAGTATGGTAGCTCGTGAGATTGATCTTGAAGAGAAGCGGGTGTATGCGCCCACTCCGATGATTCAAGAGCCATTCTTCACACTACCTGCTGTCGCTGCACCGACGGTGCAAGACAACGTGGTGCCAAGACTGTTATTGTTCCTCTGTGGCAACAATGAATGATATTGAGGAACTGTTCTTGAATTCTATAGAACCCATTGCCACGAGATGAGGGGAACAAAGAGACCTCAAAGCAGAAAATGTACCAAATGAGGAGACCAGGAGGTCTCAAAGAGTAAGAAGATCAGCTATTTCTGATGATTATCAGATTTATCATACAGAGGAATTTCAAATGGAGGATGATCCCATCTCATTTGAAGAAGCCATGAGAAGCGAAAATTCTTCAAAATGGCTTGAGGCCATGGAAGAGGAAATGAGGTCCATGAAGGCTAATAAAGTCTAGGACTTGGAAATTATTCCTAAAGGAGCCAAAACAGTAGGTTGTAAATGGGTCTACAAGACAAAGCTTGACTCCCAAGGGAATGTAGAAAGATACAAAACGCGACTTGTGGCAAAAGGCTTTACGCAAAGAGAAGGGATTGATTACAATGAGACTTTTCTCCAGTCTCATGTAAAGATTCCTTCATAATCGTAATAGCATTAGTAGCACATTATGATTTAGAATTACATCAGATGGATGTAAAGACGGCATTTCTTAATGGGGATTTGGAGGAAAATGTTTACATGGCACAACCGAAAGGTTTTGTCGTGGAAGGAAATGAAAAAATGGGATGCCGCGTAAAGAAATCGATTTATGGGTTAAAACAAGCTTCAAGACAGTGGTACTTGAAGTTTGACAGTACAATAAGAAAATTTGGGTTTAAAGAAAATGTAGAGGACAACTGTGTTTATGCAAAGTTTAAAGATGGGAAGTTTATCTTCCTAATCCTGTATGTGGATGATATCCTACTAGCTAGTAGTGATGTTAGTGCTCTCTTTGGAGACAAAGAAGTTTTTGTCCTCAAACTTTGATATGAAAGATCTTGGTGAAGCTTCGTTCGTTCTAGGGATCGAAATTCACCGGGATAGAAACAAAGGGACATTGGGACTATCGCAAAAGACATACATAGAGAAAATCTTAAAGAAATTTGGTATGCATAAATGTAGTCCTTCACCTACACCTATAGTCAAGGGCGACAGATATAGGGATTTTCAATGCCCCAGGAACCAGTATGAGATTGATCAAATGAAAGCGGTTCCATATGCTTCAGCTGTCGGAAGCTTACAGTATGCTCAAGTATGCACACGCCTTGACTTAGCATTTGTTACCGGGTTATTTGGCAGATTCCAGAGCAATCCTGGAATAGAACATTGGAAATTGATAAAGAAAGTCTTGCGTTATTTGCAAGGAACAAAAGACCTCATGATGACATCTGAAGATCGATTCACTCCATATAGTGGGGTATCTGATTACGATTTTGCGGGAGACGATAGAAAGTCTACATCCGGATATGTGTTCACTCATTGGAGGAGCTATATCGTGGAAAAGCTCAAAGCAAACCATCACTACATCGTCCACAATGTATGCCGAGTTTGTAGCATGTTATGAGGCTACGGGCGGTGAACGGCTAAAGAAGTTCATACCGGTTTGAAAGTGGTTGACGACATCAATAGACCACTTAAGTTGTCTGCGATAATAAACCGCGCAGAACGTATGCCCACAACAATAAGTCAAGTGGTGCTGCCAAACACATTGACATAAAGTACTATGTTGTGAAAGATAAAGTTCGGGATCAAATTATAAGTCTTGAGCATATAAGTACCGCAAAGATGCTAGCGGATCCGCTTACTAAAGGCTTACCACCCAACGTGTTCAGAGAATATGTAGCCGACATGGGTTTAAGGGAAAGCCTATGATTCCTGGACTAAAAGATGGCCCAAAAGATTAAAGTAACTATTTCAGAACAGAGAGGTGTATTGTTGCTGTTGAATCTATCGGTGATTGACCGTGACGATGAGATATGTTCTATGCACTAATCTGTGATGGAATGTATAAAGGCAAAAGTAATTAAAGATAAAGCATAGATTGAGATCAAGGGGGGAATGTTAGAATGATCTCAGGGTATTTGGCCCAACGGCCAAATGCCCCCCCTTGTTCGCGCCCTGATCGGGGGCGCCCAGCCTAATAGGCTGGTGGGCCCCTGTCGCCAGCGCCAAATAAATAGAGGTGGGGGCCGAGGCGACACGAATACCAAGGTTTACCGTGCCGCCACCATCCCCACCGACAAACCCTAGACCCGATCTAAGAGGGGGCGCTCCAGCGACGGGAACACCCACCGCCATCTACTGCCAGGGAGACGCCGCTCCCCTTCCTCGATCGTCGCTGCCTGTGCACAGACTTCACCGAGTGAACCGCGATGGCCAACCCCTCCTCCTCTACATCGGACGGTTGGTACCCCTCTCTCCCTCTCGATATTATCTCAAGAACCCGAACAAAGAACCCGCTAGATCTAAACCCTAGGAGATCCTAAAGCAAAATTAACACTTATTAGACCAGCCACGCAAAGAATTTGCGCTTAGAAGGGGCCAGGACCTCCAAATGATGTCATGGTAAGGCACCATTGACACGCCATGGCATTGCAGAATGTAGGCTGACCCTGTGGAGTCGCTGCTATCTGGTGTGAATCGTCAGGTGACGACTTCGTCTACATCTTGAACTAGGTTGATCAGCGAGATGAGAATCCATAGCTGCGTGTATTCCTCGAGCATGCTCAGGGGTCAGGAGGATAGTCTCCCGCAGGTCACGTATCCAGTTTTCTTTGTGAAGGGCTTCAGCGTCCGACCTGTTTTTCATCTTAAAGATCATGTAGAGGTTTGGGAAGTTTGGGAGTCTTTGGCTGAATTGACACATTTTTTATTTTGTAATAACAAAAGTAGCTCCTGCTCACACAAAACTGCAAAATGACACTATGGCAGCCTAACAGGTCACGTACCACGCTCTCAGTCTGTGGAAGCCAGATACCGCACTCCCAGTCTATGGCAAAAACGTTGATCTGTTGATGAAGGTGAAAAGATCCCCGAACCGGTTGTACAAAGTTTTCTTCAAAACCGGTTGTATGGCATGCAAGACATGGGCATATGAACTTTCAGGCCCTGAAATAGATGGCTCATAAAGAGATGGTGACCGGACTTTCTAAGATCAACCACCCCCTTACAGATTTGTGAGGGGTGCTTGGTGGCAAAACAAGCAAGGAGCTCGTTTCCAACGCAGGTGAAGAACAGGGCATCACGCCCGCTAGAGCTGGTTCACATGGATCTATGTGGCCCAATCACACCCCACACTAATGCGGGTAATCAATATTTCTTTCTTTTAGTGGATGATTATTCTAGGACGATGTGGGTGTACATGCTGAAGAAGGGAGATGCAAAAGTTGCACTTCAGACATTTGTGGCACAAGTTGAGAACGAATC
Source organism: Ampelocalamus luodianensis (assembly GCA_036346255.1). NCBI lineage: Eukaryota > Viridiplantae > Streptophyta > Magnoliopsida > Poales > Poaceae > Ampelocalamus > Ampelocalamus luodianensis. The sequence continues at coordinate 48,442,461 of CM070633.1, forward strand.
TGATCACAACGTAAAGGCCATCAGATCAGACCGTGGATGGGAGTTCCTGTCCAAGGAATTTGAGGTGATATGTGAAGTGAAGGGGATCAAGCGCTACCTCACAACTCCATACTCACCACAGCAAAACGGAGTTGTAGAGCGGCGGAATCGCCTGGTGATGGCAACGTCACGTAGTATTTCGAAGACCAAGTCCCTTCTAGGAAGGTTTTGGTGTGAAGCGGTACGACATGCAGTCTATATCCTCAATAGAATTGCAACAAAGGCGCTGGATGATGTTACCCCATATGAAGCATGGTCAGGAAAGAAGCCAAGGCTGGCGCACCTACAGGTGTTTGGTTGCATTGCACATGCAAGGGTGAGCACCTAGACCAAGAAGCTTGATGACTGGAGTAGACGAATGATCTATCTAGGAGTGGAACCGGGCAGCAAGGTGCATCATCTGTTTGAGCCAGAAACCCAAAAAATTCAGGCCAGTAGAGACGTTGTCTTTGAAGAAGATGGGAAGTGGAACTGGGGAATCGAGCCAGGTATAGAACAAGACAAACAAAGTGGTTTCATTTTTTTCAGTCTTAGGAGAAGATGCAGAAGCATCTACTTCTCTTGACGTAGCTGATCTCCCTGGCTAAAAAGATGGCGGGTCCCAGGGACTAGGCACCCATGCAGTCGACGCAGAAGGCAGCAGACTCCACTTGCATGTAGCCAGCGCAGAAGGCAGCGGCTCGAAAGTTCCAGGAGGCGGGTCACATCAGCAGCAGGGGTACCAGCTGGAGCGTTTGGCGCTGGCTCCCACGGTTGAGGCTCACCTAGAATAGGCATTGTGTTTTCAAGAGGAAGAATCTCCAACAGGAGCTAGTACAGAGAGGATTCCAAAGTTCAGAAGTTTCTCCGAGATTTATGATCAAACAAATCCCCTTGAAACAGAAGAAAAACTATATTTTGGCTTAGCAGCAGAACCTGGAAATTTTGAGGAAGCAAATCAGCACTTGTAGTGGTAGCAAGCCATGCAAGATGAGATCAACTCCATTGTGGATAATGATACCTGGAAACTCGCAGGCCTGCCAAGCGGTTTTCGGGCTATCGGGTTGAAATGGGTCTATAAGGTGAAGAGATATCCCAGTGGTGCTATTGTGAAGCACAAAACACGGCTTGTGGCAAAAGGGTATCTACAGAAGTAGAGAGTGGATTTCGAGGAGGTGTTCACTCCAATTGCCCGATTGGAGACAGTAAGACTTCTCATTGCTTTTGCGGCTCATGAAGGATGGCAAGTGCATTATATGCATGTTAAATCGACATTTCTTAATGGTGAATTAGAGGAGGAAGTATATGTTGCACAACCATCTAGTTTCATTGATGGTGCAAACCCGCATAAAGCATTGAGATTAAAAAGGCATTGTACGGACTTTGGCAGGCACCTTGAGCTTGGAACATAAAACTGGACCGCGGTCTTTCGCCACTTGGTTTTGAAAAAAAAAACAATCTGAACATGCCGTGTACAAAAGAGGGATGGATTCATCAAGATTAATCGTGGGCATATATGTGAATGATCTAATTATCACAGGTACACAACACAGAGGATATTGCAAGATTTAAGGAGGAGATGATGAGTTATTCAAGATGACATATTTGGGTATTTTGAGCTACTACATCAGGATAGAGATGAAACAAACAAGAAAGGGGATCACACTGACCTAGTCAGTGTATACAAAGAAGATTCTTGAGAAGTGTGGCATGGAGAACTGCAATTCCTACCAAGTCCCAATGGAGGCTCGCCTGAAGCTAAGTAAGATTAGTAACAACCCGCCAGTTGATGCCACAAGCTATAGAAGCATCGTTGGAAGCCTAAGATATTTAGTGCATACTAGACCTGATATCGCTTATGCTGTTGGGTATGTGAGTCGCTTTATTGAGTCTCCTACAAGCGAGCACATGGCAGCAGTTAAGCACATACTGAGGTATGTGTGTGGCACTTTTGAGTTTGGCTATTACTATGAAAGAGCTGAAGGGGAAGAAATCCACTTGGTCGGCTATAGTGATAGCGACATGGCTGGTGATGTTGATAGCAGAAAGAGTACAACAGGTATACTTTTATTGCTTAGGAAAAGCATGGTGAGTTGGCAATCACAAAAGCAGAAAGTAGTGGCACTTTCTTCATGTGAAGCAGAATATATTGCTGCTACCACTGTAGCGTGTCCAGGGATTTGGCTGGGACGGATAATTGGTGATCTCACAAAGAAGGAGGTGAGCAGGATTGTGCTCAAAGTTTATAACAAGTCAGTGATATCGTTGAGCAAAACTCCAGTCTACCATGACAGAAGCAAACACATAGATACTTGCTATCACTTCATTCGGGAGTGTGTTGAAGAAGGGAAGATAATAGTTAAACACTTCAAAACAGAAGATCAACTTGCTGATATTTTGACGAAGCCGCTGGGGCGGATCAAATTCTTATAAATAAGAGAGAAGATTGGCATGATCAAGGTGAAGAAACAAGATTAAGGAGGTGATTGATAGATTTAATATTGTTTTGGTAATTTTTGTTATTTATTTTTTAGAGTTGCTAATTTTTTGGTAGGGATCCGAGTTAGAGATGGAGTCTATTCATATTCTAATCCTGTAATCTTCTGAGTATAAATATACATAAAAATCCAAAAAGAGAAGCAATGTTTTGATGTTCCCGAAAGAAGCCAGTTTTGATCGATTGTTATCGTTTACTACTCTCTCGTCGATTTCGTTATGTTTTAGTCGTTCTCTCCAGAAGAAAGGTCAGACGGAGCGTTGTGCTGCTGTGCCAGGCGGGGCGTGCATCATGTGAAGAAAACTTCACTCGACGTTGCTTTGTACAGGTCATGTCAAGACTCGAGAGCAGAGATTAGCGGGTCTCACGGCACAAAGGACCGAGCAATTTTTTCCCTGGACGAAGCAACGACAGAGCAAGGATTGAGCAACGTTTTTTCCTGGATGAAGCAGTAACAGAACAAAAGACCAAGGAAAAAATTCCAACAGCTTGCACCTAGTGTGCCTTCAGGAGTACTTTGGATGAGGAGGCTAATAAAATAGCAATCCACTCTCTGCACCTCAAGCTCACAGGACATCCAGTAGGTAGGTCCACAAAACCAAGTCGAACGCCTTCGTAATGCCCAGTTCAAGGAGTAGCATAGGGGTGTTTGTGCAATGGAATTGCATCGCCTTGTTCTGCACATATAAGAAGTTGTCCTAGATATACCTACGCTTGATGAAGGTGCTCTGACTAGGAGAGATCAGTTCATTGATGTGGTTGGTCAAGTGGGTGGCAAGCATTCTGAAGATCTTGGGCACACTGTTGATTAGACTAATGGGCCTGTAGTCGCTTGACGTTGCTGGGTCCTATTTTTTGGCTACCAAAGCTATGTGAGCATCGTTGATTAGGCGCACTCCTTTACTATTGAGCTGGTAGAGTTGCTGCATGGTTAAGTAGAGATCCTCCTTTATAATTTCTCGGCAAGCTCTGTAGAACACTCCTGTGAACCCGTCCTTCCTAGCGAACGGTCAGTTGGGAGTTGTATGGTCATGGTGTGCGGTTCTACTATAGTGAAGGGCCTTTCCAGGTCATGAAGGTCAAGCCTAGGCAGGTTGATATGTGTGGAGACCATGTGGTATGACCATAATCTTAGTGTTGAAAAATTGGCATAGGTGTCAAAGAGTTTTGGGAGTAAACTCTCGGTTTAGCAAAATATTGTTTTTGTTGTCTGGGTGACGGCGGTCCAACTGACCCTGTAAGGTGGTCTAACTGGCCTTGTAAGGTGGTCAGATCGGCCCAGGCCAACGGTCTGACTGGCCAAGGGTGGCGATCAGACCGGCGATGAAAGGATTTGAGGAATGGGGCCAAACACTTATATGGGAGTGTTTCAGGGTGAGTTTGCACCAGGTGCTATTGAAAATAGAGACTAAACGCAAAGCTAGATAGAGTTTTGCCGAAAAGTCTAGAGAAAGGTGTTTTGAGAATTGGGAAGCGGTCTAACCGGCCATTAGTTGGCAGTCTGACTAAGGAGCGATCTGAACGGTCCCTGTTGCCGGGGCTAGTGGTCAAACTGGCCAAGTGCGATCAAACCGACCATTAGTTGGCAATCTGACCAGCTAATGGTCTGGAGGTCAAACCGACCGAGGGCCGACGATCTGACTGGCCAGGGGGAGTTCATGCACAGTGGATTGTGATGAACTTTGGAAATTGGCCAAAATCATGGGATTCAATCCATAGATGTTGCATGATGCATGCTTTAGCTAGCATGGGTCAAGTTGAAAAAAATTCATGCTCTGAATCGATTTCTTAGTCAATTGTTGTCCAGGGATGCTTGGAGTCCAACAGCGAGAATGATCGGGACTAGGCTAGGAGAACTAAGGTCATATATGATCAAAGATGACGGGTGAAGTGGTTGAACTCAAGCATGGTGCAAGATGGACAAGAAAGACCAAACGAGAAGTTCAATGCAACAGGTTTCATCAAGTGGCTTGGGTCCGGTGCAAGTGACTTATCGGTATGAGGAAAGTCATTGATGAACCTATGCATAACAAAGCATGGGATTGCTTCATGATGATTAGACTCAGTCATAGAGAAGGATCGAGAATGGGTATTTTTGGTATCTTCGCCAAAATACTATGGTGATGACATTGAAAAAACCATGGCACAAGAAGACATAAAGGAAAAACGGTTTAGGTCAATAAAAGGAAAAGATCCCGAAGAGACGGATTCGGGAGACCCGAATTGTTATCTACTTTGAGAAGCGTGTGTGAGTATAGACCAATTTGTGTGTGGGTTTAATGGGTGCCCCTTAAGATTTTCTATTTAGACCTAGTCTCCACTATATAAGAGTTGATGCAGGATTTGCATACCTAGCCTTGAAAACCCTAATTTGAGATTTAGGAAAAGCGGAGAAAATAGAGTAAGCTACGGTTTGAGATAGATGTATTGAGAGATTGGGTGCTCATGAGTGAACTTTTGTCCTCTATGGTGGAGTAACTGTAAACCTACAATTTCTCATATCAATCCAATTAAGATTGTATCAAGATGAGTTCCCTCTTGTTCTTGCTCTCTTTGGTGATTTTAGGGTTCTTGTGTTCTAGGGGATTTATCTTGATCTTTTGCTATGATCTAGCTTGCTAGTATTTGTGGGATCTGATTTAATGTTATTTTGATAATCATTCATCCACGAGCAAGCCTTTAGATCAAGTTTAGGTTTTCCCCTGGTTCTGAACCTTTTTGCCCTCAATCATGAAATTCGTAGAACCTTAGCAACGATCATCTCGATCGTCGATTGGAATAGATTCCCGACCTTCTTGTTGAGATATATTTAAAATATCAGGAGATTTGGATCACTAGATCAAAAATTAGGTTATTTTGTGGATCCATCGTCGTGCTAGTTTTCAGTCAGCGGTTAGACCGGTGCGGTTAGACCTACGCCGACAATCAGATCGGTTTGAACTCGACAGTTAGATCGGCTGAAGGTGTTGAGCTTTGGTTCTCTCAGTTTCAACTCAAGTTTTCTGCTGTGATATGGATACTTTGTTCTTCATAGCTTTCATAGCTATTAGAGTGGAAAGGAAGTTGAACACCGGAGGTGAAAAAGAGTGGCTCCTATTCACCCTTGTAGTCACTGTTTCGGTCCAACAATATGATCCCAGTTCAGCCATGCTGTCGTGGGTGCTGCGGTATGGAGGATATGTGAAAAGTACTGGTTGATGGCTTCCTCCTCTTCATGTGTCGTATGGATGGCCTAACCTCAGCCATGTTACTCTCGATCGCTACCGACATTTGATTTTCCCAATGACAGCCAGGGGCGTAGCTGGACACGGGCCACGCCTCGGGCCAGCCCAGTTGATTTTGGGCCCAAATCGTTTTTTTGCTAATTTTTAGAAGAAATTAACATGGTCTTTTGATCTTGGGCCGAGGGCCATTGCCCCAGCGGCCTAAGGCTCAGCTCTGCCTCTGATGACAGCCAGACCTAAGATTCTTAGTTTGAGATCTTTGCGCAGCTGCCTTTCTTCCTAGGACAACAATCAATCCTCCATTGCTTTATCTAGTTGTAGTACGGCATATTTATCAATTCTATTCCGGTACCGACTGGAATGGCCGGAACATGTCATACCAGCACCCAAACTGGCATACTGTAGCCTTAATCCCGTACCGGCCTCAATATCGGTCATTCTGGCCATTTCGGTCATTCCGATACTGGGCAAAATTGAAGTGACCACTCATTTGAATCAGCTCAACAGGCTCGGTCCAATACTACTCATTCGGTAAGTGAAATTATGCTAAACTATGGTAAAATACATGAAGATATGAACTCATGTTGTATTATTTAACTACGTACGACATTTGTATTTATAAAGTTATTGAACTATGTGTTATTTTTATTCTATGGTTATGTATTTGAAGTGAGATTCTAAGTGAAATTATGTGTGCATATAATTACATATATTTATAAATAAATATATATTATTATATTAAAATTCGGAACGGTATGCCGGAATAGACCAGTACTGATGTATTCCATACCAAGAGGCAAACCGAAATGGTCTCCGGAATGTAACCGACAACTATACTAGTACCACCTCCTTGGCAAGAAGAAGTTGCAAGCGTGTCACCGATGTGCAGATTGCTCCAGGCCTTCAGAGCTTTGACGGTTAGTTTTTTGGTGTAGGCGCTTTAGGGGCTGATGGGTTGCGCATTCCGTTTGCCACGCGTGCTGGACTACTTCAACGAAACATGACATGCTGGTCCAGTAGTTTTCGAAGCGGTAGCGTTGCGTCGGCCTTGTAAGTTGATCGGACGTGAGCACTAGCGGGCAGTGCTCTGAAACTGAGGAAGAAAGGGACACCAGCAACGACTGCGGGAATAGTAGGTCCCATTCCGACGTATAGAGCATACGGTCGAGCCTTACTAGAGTAGTGGGGTTGTCCTGCTCATTGCTCCACGTAAAGCGTCTGCCAACTACACGCAACTCCTTAAGCTCACAGCCGTCTAAGGTTGATCTGAATCCGCGGCTGGAAAGCAAATATGTACTCATCTTTCTCTTGCTCAAAATAAAGGGGAGAGAGAGAGGAAAAAAAGTATCAGATCCTGCCATTAACCAACCACTAGCATCACAAATTAAACCAAAAGATGTTACCACTAAGGGCATGCCGGAAATGAAAAAAAGATGAGGGCTCAAAACAGAGTTTGGTGTTAACTCACTCACAGCAAAAGGGTGTAAATTATTTGGCTGGTCTCTCTCTCTCTCTGAGTCGAAGGAACTATTAACTTGACATGCTCGCCTTGTCTCGGTACATCGTTTACATAAAAAAATTGTGGAACACGTGGCTTTCTGCAATTTCAAAGTCTTTCCATACCAATATGATGAGAAAATGTTGAAAATGCTTAACTCGCTATAAACTTGTACAAATGAGTTATTTGATTCCTTGGTAACTTCAAAAAAGTCAATTCTACTCTTGATCTATACCTACTTAATGGAAGTGGATCCTCTAGGAGCACAGTGACATGCATTAGGTTATTGTCTCCACCGTCCGATTCGAATGAACGACCAACTCCAAGTGCTAGACTAGAGTAGCAAACAATACAGTAAAATTGCTACAATATATTTCTCTACGGTAGGCATTGCACATCAACACGTCCACATGTCTTTTATGTTGATGTTTCAATTTAGTAATTGTACATTGGCAATGAATACTGTAGTACATCAACTGTTTGATACTTAGTTTTAACTAATAGAATGATTTTGTTGTCCACTTCAACTGCTTATTCACTTGTCAACATGGAATATGAATATAAAAAGGAAAACGAAACAAATCTCAACTAACCCTTAAAATTTATGACTAATATATCTTTGTCACATCTCGCCTTACTTCGTAGTCAACAAAGTTTAGTTTTCACCCTGCACCGATGAATTCTGGATTTTTCCCGGCGGCTAAAAACCGATATCCACATGACATTATCAGGACGGCTATGGTATTGTAAGTCTAAATTTGTTCATCTTATATACAATTTATTATTTATGAACAATATTTGTACTACTCTCGCCTGCTCCTCCAATTGGGAGGGAGGTGCAGGTGGAAGAAGCTGACAATTAGTGTTAATTAACCAACTTGATAGCAATGCATCCAAGGCCAATTAACATCTCAAATCAAGGGGGGATGCCTGGGTTACAGGAGGTCATTAACATAAAGCAAAGCTGTTGGCATTTCTCTTTCAACCCACACATATTTTCCACAAAATTTAACAGTTACATGCCCAACTATCATAAATTTGTCAAAAACGAAATACATCATGTGCTGTGTAGACATTAGCCATGTCTTCAAATACTACAAAATCATAAATGATTGATGGTACAATTAATTCCAGTTGGTCAGTAAGGCAAAACCCTAGATGGACGTCTAATAGGGGTTCTCCTTTCAAACTAACCTGATGGGTGACCTTGACATGACGTGCAAGAATCAGCAGTAGCAATCTTTTCAGAGATTGGCCTTCAACTAGCTTAATCAAACGCTGTCCTTTTTTAACCCTAAAACCATTATTAGTAATAGATTAAGGGATGGGGATTGATTATGTAGTATGCTTAGTCATGTGTGGCTACAAATGCCGACCAACTATCGATTTGCTTGTGAGTATATACTTTGTGGTTCTTGAAAGAAGCAAGCAAATGGTAATAACACTTATCCCATCCATAGTTTGATCTTTCTAGTATAGGACATACTGTACTAACAGTTGGGTTGTTGGGATTTGCAAGTACTACCATAATGAGGGGTGCATCCATATTTTCTCCAAAGAAGGCTTTATAAACACTACCTACACAGCTACACCTATAGATGGTTCGATTCACATCAATCCTCGGATTATTCATATGTTTTAGAATCTGTGCATTTTTCTCTGGGGCAATTAGAAACGCTTTAATTGGTTCTTCAAATTGACAAATAAACAAGGACAAATGGACAATCCCTTTCAGGTGATGCTCAAACTAATTATAAGTACATTGACAGTATTAACTAAAGAGTGGAAATTTAAGAGAAGATGAGACATCCACTAGTGTATATCTAATAATCCTTATGAGTGAGTCCTACACGTATGCTTTCACCTACTGACTTATATACATGTATTTAGCTTCACCTACCACCTCATCTATACCGAACCTAAGAGATCAGCAACTCGATCGGCAGCCTAAGCAAAAGCATACAATAATGCGGTAATACAAAAACAAAAAGGAAGATTCAAACTAGGATATGCATTGCTTTAGCTTGCCTCACACGTTCAACCATTGGATCCCCTATTTATCAGTCCAATTCTTCAATGGCATCTAGAAGCCTGTCAATTTATCATCCTCAATTCGCAGTTGATATGGTCACACACATTATTAATTAGCTGGTCAGTGCTCACTTGTTTATTTGAAAACCATGTCAGTAGTGTGACACCTACAATAGGATTGGTTTCCTGGCCATTATGCCGGCCGGCTTGGCACACTGTCGCCTTGTCGGCCCCTGCTGTGGTTTGCATCTGGAAAATGGGACATATTGCTAAATTTTGCATTGCCGGTAGACAGGGCGGAAGAAAGTGTCCTCCATTAAAACACAGGGAAGTTTGATTGCCTCATCAGCAAAGAAGTTGCTAGATACGTGTTTGTACTTTGTAGTGTTGTGCTTCATAAATTAATAGACATGCTTGAAATTAAGTACTGACATTTGATCTTTGGAGCAAAGGTTAATTAGGTCTTCATGGATCACCCTGATATGGCGATGTCCTGACTTGCAGGTCATTGCACAACGACTGCTCAAACCAGCAAACTGCACGTAAACAAAAGTTTGCATAGCATTTTAGCTAGGTTACGAGATGCGCGTGATTTTTATTTAATCTCTGAAACGTACCGTGCCTTTAACTAGCTAGGGCTGCCACTATCTGATTAGCTGGAGATCACTGATGTAAAGGTGATGGGAGGAAGGCAATGCAACGCCCGTGCAGTTATCGTCCATAGGTTTCCCTGTCCATCATCAGTCATTCGGCGGTCATTCCAGTTGCCAATGGGATGGAAGCATTTGGAGCCTCAATGCCGTCCATAGTTTCTTGCTCTCCCTCCTCCACCTGGCCACCTATGACCTAACACACGTGTGTGATGCAGAGAGGGAGAGAATAGTAGAGGATGCAAGTTGATCTAGTATACTGCTATTCAACTTTCTTGTCGAGCCGGACAGGGCTCGGAATTATGTGTCCAGTCCGCTGTATACATGCTTCGAAATCCAAGAGTGTCTGGACCTGGACTACTAAGGTTTATCTAACTTAGCATGGGAAGATTGGATCGAACTATCTACAACTAAGCATCAGTGCAAGATCCCTTACACTATATTAGCTATATTAGGTGTAGTTCATATCAATATTCGTCTTATGTTCTGCCATCTGTCTTCTTAAGAGGCGGAAATAGCCACGGCCTAAGTCTCGGGCTATGTTAGATATTTTTGAGTTGAACTCGAATGTTTGATAATTTTTTAAAGAGATTTTTCATGAGCTTTAATACTTGTAAGTTTTTCAGGTCATAGGCTATAGTTTCTATTATTTAGATACATGTCTCCCTCTAATATCATACATGAAACAACCCTTCATATATGAGTCAATTTACGCATGATACGGGTCAGAGAACCTGGACCGAGCCAATTTCCTTGTGACCGATCTTGTGTTAGGCAACAAGGTGTATATATAAGAACAAAATTGAGCGAATGGCAAGGGTATTCGGCTCCAAATGCATCACCAGACAGCTAGTCTTGACTTTCGAGGTAGAACCAGGATTCTCCTATCGTGCCCTGAAAATGCTATGGTAATGGTTTTGGGCCACGAATTCTGGGCTGGGGTCGCCAGCGTGCTAGCTACGGTATTGACGTCAAATAGTAGTGGTAGTACTCTCTCGCTTTCACCTACCACTATGTTCTTAAACAACCTATACTCTGCACTAGTTAACTACAAATTGATATGTGATCCGAATTCTAAAAACGCCAAGGTCGGGAACGCGGAGCGTCGTGTCGACAGACCAGACCCATACGGAGGCCCATGACGTAGCACGGGGGGAGGGGGACCGTGGTACGGATTCTTTTTTTTTTTTGGATTTGTTTTCGTCTTCGACTCAAGTCAGTTTTATGCCACCATATATACCCCTTGTAAGCCGCATAAGAAGAGTTGATGACTCATTAAAATCCATGCATTTTGTAAACGCTTTTTCTGATATAGTGAAGATCACCGTCATGCATCCGTGATTTTTCCCAAAAATCTTTTCCACGTAAAAATTGGTGTTTCCCTATTATTGATCTACTTTGTTATTTGCCTGTCGATTTCTAACAAGTGGTATCAGAGCCACATTTGTTGTCTGTTTTCAATCTAGGGTTTGTTCGACATGGCGTCATTGAAGTATAATCTTCCGCTGCTGGATCGGGACACGTAATTCTCTCTGTGGCAAGTCAAGATGCAGGCGTTATTGGCACAATCCGATCTAGATGAGGCGCTGGATGGCTTCAGGAAAAAGGCAGTCAATACTTGGTCCGATGAAGAGAAGAGAAAGGACTGTAAGGTACTGTCCCAAATTCAACTTCATCTACATAATAATATTCTGCAAGAGGTACTGAAAATCACGTCGATCGGTGCTCTATGGCTGAAGTTGGAAGAGATATGTATGACAAAGGATCTCACCAGCAAGATGCATCTTAAGAAGAAATTGTTTTTACACAAGTTGCAAGAGAGAGGTAATGTGTTGAATTATCTTTCAGAATTTAAAGAGATCGTCTCTGACCTAAGGTCAATGGAGGTAATATGATGAGGAAGATTTGGGTTTAATTCTTTTATGTTATCTGCCTAGTTCATACTCAAATTTCAGATATATCATATTGTATAGTCGTGATACACTGACCTTCAATGAGATTTATGAAGCCTTACATGTCAAGGAAAAAAAATAAAATAGCTGGTGTGTTCTAAAGGTTCAAGTTCACAAACTGAAGGCTTCTCTGTTTGTGGCAGGCAAAAGGAGAAGAACTCAAACAATGGATCTCGAGACAAAAGTTCGAACGACTACAAGGACTGGTCAAAATCCAGAGGCAAGTACAAGTTGTGCAAATATTGCAAGAAAAGTGGACACAACATATCTGAATGGTACAAGTTGCAGAACAAAGAAAAGAGGAACGATACATACAAACCGAAAAGTAAAACAGAAGATGAAGGTATGGAAAATATGGCTCATGATAGTAGTTCTGATGGTGAGATGCTTGTTGTTTCTATTTTGGCTGGATATGCTGAAACTAATGATGAATGCATTCTTGATACTGCCTGCACTTTTCATATGTGCCCGGATAGAGATTGGTTTACCGTTTATGAGCTAGTCAATAGTGCTGGTTCTGTTTTGATAGGTGATGACTCAATATGTAAAGTAGCAGGCATTGGCTCTATTCGGATCAAGATGTTTGAAATATTCCGGATATGAAGAGAAATCTTATTTCACTAAGTGCAGTTAATGATAAAGGTTACAAGTATTCAGATGGAGGTGGAGTTCTCAAAGTCACTAAAGGTTCTCTTGTTGTAATGAAAGGTGACAGAAAGGCTTCCAATGGTCTATATTATCTCCAAGGTACGACAGTTACAGGTAATGTTACTGTTGTTTCAAAAATATTATCAGATTCTAATGCTACTAATCTTTGGCATATGCGTCTTGAACATATGTTGAAGTTGGCTTATCGAAATTAAGTAAGAGAGGACTTTTGGAAGGATATAGCATTGGCGGTCTAAAATTTTGTGAGAATTGCATCTTCAGCAAGCACAAGAGGGTGATGTTCAATACTTCGGTTCATACTACAGAAGGTATTTTAGATTATGTGCATTCTAATTTATGAGGACCATCTCGCAAGCCATCGTTATGAGGTGCTCGTCATATGTTAATAATTATTGATGATTACTCTAGAAGAGTGTGGCCTTATTTCTTGAAGCATAAATTAGAAGTATTTTCAGCATTTAAAAAGTGGAAGATTATGGTTAAAAGGCAAACTGAAAAGAAGGTAAAGAAGCTTCGCACTGATAATGAGATGAAATTCTGTTCTAATGAATTTGAATCATATTGCAAGACTGAAGGCATTGTTAGGCACTACACCGTTCCCCATACTCTTCAACAAAACGGTGTAACTGAGCGTATGAACAAGAAGAGGTCACTTACATGTTATGTGTTCACCATTGGTTATTGTGCTGTGAGTCGGAAAGCAAGTTTGCAGACACTGTAGCTTTATCTACCACTGAAGCAGCGTATATGGCTATTTCTGAAGCATGCAAAGAAGCTACATAGTTGAGAGGTTTATACACTGAGCTTTGTGGAGATACTTTTTGCATTACTATGTTTTGCGATAGTCAAAGTGCTATATGCCTTACAAAGGATCAGATGTTGTATGAAAGAACAAAGCACGTTGATGTTAGATATCATTATATTCGAGATGTCATTGCTCAATGTAATGTTAAGGTATGCAAGATAAGTACTCATGATAATCTTGCTGATATAATGACAAAGTCAGTTCCAGCTACTAAGTTTGAGCTTAGTTGCTGTTAAAATTTAGTTCAAGAGACTTTCGGTGCACGGTCGTTATTTATTGTTAGAGAAAAAAAAATTTATGCTACAAGGAGGGAATCCGTCTCAAGGTGGAGATTGTTGATATGTGATCCGAATTCTAAAGAGATCAAGGTCTGGAGACGCAGAGTATCTCATCGACAGACCTGACCCATACGGAGGCCCACGACGTAGCCCGAGAGTGCGGGGGGCGGAGCCCCCATGGTACAGATTCTTCTTCTTTTTTTCGGATTTATTTTCATTTTCGACTTGAGTCAGTTTTATACCACCATATATACTCATTGTAAGCTACAATTGATTGTTCACCAAATCCGCAATCTCAAAGCTACTGAATACACTTATGCAAAAAGAATTTCACCCTTTTGGTACACTCCATTAATTACTCCATGCATGCAAGTTTTTCTTATATTTCTTTTTCTGAAGATGAATGAAAGGCAAAGCGGGGAGACGAGAAAGAAAAGGATAGCCATCAACTGCCACTACAACGTGATACCGATAGCCGTGTTTTACACGGTGCATTTAATGGCCTGTTATTCACTGGCCAACAACCCTAGCTAGAGGTTATTTCTTTTCTTGACGTCAATTCCGAAGGCGAACGGCCTGCTTCTGCATGCTTTCCTTTTCGGCAGAAATAACTTTTACCTACCACGTCGGAATGTAACAGCTGCCTCTCTCCGGTCACTTCGGTGGTAGGTTGACTGCTCACGAGTGCGTTGGAGCAGTGTACAGCGCATGCCATGCATGTCAGTTCTTTGCATAATTAAGCACTTGCTATGATCTTGATTTCTTACCAGTGTCTACCTTAATTTTTTCCATTTCTGATCAAAGCCAGTCTAATTGCGAACAACGTATAAGCATGTGCCACTTGCAAATGCAAACCGGCAAAGGATTGGTCCCCTTCAGAGGGGCGGACCTCTGCCTTACTGCCGACGAAGATGACATTGAGAGTTTTGAGACCCAGAATCGAGGCTGCAAACTGTTGGCCCACGTTAGGTATGCAGATAGTTTCTTCACGTGCTTCTTAACATTAATTATTGTTCCAAATGGTCAGACTACTAAGAGAGAACATTACGAGGCTAACTGAAGCCTGAACACCGGAGACAGCACCTGAGGGTTGTTGAACCTGTGCCATCTGCCCATCACAATAGGCAGCTTCAGCCCTTGGGTTAGTTCACCCACATTATTACAGTAAATTGGTACACTAGAAGCAGTAACAGTAAGTTGCCACATAAGAAGAAAATACATTGTAGTGTCGTCAATTCACGGGCAAAACGCCAGCTTATTACATTATCCCCTGCAATTTGTCACGCCGACTAGTAATATAATTCCAGATGTAAAGTAATAAAGCATGTGTTTCTTTTCTTCACAGGACACCGATAGAGCCGTCGTGATGTGATAACAGGGTCCTCTTCCAAAAGCTTAAGAACAGCCATGCAAAAGCAAACTCTTGAAAGGAGCACAAAACAAATGTCGTCACCTTCGAGCTCTGATAGTTGACCCACAGTTGACCCGCACTTATAAAAGAGGAGCCGGCTCAACCTTGGCCTGGGTCGACCTGGGACCGAGCGCTTGCTCGGTTCGCTTGGCCCCGGACGCCCACTCCTTGTAACAATGCGAGCCAGTGCGCCGCCCGGTAAAAAATTTTTTAAAAAAGAAGCCTACGTTGGCCGAACTTACCACGTCTATTCTCATCACCCCGGATACCGTTATTCAGAGCATGCTTACCAAGTTACCATTACCTGCAGGGCAGCGCGGGGGGTAGATGTGAAGTTTCGTAAGGAAAATACTGCGTTCTTGTCAAAACGTTCCTTGTATTCGAAATCGCAACCACAGTCGTCGCTCCAAATTAACTAACGGTCCCCTTGACTCTCCCTATTTAACCGCCCCCGGTACAGAGGGCAGTCGCTTACCGCAGGTCCGGGCCACTTTCATTTTGCTCATTTGGAAGCGTCTGAGGTTTTCTCCACCTACCGCGTCCCACCGGCCACCGCGCCCACGTTGTATTCGTGGCGTGCGCAGCTCGTTTCCGGGGGCGCCGAGCCGGTCGGCAGAGCAGAGCAGAGCAGCGGGAGGAAGGAAAAAGGCGCTCCGTTCCATTCCGCTTCGTATAAAAAGATAAAGCGAACGGGCGAGGCGGCAGCGGCCAAAAGCTAAGCGAGCCGAGGCGTCGCGAGGCGGAACGCAACAGCAGAGCACAGCACCGCGAAGCAAACCGCGAGCGCGCAGAGGAAGAGGGGAAAAAAAAGAGAGAGGAGGGAATCACCGCATCACCGGCCCGCGCGACCTAGGCGTAGGCGTAGGCGCAGGCAAGCCTACGGGATAACGAGCATTACGTATATATCTTAATAAAAGGACGCAACCACCATTGCCTCCCCGCCGAAGCTTTCTTCCTTCTCCTCCCTCCCGTGGCGCCATGTGGACGCCGTCGCGCGGGAGCAACGCGCGGCGCAGCAGCCACCGGCGCATCGCGGACTACCTCGCGGACGACCAGACGACCAACACCGACGCCTCCGACAACGAGTCTTTCACCACCGCCAATGGAGAGGAGCTCTTTGCCGCGGCGGCCGGGAGCAGCGTGGGTGGCGGCATGCTGCCGGCCTTCCTCGCCGACCAGGGGGACCTGGTCGAGGTCATGCTGGAGCTCGACGAGGAGTCCATGGTGGTGCGCAGCGTCACGCCCACCAGCGCCGCGCTCTACGGCACAGCGCCGCCCAGCGGGGGGCACACGCCGGAGGGGGGCGCCCGGAGCCTGAGCCGGTGCTCGTCGACGACGTCGCGGATACGCAAGAAGTTCGCGTGGCTGCGGTCACCGTCGCCGTCGCCCTCACCGCGCCAGCCGACGCCCGCGGAGCTGCAGCGGGAGGCGGCGATGGCGGCGCGCGAGCGGCGGCGCATCCAGGCGCGGCAGAATCGGTCGCGCGCCGGCGCCAAGCGCGCGCTCAAGGGCCTCCGGTTCATCAGCCGCACCACGGGCACCGCCGAGGCCGCCGAGCTCTGGCGCCGCGTCGAGGAGCGCTTCAACGCCCTCTCCCGCGACGGCCTCCTCTCCCGCGACGACTTCGGCGAATGCATCGGTACGCGCACACGTCACACTCTGCCGCCCATCAGTGGCTACCATTGCATTTAGTACTGTTGGTGCTATCCAGACACGCAAGAAACTAGTAATCGCGACGTTATTGGGCGTGTTGCGTGCCTCGATCAAATCAGGAATGGTGGACTCGAAGGAGTTCGCGGTGGGCATCTTCGACGCGCTGGCCCGCCGCCGGCGGCAGAACCTGGAGCGGATCACCAGGGAGGAGCTCTACGATTTCTGGCTCCAGATCTCCGACCAGAGCTTCGACGCGCGGCTCCAGATCTTCTTCGACATGTACTGAACCACTAAATCCTCCCCCTCCCCCGTTAATTTTCTTTCACCGGATCCCAAGTAACATTCGTTCAATCGATCCGTCCCGATTTCCGATGCGCACGCACGCACCTACTGCTAATCTCGCAGATTCTTAATACGCTTCTTCTTCTTCTTCTGCCGTTCTTGGCCCCAAATTCAGGGTGGACGCCAACGTGGACGGGAGGATAACGAGGGAGGAAGTACAGGAGGTGACTTCTTTAAACACTTTCCTAAAGTTTTTTTTTTTTTTTTTTTACTTCTTCATTAGAATTAGAAGCTTCTTGTGGGCACCCAGTTCTCCATTAGTTAGTAGTAATTAATGTTGTTCATTACTGCGGTAACTATCACTGTTGTTACTTTCGCCTGACGCCTCAGGGAATTGCTTGATCTTTTTTTTCGACCGCACGCAGCTGATCGTGCTGAGCGCGTCGGCGAACAAGCTGGCGAAGCTCAAGGAGCAGGCGGAGGAGTACGCGTCGCTCATCATGGAGGAGCTCGACCCGGAGAACCTCGGCTACATTGAGGTGCGTACGTGTTCTTGGCCGTATACTCTACGTATGCACTGCTCGTGTCCACTTTGAGCAACACTCTGCCGTGCTGTGCTGAGCTGAGCTGATGACACGTGTGATTCTTTTGCGGCGATCGATGGCCAGCTGTGGCAGCTGGAAGCGCTGCTGCTCCAGCGCGACACCTACATGAACTACAGCCGGCCGCTGAGCACGGCGAGTGGGGCCCAGTGGAGCCAGAACCTCGGCGGCGCCGGCGGGACAGTGACGGTGGGGACGGGAGGGGGAGGGGACAGCAGCGGCGCCGAGCAGACGGGCGTGCGGGAGCGGCGGCGCGGGTGGGGCCGGGGCTTGATCAGGAAGGCGGCGGCGCGGGTGCGGGTGAAGGCGGAGGAGAACTGGCGGCGCGCGTGGGTGCTGGCGCTGTGGTTCGCGGCGATGGCGGCGCTGTTCGTGTGGAAGTTCGTGCAGTACCGGCGGACGGCGGCGTTCCGGGTGATGGGGTACTGCCTGCCCACGGCCAAGGGCGCCGCCGAGACGCTGAAGCTCAACATGGCGCTCGTCCTCCTCCCCGTCTGCCGCAACACGCTGACGTGGCTCCGCTCCTCCTGGGCCCGCTTCTTCGTCCCCTTCGACGACAACATCACCTTCCACAAGGTACGCCGTACTCCTTAAATAAAAAAAAAACAAGGTACGCCGTACACCTCCCAAAATATCGTCGCGTGTCCGACGTAGCAAGCCACTCATTACCGTTTGTTTCCTTCTTTGATAATTAAGTAATTAAGCGAGTGGCTATAAATGTATTAGTGCGAACCGAGGAAGTAATTACGCCTGGTAACTGCGGCGACCAACCACCCGGTCGCCGTCGGTGACGAGCGCGGCGGTCTGTCGTATTGGGCAGCGGGGAACGTGGCGTGCAATGATTGGGCGGCCATGTGGAGCCCCGGCGTTCCTGGATCCTGCGTGGAAACTGGAATGGGCACTGCCCCTATGTGGTAGACTGATACTTTTTATCACTTTACTCGCTACTGCCGTGTACTCCTACTCGAGAGGAGGGACTTACCGTATTGCGTACTTCGCCTGTCTGGGCCCCATGTAGTACTCTCATGTTCTATGCTGCGGCCCTATCTCTGGCGGCAACCGAAATCCAACGGCACAGAAGATCCATTGCCTCACCTAGTACAAGTACTGCTCGGTAACCCCTAGTCAAAATTCAAACCTCCTGCCTGGTCGGTAAAAGTCAACGGACGGAAGTTATCGCTTGCCAGGAGGTGGGCCGCCCAATCTCCCCGGAAGGCAACCGGTGCCCTTTGCTGTCGTCAGAATGTTCCTCGCCACCGGTCAGCAGCCGCGTGCGTCCCCTGTCATTTGCGGAGCCTTCTACGTCGCATTCTCTATCTCCTTCTCTCGTTCTAGACTCTGTCGCCGTCGCTCTACCTACTCCCCCGTCCCCATCTCCTTTCTCACCCTCTTATCTCATGAAAAATTTGTATTTCTATTGTAACGCGCGAGCAGTCTGCTAATTATTGATAAGTGTTAACTGAACCTACTCGCGGTTCGGCGGGTGGTCACCGGTCCTGACTCGTGACAGACGGTGACCATCCTTCCTGATTCACCGTCTTGAATAACATCACAATATTTCTCAAGAATTTTTACTAGGCAAAGATCTAATTAAATTGTTCCTTTTTTTGTTTCAATATTTCAGATGATTGCGACGGCTATCGTGGTGGCGATCACGCTGCACGCGGGGAACCACCTGGCGTGCGACTTCCCGCGGGTGATCGCGTCAGGGCCGGAGGAGTACCAGCTGGTGGCTGGCGCGTTCGGGGCGGAGAAGCCCACCTACGCGGGCCTGCTCTCCGGCGTGGAGGGCGTGACGGGCATCGCGATGGTGGTGCTGATGACGGTGTCCTTCACGCTGGCGACGCACCCGTTCCGCAAGGGCGAGAAGGGTGCCGCGGCGGCAGCGCGGCTGCCGGCCCCGCTCAACCGTCTCGCCGGGTTCAACGCCTTCTGGTACTCGCACCACCTCCTCGGCATCGTCTACGCGCTCCTGCTCGTGCACGGCTACTTCCTCTTCCTCGTGCACCGCTGGTACGAGAAAACGGTACGTGCGTACGATCGTCGCATCGCTTTTACACATTTCCTTAGTAATTTTTACATGTGGTACTTTGATTAATTGCTTGAAACTTCAGTCGGTCGCTTGCCGTTCTTTCACGCGGTTATGGGTTTGTACTCGTAGTTATCAGCAAGTAGTTGGCTGCGCCGTGTAGCTTTCACGAGGGTGACGGTTTTCTGTTTGGCCCGTCGGGGAAAAGTGATAACTGCCCGTGCGCTCGGTTTCTTTGGAAACGCCGTTTTGGGGGGGTTTAGTTGGTTCTCGCTGCTTTATGTTGCCATCTTCTAGAAACAGCTCGTCTCACTCTGTCTGTCTCTCTCACACAAAAAAAAAAAAATTTGCCATGACTCATGACAGGAAACCGTGCCAAAAGAAAAGAGGAATGTTCAGTGAGCCTGTTTCTATTTCAACCCAAAGTCAATCGTCTTGTTTCGTGTCATCCAACATACTTAAAGAACTATTACAGAAAAAAAAAATTATGAAATCTTTTTCTTTTTTGAAAGGAGAGGAATTCTGAGTCTGAAACTCTGAACTCAATGGCTGAGCTATACAGTACTCCATGCCCGCTGCATGGTGGCCTGGCCATGGGTACGGGTACAGGACAGATGTTAATGTCGGTGGAGCCGGGGTCAAACCGGAGCCATGCCTGCCAGCCAGGCCAGACCTGTTCTGCTCTGCTCTGTTCGCGGGGTGGTCAAGGAAAGCGTCGCGTTTGTCTGGACTCATAAGTAGGCCGCGTTCAGAGGGTGCAGAGGTAGGCAGGGCAGGGCAGATCGAGATGGTGGTTGTAGACTTGTAGTTGCTGTGAGTTGTCACGGAACACGTGGGCTAGTGATGATGTGCTCCACAGCTAAGTGCAGCGTACGTACTGACGTGTGTAGTGGTTGTTTGATCGTCTCGAGGTCGCCAGATCCATGAATGGATCGAGCTGTGCTGTTGAAGTGTTGAGCAGCTCCGGGCCCGTCGTCCGGGCATAAATCCCTGTCAGCTGTGGCCTACTAGGTCGCCTTGCCAGCCCTGCAATGTTGACATCGCCTGAGCTCTTGAAATCCTGCTAAGGTGAAGGCCATTTCGTTGAGAGTCGAGCATAGTTCATGACTTCACGTCCTACTAAGTTTGGAAAAGAATTTTCTGGAAAATAGTTCACATCCTCTAGGATTTCATATAGGAATCCCGTAGCAAGTTAATTCTTTTTTTTTTTTTTGTAACATAGGGCTGGTAGTACTATTTGCGCGCCTATATACGATGATGGTGAAACAGAGTTCCATTGATCATGGTCCTACGTACGTTTGTTGGTGAATCTAGCCGTGATCAATTTTCAGGGCATTTTTCATTTGGATTTGGGTGTTGAAATAGGTGGGGATCTTTAAGACTACAGTCTTGCTAGCTTTAAGTCGTCTGAAATTTTCTTATGTTTAAGTCACTTGTTGTGACCATTGGATTTGTATGGAGATTGATGTGTCATATGGTTGGAGATTGATCTAATGGTCACAACAAATGATTTATACTTACAAAAATTTTAGTCATCTTATGAATAGACATTCCTTAAGACTAATCATCAATATAGAGTGGATCTATTAATGCCATGAATGGGAGTAAACGCCTCTTCTTGCTTTACAGAATGGAGCACCGGTAGCAGTACTGCACAAAATAAATCCCCATCCATCCCTGAATGAACATCAATCCTAAAGGCTGAAGCCTAGCTTTGCCCCACTTTACACGAGAGGAGACTACAAATTTAGAATGATTTTACCACTACATCACATAATGATCGACCAGGCGACACCCCAAATCTGCAAGCGATGGGCTTTGCCTTAGCCTTTAAGCTTACAATGATGAAATGTGCAGGAAACTTCTCCTGTTTGCTTGTTACTAGTATACTGTACTGCTTGCTACCTTTCCTTTCTTTCTTCCCGTTTGGAGTATCGCATTGTCAAAGGCGCCATTAGCTTTGACCCCAGGTCACATGGCCCCCGAGATTAGTATATTCCTGCTCACCTACCGCCCCGGCCGCGACGTGACGGACCGACCGACCGGCCGGCCGGTGTTGCTTTCTTCCCCTCCGCATTTGCCACGAACTCGTCACCTCCATTGCTCTGGCTGCTTCGACATGCATGCGGACGGATGGCGTAGACTTTTCCTCCGCTAACCTATGCCACTAATTTTGGCTGGCTGCCTTGGTGCCCATTACCATCTGACCAAACTCTACATTAAGTAGTACTAGTAGTGTTGTTTTCCCTTGCTACTTTGCTTTCTCTAGTAATGGCTATGTGTGTGTGTGTGACCAGTGACCCGCACTTAAGAAATGCGAGGTGAAATGCCTAATGTCCCTTGTCACATGCGGTGCGGTTGCGCGACACCCAATTATTGCCGTGCCGTCTAGGCCCAAGGGGCCTTAGTTGTAAAGGGACCATGGGAGGTGGTGGCAATGGCATCTAAGGATCGGATCCGATTAAAGAGCCTGTCTAGCTAGTGAAAGGCAAAAGAGGAGCAGAGATGGAAAGAAAGAAAGACTTGTATCGTGTGACAATGAAACTTCCCGTGCAATTCATCATCGGAGTGAGTGGCACGGAGTTTCACTGCTTTTCTGTTGGGCGTTATGCAGTGGGGGTTTTGTGCGGCTACGTGGGATAGGACCACCTTGCGTTCTAGAGGAATGGGCGTTTTTTCTGATTCATTTTGCGATTTGCAATTGCATTTTTCGTAGGCGAAACTGCTCATAGCCATAGATTCTGTGGGTTGGGCTGGCAGATGCATTAGCGTCAGCACAAGTCGAACCGTGATGTCATAATGTGTTCTACTGAAGAAATGCAGTTTTCCTTGGGAAGGCTGTTTAAAATCCTTTTACCAGTTACAAATCAAGAGCCAGTTAGGCCAGTTTGGTAAACATGTAGGATTTTACTGTAGATAAATTCCGTTTGCTCAATACAGAAGGTTCAGATGTCAGAAAGTACTCCGATCTCCAGGAAATACTTGGTAGGTGGTGCTATGCTGCACAACAGTACAAGCCTACATGTTTATTAAGGTAAAAATTATCTATTATATTCACGGGGATAAAACGATTTATGTGTTAAACTAACCGTGTTGCGCCATTCTAGAAGCACCAAAGAATCTGACAGCTGCCAAGGCGAGTGGTTTGATTTGTTATTTTGGTGCATATTGTCTGTCTTGTCTCATTTGGAACAATGCCATGTGGAAATTTCTTCTCAAACAATATCTTGTGAAAACAGCAGCATTGTATTCCCCCAATGTGGAGTTTAGGAGCGCTGCAACACGCTAACATTGTGATCTCTTGGTGATTTCAGACATGGATGTACATTTCTGTCCCGTTGGTGCTCTATGTTGGTGAAAGGATGCTACGGGCCTTGCGGTCAAATGCTTATCCTGTCAAAATCATGAAGGTAAGCTGGTAACTGTTACTGACAGGAAATTTTCTGCAGTCTCTGAATGCCAAGCTTTCTTGACATGTGTTACTAATACAAATGGATTAACTTCCCATGTTTGGTTGGTCGATATGATAATACTAAAACAGAAAGAAGCTGCCATCAACAACTTGCACAGATTCGAATTAGTAATCCATTACAAGTTCCAAGATCTTGGATCCATCATTTTAACTTGGAAAGCACACGATTTAGTGATATAAAGGATTTTGTTTGTGGACATGAGATGGAGAATGTTGTGGCATTGTGGGATACAAGTCATATTGCCACTACTAGTTCATCTGCAATAGAATATAGGCTCTACTCGAACATTTCTGTCCTTTAGAAATTGCCTGTCGCTCTCTAATAACTTTCATGCCTCGAAGGTCCCCAATTTTTGCCTGATTGTTGATTAGTTTATTCTGTCCTTTGTGCTCGTCTGCCCATCACAACATCAAATATATTCTCTCCCCAAACTTAATTATTCGTGCTAGAATGTATAAGGACATATTGATTCTTTCATATGTTAAATGACTTGTTTGATGTGTTTCAGATAATTGTTTTCACTGCAGTTCAACAATCCTTTCAGGAATGTAAATTGAAGAAATATTTAAGCAAAATCACTATGAAAAACATAATGAAGTTGTCAAAAGAGAGAGAGAATGATGTACATGCAAATTTTATTCATTTACAGATTTGAAGCTAGGTCCAAATATGTGTTCTTATGTAAATTTGATTCACTCAGGTGTGCCTTCTACCTGGAAATGTATTGACCATAACAATGTCAAAGCCCTATGGATTTCGATATAGAAGTGGACAGTATATCTTTCTTCAGTGTCCTACGATTTCTCCATTTGAATGGTTTGTACGACCTTCTTTTTGCTTCTCCTTGACTTACTCTAGCTTCTAGCATAGAAATTCACCTGCATCTTCTCTATGTTTCTACTTTAGGCATCCTTTTTCCATCACTTCAGCTCCTGGAGATGACTACCTCAGTGTTCACATCCGCACAAACGGAGACTGGACACAAGAGCTCAAGCGCATATTTGTCGAGAACTACTTCTCACCGCATGTTAACAGAAGAGCTTCGTTCGGCGAGTTAGGTGTGGCAGAACCAAGAAGGTCAACCAATATCCCTTTCCATGGCTACTTCTTTACATACGTGGTGGACATGAAACTGATTTTTTCCCCCTTACGTGTGCCACAGCTCGCCAAGATTGCTTGTAGATGGTCCATATGGTGCCCCTGCACAAGATTTCAGAAACTACGATGTTCTACTTCTTGTTGGCCTTGGAATCGGGGCAACACCGTTCATAAGCATTCTAAGGGACCTACTTAACAACATTAAGCTAGCTGAAGAGTTGATGGTACTGATTCATCATATGTTGTTCCCATTTTAACCGTTTCCTAAGATGCTGCTGCCTGTCTACAGCTTATATGATTTTCTGCAACTATTAGGACTTGGCAATGGAGACTAGTAGGTCTGAGGACAGCACCAACAGCTTCAGTGTCTCAACAGCCAGTAGCAACAGGAAGAAAGCATACAGAACAAGCCGTGCACATTTTTACTGGGTTACTCGGGAGCCATTGTCATTTGAATGGTTCAAAGGAGTGATGAGTGAGGTTGCTGAAATGGACAATAAGGTAGGAGTGTATGGTGCCATACTACCACCCATCCATATTTTTTTTGTAAACTCATCCATCCATATTTGTAGTTTACTGATATCCCAGCAATATTTTTACTGTATTGATGAACAACTCGTCATACAATTTTAACCAGGGGGTCATAGAGTTGCACAATTATCTGACGAGCGTGTACGAGGAGCGTGATGCACGGACAACTCTGCTGTCGATGGTGCAAGCTCTGAACCATGCCAAACACGGTGTCGACATCGTGTCAGGCACCAGGGTAAACCTCTTTTCTTTCGCCATATAGACATTTCTTCAATTATAAGTTGGAAAATTCTTTTGCTCTAAGGAAGAACTAAACACAAACTTTCCTTAAGTAATTTGTTTTTTCATGTCTGACTGACTACAGTCACCGACTTTAAACTGAACTTCTGCTGTATACTCGACAGGTGAGGACACACTTTGCAAGACCAAACTGGAAGGAAGTCTTCACCAGAATTGCCTCCAAGCATCCGAATTCAACAGTTGGTAATCTTCCGCTCAGACAGCATATCCATTTGCATCAACGATGTCAGCAATATTCCTGAAATCAAGTGATGTCCATCGATCACACCTACACATTCATTTGCTCACAAGAATGATTCTGATCCACGCAGGAGTCTTCTACTGCGGCTCGCCGACGCTAGCCAAAGAGCTGAAGAATCTTTCGCATGAGATGAGCCACAAGACGGGGACTCGCTTCCATTTCCACAAGGAGTATTTCTGATTGAAATATTATTACTTATTCTGATCTGCATAGCGTTAGGTACCGGTAAAGAAGAAAATTTTTTGCACAGAAGCAAGAAAAGAAAACTGACCTCTCTTCCTGATCTGGACTGTACATAATATAGAGAAGCACAGGGTAGTTAGTAGCATTTATATATGTTAACAAAAAGAAAAGGCAGGGTACTTCAGAAAGAAAAAAAAGCAGTCCTTGCAAAAGAAAAAAAAAAGGGCAGGGTAAAGTGCTGTTAATGTTCAGAAATTGATCGCCATAGATATCGATATACATGTACACAGTATAGTTAGTTACCTATCAAATGCTAAAGCATACATACCGAGAGCCACATGCTGCCATTCTGAATGTACATCGTTCAGGGCTTCAAGCATTCATACGTGTGTCTGTCTTATCACTGTACCGATCTATCCGCTGCTGATAAATAAGCTCCAGTATACCAGTAGTGTACCATACTACTAGACACTGGTTACGAGTAGGCTGTAGGTGCGCGGTCGTGCGCGCGACGCGTACGCGGTCTTGTGGCCGCCGCGCGTCCGTGTCGGTAGGGCAACGTTTCGGGCGTTCGGCAGTTGGTGCTGCTGTCTGAGCCGGCGCGTCGCTACGGCGGCTCCCCGTGTTCGTCTTTGTGCTAACCTCTAGGCCACCACGGCGCAACGCTCGCGCGGAGGACTCGGCGGCGCTGCGCCCGGCAAGTCCAAGCGGCAAGCGCCGCGTCCGCTCGTTTTAGCGTCTCTGACGAGGGGTTTTGCCTAGTTGTGCTCTGGGCCGTGCGGTAGGGGCGTTTTGGAGGCCGGCCCATGAGCCATTTGATCTCTCCGATCTGCATCTCCCGCACGTAGGCTGAAGGCCCGAAGCAGCATTGTGCGGCGCCAAGAGGAATCTAGGCTGTGGGATAGGCCCAACGCGCAGAAGACGGGCCGTTTCTAAGCTGTTCGGCTGCTTGGCCTCAGCTTTCCTGCAAGCCTGTTTCTCCTCTGCGGAATTGGAGGCTATGAAATGAATCTCACCTTTTTCTCCCCATATTGACGTGATCTGCGCCCACGAAGGCGTGAGAATAGAACTCTCTCTCCTGAGATTTATGTGGAGTTTGTTTAGGAACCGTCGCTGGCGAGTCCAGTTCGAGCGATTACCTCGTAGACAAGCGTAGAATCGTAAGAACAATGCATGAACAACAATAACAGAACAAGAGATAGAACACAGAGATGTAGGGGGACGCTTTGCTTCTCTTTATTCCTTCATCCATCGATCAATCTTTTACAATGAATAGCACCCCCTATTTATAGGCTACGACCCTGCTAGGGTTTGGGATGGGGCGCCCACTAATGGGCCGACTGCAGGGTCAGGCCCATGGTTTCCCAACACTCCCCCTTGGGCACCTATCCTTCATGTCCATGTCTCGTCAAAACTCCATAAAAACCCAGTGGGAAAAAATTAGAGAAAGAGTACATGAATCATGTTCGCTATGCCGCACTAATTGCCTCATTAAAAACCTTAACCAGAAACTTCAGAAAACTCGTCAAGGAAAAAGAGTACAATCCACCCAATTTCATTTAATCTCTGGATTTATTCTTTGGGTACTCGATCTTCATAATCAAGCTTTAATAATGAGTTCGTGAAGGTTCTCCCCCTGAATTCTGCACTTCTCTTAAGTCTCATCATTCCAATTCACATATGCATCTTTCAAAGTTAGATGCTGGAAGTGACTTAGTGAATAAATCTGCAAGATTCTCACATGACTTAGTATGCAGTACTTTAAAAATGTTCATCTTTTGCAATTCATGAGCATAGAAGAACTTGGGGTTGATATGCTTTATGAGAGGATTCTTTACATAACTCATCTGTACTTGTGCAACACAAGCTGCATTTATCTTCATAGATAATAGTGAGGGTTAGTGCGGCATTCAATCCACATGACTGCTGGATGTGGTGAATCACCCGTCGAAGCCAAGCACATTCTCGTGAGGCCTCGTACAATGCTATTATTTCCGAGTGGTTCGTCGAAGTCGATACAAGACTCTGCTTAAATGATTTTCATGGAATTGCAGTTCCACCACATAGGAATACATAGTCTGTTTGCTATTTGGCTGTATGCGGGTCCTACAAGTACTCGTTATCTGCATTGTCATTCATAGTTAAGTCTTAGTTCTTTCTGTAGAACAGACCAAGTTCTTTGCTTCCTTGGAGGTATCGGAAGATGTCCTTCATTCCCTGCCAATGCCTTTGGTAGGTTCTGTACTATACCTTGCTAATAGGTTCACGGCAAATGCAATGCCCGGTCTAGTACAGTTTGTTCAATACATGAGTGTTTTTATCACACTTAAATATGGGAATTCCGATCCCAGGACTTCCTCCCCCTCTTTTCTAGGTTTGTACGGGTCCTTGTCTTGCTGCAAAGATCTCCCGACCATTGGCACTTTCAAAGGGTATGCCTTTCCAAAGCCGAACCTTTCCAACACCTTACGAGTGTAGGTTGGTGATGTACTAAAATTCCTTCAGAGGCATGCCCAAGCTGCAAGCCTAGGCAATATTTGGTTTTCACCCAAATCTTTCATTTCGAACTCCGACTCCAGGTAAGAGCTTGCTTTCTTAATATCCTTCAGGGTTCTGATGATATTCAGATCAATTTCATACACTGCGATTATACAAAATCCATTCCGGGATCGTCGTATAAATACACAGAGATTATTCTCATTGTTCGCGTAGCCTTTCTTGCATAGAAAGTCGCTTCAAGCGATTATACAACATTCTGCCTGATTGCTTAAGTTCGTACAATGACTTTCTGAGTTTCACACTGTACATATTTCTATTTGCTCTATCTTGGTTCGGGACAGGGATACATTCAGGTATCTTCATATAATTGTCCGAATCCAATATTTCATAAAGGTATGCTGGTACCCCATCCATCAATTTCAATTCTAACTTCAAGTTCACTGCCATTGAGATAAATGTCTAAAAGGGGTTCTGCCCATGATCGGGGAATAGGTTTCTTCATAATCATCTCCTCGATGTTCAATGAAACTTTATGAAACGAGCCTTGCTTCTTTTCATTTCTCTTTCGAACAAATGTCCACTTATGCCTACGGGTGCACAAGGGAGGCGCACGGCTTATGTGCCCAAACACCCTTCTTTTATTCAAGAGAATAATTCGATTTCTCGCCTTCTTTCAATCGATCTTTTCTTTCATTCAATGAGCGTCTGAGCTCGAATCAAGATTGATGATTGTGGCAAGTTTCTTTGCAAAGTATATGTCGACATTGGTCGTTGTCATATTCAAAGATTCTCCGATGTCATAAATTTTATAATTATTTCTTCAAGGCGATTCTTCTAATGCTTTTACTTGCTCACCGCCGCTTTCTATTGCGGGCAAGTCCTTTAGTTTTCGGTTCGATGTGTGCGCACATCCATACCGATGTCTCCTTCATGGGGATGTTCAATTCGCACGCCTTTTCGAAGGTTCCATACCGTGCAGTCTCAAGCGCTCCCTTACGGTTACAGGGCACTTCGGTGATCGGCCGTGTCAAGTCCTTCTTATCCTTTTTCACCAGGCGTCCCCGGTTACTTCGGATTCGAGGGACCGGAGTTCTCGTCCTTTTCTAAGGCCTTTGGACGGGATTAGGGATACCTTCATTGGTATTTCAACCCTCTCCGGTGCATTGCGTACAGACAAATGCTACTTGGTCACGCTCTTCAAATCACTAAAGTGGTCTGACAGTTGATTTGCTAATATTTGCAAATCTATTATCTTCTGGACTTCAATTGTCTTCTAGACTTCAATTCAATTATCTTCTGGACTGCAATTATCTTCTGGACTTCTCTATTTGCTTCACTAGTGCGTGGGTCATATGCATAGATTTTAATTATCTTCCGGACTTCAATTGTTTCCCGACATTATTATCAAGGGTTGATTTCCTCCCCCTAATGACGGGAAACTAACCTCATCTATTGTACTATCAGCGAATCGGACATTATGCAAATATCCAGTCATAGGGTCCAAATACTTGATTATGGATGCTGTCTCATAACCAACGTATATCCCATACTTTCGGAGAAGACCCATTGCAGTTCGCTGTGGTGGTGGTATAGGTATATAACCCTTACAACCAAACCTGCGAAGATGAGAAGTTTTCGGTGCTAACCCTTACGCTAGTTGCATAGGTGGATGGATGTTATAGGCCGACGGTCTAAAATTGATGAGAGCTGCTGCGGGCAGGACTGCGTGTCCCCAACATGTAGTTGGTAAATTTCAATTCTTCAAAGTTCTGCTAGTCCATTCTGGGTGTGGACATACGGTACAGAATGCTCAACTTTTAATTCCCATTTTCATGCAATAATCATCAAATGCTTTCGGAGTACATTCTCCGGCGTTGTCCATTCAGATGGACTTCACGTGATGATCAGGGAAATTAATTTTTTCAATTGTTAATTATCTGCGAGATTGAGCTGTGCAAAAGCATGGTTTCTCATAGACAATAAAGATATGTGCGACCATCCCGAGGAAGCATCGATGAGCACCATAAAATACCTAATTGACCCTTACAGGGGCTGTATAGGACCGCAAAAATCTCCCTGGATACGGTCCAGGAATACAGGGACTTCATCCTTCGCTTTTAGAGCAAAAGTCTAATAATTAATTTCCCGGTGGCACATGCGGGGCACACAAAATCTTCCAGATTCGGGAAATTCTTTATATTCATATTATGTCCCTCTGAATTGTTAATTATATCTCTCATTATCCTAAGACCTAGACGGCATAATCTATCATGCCAGAGATAGATAAGTTCAGAGCTTCTAAATACGGTTTCGAGGCGTATAAGTTGCAGTGTCTTAATATTAGTGTAGTATAGCCCAATTTCATATGAAGGAAGATATTCTAATGCTATTTTTCACTTTCTTCACGCTTTGTAATGGCAGTATTCATGCACCATACTCTTCTTCGTTTCTACATGAAAAGCAAGTAGCGCAAATATCCTTGAGAGTTCTAGTCGATTCTGGGTACAACAAGTCTTCTACAATGACCAAAGTTGTGCCCGTTGGGAGTATAATTATGGCCCTTCCTGAGCCTATTATACAAGTATCATTTCATGATCGTCGAAGACTACCAACATTCTTGTTGATCGACTGGAAAAATTTCTGTTTCTCTCAGGATGGTATTCGTTGTGCCGCTACATGCTAAGCACACTTCCTCCATAGGGCGCCACACGTGTTCTAATATAATGTACTTCATTAATATGTAGCAGAAAGCAAGCAACACATAAATAAAATACTTCAGATATCAGAACGTAACTTGCTATTATAAAGACGGGAAAATAAGTCTTGTAGGATTCATAATAAGAATTTAATGCTTTGCTCTCCCAAAGCTTGTAACCATTATTCAATAATTGAAAATTCTGCTTCAATTACAAACTGCAGGTTACTATAAAAGATTCGAGTGCAATGCGTGCACTAGATCTAATAGGCAAAGTATTTAGGAACTTCTGCTTAAATCGGCTCCATACGCGATCTTCTCCTCTTGGGCAGCTATGGCTGTGGTCGTTGCGATGTCCAAAGGAGGGATGATGGGGCTTCTACTGGGTTGTTCACATTCATAAGTGCAGCTAATGGATGTGGATCCTCTGTGCCTGCAATGGCGAGGTATGCCTCATGCTATTATTTGACATTCTTCTTAGACTGGAAAACATCAATAATGTGCGACGCACGACCTTACCCTTCTTGTTCCTCTCATTCGTGAGAGGATTCATCACCTTGTAGCTGCTAGCAGTGGCTTCATGGCCAACATTGCTACTAGGTGGTTGCGAGATGAAGTTCTTTCTTAGAATATCATCTTGAGTTTCGCAACTTGCATGATGTCAATTAATTCAAAGATACTTCATGTAGCCGTCTTGGACGATAGTTGCTTGCGGATTGCACCGCGTTCGGTGAAAGGTAGAGAGTCTTCTCAATCTTACGCTCATCCGTGATTACATTACCACGCATTGAAGATCGTTATAAATTGCATACAAATTCGACCATACTAGGTCGGTTCTCAATTCTCGATTCGTGATGTCATCACCTTCATATTCATGCAAAAGTTCAAAGGATTACTGCTGGTAATCTGCATAAAATGGTTGCAAAATTCTCACAATGCTCTTGAACTCGTGTTCGTGTTCCGTATTTTTCTATGCATTTTTCATGATTTACGCTATTTCCAGTGATTAAAAGCAATATAAACAATCACGAGATAATCAAAACAAGAATACGTAAAATAAATTGCATAGAAATAACAATAACAAGAATAAATATGCTTCAAATTTCAAAAATATGCAAAAATTTGGATTCCCGAGGCCCTTTTCTATTGGAAAATGATTTTTCGGTGAAAAGTGCAAGTTTTAGGGGTTAAAACGTGAAATCTCAGTTCTGAGAGAATTTTTAGCAACCCGAGGGTTTGTCACAAAATTTCATCACCCGCGTAATTATCCTCGTGATTTTCAGAATCTCTAAGGACCTTGTAGCAAAATGACCTTTTTTTAGTAGAACCCCTTGCCCCCCTTTTTTTCTCTTGGGCTTTGTTTCTTGGCCGTTAGTGTTTGGCCAATCGCCTGCTCGGTGGGCTACAAGCACCGGTGCTAGGGAAAAACCCTAGCATCGAGTCCCTAGGTGGCGGCGCGCCTTGGCTTCATGGCCGCACCAAAGTGCTATGGGCGGCGCTTCAGGGCTCGCGGAGCCGGCCGGGGCGGCGGTGGCGCGCGGCGGTGACCAGTGCGGCGGCATCGGTGGGGCGGCCGCCATACATGAAGAAGCCGCGGGATCGTTGCCGGCGGCGCGGCGGCGGCGGCGCCATGCGGTGGCGCCCAAAATCGGCGGCGAGCGGCGATCGTGGCGCGTTGCTCGGCGCGCGGCGGCGAGTGGGTGGTCGTGCGGGCGGCGAGCGCGCGTGGCGTCGCGGGCTGCGCTATCGCGGAGGTGACCGGCGACGCGCGAAGTGGCCGTCGGCGCGCGCCGAGGCGACCATCGGCGTGGGGCGTCACTCGTCCGGGCGCCGGCGTCGCCCATCCTCCCACCGAATTTTTTTTCTTTCTTGCGGTGCTAAGGGCGGAAGCCGACGGCGGCGTTGTGCTGTGCCGTGCGGGCGGTGCGGGCCGGCGAGGGGCGGAGATGGGCGCTGCTTCAAGCGGCATGCTCGGGTCGGCGCCGTGCGGGGCGGCCGGGTTTTGGCGGTGTGGGCTCCAAGCGCGGGCGGCGCTCTAAGCCGTGCAGGCGACACTCCAACCGCGTGCAGGTGGCGCTCCAAGCCAGACTGACTGCCGGCCGGTAGCTTTGGGCGGATGTGCGACGCGGCCTGCGAGGCCAGCGGCTTATGCGCGGAACACGATGCCGGTGTGGCGGTATGCCTGCGAGGCGGCCATGTGCGCGCGCACGTGCGCCGTCGCGCGCGGCGGCATCTGTGTGGCTCTACAGGGGCCAATATGTTTTTCAAAACTGTTCAGGCATACAGATGTGATGCGATGTAATACGAGATTTCAACGGGGGCACGACTTCATGCCGACATGTGCATGTTTGCCGCGTGCTGGCGGCGTGGCTCTGTCGTTAACTCCGTGGCGATACGTGATGGCGGACTACGCCGACCGGTAACGTATCGCGGAGGTAGTGACAGCCGCTTGCAGGCGGTGCCGTGCACATGGTGCCTTCCATACGATTTCATCTACTACCTACGGTACAATCATCATCTACTCTTTTATGCAATCCACCGATCGGCTTGGCCGGCGACTTCAAGTCGGCTCGCGGTAGATTAGAGCGGATTTGCACCGTAGGAAAACAATCTAGAAAGCCAAATTTGCAGAATTGAAAGCAATCTAGAAAAACGATTCAATCTACGAGTGTCGTTCATCGACGGTTACCTTTTCGATACGAGGAGAGTCGATCGTGTTGATAACGTGTTGAGGAACCGTCGCTGGCGAGTCCAGTCCGAGCGATTACCTCGTAGACAAGCGTAGAATCGTAAGAACAATGCATGAACAACAAGAACAGAACAAGAGATAGAACACAGAGATGTAGGGGGACGCTTTGCTTCTCTTTATTCCTTCATCTATCGATCAATCTTTTACAATGAATAGCACCCCCTATTTATAGGCTACGACTCTGCTAGGGTTTGGGATGGGGCGCCCACTAATGGGCCGACTGCAGGGTCAGACCCATGGTTTCCCAACAGAGTTTATACGAGGTTCCTTTGTTCCAAAT
Organism: Ampelocalamus luodianensis; assembly: GCA_036346255.1. Classification (NCBI taxonomy): domain Eukaryota; kingdom Viridiplantae; phylum Streptophyta; class Magnoliopsida; order Poales; family Poaceae; genus Ampelocalamus; species Ampelocalamus luodianensis. Next base: position 48,476,109 of record CM070633.1, read on the forward strand.
ATGCCTTTTTTTCTCCTGAGATTTGTATGGAGCTTATATGAGGTTCTTTGTTCCAAATAGACCTTAAAGTCATATTTGAAACACGGGCATTTTTTCTGATTCCTGCAAGATTTCTGTGTGCCAAATATGGCCTCAAACTTTTACGGTTCGAGGGAACTAAAAATTTGTGTCCAGGGCAAGCAACGATGTGACGAATAACGGATGTTGTCTTTGGTCCCGAAAATTGATGTCTAGAGAGGAAAACATACGGACTGTAGTATGCACACATTAGTATCGGCGACATTATGAATGCCCCCGGCCGGGCTCCAGCACCAGCAGCATGGAGACCACACAGCTACAAGACATCGACGTCCATACCGGCCGTTGCCGCATATAAGTTCCTCAGTTTGTCCACCAATGAATGATATACGAGAAACGAAAGCGACTCCACAATTAAACTTCGCCTCTCCTGCTGTTGAGAAGCCAATGCTTGGATACGGACAGCATTGGGGCTGCCAAGCTGAAAATGGCTTTAATGGCCTTGATGTGTACATCTTGTTTTATTTGGAACCATACTGAGAGATTGATTATTAGGTTCACCTGACGTTCAACTGCTCCAAATTCCAATACATAGTTTACTCCTGACAAGTAAGTTGTGTATAGTATCTTTCTATGTTATCTATAGATAACATTAAGGACATCTTATACAATAAGTTGTCTTTTTATATGCCTCTATAGGTAGTTCTTTCATATACAATCTGTCTTATTTCTCGTGTTACAGTCGACTACTACATGAAAGATGACCCAATTCTCAATACTCTCCTCTCTAATCCACATCATCTCATGTCTTACATGTCAAGTGTCAAGGCTACAGATAGTTAACGTCACACCATTGTATATATGCTATAAGGATCCATTGATATCACACTATCACTAACTTTAGCTATGCGACTTACAAGATTTTTGGTCCCAACGAGTCCCAAAATCGAAGTTTTCTTAGTGAGGAGGGTGTTATATGTGCAATTCGGTAAGTACAAAGAAGTGATAGGGATGCATGGCATGATTGTGCAGTGAATCCAATTTTCTCCCTCTTTTAAGACTAATAATACATTTTCTCTTGTCCACCATGTTTTCGTGATGTTCATTGAATCTCAAAGATGCTTGCATCTTCACTGGAATAAACCTGAGTTTGAACAATCATTATGTAGAATTTACCTACCAAGTATATGTCAAGCATATTCTTGCGATAGCACTCATAATACGTATCTCTATATCAACATATAAACATCTCATTTATCCCAAGGCTCCAAGCCCGTCATAATCACTTAATTATGATTCCATACTAGAATAGTTTCCACCACTAATACTTTATAAATAATACTCTCATATCCATTGGAAAGCAACTCATGTTGTTTTCTCTTCCACCACCAAAACTACGAGTTGTTGTGGTTGCGGAGTACTGACAAGATATAGGCTAAACCATTTGCAATAAATATTTGCCTAGAAACTGTGGCAGAAGATCAAGCAAAAAAAAAAAGCAGTAGCTATGAGTTGCAAATTAAGTGTTCATAGTTTCTAGATGTCTTTTTATAACTCTTTTTAAGTCTTCACACATATTTTATATCCCCTTAATTTGGTGCAAAGTCATGGAAAAAAAAAAGATGAGAACCCATTAGCTACTTTGCATTGTTGAAAGTATCAAACTACTTGTAAGTTGTAACATACTCCACATATCTTTTTGGGATGGTTTAGCATTTTTGGGGGGCAACCCTACGATCCTAATTGATTTTACATATGCAATTAAGTGCATGGATAACCACATTTCTCACAAAAACTCGAAATATATATAGGACTGTGTGCTCTCTCTCTCTCTCTCAGGTGCTGCGTTGTCGTTTCGCTCTTTATATTGTTTTTATACTAAATGAATAGAGAAAAGCAAGGAGTATTGTCTGCCACTATGATCTTCGATTAAAGGTGGTTCACTAAATTCAATTAGAGTTCAGTTGGGGAAAGCAACCAATTTGCTTAGCAACTTTATTAATTGTGTAACTAATAAGCCGGCTTGGTCCATACGTCACCATAAATATATAGTATTATCTGCAATTAATCATGCCGTATGGTATCCCTTAACAGATAGTAACCATGATGAGTACGTTCATTAATCTAAAAATATATTTTTTTACCATAGAACTATGTATGAGTATTACCAGCTGACCTGTTCATATTACTATCATTTAACAAGCACCAATATGTTCATATTTTAGTCATTCTCTGGCAAACACTTCATTAAAATTGATTTACCAGCTATAACTTATAAGCAAAGAATTGAAACTAACTGATAAATGCAATTACAAAGCGTCGTTTGCCAGATAAACACCCAGAGAAAAGAAAAGAAAGGAAAAGAAGGTTATCGAAGGTAGAGTAGACCATGGAATTGGAAGCAAGAACTGATATGGATACCACTGGCATTTCCAATTTCCATTTATGTCCTCACAAGAGGGCCGTTCAGCCTTCGCCCTCAACCATACACGAACACATTATGACATGCCCAAAGGGCAAAATTGTCATATCCTCCTATTAACAATAAAATAATTCTACACCACAATATAAACAATTTGTGAACCCTGTCTCTATGATGACAAGTGCAATTCCAATCATGCCCTCCTCCGCCGCCTCCTCGGCGACGCCTCCGCCGCGGTCACCTCGCCGTCCCACAGCCTCACGACGCTGCCGTCGAGCACCGCCATGTCGAGGTGATGGTACCACCCCAGGTCACCCCTCTGCCTCACGGCCATCTCCCTCCCCTCCCAGGGCGCCGACGTCAAGGCCGTCGACCTCCTCACCGACGCCGTCCGTCTCAGCACCGTCTCCCCCTCGCCGTCGACGCACACGCCGCCGTCATCCCTGTCAGCACATCTCTTGACGCCGTCCACCACTCCGTCGTCGTCGTCAGCTCCTGAGCCGCCGTAGTACGCCGTGAACAAGACCTTGGACGGCGTGCTCGGTTCACTTGGGGACGCTGGCTCGGCCTGAGCCCGCGGCCGTGGCTGGTCAATGACAGGCGATGGCAGAGGCGACTGCTGCATGTCGTCCACGAGGGCGCTGTGGACGCCGGCGCTGGGTTTGTTGGAGGAGCCGACCGCGCGGATGCGCCAGAGGCCGACGGCGGCGGCGAGGGCGGCGACGAGCCAGGCGCAGAGCGAGCCAACGGTGGTGGCCACGGCGGGGAGGGAGTAGAGGCGGAGGGCGATGGCCTCCGCCGGCACCATGTCAAGGAGCTCCATTTGCGGGTGGTGGTGGTGGTGGTGGTGAGGTTCTGGCGGTTGTTCGAGAGAGGCGGTGGGTTTGGTGGTGGTGCGATGAGGAGGGTGGGCTTGGGTGGGAAGTGCATATATAGGTGGCGGAGTGGAAATGAAGACATCGAGCTGCCTGGAATTATTGCAGGTTTTTAGTTTTGGTGGTGGTGCCATTTGTAGTTTGGCACGAGCTTGTTTAGAATTTATAATCTAGTGGGATTATAGAGACATTTTTTGAGCTCAAGATTACCTAGGAAGTGAATTGGCGAATGCAATAGGAGAGTCATATTACAAAAGGACCTTAGGTTAGCTAAGGCGAGTGCTTGAACACACAAGAAAGAAAATTGCATAGATATTAATGCACATGTATCTACCAATACGTTACCACAGAACAATTACTTGTACAAATATAAAAGTACATGTATCTGCCGATATGTTACCACAGAACAATTACATATAACTCCTAAATTATTCTTGAAAAGGTTGAGGTGTGTACATGTAAAAGAGAAATCCTTTGATCAGTAAAAATAAAGCAAGAGAGGTGTGTACTTGTAAAAGAGAAGGCTTCAGGTAATTAGCTGTTAAACGTAACAGTTCGGGCAAAGACCCTACAGAAATGGCATCAGTAGGAATCTAATAGGGAGATGCTCGGAATCGAGCTCGGGAGATGCTAAGATTCCATTTTTTTTCTCCAGTTGGGAAAAAATTTAGGACGCCAGCTTGAGAGCGTCGTGCTCAGCTCGTGGTCGGCACGGGGACACGTGGATGGCTCTAATTTTCGGATCTCGTGGGCTGAGATCTACTTCGTCCTCCGAGATTCATATCTCGATGTGTGGCATTTGTGCACGGAGCTTTGGGAGATTGTGTTTGTTCTCAGTAAATCACACCAAGGATTATCAATTCGTCCTACTGCCAAACCTCATTTTAAATTTGTCAAGCCCTTAGAGTCATTTGATTAGTTCATTTAGGTCCGTTCATTATATATTAAGCGACGCGACGAAGACTTGCATAGCAATATTAAGCAATTTTAGAGACATCCGGCCGGTGCAGTTTAATTCGATCCAATGGGACAGCAGAATCGGTTTCTTTGCCCGCTAGCGTGGTACAGTCGTCGATTGTCCCAACGTACGTACGAGCGATCTTGGTTCGCATCTGTGGTCGATCGGGGTAATGATATCCCCGCTCCACGCAGCGGCGGGCTCCGTGCCAGCAACCGCTCCGTGCGCCGCAGCCTTGGGGATTTCGCGCGGGCAGCAATATCGATCGATCTAGCGTCGCGCGCGCGTCGTACGTACTAACGTAATAACATCGATCTCGTCCGTGCGAGCGCCACCTTGCTGTGCCACTGTACAGTCACTTTCTCGTCGAAACTGGCACTCATCCTAAAGGGTAAGTCTCCATTTTATTTTTTAATGATTATTCGACGTGTCGCTACTTGTTGAGAGATGCCTGTCCGTGCGTGCCTGCATCGTCCCCGGGCTAGGCAGGCTACCAAATCAACCTGACAGCCATGTATAGCAGGTAGGTTTAGTGTTGTCCTGGCGTTTCTTGAGGCGTCAAGAACTCCCGGGATTTTTTGAGATTTTAATTAATTTTTCTATTTTATAAAATACCAGAAATTCAAATAAGCAACGGAAAATAACAAATGAACTCAGAAAAATTCTAGAAAAATCTAGAAAATATATCTGAGCACATAGAACCTAAATAAAATAGTTTTGTCTATTGTTCATGATGGGATTATTCACAATAAATATTTGTGATTGTAAAGTCCAATATTAAACTTTTGAATTAAATTCAAATAAAATCAAATGATGACTTTTTCTCCCTACTAACTATTCAAAAGGTTTCTAAACTCAGAAAATTGGGATGTTACAGCTCTTCAGCCCAAGAAGGGGCTGGCGCGATTGAAATGCAGAGCAATTGCAGTTGAGCTTCTTCTCCTCCGTCGATGTCTCATCCAGCGACGCCAAGTACAATGCCGGCTGCCCTCGCCAGTCACCGCGTCCCCCGGGCCGCAGTACGCCATATCCCCCGCCACGGCGTGCACGAGGTGCTGGCCGTGCAGAGGATGCTGTGCTGCCGGCGCGGCGCGGGACGATGACGCGCGCGGCGTGCTTGACGCCCGCAGGCACTGCCCGGGTTTCTGATCGCCATGACGTCTCGTTCAGGTCCGGCCGTTCAGGGAGCCAGGTGGGTACTCTCGGTCGGGCTAGGAGCCGAGCAAAGAAGCGGCCCATCCATCAACCTGGCCCAAGAACGTCCGAATCCAAATTTCAATGGGCCGGGACGTGATTACGGATGGCGTCCGCCAACCTATTTATGTAGGGCCGGGACGTGAACGCCGATGCCGTCTACCATCCAACTTTCGATGGGCCGGGACGTTGCAGATTGACAGGGTGCAAGTGACGCAAGCTTTGCGGCAAGCCTGAAAAGGGTTTCCTCGCCTCCTGGCCCAACCCGCAGAGTACATGGTTCCAGTCCCAGGTTTCGTGGCATTGGAGATGACGCGAAGGAATTTTGCGGCGGGCGACGACGGAGTACGGGACGGCCGTAAGTGTTGCGGCGTGCCGGCGTCGACACTATTACGCCGGCCTCGCAGACTCAGCCTCACGTCTGGGCTTTGGCGACATCACGGCGGCGTGTGCTGGAACGCGGATGTGCACGGGATTGTGCCGGACTACGTGCAGTTTGGAACGGAGTGTCGCTTGGGGAGAGGCATTTCGACTGGTTTTGTCGCACAAAGCGCGCCCAACTGTTGGCAGATGGCACGCGCGGTGCGCGTGTTGCTTCACAAATCACAAGCACGCGGCCGCAAATTTGACCTGAAAAGCACGAGAGAGACGGCATTCTGTACTTGACTCTTGAGTTCGTTGCTTCACACTGTGCAACTGCCTGTCCGATCTAGCTAGAGCGAACATCGTCAGCGCTCAGAAGTGTTGAGAACCGTCGCGCAGTCGGTCGAAGCGACATTACCGTAGACAAATAGAGAATCGTAAGAACAATGCAAGAACACAAGAACGAACAATAGATGAACACGGTATGAGAGGGGATCATGGGTTTTCTTTATTGCTCTTCCAATAATGAATTGTGTGTACAAAGTTGGGGGCCTCTCCTATATATAGTCTAGGGTGGATGAGGTGCCCACTGGACCGGACTCTGGCGGGCCCGGTTTCCTAACACTCCCCCTTGGGCTCTCATCCTTCATGTCCATGCCTCAAAACTCCATAAAAACCCAGTGGGAAAAATTTTGGAGAAATAGTACATGAATCATGTTCTGCTATGCTGCACGAATTGCCTCATTAAAAACCTTAACCGAGAAACTTCAGGAAAACTCGTCAAGGGAAAAAGAGTACAATTCACCCAATTCTATTTAATCTCCAGGATTTGCTCTTTGGGTACTCGATCTTCATGATCAAGCTTTAGTAATGAGTTTGTCAAGATTCTCCCCCTGAATTCTGCACTTCTCTAAGTCTCATCATCCCAATTCCACGTACGCACCTTTTAAAGGTAGATGCTGGAAGTGACTTAGTGAACAAATCTGCAAGATTTTCACATGACTTAGTATGCAGTACCTTAATTTCGTCCATCTTTTGCATTTCATGAGCATAGAAGAACTTGGGGTTGATATGCTTTGTGAGAGGACTCTTCACATAACCCATCCGCACTTGTGCAACACAAGTCGCATTATCTTCATAGATAATAGTGGGGTTTGTGCGGTATTCAATCCACATGATCTGGATATGGTGAATCATCCGCGAAGCCAAGAGCATTCACGCGCGGCGGCGCATGCGATGCTATAATTTCCGAGTGGTTCGTCGAAGTTGATACCATACTTTGCTTAGACGATTTCCATGAAATTGCGTTCCACCACACAGAATACATAGCACATTTGCGACTTAGCGTATGCGGGTCCGACAGTACCCAAAGATCTCGCATAGCTGATCATTGTAAGATCTGGTTCTTTCAGAGAATGACCAAGATCTTTACTTCCTTGGAGGTATCGGAAGGCGTCCTTTATTCCCTGCCAATGCCTTTTGGTAGGTTCTGCACTATACCTTACTAGAAGATTCACTGCAAATGCAATGTCCGGTCTAGTACAATTTGCCAAATACATGAGTGCTCCAGCTGCGCTCAAGTATGGGAATTCGGTCCCTGTGACTTCTCTCCTCTTCTCTAGGTCTGAACGGGTCCTTGTCTTGCTGCAAGGATCTCCCGATCATTGGCACTTTCGAGGGGTATGCCTTTCCAAAGCCGAACCTTTCCAACACCTTCTGAGTGTAGGTTGACAGATGTACTAATATCCCTTCAGGGCATGCTCAAGCTACAAGCCTAAGCAATATTTGGTTTTACCCAAACCTTTCATTTCGGACTCTGACTCCAGGTAAGAGCTTGCTTTCTTAATATCCTTCGGGGTTCCGATGATATTCAGATCATCTTCATACTCTAAGTTTATACAAAATCCATTCTAGGATCGTTGTATAAATACACGAGATTATTCTCATTTGTTCGTAGCCTTTCTTGCATAGAAAGTCGCCTGCGATTATACCACATTCTCACGATTGCTTAAGTTCGTACAATGACTTTCTCGAGTTTCACATCGTACATATTTCTATTTGCTCTATCTTGGTTGGAGACAGGATACATTCGGTATCTTCATATAAATGTCCGAATCCAATATTTCATAAAGGTATCTTGGTACCTCATCCATCAATTTCAATTCTAATTTCAAGTTCACCGCCATTGAGATAAATATCTAAAGGGAGTTTCGCCATGACCGGGAATAGGTTTCTTCGTAATCATCTTACGGATGTTCGGTGAAACCTTATGCAACAAGCCTTGCTTCTTTTCATTTCTCTTTCGAACAAAATACCCACTTATGCCCTACGGGTGCACAAGGAGGCGTGCGACTTACTGAGCCCAAACGCCTTCTTTTATTCGGAGAGAATAATTGATTTCTATTGCCTTCTCTCAATCTTCTCAATCTGATCTTTTCTTTCATTCAATGAGCGATGCAGCTCAATCAAGATTGATGATTGTGGCAAGTTTCTTTGCAAAGTAAATGTCGACATTGGTCGTTGTCATATTCAAAGATTCTCCGAGGTCATAAAGTTTATAACTATTTCTTCAAGGGCGATTCTTTTAATGCTTCTACTTGCTCACCGCCGCTTCCAATTGCGGAGCAAGTCCTTTAGTTTTTCAGCTCCGATGTGTGCGCACACATCCATGCCGATGTCTCCTTCATGGGGATGTTCAATTCAGTATGCCTTTCTGAAGGTTCCATACCGATGCAGTCTCAACCGCTCCCCTTCTAATTCGGGCACTTGGTGATCGGTGTGTCAAGTCCTTCTTATCCTTTTTCACCAGCGTCCCGGTTACTTTGGATTCGAGGGTCCGGAGTTCTCGTCCTTCAGAGGCCTTAGGGCGGGATTAGGGATACCTTCATCGGTATTTCAACCCTCTCGGTGCATTGCATACAGCACATGCTACTTGGTCACGCTCTTCAAATCACTAAAATGGTTAGGCGGTTGATTCGCTAATACTTGCAAATCAATTATCTTCTAGACTTCAATTGTCTTCTAGACTTCAATTCAATTATCTTCGGATCGCAATTATCTTACGGACTTTCCTATTTGCTTCACTAGTGCGTGGGTCATATGCATAGATTTCAATTATCTTCGGACTTCAATTATTTCCGACATTATTATCAAGGGTTGATTTCTCCCTAATGACGGAAACTAATCTCATCGATATACTATCAACGAATCGGGTATTATTCAAATCTCCAGTCATAAGGTCCAAATACTCGATTATGGATGTTGTCTCATAACCAACGTATATCCCAGACTTTGGAGAAGACCCATTGCAGTTCGCTGTGGTGGTGGTATAGGTATATAACCCTTGCAACCCAACCTGCGAAGATGAGTAGTTTTGGTCGTCGACCCTTGCGCTAGTTGCTTAGGTGGATGGATGTTATGTCGACGGTCTAAAATTGATGAGAGTTGCTGCGAGCAGGACTGCGTGTCCCCAACACGTAGTTGGTAAATTACAATTCTTCAAAGTTCTGCTAGTCCATTCTGGGTACGGACATGCGGTACAAAAATGCTCAATTTTAATTCCCATTTTCATGCAATAATCATCAAATGCTTTCGGAGTGAGTTCTCAGGCGTTGTCCATTCAGGTGGACTTCTCATGATGATCAGGGAAAATATTTCTAGTTTAATTATCTACGAGATTGGCTTTGCAAAAGCATGACTTCTCGTAGACAATAAACATAGTGCGACCATTCCGAGGAAGCTTCGATGAGCACTATAAAATACCTCAAATTACCCTTACAGGGGCTATATAGTACCGCAAAAGGTCTCCATGGATACGGTCCAGGAATGCAGGGACTTCATCCTTTGCTTTCAGAGCAAAAAGGTCTAGTAATTAATTTCCTGGTGGCACATGCGGGGCACACAAAATCTTTCTGATTCGAGAAATTCTTAACATTCATATCATGTCCCTGTGAATTGTTAATTATATTTCTCATCATCCTAAGACCTAGACGGCACAATCTATCATGCCAGAGATAGAAAAGTTCAGAGCTTCTAAATACGGTTTTCATGACAGTATAGGCTGTAGGTGCCTTAATATTAGTGTAGTATAGCCCAATTTCATATGAAGGAAGATATTCTAATGCTATTTTCACTTTCTTCACGCTTTGTAATGAGCAGGTATTCTGTACCATACTCTTCTTCAGTCTCTACATAGAAACTGTTAGCGCAAATATCCTTGAGAGTTCTAGTCGATTCTGGGTACAAGTCTTCTTCAATGACCAAAGTTGTGCCCGTTGGAAGTATAATTATGGCCCTTCCTGAGCCTATTATACAAGTATCACGTCTGCGATCGTCGAAGACTACCAAAGATTCTTGCCGATCGACCGAAAAATTCTGCTTCTCTCGGGATGGTATTCGTTGCCGCTACATGCTAAGCACACTTCCTCCATAGGGCGCCACACGCGTTCTAATATAATGTACTTTATTAATATGTAGCAGAAAGCAAGCAACACATAAATAAAATACTTCAGATATCAGAACATAACTTGCTATTATAAAGACGGGAAAATAAGTCTTGCAGGACTCATAATAAGAATTTAATGCTTTGCTCTGCTAGAGCTTGCAACCATTATTCAATAATTCAAAATTCTGCTTCAATTACAAACTGCGAGTTTTTATAAAAGATCCGAGTGCCATGCGTGCACTAGATCGAATCAACGAAGTATTCAGGAACTTTTGCCTCAATCTGCTCCATGGCGATCTTCTCATCTTGGGCAACTACGACTGCGGGCGTAGCAATGTCCAAAGGATGGTTGATGGGGGCTGCTATTGGGCTGTCCACATTCATAGGTGCAGCTAATGGATGTGGACCTCTATGCTCGCAATGACGAGGTGTGTCACATGTTGTTTATTTGCCCTTCTTCTTAGACTGAAAATCATCAATAACGTGCGACTCATGACCTTACTCTTCTTGCTCCTCTCATTCGTGAGAGGCTTCATCACCTTGTAGCTGCTAGCAGCGGCTTCATGGCCAACATTACTACTAGGTGGCGGCGAGATGTAGTTCTTTCTTAGAACATCATCTTGAGTTTCCGCAACTTACATGATGTCAATTAATTCGGATCTCGCATGTAGCCGTCTTGACGATAGTTGCGTGCGGATTGCACCGCGTTTTCGTGAAAGGTAGAGAGAGTCTTCTCAATCTTCTGCTGCATCCGTGATTACATTACCACAGAATTAAAGACTGATACAAATTCTATACAAAATCTGGCCATACTGGGTCAGTTCTTCGAACTACTGGTTCGTGATGCCAGTCATATTTATATTCATACAAAAGGTTCAAAGGATTACTGCTAGTAATCTGCATAAAATGGTTGTAAAATTCTCATAATGCTCATCGAACTCCAGGTTCGTATTCCCGTATTTTCTATGCATTTTTCATGATTTACTGCTATTTTCAGTGATTAAAAGCAATATACGTAATTACAGATAATCAAAACAGTAAATACAATAAATAAATTGCATAAAAATAATAATAACAAGAATAAACATGCTTCAAAAGTTCAAAATATGCAAAAAATCGGATTCAGAGGCCTTTCTCGCTAGAAAAGTAACTTTGGTAGCGCAAGTCCGTGGGGTTAAACGCGAAATCTCGGTTACGAGAGAAATTGCGTGTAATTTCAAGATGCCAGGGCCTTTTCGCAAAGGTTTATTTTTCGCAAAACTTCACCGAAATTTTCAGAATTGCTGAGGGCCTTTTTGTAAAAATTTGGAATTTTCCACCGCACCCCTCCTTTTTTTCTCTTTCCGCACTGGCCCCTTTTTCGAAATCCCACTGCGTTCGCCATTTTCGCCGCCCGTCCGCAAAGGGAGCTAGGTTTCTAGCTCCTTTTCTTAGTGGCGGCGGCGTCTGCGTGGGACCGGCGGCCATGGCGGCGCGGCCGGGTCTTTGTGTTGGTCCGCGCGACGAGGCCGCGAGATGCGGCGCTGGCCGGCGCGCTGGCGCGCGGCGCTCAGCGCGTTCGGCGGTTGGCCGGCCGGCGGAGCAGCGGCGGGCGCGGGCCGCGGGCGGCGGAGCGAGGAGAGAGAGGCGTTGCGGCCGGGCGTGGGAGGCTGTTGCGGCGAGCCATGCGGCCGACCGCCGAAGTCATCTGGCGGCCGGGCGCGCCGCGCCGTGCAGCGGCGGCGCGCGCGCTCGTAACGAGGAGACGGCGGCGCTCGCCGGCGCGGCGGCTACGGCGCGGTGTGGCGGCGGAAGCGGCGGCGCGGCCGAGCGCGCGCCGCCTCTCGCCTTTTTCTTTCTCTTTGCTTGCGGCCCTCCTCCTTTCTTTTCTTGGATGTTGAAAACCGGTGCGGTGGTGAGGCCGCTACGGCGGCGGCGAAGCGGGCCGAGCGGCGAGGTGCGCGGCGCGCTCCATACGGCTTCAAGGTGGCGGCGGCGCCTACGGGCGCGGCGTTGTCGCTGCCGGCGGCGTCTGGCGGCTTCAAGTGGCGGCGGCGCGCGCGCGCGCCTTCAAAGCGGGCGGCGCGCTCGCAGGCGCGGGAAGAGGTGGGCGAGTGCGGCGTTGGCTCGCTCTTCGTGGCGAGCTACAAATTTTTTTTCAAAATACCGATTATCCATGTGTGTATGCAATGCAATGTGATGTAATACTGAAACAAGATTGCAACGTGGCGCGGCTTCATGCCGTCATGTGTGTGCTTGCCGCGTCGGGCGGCGTGGCTCGTCATTGCCTCCTTGCGAGGCGTGATGGCGGACTATGCCGACCGTAACGCCTCGTCGCGAAGGTAGTGATACCGCTACAAGCGGTGCCATGCACATGATGCCTTTCATGCGATTGCATCTACTATCTACGGTACAATCATCATCTACTCTTTCATACAATCCACCGATCGGCTTGGCCGGCGACTTCAAGTCGGCTCGCGGTAGATTAGAGCGGATTTGCACCGTAGGAAACAAATCTAGAAAGCCAAATTTGCGCACTGAAAGCAATCTAGAAAACGATTCAATCTACGAGCGCCGTTCATCGACGGTTACCTTTTCGATGCGAGGAGAGTCGATCGTGCGATAACGTGTTGAGGAACCGTCGCCAAGCGAGTCCAATCGAGCGATTACTTCAGACAAATAGAGAATCGTAAGAACAATGCAAGAACACAAGAACGAACAATAGATGAACACGGTATGAGAGGATCGGGTTTCTCTTTATCGCTCTTCCAATAATGAATTGTGTGTACAAAGTTGGGAGCCTCCTCCTATATATAGTCTAGGGTGGATGAGGCTTGCGCTGATGACGGACTCTGGCGGGCCGGTTTCCTAACAAGAAGAAAGCTAATCGCCCCGTACATTTTCTGACTTAGCGATTTGCTCGTTAATTTCAAAGTATGTGAAGTACTCTTTTGGTCGAGAGAGACGTAGCCGGCGACCAAAACAACGAAGCGAGCACTTGATCGCCAAACACAAAACTCTTCGCATTTTGTTTGGACGTGCAACGGAGTTGCTGGACATCACAGCGCACATTTATGATGATGTTAACGATGCTACCACGAATAGCGCACAAGCAAGACATTGACTTTGGTGCTAGTTTCATGACGTTACGATAAGATTTTGTTTTCGTCCTATATATGCCTACTCGGATCCTCCTAAGCCTTTGACAAAGATTTTCCTACATTATTTGATGAATGTAACTTTATGCCTTTATCGCTTGCTAGGCAGCTAGTCACTCCAAACTTTCCAACCGCCTGTCGAGTCACTGATCAGAACATGCCCGTATCTGACAGCCCACTTGAGACAAAAGGTTGTTTTTGGTTAAGAGTTAAGAGGTAGATTAGGGACTTAATCTACCAAACATCAGTGAGTTAGATAGGGTAAAGTTAACTGGCCAAAGCTTTTTAACCCTTTTTCACTAAGATTTAAATTAACCCATAAAAAAAGTTGAACAAGCTAGCTAGCCCCACCTCTTCTGAATTTTGTATTTCTACCTCGCTATCTCAGTCAACCTACCTAATCTAGCCAAACATCATTTTAGACTAACTAGTTTAGTTAGCGAAGGCAAAACTGGGTAAAGCTGGTTACTAATTGGGTTAACATTAGAGATCCTAAATATCTCAACTCCGAACCAAATGTAGTGGTATATTTGACAAGACATATTCACTGCGGAAGCCAATGCATTCATGCAAATATGTGAAGTTCATTTTTTTTTTTTTGTGAATCACCCAGTATAACACATAGACGCCCACACACACGCACACCACCACACACGCACTCACACACGACGCCTACTGCAGACCGGATGAGCGGAGGTCAAACCTGGGGTTTGAACCCTGGTGGGTTGGGGGTACAACCATGTCGGACCCCGGATTTCGTAATCTAGAATCCTCTGTGAAAACACTGTGCTATTCCCTGAATCAGTAGATAGTACTCACAGATATATCACTGAATCAACTCATACATGACGTAAAACCATACTATTCATTAATTAACACAACAGAGTTTACATAGACCGCGTCGGGTCGAGTTTTACAATAGGGCCGAACAGGCTAAAGGATTACATTACAAAAGCGGAAGCGACAACGGAAGCAAAAGGAGTGAGAACTCATCTCTCCACAGGCAAGCGACTGGGAAAACTAGTGTGCGTCAGATATTACCTAAAGACTCAGATAATATAGGAGGCACGCAAGAACTAACGGAGTCAACTGGACTGGGCGCGAGACTAGAACATCTAAAGACTACACTACGCTTCATTATCTCCTGGGCCTCCAACTTCTGGATCCTCATAGTAGTCATAATCTCTAGGATTTCCTGCTCTTGAGGGTTTTGAGGGAGAGAGCGAGAATGAGCACAACTTCCGTGCTCGCGAGCCAATACACAATGCAATAATATACATGCAAGGCTTAGCAAGGGTGACTCAGGTTATTTTATTTGCTAAAACAATATTTTCAATTATCATAATTACAAATTCCTAGCACTTAGCATTTTAACAAATTGCATTTTATTAGAGAGAGTATTTGTGTAATATTTGATATCAGCAGAGGTTCCCTCCATCGAAAACTCTACATTATGCTTACTTTTGATTGGGTCCATCCCCAATTACTTAACATCACTGAGTTCGAGCACTCAGGTAAAATCCAACCTCAGGGCTAGGTGAGCCCACCACATTTTTCATCCCAACCACAGGGTTTTTGAAATAGAACTAACTCGAGTAAAGATTCCCATGTCCGCATTTGACCGTAGGCGCGGCTGTTTAAACAGTTTAGACTCTGCAGAGGTTGTACACTTTACCCATAAGAGATAGTCATACTCGTTACCCCACATGATTCCTTAGTCATGTAGTTGAGCGACCATCACAGTAACCTTTCAAAATATCTCGCCCCTTCCGTCATCTCACCTATATGGGGTTACGCCCATATGTTGGTGCGGGATGTCACCTCCTATGTCTTGCCGTAGAAGGCACTTCACAATCGGTGTCCCATTCAAACGTGATCAAACTCACACTTGCACCCTTTATTGTTCCTTCTGTGAGACTGATTTTCAAGGTTCAATAAATCTACTAAGCCAAGTTGCAGTTTGTAGACTTGTGGTTGTACTTGTTTTACACGGGAGGTCATGACAAGATTAAGTCCTTAGGGTTGTCTAGGCGGATCATTTCACATATCAACATTCTTTGGGCTGCATTAGCACCCATCAACATACTCTTCATGACACAGTCCGTCCAGACAGTAACAGCAATATTAGGGTTTTGAGGAGTAAAACTAAATCACCACATTTATCTCAGTCATGGACCACCAATGACTGCCCAAATCATTTTTATGTTTAAAGAGATGATGATTGGGACATTTTAATATCCTTGTACTTAAGCAAGACTAGCATGTCGCTTAAGTACAACCTATAGCTAGTATTACCATATAGTTACTAGGGTGACAAGGATTATTGGATTCAAATTGTCAAGGATGGCATAATAATTAATTAATCATCAAATGGATATTTAACTACCTTAAGCTGTAACATACATTTGCTTAAAGAATTAAAGCATGCAATTTGCTATTTTAAAAGAATATAATTTGTATAAAATGTAGGCTCAATATGATCAAAGTATTGACTCACCTGGGGTATAGGTAAGAGAATCTTGATAATCTTGGGTTTGATCAACTTGGGGATCTCCGGCGTCTTGAAAAAACCTAGTCGGACGAACGTACCGGAAAAAGGCACAGACACGCAAAAAGGGAAATTAAATACAAATGAATAACAAATGAACTTCAATTTAAACAAGACCTATGCCATTAGCAAGATCTTGAATTAACAAATTTTTAGAAATTTAAATCACAGTTTTTGGAGTTGAAATGGGGGAGTTATAAATACTTGAAGTCTCTCTTTTGAAATAAAAGAGAAAAGAGAAAAGAAAATCAATTACAAAAAAAAAACCCGGCCCGACCCACAACCACAAAATCAGCTGCCCACGGGCGGCGCGCCGAAGGGGGGAGGCGCGGCCACGCGGGCTACCCTAAAAACGCGCGCGTGTGGCTAGGGCCGTGGCGAGAAAGGGCGGCGGCGCGCAGTGGAGGGAGGAGAGGCGAGGCGCACGGGAAGGCGACGGCGAGTGGCGGGCGGGAGGCGGCCAAGAGAGCGGCAGGCACGGGAGAGAAGAAGGGACGGCGCCGAGGGGATGGCTCGGGGGCGCGGAGGTGGCGACGGCGAGGAGCTCACTGATGGCGGCGCGAGGGAGACAGCGATGACGACGACAGCGACGGGGAGGCGCGGCTAGGGCGGCGCCGCCAAGGTAAGTGCTTCTCCGGCTCTTCTTCTTCTTCCTTCTTGCTTCTCCTTCCTCGGTTTCTTCTTCTTGCTTGGAGAAGGAGAAATGGGGAGGAGGGGAAGGGAGGCGCCGGGGGGGGGGGTCTTTATAGCCGAAGAGGGGAGGAGCGGGGAGGCTCGGGGGAGGGGGCACCGGGCGAGCGTGCGGCGACGGTGATGATGGTGTCTCGGTGGCGTGCGGGAGGACACAGCAGGGGGGGTAGGGAGGGGCTAGAGGTGGCGCGGCAGGGTATGCGAGGGTGAAGGGGGTCCGACGATGGCGTGCACAAGGGGGGAAAGAGAACGGCATGGGGAGCTCGCAGGCGTGCGTGCGCGCGACAGAGAGAGGCGGCGGGAGCACGAGGCATGGCAGAGGCGGCAGAGGGCGCCAGGAGGTGGCGTGCACGCATGCAGAGACCACGGGCATGACCCGGCTACAGAAAGAAGGAGGAGGAGTAGGTGGCGGCGCGGCGACAATGCCGGGCACACGAGGGGAGGGGGTCCGGCGGGGTTGACCCGAGGAAGGGAGAGAAAAGGGGGTGTTACAAACCACTTTCACTTACCACCCAAACAAGACTTGATTCTTATATGTGAAGTTCGTTGATTGAAAGCCATCTGACTACTACAAGAGCGAGGCGTGTCTGTTAGATCCGATTTTAGGATGGTAATGTTAATTCCTAGTCCTCGCAGACGCTAATGTTGTTACTAATTTTTTTCCCAAATGAAACAAACAACAAACACTTGTCATATTAACTGAAGTTGGGGCAAAGTTCTCGTTCTTACACACCGAAAAAGAAGGTTTTACACCTAACACACCCACTAGTTTTTCGATCTAATCGTAAATCCATGTGAGAATCATACATGGCATACGAGAGCAGCATATCACGTAGGAACTAACCTTAAAATAGGATAAACGAGGACCGGAGACTTAGTGCCGGTTTGGTAAAGCCCGTGTGGCGAGTGCTAGTGTAGATCGATCTCCATACCCTCGGAAAAAAGGTGGGAAAAGGGATTAAAGGTTCTAGGAGGGTATTGGCGTAAATTATGTAGATATTTTCATGAACATTTTGAAATGTGGACTCTTGGTGTTTGGTACGAGCCACATATATCCATCCGACCGATGGCTAAATGTTCTGAATTCTGGTGAGTTCTCGTAAATCCAAGCGAGATATCTGTCGGGGTGATGGCACGGCATTCACCAAAGGCCATTCATCCAAAAGATCTCAAGAAACGAGAGGCCCACACGGATGCGACTGAAGATCCCCCGCACGTGTGGGCCCGTTCCATCCACCGAATCCCCCCGCCGTCCACGACACCGCCCTCGCTCGGCCCGTCGCTCTCCCATTGCCATCCAGGCCCCACGTCGAATTGAGGCCCACGTGCAGTTGAACAGTCGCTCACGCCAGTACGCCACCCAGTAGGTAGGAGGCAGGCACGCCCCGCCACGCGGCGGGAGGCGAGTGGGCGTTATAAAGGTGTGCGCTGTTCGGGCTCCCGCTTCCTCCCCCCTGTAGTCCCCCACACTTCCCTCGCCTCCGGACGAATCGAATCGAATCGAGTCGAGTTGAGTCGGCACCAGGAATAGCTCAACGAACTGCCTGCGCGCACACGCGAAAGGAGCGGAGGAAACGAGGCGCGCGCGAGCGAAGGGTATGGGATCGGAGGGCCGGAGCTGGAACGGGGTCGCCACCGGCGGCAGCGACGGCGGAGGTGGCGAGGAGGGGAAAATGACGACAGCGGTGGCACCGGCGCCGGAGGAGGTGCCCACGTCGGCCGCAGCCGTCGACATCTCGCTGCCGCTCCCCGAGATGACGCCCCACATCATGCAAGTCTCCTGCTCCTCCTCTCTCTCTTCGGATTTGCCTCTGTGCGCGCGAGTGGGGTTTGTTTCGTTCTAATTCGTTCGTGTATCCACGGTGGTGGAGCATTTGGGAGCGGCGTCTCTAGGACTGGGAGACGGGTCGTGGTGTCTCCGCGTGCGCGTGCTGCGCGCTCGTGAGCCGAAGGTGTTTGGGGTAATGCCTCAGAGAGGGCGAGAGGCACGAGTGCCCTTATTAATCGCCAGTTTTCCAAAAAAAAAATTTCTAATACGGTGGATTGTTGATGTTTTTTCCCCCAGAGGTCTCTGCAAGGATTTGGTGAAAGGGTGGTCGTCTCTGGACAGCTCGTGCTTCTCGATCGAGACCGTGTCCGGTGGCATCACGAACCTATGTGAGTACCTGCTCCTTGCCAGTGGTATATCTTGTTGCGTTGTCCTGATTCCTTCCCCTTTCACCTGAGCTACATGTTGTAGCAGAGGAAAACAGAGGCCATGTAATTATACATTCTTAGTAAGTCAGTTGCTTGAATTGCCGCACACACCTATGACTACACCTTAAAGATTGCCTTGCATTTATTTCCGCCTAAACCATTCCTGCTGTCGTTACATCTGGATCTATCATGTTTGCAGACTTAGAAACCTGTTCTCTGTGCAGCTGCACCTACTTTACCGATAATTCATAGGTACAGCAATGGTTACCCTAAAATGGCCTTTCTTTTATTGTTCTGATGTTTATTACTTACAGTGCTAAAGGTATCTGTCAAAGAATGCACGGGCAGCGAGTCTTCTGTGACTGTTCGGTTATATGGCCCAAATACGGACTTGGTGATCGATCGGAAGAGGGAATTACAGGTGAGCATTTGAATAGTATGAATTTGTATATGGTACTGGCATGCCATATTTACCTGCATCCTATAATGTTCCTCTGATTGTAGTACTGGTCCATTTGTTGTCGCTTCTTTTTGTGTATTTTTCCAATTGTGGTTCATTTTTCAATTTTGGGGGAATAGAATAGTCCAGTTTCATAGTAGTACCTACGCTATCACGCTGAAAATACCTCCTTTTTTTTTTAAAAAAAAATGTCGAGTAGGTTGTGCAAACATTCAAGGGTCTGGAAGTGTCTTCTGTTGTATTCTTAACTTCATATTTTTTGTTTTTGCATTGTAGTCTTGTCTGCTGGTGTAATGTACCAAAGAGTCAACTTTGGTTTGGGACTGGGACTAGCATTGTTATCCTAGACTGGGACTAGCATGTCATACATTATATCCACAAAGTTGCATCTCATTTTCGGGGCTGGAATGTTTCCTAATGCATACATCTATTACCATCATGGTTAGGCCATACAGTATCTCTCAGCTGCAGGGTTCGGGGCACGGCTACTTGGAATATTTGATAATGGAGTGGTTCAGTCATTCATCAATGCTCGAACACTGTCACCTTCAGGTAGGCATACTTTCATTCTACATAATACAAATGGGGTGGGCTCATTGTCTACTTAGTGCAATTATTTTTCTATTCTCATTTTTCTTTTTTCTTTTATTATTTATATTGCTATCTCAAATGGTAATTTAAAGGGATATGTGTTTTTTTTTTCCCGTAGGCATTATGCACAATTTGGTATTTTAATTTGCAGCCTTAGATGTGTGAAGAGGCTGTGAGAAATGCTTCTGTAAATAAATATATTGATTCTCATTATTCTGTTTTGCAGACATGAAGGAACCTAGAATAGCAGCTGAAATTGCCAAGGAGCTTCACAAATTCCATCAAGTAGACATACCAGGATCAAAAGAACCACAATTATGGAATGATATATTCAAGTTTTTGAAAAAAGGTAATGTTCCTATGTTGTTTCAGACGTTTCATTTTGGGACTCAGCTGATTGCTTTTATGTCATCCACATTTGTAGAGTGACATTGAACAATATTGTTACATGCTGTCAAATACTTATTGCAGCTTCGGTGTTGAAGTTTGAGGATAATGAGAAGCAGAAGAGATATGAAACAATCTCTTTCAGAGAAATACAAGATGAAGTTAAAGAACTTAAGGTACCTTGCAATTGACCATGTACCTTGTGTTATTATTCTTTTCTTACTGTTATGGGCTATTGACCCTTGGAGCAATTTGTGCCCTCTTCAGTTTCATCTTCTTAGAAGGAGTATTTTCTTTTCTTTTTTTTTTTTTTTCGCAAAGGGCTATTTTATATTCATACTAGTTGATCATTCTATACTACAATCAATGGCTACATTAATGTTTGTGACATTGCTGTTCGTGTATATAATGTGTCTAACTCTCCTCTTATAGGATCTCTCAGACCTTCTACAGGCCCCTGTGGTCTTTTCACACAATGACTTGCTTTCAGGCAATCTGATGCTTAATGATTTGGAAGGTAAATTCACTTGTTGCATTCTTTTGATTATTCAGTGGCATTATACTTTTTATATTTTAAATTTTCCCATTTCCGTTCTTCATTTGCAAAACTGAGGTAGCTGTTGTGTGCATTGTCATTCCTTTTGCCAGAGAAGCTCTATTTCATTGATTTCGAGTATGGATCATACAGCTACCGTGGTTATGACATTGCAAACCATTTCAATGAGTATGCAGGATTTGATTGTGACTATAACTTGTAAGTTCTCGTCTTGTCGGTTGAATATTCTGATGGAACTTCTTATTGTTATGTTGCTCAGTAGGA
This sequence comes from Ampelocalamus luodianensis, assembly GCA_036346255.1. Classification (NCBI taxonomy): domain Eukaryota; kingdom Viridiplantae; phylum Streptophyta; class Magnoliopsida; order Poales; family Poaceae; genus Ampelocalamus; species Ampelocalamus luodianensis. Next base: position 48,497,212 of record CM070633.1, read on the forward strand.
TTTACTTGGTTGCTTCTTTTAGGTACCCAGATAAAGATGTCCAATATCACTTCTTCAGGAATTATCTGCTAGCTGATAGACCAAGTGAGGTATGTGAATTCAATAGATGCTAGTCATGCTATGAGTAGTTATGTGCTACATATACTTGGCATTTATAGTTCTCTTAGTTAAACATGAATTGCTTGTATCATTTTTCTGAAAAGAGGACTTCAGGATGCTCAGCATTTATACAAGGTAGGAAGACATCAAAAGTGTCACCTCGAGAAAATAAGTGTCTTCCTTGAGGGTAGAAGCATAGAACATTTTTGCTTGACATAATTTCGCCGTAATGGACTCATTGTATCTAAAGATTTTTTTTTTCCAACTGAAAGGTCCAAGTGCAAGATTTGGAAGCCCTTTATGTTGAAACAAACACCTACAGATTAGCATCACACATTTACTGGGCATTGTGGGCTCTCATTCAGGTAAAACACTACTCTCTTAGTTTAAGACGCAATGTTCAAATTTTTTTACCACTCAGGATTTAACCGCCATGCAACTGATATATCAAAATGCCATTTGATTGCAGGCAAATGTATCCCCAATTGATTTCGATTATCTTGGATACTTTTTTCTACGGTACGGTGAATACAAGAAACAGCGAGAGTTCTGCTTCTCCTTGGCACAAGGCTTCCTCTCGGCACAAGGCTTCCTCTCTGCACGGAGGAATTGCTAGAGCCTAGAGTTGTCCACGAGCCATTACTGCCGTCCGCTTATGTATGTTGGGCACGGATGATCAGCTGTTGTACTAAAAAACTCTATGATGGCAGCGACTCTCGTTGTATCAGCTGTGAGATTCTTCCTGTTTCCTTTTTCCTGTAGGAGGCATGTATCACCTGATAGAAAGTTGTACGATCTGTAGGATAATAAATCTGTTGTTGCAATAAACACAAGCCTGACGAATTCTGCTTTGTATATCATGTAAGCATTTGCTGTGTGCCTATTGGGTACACGTCCAACATGTCACGCCGATAATGTTGCCTTATAATCTAATATTGCATTCTGGCTATAAACATTCGAGCGTTTCACATGATAACCGGATCGTGACGATCTGGAGCTGGTCCATGCAATTCTCTGTTGTAGTGCTGTCTCCACGCAGAAGAGAGCACCGTCAAAATTCAATTCCATGCCACTATAGCGGTTTATTTTGTAGATCTCCATGCCAGCTTGAATGAGCAAATGCCCAATGTGATAAGGATACTTCATCCCATGGACTAGGTAAAATGAAACTCTGGAAGAGCCATGTTTTTTTCTACGGCTTTTGCAGCGCAAAGGTACAATTCACATAAGTACACCGTGTCATTGGTTCAAAGTTACTCCTACCAAATGGTTCAATACTTTGCTATCAAAGAGATTGACAATAAACGTAACAGGTTCAAATGCTCAATACTTGCTAGATCAGGAGAGAACAGCTCTACTGAGCACAAGGACATCATGATTATTTATCACATTGTAGCCTGAAAGGCCACAAAGTCAATACAACAGTAAATGTACGCGTATCAAGTCCGCAATGTTCCTATCCTCTTCAATCGACGGATAAAACCAATACGGTTTGAGCACTGGCCATCTGTTGTTCAAGAAATGGTTTTATCAATGTAAGTCAATGAATAAATTCATGTGAAACATGGTAGCAAAATAGTTTTGACACGTGTTGGAAAAATAACCTGTTTGGATTACAGTTGACAATATTTTCAGCAGCAATGGTCCTATCAAACTTACATGCCAAAGAACAGTTTTAACCTACAAAAACAATTGAATTTATAATGCACAAAAAGCATTTCAAATGTGTTTACAACCTCATCCATTTGAAATTCCATAAACGTCAGAAACTGTCTGGCATTTCAAATGGCTGAGCTTGTAAGCCGAAGTAGGAGAGGAGTGGGAGAAGTGCGGGGGAGAAGGATAAGCCAGTCGAAGCAACTATGATTTATATTCCTCGGTAGGCCGAACCCTGAAGCTCAATTTGAGCCTTGGAGGCAGTTGGAGCTACTAGATAAGCTCTACACTCTGCCTCAGCTTCAACTTATTTAGCTCACAAGCCTAAGCTAGAACTAAGGACAAGCAACACACAGAAACATCACTGAAATTATGCAACGTCAGTGCATACACAGTGTGGTATCTCCAAACAAGATGAGTCATATACTCATGTATAATGTTAAAATGGTTCGGAAATTGCAAAACCAAGAGCGAGCTTGAACACGAGTTTCAAATTAAAATGATCCAAATTTCAATTAGAAAGATAATATCTTTGTGGAGCTGATTTAATAGAATATTGTGCTTATGACTGAACCTGCTTCATCATGTTCTTACAATGCTCAAAGTCTTAGGCAAGCAAGTGCAGTTCCCTGAAACTTGAATATTTATGCACACGACAAACACTTCCATGCCATATAAAAATCCAAATAAATATTCGGAGATATACCCTTTTGTCTCAAAATTCCTCAGGCATTCAAGAATTATATTCCTAGGTACGAATGGAGTTTCTTCATCATCATAAAAGTTCATGCCGACAAAGTTCCCATCAAAATCATTAAGGGGCCCTCCAATCGCACCCTAGCACAAAAATAAAGTGACAGTGAACAATGGTTATATTGGAAAAGATGTCGTTTGTAATGCCTTACAGATATAGTTCAGTAGATGCAGTAACAGATTAAGCTACCCAAATCCTGATGCAGCTATTTATTCCCACCAGGTAATAAAGTAAGAGAAATCAACAGTGTACCTTACTTATTTTACAAGTGGAGATCATAAGCTCTTTGCAATCAAATTTGCTAAGTTTGTCCGTCACTATTCCACATGTGGCCGTTAATTTGCCACTGGTGAAGAGACGCCCTACAGCTACCACCTTACTACGAGACTCAAATTGCACTCGATGATAGACTTGCTGCACGAAGATCAGGGAAGGCCATGATGTTGACAACGATATTATACTCTAAACAACAATGCTGCAGCGTTCCTATGACACATTGTTTATTTGGAAGGCGCACTTCAATCTGCAATGATAAAGTTAGGGTGTTAGACCTAAGCAATATCTTAAATGAGCAAGCAGGAATTAAGAATGATTAGCAGCACCAACCTACAAGTTATCATCAATCTTGTTTTCATCAGAAGATCTGACCAAACTTGCTGAGTCAGAATACTTGTGCATAGATTGCATTCTATAAGTATGCCTGTGCATGCAAATAACCTTGTGTTTCCTACACAGACCATGTTTGAGATCATTAATTAGTGATGATCAAATACAAATGAGGAAAAGTAATGATCATATTACAGTATAATCACCATTGAATGAAGCGAGACAACACTTTGAGACAAATTTGAAGCAACTTCTTCACTGAGTTCATTCAGGACAGCTCCACTAAAACCATCCAAGTTGCGAAATTTCTCTTCAAAACAATTAATCAAATGAATGCCTCCTGGTTAAAGAAACATTATACAGCACAATAGTGAGAGCTAGAATAAACATGTCAAAAAGTGCAAAAAAAGGATCCAGAAAAACTGAAAGCAATGAATCACTGCAGATTTTAGTTGGCAAGGGATGACCACAGGAGCATACAGTGGTGGACCTACAAAGGGTCAAGGGTGTTCAACTGAACACCCAAAACATTTTGCAAAATACCCATTATTTGCTATGTGCGTTAGATATATATAGTGATAATTAGACCAAATACTTCATATTGTAATTTTTCTGAATTATTTTGTAATTTTTCTAAATTATTGAGATGTTTCTAACACGAACAATTTGTACTTTGATTTTTGCTAGTGTGGACTTTTATTTTTACTATTGAACATATTTTGCTAATTCCGAACACCCATCCTAAAAATCCTAGGTCTGCCGTTAGGAGCATAGATCCTCATGTATCATATCGACAAGTTCTAGGGAAACAAGGTGAAGCAATTAGCATTGATGATATGTTAATACTAGGATGCTACCAATATAAAACTACCCTTGCATACTGATCGCAATTATGCACAACAATGATCAATACATTAGAATATGATAGCAACTTGCATATTAATGCACAATTCAGCAGTCATTAAAGATTCACCTTGTGGAAAGAAGTCAGAAGATGTTGAAACATCTACATTCTTATTTGTCCTTCTCACCATTTTGCTACCTAAAATGGTAAAGACGAGTGAAGATGGATTAGCAAAATTGAAAACAATGATACACAAGTTCTATACGGGAGCATATTCTCATAGAGGGTACCCACGGACTTAGCGAAACAAAGTGAACTATTTTTTTTAAGGACCAAGACAATTAAACCATCCTTGCACTACAGTTAGGATTCTAATACAACGATCAATAACAACGAATTGCGTGATGATGCATAATTAAGAGTTCTTAGTGAGTGATGGTGAGGAATTTTTTCTCCTTACTTGCGTAATCACCTCCTTGCTTATTCCCATTCCTGCAGTAGAACATAGAAAATTCGTTGTAATAATTCCACAGAAGTGCTCAGCTTATCCAAAAGTTGGAAGTAGAGTGGCTATAAATATTCCGTCAGACAGTGAGAAAATTGAGCTAAATATTATATCAAACCTCCAGGGATCTCATAAATGTGAGTATGTCCATACATTCGTTTGAACACAAATTATCTCTCTTTTTATTTAGACAGACATATTAACTTCAAAATTGAAGCAAGAGTTCTTATGAAGCGCCGGGCAACAATGAGGGCACATGCTGACAGGATAGGTGGTGTGAAAAAACTGAAAATTCATGCAAAGAAACTAAGAAAGGAAGAGGTGACAAAGTTGAAAGCAATGTCCCACTTGTGCTTCCTGTTGTGCAAGCTTTTGGCTTCTTATGTTCACTTCTTTCTCTTGTGCAACCATGTTCTCGTTTATTTTTCAGCATCTTTCCTGCCCTGAAGCAGAATAAACAATAGGCAAAAAAACGTTTCATAATGTGTTAAAGGCATAATTGAGCAAGCAAGCCTAAGCAAGAATTGCAGGACTTAATGCTTGCGTAGGTGAGAAAGAAGATATGGAAGCTCAAAGCAAACAAGTCAAGGAGTACATTTGACTCAAGTGTATCACTCTTCGCTTAAAGAGCATTTAAAATTCAATGTGGTCGCTGAATATTGGTGAAGTAAAATTGTGAGTTCTTGTTATGTTTGATGAGGACTCTGCTGCCTTCACATAGGCAACCAAAACCGTGTTTTACAAATGCTCACACATCATCAGAGCGTTGTCTACATTAGTAAGAAAGTAACCAATTAAATGCCTTCGGGGAGTCTAATCAAATCCACTGGACTGAAACACGGAAGGAACAGCGAAAAGCAACAGGGCCGATTGAATCGGAGCAACGAAAGGCGCAGCAATTTCGGGAAGCATAGAGTGATCGATCACTTTCGGTCAGCTTGCAAGCCATTGAGCTACGACGCATTGACCATCGGATACTAACTATTCAGGCGATCAGGTATTCAGTTCAGGTCCGTTTGGTAGGCAATGAACATGGAAGCTTGCACCCAAACCCTCGAATCAGGTAAACGGCCGGTGGTCCTGGAGGCAGGGAGGGAGACCGACGGAGGGGGTGAGAGAGGGAGGCCAGGGGGGAAGGGTAGTGCACCTGCAGCGGTGCTGAGGCGCCGCGACTGGGGCAGAAGGACCTCGGCAGCAACGGCGAGGCTTCGAGCGTGACGATCTCACGTATATAGGGAGGGGAACACGGGGGTCGGGAAAGGGCCGAAGAAGCCACATGCCTAGACGTGCCCACTAAAGTCAACATATTTATTTGATATTTTGGTGAACCCAACGAGAGTAACAACCGAGGGGGGAAGACTCACAGACCATGTATCCGGTGTGTCGCGTCATGCCCGGTAAATTTTTTCGACTCGTCAGCACATTCACAGTATGAGTGCCACCACCGATTCTAAAATTGTCACATCATACATACACTAACTTAACATTTTTCCCTTTAGTATTTAGTGATTTCATCTCCTTCCAAGATGGGTCCCACCAAAAATTAAAAAATAAAATCATCTCCTATCCTATCCTCTCTACTCTCCCGACGAGATTTTCTCACCGGCCACCCCCTCCCTCCTCCCTTTGCGCTCGCCCCCTCCTTACTCCACGCTTGCCTCCCACTCAGCACCGGCCGCCCCGCCTCCTCCCTCTGCACTGGTCTCCCCTTCCGCGTCGGCCACCCCTCCCCCCGCCCTCTCCTCCGCTACTTCCTTGAGTTCTATTTGTCGGCGGTGGCGGGCATGGTGACGGAGGTCGCCGGATCTGGACGCAGCCGCGGGCATGGCTTCCTCAAGCTCGACTCACCACTACCACAAAAGGCTAATACTGGACGCCTCATCACAGACGATTGACCAAAACTATCTGTATTACATGCAATCACAGACAATTTTGTTTTAAAGACCGTCTGTGTTACTAGCTGCGCTAAAAACCGTCTGCGAAGAGGTAATATCACAGACAGTTTCTGTTGAAAACCGTCTGTGAAGTATCACAACGGTTCTGAACAAGAACCGTTTGTGATATTTGGTAATATCACTGATGAGTCTCTTCGTCGCATCAATGCCGCTTCGGCTCCCGATGAATCTCTTCATCTCATGCGCCGAATTTATTCCTTGTTTTGTAAAAAGGATCTTCCGCCATCAAATATAATCATCCCCACATCACTCTATACTTTAAAGCAGAAATGACTCCCTCTTCTGTTTCCTTATTGCCGGCATTGATGGTCTACCTGGTCATACTGTACGAGCACCTCTCCAGTCGTACGCTGGCGGATGCTGTAGAAGGACATTGTATCAATAGTGTCCTCACTCCTCTACTCGAGGATTTGCTGGAGCAGGTGACGACCACCTTTCTTCGTCTTAACACCCTCCTCCACCGCGTCTTTCGGGTGATCTCCCACTTCCGACGAGTTAACCTCATCATCGACGTGGTCTTCCACAACCACGTTGCACGTCTCTAAGAAGTTTGTCGTCGCTTGGACTACTTAATCGAGGTGGCAGGTGACTGAGTCGACCTTGTCGAGACCCCTCAAGCAAGGGAGTAGGCTCAATTCTTCTTGATTCAACAGTCGGAGGGTCCTCGGGAGACACTCGAACGAGCGTGTCAGCGGGTGGATGCATTTCGAGCTTCGTTCACTGATGATCATGAACCGTCGATGCCGATGACGTCACCAACGAAGTTTGAAGACAGAGATAACATGCTACCTTCGCCATTATAAATTTTTTGATTATTTAGGTTTCTACTTTTTAAAATCTTTGTAAGAAGCGACTGGCCACGCTGTTTGGCCATATATACATACAAAAAATAAAATAAAATAAAACTAGTTGAAATTGTATTTACTGTCTTCTATATATGTAAACGGTCTCGGTATAACAACATGATAACATTACTGACTGGTGAAAAACAAGTAATACATGTTAATGTGTCATGTTAAGAATTTACATTAATATATTATCACAGACGGTTATTTACTAGAACCGTCTGTGATAATTACGTATCACAGACGGTTTGTAGTTAAAACCGCTTGTGATATGTTCAATCATTCAGCTCCTGTGCAATGCGTCTCTTCGTTTCGGGCGCCAACGTTACGATGTGTCTTTTCATCTTCGACTTTGGTTGGAAGTTACTCCATGTTTTATAATAATGATCATCCGCCACCGAAAGATGAATCCCGGTCATATCGCTCTACTCACGGTATTGAATATGTACACAGCGATCACCATGGTGAGCACACTGAGCATGACAGCGAGGACCAAGACAAGGAGGTCGGTGATCGCCATCGCTCTTCCTCACGATGTCGTTATCGACATCGTCGGCCGCGTGTCCGCGAGCTCTACTCGGGCCATGGCTGACCTCTACAGCCTACGAGCCACGTATGTATTTATACCTGTAAAAATATGTACTACTATTTATTTCGACTTCTTGAATTGTGTACGTACGTATATTGGAGTTACAAGGCCATGTACAAGGCATCCAAGAAGGGCGCCGTAGGGAGGCGCGTGGCGCTGGAGCGGGAGGAGGCGATGAAGTGGCTAGACAATGAGCACTACCACACCGTCGTCAACCACCCGGGCGGCGCGGGTAACCCAGAGGCCTGCTTAATTTATCGTCGTCCTCGTGCTTATCTTCGCGCTCCAATACATGCAGCGCAACCTCGTGTGCCTCGAATGGGCGACCGTCACCGGCCATAAAGCCACAGTCTATGTGCTTGGCCTCCTCCTCTACATGGCCGGCGAGACACGTGACGTTAGGAAGCACTACATCAGCCAAGTCGAGGGTGAGTCGGTCTACGGCGAATGCGAGACGGCCAAAAGGACCAACCGGGAGTGCAGACGGTGCTGGAGACTCACTGCGGACGTGATCCAAGAGGCGGCGTGAAAGAAGATGATTAGGCCGGTGTGGACGCTGGCGGAGGATGGCCACCGGTGCACGAGCACTTGGAGGATTGGCTTTTGAGGCCGTGGTTTAGGGGAACACCAAGCAACTTAATGTTCTACTGCTATTACTTCTAAGGCCGTGGTTTAGGAGGATTCTATAAGCACTTGGAGGATTGGTATAAAGCAAATCACACACTCCAGTGTGTCAGGTTCAATGAAGTAGGTCGTGGTTCATCTGCATATTTAGGATATGAACGCCTAAGGAGCGAGCTAGCTAGCTGAATTCAGGTCTCGAGTTAGCTAACAAGGGACTATGTGTGTGTGTGTGTGTGTGTGTGTGTGTAAAAGCCGGCTTTAAAGACACAAGCAGCCACTGCTTGGAGACTTTGTAGAGAAGAGATCATCACAGACGGTTTTATCTACAAACCGTCTGTGATACATCAGTTATCACAGACGGTTTCATCTACAAACCATCTGTGATACATAAGATATAACAGACGATTTTATCTACAAACTGTCTGTGATAGAAAACTATCATAGACGGTTCTGAATTAATAACCGTTTGTGATGACTTCATATCATTACTGACCCGTAAACTCAGACGGCTCACGAAATCGTCTGTGATGACGTTTTTGAACCATCTGTGAAGACATTTTCTGTAGTAGTACACGTTAACGGGCATGGCTTCCACAAGTTCGATCCAGCGGCACGTGGTTGATGCGGCAGCCATGGAGCAGATGTCACTGGATCAAGAGACGAAAGTGTGCATGGTGATGATGGGCGATGGCCTCTGCGAGGCCTCCCCCTCCCGGTGTGAGCAACGATGGCCATACTTTTTTGGCTTGGTATCGATACCAGGCTCGAGAATGGTGCTAACTTTTCATTTAATGTGTGGTACCGGTATTAAGAGGAGAGATAAGACTTTGGTACCCACTAAAAACCTACACTGGAGATGCTCTTAGATCCAAAACCTACACTGGAGATGCTCTTAGATCCAATTATCTCCATTGGATTCAACTATCTCGGACGGGTCGCACGACAAATACGATCAGATTTATTTTTCACCAATCGATACAACCAGTCAAGCCTTGCACTATCAATAGAGGTAATCTAAAATTTAACCAAAAAGGTATTGGGTTGGTAAGTCATGATTACTTGCTATAAATTAGGTTTAGAAAATGGCATCGATGATAAAATGTAAAAAAAAAACATTATTTCCAATGGCATATTGGTAAATGCTTTTTTCAGACGATCTTCTTGCACTCTGTACAAGTACAAATATACAATGGTATTGAGGATGTGCTTGTCACAATTCACACTCAAAAAAGAAAGAGCGTACATGCTTGTTACTTTGTTAGCATGCACAATTGAAAATGCAGGTTTCTAGAATCTAGCACCATTATTATCCAATTTGAATCTTCAAGCCAAAAACATGATAGACTGAAAACACAATAAGGATAATCTAATAGATTGTATACGGTACAAGTGTCAGACTACTGCCAAGAAGATTGGCTGAGAATAGAATATTGGTGGATTAAACACGGGCACGGAAGCAAAAAGGAATATTATTGGGTTGTTGTGATTGGAAAAAATCAAATAACCCTGGATTAAATATTCACAACGAAATTTACGCTTTTACAATCTGGAGACACACACGGCGAGTTCAATTTCTTCATCGTCTATGTGGACCAAACCAACTACTAGGTTCTTGTCATTTGGAAAGATGTTAGTTCCGTAGAGAAAAAAAAAATCTAAAGATTCTCGTCATTTGGAATGATCCTAGCTCTACATAGAATTTTTTTTTTTGTCTACCATGAGATCTCTAGAAGCACTAAACCATCTTCATTTATACCGAACTGCTTATGTCCTCGTGTCCTTAATTATGTTATATTTAAATATTTCATTTCATGCCATTATTTTCTTTCTAGGATCTTCTTAGAAAACTATCTTGTTGCATTTGTCAATTTTTCTAGAATATTTTTAAAGAACTATGTTTATTTTTTCTTGCTGCTAGATTTGATTTCTTCTCTTTTTTTTAGACCAAGAGCTTTATATTTTATTCATTCGCAGGATTGCAATCGTGCTAAAGTCAAAGCATCAAATAATTTGGCACCTGATTCAACCAGTTACAATACGGGAAGGAAGGAGATGCCTGCTTAATTAGCTAAAACATGAACTTCTAAGTTCGCATCACGCCTTACAAACACAATGTTAAAAGACGATAAATTCCTGCTAAGCTCTTGGATTTCCATCAGAACCGGCTGAAATCGCCGCTGAATGACCATCCATGGTATTCAAAAGATTAACCAGGTTTTGAGAATCTGTCTCAACAACGACGTGTTGTATATCCCATCCGGCCACCGCCCCCACATCTCTACATGCGAGGGCTTCTGCAGTAAGAGCGCACAGCAAGGATTGATACCATTTGGTTCTCCCAGCCATGAAGCTACCAGCATCATCTCAAGCAATAGCAGCTGTTGCTCCATGCAAGTAGTTCCCGTCAAACGAGCCATCAGAGTTGATTTTGGTCATTCCCTGGGGAGGTGGATGCAACTTCACATCATGCTGGACTGAGGATTTGTTTTCCGGTTCCTTCCCAGCCTGAGCAAGATCAAAAGCAATGTTTCTTGCCCATTTACAAGCCTGAGGAATTTTGGTTAGTGCCTTGCCATGTCTTCGATGATCCTTGACAACCAAAGCGACCATATATTAAGTTGCATGCATCAACCAGTTTACCAAAAAATTTAACCTGATAAGGAAAGATGGGTAATATACTTCAACACTTCTCCTCACGTCTAGACTGCTCTAAGTTTGCGATGTGAACTCAAAGTAGATCGTAATTGTTTTTTATATTGCGTTAGTCGGTCTTAAACTCATGATCTCTTGACTTTGATGCTATATTAAGTTTTTTTAATTTTTTTTTTTACCATATTAATTTGTATGTACTAACCAGTTCACCTAAAAACTTAAACCGATGAGAAAATATGGGCAATATACTTCAACACCACCTAAGATGATATTAGAATCCTCCGGTTTGCGTACCTTTTCATCCGATAGATCTCTTGCCCATGTTCTAGGCTGGAGAGCGCGGAATTTGACCTGATTCTCCTCGTTCAGGGTAGCCCAAAACGTCTGTGCGTAAGTGAATTCGACCTGGGCATGGAAGGTTGTCTCATCTCGAGCTCGACAATCCTCACAAAACCCCAATCGTTCGTTGTCGGACCGTATTTTCTAATCCACAGCTTCTTCCAGGTAGGTTTTTTAGTATGTCGCACGTCGAGGCGAACCCTTTCTGTATGGTTCCTGCTCCCTTTCGCTTGCTGGCCAGCAATAGATACGCCGAGTGGACAGAATAAATACCATGCATGCCTCTCACCTGACCATGCCTATATATCAGTGTCAAGCTTGCCCAGGGGAATACGGCTGACAGCTAGGGCATCTGGTAGTAAAAGATTATCTTCCAACGCTTGTGTACTCCATGTTTTACCATCCGTCGACATTAGCTCATTAACATCGATAGCTGTCGCTTCCAGTTTTCTCCACATTGCTTATGATCCGATTGTTAAATGTATGAGTATTTTTCGAATTACATTAATCCAGAAAAGTACTAGATAAATCATGGAGAATCTTATAGCCATTTTCACAAAGCAGATATACAAGAACACTATAGATATACGAATTTCTAGAAGGACAGAAACTACCATACCTATCTCAGTATTCATGTAAACAACAGATAATAAAACTAAGTAAACAACAAGTGTGAGGTAGGCATACCCAGAACCAGCGGAAGGAGCAGCAGAAGTAGAAGCAGGAGTCTTGGTGAGGTTGTCGTTAGTCATGGCGTAGTGGATGCAGCAGAGACCTTCGTGGATGTCGTGGTAGTAGTCGCGCAGATGTAGTCGTAGCAGAAAATCAGATGAAGCGAGCAGTCGCGCGAACGCTCCCCAAAAACCTTATTCGTCCTCGCTCGTGCAAGCCTTCAAGGACGGGGTTCCGGAGGCCTGCTCTCCCGGTGCGACCGTACACGCGCCTCGCCGGGATGGAGATCGCCAGAGACAGCAACAAAACCAGTGGTATACTATTGTCTTTCGTGGAGAGTGTTCATCAGCCAGAAGAACAAGTGCTCTGTTCCATATAATGCCATATAATGGCAAGGCCAAGCTTCTCTGATTCTTCTTACTCTGTGGCACATCTGGAAAGAAAGAAATAGAAGAATTTTTCAGCATCATAGAGAGACACCGTTCGGATTGCTAGCCATTATCAAGGAGGAAGCCTGGGCGTGGGCGCTCGATGGGCGACTAAGCTTCAGTGCGCCTACGGGCGGGAATGATACTCGAATATAGTACAAACTTAGCGGCATAGGTTGCCAGCTTAGGTGCGGCAGCTTTTTTGTTCTATTTTTGCTTTGTAACCTTTTTTTGTACATTTCCCTCTCTTTAATGCAATAGCAGCATTTCCGCCGTTTCCTAAAAAAAAACCCAAAGACTAGAAACGGTCGTCATTACCCACTAGTAACTGCAGCCATTACCCACTAGTAACTGCAGCCATTACCCAGTCACTAGTAACTGCAGCCATTACTGCTACCGATTTCTGAAACAGAGCATGTTCTACTTAAACAAAGAGACTAGAAACGGTCACCATTACTCATCGTAATCGAACGAATTCTTATCGCACCGCTTGTTAATGCCATTAATGCGAGTCGCTATGCGTTCGATTTTCGAATAGATAAAGAAAACGCGCGCGACGCACCGACACGCGCTACAAGCACACGCACCGCACCGCACGGCTTCGGCGAGGCGAGCGAAGGCGAAGCGAAGCGCGCTGTATTGGCTCTCTCCAATTCCACAAGGGGGACTACCACGTTCCACCTTTTAAAGTGGTGTAACTCTCATTCAACTCTCTATATGGGACTAAATAGTTTTAGCACATGCACGTGGGTCTTTGGGATTTTCCAGGAATTGATTAGGATTAAACATGGGCCCAGCCCGTATTAATTCCAACACCGATGACTCCGGAATCCAATGATCGTTCCAGATGTTCGTCATAGTCATAGCTCCATCACCAATTCGCCAAACAAGTCCCAAATCGAGAACTTCCCGTCCCCTAAGAACATCTCTCCATGTATGCGAAGAGTGCTTCTTCCTTCTTGCGGAAAGAAAGTCCCCATTAGGATATAGTGTTGGAGATATGCCCTAGAGGCAATCATAGAGATGATGATATTTCGTTGTATCCATGATTTAATAAATGTTCCTTGGATATTGCCTTTGTGTTGATTAACAAGTATGTGACTTGTTTGTGAAACTCTTTACTTGTATGGTTATTCTAAAGTTGTCTCTAGTCGGAGTTCATGTGAGGACACACGTGAATGATGGATTAGCACATGTATCGGTTGATGACCATGTTTCACAGGTCATAGACATGGAGATGTCAAACCAATAATGTGGACACATGTTTAGAACATGGGGTTGGACCGACCCAACATGAGACATAGCAATTATACTTATGGTTCTCTCTACACAATGTGTACGCCTTGTCCTTAGATCTAAGATTGTCGCATGTACTTGAGATGTGAATCGACCTACTTAGGGGCTATCAAACGCTACTCCGTAACTGGGTAGTTATAAAGGTAACTTTCGAATTTGTCATGAAGCATACTGCGAGGCATGGTCAGCCGAGATGGGATTTGCCCCTCTCTACCTGAGAGAGATATCTCTGGGCCCCTCGAGTGATCGGATCCAGAAATGCATAGCCATGCTACTTAAGGTTAAGAGTTAACCTAGTAAGGGATTCCGGATCACAGGATCGAGAAAGAGTGGTCAGCTTGGAGCTCGACCGAATATCGTGAGGCAAAGGGATTGGCATGTACATAACGTTGTGATGGTTCGTCCGATATGATCTTTGTGTACATTTAGGAGTTGACACGTCTTGCTAGAGGCCGTTACCAACTATTGACCAAGTATGTGTACTCGCGTCATGTCTAAACATACGTAAACCTATAGGGTCACACACTTAAGGGGCTGAAGCCTAATTCGGATTGGATCCGAATTTGACTGGGCATTGAGTTCTAATGAGCCTCTATTCATAGAAACCCATTGTAAGGACATCTATAAAAGGAGGGCAGGAGCGCACAGGATTGGGGGATGAGTTTTTCGTGACATCCTCAAACCCTAGCCGCCACCCCTCCCATGCCCTAGTCGCGACGCGCGGATCTAGTAGTTCGGCGTGTCGCTTCGCGCCGCAGCGTGTGGATACCTTTGCTTCTTCTTCCGCTTCCTCCTCGGCGTTGGGAAGAAGGGGGGACGAACCGCAAGAGAAGAGGGGACAAGGGACCGTGGGGCGCCACGACGGAGCCGGAAGGGATGCGACGACGGCGACGGGGCGAGAGGACGACGCACTCGCGAGTGGGAGTAGGTGGGGGAGGTGACGGCGTGGCAGGGGTGGTCGCGGGCGAGGCACGGCGCGGGAGCGGCGCGAGGACGAAGCACTGGCGATGGGGGTCCCAGTGAGGACGAGTTGGTGGGGGAGGCGACGGCGCGTCACAGGGTTCTCGGCGCCGGTCGTCAACGCTGGTCGGCGGGGGAGAGAGAAGAGGGGAGGAAGAGGGGGGAAGAGGGTGTTACATTTGTTGCTTCGAATTAGCTCGGGCTGGCATAAAGTCATGAATTACAGGCCACCAGAAAACCCTAACCATTGGCGGAACTTTGATACTCCACAGCTTCTTCCAGGTAGGGTTCTTAGTACGTCGCACGTCGAGGCTACTCCCTTTCTGTATGGTTCCTGCTCCCTTTCGCTTGCTGGCCAGCAATAGATACGCCGAGTGGACAGAATAAATACCATGCATGCCTCTCACCGGACCATGCCCATATATCAGTGTCAAGCTTGCCCAGGGGAATACGGCTGACAGCTAGGGCATCTGGTAGTAAAAGATTATCTTCCAACGCTTGTGTACTCCATGTTTTACCATCCGTCGACATTAGCTCATTAACATCGTGATCTTGGTTTGATCCGATGGAATCCAATGTAGAATTTTTTTAATTTACGTTAGTGTAGCCTAGTGCTTCTTCCTTCTTGCGGAAAGAAAGTACCCTTCATATAGTGTTTACCCTTTACCACATGGGCACACAGGGAATCAGGTCTAGTGAAGACAGTAGCGGAGCCAACAAAAAAATCTAGACCGAACAAGTTTAATACGACCATGAACTGGAGTTCGTCGTGGTCCAAGAATACTTTATTCTTCATCTTCGGTGGACGGTGGTGGGCATAAGGTGATTAGCGACATAGCCCGAACAAGTACCCACCCTACCGGGAGGGTTGGCTCCGCCACTGAGTGAGGAGCCGTCATCCTTGCTTCCCAAGCATCGGAAAAGTTGAACCGGTGTGTGTTCCAAAATCCCATTCCTCCACAATGCTTCGGCTTGGTTGGGTCAGGCCAGTTCCTCTATGTTTAATCAAAGTAGTAGGAGTGCTATTACTTAAAAGTTTACGGAGTATTCTAGAACCCACACCGTATAAATATTTTGTATGTCATTTTTAAATATATTTGTATTCATTGGGTGGGAAATCGGATGGTATGGAGAAATTAATATGGTGATACGTCACTCTCTTATGTCATATTTTGCACTCAACTTTTATATAGAGATAAGATTGGAACACTCAGTGGGTGGAAGCTATGTAATAGGTTTCGAGATGTTTGAAACACTTTTATGTCATTGTTTATCTTCAAAAGGATGTTTACTGTTTTTACGACTTTTGTTTTGCCGTTGGTTTATGTTTTTACGGTGTTTGTTTTGCCGCTTCATTATGGTTTATAAGGCTACTATTTCATTTGGTTAAAAATTCTTCGATTTATGTAATAAATTTTAGGCTGTTAATCCTCGGATGCATATGTGGTCGTTCTTGGCCAGTTGAATTATTTGTGTAGCGTTCGTCTGCATTGATCAAGCTCGATCAGGAGCCGTTGCCTCGCATGTTTCTGCGTCCTGGACGGACGTACTGACGATCGATGCTGGTCACGGCCTGGTCCCTCTCGATACGGCAACATATGCACTGTCTCTGAAATAATCTAAGGCCGTGTAACAAAAAAAGCACCGTCCAAATTTAAATGCGTGCCACTCTAGCGGCGGTGGAGATCGGCCAACAATAATGTACAACACCGAGCGGTGTGTTTTTGCACCTCTTCATGCCAGTATTTGCTAGTAAGATGTCCCATTTTGCAAGCATACTCAAGACGTGTATACTACTGCACTCTACAAGTATACAGAAAGTAAAAGAGCAGCCCATGTTCAATTACCATGTACCATGCAACTGAAAAATCCACATCAACAGCAGCCAAAACACTGGATTACATTTGTAAATTTGTTGGCTCAATTCTTGCTATACAAGGAGAGAAGAACTCGAAGGATCAATATTATTAAGGACACAATGGTATGTACAAATTAATTCGAACGATTTTGCTAGTTTTAAGTTGCCTGAAATTTTCTTAAGTTTAAGTTACTTGTTGTGATCATTGGATTTGTGTAGAGATTGGTGTGTTATATGATTGTCATATGATTGGATATTGATCCAATGGATGTCATATGATTGGATATTGATCCAATGGTCACAACAAGTGATTTAAACTTAAGAAAATTTCAAGCAACTTATTATGAATAGACAGTCCCTAATTCGAAAAGAGTGCAATGCAGAGCCACAAAAATCATCTCTAATTAATCAGATGCAACAAACACCAATTACTGAACAAGGCTAGCCGCTTCTCAAATCTCAACGATGAACACTAATTTCGGCATATATGCTCTGTAAATTTCTCTAACCAGCAGCGTAAAGCAAAAAACATGGCCATTGATCATGGCGCCTCTCATGGCGTGGCGTGTCACGGTTTATTTGGTGCTGCGTCACACCTCATCCGGAGATGCCAACTGCCTGTGTCATGGGAAACTGGTGCCCCTCCAGGCTTGCACGATCGAACGGGCCATCAAGAAGGGAGCAAGCTGCCGCCGCGGCCCACCCCTTCACGGGCTTCCCGCCGGAGTCACGTTCGCCGCCGCCGACGGAACGCGCCGAGCAATGCTGATGCTCGGCGCTCTTGCTGCTCTTCCTCATGAAGCTCAGCAGCTTCCTGAGCCCCTTGGCGAAGTCCTTGTGCGAGTCGGAGGCGGGCGAGAACATCGCCGGCGGCGGCCTCTCCGGGCTGCCCCACCGCCTCCTCGCGCGTGCGTGCGGCGGCAGCAGCTCCGCCACCGACCTCGGGGAGTCCATCGCCGCCGTCGTGTGGAACGGCAGCTCCGACACGGTCCGGGAGTGGCGCCGCGCCACCTGCGTGGAGTGATCTTGCGGTGGTTGCCTCGGGCTGCTGCTGGCCACGTCGCTCAGCGGGAGGTCGTGCACCCTCGGCGTCCGCAGCCGCGCCACCGCCGCCCCGCCCGTGCCGCTGCCGCGCCTGAGGAACGGCCTCGGCGTGGCGCTGTCGCCGAAGTCGGCGGGGACGCCGGCGACGCTGTTCCGCCTCTGGTGCGACCTCGCCGGAGTACCGCCAGCCGCTGCCCCGCCGGTGCTCACTGTCCTGCTCCTGGGCAGCGCCCCGTTCTCCTTTCTTGGGGTCGTCGGAATGGACACGGCCGGCGTCCTCTTCACCTGAACAACGGCAAGTCGCGCGTAAGCAAACAAAGTCCAACACACAACGGGAAACGGATGGGAAGAAAGAACCGTGTGCGTGCGCCTACCTCTTGCGTGTCCCTAGTGGCTGCGCACTTGAGATTAAGCGGGCTCGGCCTGCCGCCACCGGCGCGCGTTCCCCGCGGCCGAGGCTGATGACCATGACCCTGACCATCCGCCTGCGGCTCGGCCGACGACGCGGCCGCGATGCGCCTGGCGTCGCGCCGGCGCATGTAGGCGTCGTACTTGCTGCCGCGGCATGTGCCCCACGCGCCGTCCGCGCACTCGAACGCGCCCGCGAGCACGTCCTCCTCCGCCCGCGCAGCGCGCAGGAGCTTGTACGCCGCGAGCTGCAGCTCCAGCTCGTACAGCTTCGCCGACAGCGCGTCGTGGCCGAGGCTCGCCATCTCGCGGACAAACAAACAAGCTCGCGCCGAGCCCGGGTTCCGCGAGGCTATATACGCGCGCGATTGCTAAGTTGAGGTGTGTCGTGTGTGTGACCGTGTCGGAGGCTACGGTCTCACGGGGTAAGCCTAACTAATTAGCGAAGCGGCACGAGGGATTCGGATCGGTAAGATCTGGTGGGATAAACTAGTGATTTGGGCTTTGATTTGGTCGCGGCTGATGGGGATGCGGCCGGGGGTTGCTTGACCTGGTGGTGGGGAGGCGTTGGGTTGATGGCAACAACGGCGCGCGGCGTACATGGCAGGGCAGCATCGACCTGGCCAGGTCCTGGCATCTCGAGAAAACTACGTGATATAGTCGGAAAGATGCAACGCAGTTATGCTGCTTAGGGGCTTGTCAGATTGTTGTCATTGTTGATCGTCCCGCTTGGTAAAAAGATATGAACGTGAAGGGGGTCAGGGTGGCAGAACACTGGATACCCGTGTGGAGTATGCATCCTCCTAGGCTGTGCTGTTCAGAGCCAGGCTTTGTTCTTGTCAATGAGCTGTGCGTGATACATCAAGCTGCATAAGGCGAACTAGGCTTGTGTTGGTACTGTAGGGCTGCATCAGTTCGGGCCTTGTAAACCACAAACTAGTACGTACGGTTGGTCCTCCTCCTTCGATACATGCGTCTCTCAAGTCGCAAGTAGTACTTTCTAGATGAACTCTTACATGGACCAATCAAGAGTATGCAGCTCCCATGTGAAACGATCTTACAACATGGCCATCGGAAACTCGGACTTCGAAAGCTAGGTCGTCAGAGTTGACTAGAGAAATCTGACTCTTACGGTCTTGCCTGCTATTCACTATGCCGTCAGGTTCGGTGCAGTGCTTTAGATAGCAAAGCATCAATGTCTGGTTAGACTTGTCTCCGTTGCGTTGACGATTTCACCAAATCTATTTTTTTGTTGCTGGCAGAAAGGAAAAAAAGGCCATGGCATAGCTTTGTGGAATGTGGGCACAAATTAGGCGGAAATAAATATTCCACATCTTCTCTTTCAAACCACATCTTCACCAACTCTTATCATTATCCGGTAACCCTTCACCAACCTACCTGACATCTCTCGACTGCAACTCCGAACTCCCAAGTGTATTTGAAAAGAATATGTTGTTGTCGTTGGTCAATCTTAGTGAGAGAAAAAAGAAGAAAAAAAGGTGACCACCAGGCACAACTTAAATAGCAAAACCGAACCTTACTAATTGGTCAATGTTTAACACCAACCAGCCAAGAAGCACAGTATAATCATGTCTGAACTCTAAACAATTCATCTTATATTAGACAGTATTTCCACCAAAACACAGTAGAACGAGAAGCAATTTACCTGTTCCAAGCAAGAGCAATGCAACAAAGTTTTGGACTAAATATCAAAATTCCTATTTCAAAGTAGCACGGTATGCTTAGGAAAGAACAGCCATCACGTCGGATACCCTGAGAACAATATACTCGCCGTCCTCACCCTTGAACTCACTTCCAGCATACTTAGAGTACATCACGTTGCTTCCGGGAGTGATCAACAAGGGCTTCCTGCTGCCATCCTCGCCCAATGGCCCTGGGCCAACAGCTATCACCTGTTTCAGAACAGATCAGCCCAGAAATGAGATTGACCTTAGTGCTCGATGCTGTAAGTCAAAGCGTCAAGCCAGATATAAGTTATACCACCATAAATACCACTACCACATCCAGGGGATTGAAGACAGGCAAGTAGCACCCAATTACAGCGCATGTAGGGAGTGTGGCAGCCGTGAGCCCGCGAGGAGCAGATGAGGCTGCTGCCGAGTGAACTTGTGGTCGTGTTCTTTATTCCATTGGGCCTGACCTAGACGGCCGGCCCATTAGTCCTACACCTCATTTTCACGGGCTACATCCTAAACGCACGGGCACCTCAACCCTCCCCAGCTCTCCTAACCCTAACCAAGCCAAGCCGAGGCGAGGCGCGCAGCGGCAGCGGCCAGGGGCGAGGCGAGGGGACACGGTGCGCGGTGAGTCGGCAAGGCTAGGCCAGGGCGCGTGGGAGGGACATTTACCCTGTACTCTGATCTGCAGGCACGCCAATGTGAGCCTTCTCCCGAATAGGCAGGTTGTCGATGAGGAGCTCTCGACGTACAAGCTGGAGTGCCCGCCTGAAGTTACCAACAAACAAGTCCCGCATCAAGGAGTGGCTTGCGAAGCACAAGAACCTGGAGACCGCTCTGTTGATCATGGTGATGATTGGAACCTGTGTGGTGATTGGGGACGGCGTCCTCACGCCGACGATATCTGGTATATATTTTCAGTCCATGGTTTTTAGCTCTCATCACTGGTTCTTCAAATGTTGAAGCGCAGTTAGTTACTTTTGGGATTGTGCTGTTTATTCTGTCTGTTGCAGTGTTCTCGGCTGTTTCAGGGCTCGAGCTCTCCTTATCCAGGGATCAGCATGAATGTAAGTTTTCAAGTGTAATTTCTTTTTTGAAGTTTTGCTATGTGTTGCATGCAACTGATGAGACGAGTACTGAATACTGACCACAAGAGCACACTTATGAGTTACTGCTAGTTCATACTTCACAATGATGCCAGATTACCAATAACCTTAGCAAAGTAGTACCAATAGCATTAGCAAAGTAGTAAAGCATTGGGCAGCTCTTTTTTGGTGAGGTCATTTAGCTATAACCAATATATCTTATTGGAGAATGGATAATGAATTACTGACATCGAAGTAATATATCTGCATTTTACTTGAAATTGAGAATTTGATTTTGTTGTGGTAGCTGGTTGAAATTAGGTACTGATATGTTATATGTGGATTGTAGTTGAGTAGTATCAGAGGAGTTGTAAGGCCGGTGGGGGGGCTTGTCAAGATGAGCAAGCAAGGTAGTAAGTATCTAGGTTCTAAATCTTTAGTCTTTACTCTTCACTTGTCAAAATCAAATAGAGTATTGAAATGTGTTGTCATTGGTTGTTTGATTGATTTGGTAGAAATGGATTTGAAGAGCTATTTTAGCAAAGTTTCGAGCACAAGCACTAAGTAATCCTCTTTGGTCCATACTTGTGACTCGATCCGTCCTACCTAAAATTTAGTCCTGAGTCCGCCCCTGTTTATGTCATGACACAAAAGCAGCGCAAACAAAGTTTGAGCTTCTAAAAATTAGTCTTGATCACTGACCAAACATTGCATTAATTATGGGGCTGAGACTGAGCTAGCACTTCTCGACAAAATGATGTTTTCTCTCCTTTCCTTAAAGCTCGTATGAGTAATTACATTATTAAAATTCAGTACACATTACCCTTGAAATTTACTAAACATGCTAATGGTGCCACTGATGCTCGCCACAGGAAAGTTAAACACCGTGTCGGACACGACACGAAAAGGATGAATACGCCATTTTGAAAAATGGCACACTGCTGTACAGCTGCTATATAATAATAATAATAATAATAATAATAATATATGCATATGTATTATTGAATGCTTTTCTCACGTATTTATCAAACAGAAAGTGTAAAATGTTAGAATATATACCTCAAAGATGATCCTCGCTCCGATCTTTTCAATTCTTCATAAAGCATTACTTCATAACTTCATATTAATACAAGAAATTTAGAATTCCACAACGAGTCTTCACATTTTGTCGCCGACACTTGAACCGCACTGTTCCATCTCCTAAGTTAATCACTAATCATGTTCAAGCAAAAGTAGTTACAATAGCACAAGTAGGAGAAGGCGTCTGGCCGCAGCGCATCGGCGACTTGGGAATCATGGCGACGTCGAAGGCGCGACGCGGCGCGCCGGCGGAGAAGCGAGCGGTGTTGAAGGAGCATGGAAGGCGGCGGAGTGAGAGGATCGCCGTCGGCCGTCAATCGCCGCCGGACCGGGCGCCGGGGCATCGAAGGGAAGTGGCCGCAGCGCGCCGGCGGAAGGGATCGCACACCGTGCAGCTCGGGGCTAGGTTAACCTATATAGGAATGGGCTTGCTACTATTTTGGGCCAAATTAAATGGGCCCAAGTGTCCGATACGTGTCATATATGTGTCCGATACGTGTCCGATTTTAATTTTATTATTTTTGCGATCGTAATTTCCGACACGCTCGGGATACGATCGAGGCGTGTCGGAGCCGTGTCCGTGTCCGACACGGTGTCCGACACGGACACGGCAACTTGCAGGCGTGTCGGTGCTTCCCAGCTCGCCACAAAAAGTTAAAACCTCCCCACGAAAAGGATGAATTGTGTGAAAGGATGCAACTGCTGTACAGCTGCTATGTTCATAACGCGGGATTGTAAGAAGTCGTAATCAATAGATATTTAATAAATTACAGTAAATGCTGTATAATATATAAAAATACTCACTGTTCCAACAGAAGGTTTCTCTTTGGTTGCTTGCGTCAATAGCAAACCACCTGCAGTTTTCTCTTCAGCCTCTGCAACCTGATACAAAAGGAGACTGTAAATCCTCTGTAAGTAAAAGATATTTGAGGATGTAATGTCAAAATTCATATTCAAACAAGAACGAACGAGCATGGACGCTTGCTAGCATGCATTATTCAAATGCAGGTTTCTCCTTGGCTAGCTATTCAGGTGCATAGTCACATAGAGAATGTAGCACCACCATTGTCCAATTTGAATCTTTGAAGGAGAAACCATGATGGGACATCTTTTATTGACAAGAGATGATAGACCGACTACTGCAACGCAATTGCGTATAGGAGATACGGATAATCTTATAGATTGGACATGGTGCAGGTGTTAGACAAGTGCCACGAAGATTGGCTCAGGATGGAACAGTGGTGGATTGAAGACCCTCAAGCAGAAAGGAAGGGCATAAATAGTATAACATATCAGTACTCTGGACTCTAGAAGTCTGACAAAACAACAAAATAAAGGAGTTCTCAAGCAAGCGTTTTACTCTATGATACGGAGTTGGCAAGGCACATGAACAAAGCTGAATGAGTGCAAAGAACATCACGGAACTTTTGGCCTAAGGAGTATCTTTCTTGCTCTGATGTTGGAGTAAATGATGTATTCTATGCTTCTTTGTTGTGGAGAAATAGATGCTATTCCAATTTTCTAAACTTAATATGTAAGTCATGAGCATTATTTGGTATACATGTAGCCTATCACCTAAGCAACTTGAATGTGAAGTTGCTGTACCGAATGGGAGAGGATTTGCAAAAACATCTTGTGCAAAATAGGAAGAGAGCAACCACTCAGTCAGTAAAAAGTGTCACCGTATTATTTTTTGGTAAACATACCTTAATGAGAACACGATCATTCAGTGGCTTCAGATCTTTCACATCATCAGTGTCGAGAATACCAATGATGTCATCTTCTTTCAAAATGAGATGAGCAGACTCATTGAATTCCAACTCTGTGCCAGCGTATTTAGAATACACAACTTGTGCACCAACCTGTAACCAGATTACATATTACTTGTCACTGACAAATTTCACAATTAGTTCACATAGGATAATAACATCATCATATATTCATATGAATGGTGATGATGCCATGGGAGTAATTATCTTCGAGACTAAAACAATGTGATGTTGATCCGAGAAGAAGATTAAGTATAGCAGAAAATCTCTTACAATGCAGGGAAGTTTTTCATATTGCTTTTATCCATGGATGGCAATCCAGTAACAATACATTTAGATGATTAGTCATCTTTAGTTTTTAAATTTAACTTTTAATTGCTCATTTAAAGAGGTGTCGATTATATCAGCCTCCGCTACAGGCACTTAGTTGAACATAAAAGTACATACTGGAACACTGATCTCTATGCTGTTGCTGCCTATGCTCCTCCCCTCTCCAACTGCAACAACTTCTCCTCCTTGCGGTTTTGATTGAACTGATGTTGGAAGTAATATCCCTCCAGTAGTTTTATCCTCAGAGGTCTTGATCTTCACAAGTAGCCTGTCTCCCAATGGTTTGATGGAAGTATACTGCAAATTACACAAAGTCCATGAATACAACCGCTTAGGTAAAAAGCAGAGAACTGCGCATTACATGCTCAGAACTTTAATCTGGAACAGCTTAATAGGGAACAAATGATTAAATAGATTGAAACGTAATGAAATTACTGGTGAGCAACAGACGTGTTCAACCCACAAAATTCCAAAATAATGTGGACAGATGAACAAGACAGCAGCAGCTTTGCACATGGAAGATATAACAGCGTAACTTTCTCCCCAAAAGGAAAAATGTTACAAGCATAAATAGATTTGAATTTTGAAGTGTAATGAATACCAGCAATCTTGTTCAATTGTTGTGGATCAGCTTTCGAAAAATAAAACAGCAGTTTTGGGGATCACTGAAATATAAACTTCGGATTCAAACTTGAAAATTCCATCGGAACTAACTGAGATAAGGCGGTAACACTATTGAAAGGGTGTGAAGAGTAAACTGGTAATTGCCTGGACAGTAGAGCAGTCTCAACTTTTCAAACTAAGATAGTAAGGGCCTTAATATGTACCAACACTAAAAAAGCAGGAAGCTATATCTATACAGAGACTCCAAGCATGTAGAGAGAGAACCTATTGCTCACAATGCATCAATTAAGTTCTGTACTATAATTTGTGCACTAAAACAAGTTAGGCTGTGGCTCTGTGCTTTCTAGTATAATTGCATAAGGTCTTCTGAACACAGTACATCCTTCACGAGTAACTAATACAGCACAATCTCCTAAATCACGATTCTGAGGTTTCATTGGGCAGTAAATACTTCTGGCTTACTAAAAGCTCGAGATTTATCTGATCAGCAAGCTCCACCAAACCAAACCCAGACCACCAAATGCACCTTGTAACCATAAAATCTCACCACACACAGCACAGACCGATAGCGATTTTGTTACCTTGGGCGACACAACCGTGGCGGCCCTCACGACGAGCCCCCGGAACCTCCGCCCCCTCGACACGGCAAGCGAAGGCGGCAGGTGGAGCCCATCCAGCCACGACGGCTTCGCCACCGCCGCCGACGCCACCTGCGGCCCAGACAGATGCACCGACGCCATGGCACCTACCAAAAAACGGCAAACGACTCACAAAATCACACCACATACAACAGCAAACTGCAAAAAAAAAAAAGGTTAGCTTCCGAAGCAAAGCAACGAGAGGCGCATACCTACCACAAAATTTCCCTGCGCGCGCGAGAGAATCGGAGAGAGAAGGTTTGGAGAGCGGAAGAACTCGAGACAGGGGGCTGAGCTTGGGATAAGGGTATTATCAGCACTCCCTGAGAGTCACTGTGCTTGGATTGTTTATGTTTAGGAGAGGAGAGGAGGCCGCCGGATTGTTCTAGAAGGTGGGATCCCACGGGCGGGGCTTCGCCAAGACTCGGACTCTCGGAAACCATCCGTGCTGCCTGGAGGGTCAGGGGCTTTGGAGGTGAGTAGGATGACAGTGGGCCCCACAGTGATGGTTTGATCCGCGAATGGATTGCGGTAAGAACCGTTTCTTAGCCCGGCCCATCACGGAGAATGGATCGCAGATAAAATTAGCGATCGAGGCCCATACCAATATACCATCACGGAAATGGGCCGCGGATCTCGGCCCTCGCCCTTCTCCTGTGCTGGGCTGCAGACGGCCGAGCGGCGCTTCTCGGAGAGCGCCCCGACGCCCACGCGGATGCTGCCGGCGTCGTCACGTGGGCCGCCATGGCCCATGGTCACCGGCCAGGCACGGGAGCGCCAACGAAGACGTGATGTGGACGCCAAGGCGGCAGCCAGCCTGCCACCCCAGCAGTAACAATTTGCAGAAGCCGTTGCTGTACAAATGGATCGCCATTTATTGAGCAAATGATATGCGCTCACCACATCACACAGTGATGTGATTTTACATTTTTACTCGTGAATCGTTCACAAGGATTTATATTGTACACGGTTTAATTTCCCCGGTGGTAATAGCTTAGCTGAGAATTTACCATCCAGCATCCGCACTGATCTGCCAGCAAAGTAGGTCCTGGATATTCGTAAAAAAAAAGAGAGTAGGTCCTGGATGCTGCATCACGGTTTCCGCATCAGAAATCGTGGGCATCAGCAACCCTTCAGCTCTTTAATCCTTGGACGTTAATTTGGGTGGTCTGAAAACAGTAGTTCGTAATCAGGCCATCACATTGGAGTGATAGATTTCACTAGTCATTTAACAATTGGGCCGGCATGGCATCTGCACTCTCAGGGCTGTCATTGTTTACGCTAGGAATTATATGCTCTGATGATACGAACTTGACGAAATCTCGGAGTTCTGTGAAGCTACTGTGTTCACTGTACGGTACTTTATATCTGTAGAGACAAAGAGACGGCAAAAAGAACTTTAGAATCAATCAATATACGCAGTTCAGCTTATCAGAGTTTTTGGTAAACATAACTTCTGAAATGTTGAACTAACAAAAAAGATTCCATGTAACTAGCATGCAGTCATGCACATAAATGATTATGGTGGTAACTGTTCCCTTACCTCCAGTTTTCTTAACCCTGTACGCAACAGTGCATTTGGTTTTCCAAAAAGAAGGTGAATTCAGCTCTTAGAACAGTGTTCTTTCTTTTGGACAAATATAAAAGTGAGGTAATAAGCTGAAAACTACAGCACTACACTCTCCTCTTGGGCAAAAAGTGTGAATACTGAATTTATACTCTTTTTATTATTTCACTTCCAGGGCAGTACCTGATGATTGTTCCTTGTTGCCACCTTCTGCCTGGTGTCCTTTTCCACCCTTTACCAAATGCCCAACCAGTAGGACAAAATGCCACTATGAGATTCAACCGGTCCTAAAGCAAAGTAGCTATCAGAAAATCACAATAGATGACGCTTTGGAAGCACAGGAACACGGCAAAAACATTGGACTGTGATTCTGGTTTCCTGCTGGATAGGAACTTTGGAGTTTGAAATGATGCAGTTGGAAGCTTTGGCCACTTAGTCCAAAAGAAAAGCTAAGCTTAAAAGAAAGAATATAGAGGTCTTGTAGTAATCCTGATAGGCAGAATATATGTTCAATCTTACATTTTTTAGGGTTTTTTTTGCCTACCTGAAATAGTGAATGGCAACCTCTTAACTATGAGCATCCATGAGAAATGAACTAATGATCAGGCTTATGGTTAGTACCTTGGTAACAACCACATGTCAGTATTTTGTGCAGTGATTGCAATTGGTATACTAGACGGTTAACGTTATAGCCTTATAGGGTGGTCACAAACATATTCCAAAACCCTCGATTCCGTCGAATTGGGGCGGTAACTGGAACTTCCCTTGCAATCGCCGTATCCACCAAATCCCTTCTTCCCATCAGCGCTTATTTTGGAGCCATCAGATCCGGACCTCAATAGGCCGCAAATTCCTCCGCCCGTCGCTCCCTTGTCATTGTTAGTCGCTGGACTCTTACTATTGGTGATAGCAAGATCCTTACTCTCATGAAGAGGATGACACTTAGAGATGGGGAAATTTTTCTTGTATATTTCTCTTCACAATGCCATACCAACCTAAGGGGTTGGGGATACATATTTATAGGGCTAATCAGCCAAGCATATGCCAAGCATATGCTAGTCTAAGATGCTAGTCTAAGATGCTCTGTCCTAGATGCTCTATCCTCTAAAGCTAGTCCTAGAGCTAGTCCAAGATGCTCTGTCCAAAGATGCTTTGTCCTAAAGAGATGCTAACCGCCGCCAAGGATCTTTGTCCTTGAAGGCGGCAAAGCCAACACAGAGACTTATCCATCAATCTCCCTAAGTCTTGTGTGTCTCCTTGTGAGAATCTGAGCCATCCCGATCCTAGAGCAGAGCGTCGTCCTTGATTTCACGCGAGGCGCCCCAAACTTGACGGAGCCTCGAACGCCGAGTCACGCCGGAGAAGAACTCCGCCGCCGGTCATGTGGTTGGTGTCGCCGGTGTCGAGGCACCACCGTCGGTCTTCTTTGCGTTTAACTTTCGCCGAGGAGGCGCGGTGCTTTGGCTCGTCAAGGTGGAGGAGAGCCGCGCGTCGGCGCCGCTAGAGGTAGTTCGATGCTCGCCGAGCAATGAACGAGCCGGTTGTTCCTCCTCCTCCGCTGCGCGACGTGGGTCCGCCGCGCGTGGCCGCCGACAATCCCGCCCAATGACCAAGCTTGCCGCAGCTTGTAGCAAGAGTCGCCTCGTGCGGCGCTTGCTTGCCCGGCGGGCGCCGCTCTGGCGCCTCCACGGTCATCACCTCGGCAGACGTCCTCGTGCCCATGCTCGGCGTCTTTGCGCGGCTTGCGCGCGCTTGCCACGCATGCGCGCTGTCGTGGAAGAAGGCTCCTTCTTCCTCGTCACCTTGGCCGCGACCCCTCCTCCCGAGTGAGGAGGAGCTTCCGCCAATGGTGACGGGTCCCGAGAGACCGTGGCTCATCATCGTTGGCGACCTTGAGGCGACCTATCGCCTCCTCGATCGACATCGTGGAGAGGTCCAGCAGAGCCGGATCGATCGAGCCATCCGCTTGTACTTCTGGGACGCAGCGAAAAGAGCTTCGACGGCTCTCTCTCGCCGTAGGTGTCGCCGCCAAGCTGTATCAACCTCGCAGCAGAGTGTTGAGACGGAGAGCAAAGTCATCAACGCCTCACCGCTTGAAGGCCGTGGTCTCCACTCCGCGCGGCGCCCGCAGTGGACTTGCGCGCGCGGTCGCCGAGCGCGCGTCCGCGGCGATGGCGCCCAAGCCTCCTTGGCGATCGCTTGTTGAGAGCGAAGCGCATCTCGGGAGGGGATCGCGGCGATGAGGGCATCCAGCGCCGCCGATCCCGGTCGTAGTCGACGCCGCCGCACGGACCGCCTCCCACATGTGCCGCACTTGAGCTCACCTTCATCACCGCGCCCACTCAACGTAGTTGGCCTTGGTGAGGGTAGGCCACCCACCGCCGGCCGGCGCCCCCGACAATGACCGAACCCGTGGTAACCACGGTGACGGTCCGGGAGAGAGCCACGCCGCACGTGAAGGCCGCGCTCTCTATCGACCGTCTCGCCGTGTCGTCGCGCGCCTCTTCCAGAGCGCCACCGCCGAGCGCGCCTCCTCCAGAGAGCCACGCCGAGCGCGCCTCCTCAGAGCGCCACCGCCGCGCGCCTCCAGAGGCGCCATCAGCATCCGCGCCGTTCGATCGCCGCTAAGCTCGTGGCGTCGCGCGCCGCCCATCGCGCCGCCGCCTTGCGCCGCCTCCTCCAGCCGCTCAAGGTCCGCGTCGGCGCATCATCGCAGAGATGGAGCTGCTGCCGCCGCCGCAGACCTTGACCTCGCCGCGGCCGCGTCGCCGCCGCCGCCGCCGCTTCCACTTCCGCCTCGCCGCTGCCGCTCCGCCGTTGCCGGCACCGACGCTTTGCGCCAGTGTAGCGTCTGCCGCTCTGCCGCCGCTGCGCCGCTTGCCTGCGGCGAAGTTTCGGCCGTCGGCCGACGCCGCGTGCTCGAGGCGCACCGAACGCCGATCGCTCTGCGACATGGCGCGCATCGGGTGTTGCGTGGAGAGAGGGTCGCCGACGAAGCCGCGCCGCCTCCGGAGAGGAGTGAGCGTGGATACCGAGGCCGCTGGCCGCTACTCGGTCAGCCGCGAGACCGAGAAGGAGATGAGCAGAGATGCTCAGCTACAGGATACACAAGCTCGATACCACTTGTTATTCGCTGGACTCTTACTATTGGTGATAGCAAGATCCTTACTCTCATGGAGAGGATGACACTTGGAGATGGGGCAATTTTTCTTGTATATTTCTCTTCACAATGCCATACCAACCTAAGGGGTTGGGGATACATATTTATAGGGCTAATCAGCCAAGCATATGCCAAGCATATGCTAATCTAAGATGCTAGTCTAAGATGCTCTGTCCTAGATGCTCTGTCCTCTAAAGCTAGTCCTAGAGCTAGTCCAAGATGCTCATTCAAAGATCTTTGTCCTAAAGAGATGCTAACCGTCAGCCAAGGATGCTGTCCTTGAAGGGCGGCAAAAGCCAACACAGAGACTTATCCATCAGTCATCGGGAACGCCGGCACTAGCCCACGAACCGACCGCTAGGGTTTCGGCAGCCTCCGCGGCCATTGCAGCAACCCTCTCCGCGGGAGCCGTGCCGCCCGAGAAGGACGGTTCTCCTTCCCGGAGCAGGACGACGAAAGTTTTAGTTTCTTGCGGGGGCGGCGAGAAGCGACGGCATTGGAGGGCTTCAAGGGGCGGGCGTGGGGAGGGCTCAGGAAGTCGTCGTCGTCGCCGCAGTCCCCGACGGCAAGTAAGGGCGGTGTTGTGGTCTTGGGGTGGGAGGTGGAGGTCGCCGGCGGCGATGGCCTAGCCGAGAGCTCTGGGCTTCGCCGGCATCTGCTCGTGGAAGGGTAAGGGTGGGAGAGGTGTCGAGTGAGAACTGAGAAGTGGAAGTTTCGGGTTGAGACTTTTTGAAAGGGAAAAGGGCGCGCCTATTTGCGTGTTGAAACGCGGAAGCTTCTTTGGGCTTTATGCTTTAGGCTTCATGGGCCTTTCATTGCTTGGGTTCTAATTATTTCTACCGGTAATCGATCCAACCTGCTTCTTCTTCGTTGTCCTGGGCGTTGAGCAATTTGAGCTATGCCATCGAAAAGCTAAGGGCCCGTGGATAGTACAAATTTCATATCAATTTCTCAGGAATATTACAGGAAATATTTCGATTCCTGCAGTGATCTGGGAAAAAAAATCTGCATTCCAAACGGGGAATAAGTTTGTTTGGGACGTGAGATTTGATTTTTTGTAGATTCATACGCGAATTTTATTATGTTTTATAAATCTATTATAATAAAAATTAGTGGTCAAAGTTGTGTTTCGGGGGGACCGTGTTATTCTTGTGTCCGGAGGGAGTAGCATGTTTCATCCGGTCTTTCTTCTGTTGTTTTGTAAGCAATAGGCATCCGTTCCTTCTTTGTTTCTTTTTCTAGTTATTACTCGAATGGTTTGAAAACTGTGTATGAAATTTGTACAAAGAGTCGCATGCTCTCCTATTCTTTTAAGAGAAATCGCTTCTCTTGAATTGCTGCGTATTTGTCCCCTAACTCTCTATTCTATGCATCGTGTTTGTCAAAAGCGTATCTCGCGGATCCTAAATGACACAATTAGGGACCATCCTTTCCTTGTCATTCTGAGCCATTTGTCCATTAGCGTTAGGCTGTGCGGTCAACGTCTTCGCCATCGGCCCCGTGCATCACGTTAGGTACTAATCTAGTGGGACGCGCTAGATATTTGGTCGAACTAATCTAGTACTCGTGTACAGTTTCGTCAACTGTGACGAAGGCACAGCGAAAACGTGACCAAACAGTGAGCAAACGGTTCCTCCCTGCGGCGCACAATTAACACGGATCCGGAGCAGCACTCGACGGTAGCACCGTAGCAAGGTTGCTTTAAAAACATTGCGTATAGTAGCAAAGGTATTGTAGCAGTTTTACTGTGCCCCTTTGGTGCTGTGTTTTGAATCGGTGGAGACATTGCTCTAATACATATTACTGCGCTCCTCTACGTTGGCCAATGCTAACGCAGATGATGCGTTTCCAATTAACGCTGGTCAAGTACTACCAACTAGGCAGCTCATGCGTCGCGGCATGGTGATCCTAACTTGCATGTGTTGTGAATTGTGATGGTCTGTTTGGAGGACTGGGGCGTTAGCTCTATGAGTCATACATGCTATCTTTTTTGTTATGCCTTTCTGTGAACAGTGAGCTTGTCTGGTGCTCATCTTTTAGGTAGTCCATTTGTCAAGTGTCAGCAATAGCTACACTCATTCAAGGTCATTAGGATTCAGTCACTCAGGTCCATTTGTCAAAAAATAGTTACAACTCGGTAATTTTATGGGACCACCCCGATCCCAAACCTACGTGGGATATCTAAATAGACAGTACCTTTTTGTTTCAAAATGAATCAGATAGTACTGTGTAAATAGATAGCAGTTCCGATCTAATTACGCCTCTTTAGAATCACCGACCGGGAAAGATATTTTAGAATCATGCATGGTTGCGTTTGCGTAGCTTTACTCCTCTATTAATTATGATCCAATCCTGAGTTCCTGACAATGCCAACTAGAAAATGGTCCTATCCAGAACCAATCTTGACAACTTTGGAGTCGTATGTTTCGAAAGAAATGCTATGGGATTTGGTGGCAGAATCGGTAACACTAGTCTCTACCGGGAAGTCCAAAGCTGCGAAGAAGTTGGGTATGTATTATTAGGAAGGAGGGCGGACTTGACGAAGATGTGATACAGAGCTATATATGCGAAGCAATTAAAAGGAATGTTTCCACATGGTATTTAAAGTCGCTTTGTGCGTTCATATAGACCTTGGAGGACCTTGTTGCTGATGTTTCTTTGGGGTTTCTTATGCCCTGTTTTTCTTCCGGCTTTGCTTGGTAGGCCAAATTCCCGGCACATCTACAGGATAGATCGGGAATTTGAACTTCTCAAACAAGGTCTTAAGGTATTCGCTCTTTCTTGCTGTGTAGCTTGTTCCAGTAGTAGCATGTGGTGTAGTTGGTGTTGTTTGGTGTTTTCCTCCTATGTTCTTTGGGACCGTGTTGTAAGCCTCAAACTATATCCTTCTTTATAATGTACCGGCAGAGCTCCTGCTGTACTCTCTGGTAACTCTTTCCTCCCTCTCGAGTCCAGACAAGTAAAGGCTGGGTTTACATTGACCTCCCAAGAATAGAAGTTACACTAGTTAGCGTTCCAACAAATTGCAAGCATGTGTTTTGTGTGCCCGCAAAGCTAGGCGCCAATGGCGTGTCAGGCAGGAGTCGTGACTCGAACAAAAATGCGGAGCCGCAGTAGGATAGATAGTACGGGCTGATCAGAAACACTCCAAACAAATTGCAAGCACGTGTTTTGTGTGCCCGCAAAGTTAGGCGCCAATG
Source organism: Ampelocalamus luodianensis (assembly GCA_036346255.1). Classification (NCBI taxonomy): domain Eukaryota; kingdom Viridiplantae; phylum Streptophyta; class Magnoliopsida; order Poales; family Poaceae; genus Ampelocalamus; species Ampelocalamus luodianensis. Next base: position 48,530,496 of record CM070633.1, read on the forward strand.
GCGGGCCAGGCAGGAGTCGAGTCGTGACGCGAACAAAAACGCAGACCTGCAGTAGGATAGTACGGGAAGAAACAGTGTTTCTGATCATGGTCAGATCTACAGTCTACACCAGTTTCTTAACCCAACCGATGCGATGGAGAGTTGCTGGGCCGCACGCCGCCATGGCGGACACGGGGAGAGACGCCAAATCGCCAATTTCCTAGAGAGCAGCGCGCGACGTGCCGACGGGCATACGGATGTGTTGTCCGCTTTCTTTCACGTCCGTCCGACGTTTATTGGTTGCTCTGCTTCCCTCCTCCAAGCCTCTCGTGTTCAGACTTCAGAGGCCGTGCAAACTCAAACGTCGTGCGCAACGTGCGTTAAAACTTTGATGAAGCCTCCAGATCTTAAATATCTTACGCCACCAGTCCGCCCTTGGAAAACATAGCCGTCTATCTATTATCTCGTTAAAGTAAAGTAAAGTAAAAAAAATCATGTTTGTTTTTAAGGGATATAAATTTTCATATTAATCAGTGAAAAAAAGAAAAAGATCTAGACTGTGGTGAGTGCAGATTATAACTATCTAGATTTAAAGGAAGAATTCATGTCAAGTATAATAAACTTGAATTTGGAATAAAAAATAAAATTTCAAATTTAATTTCTATACAAATTCCTAAATAAAACAGTCCATGTCAAGTACAATAAAAGTTAAATTTGGAATAAAACTAAAATAAGATTAGCAATTTAATTTCCATATGAATTCCTAAGTAAAATCCCTATATAAATGTAAAAAATAAAAAATGGCAATTATATTCGCATACGAAACCCAACAAAAAAAACTAAAATTTGAAATAAAAAATGAAAGTAGCAATTAGATTTCGATAAGAATTCCAATAATTATAACTCAGAATAAACAATAAATGGCAATTAGATTGTATACGAAATCCAACCAATAATTCGGAATAAAAATGAAGTAATAATTGCTAATTAGATTTGTATACGAAATTCAACCAAAAATAATAATTGAAAGTCAGAATAGAAGTAAAATAAAATTAGCAATTTGATTTCAAAACGAATTCCAAAGTAAAATCCCTAAATAAATGTAATTCGGAATAAAAATAAAGAAAAAAAAATAGCAATTGGATTAATATATGAATTCCATGAAAAAAACAACTAAAATTTGGAATAAAAAAGTTGCTATTTGATTTGCATACGAATTTCAATGTAAAATCCCTAAATAATTAAAATTTCGTATAAATTAAATAAATTTAGCAATTTGTGTTGTTTACGAACTCCAATAAAAATACCTAAAATGTTGAATACAAATAAAAATTATGACAAGGATAACACGAATAGTGTTACATAGTCAAAAGAAGTCATCATGTTCGCTCTCAGGTGTTCGAAATTCCCTCATTAATTGGTGAAAATATCGAACAAATACCAGCTATACCGGCGGAATTGATAATACCGTCTATTGTATTTATTGAACTATAAGTTATATTTGATCCTACTATTATGTATTTGGAATAATATTACAAGTGAAAATTGGTGTGCATATAATTAAACATATATGTACTTATAAATATGTATTATTATATTAAACTTTAGAACGGTACGCCGGTATGGAACGGTACCAGAATGTCTCATTCCAAGAGCCAAACCGGTATGACCTCCAAAATGGTATTCACAAGTACGCTACATGATCTATGTATGATGGAGAGTGGTTACATTTCTAAGAACCCAACAACTTATTATGCTCAATTAGTTTCTTCCATCTAAATTCATACTTCAATTATATTCTTTGGGATGTATTTTCCTTCAAGCTTCTATTATCATTTATAATGTTTACGATATCTTAAAAATCTAAATAGTCTACAAAATACATAAATATATTCTCAAGCATTTATACAAACTTTGAAATAAATCTAGCCTGCGCAGTTATCTTACTAAAGCAGAGTCAAAAGAAACCACCACGTTCGCTCTCAAGGGCAAAAAAAATCTCATGTTAATCGGTGAAAAACGTGAAAGATCTATATTGTTGATCGTAGTGGATCTAGATTATAACGATTTAGATTCAAAGAAAGAGTTCACGACAAGTAAAATAAAACTGAAATTTAGAATAAAATGTAGAATAACACCATAAATTTGATTTCCATACGATTTCCTAAGTAAAAGAGTCCATGTCAAGTACAACAAATCTGAAATTCAAAATAAAAATAAATAAATAAGCAATTTGATTACCATATGAATTCCTAAATAAAATTCCTAAACAATTATAATTCAGAATAAAAATGGGAATTAGATTTGTATACGAAATTCAATAAAAAAATAAAACTCAGAATAAAAAAATAAATTAGCTAGTTGATTTCGATACAGATTCCAATAATTATAATTTAGAACAAAAAAATACAATAATTGGTAATTAAATTTGTATACAAAATCCAACAAAAAAATCCGAAATGGAAATTAAACAAAATTGCCAATTAAATTTGTATACAAAATTCATAAAAAATAAATGAAATTCAAAATAAAAATAAAATAAAATCAGAAATTTGATTTCAATACAAACTCCAAAGTAAAATCCATAAATAACTGAAATTCAAAATAAAATTAAAGAATAATTATCAATTGGATTAGTATATGAATTCTAAGAAAAAATAACTAAAATTCGGAATAAAAAATTAAATACAAACTGTAATTTGACTTCCTAACAAAATTAAAAGTAAATCCATAAATAATAAAATTTGGAAGAAATTAAATAAATTTAGTAATTTGATTTGTATACGAACTCTAAGAAAAATAAATAAAATATTGAATAAAAATAAAAATTATAACGACGATAGCACGAATAGTGTCAAAGGAGATACAAAATAAGCCACCACGTACGCTCCTAAGTGTTAGAAATTCCCATGTTTATCGGAGGAAAAGGATAAAGATCTACACCGTTGATCGGGGTGGGTCCAAATTATAATAGTTTAGATTAAAAAGGGTTTGTCTCAAGTACAACAAAACTAAAATTGAAAAAAATAGCAATTTGATTTCCATACGAATACCTATGTAATATATATAAATAACTATATTTTGGAATTAAAATTAACCAAATATTGCCAATTAGATTTGTACTCCCTTTGTTTCGTTATATTTGTCTACAGCCTACCATATGTGCAAACCAAGGAAGCACTAAACTTAAGAAATATTTAATGGGAAATGACCATACATGCTCCTATTAAATGACATACTATAACCACTTAACCTCTTCCAAAGCATTTAAGTGGGGACAGAAAGTGAGAAAAAATACAATAACTACACTCTAGATTCCCTCAATAGACAAATATATTGAAACAGATATTTCTGATGCTATGGACAAATATAGCAAAATGGAGGGAGTACACAAAATCCAACCAAAAACTGGTGAAAATAGGAATAAATAATAAAATAAAAATTAGCAATTTGATTTCGATACAAAATCCATGGTAAAATCCTTAGTAACTGTAATTCAGAATAATTTTTTTAAAAAAATAGCAATTGGATTTGTATACAAATTCCAAGAAAAAATAATTGAATTTCATAATAAAAAATAAAGAAATTTTGCAATATGATTTCTATACTAATTCTAAAGTAAAAAATTAAATAAAATTAGCATTTTGATTTGCACACGAACTCCAATATAAAATAACTAATGTTTTGAATAAAAATTAAAGTGGTAATGATGATAGCACAAATAGTGTTGGAGGAGACCACGAAAGAGTGCAATGACATTAACTGTCCTGCAAGAAGACATAGACTCACAGGTAAGCAAAGAGTCAAGGTGGCGGCGACGGAGATGAGGACAATGTCATACTGCTCACCTTAGCCATTCAACGAGAACAATGTCATGTTGCTCGCTGGTGCTATTGAAGAGAAAATCTAGAGTTGAAGGAACCAAGGGCCGTGATGACAAGTGGTGAGCATCGGCGTTGTTAAAGAAGTTAGTGGCGAAGAAGCTGGATGGCAGGGAAGCCTTGATAGAGAGGAGATAAAGTTTTCCATTGAAGACGAGCTATTGACAATATGAGGCCATCGGGTAGATAGGAGCGTACCATCACTGGTGAGGGTCACAACGTCACCGGCGATGGCGAGAAGATTCTCCATATCGTTAGACAATGACTAAAGCTAGCATGTTGGTATCAGTGAAGATGGGAAGTCGTAGCAATTAGTAAGGAAGTCACGACACTGAGTTGGCCAACGTTGAAGAAGAGTAGTGACTGACACGAGAGAAAAGGACATCGAGCATGTATAACAATATGCATGAATATGTGTATTCATGCATATGCATGAATAGAAGCACGGACGTACAGAACCATAGGAGCAAAAAGTTTAGAGTAGAGATGGCGCAGCCGTAGAGAATACGCTCAGAGCCATCGGATAGAGCATGACAAGTATCCTTGACAGGGATCAATGATGGTTCCATGTGTAGACATGTTGATATCGCAACGGTTAGCATTAACCAATAATTGGAGAGAAGTAGAAGATAACTATGCAGTAAAGTGTTACATTGGAAGGGGTAGCATCTGAGAGGGATCGATCAAGATTTGGGTTTGTTGTTGGAGGTTGAAGCAAAAAAATTGTGACGACGAGAAAAAAAAATAGAATACACACGGTTCGTGGGGCAGCTGGTGTGTGAGGGAAGATAAGTTCAAGGTAGATCGCTTATAGTGCATCAGTGTATGCGTGAGCAATGTACTCTAATACCATGTAAACTAATAAGATAATTTACTGCGCACATAATTAATGTATTGCTTGAGATTAAATAGAGGTACATGTGCATTTATACAATTGGAAAAAAGATAATTAATAGTGTAAGAATAGAGGCATAAAGCTACATGATCTTTGCATGATGGAGAGTGGTTACCGTTTCTAAGAATCCAACAACTTATTATGCGTTTCTAAGAATCCAACAACTTATTATGCTCAATGATTTTCTTGCATCGAAGCTCTTACTTCAATTACGTTCCTCAGGTTTTATTTTCCTTCGAGCTTCCATTGTCATTTACAATATTTACGATATCTTTAAAATATAAATAGCCTACAAGATACATAAATATATTCTCAAGTAATTATACAAAACTTCGAAATAAATCTAGCCGCAGAAATACGTGAGACTCTATACTAGTTTTGCATAAAATAACGTTGTTTTTTCTCCGACCTACGCCATGTTGTGGCTAATTTGCGCCAACCTTGGCCACTTTATAACTTGTTCTTTTAAGAAAACTTACATTGATTTGTTTTTCCCTAAAAGGAAGGGGGGAAAGCTAGTTTTATGCACGGAACCAGATTAAGCAAGCTTAAACTGACAAGGAAATGTGAACTTAAGCATAAGCTTAAACTAACAAGGAAATGTGGATAAACACTACTACAAAACAAGCTATACTGAACGCGTCATCACAGACGGTTCCATATCACAGACATTTTTTTTAATAAGAACCGTCTGTGACATGTAGCGATGGCTAGAACCGTCTGCGATACATAATTATCATAGACAGTTCTTATTAATAACCGTTTGTGAATTATCACAGATTGTTTTAAATATAAACGGTTTGTGATGTCTTCGAATATCACAGACGGTTTGTATTTAAAACCGTCTGTGAATCATCACAGATAGTTTTTTTTATCACGAACCGTTTGTGATTATAATCATATCACAGACAGTTTTGCAGACAAAACCGTCTCTAATACTTTTGTTTTGTTGGGCGGAGAAACAAAAATTTGGACTTAATAGGCGGGCTGCCAAAACTTGCTTTATATTAAAAGCCACCCTTATCCACGACACACCTCCATCTCCTCCTCGCCATCTCTCCTCTCCCCAGTCCTAACCGAGTGCCGCCGCCGCCCTGACCTTGTGCCCCGGCCTCCCCCGAGCTCGTCGCCTGCGGCCTCCTCCACCTCGCACCGACCTCATCGTCGCCGGCCTCCCGTGACCTCATAGCCCATGGGCTCCCTCGACATCGTCGCCCCTGGCCTCCTCCACCTCGCTCCGGCCTCGTCGTCGCCGGCCTCCCCCAACCTCGTCGCCCTCAGCCTCTATCGACTCGTTGCCCCTGGCCTCTACCTCAGATCACGCACTATCTGGTAAAATAGCCATAACTTTTGCATACGAACTCGGATTGCAACGTTCTTTGGCTCGTTGAAAAGCCAACGAAATGTTGCATCCGAAAATCCATAAGACAATCTTTGATTCATTTAGATAGGGCCTCTACATAGCGTCATAAGTTGCAAATCCGAAAAATGAAAACCCCCGCAAAAAAAAGGTCGTTTAGGGCCTCAAACGGCCTCCGAAGTTTTATCACCCATTTTCGTCGTTCGTTCGCCGTCCAGTTTGAGTTTTCTTTTATTCCAGATTGTGTAATCAACCATATGTAGATACTCGGGTCCAACTGTCCAGCAATTGATTGGTTTGGCTCAAAATTTGATTTTTTTTTTGCAATAAAAAACTATTACAAACGGTTTTAAATAAGAACCGTCTGTGATAATAGACATTTATTGTTCAGAACCGTCTGTGATAGCTTTTTTCATATACGGTTATTGTTCAGAACCGTCTACGATAACTTTTTTCACAGACGGTTATTGTTCAAAACCGTCTGTAATAACTTCATATCATCACAGACCCATAGTCAGACGGTTCAAAAAATCATCTGTGATAACCTCATATCATCACAGACCCATAAAGTCAGATGGTTCAAAAAACCGACTGTGACGACGATTTTGAATCGTCTGTGATGATCTTTTCTGTAGTAGTGACTACTCGTACTTTGAGGATCTTTGATTAGTGAGGCAGGGAATATTAAAAGGAAAATGGATATTGCACTGCTGTAAAGTACTACTGTAAATCAGCCGAGAACCAAAAGCTAATGGACGATGGGCGGAAAACACATGGAAATTAAGAGACAACAATACCACAACATTACATGATCATTACGTTATTCGAAAACACAATTTTAAAGGCATGCGTTCCAATAAATCAAAAGGAGCCCATGTAAACATGAAATAATATATAATGAATGGAAGGAACGTGCACACAACGTTCCATAACATGTTGAGGAAGGCAATGCAACCATCCGTTGCAACATATATGACACGTCAGTCCCAGTTGACCTAAACAGCCAAACTGCTGTGAGCATACGACTCCAGCAGCAAACAATGGTGAGAAGAGAACGAACGGGATGTGCTTATATATGTATGCTGATGGTCAAGTAGAATTAACCACCGGCTAGTAATTCCTAACTTCTTACCAGTAGAACTGACTAACCAACAGTAAATTATTTCGCTTTGAAGCTACGAGTATACACTAGTACCACCCATGCATCTCCAGTCTCCACAGATTAATTCCCTCTTAATATCTACCCAAGAGCTCATATCTCCTGCTTTATTGTCACTTCTTGGCCTAACCTGAGCCAAGATTTGTCACCTGTATCTTTCTTGGACGCATCAACAGAGCTGTAAACTTGGTATGGCGCCTTTGCAATTATCCTGCAGGAAAAGACCATGAAAAATGTCAGGATCCTAAACTTGATCCCACAGCCAACTCTAAGAGCAACTGTTTTCCTTCACACAAAATTCTAAAAGCAACGCAGTTACCTGCCCTTTCTCTTCTCAAGGAACCTATGGAGTGAGTTTCTCCTCGCTATCGGCAGGTCTGCAACAGAGCAAAAATTTAACCTTTGTCACCGGCCGTGTTGTAAGGATTTCAGATGAAAGCTTAACATAAAGTTTTGCGCCAATTCTTGATCTACATCTCTCACATATAGTAGCTACTGTGTATAATAAAAGTTTACGAACCCTTAATTAAGTTGGATCAGTTAGTATTGTCATGGTACAACTGCAAAGGGAGAAGAATTAGTACCAGAAAGATTGTTCTGTGCAGGTCGGGGCAGGCTCTGCGGTGCTGCGCTGCTGCTGGCCTTGTCCACGCCATCGCCTATGTTCACCATTTGCAACAGATCCTTGACCTTGGTGGACGGGAAGTTGTCAAAGACGACCACTTTTCCACCGTAAAAGATGGTCAGCTGTTGCGCCTCCTCTCCGGCTGCCTCCCTGGAAGAACCAAAAAGTTGCTACGGAGTTACTAAATTTTGACAAAGCAAGACCTATCTTATCAGTGAGCATCCGCAATAAGAAACATGCTTTCTGTTGTTCCGAGAAGGGTCTTTTCAGTCAGGAAAGGGGAGAGATTTTACCTTGTGTTTTCGTCATTTTGCTTGTCAGTTGGGGCCTTGAGAGGTGGGTCAATGCTAGTTTTCTCGAGGGAGAGCTCCACGGGGACTGAAGTGCGCGGCTCGCACGCAGTTTTTGCTGCGTTTGCCTCCTCGGCCGGTGCGTCGAGCCCTGACAACAGGTTGATGGTGGTCGGCGGCCGGAAAACCCCCGCAACTAAAGATGAACAGCCGTGTAAATATGTCTGATAAGTAATTAAAAAGTCGTTCCTAATTGCATGGAACACATCAGGAGAACAGTGTACAACAAACCAACCAACACAAGCAAATTAACAAGCCTAGCCACAGCAACAGACTAGCCAAGAAACCAATTAACAAGGCAGCCAGCCACGGCTCACCTCCTCCCACGGCGGCCGGCGGCGCCATGTCGAGGCCAAAGCCCTCCAGCCCGCCCTTCCTCTCCTTGAGGTACTGGCTGAGGAGGCTGCAGGTGACGGCGAAGCTGGTCTTCTCCTTCGCCGCCGCCACCGCCCGGCCGGCCATCTCCTCTCCTCCTCCCCTCTTCCCGCTCCCACTCATCGCAAGCAAGACGTCTCCCCCCACTCCTAGCCAGGAGCCCAGGAGTGCAAGCTTCCTCGCAGTTTCCTCCCCACTTCTTGCCTCCGACACACTCTCGTGTACTTTTTCCTCCCTCTCTTCCCCCCGATCCGCCGCTTTAAATTAGCCTTTGTCCTTAATAGTTTCGTCGTGGCCAAACGGCAAGTGGATGTGGCGTCGGCCACATCGGTCAAGGACCGGTCGGACGCGCGCGCGCGCGCCTGAAACACGTGAGAAAAATACAACGGCTTGCTTGTCCTCGGGGACTGTGAGAGAGAGAGAGAGGGGGCGCGACGAGTCGCGGCCACTGCACGATTGGACGGGAGGGGCGAGGTCTGCGTCCGTGGGACTTGTCACGCGGATCCTCTGCATTATTCATTGCTACTGCGATGATGCACTCTTGTGCCTTAGCCGTTTATCAAATTGCAACAGGAATTTATTTTTAAAATTAAATTAAATTTAGGAATAAATTCACTTTACTCCTCTAACTATCAGAAAACTCTGGTTTTTACTATGAATTACAAAACTGGTTATTTAACCCCCTGAACTTGCGAAATTCGGTCAATACACCCCCTCGGGCCGGTTTACTGGGGTGGTTTTGCACACGTGGCAGTGGTTTTGTCCAAATCAGCATGCAACGTGGTCATTTCTCTCTCTCTCCTCCCTATTCCACGTGACGGTGATTCAAAGCAGTCGCTAATGCATTATTAACACCCGCTAATCATTGCATTGGCGCTAATTGAAGGGGATTTGCCCTAATGACAAGGGAACAGTGATGTCCGATTTACGAACAGCAAAGGGAGGCACGTGGCTTGGGCTTGCCGCCGGGCGGAGGAGGGTGTGGCGGAGCCGGGCAAGGGCAGGGATGGGAAGCTCTTGGCGAGGCAGACTCAATGATGGTGGTGGCGACGCCGGAGAGTCGCCAGAGCGGCGGCGCGCCAACAACGGGGCGGCGGCGGCGCTCGGCCAAATCCGACAACGGCATTCGGTCGACTCTTGACGAAAGATCGTAGAAGCATGGGTGAGAGTGAAGCTTAGGGGACCTACCAAGCCAAGAATGGGTATCGGAGAAGAACGGTGAAGGAGATCGAATGGGAAGAAGAAAGTGGCCGGAGCCGATGAAGATGGGCAAATGCAGCGGCAACGGTGAACCAAAAGCAATTCCGTTTGAGGGGATGGGAAGCTCTTGGCGAGGCGGAGTTGATGATGGTGGTGGCGACACTAGAGAGTCGCCGGAGCGGCGGCGCGACAACAAGGGGGCGACGACGGCGCTCGGTCAAATCCGACAACGGCGTTCGGCCGACTCTTGATGAGAGATCGTGGAAGCATGGGTGAGAGTGAATCTCAGGGGACCTAACAAGCTAAGAATGGGCATCGGAGAAGAACGATGGAGGGAGATCGACGGGGAAGAAGAAAGTGGCCGGAGCCGATGAAGACGGGAAAATGCGGCGGCAATGGTGAACCAAAAGCAACCCCGTTTGAGGGGAAGTAGTCCTTAGCTCAGGAGGCTCTTGGTGACGGGGTCGGTGCGGCGGTGGCATCGTTGGAGCATTGAATCGCCGGAGGAGGCGAGGAGGAGCTGGGTGGGCCGAGCTAGGGAAGCGAGCCAGCAGAGCTGGGAAGGAGGCGGGGGAGACGACGGTGAAGGAAAACTGGGTGGAGAGGCCCCCGCGGAGCGCAACGGGGGAGGTGTAGAGCGCGCGGTCGGCAGCGGCGGCGGGGACGAGGAGGTCGCGGGAGAGGTGGATGGCGTGAGCAGCTCGACGCCTCCTCTCCTCTGCTCTGTCTCTCTTGTTGCTCTCTCTCTCTCTCTCTCTCTCTCTCTCTCTCTCTCTCTCTCTCTCTCTAGTTAGCAAAACCACTGCCACATGTGCAAAACCACCCCAGCAAACTGGCGAGGGGTGTATTGACCGGATTTCGCAAGTTCAAAGGGTAAAATAACTGGTTTTGTAGTTTAGGGTGAAAATCGGACTTTTCTGATAGTTAGAGGGAGTAAAGTGGAGTTATTCCTTAAATTTATAATTTTGGTATATCTTTAAGTGTCCGATAAATTTCAAAAACATAAGGAAATATGAAGTAGAGAACAATTTAGGAGTTTCAATCTGACCGAATATATTTGGAATGTCATTTTGAGTGTGTTTAGATGGTTGTATGATATGGTACGTGGAATGGTTAGGAATATGGCATCGTTCATGTGTTTGGTTGGACGAATGGAACGAAGCTGTCCGAAACAAGGTGATTCAAGTCAAGGGAATATTCCATAGATATGCTGAACCAACTTGTTCCACGAATTCGACTGAACCACACGGTACAAGGACGGCCTCGTGTGCACTCACCTCCCTCTCGCGCACTCCTTCGTCTTGCCTCCCGACGCAGCCGCCTTGCCTCCTGCCGCCGCCGCCTTGCTCACCTCCCTCTCGGGCAACTTCTTCTTCCTCTCATCCGACACGCCCCCGTTCACGGCCATCGTCCCCACATGTCATTCCCGCTTCCCTGGTCAAACTCTCGCCTCCCCTTTTGCGTCACATGGTGTTCCACAACACCACAAGCATTTCCCCTCAACCAATTTGGTACTTCCGCCACCAGAGCACTGTGTCATCGTCGTCTTCCCCACGCGCATCCGAATCTGCCTCCACCACTGCCATCCTCTCCCCGGTGAGCCATTCTTCAATCCTTCTCTACCAGAGCTTCACCTCACCTCCCTCTTCTTTCCCCCACCACTCACTCCCACTCTCCCTCCCCACAGCGCCTCCCCAATGGCGAGCCAACCGCGCCGCCTCGGGCTCCCGTTGTCGGCCCACCATGGCTCCTCCCCGCCGCCACCACCACCCACTCCGGTGCGTCCCAAACACCTCCCTGATGCCCATGCTTAGGGCTAGAAAAATAGCTCGAGGCTTGCCAGCCAACTCGGCTCGAACCAGGCTCGAGCCGGCTTAGCTTGGGCTCGTAAAATTTCAAGCCAAGCCAAGCCTAACTTTTGGCTCACAAGACTTTCGAGCTGAGGTCGAGTCGCTCGTGAGCCAAATGAGTTAGGTAGCCCAGCCCACGCATGGAGCGGAAGCCCAATTCCCCATCCCATATTCCCATGTCCTCAATTCTCCACCCCATGGCTGTCCCCATCCATCCATCCCGATCCCTAATTCCCCACCCCATCCACCCGATCCCCAATCCCCACCGGCCACCCCATCCAATCCATCCTGATATGATGATCCCCTTCCTCTCCCGCCCCATCCGCCGCCCAGCTCGCCTCGTCCACCGCGCCCTGTCCTCCCCCTGGCCGATTAGCCCTGGCTACGTCCTACCTCTGTGCTCCCACAGTCCCCCCTTGCTCCATCGCCGCCACCTCCTCCTTAGTCCTTACCCGCCACTTGCTCCATCCACCACCTCATCCACCTCATCGGCCCCTTTCTCCATCCGCCGCCCCGTCCTCCTCACCGGCCCCTTACTCCATCCGCCACCTCCTCCTCCACACGACCTCACCCGCCACCTGCTCCATCTGCCGCCTCGTCCTCCTCACGCCCCTTGCTCCATCCGTCGCCTCCTCCCCACCCGCGTGTCCAGCGCGCATCAATTCAAAGAGCGGAGGGGGCTCGAGGAGCTGGAGCCTGGAGGCGTTGTACCCTTGCCTCACCACGGAGGTGGAGGCCATCGAGGCGAGGTGATTGTGCGTCGTCGTCGGGCTGCTCAAGAGGGGCGGCCTCATCGACTACATCGGCGACCAAAAGGCGATGGAGCTGGAAGCTTCCTCGGTGTGGAATGTCTGTTGTAAACTTGTATATGTTCTTGAGATGGTTGCTGATATATTCTTGAGATGTATATGTTCTATATGTTCTTGAGATGGTTGACTGGTAGGTTTAGGATGGAACACAACTTCATACTTCACTAGGTTGGTAGGTTTAGGATGGAACACAACTTCATACTTCACTAGGTTTGTTGTATAACTTGTATATGTTCTTGAGATGGTTGACTAGGAGTGGAATGTTGACAATTCATTCTTTAGAGTGGCTTGGGTGGTTCATGGCTCGAACGGGCTCGTGGGTCGGCTCGAGCTTCTTTTCGAGCCGAGCCGAGCCAGCCTTCCAGCTTGTTTTCCAAAGGAGCCGAGTCGAGCCAAGCCAAAGTTCAGACCGAGTTTGGCGAGCTTGGCTCGAGCTGGCAAGTTGTTGCTCGTTTCCTGTCCTACCCATGCTCCCCCTACTTTCCTCCCTCTCCCTCCCCGGCTCTACCACCCCTTATCGTGCCTCGCTCCAGTAGCAGGGCGCCACCACCGGCCTACCCTGGTGGGTGTCAGCCCGCGACATCACTACCCACGCTCACCTCGGTGCCCCAACCCATTTTTGACCTCTCCGGTTGTCAATAGCGATTCCCACCGGCGTCGAGCCCTTCACGACAGCCTCCCGTGCTTCTCTATTCTGGCTTCTAAGACAAAGAAGCCACAACAACTTCCTCTTCTCTCTTTGAGCATCCTATGACAGTGGGCCCACCCAAATGAGTGATTCTAAATGACCCGCCGGAGGAAGTAGTAAGGAAGAAGTGAAAAGGATGGAAGAAAAAGGGATAAAGGAGAAAAAAGAAAAAGAATGAAAGAAAAGAAAAGAAAAAATAATATGGAGGTAATCTCACCCATGTACTGAGGAGGTTACCAAACCAACCTCATCCCTTAACCAAACACAATCTCGTACCATCCCATATAACCAACCAAATACATTCGTATATCATTCCATACAACCAACCAAACAGACTGTCTATACCATCCCATCCAGATGATCTCATCCTACTTGTACCATCACACCCTATTCAACCTTATCCCACCAACCAGATGCACCCTTCGTTGGTGCAGTAACAAAAATAGACCCCTTCGGCGGTGCGATAACAAAAATAACCCCCTCGGCGACGCGATAACAAAAATAATTCCTTTCGGCGGCGTGATAACAAAAATGGCCCCATTCGGTGGCGCAATAACAGAAATATCGAAGTGTTATTTTCTAATGCAATTGTCTGTTTCCTAAACCGATTTATCTAAGAGTATTGAACAAAATCTTGGAGAGAGAATAACTTGGGAACGCGTGTGGTCATTTCACGTATGAAAAGGTTAGAACTAGGGTGGCGTGCGGTATGGGGTGTCACGATGCTGACTCCCTCACACGATTACCTATACACACAATAAGAACAAATAGTATCGAATACGATACTAGCATAATGTAAGTCGTACACAAATTAATATTTACATAACATGACTGATACATCTACTCGCGGGCCCTCTTGGGGCGTACCCCATATGTGGCCCCTGGCCTTGTTCAACGTAGCTACGGGCGTTGGTGCGAGTACATTAATGGATCGTGGCTGAGGTACCCTACCGACGCGAGTAGCCTGAGGGGGTGTCGCAAGAGGGTGCTACGTCGGCTAGCTCGCTCTGAGCACACCATTGTAAGATCGAGGAGACCGACTAGAGGGGGGTGAATAGTCATTTCTAAAATTTTGTAAAGCTAAAACCGATTTCTAATGTGAAAGCTAACAACAATTCGATTTTGCATAATTAAAGCCTAAATCAACTAGTCTTTGCTAAGAGCACCAACAAAATAAGACAATTGACAAAGATAGTAATCATATAAGATGAATAAGAAATTTAATTCTAAGAATGTAAATTGCAATAAAGTAAAGCACAAGAAGGCAAACCACGATGACACGATGATGTTTTACCGTTGTGTTCGGAGACTTGCCGGTCTCCCCTAATCTACGTTGAGGTAAGCCCAACCACGTTGGATCAGCTCCACAATTGAGCCAACACCTCTGAGGTAAGTCCAACCACTTGGATCGGTTCCAAATCGAACCAACACCTCGATCCACTTGGGATTGCTCTTCCTCCACTCTGGAGATGGCGAGCACCAAACCACTCACAACCGTTGGGCCTTCTCACAAGCTTCTTTGAGAAGATCACCGAACAACGACGCCTCCACCATCTAGGTGTCGACAAACACCAAGAGTAACAAGTCGAAGACTCGCACTTAAACTAATCAAGTGTCTAAGCTCAATGGATACACAATCCACTACCTAATGCTTTATGCAACACATGCACTAGGATTTGCCTCTCAAAGCTCACTAAATGCAACACATGCACAAAAGAGTATAGAGGACTTGCTCTTTGCTCAAGGGGATCAATATAGCACCAGCAACCTACCTCACACCCGGCCAACGTGGGTATATATAGCCCACACACAAAAACTAGCCATTTGGAGAAGATTATATCGAAATCTGGGAGGACCAGTCAGACTGCAGACACTTGGCCAGTCAGATCGGCCAGGCTCCAACGGCTATAAAACTAGCCGTTGGACCACATCCGGTCTGACCGCCAACTAATGGCCGGTCAGTCCGGACCAAGCCAGTCAAACCGCCCAACACATGTTGGTCAGACCGCTCTACAAAGGAGCAAGGAAAAATCCAGAGACGTCTCTGAAAAAATCTGACCAGGTCACATGACCCAGAGGTTCGGTCAGTCCGGCCAACACATGCTAGTCAGACCGCTCCACCAAAACCAGAAAAACACATTCTCGGGAAAAAGCTGACCGGGTCCAAGACCCGGAGGTTCGGTCAGTCTGGACCTACAACTGCGGTCAGACCGCTCCACAACAATTCCAGAAAAACACATTCTGTGGAAAATGCTGACCGGGTCCAACACCCAGGGTCCGGTTAGTCCGGACTCAAGCTTGCGGTCAGACCGCTCCAAGAAACAAAAGCTGATTTTTGCGAATTGCTTCAACTCAAAAAGCAAAACACATTTTCTAATTGATGCAATATGCATACAAGGTGTAATACCCCGATTATCGATAGGAGAGAAACTTGTTCGGGAGAGGGAGATTAAAATAAAAATGCAGGAATTTCGAAGGGATTTGGGATCTTCGGCTTTCGGCCCAAGCTAGGGCTGTTGGGGATGGTCTAGAGTGGCCGAGAGAGAGGGAGAGGCACCTAGAGGCCCAAACCAGCCCAAGCCGCCTCCTTCCCCTAACCTAGCCGAAACCCCACCTCCCGACCTCCTTTCCTTCCCCCAAGCCGCCACTTCCTCCTCCTAGTGAAACCCCTATTCCCCTCCCCATGGCGCCCATCTCCTCCCTCAAGGTAAGCCCCTCCTAAGCCCCCATTCTTCTCTGGTCCAAGAAAGGAGGAAGGAGCCCCTTGTTTGGCGGCCAAGAAGAGAAGAGAAGAGAAGGGAAGAAGGGGGAGAAGAAGGGATCGTGATCGGGAGTTCATGGTGGACGTCACCTCGCAGCGTGCCTTCCTCGTTTCGGCAAGGGTAACACGTCGTTCATTGCTTTGGGTCGATTTCTAGTTGTTTTATTTTCGGTTGTCAATAGATCGGTGTTCTGCAGTGGTAAAGATCGACGTTTTTGGGTAGGTTAAATGCAGAATTGGGCCTGGGCATCTCCTAAAAAGTCGTAGATATCGCAGTTATCTTTTGTTGCCGACAAGAATCAGGTCATTCCGACTTCGGTAGCAATAGTTATGAATTTAATGGTGTGACTGTGTTTCTGGGAAGAAGATGAACAGACAGTTTGGATTAACCTGATTTGATCCCGTAGTTAGAGGGATTTACAGAGGGTCTCACCATAACGAAAAACGAGGCTAATCCTCTTAGATTTCAGGAAAACTAAAGATCACTAAATTCGGACGAACGTAGAGAAAGTTATGGTAGTTTCTTTGTCGCTGTCCAGAAAACCGACGTGAAATGTTTACTCTGATTGAATGGATTGGTAGGACTAGTGGATGGCCGAATCAGAGGGTCTCCCCAACTAGGTTTATTTAGGCAATTTAGTTACCTATCCAGAAAGTCCAAGATCATCATATTTGGACACCCGAGCAGAAAGTTATGTATTTTAGAAGCTAGCTGTCTGCAGTGACCAATCGCTAGAAATTATGAGAATTAGAAAATGCTAAGATGTTAGCGAGTTCAATTGCGATGTTACTTATGATTTTGGTCCAGAATGTTGGTCTTAGAATGGGGTTTTCTTCATGCCCAGGTAGAAGCGAGATCCCAAGGGCAGCACCCACTTCGCGTCCGCCGTTCTCGCACGGTTGAGGCAAGTATTCGGGTTTAAGTGTAATATTGATTGTATGCCATGATTTGGTTGTGTATTGTTTTATCATTGCCATGTGAAGATGTTGTGGTGATGTCTCTAGTTATGTTGATGTTTGCAAGATATGTTAAATGTTCCTTATTGATGCTATTGCTTACATGCTCACGAGTACATATTGAAACTGTTAAATGAGAAGATATTGTTGTGGTACTTTTGCATGTTTTGAGCATATGGGACTTGGTCATGTGATGACCTAGAGTAAGCAGTTGAGGTCCTGTCATACAATGACAAGTTGAGGTCCCACATTCGTGGAATGTGGGCAATGAGTAAAGATGTCCCCATCATTAAGTTGATGGGCAAAGGTCCTATACATGTGATGTATAGGCTCTTGGTCCACTGTGCCAAAGAGCACGAGCAAGGGTACTCATCGACGGATGAATACCCCGCATTACCGGTAAAATGCGAAAAGAGATAAAGAATAAAGAGTGCATAGCATTTTCATTATTTTAGTATTTTGAATGCCATGATTGGTGTTGATTATAGATGTTTATGATGTTATGTCTACTTGATTGGTATAACCTTGTTGATACTTGCTGAGTCGTATGGCTCACTCTTGCTTTGACTTGTTTTAGGTACCTCTGGCAAAAGAACGTCATGCATGGGAGGGAGTAGATGTCGGGAAGCACACACTACTTCACAAACTTAATGCAACTGCTATATATAGTTTCACTTAAGAATAAACAACTGTTTGAGAACCATCTATAGATGTTTTATGATGTTGGTTGTCAGATAAATGTGAGGTTGTGAGAATGGCGTTCTTTAAATTTATTCGTATGAATATCTTGTATGCTTGAGTGATTTGGACTATGATGATATTATTAAATGCCATATTACTTGTTAGAACCTTGATTTTGTTGATTATACAAAGGAGAATTGTAGAAATGTTCTAGTTTGTTTAGTATCGTAGCATTCCATGCTCATTTTGAGGTGGGGTGTTACACAAGGGTTGAGAGCATGATTCTCAACAAGTTGCAAAACACATTTGCCAACTCTTATAATCAAGCCACAAGGAATAAGGTACATGGACTTAAACCATTTGCAAAACACATTCACAAACTAAAGTCACATGCTACAAGAATTAAACATGAGCCACGACTATTTGTAAAAAAATTTCGCAAATGTCAGCAACATGCTAACGAGAGCTTAGAGCAAACACAACGAGCTATCAACACATGACTAACTCAAGCGACTAGTCAAGATCCCTCTTAATAGTACGGCAACCTATACTAGTAATCCGGTCTCCAACCAAACACCAAAACCGGTAAAACACTAGGAACACATCCTTAGCCCTAGCTAGTAATACCATTGCCTTGCACACCTTCTTGAAGCTTGATAACACACATCTTCACTTCAAGTCCGGGTCATTATCTTGACTTTGATAATCATCAACACAAGATGATGGTTTTCTTTACTTCGGGATCTTGACTTTATGCTCATCAATACATGATAACATCCTTCATCTCGAGTCTTGATATGCATCAACACATGATGCATCCTTCACTTTTCCCTCCATCAACACATAATGGACATTCTCTTGATTTGATGATCAACTCATGATGTCATCCAAAGTCTTCATTACCCTTGAACATAACCTATTCATCCAACTCATGGAAAATGTTAGTCCCACAATATGATTGTCATTAATTCCCACGACACACCATTAACTCATAATGGTGGGGACAAGATACTTCAATCTTTCCAAATTTGGTAATTGATGACAACCATTATAATTACAAATAATTGAATATAAATTGGTATGAGTATATATGAACTACACAAGTTGTATATGCTCAAAAGATATTTTTCAAAGTAAAGATCCTTAATTTATGTGGAAAGAGGAATATGGATCAATACTAATAAAACCATAAAACATAGAGTGAACTCCCCCTAAATGTGTGCATACATGAATGTATAATAAGAACATATACACATATTCAAGTTAACCTTTTGGTGGAGTTCAACCTATATTTTGGATCCAAGGAATGCAACAAGGTATAGGAATGTGATGTCGAATGCATACCTCCATGATTTTCACATTTATATCCAACTGAGACTAAACAATACATATAATAATAGAAGTGTTAGTCTCATAAATAGATTTATCATTAATAACCAAAATACTCTATTAACTCATAATGGCGGGTCTAGATTCTTCAATCTCCCACTTTTTAGTGATTGATGACAAATCCTTTATCAATAACAACATTTAGATATAAATCAACACAAGATAGGAATTTAAGCTATTTAACTATCTTCATGCATGTTATTAAGAAATTTAGTATTCTCCTCCGTTTGAACTATGCAGGAATCAAGGTGAAATCATCCAAATGAACTCCCAAAACATTCTCTCCCTTTTGGCATTAAGCACAAAAAAATCCAAACTAAAATGATGCCAAAATGAGACTTTGCAAATTAGTTTTCCTATATAATAGATTACCCATTTTAAGCAAAACGCAAAACGTTTTTCATTTTCGCTTTTACAAAACTTTTTAGGAAAACCCTCCCTTACACAAAGGTTGTACTCCTTTGACACACAAAGGCTTTCTTCGTCCAATCGATATCCCCTCTTTGTCATCTCTTTGAAATATCCATCCAAAACTCAAGATGACTTCACACTTCTCTCTTTTGACCATAATTTGCAACCAAATTCTCCCTCTTTGACATTAAGCACAAAAAATATCTCTATGTGGATTACACTTGAAAGATAGTCTTTAAACATCACTTGAAGATGCCACATGTAAATACCACATGTCTACAAGACTTGAATTTGCAAAGTGCTTGAACTTCTTTTCACAAAGATCTTCAAAGAAAGCATCCAAAGAGAAGAGGGAAGGAGAGAATCCACTGTATACCACGGAGAGTACATAAGCTTGGTCAAGAGAAGTATGATCAGCAAAGAATGAAATTAGATAACACTTGAAGGGATAAGATAATATCACTTGTAGATATAAAGATAAATTTCATGCCGAGGTCAAGATGATCAGAGTGAGCTACCACTTGAAAGAATATCACATGAATAACAAAATTGCATTTGTGATCAAGGAAAACAGCAGAGGTTAGCTTGCAACGATTAACGAGGATAAACTTGACTTTAGGTAGCAAGGGGAATGCATGAGAAATTTGAAATCAACAAATTTGACAAAAACAAACATTTTTCTAAGGTCCGGTCAGACCGGAGGCAAAGGTGTGGTTAGACCGGGGACTTGCGGTCAGACCGGATGGGGGTTGGCAGTTAGACCGGCTGAAACTGAATTTGTCATATTTCAGTTCCGAATTTTGGAGAAAAGATGGAATTGTTGTATTTTGCTCCAAATTTTCAAACAATCATCCAAATAAACATATTTGGAGCATTTACAACTTATACCATCTTTTAGAAATCCAACCTCAAAATAGTTTTTATGAATTTAGCTTTTGCTTTCGCAAATGAAATCTTATTTTCATGAAGTTTCTCCAAAAGATCAAAAAATAAGCATTTAATGAAATTTAAAGCATCCAATTGCATGTATGAGTTATAAATACCATTATGGACCTATTTATGTTTATAATTTTGGCACATATGACAAAACTCACTTAAGTGCTAGAAAGCGACCACTTAGGTCAAATTCGGATTTTGGATGAGTTTTGACATCAAATAACTTTTGTTAGGTTGGTTTTTTGGAAATCATTTGAATACCAAAAAGGTTTAGAATAGCCAACTCTAGGATTTTCCTTTTGGAATGATTTTTAAATTCTTTTTAGAATAGATTTTACGCAAAAATCTAGTTTATGTCAAAAACAAGATACCATAATCTAGAATTTTGGCTAGAAACTTATTTTCATTTGAAATAGACTTTTCTTGAGCCAAAAACTTTGAGAAACCTTTGAAAAATATTTGTATACATTTTGAAACTAGTTTTTCAAAGGATTACTAATAATTATGAATTTTTTGACTTTTGGCTAAAAAGGCTCAATTTTGAAAATCAATACTAGCACTTAATCAATTTGGGCACACTTAGGGATGTGATAAACATGATCAAGACTTGGCACTCCCCCTTAATGTCCCACATACATCTTGCTGAAGATTTTAAAAATGAAAATATAGCACAAGAGCAAGAATACCCCTTGTATAAGATTTTCATGGAATGGAACCTATACAATGCATAAAAGGGCTAGATACTTCAATGTA
This sequence comes from Ampelocalamus luodianensis, assembly GCA_036346255.1. Classification (NCBI taxonomy): domain Eukaryota; kingdom Viridiplantae; phylum Streptophyta; class Magnoliopsida; order Poales; family Poaceae; genus Ampelocalamus; species Ampelocalamus luodianensis. The sequence continues at coordinate 48,551,555 of CM070633.1, forward strand.
AATACTTGTTACCGAGATGGCATTGGTTCTTGATATGACATGATCATCCTCAAATTTGGCTCCAATTTTGCATATGATGAAATCCACCTCTTCATGAATAAACCAAACCTCCAATACCTCTCCAAGTACCTATTTATCATTTATGCACCTTTTGGTACCCAAACTTGGTTGGATCCTTGAATGTTAGTCACAAGAGATTTGGGCACCCAAATGACCCTTACAATAATCTTAGGTGAACTAACAATCCTAGCAAACACATTGTCATTTTTATCCTTCCTAAGCAAATAATGTTTATTATAAATAATGGGCTTAGAAGTGATACCTTTGGGACAATCCTTACTAAAGTGTCCTTTTTCCAGCAATTGTAGCAAGTTGGGCTTTTGCTTCCCCTTCTTGTCTTCTTATCTTGCTCATTGCCGATTTGCCTCATTTTTGAATGTCTTGACATGACATTCATTTGATTCGGGCACACCGATGCTTTGTGGCCCTTCTCATTGCATCCAAGGCACTTGACATATTTCTGCGTGTGTCTTGCATTGTGCCTTATCTTGCTATTCTCATTTTTCTTAGGAGTGAAGCCAATTCCACTCTTATCTTGCAAGCATCTTTGCTTGTTCAATATGTCATCGAGAGTGGCCTTCCCTTTGTAGCTTCTTTCCAAATCATTTTTCAATTTTGTGATATGGGCCTTAAGCTCTTGGTTTTCCTCTACAAGGTTAGTCTTAACAAGTATAGAGGTAGTATAAGCATCTATTTTTGAGCTACAAGGCATATCAAGTAAATCATCACATGAAGTGGATATGCTAACCTTAGATGAAATGCAAGAGTTAGGATCTATACATGGCATATCATCTAATAAATCACATGTTATGCCTATATCCACTTTAGAGCTAGTGAATTCCTTGAGAAGGAGATACGCATGAGATTCTTTAAGTTTATCATAAGAATACTTGAGAGAAAGAAATTCTTTCTCCAAGACTTTGAATTTTGACTTCTCCTTCCCAAGGTATTCATTTAGATCCTCTAGCATATCCATCAAATCATCATATAAAGGTCCATCATCATCATTTACCTCATTGTTACCTTTTGTCATGAAGCGTGTAGACATGTCAAATAGTGATGGTGCTTCATTTGTATTTGAGAGGTTTGATGGATCACCCTTTATGGCTAGCCCGGCAAAATATCTTCTCTTGTCATTTTTCTTCTTTCTTGATGATGATTTGGGCTCTTCTTCATCTTCCCCATCATAAGGACACTTTGAAGCAATATGCCCTAATTTTTTACGATTGTAGCACCTTAGAGTCTTGTGGTGCTTTGCATTTGAAGATGTGCTTGAATTTTTATGTGAGTCACGTCTCTTCATGAGTTCTTCCAATTTATTCATGAGAGTGACCATATCTTCTTCGGTGTCATCATCTTCATCATTTTGATCCTTATCTTCACTTGAATCATATTTAGCTTTGAAGGTATGAATTCTTTTACTTGTAGTTGTAACATCCCAAAGTGCTGTTACCAAAATAAAATAAAATAAAGTTATTGTTTTATTGGAATCTCTGAGATTTGAAATAGTTTAATTGCCTTAGTTGAATTTCTGAAGTTTTAAAAGTCCAAAATTTAAAAATTATTTGAAGTTCTTGAAGTTTCAGCTGGTTTGATCTGTAAAATAAAAATGTAATTAATTTCTGGAATTTTCTGAGTTTTTTTAAAAAGCTTTTTCTGAATTATTTCAAAGTTAAAATAAATTGATTTGCAAAAACTATAGCCAACTTTAAGTTGGAACTATTTTATGTAAGTCCAAAATAACTCTAGAAATTTCTGTGAATTTTTCTAGAATTTTTGGATTTAATTTGCTATTTTCTAAAGCTATTTCGAATTTCTAGATTTAAATCAATTAGAAAATCAATTGGAAATTCCTAACCCCTTTCGGGCCTAATCTCTCCCGGCCCATCTCCCTTTTCTTCCGCGCCACCAGACTCGCCCACTTCGCGCGCGCCTCCCCATCCACCCAGCGTCAGATTTGGATCGGACGGCCACTACCACTCTACGCCCTCCTCGCCCCCTCCTCCTCTCCTCACCGTCGGATCGAAATCCCACCGCCCCGCACCCTTCTTCCTCCCCCGCGTCTTCCTCCTCCAGCCGCTGATGCCGCCGCCATTCTTGTCGCATGAGAGCTCCGTCAGCTCCTCAAATCCCGCCCCTTTCTCCGTGCCCGCACGCGCATTAAAACCCCCGGATCTTGCCGCCTCTCCTCCCGGCCACCTTTCCCTCCCTCATGGCCGCAATCACCGCAACCGCCCCGAGCCGCCGCCGTCTTCCCCGCGCCCGATTCCCTCCTCCCGTGCCCCTCCGCTCCTATAAAGGGAAGCACGAGGTGCGCATCCTCTCACCTCGCTCGCCCCATCACCCCTTCTCCTTCCTCCTCTCTGTCGGCGGATTTCGCATTTCCTCACCGCCGCCAGCGAGTTCGTTCTCCTTCGATCCCGGCGCCGACATTACCTCCTCGCCGTCACCGTCGACACCAACGGCATCGCCTTCACCTCGCGAATCCGGTGCGCTCGTCGCTTTCGCGGGAAACCCACCGCATCGCCACCGCCGCCGTGACCCGATCCCCACCGCCGCCAAATACCTCGCCGCCGGCTAACGCCGCCACCTCAGGTGATAAATTTGTGCGCATATGGACCCTCGCACTCCCCTCCTCCTTTTGGTACTCTTGTCGGATGTCGCCGGGCCGCCGTTCGCCGGCGCCATACGCGCCCGAGCCGCCGTCGGTTCTCGCTGAGGTGGCACCGCCACATGGGCGCCACCTCGGTGCCATCGGCGCCACGACCCTTGTGGTGAGCGGCGACAAGTCATCGCCCACGTGGCATAACACGCCAGCATGCCCGCAGTGCACTATTTTGTGCACGGGTCCACCGTGGACTTTGACCATTCGTGGACTGGTCCGTTTGACCGCGAGCCACAAGTCAGAGGAACAAATTATTTTCCTTTAGGAAAATAATTCGGCCGAAAATCCTTTTTCCACTGCTGACGTCAGCATGCGCAATAAACCGAATTTCCTTTAGAAAAATAATTCAAGAAATTCATAAAATCTGAAAATTAGGGTTTTTGATATTCAAAACTTCCCGGGGTTCGTTCTCCCTCATACGAACTCCGATTTCATCGATTCAAATTCCTAAATTCATATAAAATCAAGATCTAGCCATCCAAACCAAAATTATTTAATTTTGGGTTCATTTGACCAATGATTCCTTTAAACCCTAATTCATTATTCCATGTAAATTCAAACTTAGAAAATTCATATCTTCTGAATCCCAGCTCCGATTTAGTCCATTCAAATTTGTAAATTTATATAAAATTATTATCTAGCTAATTAAACCAAAATATTTCTTTTTGGAGTTATTTTGATCTATCTTTTTGAATTTATTTGAATTTGATTTGAATTTGTCATATTTTCACGATTAGATTTCGACGACTTCAGAGAATCAGATTTCCACGCCGATTGAAGAGCAACATAAGAAGATTGATTTTGACTGTATGATCATCGTGATCGTACACTTGGACTACCTGAAGATAGTACTTGTGAGTACTAGGTGACCTGTTGAGGAAAACAACATCACCTCAGTATCAGGTGATCTGCATCACCTCAAGCGAGGCAAGTTATACCCTTGATCATATCGATCCCATTATTTCAAATTATTTATATTATGTTTTAAATTATTACTGCATGCTTATTTATATCAGTAATTTGAATTCCTCCTTTAAATGTATAGTTATGCCTAAAATCCTTTGTATGGCCAACTTTGATAATTGAAGCAAACATATTGTCACCATAGATAAAACCTAGTTGATACGATAGTATTAACTAGAACATTTTGAGAAAAATCATGCTTAGCCATGCTTATAGGCCAAACATGTTTATTTTGGGAATTTCAGCCAAAAATCAATTGTTGTTTAGATGGTATCCATAGCATCGGTATGTCATGGAAGTTGATGACTTTGAAAAATGAAATAAATGAAAATGGTTTGGACTTGGGCATAATGGATGTTCGGTGGGTGCAAGTCTATGCACGGGCTCATTCGGGTATGGTTGAGGCCCATGGGTTTTGTTGGAAAGTTGCCCAAGTCAGTTAAGGACCGGTCTTCGAGCGCATGATGCTATGCCATACCGTACCACCACATGTCCTGTGTGGCGGGACACAGCCAATTAATTTGCAATGTTCCACTGTGGTCATTCCCTACAGATGCAATGGGTAGTCATGTTACGACTTATCACTACTACAGAAAAAGCCATCACAGACGGTTCGGAACCGTCATCACAAACGATTTTGAGTATGCGGAAAAATGGGTCTCGATAACGGTGGATATCACGAGGCGGCCGATGGAAATGCGTGATATGAATATCCTGACGGTTTTATCAACAACCGTGCGTGAAGACAGAGTATCACAAGCGGTTACGTAAACAGCGTCTATGTAAAAACCGCTCGTGATACTCGACTTCACGAGCGTTTTTACTTAGAACCGTCACGTGATACTGTCTTCCTGTTGTTTTATAAAAAACCGTCTGTGATAGTTCATTAAACTAACTACATTTTTTCCTGATTTTTGGCTAGCCTAAGGAATTGCTAGCCATGCCCTCTGAAAACAAGCATGCAAAAAAACAGATACATCACAGATAATCAATTGTCGACAAACTGAATCTGATCATTACTCAAATTAAATTACAAAAGATCACATTTGTTCAAGTATTGTTACAAAATAAAATGGATTACAATTGAGTCAATTTTTGCGGTGGTTGAGAAGTGTCGGCGGTGATGCGCTCGATCGGCGTGAGTGAAATTCTCGGTGTCCTTAATTATCTCGATGTGATAAAGCCGCAGAACTTCCTCGAATGTCCTTGATCTCGTTATCAAGAGTCCATCTAATTCTATATTCAAGCCACATCGCTAGCAAGAATAAAGTGTTATGCATATATATTTAATTTTATAATTAGAAAATAATTATTTGGAGATTCACAAACCTCGGGATCCTTCTTCCTAGCTCTAATGATTTGCTCCATATGATGGCAAGCGTAGATTGCACATAACTCATCATTTTTTCTTTGCGACCTTGCAAAAATAGAATTACATATATCGATTCGAGATGCGTTATTATGAAGTATGATATAGGATTATCGTATTATAGCGCGTCTGGAAATTTTGTCTGTGTGTTAGTTGGGCGCTCTTTCCATCGTATATTCCTTTGTTGGCAACATAGTCGATGAGCGACCTACATGATTCCAAAAGTTATCCTCGACCATTTCAAACTAATGAAGACTTAAATAGAGTTATGTATGAAGGAAATGAGCATACACATCGAGTATTCCTCCTAGAATGCGAAGTCGTGGTTGTTGCGGATTAGGGAATCAAGGTATATCACATGGTTCCTCTTTGGTACGATGACTAAAAGGATCGATGGTACCTACTCATGTATGTCACTATAGTCATTAAACCCGAGTTCGTCTTTGCGTATAAAGTTGAGCAAGTAGTGACACTTACCCACGGTTGTAGGGCACCACGATGTACCGTGTTCTGGCGACAAAGCGATGCTGTGTTATGTATTTCGATGAAGGGCGAGTGCATTTGGATGGTTTGCAATGATACCACATGTGGGTTGAGAAACCCACGGTTCTTTCGGCCGGACATTTTCATCATGTATCGTACATAAGAAATGAGTTGTGATATTTATCGGTATTACGTGAATGTAGAACTTGATTGTATGCACTTACGATGTCCAACATCGTAGAAGCGGCGTCAAGGCCAGCGAGGTTGAATAGGTCATATAGGTCGTTGAAGCCCACGGCGAAGTGGTTCGTCCGTTGAAGAAATGCTTATGCTCGTATCGGCGGTGATTCGATGTCGCACCCCTCCTTTTGGGTCCTATCCAAGTACCGGGCATGCAAAGCGACAAGCATATCGGCCACGCCCTAATCTGCGTGGGAGCACTGCGGTTTCGAGGATGTACTTCGGATATTGCCGACTTGCCGGACTTGAGGCGCCCGTCGATTTTGGTTTGGTCTTAAGCATTGCAGCGTCTTCTTGCAAGATGACTCGGGACCCGTCACGGTGACACACTTTTCTTGTTCCTTCGATGTCTTCTCAAGGGGCCGAAAGGTGGCCTTCGAGGCGAAATATGAGGTGGAGTCATGGAGGTCCGTTGGAGAGGAATGGTCGTGTTGAGATCGCGGCCTCTTGGGTCGGGGCGATGTCCTTCTTGGGCATTGGATAAAGCGTACCGGCATCCCCTAGTGTTGTGATCTCTTCGTTCGAGGCGAATCTTGGTGGGGCGGCCATGAAATGTTCATGTACCATGTCCACCTCCACCTGGCGTAACCTGCGCCACACGGACACCGTCTTTGCCGCCCCTTCGGTATGGATGCATAATCCCCGCGGCCTCAATAGAAATGGACCCAACTAACCTCACTACGAGCTTGCGGCCGTCGGCTCCTACAAAGCGATACGCAATTAGCTAAAGTGTCCTATAGATCTATCTTTCTTTGCATTCCATAGATGTACATTACCTTGATCTCGTCTATCGGTAATTGGACATCGTCATATCCGAGTATGCATGGGCGCGGCGCTACTCCGATGTCGGCGGGGTGGCTCCCAAATTAACGAGAGCGGCTTGCGATTGCTGCTTTGGAGAGAGTTGATTCAATTGATCTGCAATGTTGCGGCTTTCCTTCAAAATGTTCGGTCATGCATGCGAACCGGTCCTCACGCTCGGCCTTAGATCTCTTCCTACTCACATGCGTGCGATGGTGAGTCGTGCGAATCCATGACTCCATGGTGCGGTAACCCCAAGACCTCGCGTGCGACCAAGGTGTTCCTTGTTTCCCGGGCCGTAGAGAATATATCCTTCTCCTGTCTACATGGAAGGAGCCTTGGGAAGTTTGGGCGGACAATTCACGGCGCAAGAAGTCATCATGTTATTATAGACACTATGAAGTTATATATGGAGTTATTAACTAGGTAGTTCAACATACTTACCAAGCGTTGAGACACTTCCTCGTCTGCGGGTTTGTGAAAGAGATGTTTCGAAGGCGAGACTTTTGCCTCGCTTTTAACCGAGGCTAGGAAGCGGTGCGTGACATCGAAGCGCGTTGTCCTCGCGCCGCCATTCATCATATTTTCTGTGTATCCGGCGGTGCCGAGTGCGTGCGGATGAGTGTTTCGTGTCGGAGAGCTTTGTGTGCCGCACTTTGCTCGTTAAATTGGGCGTCGTCTTCATAGCAACAAAGGCGTCACATGTTTCTGCGTCAAGAATCCGTGCCAGCGGCGTCGACCGTGTTCACGTGCCGTGACAAGAATGCTCTTGAGCGACCTCCACGATTTATCGATCGTGAGCATCGCCGTCCGTTCCACGCGTGCCATGTCCGCCGGGATAGTGAACTTTGTAATAGTTACATCACGGTCGCCTCTCGCTTCTTCGTCGATCCTTCCACCTTGGTGTGGTGATGGGGACCCGTTGCCTTGCAAGTATCCCGCGCATGGTCGGAATCTGCCGCGAGCTCTTGGGGCGCAGAGGGACCCCAAACTCACTAACCTCGTGATGACCGATCGGCCTGAGCATCTTCGATTCTCCTCTACCATCTCGCTTCGTGTCATTGTCGTCTGCGGCGTCGGCGGCGGGAAGATGGTGCCTCTGCAATCTGCGGCATCGGCGGCGGCGGGAAGATGGTGCCTCTGCCATCTCGCTTACTTGCTATCTATATAATTAGTTTGAGATATATTACTACCGGGCCGGGGCGAGGTTAAACACAGAAGAAAACAAACCGTGTATGTGAAAAATCTATTTTGGATGTGGAGATCGGCTATAGCTCAAAGTATGTGAAAACACGACAAATATATATGGTGCCATCAATATCTATATATTGCAAGTCCTTATAGTACTCAATATAGCTTAGAGTGAGCTTGGATGTTTACATATACAAAGGAGGCAAAAAAAGTAACATAAACTAATTAGTAGTGCAGAGGTACATATTACATGCAACACTAAAACACCATCAAACATGGTACATTACATCAAGGGCACCAGTGAAATGCAAAAGGAGGCTACAAATGTTTAATTATGTGTTCTAGCATCCGAATATATACCAAATTAATTCCAGAGTTTAAATGACCAAAATAACATGAAATCATGAAATTCTACCATGTCATCTAAACACAGCAATATGCTTATCATAAATATCAGTAAAACACCATAAATCGAGCATAAAGCTCAAATTCTTGATGTTAAAACACTCTCGAAGGCTAGATGCAAAGTTCAAAAACCTTGCCATGTGACCCTTAAGCCTAATATACTTCACAAACTGAATCAATTAACTAAAATTCAGACTATGAGCTCTTATTATAGCTAACTAAGCGTATGACAACAGATTAGAAGCTAATCAATCCTCTCGAACAAAATGATCCAAAGCTCTTGACTACTACAGAAAGTAATCATAGAAACACACATAGGCAGCGGTAGCTACCTCAATTCTGAGCTCAAAAGTGAATTAATTATTGAAACAATTATCGAATATGGCTATGAACATCACGAGCAAAACCGAATCACTCATTTCTTTGCAATATCTTCGAGCTAGTCTCAAATATCAATCTCAATCACGGATCAAAAACAACTAGCACAAAGTGTATATATGCGAGGAGAGCGAGCACGTTAAGTCGCAATACTCACAACGGCGATGGCACTCAAAACCACCGAGGTCGGGCGGCGGTGTCGAGTCGGAGTGCCGAGGTCGGAGCGCCGAGTCGGGAGCAGCAGCGCGATCGGGAGCGCGCCGAGGTCGGCGGCGATGCAGGTCGAGTGCCGAGTCGGGGCGCCGAGTCGGGGCGGCAGCCGCGATCGGGGCGCGCCGAGGTCGGGCGGCGATGTCGAGGTCGGGGCGCCGAGGTCGGGGCGGCGGCGGCGAGGTCGAGCGGCGATGTCGAGTCGGGGGCGGTGAGCAGAGCCTAGAGAGGCAAAGGCGCGTGATAAACTTCGGTGGTGCGGGAGAGGAAGGGGCGAGTGAGAAAACCTAGCGGTTCCCACCTTATAATGAGCTATCACGAGCGGTTCTTTACTAAAACCATCTTTGATAAGTAATCATAGACGGTTCTATCTAATAACCGTCTATGATACGTTCCATATCACATACGGTTTGTGTATTAAACCGTCTGTGATTAGCTTTTATCACAGATTACCTATTGGTTTTGTCGGGATATCACAGACGGTTATCAAATAGAACCGTATGAGATAATCTCATATCACGACGGTTCTATATTAGAAGCATGCGTGATTCATATCCTGACGGTTATATTATAGAACAAATGCGTGATAGATCGAACAATTATCAATTACAATGAACACGATGACAAGTATATATGAATTACAATGAACATCCACATTCACATCAATATCAAAATATATGAGAGATGACAAAACCTGGTGACAAGTATATATGAAGACAATCTCATAACACATTTTACTTCAAAAACCAATTGTCGAGATTCTGATGAGCGTCCACATTGACATCAATATCAAAATATATGAGAGATTACAAGTCCATAACACATTATGTTATAGAATAAATTAATTACAATGGATTAAATTCTTAATTAAAATATAGCCCTTCATGATGATCGGCGCATATAGCTAGCTTCCTCTTTGGGTTCTTCGTCGAGCGATGCCATCTCCGAAAGGAGGCAACTCGTCAAATTGATTGTATTCTTCCTCGTCCACTACATTCTCAACTCCAACAATCCTTCTTTTCCATGAAGAACTACGTGGCGTTTCTTATTTGCCGGGTCGGTTACATAGAATACTTGAACAACTTGATTAGCGATCGAATGGTTCGTCTTTGTATCCGACACGTTCAAGGTCCACGGTAGTGACGCCGTACTTGTCAACCTTCACTGTGGGAGATGGACCGCGACACCGAAATAGGGGATCTTGAAAAGCACGTAGTCGAGCTCCCATATCTCCTCTATTTGCCCATAGTCTGAGCTCCTCGACCATCCAGTCGTCTGAATGCATCTATCACGGACACATTATTACAGGTATGCTCTTCCTATCTGGTATGCGTATAAAATGTGTACCCATTTATGTCATATCCTTGCCATGTGACAATTGTAAATTGTGGCCCTTGTGCCAACCATAGCAATGTATATCACTTGATGACCTCGGTGATTCGCACCTTTAACCATCCGTTGAACCGAGCGGTTGTGCTCTCTCATGATCCAAACCTCGGCCGGTTTGGATTACATTGGCGTACCATGTCTTTGTGCTCGTCGATGTGCGGGGACACTTCGGTCATGTGTTGCAAGACCATGAAATGGGCTTGGCGTATGTATCGGATCGGGAGTGATTGATTTCCTTCCGATGGTCCCGATACCATCAAGTCTCCCCTCATGGCGAGATAGAGGCACACCTATCGGATCCACAGAGCCATATAGTCGGCGCAGAACTCAATGACCTCTTCCGTTGCATAACCTTCGATGATCTTGCCCTCCGGTCGAGATTGATTCCGTCACGTAGGACTTGAGAATTCCCATGTACCTCTCGAGCGGGTACATATAACGTAGGAACACAGGGCGCATATCTTTATCTCTTTCACAAGGTGAACAATGAGATGGACCATGATATCGAAAAATGACGGAGGAAATACATCTCAAGATGACATAGAGTCGTCACCACCTCGGCTGTAGAGAATCTAGTCCTTGGGGATCGATGACCTTCGAGCAATTGAGTTGAAGAAATAACACAACCTCAAGATTGCTACTCGGACCTTGTTCGACAAGATACTCCTAATTACAACAGAAGCATTTGTGTCATCGGCACATGACAATCATGCGACTTCATACCAATTAATTTCAAATCTTGCATAGAAACAAGTTTCTTAATGTTAGCGAGTAACCAGACGGGACTTTCACACCATGCAAGCTCGCAGTTCATATCTCTCGGCCTTGGGCAGAGTGTAGCAAGTTGGGGGAATGCGTTAAATCTGTATCGATCTCTTGCGGTGCTAACTTTCGGTCCTTATGTTCATATCGACCAAGTCTCTCCGTGCGTTAACACCATCCTTTGTTTTGCCACTAATGTTGATAAAAGACCAATCAAGCTATCACATACATTCTTCTCGCATGCATGGCGTCGATGCGATGGCGAACTTCTAAGTGCTCCCAATAAGGCAAGTCCCAAAATTGATCGCTTCTTCGGATGTTCTTACGGCGGGTTCTTAATTGGCGTCCTTCCCAAGCACAACATCGATATCCATAACCATATCATAGACATCTTTCCCTCTAAAAGCCCTTGGAGTGAACCGTCCTCCTTATTTCCGTCGAATTGTTTCTTCATCTTCGGTATGGGTGACTCACGGGAAGGAACCTACGGTGGCAGCGTATATACAGTTTTGCGTGAGTTGTTTAGCCATATACTCTGTAGCATCTAGCGGTGCGGACAAGCTTTGGCTCCTTTTGTATCAAGCCCGACAGGTTACTCGAGGCGGGAAAATCATTGATGGTGCGAGAACAACATGGCGTGTAAAGTGAAGTTCTCTCGTTTATCGCATCTCATACTGCACCTTCGTTCCACAGTGTCACAAGATTTTCCAGCAATGGTGCTAGGTACACATCAATATCATTCCCAGTTGTTTCGGCCCTTGGATAAGTAGTGACATCAAAATGTACTTCGCTTCATACACGACCAAGGAGGAAGGTTGTACATGCATAGATTCACGAGCCAGTGCTATGTCATTGCTCATGTTCCGAAAGGATTAATTCCATCTGTACTCAACCTAACCTTATGTTCCTTGGTTGCACGAACTCTTGACTCGATCGAAGTTTCTCCTTGGAGAGAATCGGCGCAGGTGTCTTAGCTTTCCATCTTTCTTACGGTCCTCTCGAGTGCCAGCGCACAATCTTGCCTCTTTTGAGTTCGCAAATAAGCGCTTCAAATGTGGGATCACGCGAGATACCACAACATCTTAGCAGAGGTCCTTGCTTCAACCTAGCGATGATTCGGCGCTTGTATCGGGATGCTTTGCACCAGGACATACATGCATGTCTACATACTCTTTACGATAGAGGATACAATCGTTCGGACATGCATGTATTCTTTCTACTTCCATTCCCAATGGACAAAGAACCTTCTTTGCTTGGTAGGTGGTGTTGGGCAACACGTTTCCCTCCGGAAGAATGTCAGCTAGGAGACCTAACAACGCCGTGAAACTCTTATCGGACCAACCATTGCTTGCTTTTAATTTAAGCGGTTCAATCACGGTTGACAACCTTGTATATTCGGCTTGCGGCCGGGGAACAAAGGTCTCACCGAGTCCTCCTATAAGCGCTCGAATTTACAAAACTCTCTCTCACTGTAGTTCTCTTACGCATCGCGTAGCATCCGATCCGATTGTCATCGTGTGACCTATCCTCATCAAAAGCAGATCTACATCCGCATATCGTTGACATCAGGCATATTGTTGACTTCCTCGGCGATGTCGTTATTACTAACTTCACGTCGCTCTTCACCGTGGTTGGTCCAACATGTATACCCTTTTTGAAACCCCTTGAATCAAGTGTCTTTGCTTCTATCTGCGCGGGTTGGTAAACATCTTGATTATCGCAATCAATGCATGGGCGGTACATATATTTTATCCCCTTTTCAACATATCTGCTCGGTGGCTCTTCTAAAAGCAACCACGCCATTAATGTACTCTTGACTCACAGTTCACACCATACATCAGTTTGGTCCATCTACGCTACACATGTAACAAAATATATAGTGTCAAATTAGATTAATAAAATCTCTCTCAACGCTCTCTCTCTCCATTTCCTTCCCCCTCACGAACTTTAATATTATTCCAACTACCAAATGAAAAATATTATTCTATTCCCTTACATCCGGATAAAAAGTTTGCATCGGTTCCTAGAGTTTTGTTTGAATAGGCGCTTCCACTTGTGAAATCGGTTCCTAGCATCAAATCTAGCCATTGAACCGGCTAATTAAGCACGTAAATTGCGGATGCTCTAAAGGGTAGAGTTTGGGATTTGTTCAAAATAGCTAATAAATGCATTCCTAATAATGGGATTAATTCCTTACTACTTTGTGTGCTTTTTATTATTCCTTGAGTGCGATTCGAAATCCGCACAATTCCTCTTCACGTATGGTTACCGATGCTATGGAAGGACCCACTCCACTTCGACTCTTATACACGCGATGCTTAGCATATTCTACCATATCTCAATTGGGTTATAAAGAATGTTACCCTCGGAGCTCACGACGAAAATACCAAATCGATCTATTCCGATTCTTTGTCTCCTCCCTTTCTCCTCTCTTTCCCTTCTCCTTCCTTTCTCCTCTCCTTCTACCTCCTTTCTCCTCTCCTTCTCCTCCTCTCTCTCTGTCTGTGGCGCAGTGGGTTTTTATCCGGGTGGCGGCTCAAATGGGAATAGGCGGGGTACTCAAGGTATTTATAGCGAGGATATCACGAGCGGTTCAAAATATGAAATATGCGTGATAGGCATATATCACGACGGTTTATAAATAAAGCGTGCGTGATATTTCACGACAGTGCTCTTTATCAACAAATGCGTGATACGGAAGATTACCACGAGCGGTTTATGTACGAATCGTGCGTGACATATCACTGACGACTCTATTAATAAACCGTCTGTGATATGGGGGATTATCACAGATGGTTCATAAATAGAAGCCATGCGTGATATTTCCTGACAGTTACGTATATAAACCGTGCGTGATAAGCATATATCATGACGGTTACTAGTAAGAACCGTGCGTGATAGGCGACAAAGCAAATGTCGCGCCAAGCGGACCCAACAGACGGATTCAAATTAACCGTGCGTGATGGGGTGTCTTCTATAACTTTGTTTTGTAGTAGTGTATGTTGGTCCCACCTAGCGCAAGAGGGGGCTCGAACCCGGAGGTCTTTATTCCAAAGGGGTGGCAAAACCTTAGCGAGGGGTAACTACGGTGGAATAGCGCATTGTAAAGGCCTTGACACGTGCTCTAGACCGCTTACCAAAGGTAGTGAGCGGTGGCATAGATATATGCTTAGGACAAACTAGAGAAGTCTTGTCATGTGGGTAAAGTTTGTACAACCTCTGCGAGTGTAAAACTATTGAATAGCCGTGTCATGGTTATGGACATGCTAGCAGAACTACTCAAAGTTAGACTTTTGTTTTGTTTGAAAATAAACTTCTTTAAAACTGGTTTATCCAGATGGGAATTTGGGCAGGAAGCCATGTGATAGGAAGGTATCCTTTACCATTCATGTGTGAATGTTATCTGACTATAAAACTGAGAATTTACAAAATGATTTGTAGTATAGAATAATTGCTTTGGAACTTAGTACAAGTATTTAAAGAAAATGCTGCTTTATGCAAATTAACACACAAGCCATCCTTGTTACATCCATATATGCATGCCATTCTGTTACTTGACGGGTGTAACTTGCGAGCACGGAAGTTGTGCTCATTCTTGCTTTATGCAAACAAAATTTCAGAGGAGAAGGACTTTGCTACCCGTGTGGATCTCGACGACTAGGCCGCTACCCCCGTCGATTGCCTGTGGCAGATTGCTGGACCCTACTACTTCTTCGTCTCCCGCTGTGTTCTTTTTTGTTGGCTTGTAAGCCTCTTTTGTAATAAACTCTGTTGTTATTTATTAATAAAGTCGTGATATGAATTTGTTATCATTTTGTTTACTGTGTGGACTAGCTACTAATCATGGGACTAGTCCAGAAATGCACAGAGGATCTGGGTGTATTAATACCCAGGTCTGACAGTAGTTGAGGCCATCTCCTTGAGCTCGTCTTTGTTCTTCTTATACATCTCATTTCTGATGAGATTGCCCAAAAGAGCGGTAGGAGTCATCCTTAGCAATTCGGGTGAATTGAGGAAGAATGTCACCAAGGTCTCGTATTTGTCCGGTAGAGCCCTAAGTATCTTGCGCACAATATCAAGATCGGTTAAATCACAAGATAGGCCTTTGAGCTCATTTACTATGTTGTTCATTCTAGAATACATCTCATTGATGCTCTCATGAGGCAACATGGTAAATGACATATATTTGAGCTTCAACCTATGCAATTTAGCTTCCTTGACCGTGGAGGTTCCCTCATGAATTTCCATGAGAGTTGTCCAAACATTATGAAAATTTTCAAGATTGCTCACTCTATTGAACTCCTTCACACTCAAAGCGCTATAGAGAGCATTTAAAGCTTGAGCATCGAGTCGCAAGTTTTGCACTTCCCTTTGAGTGGGATTTTGTGGATCAATTGGAGTAGCAAAACCCTCATCAACAATTCTCCATAGTATTGGGCCCATGACCTTAATATAGATGGTTATTCTAATTTTCCAATAAGCATAATTTGAACCATCAAAGTGTGGTGCACTACCGGGATGCATGAATTTCATAGTAGTTATCCTTTACTCTCTAAACGGTTAAGTCAATAAAAGAGAGACCAAACTCTGATACCACTTGTAAGATCGAGGAGGCCGACTAGAGGGGGGTGAATAGTTATTTCTAAAATTCTCTAAGGCTCAAACCGATGTCTAATGCGGAAGCTAACAACAATTCGATTTTATATAATTAAAGCCTAAATCAACTAGTATTTGCTAAGAGCACCAACAAAATAAGACAATTGACAAAGATAGCAATCATACAAGATGAATAAGCAATTTAATTCTATGAATGTAAATTGCAATAAAGTAAAGCACAAGAAGGCAAACCACGATGTCACGACGATGTTTTACTGTGGTATTCGGAGACTTGCCGATCTCCGCTAATCCACGTTGAGGTAAGCCCAACCATGTTGGACCAGCTCCACAATTGAGCCAACACCTCCGAGGTAAGTTCAACCACTTGGACTGGTTCCAAACCGAACCAACACCTCGATCCACTTGGGATTGTTCTTCCTCCACTCCAAAGATGGCAAGCACCAAACCACTCACAACCGTCGGGCCTTCTCACAAGCTCCTTTGAGAAGATCACCGGACAACGACGCTTCCACGCCGTCTAGGTGTCGGCAAACACCAAGAGTAACAAGTCGAAGACTCGCACTTGAACTAATGAAGTGTCTAAGCTTAATGGATACACAATCTACTACCTAATGCAACACATACACTAGGATTTGCCTCTCAAAGCTCACTAAGTGCAACACATGTAGAAAAGAGTGTAGAGGGCTTGCTCTTTGCTCAAGGGGATCAATATGGCACTAGCAACCTACCTCACAACCGGCCAACGTGGGTATATATAGCCCACACACAAAAACTAGCCGTTTGGAAAGATTCTATAGAAATTTGGGAGGCCGGTCAGACCGCAGGCACATGGTCGGTTAGACCGACCAGTCTCCAACAGCTATAAAACTAGCCGTTGGACCACATCCGATCTGACTGCCAACTAATGGCCGGTCAGACTGCCCAACACATGGCGGTCAGACCGCTCCACAAAGGAGCAAGCCAAAATCCAGAGACGCCACTGGAAAAACCTAACCGGGTCAGATGACCCGGAGGTCCAGTCAGTGCGGCCAACACATGCCGGTCATCCGCTCCACCAAAATCAGAAAAACACATTCTCTGGAAAAAGCTGACTAGGTCCAAGACCCGGAGGTCGAGTGAGTCCGGACCTACAACTGTGGTCAGACCGCTCCACAACAATTCCAGAAAAACACATTCTCTGAAAAATGCTGACTGGGTCCAAGACCCGGGAGTTCGATCAGTCCAGAATCAAGCCTGCGGTCAGACCGCTCTAGGAAACAAAAGCTGATTTTTGCAAATTACTTCAACTCAAAATGTGATGCAATATGCAAACAAGGGTCGAAAGCATGATTCTCAACAAGTTACAAAACACATTTGCCAACTCTTGAAATCAAGCCACAAGGAATAAGGTACATGGACTTAAACTATTTGCAAACACATTCGTAAACTAAAGTCACATGCTACAATGATTAAACATGAGCCGTGACCATTAGCAAAACACATTCGCAAATATTAGCAACATGCTATTGAGAGCTTAGAGCAAGCACAACGAGCTATCAACATATGATTAACTCAAGCTACTAGTCAAGATCCGTCTTAATAGTACGACAACCTATACTAGTAATCCAATATCCAACCAAACACAAAGACCGGTAAAAGCTAGGAACACATCCTTAGCCCTAGCTAGTAATACCTTTGCTTTGCATACCTTCTTGAAGCTTGATGACGCACATATTCACTTCAAGTCCGAGTCATTGTCTTGACTTTGATAATCATCAACACGTGATGATGATTTTCTTTACTTCGGGATCTTGACTTGATGCTCATCAACACATGATGACATCCTTCATCTCGAGTCTTGATATGCATCAACACACGATGCATCCTTCACTTTTCCCTCTATCAACACATGATGAACCTTCTCTTGACTTGATGATCAACTCATGACGTCATCCAAAGTCTTTATTACCCTAGAACATAACCTATTCATCCAACTCATGAAAATATTAGTCCCATAATATGATTGTCTTTAATTATCACGACATACCATTAACTCATAATGGTGGGATAAGATACTTCAATCTTTCCCTCTTTGGTAATTGATGACAACCATTACAATTACAAATAATTGAATATAAATTGGTATGAGTATATATGAACTACACAAGTTGTATATACTCAAAAGACATGTTTCAAAGTAAAGATCCTTAATTTATGTGGAAAGAGGAATATGGAACAATACTAATAAAACCAAAAATATAGATGAACTCGCCCTAAATGTGTGCATACACGAATATGTAATAAGAACATATGCACATATTCAAGTTAACCTTTTGGTGGAATTCAACTTATATTTTGGATCCGAGGAATGGAACAAGGTATAGGAATGTGATGTTGAATGCATACCTCCATGATTTTCACATTTATATCCAACTGAGACTAAACAATAGGTATAACAATAGAAGTGTTAGTCTCACAAATAGATTTGTTATTAATAACCAAAATACTCCACTAACTCATAATGACGGGTCTAGATTCTTCAACCATGTAGCTATGAAGTCCCAACGGAGACATGGCTGCTCCCCCCACGTGAAAATCCACCGCCCTCTAGTCGTAGCGCCCACTCCTGGTTAAACTCGTAGTCCCTAGAGTGTGCTCCCTCCTACAACACCAGATCCTCGTGGAACTATACGTTATGCATATAAACAAGAAGAAAATGCTGAAATAGTATGTTATGCATGTAAACAAGATAGACATACTTGGATGCTGCATCGCAGCTGTCGGGACCCAAATATGCAAATCTGGACCCTCTGTGTGTAATGTACTAGTCTAGGATCACGCTAATACACACAGTGTCAACATAGATTAATATCATTAATTCCACACAATGCAAATATAATGATAAATGACTAATTTGATTAATAAATAACGGTTGTGACTTTATGATCGAGTTTTACACTTATTAAGCTATGCAGGGCTAAGCACTAACTAAAGAAATAGTAGCGGAACGGAAGCAACTCCAGTGGAAAACCCATTGACTTGCCACAGGCAACCGACTAGGATCAAGACCCACCAATCAACATCCTCATGAAACTCCTCCTCAAACGCAGGCGAAGAGTCCTCCACTTCAGTTGAATGATGTTTGCACCAAGAATGAGTGCCGCGAGTACTCAACAAATTGTACCACAAAATACAAATATAGATGATGACTTATTTCAAAGAAAATGGCTTCTATCGTTATTTTGCAAAAGCAGCAACACTTGCATTTGAATACAAACAACCGATTGAAAGCATAATTTAAAATAAATAACAATAATAAGTTAACAAGTATTTCACAAAGCTCACATAGTCTAATCAATTTCTTTCACGCAACTGTCCCTCCTATTTGTTTTACAAAAATCTACCCCTCGTGTGAAATCCCCGAGCATGTCCATAACCTTGTACATAGCTATTCGAATAGATTGATTAACACTTTGCAGATGTTGTACACTTTACCCACACGATATAACCAGTGTAGTTAGCACCAATCATAACAAAACCTTTTAGAAACTTCATCTTGATATTTGGTTCTTCCGATGTACATACTGTCGAACCCAACCTCACTCGTTGGTCTGACGCACACCGTTGAACCTGGAGACAGCGAACCACTAATAAGTGTGACCCAAACACAGTGATACACACCTCCACCCTAGCACACTCTGAGTAGTCAATGCTGAGACTCTGTAACTTACTAAGTTAGGTCTGTCCCATACGGACATGTGGTCATACAGTTATGACCCAGTTCAATAACGCACAAAGTTAAGTTCTTAATTGACTAAGGCGAGACTACCCAATTTCTACCAAATTACCAAGGTTCATATTTTTCCAACACACAGTTCCACCATATCACAATTCTTTCCACTTGCCTCGATCTAAATATTTTCTCACCTTGTTGGTTAAGTACAACACATACCGTCAAAGAGTGACAACATACAACACACAGTCTTTCCACAAAGATGTTCCATAATCACTTAGTTAAGTTTAGATTTGCAACTCAAAATGGTATCAATGACCGTTGCATAACTAAGCAGAATAATTGTGTTTAACCAAACCACGTTGGTGCTATGAATATACCAACTAATAATTATCCAAGCTAGGGTGATAAATGATCAGGGTAATACAATGAGCAAGGTGGATATAATCAGCGGTGCATAACTAATCCCAAATTATTTAAGGATTAAATGATTGAAATAACATGCAATAATTTGAATCAAAGTAATTTTTGAAAACTGGGTGCAACATGGTCAAAGGTACAACTTTTCTTGAAATAAGTCTTGGTATTGGTCTTGAGCTTGATCAACTCCTCCTTCCTCAAAAGCTCTCGAAGTATCAACGTCTACTCGTAAACGAAAGCGAAAACATAAATAAATACAAAACAGAGCAACAAATGAACTCAAAAAATTAAATAAAAATAACAAGAAGGTAGACTTGAATTTGGATACTTCAATGGGTGAATCAGAATTCGTATGAGGAAGAATTGACTCTCGGAGATTTAAATCTAGGAAAGAGAGAGAGAGAGAGAGAGAGAGAGAGAGAGCACTATTTTAGATTTTTAAAATTTTCTTTCTAAAGGAAATTCTGGATTATTGCGTCAGCCAGGAAATTGAATTTCGATTAGAATTAAATTTCTAAAGAAAAAGAAATTTAATTCACTAACATGTGTGCACATGGTCTATGGACAGGTCTACAAAAGAAGTTCATGGTGCACGGTGCATCGGGTCTATGGAACAAGATACCTGACAGGTGGGCTCCATGTGTGGGTGACACGGTCCACCATGGACCAAGTTCATGCTGACTTTGACCTAGGGTTTAGGCGTGGGTGGGGCTGATGCGGCTGCGGGGCACATGTGGCACACACGTGTCGCTGAGGTGGCAACACATGGACGACACGCAAGTGGCTGACTCAAACCAGATCAACGATGGTGGAGGCTTGAAAACGACGGTGGTGAGCGACGACTACTCCAGCGATGGCACAAAAAGATATACAGTGGCATGACGAACACATCTACCTGCTTGGATTGAACCGCGGTGGCGTAAATATGGTTGGCGACGAGGTCAACCACAGTGCTAGCTCGGTTGAACGGTGCGACGGTGAGAGAGGGTTCCGGCGATGACTTGGACATGTGCATCGGCTTCTAGGACTTCTGGTGATGCTAAAGAGGACAGGCTCGAGGACCAAAGGTCATCGGCGACGACTAGCAGCAATAGCAACAGTGGCGCGGCTCGATGAAGCAGATCCGACGAGGCGATGGCTCCGCGAGCTTCCTCCGGAGATGCAAGCGTGCGCACCCGAGAGAACATGGCAAGGCGAAGTTGACAATGAGGTCGAAGGCTCACCGACGGCAACAATTTCGATGGCAAGGGTTGTAGTGGCGGTGAGATTGGAAAGCTTTGCTTCCGACGAGACGACGCAAGCTCCTCGATCTAGGGTTGTGGAATTGGGTGTGGGTGTTGAGGCGGTGGTTTTGACGCAAACGTCATGGCCTTTTAAAGCGAGGTGCAGCTGAACGGTGTTGGGAATCCATGTTCGGCGTGGCGACGATGTCTAGATTGCACACAAGAGTGGTGTCTAGCACGAAGAACGAGACGACCTGACAAGTAGGTCCCACCTAGCACCGAGAGCGGAGACGAGGCGAACGCGGGCGCGACGCGTGGTCAGTGCGAGACGCAGTGGCGACATTTAGCTCTGGCGCATACGGCCCAGGCGAGCGGATGGGCGAGCGAAGAAATGGGCGGAAATAGGAAACCGACCAATCTGAAATTTCTTGGATTTTAAATAGTTTTTCTATTTTAGAAAATACAGAAAATCCAAATAACAAATTTTAAAAATAGCAAATGAACTCGAAAAATTCCTAGAAAAATCTAGAGAATACTTCCAAGCATAAAGAACTCAAATAAAATAATTTTGGCATTAATTTATGTTTAGATTAATCCAATTAAATTGTTTTAACTTTAAAATGTCTCATTTAATCTTTATTAAATCAACAAAAATTGGTGAAATTTCCAGATGGCTTAAACTACACAAAAAGGTGTTTCAAACTAAAAAATTAGGATGTTAGAGCAGCGGACGGCTCTCCCTAGTCCTGCCCTGGGTACGGGTGGAGCTGAGGACCTATCAAAAGAAATTGTCGTTAGTAACTATTAGAGTTCGAAATAAATAAGCAGACGTGTGTGTTTCAGGTGTACCTGCAAACTGTGCCGGGGGTACTCCCAGCATGGTGCCACGAGGACCCGTCCGCCACGTCCGGGTGAGGAGCCTTGGGGCATGACACACCGTGACTCACCCCCCCGGTCCACGCACTAGTGGGTCCTTGTGGAGTTGTCTTGCTATTTTCGTAGTTTAAAAAGTATTCTCAATGTTTCAAATTTATTTACCGAGTAACATGAGAACCAAATTGAAGCTGGCAATATTTTAATTAAGCTCTAAACACCCTATGTAACTACTCTGGAATTTTTATAGAATTTTTAGAATTATCTTCTTATTTTCCAAGTTTAAAAAGTATTCTCAGCGTTTCAAAATTATTCACCATGTAAAATAAGAACCAAATTGAAGGTGACAATATTTTAATTGATATCTAAACATCCTTTTTAACTACTTTGGATTTTTTTTTATAGAATTTTCAAAGCTATCTTGCTATTTTCCTAATTTAAAAAGTATTCTTAGCGTTTCAAAATTATTTACCGTGTAAAAATAAAAACCTAGATTTTTTAAAGATTTGTATGGTATTTTTGCATATTTAATCTAAATCATTCACGAACTGCACTATAAATAACATCTATACGATAATCTAAACTACACATAGCTAAAGTGATGTACTACAAGAGACTACACTACGGTTAAAATTATCTAATCAATTCAATTTTTTGTCGCTAGTTTTATTTCCTAACCTATTAGGGTTTCAAATTTAATTACAAAGTTGTAAGAACATTACCTACAAAGTGGACGATCGAATCTATTTCTCCCCTCTCTCTTTTTCCTCCCCCACGAACCGGCAGCCCTTCGCTATGTCATTTTCCCCCTCTCCTTCTCTCTCTTCTCTAACTCTTATCTTTTTCTCAGAATCAAAATGACTTTTTGGGTGATTTTGGGAGTTTATACAGCGTGGTCTCTATCGCCATTTCAACTGGCGATTGGAACATTGTTCAATCGCAATCGCCAGTTGAATAGCGATTGGAGGTTGAATCGGGGACTGGGCAGTAAATGCCCTCCTGTCGTCATTTCGACTGACGACAGAGACTTATTTTTGCAAATTTTTTTGACTATTTAATTTTATAATTATTTTTTAAAAAAATCGAGTACGTACGGGCTAAAGCGACGCGTCACCTAACAAGGGTGTGTCGTGTTGGCTAGCATATACTGTACTGTGTGGCCGCAGTCAGGGTTGCTGGTTCCCATTCGGCGACTCCTCGATGTAGGAATGGTATACGTGCACAGAACAACGAAACTAGTACACGGCGAATCCATCGTGAGCAATACATCTATTTCTTGAAGTTAGGGTTCTTTCACAAGCAATGGGAATGCAATATTTTCGGGATGAGTGATGGGAATTAGCAAAATATGTTCACTGAAAAAAGCAAGAATCTATAATAAAAAAACAAAAATCAAAATACAAATTATTTGTATTAAAGACAACACCTCAAAATAATTTACATATAAAATAATTAAGAAAGAGTTACAATATTAAGCATTTGTTCTAACTATCACTACATATAACTAATACACCTAGTAAATAATGGGTATTTTACACACAAAAAAAGTTTTGGGTGTTCAACAACGCCCTTGACCCTATGTACGTCCGTCACAGTTACAAGGTACAACCGAACAAGGGTATGTCGTGGTGGGGAGCATATACCACCATCAGGGTTGCTGGTTCTCTTGGCGAATCCTCAACGTAGAGATGGCATACGTGCGTAGGAACCGGGTAAAAGGAGATTAATACTTGCTCGGTGAATCCAGTAAAAATGGGCGATATGATCACCGTGAATATACATGTATTTCTTTTATGCGGTTTGTTTTATTTTCTTTCTAAGGGTAGGAACAGTTGGCTAGCACAATCTTCTTAAGGTTTACAACTCGATCACATGTTACGTATTCAAATTCTATGCAATCATTGTATAAAATACACACAAATATCTCACTCAACCTATGATTGGTGGAAATTGAACTCCAGTCCTCGGCCTGAGAAACAAGGTGGCTATACCACAGTTGGCCACAAACTCGATATTTTGAGGAAAAAACCTTTCTTTCATTTATAAACTGAAGTCGCTTATTATTAAGGGTTGTTTGGTTTGTGGCCCAAATAAGTCAAGCCAAAAATTTGTCATAGTCCCTATTTTTTTTTGTCATAGCTAAAATATGGACAAAGCCAAATATCGACAAAAGACTATTGTTTGGATCATAAACAAGCCAAATTTTGGCGAGCGGATTTCTCGCACTCGGATTGCTCACGTGTGACATTAGATTTCATTGGGTTACTAAAATTTAGCAGCAAACCAAACAATAACTGATTTTCGTTGATATTACTAATATTTAGCTTGGTTTGCAAAAGACCCCTGCGTTAGCTTGTTAGATAAGCTCTGACGGGGCAAAACGGTGCATATATAAGATAGGGTTTGGCTACCACATTCGCCTCATCGCGCGGAGACGTGGATGTGCTACTGTTACTCACGCTTACCACCTGGGAGAGAAACGACCGTGGTCCTGCTGCTGATGGGTTCGGGCGGGCCGGTGTGGCGCACACGCTGTCGACAGAGCGCGCGCGGCATCATCAGAATCACGTGCCTGCAACGGTCGACGACGCATCACCTCATCAGTAAGCCATCACGCGACCCCCCACCGCGCTCTCCTGTCGACCACGCTGATAGAGATAGACACGAGTTTTTGGCGGATACGGTCGGTTTGCAAATTGTATTTACATTTTTGATCATACGTAAAGCGTATTTGCGAAATAGCAACGTGGCGCGCGGTCACCTGCGCCCGGTGACTGCCGTGCCGCCGCGTCGCCGTGGCGCTACGCCCACCTGCGCCGGTGCCACCCGCGCCACGTCGCGTGGGCGCCACGCCCCCCCTGCGCGCGTTTTTTCATTTTCATTTTTTCATTTTTAGGCGTAGAAATATTTTTTTAAAAAAATTGCTACAGTGGTGGACACACTCACCCTGCGCCCACACTGTAGCAAAATTTTTGTTTTTGTTTTTAAAATCATTTATGTTTATTTTTGTAAGAATTTTTAAATATAGTAAATATGGTCCAAAAATTATGAAATTTTTATGGAGCCTTACGACACAGTGTACTTGCTTGTGTAATATTTTTAAAATTTATCCATTATGAATTTTCTCAAAATTCATTTAAGTATATTGTAAATAGGGTTTCATCATTTCATGTGACTTGGAATGATTTCATGAAATTTTGTCCATTATCCCACCGTCCCTCCTCCTCATCCGCACGCACATCGCCTCGTCCGTAAAGTCGGCACCAAATCTTACGAATTCCGGCGCCAGCGCCGCGGCTCATTCTCGCTCGGCTATAAATACGAACTCGCACTCACTCGTCGCTTGACCTTGATTGATTACTTCCCGAATGGTGATCGATTACTTCCTCGAAGAGCGGGTAATTTGTGCTATACTTTTGCCGTTATTATCGTAGTTATAATTAGTCGGTCTTAGTCGACTAGTCGTAATTAGATAGTTTAGGGGTAATTAATTAGTCGTAATTAGTTAGTTGACTAGTAATGAATTAGTTTAGTAGTAATGAATTAGTTTAGTGGTAATGCGTTGTTAGTCGTATGTAAGAAAATGTTATGGCTTAAATTGGATACTTATCTTTTCTTAATTTCAAAATTTTTAGATGTGTTTCATGAACACTGCTGTTGAGAAGGGGAGGTTTACGTGCGAGTTGTGGTGCATACTTGGGGTTTGGGCTCGTCCACCAGGCAGTATCATGGCTTCACTATCAACAAGTGCGGCAAGAAAATGTAGCGCATCAAGGTCACTTTGTCTACTCGAAGAGCCATCTACGAGGAGCGGACCCTACCACTTCATGGTAGAGAGAGCGGACAAGCTCGGGATGCAAGATGAAACCTAATGTAGATGCTATTCTTTATCTTGCATCGCACTCTGACTCGATAGGCTTGTACATAAACCAAATAGGAAATCGTGGCGTGTAGATCATATAACGATGTACCGTAGCCTTGAAACGCACACGCAGTCGGAGGTTACGGTACATCGTTATATGATCTGTATGCTGCGCATTTCGGTTAATTCATGTACAAGTTTATCTAACCTATGGTACAATACATTATTAAATAATATCATCCAATGCGGTGATGATATTGGATCTGATGATAAAGAATATCATCAATGTAGTGATGATATTGGATTGCCATTGGGATGTTGTGCGAGAGTGACAATTATTCTTCCTTCCTTGAGATATCTCAATGGAGTTGAAATGCAGCGTTTTTTTATACATTCTAAGTCACATGAAATGATAAAACCCTATTTACAATATACTTAAATGAATTTTCGAGAAAAATTCATAATGGATAAAATTTTGAAAATATTACACAAGTAAGTACACGGTGTCAGAAGGCTCCATAAAAAATTTCATAATTTTTAGACCATATTTACTATATTTAAAAATTCTTACAAAAAATAAACATAAATGATTTTTTAAAAAAAAAACAAAAAACAAAATTTTGTTACAGTGTGGGCGCAGGGTGAGCGTGCGCCCACCACTGTAGCAAAAAAAAAATTTAAAAATATTTCTACGTCAAAAAAAATTGAAAAAAAAAAAGAAAAAATTAGAAGAAAAAAGCGCGCGGGGTGGCGTGCGCCACGCGACGTGGCGGCCGGGTGGCGGCGGGTGCAGGGTGGGCGTGCGCCCACGGTGATGTGGCGGCACGGCAGCGCTGGGCGCGGGTGACCGCGCGTCCGCGTTGCCATTTCTGCAAATACGATTTGCGCATGATAAAAAATGTAAATACCGTTTACAAACCGACCGTATTCGCAAAAAATTCGGTAGACACAGCCTCGCCGGCCGGACGCACAGATCGTATTGCCTGGTAGACTGGCAGACTGGACGGCCGGTCGAGAGTAGTATAGTAGGAGCTGTCTTTCCAGTAAAGGCGTCACAAGGTTCATGTGATCCGGCTCGGAATGGCACGGATTTCTGCCACGATTCCCGTGTGGGTACGTAGGGGCCGGCCGGTCGAGTCAGGGTAGTTTGAGGGCATTAGGCAGTCAGGTCAGAGTTTGGATTGTGTCAACTTCTTGTAGTGGACCTTGTAACAGAGGGATAATGCATGTGATTATTGAGCATTACGGTGTAGTTTTTTTTACTCAGTACGTAGTACGTACCCATGTTATGGTGATTGATTTGAGTTTTTTTTTCCCCTAATGGAGCTGTTGCCCTCATTTTTGATAGAAGTAGCGTCTCTCGTGCCGTATTGCTAAAAATAGCAGTACCTGTGTGCCGTTAGACGATATATGTGCATTTCCGTACTTCCCGTGCCCGGCATTAATCTCAGTCGCACGCCTATTGACGAGGATTAAAATCTCTATGTATTATCTTATACATAATTAAAGACTGCACGACTTTGCAGTCGAAACCCCTAAGGCTAACGACCCCCTGTGGTCGTAAGAATTCCACAGGTTACATCAAGGATACCTGGTCGGATGAGGTCTTATACCTAGTCTCCGATTAGATGACTGCTTATAGAAATAATGAACTAGCACTTGGACTCGATTCCAAGTATATACATTCCATGTGATGAATGGAACATATGCCTAATAATTCCAAACCACACGACGTTTCATGGCTCTAAGTCACTTACAATAACCCCCACATGGTTACATCATTCCCTGATATCAACCACTGAACGGTTGATACTTCACCAACTACCGCCTTGCTTCGACCAGTCGTGACACTTTCAACAGGCGTCTCTTCAAGAAGTAACCTCCACACTTCATCGACTATTTAAAGGAGAACACAAATGGCAGAAAGAAGAGGGATCCATTGGAGAAAATCAGTAAACGATTGCATTCCACGGATTGAAGCATCATAATTAGCATTAGATTCATGTTTCAAATCTGATTCAAGAGCATAGCAAGCTATACACTCTATGTACTTAGAGTTAATCTATTGCCTTGTCAAGGACACCCCTTGTAATAGTCAGTTCATATCAATAAAGAGCAGCCTCATTCTCCCCCAAGAAGTCTTTGTTATTTTCCTCTATTTCATTTTGTAAGATCGGCGACACCTATAGTCTGGACAAGGGGTGCGCTGACACGTGTTGCCCCCGCGCCCAGACAAACCCTCCTCCGCATGCCTAATGCCCGGAATAGCCTCCTCCGCGCAAGTGTCGCCCGGACATGGGGCTATATCGGCCCCCTAGCCCGAAGTGCTGCACACGTCGCGCACGGACAAGGTTCTATCCGACCCTCTCCCAGCACCGCCACGTGGCCCACTCCCGCATGCCCCCACACCCGGCAGCACCTCCGGATTTCCCGCCACTACCACGCTGCGTTGTCTGCGGGAATTATCTTCGCACAACTATAAATACCGGAGTTGCTCTCGCTCTTAGTCATTATCAATTTTGTTCTCGCGCTTGTCACTGAGAACACAAAGAATAGAATAATTTTTTTTTTGGAGATTAAAGTTTGGAGTAGTTCTTAGGACCGTATCAGTATAGAATGCCCCCCCAAGGGTAGGTAATTTTTTGTCCACTGTATTTGTCATTATTACTGTAGTCATAGTTAATTAGTCTTAATCAACTAGTCCTATTTAATGTAGTTTGTAGTCGTAATTAACTAACGATTAGTAATTTAGTTGTAGTTTATTACTATTTATTATTAAGAGGTAATGAATTAGTCGTAACAAATGTATCAGTAATTAATTAGTGCTTAATAATTAGTGGTAATTAATTAGGCTTTATTATTTAAGTATGAATTAGTTAGTGGTTAGATTTTAGTGGTAATTAGTTAGACATAATTAATTTAGTGGAAATTAACTAGTTGTATTTAATTAGTCATAATTAATTTAGTTGTAATGAATTAGTCATAATTAATAAATCATAATTGTTTGAGTCGCAGTTTATTCGTGGTAATTATACTAGTGCAAATGGAGTGGTAGAATTTACGTGGCTATAATTAATTTGTTGGTAAGTAATGACTCGTAGTTAATTAGCGGTGAGTAAATAAACGTAATTAATTACGTATGTGCTTGGTTAATCATTTCTAATTAATTTAGTGGGAATTACTTAGATGTAATGAATTATTCGTAAGTAATTTTTTTTGGCAAGTAATCAATTTGTTACTAATTAATTAACTATTCGTATTTCATTACTTGTATTTAATTGATTACTTGTATGTAATATGTCGTAATTAATTAGTATTAATTAGTTTGGTCATATTTAATTAGTGCTAACTACACGCCATGTTTGTTATATCGCGTACCACAAATTTGGTTGTTGTCGCTTTTGGATTGCCCCAACAGACTGAGCTCATCTAGTCGTCATTCAGTGTCATAATTTATTGCATTGTCTACCTGTACGGGGACTGTCAGGTCATGTAAATGGGTAGTCTGCTCATATTTGTGCATATCTTTATGCCATTCTTTGTTAACCGTACATATGTGCACATTATATTTGTTTTGAATTGACTCACCCTTGTTTTGTGCACAACAGCAAAACATTACATCTTCCTAGAATATGTCAGACTCGTCATCGAACTTTTATGCGAAGATATTGCAGAAGTGCAAGTGGCTTGCTAAGATGGCTAAACCCTACCTAGATTTTTATACAAAGGATGCACCAGTACCACCAAAGTTTCCATGCCTGCAATGTATGTGCAAACAACCGACAAAGACCATTCAGTCCACACACCCAACCACCGCCGCTCGGGTGTACTACACGTGTGGGAACGTCCTCATAAGAGAATCTTATGCACACATTGATTTTTCACACCCTAAGTTGAATTCCACAAATTTCTAACTTCATCCGCGCATAATGGCAGCCCGAGATGAGTTGCAACTTCTTCCAATGGATCAACGGCCCGAAATGTATGATAGGATGTTCATCCAGCAAAAGTACATGCTGAACTATGCGATGCGAGCCGAGACCTTTCAGTGATGGAAACCATACGTTCTGGACCCTATTGAGAAGGCACCGAGGAGCCTAGGACAGCAAGGTATTGATGGGGGACCCCCGAACAGGAAGCTTATTATGACAAGGGGAAGGCTCCTACTACTGAGATCGGTGGCCGTCGTAGCTTTTCCCGCCACTAGGCACACTCCATTTCGAAGAGGTGAGTTATGTACAATTTGTATTTTTGATTATGTATTTGGCCTTTCGTTCTGCTAACATCATGCAATCTTCCAACTCGTCTCGCAGAACATGGATGACTTCAATACTCGTCGCCAACGTGGGCAATCCTGAGACAAGGGGAAAGCTCCTACTACTGATGCCAGTGGCCATCGTAGCATTTCCTTTTGCCCGTCCGCACTCCATATCAAAGAGGTGAGTCATGTATAATTTGCATTTTAATTATGCATTTGGCCCAACATTCTGCTATAACATCATGCAATCATCCAACCCGTGCCGCAGTGCATGGATGACTTTGGCACTCGCCGCCAACGTCAGCAGTCATGAGACAAGGGGAAGGGGCTGATACGGCATGAAGACTAATTTCAATCCTCCAAAAGCGCGCGCATATATCTTGCATGTACCAAACCAGGCACCACATTTAATTCGCAAATTACAAAGTGTATTCCTAAATTTTGTCAAATTTATTTTTCAAATTTTAGATTACAACTCCACATGAAATGTCCAAACTCTCGTGATTTCATCATTTCATGTGAACATCGGTGTTTTCTAATTTCATGTTAGTCAGGAACTGATTTACTCCAACAATACACACATAACATACAAAATATGCATACAAATATAGCACAACAAAAACGTGTAACATATATGTAGTGCAATTACACGTGAGATACAATATGGCTCATTCGTCTGAGCCACTCTCTGCTCGATGCGTCTGTGTACGCTTCCTGGTTTTGCATTGTGCATGTCCTATGGGATATGTCAACCGGTTCAAAGAGTGCGTATAGGTTCGGAGGGGGTACGGAGACCATTGAGTGGGCGGAGGTGCATCAGCAAGCTGAGTCTGCCCAACGTCAATGTCGTCCAGCAGAGTCATGCAAAACTGGTTATCACCGCAATCATGTCATTAATGAAGGAATAAAGAAATCCACGCTCGGATCATTTGCCCCCACCCAGTACACTATCTGCAAGTCCCTTGGTGCGGAGGAGCTCTGGCCTTGACCGTTCGATGTGCCAGCGACCCGAGGAGCTATGACCTTCGTACGGTACTCTGTATCGGTGAACGTACGACAGGGGTGGGTGCCCTGGGTGCCACGGTCCAAACCTTGGCACCGTGTACTGCTCCCTGGCAGTAGCTGAGATGCTTGTATGCTCATCAGTTGACAGATGGCCGTCACTCCCACGCTCAATTGAAGGCTACAAGGTGGAAAGATGTTAGGCCGAATAAAGATTTAGAACATAAATTAAACATCTCGTACCTCTTGGATGACTAGTGCGGATGACCGATGGGAGTGCCAGTCTGAGTATGGGCTACGAACAGCAAAAGTGATGCATCCCGACAAATGTGCGGCTGGAGAACGACATAATGTTAGCACAACCTAAGACGTAATAAAAAACATAACATAAATTTATACATAACTTACCTCCCCACCGATCTGCAGCGCGGATAACCAACAAGGAGCGCTACGACGCCCGCCGATCTGACTAGGCCATGTCGACCTAGCAAGTGAGCACGATCGGTCCACTCGGTGCGCGGCCTGTAGGACGCCGTCTCTCGAACTTCCGTAGCTCATGTTCTTTATTACATTCTTCGACTCTATGAAGATGTACTTCAATGTGCTCAGAAGCCCTGGTACAATGTGCTCTGGGCTACGGATGGCGGTCTCCGATGCACTTGCGAACCGCTGCAGCCGTTCAAACTGAAGTGACAGACAACACTGATCCAATAACAAATAGTACAAATATCATCAATGAAATAGGCAAAGGTTGCAAGTGTTTTACGGTGTCATCACGCCGCAAAGTGATGTGTCGATCGAATGAGTGATGGAGCATCTCCTGGTGCATCACCTACTCTGGACACTCTGGTGGAGGATGGGTGAGTCTGGTGCGCGACCGTGGTACATACCACTTGATGTACTGACGGGTACATACCACTCGATTTACTAACGGTATGTTCGTATGTCGTACGGTCGCTGCTCCTGTCGGATCTCGATATTCGCTGTCTTTGTCCAAGTCGTAATCCACTCATGCTAGACTGCTTGTCAGTCCTCAGTATGTCGGTCCGCCCTTGAATGCCTGTATTTCAAGATGGATTGATGTTAGAACAGCGGATGTAGGTATGATGTGTAAATATTACTCGGATGGAGTTGAACTCATAAGTGGACAGCTCGTTATAGGATCCCGCCACCAAGAGGGGGCAAAGCTGATACAAATTGAACTGTTGCATCACGCATTGTGGCACATAAGGCTCCACCATATGGGTAAACACCTGGTGGCAGGTCATCGCCCATAATCTGCCGTCCCGCGTGCATTGCACGGATAGCCCGTGTGACGCTACCGTGTTCATGAAATATAAACTCCATGGAGCCCATATGATGTTGTTGTCATGCAACGACTCGAACTCGTTGTGGAACAACGAGTAGCACTTTGTCGGTCTATCCTTGGCCTAGTGTAACTGGGTAGCAGTCCACCGGTAGCCCATAGTAGGCCCATTTATCGGGTCGTGCAACTCGGGGTACAGGTGCACTACTTTCTCGAAGGAGGGCCGCCTGACAGGGAAGTGTTCCCAACCCCACAATTGCAGGAGCACATAGCAGATGGCAAGGCTCAGTTTCACACCATTGTCGCACCGTGAAGCATCACACAACCCCTTATATGTGGCGCAAAGGATGGCTGATCCCCAACAGTACTAAGGCATCACCTCAGCCTTCGTGTTAGCTAAAGACTCAGTGATGCGAACGAAGCTAGGGTGCACCTAATCGCCCTGTGTGGTGAAAAACAGGACCAAACCAAAGAGATGAAGAAGGTAAGCAACGAGGTACGTCCTAACAACCTCATCAGGTGCATCCTCCAGGCATTGGCTGACTCAAAGCAACCTCGCAAAGGGCAACAAGCCCATGTCCCGAAGGATTGGTCAAGAATAAGACATCCTGGAGAGTGACCACGATCTCACCTCCACCGAAAGTGGAAAGTATGCGTCTTGGGTCTGCACCTGTCGACAAGTGCCGATATCAGACTATTGTCCAAGGTGAAGTAGCATCCGACCGAGAGCAGCCTCGCAAAGGGCAACAAGCTCGTGTCCCAAAGGATTAGGACTCAACGAGTGTTGAGCTGCCAGTAATCCCTCCCGAACCGAAGCATGAGGGGCGGAGGGCCATCCGCGTCCCCGGTGATCCACGACTTGCACCGGTGACTCTTGTCGTAGAAGGGTTTCAGAAGCTCCGGTAGAGGCATGACTTGCAAGAGATGAAAAACACAGATCTATAGTGAATAGATTGATAATAATGATGAATTACTAGAAATTTAAAATTATAACTAAATACAGACAACAAATTAATATACACTAATTAAGTACGACCAAATTAAGTATGACTAAATTAGTTGTGACTAAATTGAAATGAGCCATTCAATACCACTAAATAAATTAGGTCCAATTAATTACCACAAATAAATTACAAATAAATAATTACGATTTAATAATGACAAGTACATTATTCATGACTAAATTAATTATGATGAATTAAATAGCACTAAAATAATTATGACTAATTTATTACCATAGATTAATTACAAAAAATAATTATGTCTTAATAAGGCCACCAAATTAATTACGACTTAATAAGGACACTAAATTAATTATGATTGATTAACTACAACTAAATTAATTACAACAAATTAATGATGGCTAATTAATTAAGACTTAATGAACCACGACTAATTAATTTGAACAAATTATTTACGACTAATTAATTAACTAACACTAACTCATTACGACTAATTAATTTGTAACTAATTAACTATGCCTAAATAAGTACAACTAATTAATTACATAAGATTAATTTAACTAGGACTAATAAACTCACACAAATATTATTACGAAAATTTGAAAATGATTAAATTAATTAGTCCTAAATTAGTACAACTAATTAACTATGAACAATTAACTACGACTAATTAACTAACTACACAATTAATAAAGAAAGTGCGTATGAGAAAGAAATTAACGGTAATATGGCTTCTAATGACGACTGTAAACAATGCTTAATCGTCTGCCAAAACGAAATCGGCTGAACAAGCGAGAATGAGAAAGCGAGCGGGCGAGGATGAGTTTATGAACAAGCGAGGATGAGAGTTTGCAAACCGTCTTGTCGCCGCCTCGGAATTTGTAGCCGCCTAATGCAAAACGCGGTTGACCGTGACGCGATAAGCGGAATCGGTTTCCCTCCCGCGCGCGTGGTCACGTGCATGCATGCACACGCAGGCAGAGACATGGACAACGACAGGGTATAAAGCGCGAAAGTGATGGATGGCAATGGGGAATAAACCGGAGGCGGTGAAGGCATCCGGGGTAGGGAGGACCTAACGTGGCCCACATGGTGCATCTAGGCAAAGTCCGGGCAAGGAGGGACCGAACAGGGCGACACTAGCCGGGTGTTGGGCGCGCGGAGGATGCTTGCCCAAGTGCCAGGGGGGACGTGGCTTCTTCGGACGACACGTGTGCGGTCTGGCGGTGGGCGTACGGAGGCAACACGTGTCGGCACATGCCGGGCACGAGAAGCACGGAAATACACACATGTCGCCTAACGGCACGAGAGGCGCTAATTCTGTAAAAAAACACGTGTTAATTTCGTCCACTGCCAACTGTTCCTTTGTACTTGTTTCCCGTCTTTTTTCCCTGTTTTTATACGTAAAGGCCTTTGTTGGAACCTAGAAATTTTGCAGAAATTTCACATAAACTATCTGATTCTCGTAGACGCTATTCCAAAAAAAAAAAAACCTTGTTCCAATCGGGATCAAACATGGGACGTGCACCAATCAGTTCCTTTTATACTACTCCGTGTCTCCGTCCCCCTCCTCTGTCTTTCTACAGAGCAGAGATGGAATATCTGTAGATGGGGGGGGGGAGAAATTATTGGCCCAAAATAATTGTTATCATCATGATGTGCTCCATTTGTAACAATGTGATTTTAGACTTTAGGCTGCTCCCAATGGGTGATTTCTTATTGTAGTTTTTATTGCATGAAAGGTATTTAGATACCACCTTCCCAATGCATTGTATCCTAGAGTGTTGTATCTTATGCCTTTGATATAAATGTCTTTACCACTATTTCTACCCATGATATTGTGTATGAGTGGTATCTAAATAAGATACTAGGCTGCTCTCTCTCTTCCTTAATTACAGTGTCACATCATATTTTTACTTATGTGGAGTCTTAAGATACTTGCCAAGGTGGAGCATTGGGAGTAGCCTTAGAGGTATGGTTCGAGAGCACGACATATCGGTCCAACAGTACATGACCTAGCTCAATCAAATTAAAGTTGTATGTTCCCGAGAAAGTGGTATTTCAGAATGGGACATATATCTAAGTGCGCATAGCTACAGTGCAGCCACATGCTCCACGAGGGCGACGAAACCAACACATTCTAGATAGGACTCCGGATATATCATGAAGAAGAAGAAGAAATGCATTCCCTTCAGCATGTTACCAACTTGCCCATGAAGTAACCAGTAAAAAGCAAAGGCGCGATTAGTCAAGAAGAAAAGCAACGAGCTGCAAGCTGTTAAGTAATGTTTAGCTCCCGCAAGGCCGTCGTAACGTAACGCCAAAGAATACCACCTGGTCGGGAAACAAAAACGTGTAACGTCCGCTCAAAAACGAGTTGCAGGTTCACATCTTTGCGCGGTTGTGCCAGGAAGGTGCTTTGATCCCGTTCAGAATTTACAACAAGGTCAAGTAGTAGTGTTTACATTGCGAAATTACATATTCCTTCTACAAATTTGCATCAGGAGTCTCAGGCTCTCAGCGAGTCAGAGACAGACAGTAGACAGTGGGAGTTTGGAACTTTGGGCAATGCCATGGCCCATGAAGATTGCTTGACAGACTGTTTCTGTAGGACACGATCTCGCAGATGAATCTGTGAGGTTTTCAGAACTACACACCTGGCTGGCCCAAAGTCATAGCCAGGCGTAGTTTGCACTTTGCAGAGCATGTGAGCACGATATCGATGGAAGATGGACTTGGCCTGGCCTGGACGGGGCTCTGCAGGCCTAAAGTACCCTAATATATTTTCGGGAGCAAACGGGCTGATTCGGCCTAGTTCATGTATTCTAAACTATGGGTATTCTTTTGGTTCGGGGAATCTGGGTATAAAAAGCTCGATGGATTAAGGGCTGGTTGGCACCGCTGTAATTTTTTTTAAAAAGTGACTTTCGGTTAGGTTGTAGGACCGAAAAGGTTTGATGTTTGGCTGTCTTATTTTTAAGTAGGCTGACTGCAGCTTCTGATATGGAAATGTCTAAAATACCCCCGAGGCAAGTAATGACTTGTTTGATGTCATTTAACTGCAATAAATGATATTTAACATCAACTAACGATAATTAACGCGATTGACTACCATTAACAATGACTACCGCAATTAACGTAATTTATCACAGTTGATGACAATCAACGCAATATGTCGCAATTAACGCAATATACCACAATTAACAGCAATAATTAAGATAATATTTTTTATTATCGTATCACTCATGCTTGCTGAAACCGATCCTGCATGTGCACCAATTAGACAAGCAGATGAGCATCACATTTGAAAAATAGAATAAAATATGAACAATGTCACTATTTTTAAATTCTTGTTACATTGAATTTTACAACATGAAAATTACAACCAAATTTACAATTGAACTTCTGCAGTCTCAAACTTTTAGCACATGCTTAGATTCTACATGTCTAGCACATCTCTAAAGAGGCGCCAGGGGAGGGAACCCGAGGAGGAGGCGCCGCCACATCGGGGGAGGAGGCACCACGGCAGCTCGAGCCGGTGGAGGATGAGGGAGCCAAAGGTGACGCGGGGGTGCCGGGGGAGGGAGTAGGGCAGCGAGGTGGCTAGATCTGGGCGTAGGGAGGAGGAGACAAGGCGGCCAGATCTAGGAGAAGGGAGGAGGCACCGCGGCGGCGGCAGAGGAGCCGAGGAGGAGGAGCGGGCGCCGAGGAGGAGGGAGGGAGGCGGCGCTGGGGCGAGAGGAAGTGGGTGGGCGGCGGAGCCAGCGAGGGAGGGGGACGACCACAGGAGGGAGGAGTGGGTGTGCGCGGGGGGAGGGGGCGGGAGGAGGGAGTTGAGTTGTGTTCTATGGAGTGACATTCGGTGGGTAATTACCCTCAATTTCAGGGTAATTTTGGAATGGAGAACACGGGAACCAACGGAAGCTCACCGCAGGCGGCTTTCGACTTCTGTGCGTTGTAACACGAAGCCGCTTTCGAGAAAAATAGCTATAAAAAATCTTCTGTTTAGAATGGCTTTCGACTTTTCCGGGCGACAGTCGAAAGCTGAAGCCATCTCAAACACCCTAACAATGGTGGCCTGGATCTTGACGTGGGAAACGCCGGCGCTGGACAAGAGGTTGGTGGCATCGTGCACCGTGTGCTTCGGCAATCTCGCTGGTCAACTACAAAGAGACGCCGAGTTTGTCGCCTCTATGGCTTAATAATCTGGATCCAATGCAGGAGTATTCTCTTCCCTCGGGGTTACTGAACGCCTATGCACCTCCAGATTAGTGTGACACTGAAAACAAAGCACCTGTCCCACAGGTGGCGTACATGCCATCGTATATATATATATATATATTGAATGT
This sequence comes from Ampelocalamus luodianensis, assembly GCA_036346255.1. Lineage (NCBI taxonomy): Eukaryota > Viridiplantae > Streptophyta > Magnoliopsida > Poales > Poaceae > Ampelocalamus > Ampelocalamus luodianensis. Next base: position 48,589,055 of record CM070633.1, read on the forward strand.
GTATTACCGGGCTCACGTTTACGTGAATGTGAGTTTTGAAAAGTTAAAATGATATTGAATCTAGTGTCGTGTGCACACCTAAAATTACACTTAAATCCGCTCCTGTGTCCCACTACTACGTTTCAAGGGGGGATTATTGGCTATTACTACTATCGTGTTCTTTACCGATTTACTGTCTACTTTTTTTGAGAGGGATTTACCGTCTACTAGGTGCATCATTCAGAACCAAAAAAAGAAAAGAAGAGGACACATGCACGTTGCCGCTCCCAACGATGCCACCACACACGCCGACTCAACACCTAGGGGCTGTTTGTTTGGCCGGTGACCTGAACAACATGATAAAAATGTGTGTCTGAGAGTTGCCAGATCTTTTTTGATGATTTCAGCCAGACGTGCATAAAATTTGTTGTTTGGTTGGAAACCTAAGTTTTATAGAAACAGAAAAACAAATAATACACTTTGAAAAATAAAAAGCTTCGATCAAACCCAATTCCACGCTCGGCTGGAAGCGTCGCGACGCACGACAGCGATTCAAATCTCGGCGAAACGCGACGACAGCTCAAAGGCCACCGGCGCATGTGGGGTACAGCGGCGGACGCCATCTGTTGCTCGAAGCGATGCGACGCACGGCTGCGACGGCGACTTGCGGCAGCAGTTGGAAGCTCGTCGACACGGGAGAAGCTTGACGGGAGGCGAAGCGGCAGTCGCTCGACGAGCAGCGACAACTCGGCGATGATGGCTCGAACCTCTGCACGACGGTTGATTATTGAAGTGAGCAGTATTAATGAAGCTTCGTTGCTGTTGCTTGAGTCCGGCGACGTTTTTTGGTCGCCTGAGCTTGATGGAGCTACCTAGCCAGAGGGGAGCAGCATCCCGGCATGCTCCTGGCCAGGCCAATCTTCCTTAGGCCCTGTTTGGTAGAGCTCTGGATTCTCATTTTTCAGATTCTGCTCCTGATTCTCTGAGAATCCACTTCTCTGAGAATCTAGAGCTGTCTGTTAAAAGCGTTTGGCTCGTAGGTTGGCTCCCAAAACTATATGAGGGGGATTAGAGGCAAATAGACTATGTTACCCCTGGTTGTAATAATTCAATTGTATTTGCGTCTTTCTCATATGTATTTTTACATAAATTACAGAATTTTTTCCCTTAAATTTGTTTAGGCCATGTGAATGTATATACGTTATATCTTTACGCAATGCCAGGTTATATTGCATTTACACTTCATAATGGATTACAACTGTGTATAAGCAAATTTTGTACTGTTGTGGCTGTGATAGATGAAGCTAGAGATATCGCATTCATATCGTAAAAGTGTTCAAATGATTATTAAATGATATTACGTACAAGTAATAAAATGATAAATGAGTCATAACAAAAGACCACAAAAATTCGCAAGTAGTGTGTCCATCATCCTGAAAGGGGTTCAGTGAGCTCTAGCTCTATACAACATACACCTCTCGTTGCTCCAATGCATCTGTTGGGGCTGGAAGGACAAAGCGGTCGTCCACGAATCCACCAAGCCGGAGAATGTACATTTGCCGGTGGGAAAAGCTCTGATTTACACGTTAGCCGATGATCAAATCCTATCCCTTTTCTCGGATGTTCTCAAATCCTATCCCTTTTCTCGGATGTTCTCGGCGGATGATATTGTCTCCTGTCAGGATACCATATTGCTCCTGTAGTGTTGATCGGTGTTCAGCCCACCATCGCTCTGCTTGTTGTTCAGTGAAATGTCTCTTGCTTCAGGTGAGCAAAATGTCTCCTAGAAATAGTTGTAAGAACTCCTGCAGATCACCTGACGAGGTGCTGCTGTTACCACTGCAATTAACACATTACCAACAGCTAATAGCACAATAACATATAGTCATCATAAACTTAGGAGGCTCATTTCCTGTGAAACTATATCTCTGAATACCTCTCTATACATAAGTTATAAGTACCAGAAATAATGAAACTATTAATTGTCCTTCCAATCAGGAGAAAAGATCAGTCGCTAAGAGTATCACTGAAGGACTCAAGGACCCTCAGATTAATAAGCTCTTTGGACAATGATGTGCTCACTCTATACTTGTAAACGATTTACCGATATTAATCCAGGAACATATGTCTGGCTATAATAAATTATTTGCATAGATCTAGTCATCAGCCCTCACACAAAATTGTGAACCTATGCTTCCAATCTGACCAAATGATCAAAAATTTGGGACTGTACTCTCTAACAGCAAGCGGATGTCATAGGATTGCCAACAGAAAAAACTACTGGCTTAGATATGCTATATAATAAAAAAGGTTATCAATCCCCACTGTCTAAGTAAAAAATGACCTTCAAATAAAAAGATAATAAAACTAGATAAGCAACATTGAATTGGCTTGTACTGCACCAAACATGTAAATCATTAGTATAAGTAGCAACAAAACAGAGCAATCTGAGACAAAGAAGGAGAGTAGACAAACTAGTCATGTATATATATACCGGTCCTTATCGTTATTCACAGGCAGCCATTTCAGCTGAGCACTTGGGTCTGGTAGTTCATTCCGAAACCTGCATTAACCAAAAAGGAAACCAGTGGTCATCCAAGAGTTCAATTCGAAATAGACACGAGGATGACAACATTTCATGCAATCGATTGCTTTTGCAAAGCTCCTCAAAATTACTACAGATCTAGAAACACATTTTAGTTCAATTGAAATAGACACAGGTAACATTTCATGCAAATCGATTGCTTTTGCAAAGCTCCTCAAAACTAGTACAGATCTAGAAACACATTTTAGATAAACATTCGACAGGAAATTGCAAAGTAGTAGAGTGATGCTTTCAGAGCAATTTTGTCTACTCATGCGCCTACGCACAAAACGAATGCTCTTTCTAGTTTCAATAGGCACCGTAGTACTACTCTAGCAAGCACAATTCATGAATCTTTTAAGCACTATATTCTCATCGACTATCTGAATTAAACATGAGTGCTCATTATCATACCCAAATGCTTTTAAGACCTAAAGGGTGAAAATTTCTCCAACTAGCACTTGCATAGACCAAAAATCCAAAATTTTGCTCTACTCACTTGTGCTTGCGGAGAGAACGTCGTAGGCTTCTTGAGCCGATTCTCAAACCTCTCGTGTTTGCGGCGAGAGTGGCGAGACCAGTTGCCACCGCCCGAGACCCACTGGTGGTGTTGGTGGTGGCGGCTCTGCGGTATTATTCTTCTTGTTGCCGCACGCACTTTCTGCGTCTTCTGCGAGCAGTGGCTGCGGCGGCGCATCATCTGTTCTTGCCTGCTCTCCTGCTCCTCCACCGCTGCTTCTCGTACTCGCGCTTCATCATCGCGCCCGCTCCTCCTCCGTCTCCACTCTCGGCGGCGCCTGCCGCTCTTGCTCCTTCCGAGCGGTGGGGCACTGGGCCTCCCGAGGTGGCGGGCGGAGCGGGTGGCGGAGGCGGGGCGGCGCCAAAGGGGAGGTGACGAGCGGCGGGGCGGGAGGCGCTGGTTGCTCTTCCGCCGTCTGGCGTGGTGGAGGCTGGTAATACATCTGCGGCGGCGGCTACCTCCTCGGTGCTAGGGAAGGGCCTAGGGTTCGGATCTTGGGGGCTCGGTGCTAAGGGGGAGAGGAGGGGGAGCATAGTGGAGGCGGCCATGGCATGGAGCGGCTTGGAGGCGAGGAGGAGGAGGCGGTAGGCAAGGCAGGGAGGTCCCGGGCGTCGGCTGGGAGGAGGAGGAGGAGGCGCGGGAGGAGGCGAGGTGGTTCGGGGTGAGGCGGCGGAGAGGGAGGGCAAGATGTCGGCGAGGGCGTGGGACGGGAGGGCCGGTAGGAGGGGCAGGGCGGCGGAGGGGTCGCTGGAGGCGAGGTGGAGGACGGACTCGGCGGTGGGCGGCGGGGGCTGATGCGAGGAGGGAAGGGCGCTCAGGAGGGTGCAGCTAGTGGCTGGAGGGTGGAATTTTCTGAGGGTAGTTCAATGGCAATTGCGGGTAAATACATCAAACTTCTAGAGGTATTTTTGTTTCTAAAGGTTGGATTCTCACGAGAATCTGCGGGAAGGCTGCTTCTCGTTGCTAGTTCATTTTCGAGACAGCTCCTCGCGAGAAGCAGAATCTGATAGTTTTGAGAATCAAGGTGTTTGGTACGACTTCACGAGAATCGATTGAGAAGCTGGGAGTAGAATCTGTACCAAACAGGGCCTTAGGTATGCAACCAAATATGCCCTAAGGCCTTAGCGCCTCACAAGCTCCGGTTAAAGAACAGTTGGTAGGAGAGAGACGCCACGGGACAATGAAGGTTGTCTTAGCATGATACTAGATAGTAGGTATAGGGTATCTTTTGTTTTGATGGATCCAAATCGAGGAACCAAGAACATCATATATGTATTGAGTAATTCATCCTTACATGATCTCTTGGGCCATATATGCAGGAGAGGAGGAAGAACATTTCCCTTCTTACCCCTCTCTTATAAGATGGAAAAACGAGTATTTTGGTATATTCCCGATGAGTGCATCACATGAACTTAATCTATGTACATGTATTTTTTTTCCCTAGTTTCTCTTGATATTCTTGACGGCTCTAGGCTGGGAACCCTATGGGTATTGCTACAACAAAAGTGTTAAATAACATATTCATCGTAAGGAGACAATCAACCAATCACCATACAATAGATAATTGATAGAGAGAGGACAGATGGAAACACAATATGGAGGAGCCTCTTTATTCATTGATCTCTTTCTGAGTACAAGGACGTCCTATTTATAGACCAAAACCCACCAAGGGCAGTTTTGGTATTATGCCCATCAACCCTTAATCCAGAGTTTTTTAACACTTCCCCTTGGGCGAATACTGCGTCATGCGCATATCTCATTAAAAACTCCTCCCAAAAATCCAGTGGAAAAACGGTCGAAGAAAAGAATACATTGCATTCGCAAACTGTATTGCATCATTGCCGTGTTAAAAACATTTATGTGAGAAATCTTAAGAGAAAACTCACTAAGGGAAAAAAAAGAGTGCGACATCTTTATCTTATGGGTCAATATTTAGGATTAAGGTAAAACTTTAGGATCTTAAGTGGATTATGATTCAGAGGATTCTTCTCCTGATTCATGCAACTCTCTAAGCCGCATTATTCCAATACCACGAACACATCGTTGGAAATTGGACGTAGGCAAAGACTTAGTGAATAAATTAGCCAGATTATCACAAAATCTAGTTTGCATGATCTTCATTTCATCGTTCTTCTGGAGTTCATGATGATAGAAAAATTTGAAAGCAATATGCTTCGTGATATCACATTAACGTAACACAATTGCATTTGTGCAACACAAGCAGTATTATCTTCATGGATAATTGTGGCGGTATCGACGGTATTAATGCCACATGACTTTTGGATATGGCCAATCACACGTTTGAGCCAAACACATTCATGTGGGGCTTCATATAGTGCAATAATTTTCTGAGTGATTGGTAGAAATAGCTACCAAGGTCTGCTTAGATGATTGCTAAGAGATGACTGCACCACCACAAAGTATATATATATATATATATATATATATATATATACACACATATATATATCCATTCTGGGATTTTGCACTATAGAGATTTATTAGATATCTTCAGGATTTAGTAATGATCATCAGGATCTATACATGATTTTCATGATCTTTGTATTTTCGATCAACTGGATTTAAATTGTTACGTGGTAAAACTTTCAAGGTGAATTTAATCAGTAATCATCGTATCAACACCTTCTAGGCTTGATTAAGATTTTCAAAATCTTAAGTATGATGATTAGTGTTTAGCATATGCTCCCCCTGAACACAGCTTTCGCTGAAGTCTTATTGCTCCAATGCCTTTCATACATTTTATGAAAATGAACATAGCCAAGAATACTGTGATCAAATTTACTGGATTATCACGATGCGAAGTCTTACATACAAATATCCTATTACCCATCTGGAGGTTTAGGATAAACACTATTCTGAAGTAATATGTTTAACTTATCAAATACCACCATTTAATTATGCAACACAAGTTTATTATCCTTGCAGAGGATATAGGGTAATACTATTTGCAAAGTCGTATGTCCTCTGGATACATTTTATCAAAACCTTTCAGGATCTTAATATTTTGTAACTACCTCTAGGTGGTTAAAGTTACAATAAATAGTCTGTTCTGCAAAACTATAAAGTATAGTTATACCACTCTAAAGTAAAATATAACCAATCTTAGTTTTGGTATTTAGGGGATTAATTGTCATAACCAATCTTAGTTTTAGCGTTTAGGGGATTAATTGTCAATATCACCCATGTATGCCATACCTTCATGGTTCTAGAGGAAACCACCATTCCAGTAACTTCTGGTGGAAGATGCACTTTATAAGTGCTTATGTGGCACACTTCTGTTCTTTAGGTTCCTCATTACATTCTTTCGGGTCTTGATGGATCATTGTCCACTTCTAGGGATCATATGATCATTGGTGTGATTAAGAGATCGATTGATAAGCTAATTTTTCTTCAGGGAGATGCTCTTCCTACAGGTAAGAGACTATTGGGTATGAGTTTTATATATATTGCTATTTTGTTTCTTTTCTTACTAGAAATTTTGAGTTCTTTGAGGATCTCATCAAGTATTTTCAGAATCAATTTACTACATATTTTATTTATTTGTTCATTCCTTTTGCAAGCATTATTATGCAATAGAGCATTATATCATTCATAATAAGAGAGTAACAATCTCTACGAGGACTTTTGAACCATAGCTTTCACCGCTTCATTATCTTCATAATGACCCATCAAGTCGAAACTACCTGGTTCCAAGACTTTTATTTAGCAATTATGGTTCAGCCTCATATGCTTTCATTATGTGACCTGATATGAACGCTTCAAGTGCTCGGCCATAGACTTTGGTTTCAGATCTGTGTTCTCATCAGAGAAACTTTAGCAATTGTAGAGGCAAAGTGATTGTCGACAACTTTTCTCCTATATCCTCCAAATTGAGGTTATCTCAGTGTTAACTAGATCTTTGTCATTTCCCAAACAAAAGATTCTTGGTCGTTCCGCATTTCCAGCATTGTAATATGTGCACAATGTCAAACCCCGGGCTTTGAATACCCAAAACTCTCGTGTATGTACCACACTAGTCCCATGATTAGTGGCTAGTACACAGATCCACAACGATAGCATACACATCCATCCATACATACATACAAAATAAAACAAATATGGTACACAACTTAAGCGATTACAAACTTTACATTACAAGGGCTGACCGGCCAAACATAAGCTCAAGTATCAGAAGTAGCGAATGAAACAACGGAAGCATAGTAAATACACCAAAAAGGTCCAGCGGTATGCCCATCCAAACCCTCAGGCAATTGACAAGAAATAAGTCCTAAAAAGACCCGTCACTGAACCCTCCGGTACCGGGTGCAAAGAACGCGTCATCCAACGTAGGCTCATCCTCTAAGTCTGAACAACAATTTAAGAAAGATCAAGTACATTGCATAGTCAGCAAGACTCGCAGTGTATCGCAAAGTTTATATAAATACAAGGCTAACAAGGGATGAGGCTCTATGCTACAAGTTATTTTCAGCATTAAGCAAGTTTTATTTGCAATATCGATATGTAGAATTTTGGAACGGAAGTTTAAAGAACAGTTAAATAGATAATGAACAACAACTATGTATTTGAATAAATAACAAATCACAGCCCTCCTCAGCTACGATCAACATCTTATTCTCAGCCATAAATTTGGCACCTAACTGAAATATCAACCATAAAACTATTCCCTCATTTTTCAACAAGAATCATTTTTTGTAAAACCAAGACTATATCCGGCAATACTACACTTAGCACACTCATCACCATGAGCATGACTATTTAAATAGATTTATACTCTGCAGAGAGGTATAACTTTACCCACAACTAGGGGTGAAAACGGATCAAATACGAACGGATAATAGCTCTGCCATATTTGTTTTCATATTTTTTCCGGATTCGAATACGAATACGAATACCCCGGATACGAATATGGATACGAATAATATCGAATACGAGTACGAAGAGAATACGAATTGAAACGAATACGGTCGCGGATATTTTCGGAACATAAAACCCCTTAAATTGTATGCCAAAAATTAACGAAAACATATAACTAGTTTATTTGATGCAAACATTCATGAATTATTCATATTTTCAACAACCACACATAAGATTAGCACTAGCAAACTGTATTAACTAGTTCATCATAAAAATAACACTTAGTTTACTATATTTAGCTCATAAGTTATAACTCACAAAATCATAAGTTATCACTCATTCACACTTAGTTCATCACATACATAAAGCTTAATTCACACTAACATCGATCAGGCTGGATGCTTAATCTATACGCAAATGACAGTAACATCCCAAAGTATGTTATCAAAAATAAAATTAATAAAGTTATTATTTTGTTGGATTTTCTGAGATTTAAAAGAGTTTTCTTGGTTAAATAAAATAAAATAAAGTCAATTATTTAATTTCCTAGTTTTTAATGTCAAAAATAAAATTTATTGAGTTTTCTGGGATTTTATTGATTTAAAGTGAAATTTTTAATTAATATCTTGAATTTTCTGGATTTTAAAGAGGTTTTTACTATTTTCATAAAATAAAAATAAATTATGTGCAAAAATAAAAAACCAACTTTAAGTTAAAATTATTTCAAGGAATTTTTATGATTTTTTCTAGAATTTTTTAGCTCTATTTGCTATTTTCTAAAAGGCTATTTGATTTGTTGCATTTTCTGAAATTCAGAAATCAATTAAAATCTCCTTTTCTCTTTTGGGCCGAAATCCTCTTTTGGGCTAAAATCCGGATGTCCGGCCTTCGTCTTATCCGGATAATCCGTATTCGTATTCGCTTCTGTTCACGGGAAAAAAAAATCCGAATTCGTTTCCGATCTGAGAATTGTCCAAGAAAATCCGATCTGAGACAATCTGAATCCGTTTTCGTCTGGATCGGTTGGAAACTATCCGATCCGTTTTTACCCCTACCCACAACACATGAATTCTTTGAACAAATGCGGTCATACCGCTGGCCAGGTTTACAACCAGGTCCACAACCAGATTCTACGACCAGGTCTATGACCAGGTGCCGGTCAGACCGCCCAACAACCTGCGGTCATACCACCAGAGACTAGAAACACAAAAATTACATTCCGCTTCAACTCAATTTGCAAAATACATTTGCCAATTGATGCGCGATGCAAACAAAGGTTAAAGGCGGGATTTTCAACAAGTTGCAAAACACATTTGCCAACCTTTAGAATCACACCATAAGGAATATGGTACATAGACTTAAACCATTTGTAAAACACATTTGTAAAACTAAAGTCACATGCTACAAGGAACATGCATGAGCCTCAACTATTTGCAAAACATATTTGCAAATTATAGTCTCATGCTACAAAGATTATGCATGAGCTTCAACTATTTATAAAACACATTCACAAACAATAGCATCATGCCTAGATGAGCTAGAGCAAACGGGATTGAGCTATCAACACACGATGAGACTCAAGCTACTAGACAAAACCCCTCTTAATAGTACGGCAACCTATAAGAGAATCCATTTAACATTATAAAATGGTGAAGAAAGAATTAGGTGAGAAGGGATTTTCTATAAAGAAGCTATAGATAGATGACCAAGATGAGGAGAGAACAATTTATTTTTCTTGTTGTATAAAATAAATTTTGAAGTTTTCAACTAACGGCCATTCTAACTAGGTCACGACCTACAGTCGATATGGCTCTGATACCAATTTGTCAGAACCCGGGAATTAATACTCCCAGATCCTCTGTGCATAACTGAACTAGTCCCATGATCAGTAGCTAGTCCACACAGTAAACAAAATGATAACAAATTCATATCACAACTTTATTGATAAATAACAACAGAGTTGATTACAAAGGAGGCTTACAGGCCAACAATAAAATAAACACAATGAAGACGAAGAAGTAGTAGGGTCAGTTAATGCGCCACAGCAATCGATCGGGAAGCGGCCTAGTCGTCGAGATCCACATCGGTAGCAAAGTCCTTCTCCTCTGAAATTTGTTTGCATAAGCAAGAATGAGCACAACTTCCGTGCTCGCAAGTTACACCCGTCAAATAACAGAATGACATGCATATATGGATGCAACAAAGGATGGTTTAAGGGTTGATTTGCATAAAGCAGCATTTTCTTTCAATACTTGTACTAAGTTCCAAAGCATTTATTCTATAACTAAAAATCATTTTATAAATTCTCAATTTTATAGTCAGATAACATTCACACATGAATGGTGAAGGATACCCTCCTATCACATGGCTTCCTGCCCAATTCCCATTTGGATAACCAGTTTTGAAGGAGTCATTTTCAAACAAAATCAAAGTCTAACTTTGAGTAGTTCTGCTAGCATGTCCATAACCGCGGACACGGCTATTCGAATAGTTTTACACTCTGCAGAGGTTGTACAGCTTTACCCACATGACAAGACTTCTCTAGTTTGTCCGGCATATATCTATACCACCGCTCACTACCTTGGGTGAGCGGTCTAGAGCACGTGTCAAGGCCTTTACAAAGCGACATTCCACCGTAGTTACCCCTCGCTAAGGTTTCCACCACCCTTTGGAATAAAGACCTCCGGTTGGGCCCCTCTTGCGCTAGGTGGGACTAACATAAGTCGTAACATGACTACCCATTTCATCTGTAGAGGAACGACCACGGTGGAACATTGCGATTAATTAGCGAGTCCTACTCCCATACCGAGGACATGTGGTGGTACGGTAGTGGCATAGCATCATGCGCTCGAAGACCGGTCCTTAACTGACTTGGACAACTTTCCAACAAAACCCATGGGCCTCAACCATACCCGATTGAGCTCGTGCATAAACTTGCACCCACCGAACATCCATTATGCCCAAGTCCAAACCATTTTTATTTATTTCATTTTTCAAAGTCATAAACTTCCATAACATCCGATGTCATGGATACAATTCGAACAACAATTGATTTGTGGCTGAAATTTCCCAAAATAAACATGTTTGGTCTATAAGCATGGCTAAGCCTGATTTTTCTCAAAATGTTCTAGTTCATACTATCGTATCAACCAGGTTTTACCTATGGTGACAATATGTTTGCTTCAATTATCAAAATTGGCTATACAAAGGAGTTTAGGCATAACTATACATTTAAAGCAGGACTTTAAATTCTTGATATAAATAAGCATGCAAGAATAATTTAAAGCGAATATAAATAATTTGAAATAATGGGATCAACATGATCAAGGGTATAACTTGCCTTGCTTGTTTACTCGTTGCTCTTAAATGACGTCGAAATCCGGTCGTCCGAAGTCGTCGAAATCTATACGTGAAAACGAGCTAAATTCAAATAACACTCAAATAAAATCCAAATAAAATCCAAAATAAATACTGGGAGGAAGGTATTGATTTTATATTAATATGGAATTTGAATCGACGGAATCGGAGTTCGTACGAGGGAGAACGAAATTATAGAAAATGACATGCATGCATAAGCACTATTCATGCATGGTACTGTAGCTCGTGGGCAAGCTATATGTAGTTGAAACAAAGAAGGAAAGGTTGGTAGTGTATGGAAAGTTAAGTGAGCATGTTACGGGAGCAGTCTTGGATGGGTGACTGAATGGGAATTCAAATTTTTTTTAATTTTTTTTTATTTTCGAAATTACTGTTCATAGTGTACTGTGCAAGGATACTGTTCATGAGGTGCGGACGGTCCGAATATTTTCCTTGATTTTCGGATTAAAAACAAATCAATAAACCAAATAGATTTTTAGAAAATAGCAAATAGAGTCCAAAAATTCTAGAAAAATTCACAAAAAAATCTTGAATTATTTTGAACTTAATAAAAATAATTTCAACTTAAAGTTGGCCTTTATTTTTGAACAGTAAATATTTTTATTTTAAAATAAATAGTAAAAGGTTTTTAAAATTCCAAAAAAAATCCAGAAATTACTTAAAATTTTATTTTCCACTTTAGATCTAATAAAAACTCATAAAACTAAATAAATTTTATTTTTGCCTTTTAAAATCTTAGAAATTCAAGAAAACCAAGAAAACACTATTGAAACTGAGAAAATCCAATAAAAGAATAACTTTATTTATTTTTATTTTGGTAACAGCACTTTGGGATGTTACACCGGGTTGGGCAGAATGACAAGTGGAGGCGATAGCCGTGAACTGAACGTTGTCGGATGCGAAGAAGAAGCATGCGTTCCCGAAGCTTCGACTGCAGAGAGAGAGAGAGGAAGATGGTGAGGGATGGAAAGAGGAAGTCGAGGAGGCCTAGAGAGACATGCAGATTTGGGCGATAGCTCATCGATACAGTAGGGAGGCTTGGCAACGACGGTGGCTGTGGTCGGCGCATGACATTGTGCTTCGAGCTCGAATTGAGCTCGGGGAAGGGAGAAAATGGAGAGGGAAGGTAGGGAAAGTGGAGAGGAGAGCGACGACTCGGTGCACAAGTTGTATGGGGTGAAGGGCGAAGGAGCTCGCGAAGCCGCGGCATTTGCTCACGGAGATGACGTGTGGTCATGGGCAGTGCGCATGAGGTGACAGGAGGGTGGTTGAGGTGCAAAACTGTGGGCAGGACATCGCAAACCATGGGCAAGCAGCGGAGCGGGCGAGGGCGAGAGGTGGACGAAGGGTCCTGACATGAGCATTAGGGGGTCATGTAGAGCTCACTGGAGCTTCCGGGGGATACGGATAGGTGCTGAGGCGCTCTGACAATGGTAACCCAAGGTGGCGTGGTGATGTCGTCGTGGCGGCGATGCTACAGAGAGAAGGAGAAAAAAATGAGTGGTGGTGGAAGCTAGAGGATGGCATGGAGATGCTCTGGGAGAGAGTAATTGGCACAAAGCTCTCCTGAGAGGAAATGGCATCGGCGGCAGCGATTTCGGCCATGCATGAGGAAGACGGCGGTGGCGTGGCGCTTGTGTGGATGAAGGACCAAATCAAGTGAGGGTAAATGTTCCTTAGGGGCCAGAACGACGCAGTCCATTAGGGAAGGATCTCACCGGGTTGGGCAGAATGACAAGTGGAGGCGACAGCCGTGAACTGAACGTTGTCGGACGCGAAGAAGAAGCATGCGTTCCCGAAGCTTCGACTGCAGAGAGAGAGGAAGATGGTGAGGGATGGAAAGAGGAAGTCGAAGAGGCCTAGAGAGACATGCAGATTTGGGCGATAGCTCATCGATACGGTAGGGAGGCTTGGCAACGACGGTGGCTGTGGTTGGCGCATGACATTGTGCTTCGAGCTCGAATTGAGCTCGGGGAAGGGAGAAAATGGAGAGGGAAGGTAGGGAAAGTGGAGAGGGAGAACCGACGCACTCGGTGCACAAGTTGTATGGGGTGAAGGGCGAAGGAGCTCGCGAGAAGCCGGTGGCATTTGCTACTGGAGATGACGTGTGGTCATGGGCAATTGCAGACAGAGGTGACAGGAGGGTGGTTGAGGTGCAAAACTGTGGGCAGGACATCGCAAACCACGGGCAAGCAGCGGAGCGGGCGAGGGCCAGAGGTGGACGAAGGGTCCTGACACGCGGGCCCAGTGTGTCAGCGAGCGCGGGGGTGGGGTGCTGGTGTGGGCTGGAGCGAGCATGTAGAAATGGGCCGGTTGGGATTCAGCCCAGTTGGGCGAGCGGGAATTCAATTTTGCTTTTGAATCTTCCCAAAACCAGCTAAATGATTCCCAAAGTTTTGTACTGAGCAAACAGAGTCCTCCATTTATGAATTTTTTTTGTGAAGGTTTCGACCTAGTATAGTTTCGTGTGTAAATATTTTAGGATTTTATCAGCTCTATGTTTTTCTCAAAAATTCCTACAAGTTGTTGTTTTCATGTGATTTCACTATTTGATTTATGCTAAAGCTCAAAAATTCATGCTAATATAGTTTCCCATGCAAAAACATGTTTAGAATTATTCTCCCATTTATTTTCATTATATTTTCCCAAAATTAGGATTTTTTGGATGTTACAATGAACGTCTTCAAGAGGTATTTCACCTTCAAGGTGAGTTCTTTTCAAGAGAGTTAAAGGAGTGATTACTAATTGATTTGGCTAGTGTTATTAGATCTTATACCCGCAGGCGTTCCCATAGATTTTAGATCAAGAACCAATAAGTCAATTTTGCATAGGTTGATATACTATTCTACTCAGGGTATTCCACTCCTCGTGGCGTATTTACTGTAAGTAAACACTATGGTAACTCCTCCATAATTGGAAAGTATTGGCAGGGGAGCTTTTGGCATAGAGGAGTACAAAATAACCCTTAAGTTTAGCTTGTTAGTGCGTGTATCTTCGTACTAAAGATTTTTTCCTTCTGGAAAATACGATAACATTCGAACTTTTGGGCATTTCTCTTCCATATTGCCGAGATTCGATCTTTATTAATAGCATACCACAAAATTCTCATATCATGAGCACATGATTGATTGAATTTCATATCCAACATTATCTCCAACAACTCGTGGTGGCCCAAAGGTGCATGCTACAGTGGTAATAATATGTGGAAAATGATCGATTCCTCCAACACACACTTTTTTCAATAAGGAGTTTGATAATTATATGTAGTGAGCTAGACTTTTATCAGTGCAGTGGCAAGAAAACGACATGATCATAATATTTTGTAGGATATTCCAACTTTATGTTGGTTATTAATCTGCGACGAAGGTCCCATACGGGGGTTCGACAGTTGGTAGACTTATTCTATAGACTAGCTTCTTTATTATTTGCCCGAGTTTAGGTCCAATTACTCATACCATATTTTAAATAATTTGGATCATTAAAATTCAAGTTTATAATTACGCAACATATTTTCTTATGGTCATAAGCAGTGTATTCTAACAACATAAAACTACATGATGCTCTTCAAGAATATAAATATAATACTAGGATATAAAATATTTGACCATAGTTAATCTGTACGGAAATACTAGATTTTCTTCCGGACTTCAAATCTTAGTTAAATCACCCCAAATAGTACAATTATTCGATGGGAATATTTATTGTTCAATGGGAATACTAAATTTAATTAAAGGTGATAAACTGTATGCCTTATTTTAATTCGTAATGCTAGAAGCATCATGGCCAAATTTAGATCATTCATGATCAACAAGGTCCAATAGGTCATCTTTCTTTCGAGAGCTATATTTGCTTCAAGAAAATTGTCGACGATCAAGACGTCGATCTTACGAAAAGAAAAGGAGAAAGTGACGTGGGAAATCTAAGGAAATAATGGGACTGCTCTTTATTCAGTATGAACTAGGTTTTACATAATATGCTCTGAGAACACTGCTTGTTTCCTTACAATGTCAAACCTATCACACGAATCTAAGGCTTGTGCTTTAGTCTGATGGCTCTATCTTGACTTCTTCTATTGCCCTGTCTTCCCCCTTGATCCATCCAGGTTCCATCCTTAAATAGCCCTCGAAGAGGCGGCAGTTACTTCCGGAGAAGACGTCTGATGCGAAGCGTTGCGTCTAGTCGGAGTCAAGTGACAGTTGATAAGGAATCAACCGTTCGGCGGTTATATGTCTATGAGACATACAACCGCATGGAGGTTGTTCGTCAGTGCTTCTGGATAAGAAACGTCATATGGTATGGAATATGCACGTGTTCCATTCGTCATACGGTAGAGAATATACTTGGAATCAGTTCCAAGTGTCAGTTCATACCTTTTACGAGCGGTTCTCCTGGTCGGGAGCTTGACTTAGGCCTTCGTCCGACCAGGGTACCCATTATGTAACCTCTGGAATATCTACGACCAGTGAGGTCGTGCACCTCAGGGGTTACGACCACGAAGACGTATGGTCTTTTATATATTAAAAATAATATAAAGAGGTTTTAATCCTCGTCAGCTAGCCCCCGAACTTTAAATGAATAGGTCGTGTGAACACTTTTCTTCCGATGAAGTCGTATCGGGCTGACGCTCATTTAAATGCAAGGGCATTTGAAGCGGTTTGTATTCACTTTAAAGTTGAGAACTTTGCCTTGGGAATTGAAGAGTTTTGTGTCCAGATAGAAAAAGAATCCAAATAAACAACACTCTCATTATCCGATCTGAATGAGTAGCTTAAAGATTATGAAAAGAATGGTAAAAGGGAAAAAGCATCCTCTTAACTATAGAAAGTTAATTTTGAACAGATCTTCTGGTGTTCCGGTCGTGTCCGACCAATGCACCCCTCAGGAAAATGTTCGTGAGGAAGAGGTGGTCGTGGAGGTTCCTGATCAGGATACTTCTAAAGCCAAAACTGCTGAGGATGAAGTAGTAAAAGAAGCCCCCGAGCAGGTTTCAGCATCTGCTCAGGATCCTCTAGTAATCCTTACTCCTTCTCCGGAGGTAGTCATCTCCAAAGATCCTCAACAGGTTCCACCTCCTCCTGGAAATGCTTCTCAGGTTATCAAATTCCCTTTTTCTCCCCGATTTATCGAGGATAAGGAACTTGATGAAGCATGGGAAAGATATTGGACCATCAAGCTGAGATTGGTCCAGATACATTCTTTTTCGAATATAATGACATGTCAATTCGGGTAAGTGTCCTACGACCATCCTTACAACTCTTTCTTTTTGAAGTTTCTCTGAAAACTTATTAAAGAAAGAGATTTTATTTTTGTAGCACATGGTCGAGAAATATGCTGTGGTCGGAGGACTAACCCAGCGAATAAGATCTTTGGAGCAGAAACACTCCGATCTGAGAAGTAAGAACATTTCTCTTTTAGTTTGACTTCCTGAATTTTACCATCTTGTTTCTCTCTTATAACTTAACCTTCTCTTTCTATCATATTTGATAGATTTAGAGAAATTTAAAGAAGAGATTATGGCCAAAGAAGCCATAATATTAAAACTGAGGGAAGAAAATCAGGGTAAAGACCGGTCGATCGAGCATGCGATGACCAGGCAAAAGGAAGTTTTTGACTCTTGTGAGAAGAAAATCAAAGGTAACTGGTCGTAGACTTAACCAGTGCTTGATGACTCAATTTTAAAGAGCATGTTAACTTCTCTCTATCTACTCATGCAGAAAAAACCTAAGCACTTGAACGAGCGGAGAAGACCCTCGAGTTTGAGCGTGGCCAAAAGGCAGCCCTTGTATTTGGCCTTAATGAGAAAATATTGGCTCTTAGCAAAATGATCTTTGATATGGGATCAGGATCAAGCTTGCCTTCCTTATGAGATCCAGCGGAAAAGATGAACTATTTTGGTCAACTTCTGGAAGATCTCAAAGGCTTGCTCAAAACTATGAGGGAAAACCATACCCAGACGATGAAGGAAGCTATTGTCAATGGAGTTAGTGTTGCTTTAGCAAAACTAAAGGCTTCCGACCCCTCTGCTAGTCTTAAAGCTGTGGAAGAGGACTTCGACTGCTCTGAAAGTGAAGCAATAAAACTTCTCGAGGAAGTCAAACCTCTCGGAGAGAAAGTTGCTGAAGAAATGGAAGTCGGATCTCCATCACATAGCGACCAGTCTGGTGGTCCCAACATGTAAATGGATGTAATATTAGACTATGTAAAATGAAACTTACCTTTTATTAACGAAAATCCTGCTTTGTCTTATCAATGTTGTTAAATACTCATATATCTCCTAGCCCCCGACTGCTTATATTAGTAGATGAACCTTACTAAAAGAAAGCAGTAGACCAAGAAATTGAGTAATAACAATGACCATGGTAGGAGTGCTGATAATGTGTATGACAGGGATCCAGTGAATACTAGTAAATCATGTGGTCGGAACTAGTTGATGATTTCGACTAGTCTAGATCTTGTCCATTATCGAATACCTCTTGTAGCCTGAAGATATAACAAAGTCTGGATTTGCTGATAAGAAGATATGCATTAAGAATGTATGCAAAAAGGAAATGAATAGATAAGTATCTTTGTTTAGAAAATATTCGGATTTGGTCGTATCGAACCACAAGAATTGAAGATTTGTAAAATATCTCGCAAAACGTGCTCATGCTCAAATCCGATTGGCAGCGAGGATCGTAGGAAAAGGACCGTCACTAGGAAGCTCCTTCCAGTGGGCAGGACCACGTGCAGAGAGGAGAGACTTCGACCAGGAGGCTTTCCGTGTCCCGACCAGTAGCCAAACTTGAGTAGAACAGAATGTTGAAATAAAATAACAGTCTTCAAATTCGAGAGAGAACGAAAACCAATATAAATTGGCTGAGTTGGTACTTCTTATACTCGTATGTTTCTTTAAGAAAAGAGTATTTGGTTGTGCATGTTTATCATTGAAGCAATGACCACGACTAAAACCGGTGTGGTCTGTGACATTTAAGTCAGTACCCGTGAGTACTTGAGATCCTATTGAAAGGAAATTCAGAGAGAATGAGTGTCTTCTCCGACCAACCAGCAACAATAAAGGCATATGACCAGATGCGACGAATAATGAGTATAAACAACCATACTTATCATTTTAAAAGAAAAGGAAATGCATCTTTTATTGAAATATAAAATGAAATAAAGACAGGAAATTAAACAAAGAACTTACGCAATTGATCAATATTCCAAGAATTAGAAAAAAATGCCCATCCGACATAGCTAATCGTACCGAACCTGGTTGGGTGACTTCGACCACAGTGTATGTCCCTTCCCACTTGGGTGAAAGTTTGTTGCGACCCGCTTGGTTCTGAATTTTTCTAAGAACCAAATCACCTACAGCTAGGCTGCGAGGTTGCACCTTACGACTGTGGTACCGACGCATGGCTTGCTGGTAGATTGCTGATCGTAGCAAAGCTTGATTTTGTCGTTCTTAAAGGAAATTGATGTCGTCAAGTCGTTGTTCACACTGATCACTTTCGGAAAAGCAATCAGTTCGAGCAGAACCAATTTTGAGTTCTGGAGGAAGCATGGCTTCAGCTCTGTAAACCATAAAGAATGGTGTTTCACCGGTCGCACGACTAGTTGTGGTACGAACGGCCCATAATACAGAAGGAAGTTCTTGAACCCAAGCCCCTGACCGTTGAAGTAACTGGTCGAACACTCGTCGTTTGATTCCTTGCATTATGATACCATTGGCTCGCTCCACTGCTCCATTACTCTGCGGATGAGCAACATAAGCGAAATGTATTTTGATCCCTAGGTCGTCACAGAATTCCTGAAAATTGCTGCTCGAGAACTGGGCACCGTTATCGGTGATTATACGCTGGGTACACCAAATCGTGTAATCACGCTTTTTGTGAGAAACCTCTTGGCGGCTTTAGTTGTAATTTTTACAACCAGCTCGGCTTCGATCCATTTAGTGAACGTGTCAATCATGACGAAAAGGAACTCAAAGCCCTGTGTGCTCTTGGGAAAGGTCCTGAATATCTAGTCCCAGTGTTGCAAAAGGCCAAGAAAGAGGAATTGTTTGCAAAGCTTGAGACGATCGATGTACTTGTCGGCTATGAAACTGACATTGTACGCACTTCGTCACGAGCTCTTTTGCATCATGAAGGGCAGTTGGCCAGTAGTATCCTTGCCTAAAGGTTTTACCAACTAAAGTTCTGTAGGAATGATGAGATCCACAGACTCCTCCATGAATTTCGGTTAGCAACTTAATGTCATCCGAGCGAGATATGCATCTCATCAACACTCCGTGAGATCCTCGTTTGTACAAGGTACGTTCAATTAGAGTGTACGATTTGGCTTTTCGTGTTATACGATCAGCCTCTACATCATCTTCTGGAATCAGGTCATGCTGAAGATAATTGTAGATCGATGTCATCCAATCTCTACCGTGATCGTGATGGCGCCAACTATCATCGACCTGTGGAGCATCCATGTTTGCAGAATCAAGGTGTGCAACCTCCTTGCGAACATCTATGTCCTCGGAATGCTCGACTACCGAGGGTGAATCGAGTTTCTCGAGAAAAACTCCGGATGGGACGGATGTCCTTGTGAAAGCCATCCGGGCCAACTGGTCTGCCAGAAAGTTTTCCTTTATAGGAATGTGTTGGATCTGAAAACCGAAGAAATGCTTTTCGAGTTTCCGTACTTCCGCCAGATATGATGACATCTTGGTACTAGAGCATTGATACTCTTTTCCCACTTGATTCGCTACTAGTTGAGAATCGCCTTTCACTAGCAATCTGTGAATCCCGAGCGAACGAGCTGCTCGAAGTCCTGCCAGTAAACCTTCGTATTCTGCCATATTTTTAGTAGCAGAAAAGTTTAGCTGAATAGCGTACTTTATTTGTTCGCCAGTAGGGGAAATCAAGACGACCCCAGCCCCCGAGCCGTGCAACATCAAGGAACCGTCGAAGTACATTGTCCACTCATCGTGGCGCTCATACTTGGGCCCTTAGGTGGGTTCAGGGTTTGTCCATTCGGCAATGAATTCTGCTATTATCTGGGACTTAATTGCTGTTCGTGGGACAAAATGGAGATCGAACGCCCCAAGCTCAACCGCCCATTTTGCTATTCGTCCTGACGACTCCCTGTTTCCTAGGACTTGACCAAGAGGATATCCGGTAGGTACGACCACTTTATGGGCCTGAAAATAATGCCTTAGTTTCCTTGAAGCCATAAGGAGACCATAGAGCAACTTTTGTACCTGCAGATACCTTTCTTTTGGTCCATGCAAGACTTCGCTTACGTAATATATTGGTCGTTGAATATGGTCTCATTCTATGACCAGTACACCACTAACCATTTGTGGCATTGCAGCCACGTAAATTAGCAATGTTTCTCCCAATCTCGGAGAGACTAAGATTGGGGGACTCGTAAGGTACCGTTTTAATTCTTCAAAGGCGATGCTTGCCTCTTTAGTCCATTCAAAACTCCCATGTTTCCGGAGAAGTTTAAAGAAAGGTAGTCCTTTTTCGCCTAACCGTGCTATGAAACGACTTAACGCTGCCATACAACCGGTTAGTTTCTGGACTTCCTTCTTTGTGGTCGGATCGCGCATCTGATCGATGCAGCGATTTTCGCTGGATTTGCTTCGATGCCTCTAGCCGAAACTAGGAATCCAAGAAGCTTCCCCGACGAAACTCTGAACACACATTTATCTGGATTTAACTTAAGGTTATGACGTCTTAAGTTATTGAAAGTCTCTTGTAGATCTAGAATATGATCGCCGGCGTTGATGCTCTTTACGACCAGATCATCGACGTAGGCTTCAAGATTCCGACCTATCTGTGGGCTAAAGGTCTTTTGCATCAACCTTTGGAATGTTGCACCAGTATTTTTGAGACCAAATGGCATCTTTACATAAGAGTAAGTACCATATGGAGTGATGAAGGAAGTTTTCTCTTCATCTTTTTTACTCATATTGATATGGTGGTACCCTGAGTAAACATCTAAAAAACTTAACAACTCACACCCGGAAGTAGAGTCTACAAGTTGATCGATGCGAGGAAGGGGAAAGTCATCCTTCGGACAAGCTTTATTAAGATTTGTAAAGTCAATACACATTCGTCATTTTCCATTGGCTTTTCTAACCATTACAGGATTGGCAAGCCACTCTGGGTGGCCGACCTCACGAATGAACCCAGCTTTGAGAAGTTTGTCAATCTCCGACTAAATTGCTTCTTTCCGATCAGATGCGAAACGCCGCAGGTTTTGCTTGACCGGTCTTTTGTTAGGCTGTAGAGCTAGCCTATGCTTGATCACCTCCCTGGGGACTCCGGGCATATCGGACGCCTGCCAGGCGAATACGTCTTGGTTAGCTCGGAGGAAGGAGACGAGCGACTCTTCCTATTTAAGGAAATTCCAAAGGATTTTGGGTCCCATTGAATTTATCCATATTGGCCGGTCGGAACCTATTTGGCCAACGTACAGCCTGGAGCCCTGCTGAGAAGGCTCGACAGCCTGTGATAGTTTTGTGGCGCCTTCTTTGAAAAGGTGCCGGATTGTAGTCAGTTGGAGACCGATTTCTAGGACCGGATTGTCGGTGCTCCAATGTTCTGATTCGGTCATGGACGTCGCTAGAACGCCTCCGACCGCTCGCTTGGTTTAGGTGATGTCGAAGATCACCAGGTCCAAGCTCCTCCCGACGAAGTGAGGGTGAAGATTCCTGGAATAGTCTTCTCCCTTCATGACTTGTTGGTCGGAATCGTCGAGGTGGTCGTAGTGTCAACTGATCTTTAACACGACTATGCTGGCCCCTGCTTCGGGAAGAATACTGCGATGAAGTCATGGTCTGACTTTGCGGGTGTCGTCGTTCCCGATATGCTTCTGTGCGTTGCATCGTTTGTTGGATGATCTCTGACACTTGACCTACAAGTTGGGCAAAACCTGGAGTCTCTGCCAGGGCAGGGTCAGAAGTATTTAACATATCTCTAACTCGCTGCAGGATTTGTATTGTTACCGAAGGTCTCGAGGGATCCCTCTGCCAGAAGAAGGTGTCTGATGGCTTGAATCCCCCGATCTCCTGATCGATCTTGCCTGGTCCCTTATATTGGTTTGGGAAGGATCAGGCGTATTAACCGGTGAACGTCCACCAGTTCCGTCACCTCCGGCATTTGATGCTTGACCGCTCGTACCATCTCCATTATGATGTGGTGGCGAGGTAACGTATGGAGGACCGTACACGGTATTGTGATCCGTATCTCCGATCGCATTGACCTCGTGCTTCCAGCAGTAATCCTCCGATGAGCTTCCGTCATAATCGATGGAGAGCCTTTCAGAGCTTCTGCGAGAAGCTTCCACGACGGAGAGCAGTCGGTGATCAGCACCTCCTGAGGTTTTCGGAAGGGCCTCAGCCTGATCCGGTGAATTACCGATCGAATGCTGAGTTTTATCATCCCTACTTGGCTTACGACCAATGGAGGTTTCATTGACACCGTCACCAGGTGTCGGTTGGCTCCTGGAATTGCTAGAAGCCGTCGGTGAGTACCTATCAACCATGATCGCATCAAAGGTATATTGAACCTCGGGTTGCGGTGTTGAATTTTTATCACCTTTTTTGCCGGTCGAAAGGCCCAGGCTTGCTAAGGCTTTAGGGTGTTCCGAACTGGTCGGAAGCACTTCCTCTGAAACCGCCACTGATCGTAGCGGTGTGTCTTCATCCATCCGGTCGACTTCGCCGATTTCTGCCATGGGCGAACCGGCGGAGGATGATGATGAAGAGATTCCGTTTTCCTCCATGGCGCGCATGCACGCGTCCATGTCGAGGTTGGCATAGTCCGCCAAATCGAACCAATTTTCTTCATCCCAACTTCCCGCCATAACCGCATCAACGATCGAAAACGGGAAATGGACAAAGATTTGATAAGCAGAGAAATTCTTCCAAGATTCCACGCCGCGCTCCCTACGGACGACGCCAGCTATCGACGATCAAGACGTCGTTCTTACGAAAAGAAAAGGAGAAAGTGACGTGAGAAATCTAAGGAAATAATGGGACTGCTCTTTATTCAGTATGAACTGGGTTTTACATAATATGCTCTGAGAACACTGCTTGTTCCCTTACAATATCAGACCTATCACACGAATCTAAGGCTTGTGCTTTAGTCTGATGGCTCTATCTTGACTTCTTCTTCTATTGCCCTGTCTTCCCCCCTTGATTCGTCCAGGTTCCATCCTTAAATAGCCCTCGAAGAGACGGCAGTTACTTCCGGAGAAGACGTCTGATACGAAGCGTTGCGTCTGGTCGGAGTCAAGTGACGGTTGATAAGGAATCAATCGTTCAGCGGTTATATGTCTATGAGACATACAACCACATAGAGGTTGTTCGTCAGTGCTTCTGGATAAGAAATATCGTATGGTATGGAATATGCACGTGTTCCATTCGTCATATAGTAGAGAATATACTTGGAATCAGTTCCAAGTGTCAGTTCATACCTTTTACGAGCGGTTCTCCTGGTCGGGAGCTTGACTTAGGCCTTCGTCCAACTAGGGTACCCATTATGTAACCTCTGGAATATCTACGACCAGTGAGGTCGTGCACCTCAGGGGTTACGACCACGAAGACGTATGGTCTTTTATATATTAAAAATAATATAAAGAGGTTTTAATCCTCGTCACAAGTGATATGGCTTTTGGTGGTGATGTAGTTGTAGACTACACTTACCAATTTATACATGTGTTATTTCCGATGAGTATGGCACGCCTCAGTGCATAGCCGAACATGGTATATGTGCGACTATGTCAAGTGGCCATCGATTTGCCGTGTGCATTCCCGCTCGCTGGTGGTTAACATATTGCTAAAGACACAAATCAATTGCCCTTCGTGGGTAGCAATGATTGTGGTTGCCAAGAGCATGGGTATCAGCAATTGTGTACATGCTATTTTCCATATCAACTAGACATGGATAATAATCATGTAATTTACTTTAATTATCTCCCAAAATAAACTAGATTAATGTATTGCTTCGGGCTAATTTGATTATGACTTTGACCTAGGATATACCACTGTGTCTACCATGAATCTTGTTTTGAATATTTTTCTATGCCTCTTAGGTTTCAATGTCCTACACAAACCCAATATCCTCCCTCTTTTCATGCCAATTATAAAAAGTACGAGTGATAGCGCGCGCATCAGGCATTTGCTTGAAATCAACTCGGAGTTTTAGCAAAGATTTGCAATTATACTCAACATGAGTATAATTTTGTTGGCGTGAAACCAATATATATTCTGTAACATTGTACTTACAAAGTTTTTCAATTAAGAAATCAGTGTGGTGGAGGATAATGTTATATAGATTCTAAGTCTTATGGCTGAAGTTATTCTGTACTTATTTAAGAAATATAGTGTTTTCTAGCCAAAGTGATCCATTAGAGATCAACATATGACTAGACTTGGTCTGGTGCCACTAAGAAAAATAGTTTTCCTTTTGCAATCTAGGCATCCGTGAACTACAAGCTAGTGAATTGGGGCTTATTAGATATCAAGAATACATGCCCAACATTTTGTTAGCAAGGCCTGACAACTTATTTTCAATTTTTAGGCATACATTTTACAAATTTATTCCATGCAAGATTAGTTTACTATAGGTAAGGTATGCTGCTTGCAATATGTTCTATTAAGCAAATTTAATCAACTATTTAGCAGGAGATACGACTTCAATAGAATAACTTAGACCATTATTTTATTCATGGCATCTGGAAAATAACGATCTAATGCATAAGATTCCATCCTAAAGCAAAATATAAGAGATGCTTAGTAGGAGCAGGGATAAGCTCGACAGGAGCTGGATCTATACTACTAATTCAACTTGTCCAAGAAAACAACATCTTTACAAAGTTAAGGGATAACTTGGATATTGCTATAGGTCTCCATAGAGCATAATACAAGCTTATCATTGTTGTCATCTAAGATAAACAAATATCCACTTAGTGATGTTAAACATGTCCCACACAATTTATGCATTTTTTTTATATGTTTACAGCTGGTAAAATATCTTAAATGCATGAAACGAGTGCAAAATAGTACATATTAATTTTTATCCATTTAGTAGATAATTTTATACATTTCCTAGAATTTTTCTGATATTTTTAGGACTTTTTTTAAATAATTTTGAAGGTATGGGAGCAATTTTTAGAATTACTAAACCCATTAATTAATTTTCCAAACACACAATACCAGACAAAATAAACTATAAAAAATATGATACTTCCAAGTTGTACCAGGTCTAAGGTTTCACAAGTTATGAAAGCTCACATATATTAGAAATTCAGTTTCTAGGATTAATTAAGGTTATTGCATAAAAAGAATAATATTAAAGTAAATAACTATAAACCGAGAGTCTAGATTATAAAATAACCATAGAACATACTGATCCATCGCAAAAATTGGATTCTTGAGGGGTTATTCTGCAAGAATATATAAAAATTCAAAATTCGTCATAAATTTTCCAAACTCCAGGGGGTTTTTCGTAAAAATTTCTTATCTACGAAAAATTCATTGTAATTTTTAGAATTTTGAGGGCCTCTTCGCAAATTTTCCTTGTCAGCAAAAATGTCCTCGTAATTTTAAGAATTTTGAGAGTTTATTTGCAATTTTTTAGATTTTTTTTTTTCTTTCTCCCAATTTCTTTTCTTTTCTTTTTCCTATTTTGGTTCACTCCGACCCGCTCTGGCCCACCCAGTGGGGTTAAGAGGTCGGGGCACTAGGGTTGTCCTAGTGCCCATCTAGCGAGCGCGCGCGCGCGCGAGTGCGAAGCGCCACGCGCGCGAGTGGTGCGGCGGCATAGTCAGGAGCGCGCGAAGCAACAAAGCATCGGCCGGGCAACGACACGACGAGCGTGCGCGCAGGGGTGTCGGCGTGGAGGGCGCTCGGTTGGTGGGGCCGGGCATACACGAACGCGGCGGTGGAGGCGGCACACGGTGCGACGCGGCTTCTGGAGGCGGCGCATGGCCGGCGATGGCGCGGGCGGCGCGCGGCTGGACTGCTTCGAGTTGGCGACGCGCACGTGTGGTTGTATACAGGCAGCACAACGGCAGCGCGTCTGCGCACGGGTGGGCGACGTAGGCGCCGGCGTTGGGCCGGCGACGACGCGGTTTTGGGCCAGCAGTCATGGCGGCTGGCGGCCGGGCAGCTCTTTTTTTTTCTTTGTTTTCTCTGTCATCGTCGCATGAATAGAGACAGAGAACGATGATGAACAGTAACATCAAACGACGATGAAGAGTGAACCTATAGGAGATTAGCCGATTAATCTGATATAATCTAGAATTCTAAAAGTTTGATCTACCAGATTAAATTTTAGATCATGAGGATTGGAAAAGAGGATTCCGAACAATATACCGATTAGCCGGAAGAACAATTCGTGCTAACAACGTGTTAAATAACATAATCGTCGTAGGGAGATAATCAATCAATCACTATACAATTGATAATCGATATAGCGACATCAGTTGAAAACACAATATGAAAGATCATCTTTATCCATTGATCTCTTTCTGAGTACAAAAATATTCTATTTATAGACTAAGATCCACTGAAATCAGTATTATATCTATCAATCCTTAATCCAAAATTTCTTAATAAAAATCAAAATCAATAGCCAACCCATAACGCACGGCCACAGCCCGCAAGTTCGGCGAATCGGTCTGATTAATCGTATCTCGTACGACCATATCATAAGCGGCTTCGACGACCACGAGACGAACCTTTCAGCTGGCGTCACCCAAGCACCGAACGGTGGACCTGGTCCAAACTGGCAACACTGCAGGACAAGTCAACCGCTGTAAGTGGGTCCCACCGAAGCAGAGCCACCCACTGCCATCCGGGTCCCACCTTGCTAGCTTAGCCTCAGTGGAAGTGTAGTGGTAGTAGTCCAGTCAATGTCAATCCAACGGCTGCAAGAAGCAGCAAGCCCACAGGCCACTACATGGGGGCAATTCGGTCATTCCGGCGCTGCCGCCGTCGTGGTTCCGCCCCAACTCCACGGCTGCGGTGCGAGCACTGACCACCACTCCCCGCCGCGCTCAAGACCTCAAGTCTCGCCGCCTCCCGCCCTTTTTAAAATAGTCTACTCCGGAGTCCCAATCCATCGCCACCTCCGTGAGTGCGCTTCTCCCTCCTCCTCCCGTCCCATGGGCTGCAAAACCCTAGCCCAGACCACCACACCAACCTGTCGGTGCGCGCCGTAGATCCCGCTCCCCGTCCCGCGCCAGATCCGATGGTGGAGACCGCCGTCTCCGTCTCCTCCCCGCGCTCCGTCGCGGCCGCCGCCACAGCCGGGCCGGCAGTGGTGTCCTCCCCCCGCGCGGCGGTAGGCCGGGGAGGGGCGCACCACCACCGGCGGTGGGCGATCTCGTTCTCGTACAGGGCGTTCCTGGTCGCGCTCTGGCTGATCGGGTTCGCACTCGTCTTCCTGTGGCAGAGCACCTCGATGGGCCGCGTGCAGCTCTACACCCGCCCGCCGATGCCGAAGCGCGCGGCGTCCGTCACCGCGATGGGGCAGTGGGTGGCCTCACCGCCGGTGTACGATCTGAGGGAGTTCGGCGGAGTCGGGGACGGGCGGACGCTCAACACGGCGGCGTTCGAGGCTGCGGTGGCGGCGATCGCGGAGAGGGGCGGCGGGAGGCTCACCGTGCCCCCCGGGCGGTGGCTCACAGCGCCGTTCAACCTAACCAGCCGCATGACGCTCTTCCTCGCTGCTGGTGCTGAGATCCTCGGGATCCAGGTGAGGCATTTCAGCTGCAATCTCCATCAGCTTGCTTAATCCTAAGGTTTTGCTTTAGGATTTTGGTCAATTTATGACATGTTTGTGTATCTGCGTGGTACAAGTGTAATGCAATGTAACTGTAGTATCGTTAAACCGTATAATGACTCACGTTAACTTTGTGTGCATAATGAAGCTCATTTGCATTCAGGCTTAGTTTATTCCTTGTTGCCATGTCTTTGTACTTTTGTAGATCCGTGTTTCATCAAGGAGATTCTAAAATTCACTGTAGCCAGTGATCCATGCATGCATTGGTGAAGTCACCATGAGTGTACTGGAGCAGTGCAAATGCTATGTAGTTCAATGAGAAATAGTGGTAATAGGATTAAGGAGACCTTCATCCGGGAGATTGTTCTGTTGTTGTAGGATATTGGGAGTCAAGGACAATGTTTTCCTGAGTAACATAATTGTATTTTTTATAACTTACCGGGTATGGCTGAGATGATGGGTGAATGTATATTTCAGTACAGAAATGGTTGTTTCCCACTGAGAGATGTGTCCAAGTATGCTGTCAATTGTAGTGCATGCTGAACTGTAGTTTGGCTGAAGACTGAAATGATCAACCTTGTGAAGACTTCGAGATTGGGAGAAGTGTGCTGGGCACTTCCAGTTTTATATATATACATCTTATGTTTTGGTTTAGTAAACTCCAGGACTTAACTTTAGATCCAATGTTTAGGTTCAACTAAATTTAGTGGCTACTTTCATATTTAGTGGATGCTTTTATATTTTGTCTGCTAGGTGGTTTGTACCCTTGATTTTATATGATGCTGTAGTATCCAGCGTGGACCAAATGAGACAAAATGCACCTACATATACCATAATCCCATATGTATATGGCTAGGGGTGAAAACGGATCGGATATGGACGGATAATGTCTCTCTCATATTTGTTTCATTTTTTTTCCCCGGATACGGATACCTCGGATACAAATAATATCGAATACGAATATGGAGCGAATACGTATCGAAACGAATATAATCACGGATTTTTTTGGAACATGAAAACCCCTTAAATTGTATGCCAGAAATTAACGAAAACATATAACTAGCTTATTTGATGAAATATTCATGAATTGTTCATATTTTCAGCAACTACACATAACATTGGTACTAACAAGCTGCATTAATTACTTCATCACAAACATAGCACTTAGTTTACCATATTTAGCTCATAAGTTATATACTCACAATGTCACAAGTCATCACACATTCACACTTAGTTCATCACATACATAAAACTTAGTTCACACTTAGCTCATCACACCTAGTTCATTTATGACATACATAGTTCAATAATACCAAGAATCCAAGATACCATGTCTCAAAATAAATATGCATAGCAGTACATTTAATTCATCACATATCCGTTTTCTTAACAAGCAGCAGGCCAGTAGCATCTCGTCATCTTCCTCTTCTACTAGCACTGAAGAAGCTTAAATTTAAAAATGGAAAAATTTTCCTAATTTTATCTGTTTTGATTTTTTTCTCAAAAATTCTTTTAAGGCTACTGTTTGTATGCAAATGCAATAATTGATTTGGGGGAAAAAAATCAAAAACATGCTCAAAATATTTCCTCATTTATTCTTAGTACAATTATCCTAAGTTCGAATTTTTGGGATGTTACATTGTTACACTCTTCTCATCCCAAACTATACATAATTAAATACAATCCTCTTAGACACCTTTCCTTGTAAAAATATTTCTCAAAGAAATCACTAATTAATTGGCTAATTAAAATCCATCTCATACCCTCACCAGTTCACTTCCTATATTTGCCTTTCATTCCACGTCCATTAGCTATTACATCCCCAACCTCGTACACAAGTGCACGTGCACGTGCGTTTGGTTTGACTGCGGCAATGGGGTGCTCCAGCTTGAGGGACATGCACGGCGACGTGGGGATGCCAGCTGCACCGGCGCTAGCGGAGAGGCGGTAGAGCCTGAGCTCGCGCTCCTTGTCGCGCGCCGCCTAGCTGTTAAGCTCCCTTGGCCTCTGCGTGACTTGTCGTGCCGCGTGAATGCTTGATGGGCCGATATTCCGGATATCCGGACTTTGTCTTATCCAGATAACCCGTATCCGCCGGATAGCATGCTTACCGTATTCGTTCCCGACAAAAAAAAAACCTGAATGCGTTTCTGATCCGAAAATTATCCGAGGAAAATCCGAGTCCGTTTCCATCCGGATCGGTCGGAAACTATCCGATCCGTTTTCACCCCTATATATGGCCCATCGACTTAGCTTTCTTCCTAGGACTCCAATCCGATGTTTAGGTTCAACTAAATTTAGTGGCTGCTTTCATATTTAGTGGCTGTTTTTATATTTTGTCTGCTAGGTGGTTTGTACCTTGATTTTATATGATGCTGCAGTATCCAGCATGGACCAAATGAGACAAAATGCACCTACATATACCAGCATCCCATATGTATATGGCCCATCGACTTAGCTTTCTTCCTAGGACTTCATCATCCATCGTTTGTTAACTTCTACGAT